>CM060912.1:47576492-49976492 GCA_030737875.1 Allium sativum | reverse complement strand
TGCATTTGCAGTGTGAATTCTAATGCATACTAATGTATATACACATATGGATATGCGTGTATTATTTGGCAGATACTTTACTGATATTAAAAGTGGATCAATGATTTAGTAGCCAAAATGGTTATGATATATTTGATATATCTTTAAAAGACAAAATAAAAGATTATATGCTCATAGACAAAAGATCGGATCGGGTGGAGATCATAAAGAATTACGATCCGGATATTTTAGATGTCATTACTGTAAAAGATCCACTTCTAGCAATGATAATATATTTTATGGGTAAAACTATATAAGGGAAAAGTGTCATTTAGGCACTTATAGTTTTCGCCATTTTGAAAATATCGTCTTTGGTTAATTATAAGACATCCAAATATGGAAAATAATAATGAAATTTTGTCACAATACTCCAGTTATAGCTAAAGAATTGAAAGAACAAGTAATATTGTGACAGTAAAGAATATATTATTTTCCAATAAGGGAAGAGTGCAAAATGTATTGTAATTCATAGAGCACACTTAGACAAACTCCATTATGGCGGATCCGCTTACCAAAGGTTATCACCTAAGGTCTTTCATGAGCATGTAGCTCAGTTGGTGTAACTTTTATGTGAGGATATTTTGGTTCAGGGGGAGTTTGTATTTGGTATTGTCATATGACTCATTGCTCTATACTTCAGTTACAGATATATGCATATCAAGTTCTTTTTCTGATCAAAAATAAAGTAATGAATTTTTCTTTGCACTCAGGTTGTTTAAATATTAAACATTTGATCTCACTAAAGAAGGACTAGTTGGAAATAGACATGTATAGATCACATTTCATGTAATTTCCATGCTACACATCCATGATTCATCTATGTCGTTTGATTGTATTGATATATGTGACCATTGATGGGTTTAGTTACGAAAAATGTAACGAATGCCGCTTTGATCCTTTGTCAACCCAATTAATGGACGAGATTGTTTCAGATACACCGTATGTTATAAATAGCAAATTTTGGAGCTCATAAAGTTAAACACATCTTAAGGTTATTTCATATGTGGCCCAGGGGGAGATTGTTGGAATATTTCGACAATTGGGTCACATATGTAAAATAAAATGTGTTATGCTATTTTGGTGTAAAGCCTAATTAAAGTGATCTAATTTTTTATTAGAATTAATAGGCTTAAAGTTTAAGTTATCATGGGCCTAATGTGTAGATACCGGGGCATTTTATAATTTGTTGAAGAGCCGAATTACAAAATGCCAATTCTATAAATAAAGGGTTATGGTCCCCGAATTACACAAGCCTTAGCAACTCTCTAAGCTCTTCTATGGAGAGCTGAATCTAATCTAGGGCTTGTGTCAATTTGGAAGACCGAACCAAATTCTTCTTCTTTTACAACAGATAATCTTCTCTGTAGCAACCAATTATGGAATTCAGCAATAATTAGATATAGATTCAGGTACGCTTCCGCTAATCAAGTTATCTATTTTCTGTTTTGTTCTCAGTTAAATCAATATGGATTACATATTTGAATCTAGGGTTTCACGATTGGATATTGCTAAAGTATACTGAAATTCTAACAGATATACAGGTAAAAAACAAAAATGAAGATTTCTTTTAGGTCGTATTGCATTATCAGTTACATTATCAATTATATTAGTACTTTATCTATTAAGATTATTGTCAGAAATTTTCAGTTAACGATGTATGAAAATTGCCTTTGTAGTAATTCTTTTTGCTTACAAGTTGGTACGTATTAGTTTTGTACATACATATATTTATATGGGCTATATTATATTAGTTAGGTTGTGTTTTGTAAATAAAATTTGTGTGTATATAACATGGGGATTTGATAAGTTTTTTACAATCTGCCGATTTTTTTATTTATGAAATTAAGCATTTTTATAACAAAATATGGATGCCTTTCTAACACATGCAAGGCTAACCCAGGTCTTTCTAACTTCCTATGCAGAATGTAGTAAGCTAACCGAACCTGAAATACTTAAAATTCTTTGTATATGAAGTTACTTTTCCGTTATTACTTGTAATATTATGGAGCAATTTGTTGTAATTGTAAAGGATCAATGGTACGTGAGTTGCAAAGTAATCATGCCAATGGTTAGGGAGTTGGTGAAAAATGGACTAGGGATTGTTAGGGAGTTGATGGCATATATGGGTATGGATAATTTAGCAGTCATGCAGATGTTGTTTTTCATTGTATTGACTCAACTGGGCATGTTTGGTGTAAAGGAAACAGTCAGCAGGTAGAGGCGCAACTAGTTTCTATTGGTATGAATCAGGTATATGTTTTATATTTTTTTTCCAATTTGTGTTATACGACTATTATCAGCTATCAGTTATTAACTTATGATGCATGTGTAGCGTAGAAAATATAGATGTTATAATTAGAACACTTTTTATTCATTTATTTTTGGTAGCGTCTTAGTTTGTTAAAGGATTCATTTTGAATCTAAGACTATGTTAACTGAAGTTTTTCTCAGCAACAAGAAGGCTAAGAAAAAAGGTTGATGGATTATATCATTCTAATCTACTGTTTTTCTCAGCAACAAGGAGGATTAACTCAAAAATGATGCTACAAATCAAAAGTACAAATCTAGTTAGAAGTTCACTTTCGGGAGTCGTATATAGAAGGGCTCTAATGCATTTTCTAGGGTTTCGATGAACTACAGGTTCGGGACAGTCAACATCAGAATATAAGAGGATAACCAGTTGTAATGCAACGATGGATGAGATTGGTTACTTCTGTAGGGAGCGGTGGTTGCATGTAATGTTCATGGTTAATGGGCAGTTACCATAGCCAGTCGATGAAGTTGCCTTGAACATGCAAATAAGTTGTTGGGCGCCTGAGTCAACAATTAATGGATTGCATTAACTATAGCCGTAATGTGATGCGTGAGAAAAAGAAAGCACATGATATCTCAATAATGGGCCAGGCTCAAGCCAATGTTTGTATTATATAATACTACATACTTGAATGAAAGAAAACATGCAAGTATCTTATGTTATGAACATGAGGGAAGATACCACTGAAGCTGATCACATGGTTCGAATAAGGTTAACGATGAGTTTGTATAGATGTTTTTTCTTAATATATAAAATAAAAAAATAGATGTACAAATTTAATTGCATAGAGCTATCATTGAAGTTGATGTAAAGTGCTCTAGCCATAGGGTAATTTAATAGGCGCCTGCAATAAAAATAAGTTTCGTGGCATTGATGGTTATAGGATGGGTGTCGGCCAAAAGGAAATTATTTCTATGACTCACACTTGGATGCAATGTTGAAATTATTTCTAACGTACAAAAATTTGTTTTTTATTAGAGCTGCCATGGGAAACTTTTTTTAAGCAGCGCATGTAACCAAGGTCAGTGGATGATGGCTATTATAATTGTATAAATTTGCATAGTCGAGGGAAGATAAACCAATTTCAAGAAAAGGATTATAAGAATTGAAAAATAAAACACAGGTATTTCAGAGGAAAATAAATTTGAATGCATAAGGTATAGCTACAAATAAAAAAATGAAAAAAAGATAAAAGTGTGTTAACGAAAAAAACAACGACCTTTTAAGACAGTGTATGAATAAATGCAAACATAGTGCAACACTTTTCATAAATTAGTTTCCTCACCATTTGTCTTGAGATTTAGTACTAATAAAGACATGTAATAGTGGTTGGTTAGGATTTTTAGGTTGAAATAATTTTGACACAAAAATGAAGTATAGATGACAGTGCCAATGACTTGCCTTAGGTTTAATTGGTAATAAGACGGTGTGACCTTTATTAACATGCCACTTGCATGCAACACGGTTAAATTCTGTTGAGTATATTACAGTGGATATCAAGTTATGGTACAGATGAGGCACAGGAAATGCAAGTGAAATGCAGTTTTGAGCTGTAACAAGTAAATAACAAAGAGTTACAATATAAATTGTCAACACTTATCTCATTGGCACTGCTACATTTGATCTTTTTTGCAAAAGTACTTACCAACACTAGCCTCAAGGGTGCGTACTCTTTTTGATATTATCCTCTCTCGTGGAGTACTAAAATTCAAATGTATTTAACTTGCAATGGAGATGAAGTTGATTCCTATCCAACCTGAAACCAAAGCAGTGGAAATGGTCAAATTAGCATACATGAATTAAAAGACAAAATTTTAGCACTGTAAGCAAAGAAATCAATTATACATGGATTTAGGTAAAAAGTAATATATATGAGTATAATGCTCAGTATAACCATTAGAAGATCAAAACTTAAAAATTAAGTCATCTCATTATGGGAATAAAGTATGTATAAATATTGATTTCGATAGTTGTAAAGACATTTTTTAGTAAATGAACTCCAAAATGATACAGATAGTTGATAAAAATTTTAGAAAGCCAAATTCTTAGCTTACTGTTATACACTTGAATGCGATTAACAAGTTTTTGACAATATTAGGTAACAGTTGGAATAAGAACAACGATAATTAATAACAATATATTGAATATGCTTTTAAACACGAAATTAAGCAAGAAGAAAAACAGTAGCAAGCAGAATGGGTGAACTAAAGCAAATTCATATACATGGAAGACCAATGGTGATGTTTACTGAAATCGGTGATGTTTACAGAAATGTATTTTAAGGTTACAGTGTTTTTGGTACCAAACTGATCCTCAAATCAAAATGGAAAACTTTGGTAGCAAGACGGAATAAAAAAAATGGAAACTAAACATTAGGTAACTTTTGAAAATTACATGGGAAGATGATTATCACTGGTCATTGAGTCATATATGTGAATATATATGGAAGATCGACAGTGGACTACAAACTGAATAACACTGCTCAAATCACACATTGAAAATTACGCAACAAATAGAAGGCACATTTCTTACATTAAGCACACTGTTATTTCAAAAATGATCAAGAGATTCATGTTCTCAAGAACAAATGTTTCATACATGAAAGTTCATAGGTTTTTTCCAATATTGTGTCTTTTTAACTAGATTAGTTGATAACAGAGAGTAAAATCTCATAGTAATTCATAGAGTTAGTTATATATTTATGGAAGCTGATACATGCTTCATAATCATAATTAGTATAACCAAGTAAAATCAAGCAATATCATGATTAGGTATAAAGAAGGATATGCAGAAGATATGAAATGGCCATGTTTGTGTCTCACACACGAGTACACATGTAGAATGTCCGTTGATCCATATACCTTCTAAAAAATAGTTTCTTTTGAGTTATTAAAGCAATGGAAAAGATTATAACTACACTAGCGGATTTCCGCCAAAGGAGGAGAATATTTAAAACTCTGAACGACCTTCTTAAGTCACATAAATCACAAATTAAAGCATTAGTAGATGATCGATATTTACTGGAAAAATACATCAACATTCAGCATGATCACTGGTCTGCAAAGTGTAACCTTCTTGGATCCCACATCACCTTGTTAAAGGGAGAAGAGGAGAAATTCAGAAAATTGAATAAGACAAAGCTGGACCTTGTTGTGGAATTAGAAAGAGAGAGGCTTTTTGTTACAAGAAATATTCTGAAATTTCCAAGTTTGATTAACTGATTTTCATGCTTGCATGGAAACTTTGAATGCTGGGTTTATTAAAATGAAGATAAATCTAAATGTTAGAGCTAGTGATTCAAAAGATATAATAGCTATAGAAGGAGAAGTAAGAAGGCTAGAGCATTCCTGCGGAAAACTCTATTCTGAAAAGGAGGCCGAAATCTCTGACTTGCTTACCGAGAAAGATCATGTATCCAATCAATTAAAAATTATGGAGAGCGACTACATCTCTATTCTCGAAAGCAAGAAAACAGAAGTGGACAAAGAAAATGAAGCGACAGTAAAACATCAAAATAATTTGCAGGAGTTGCAGGTAAAAGTCAGTGAAAAGGACCATTTGATAATTGAATTAGAAGAGAAGCTTGAATTGGCCATAAGGGAGCGCAATCTTGAACCTAAACAGGCTAATGAAGAGATCAAACAGCTAAAGCTTAACAATGATTTACTGAACTTATTGGTTAAGGAGAAGGAAGAAATTATTATGAAATTAAGAAATTGTAACAACACGGAAAAATCTGAGCCAATTTAAAAAAAAAATAGCGATTTTAACGGATTTAGATTATTTAAAATGAATTGTTTTAAATAATAACGACCGAAAATTTATAGATATTCCTACTCCCTACCCTATGAAATCCGCGAGCCCCCCTTTCAGGCCCCAAAACCCGTTTCCTAGCCTCCCCAAATCAGCCACCTCCGGCCTCACGCGACTGCCCACCAGCCAATTGGAAATATATAGATATTCCTACTTTCGAAACTCGAAAATAAACTACTGATGTCGTACTTCATCAGTAGAATCATTCCCAGGCGACTAGAGTGATTCTATATCTATCTTGTATATTTGAGACCTCAAATACACGGGGATCAGACGTATATTAAAGTCTTTATATACTCGATTGTCCTCAAAGCAATCCGGGCTTTCCTTCACGGGGAAGTTCGGGTCGTTTCAGAAATGACTCAACCAAGGTTGAACTGGATATAAAGTCTAGGTGTTATAAGAAAAGATCAGAAAAGGGTTTATCAACACCATCAAAGCTGGATAACACCAAACAAATAAAAAACCTTAAGCAGAGATTTTCTGCTCCAACCCATGGGCTTGTGCGACGGTCTGGTAAGAGAAGAAATATGTTTGCGGATTCATCAAGAGAGAGATCAAGATTGTTCCATGCTAATTTTAAGGTTCCAAAGCTCAAGTACTCTCCTAGCCCATTGCCACGTTGACCGCTTTGCATGTCAGAGCATGTATTTATCTAATCTACCGTAATGATGTATTTGTTAATTGTTGTAAAAAAAAAAGAACCCTACCATTTGTGTCCATATTTAATTAAGTGTTGTAAAAAAAAGGCAAACTGTTTGTAGTAGTAGTGCAATGATCTGTTTCTTTGTTAGATATTGTATGTAGTTGATCTATGTCACTAGTGCAGTAGAGCTATTTCAAAAAAAACACATGTAGAATCTTAATACAAGCAATAATTCAGTTAGGATGTTTTCTAATTTTCCTTATTTCCATTTTCCTATTGCAGTCCTTATGCTTTGTATATATAGGTTTCTTCACAACATTGAATATATATGTCCATTCATAGGTTCAAATAGAGTCTAAATTAGTAAAACAACTCTTACATTCATATATATAGTTATATACTTATAATTTAAACTTAGAAGCAAAACAAACTGTCATTCAGGATGTAATGCAACGATGTTAGTAATTTGAAAAGAAATTTCATCCAAAAGAAATTCACTGCATATTAAACTTCAAATTGCTAATTTTATGGACATTGAAATTGTCTTTAATCACTATGGCATAGTTACTATTTCCTTTGAAATAATTCCAATTCCGTCTTCCACTAACATATATATAGAGTTGTTTTCTTATGTATTGGCTTATGAAAATGCAGAAGATAAACATCAATAGTTGTAGCTGAAATTAAGTTAAAGAAATCTAAATAAAACAATCAACCAAGAACAATTAAAAGTAACATACTTGAAATCAATACGAAGAGAATTTATTCTATCGGAAAATCAGAATAAATAAATAAAGAAACCTAATCAAGCAAACAATGATAAGACAAATAAAAATTAATAACATACCTCAAATTACAGATATATTTTCATAGATCTGAAACAAATAAATGAAAATCAAATAACATATAAAGAAAACCAAGTCGATCAATTAATGACAAAATAATTAGTAACATGCCCCAAGACACATGCAAAGAAAAGTTTGTATGTGCGCTAATCGCTCATAGCGAAGTTACTGGATAGTGAAAAGTTCTGGCTAGGGTTTTGGTGAGAATGAGAGAATCCAATGGCAGCTCTTGAATGAGAGAATCAAATAAGATCGAGAAATCGAAGAAAGGGGGAATTGCCTGTGAAAACCAATGTTATTCGACCGACTCCAATAGGCTAGAGTGGAATAAATCGAGTCTGTTAAACATTTTTAGCCTTTCTAATATCAACCATTTGTGTATTGATCCGCACCATTTCTTTCAATTGGACGGTTTATCTTAATTATGTAGTTTTGATTTTGATAAGACACGTGATTGGTAAATACGTGTATGTCACTAAGTAGACAATATATCATTTTAACTGATAACTTGAAACTCAGTCAAACGGTAGTTAATAAATATAATTTTAAATACAATTATTTTTAGGTCACGAAAAAATTACTTTTCATTTTAACTATTTTTGGATTGCATCGAATATGACATTGCAAAATAAGTTGTTTAATTTTCCAACCAATTCTATATATTTAAGTAACAAAATTTGATTACGATAATTATTTAATTCAAATTACATCAAAATTATTAACGAGCA
Source organism: Allium sativum (assembly GCA_030737875.1). Taxonomy (NCBI): domain Eukaryota; kingdom Viridiplantae; phylum Streptophyta; class Magnoliopsida; order Asparagales; family Amaryllidaceae; genus Allium; species Allium sativum. The sequence goes on along the minus strand of CM060912.1, from coordinate 49,968,107 downwards.
TAACCCATTGAAAATATATTTAAATAATGTAAAAAAACAGTCAGGATATACATTAGTTTGCATATTCGACAAGATGAAATTTTGAAAGACAAAATAGTTTATATTTCACTTTTATTATACTAATAATCGATTGGGAAAAAAGTCACGATACCAATAGTTTTAGCGATGTGTTTCTCAATCTAGTTGGGTGGTATCAACCATCGCTAATGTGTCGATGTTGCGTTGTGATTTCCGATGTATTTTATTTCGTTGAAATTTAGGCGTCGTTATTGATAATGATTCTTGTAATTTGCGTTCTTATTATATTTTAAACATTATTTCTTTCTTCCTTTCACCCTATATCTTCTATCTTCCAACTTTCATCCGTTTTTCGAGTCCTGGAGCCATTGTACACTACCATGTGTTTGGCAAAACTTTGTTTCCCTTCAACGCAAATTTTGATTATTCTTAACATGGATTTGTCTTAGCGTAAACAATCAGAGACAAGTTATTATATATTTTTAGACAAAAATTGTGAAAACTAGTATGATGACTGTGACGGTGGCATAGGTGCAAACATTATTTCATGAAAAGTTATAACAACATATATTGCATGGCCTCAGATTTTGGCTATTGTAAATGGTCTAGTATTAAAGAGTTTTTTAAATTTTATTTCGAAATTTGGTATATGGTGGTACAAATTAAACATAAGCAATTTTGTACTTATACAGTAGTACATACTAAATATGTTTAACCAGTAGGACAATAATGCTTTGCGAAATGATTTTGTTTTAAAAAAAATGGTTTAGTTTATGTGACTTATTTGGAAGGATTAAATATATATTCCTGTTAGCGTACTGACATATATAGGATATCAAAACAAACCAGATGGGCTATAACCTATTTGTATTGTATTATCACATGGGCCTTTCTATTTAGCCAGTTATCTGTAAAACTAGTGTGTACATATTTGTATAGAGTTAGACACATTCATTCGATCATTTTGTACAATCTTTCTCAACAACAATAATAAAAGAATAATTACAATTTCTTTTTACACATTTCTTATATGGTATCAGAGCTCTAATGCCTAACGACAATTCTAAAAGACCTTTCTCGTATTGAAGAGAGATGTGTGATTTGTTTGTCTCCTCAGAGTGTTTTCATCACTGGAGATCAACCTCTCTGATCGTGTAGTAGCTGTTCTCATCAGAAACCGTGTCGTGCCAAGGCTGGAATCGAAATCCTACCGGATACAGGAATTTCTTTGCCATCAGAGATTGTGCATCTCCTCGTTTGGCTTTCCCACCGTGCAATAATCTGATTCTTGCATCTTAAAGACGCAAGAACCCTCATTGCATCCATTTCTTAATCGTATCAGTATAGGATGCCACCTCTCGAGTAGTGGCCTCGCCATATACTTTCCTCATTTCATCAACTACTACATTCCAACAGTATTGAATCGTGGCTGGAAGCAATGAAGATCTGTCAACAGCAACATCAAAGATAGGCACTGCTGAACCAATTCTCTCCTCGCATACACTCATAAAACCGAAAACCCAAGTCATAATCATTCTCCTGATGAAGACAATTATTTGTTGTGGAAATTCCAAGTTGAAACAGCCTTGAAAGATCATAACCTTCAAGATTATATCAATGGAACCAAGATTATGCCACGTGCGATGATCACAGACAAAGATGGGAACCTAGTTAGTAACCCAGCATATGTTCATCATCGAAAACAAGACAACTTACTATCATCTTGGTTTTTATCATCGATTAGTGCAAACTTGCCATCACAACTTATTGGGTGTAACTCGTCACATGAAATTTGGTCCACTATACAACAAATATTCAATTCTCAATCGTCAGCTAGAGTAATGCATTATAGAAGAGAGTTGCAAAACTTAAGAAAGAGATACATGAGCATGAGAGTATATATATCTAAAATAAAGACTCTCTGTGACAAGACTCGCTGTAACAAACTTAGCTCTGTTGGGAATCGGATATCAGAAAGTGAACAAGTTCTTACACTAACAAATGGGCTTGATGAAGAATACGAGTCTTTGGTAACCTACCACCACTAGAAACATTGTCAATTACGATGCATGAACGCCGACAAAGAAAAAGCATCGGAAATCGCAACGCAACACCGACGAAATAGAGATGGTTAATACCATCAAACCAAATTGAGAAAAAACATCATGAAAACCATTGGTATCATGATGTTTTTCCTGATCAATTTCTAAACTAGTAAATCTAAAGTATAAACTATTTTGTCTATGATGAGACATATCATCTTGTTGAAATAAACACCAACAAACAAACGTGTAACACCCCGTAATTTTAACAACACTAAAAATGATAAACTAAAGAATACTTAATTAAATATTGGGAATTAAGTAAAATGGACTGTGCCATTGCGTTCGTCTCGGAATTTTGGTCAGGATATACACCAAGTTTGCATAAAATGGACATCGTATGAGAAAGTTATTAAGGTTAGAAGTACGTATACGTACAAAAGAGATATATGCAAACAAACATTATCCAGAATTCAAAATATTTCAAAAACCAGAGGGTGGGAATTCTTCCCGTTAGGGGTCGACCCCGTGCCCTATGGGTGTCAACCCATGGGTCTACCCCACAACAGAGGTGTCGACCCCTATGTCGACCCCAGGGTCAACCCCCGCAGACGAATCTGGACTTGCTGCGTGTCCTGGTTCGTTGGCAGATGGATATATAAAGAACCTTAATCCCATTGTTTTATTCATCTAAATCAATGGTGACAACGAGGCGCTGCCCCCAACACAGTTTGATCTAGCATATTCTTCTTCAACAGCAAGTTATACATATTCAAAGATCTGTGCTACAACATCTACAATCAATTCTCTGTTCTTTAGATCCAACCACAGTGATTTTATGTTGCTTTTAGATATAAACACCTAAATGTAATCTTGACATGTTTATAAGTTTGGATCTAAGCCTATGCCTATTAATAATCTGATGTCATAACAGATCTGCCATAATTTGTATACCTAATTCACTGCTTAGACCTCAGTATGCCTATTCATGATATCCCTATTCTGTTAGTTTGCCCTATCATGTCACCGTATGCCTATTTCGTTAGTTTGCCTAATCATGTCATAGTACACCTGTTCTGTTAAGTATGACCTATTCAATCATCATATGCCAGTTTTATTTGCTATGCCTATTCTCATTCTCTTCTCCCTCTCTTTCCCTTTTTATTTTATAGCCAGGCTACCTTCGAGCCTAGGCCTATCGCTGAAATACGCGAGCGCATGAAATTGGGAACGTGGGGAATGTTAATTTGGAAAATAACTTATATTAGAGCATGACTGTGAAATTTTGGGCATAGTTTGCACCATGAGCCAAAACTTGGGAATTTGGGGCATAATCCATGTCTTAATCTAAACCTTAACCTGGGCATAACTTGTGTCGTGGGTCAAATAGGGATTTGGGGTATAATAAACAAGAAATTGGTTAATACTGAACATGCCTAAATTTACAGTAATTAGAAACTATAACCTCGCTTAGACACGAGGTTAGATTACACTTATGGTAGAGGCCTGCCCGGAACCGCCCGACATATCCAGCGTCCACAAGTGGTAAATCTAATGTGAGGGGTCTAAGTGCATAAACGTACACGTAACGGTGCTAAGACACGAGGTTAAGTCTGACTTATGGTAGAAGTCTGCCTGGAACCAACCGGCATATCGAGCATCCACAAGTGGTAGACTTAATGTGAGAGGTCTAGCGCATTAATAATCATAAATGAATGAATGGTAATACTTAACCGATTTGAATGTGTGAGGGTTACACGAACCTATCAACTTAAGTAGGGGTTAGGTAACTTGCTTGAATCAATGGGAGGGTTAATTTATCTTGTTAAATATGTGGGGACGGGTTATATATATAAACCCGACAAACTTAACCTGTTGGGGCTATGCAATCTTGTTAAACTAGTAGGCATAACCTGAGGAAATCCTAGTAGTGGGGATACAAGCCTAGGGGGAAGCTTGTATCATTCGGTGTGTGGGACCCGTATTTGTCAGTAATCTATCTTGGTATCAAACGGAGAACCCCGAACTAGGTCAGGGTCAGGGCACGCTTACTGAGTTGGTTGTAAGAGGTCCATCTAAGGGACGGTGTGGGCGGCGCATTCCGACAGGGTCATGTGCGTGCATGGGTTCGGTCCAGGGAGGTTTAGACGCCGTGACATCTGTAGATATGGTTTGTGCACATCTTGTAAACAAAGGGTTGCCACTTTAGGAAGTGATACATCCTACTATGGGGCCAGCAAAGGGTATCTACGAGTTAGGGAGCTGATCGATTGGGGTTAGTAATTAGGGTACATCTAGTCTTGCTTGTTTAGGAGCCTGTTATTATCGTTGGGGGTAGCACCTGTCAGTTCTGTTGGGCTGCATGTTATTGCATGGGGTAAAAACCACTCACTAGAAGTACACCTAAGTCTACCATCTTGTACTTGTTAGGATCATCTTGTTCTTGTTATGCTAGTATTGATGGAGAGAAAAGTATTAGAGAAGTGCAATATATGTTATGTTCTGTTTATCTTGTTTACCTTGTTATACCTGTCCTATGACACTGTTATCTTTCACATCCAGTTTATGTGCCTATCATGATGCTTTTACTTATTTATATGCTAAAAGTAACTGGACTCTCCAGACTTTATGTCTGGCCCATTTTGTTTCCTCTTCTCTCTCTTCCGTCCACCCCCAAGGTTCTTAGGGTGGGAATACTCAAGCTTGATCAGGATTCTTCTTTCATTCTTCTTGGAGCTGCTTAAATGTACCGCTTGATTTCGTATCTTCTCTACTATGGCTATATTTTGGGTATTATGCTCTTTTTATCTATTATTGTACTCTGATGATGATTTTGGTACAAGTCAGAAGTTTTATGTTGATGTAACGAGTTTTCAGTATTTCAGACTTATTATGTAATTGGGTTTGGACCACGAAGCTTTTCTATTTAATAAAGTTTTAATTCCGCTGTTACTTTATATCTGTCTTGTAATATTTCTGTTTCTGTTTACCTATAACACTTCACGAAACTTAATGCATTCTTATAAAGAGTGACATTAATGGACGTGGGGTGTCACATTTAGTATTAGAGCTGAAGATTACCAGATCAGATAAATGATTTTGAAAATTGTTCTCGAAAAGGTTTTTAAAAAAAGCATTTTTAAAAGAAAGTATGTTTTGGAAAATATACTCCCCAAAGCCATATGAAATATCTTTCGATTCTCTGCTTCAATGCTTTTTTCCTTTTCTTTTTCAACATGTATGGAGAACCTAATATTCCTGAGGGCATTCAGATACCAGCTTGGTTTTGTAGGTATCTGGATGCTACGGCACCTGCCGAAGGCCAAGCAGATGCCCCTCCCCCAGCTGCAGCCGCTGTTCCTCTTCCGCGTGCTGATAATTTCTCTAAGATGTGCAAAGATTTCTATGCTATGGGTAGGAAGCTATTCCAAGGAACTATGACTTTCGTAGAAACAAGGAATTGGCTTAAAGAGGCAGAGGATTTGTTTGGAATTTTCGAAGTTGACGATCGTAGGAAGATTCAGTTAGTCGTTTGGGAGTTGAAGGATGAGGCCTTGTTTTGGTGGGAAGTGACGCAGGCGGGACGTCCAGTCGAAACTTGGGATAATTTCCGATAGAGATTCGAGATGAAGTTTCTTTCTCAAGCCGAGCAAAGTATGCAAATGGAAAGGTTTTTGGCACTTAAGCTAGGGGCCATGTTTGTCAAGGTATATGTCAATAAGTTTAATCAATTGGTGAGGTTTGGTTTGGAGATAGTAAATACCCCGCACAAGAAGGTTTTGAGGTTTGCTAGAGGATTGAATGAACCCCTCCATGGGTTGGCTATGTCTCATATTCTGATGGGAGCAACTTTTGAGAAACTTGTCGATATGACATTGATGCATGAAGAAGATAAAGGTGAAAAGAAAGAGGCTAAGGTTGAGGAAACACAAAACAAAAAAGTGTGGCCAAAGAAAGAAAAACAACAACAAAAGAAGGGAAAAAAGAACGACAAAGCTCGAGATAAGAGGAAATGTCATCATTGCGGACGCGGGGGTCATGTGATCAAGGATTGCAAGAAAATAAAGAACGCTTGTTTCTATTGTGGAGAGGTCAGACATCTTGTTAAGAATTACTCGAAGAAGCAAGAACAAGGCCAAAAGGCAGAACCTTCTGGAGGGCAGACGCATGCTCTCGTGGCTAGTGCAGCAGATAGAGGAAGGAAAGTTTTCTTTGAAGGTTTGATTTCTCTTTCCAATCATCCTATTCGAACTCTTTTTGATTCTTGCGCTTCGCATTCTTTTATATCTGATTCTATGGTTGAGTCTCTACACCATAGTACTAGTATGGTTTTGGCATCTGTAGCTGCCTTAAACCCCATTGGTGGTACGGCTCATTTGTCTATGATTTGTCAGTGTTTTAAAAAATCTATGTTAGGAGTCGAGTTTGAATGTGACGATATGTGCTTGGTTTCAGGGGCCATGGTTTGATTCTAGGGAGGATTGGCTAGCCATGTAAGGTGTCATTCTGGATTGTGAGAGAAGGGTCGTTAGACTTTTGACTTGCCATGGGAGGACCTCGAGATTTCTTATGACCCTAAGGGGTCTGTCATGCTTAGTTTCCTAGAGTCTCTTGATGCATCTATCGATGATCTACGATATGTACCAATAGTCTGTGAGTATCCGGATGTTTGGAGGAGGTTCTAGGATTACCTCCAAGGCGCGAGATTGATTTTCGTATATACTTGGTAGACAATGCAAAGCCAGTTGCATTGCTAGTGCGCCACATGGCTCCAAGAGAAAGGAGGGAGCTCAGCAAGCAAGAAAGGGAGCTACTTGAGAAAGGGTTTATTAGGAAAAGCATATCTGAATGGGGTGCTCCAGTAGTATTCGCGACTAAGGCAGACGGTTCGCTTCGCTTATGTGTGGATTATAGAGAGTTGAATAGGCTCACCAAGAAGAATAGGCATCCACTTCCGAGGATAGATGATCTATTTGACCAGCTTGTTGGTGCATCTGTTTTCTCTTAATTAGATTTGGCCATGGGATTTCATCAGCTGAGGGTGACCGAGGACAGTATAGACTAAACCTCTTTTAGGACTCAAGATGGTTTCTTCGAGTGGCTCGTCATGCCTTTTGGGTTGACGAATGCACCCGCCTATTTTGTTGATCTGATGAGTAGGGTGTTTCAGGAGTTCCAAAATAAGTTCATTGTGGTCTTTGTTAATGACATCTTGATTTTCTCGAAGAACGAGGAAGAGCATGCCCTACCTTTGAGGGAGGTTTTGAAAACTCTCTATGCGCACCAGCTTAAGTCAAAATTCACCAAACGTCATTTTTGGAGAAAAGAAGTGAGATTTCTAGGGCATGTGGCCTCTAAAGAAGGAATAGCAGTAGATCCAGCGAAAGTAGTTTTAGTTCAAGATTGGAAGATCCCAAAAAATGCAACGGAGGTGAGAAGTTTTCTTGGTTTAGCGGGCTATTATAGGAAGTTCATTAAGGACTTCGCAAAGGTATCTGCCCCACTCACCAGACTGACGAAGAAGAATCTGACATTTTCTTGGAATATAAACTATGAGGATGTTTTCCAATGATTGAAGAGGGCTCTGACAACAACTCCAGTCTTGACCTTGCCTAACAGGAACAAAGTGTTCACAGTATACACTAATGCATGCGGTACAGGGCTTGGTGCGATTCTGATGCAAGAGGGAAGGGTACTATGTTATAGAGGTAGACAATTAAGAGTTCATGAAAAGAACTGCCTTACCCATGACTTAGAGTTAGCTGCCATAGTATCCACGCTCAAGACTTGGCGCCATTATCTACTAGGAGAGAAGTTCGAGTTGTACACTGATCATAAATCTCTCAAGTACTTGTTCTCGCAGAAGGATCTCAATTTGAAGCAACAAAGATGGATAGAGTTCCTAGCGTCCTATGACTTTGAGATTTCGTATACCCCTGGCAAGGGTAATGTGGTGGCAGTTGCATTGAGTAGGCAGAGGATGACCTTGAGTTCTCTGTTTGTGGTGAGAAAAAGCTTGGATTTTATATCGACTTTTGATTTTAAACCGTCCACCGAGTTTACACCTGGTTTATTGGCATCACTAGAGGTGCGACCTACTCTATTGGATCAGATAAGGATTTCACAGCGTGATGACCCACAGCTAGCAGATAGCTTGGATAAGCTCAGTAGAGGTGAGACATCTAGTCACCTTAGTAGATATTCCACGGATGATAGAGGGTGGTTGCGACGAGACGGAAGGCTTTGTGTTCCCCGAGTTGGGAGTTTGTTGAAGACAGTCCTTGAGGAAGGCCATCATTCTAGGATGACTATTCATCCCGGTGGCGTAAGATGTATTAGGATATGAAGAGGGTTTTCTTTTGGGCTGGGATAAAGAAAGACGTAGCAGAATTTGTTTCTCGATGTTTGATTTGCCAGCAAGACAAAGCTGAGCAAAGGAAGCTCGGTGGTTTACTTCATTCTTTAGAAGTCCCATAATGGTAGTGAGAGAGCGTCTCTATGGATTTCGTTGATGGTTTGCCTAGATCGAGGAAAGACAACACCAGTATTTGGGTTGTAGTTGACAGGCTTACTAAGAGCGCTCATTTCATCCCTATTAAGAGTAAGAGGACAACAACATGGTTTGCCAGCATTTTATCTTCGTGGGATAGTCTGTCTACATGGAGTACCTTCTAGTATTGTGAGTGATCGTGACCCCGTATTTACCATTGAATTTTGGTGGGGCTTGCAAGAGGCATTAGGTGCACAATTGTGTTTGAGCACCGCTTATCACCCTCAGACCGATGGACAGACGGAAAGGGTTAATAGAGTTCTTAAGGATCTTTTAAGACTGCGTATCCTAGACTTCGGAGGGACTTGGGATGAGCATCTTCCTTTAGTAGAGTTCGCCTACAACAACAGTTAACAGGCTAGTATTGGCATGGTGCCCCTCGAGGCATTGTATGGACGACCCCGTAGATCACCAACTTGTTAGTGGGAATCTACAGAAAGGCTTCTACTTGGACCTGAGTGATTGGGGAGATTTCAGAGAAGATTGATCTTATTCCCAGGCACATGAAGGCAGCTTAGGACAGGAAGAAGTCCTATGCAGATAGGAGAAGGACTGACAATGAGTTTGAGGTATGAGCATGGTTTTCATCAAGGTATCACCTTTGAGGAATGTGGTTCGCTTCGGATATGTAGGGAAATTGGCACCAAGGTTTGTAGTGTCATTTCCCATAACATAAAGGATTGACCAAATGGCCTATAGAGTAAAGCTACCATAGAGACTGTCAGGCATTCATGATGTTTTCCACGTTTCTCATTTACGGAAATGCTTGCATGATACGGTAGAAATAGTTGAGTCGAGTATGCTTGAGGAAGTGGAGGTAGAACAGGAGGCGATAATTAGACGAGTTCCTACCTATATTCTTGGATCAGAGGTTAAGAAGCTACGCAACCGAGAGGTCAAGTTGATGAAAGTTCAGTGGGGTGATGACAGAGGATGCAACTTGAGAGACTGAATACAAGATTCGCGCTTCGTACCCTTTCCTTTTCAAGGATATGTTCTTAACTTCTTTTCCAAAGCTTTTATTCATGCTTGTTTCTATTGTCTAAGTATATCCTATCGATCGAATCTTCGACCTTTAGGTAGGGAACCCATGGACGTAAACATGTGTTTGAGACATGTTATGTTTGATGGATGCAAGAAGATGCAAGTGTTTGCTAGTGGTTGTCTGTGGATACATATACACACACATTAGGCACTAGATCGGCTTAATCACTCTCATACTGCATATGGATACATATGCATATATTTTTCTTTTAATGGATGAAAGTGGGTGTTTCATCATATGGATGTTGCATTTGGATGAATGATTGTGCACACATATAGAACTTACATGTTATAATAGGATTATTTGCATACATGTTGGATTCATGGCACTAACATACATTGCATTAAGGAGGTCAACTGAATCAGTAGACCACCTGATCCTTTTCATTAGTATAGGGACATATACATACACACCTTTACATATGTTCATACAAGCATTAGAAATCTTTTTAAGGACAATGGATGCTTGTGATTGGTGGATGAGTAGATGGATGTGGATGTTAGGATATACATTCTTCTTAACCTAGAGATTTCGGGGACAAAGTCCTTTAAGTAGGGGAGAATGTAACACCCCATAATTTAAACAACACTAAAATTGATAAACTAAAGAATACTTAATTAAATATTGGGAATTAAGTAAAATGGACTGTACCATTGGATTCGTCTTGGAATTTTGGTCAGGATAGACACTAAGTTTGCGTAAAACGGACATCGTACGAGAAAGTTATTAAGGTTAGTAGTTTGTATGCGTACAAGAGAAATATATGTAAACAAACATTATCCAGAACTCAAATTATTTCGAAAACCGATGGCGGGAAGGCGCGGGAATTTGGCCTGTTGGGGGTCGACCCCGTGCCCTATGGGTGTCGACCCCTATGTCGATCCCGGGGTTGACCCCCGTCCCCCCGGGACGAATCTGGACCTGCTGTGTGCCCTGCTTCGTTGGTAGATGGTTATATAAAGGACCTTAATCACAATGTTTTATTCATCTAAATCAATGGCGACAACGAGGTGCTGCCCCAACACAGTTTGATCTAGCCTATTCTTCTTCAACAACAAGTTATACGTATTTAGAGATCTGTGCTACAACATCTATAATCAATTATATATTCTTTAGATCCAATCACATTGAGTTTATGTTGCTTTTAGACATAAACATCTAAAATGTAATCTTGGCACGTTTATAAGTTTGGATCTAAGCCTATGCCTATTAGTAATCTGAAATCATAACATATTTACCACATTTTGTAAACCTAATTCACTGCTTAGATCTCAGTATGCCTATTCATGATATCCCTATTCTGTTAGTTTGCCCTATCATGTCATCGTATGCCTATTTCGTTAGCTTGCCTAATCATGTCACAGTATACCTATTCTGTTAAGTATGACCTATTCTATCATAATATGCCATTTTTATTTGCTATACCTGTTCTCGTTCTCTTCTCCCTCTCTTTCCCTTTTTATTTTATAGCCAGGCTACCTTCGAGCCTAGGCCTAGAGCTGAAATACGCGAGTGCACGAAATTTGGAACGTGGGGAATGTTAATTTGGGGCATAACTTATATTAGAGCATGATTGGGAAATTTTTGGCATAGTTTGTACCTTGAGCCAGAACTTGGGAATTTGGGGGCATAATCCATATCTTAATCTAAACCTTAACCTATGCATAACTTGTGTCGTGGATCAAATGAGGATTTGGGGCATAATAAACACGAAATTGGTTAATAATGAACATGCCTAGATTTACAGTAATTAGAAACTGTAACCGCGCTTAGACACGAGGTTAGATTACACTTGTAGTAGAAGCCTGCCCGTAACCGCCCAACATATCCAGCGTCCACAAGTGGTAAACCTAATGTGAGGGGTCTAAGTGCATAAACGTACACGTAACGGTGCTAAGACACGAGGTTAAGTTCGACTTGTGGTAGAAGTCTTCCCGGAACCAACCGACATATCCAGCATCCACAAGTGGTAGACTTAATGTGAGAGGTCTAGCGCATTTATAACCATAAATGAATGAATGGTAATACTTGACCGTTTTGAATCTATGAGGGTTACACGAACCTATCAACTTCAGTAGGGGTTAAGTAAACATGCTTGAAATTAGTGGGAGGGTTAAGTCAATCTTGTTAAATATGTGGGGACGGGTTATACATATAAACCCGACAAACTTAACCTGTTGGGATTATGCAATCTTGTTAAACTAGTGGGCATAATCTGAGGAAATCCTAGCAGTGAGGATGCAAGCCTAGGGGAAGCTTGTATCATCCGGTGTGTGGGACCCGTATTAGTTGGTAACCTATCTTGGTATCAAACGGAGAACCCCGAACTAGGTCGGGGTCAGGGCACGCTTACTGAGTTGGTTGTAAGAGGTCCATCTAAGGGACGGTGTGGGCGGCGCATTCCGACATGGTCATGTGCGTGCATGGGTCCGGTCCAGGGAGGTCAAGACGATGTGACACCTGTATATATGGTTTGCGCACATCTTGTAAACAAAGGGTTGCCACTTTAGGAAGTGATACATCCTACTGTGGAGCCAGCACAGGGTATCTACGAGTTAGGGAGCCGATCGATTGGGGGTAATAATTAGGGTACATTTAGTCTTTATTGTTTAGGAGCCCGTTATTATCGTTGGGGGTAACACCTGTCAGATCTGTTGGGCTACCTGTTATTGTATGGGGGCAAAACCTCTCAGTAGAAGTACACCTAAGTCTACCATCTTGTACTTGTTAGGATCATCTTGTTCTTGTTATGCTAGTATTAATGTAGAGAAAAGTATTAGAGAAACGCAATACATGTTCTGTTTTGTTTATCCTGCTTACCTTGTTATACCTGTCCTATGGCACTGTTATCTCTCTCATACGGTTTATATGTCTTTCATGATGTTTTTACTTATTTATATGCTAAAAGTAACTGGACTCGCCAAACTTTATGTCTGACCCGTTTTGTTTCCTCTTCTCTCTCTTCCGTTCCCCCTAGGTTCTTAGGGTGGGAATACTCAAGCTTGCTCAGGATTCTTCTTTCATTCTGCTTGGAGCTGCTTAGATGTACCGCTTGATTTCGTATCTTCTCCACTATGGCTATATTTTGGGGATTATGCTCTTTTTATGTATTATTGTACTCTGATGATGATTTTGGTACAAGACAGAAGTTTTATGTTGATGTAATGAGTTTTTAGTATTTCAGACTTATTATGTAATCGGGTTTGGACCACGAAGCTTTTCTATTTAATAAAGTTTTAATTCCGCTGTTATTTTATATCTGTCTTGTAATGTTTCTGTTTCTGTTTACCTATAACGATTCACGAAACTTAATGCATTCTGATAACGAGTGACATTAACGGACGTGGGGTGTCACAGAACGTAAATGCTGATTTGTTTGAAAATATTTGAAATATACTTTTGATGAGATATACAAGTTAATAATTCTGATATAATTTGGATGAAATAATTATCATAGAATAACCAAATTTATAGCTTAAATATATAGAATTTTATTGGAAAAATCGAACAATTTATTTTACAATTACCTGATGCAATTCGAAAGTAGTTAAAATGAAATGTAATCATTTTGTGATTTTAATAAAATTGACTTTATAATTATATTTACCAACCATCATTTGATTGAATTTAAGTTTTCAATTAACATAGTATGTCGCTTATTTAGTGATGTACAAATATTTACCTTTCTCATATCGTATCAAAATTATAGAACTAGAACATAGCGTAACTTAGGTAATTGGAAACATTTCGTACTTGACTTATTCAATTAGGATCAACATACTTACCATCCTCGTCTTCTCACACAATACCCTTTCCTATTCGATTCGCTCTCTTATTCGATCCTTCCTCATTCGACAACTGCTAAAACCCAAGCCACAATTTTTTCTATCATTCCTCGTCTAAATCATCTTTCCTTTAAATATAAACGCAATTAGTAGGCAGAGATGAATCTTTCTCAACGCGAATCTTAGGTATGTTATTAATTGATTGATTTTTGTTTCTTTATTCATTTTTTTATTTCCATTTATTTGTTTCAATTCTAAGGAAATATCCTTTTGTTTCAGGTACGTTATTGATCTTTGTCTTTTTTTTTTATTGATTTGTTGATTTAGGTTTCTGTATATATTGTCTTTGATTTTTTTCATTTCAAATCATTATGGCATGAGTGATAATGAAAACGATTCATCTAAAACATTTTTTTGATATTATATCACTAATCCCGAGGCAAAATCTGAGCTATATCATATGTTTATATGCATAAGAACAGAAGTATTCATTCACAAAACTAGCTGTTTCAATGCCAGGCAAACCTACACACAACATCTTTATCAATAATAATTGGGTATCCATCTCTAATATCACTAATAGTGGAGACTGCATGACCAAAATTTTCTGGTTTTAAAGTTTTAATGCAAAAATCGTTGAATAATCTCTTTATAAGTGAATGTGCTGACGGTCGTAGGTGTAGTTTTCAATATATTTATAACGGAACCTCTGTAAAATTCGGAATTGTCTTATTTTTGAATTACCTACCCTGTACAGTCTATTGCTTCTTTATAGTGTTTCGTGATATCTTGGAATTGATCTTGTTGTTTGCACTTTATTACCACCTGATGTAATAACATCTGAAAGTAAAGGGTTATAAAAAAAAGAGTTAACAAACATTTCAAAAGAAATTCTAAATATTTGAAACTTATGAAATGAAGGAGAATTGTATATTTAATTCGAAATAAGATAATGATAAATTTAATATGGAACTGAGGAAAATTTTTAAGGGATGATAATTTCACAAAAAAGGAAAAAAGAAAAAAGAGATTATTGTGCTTCCTACTAACGCTATAACTTGAGATGTAATAATTCGATTTGATCGATTCCTTTTCCGTTAATTACCAGTATCATGAATAAAAACTTTGAAGTCTGTCACTTTTCAAAATTTTGGGGTTTATAAAGCATTAAACATTAAATGGTGAAAACAGCGTTCGCTGTCCTGACATGCAAATTTCGCAAAACTGAGCTGAACCATTATGTTCATAACTTTTGATCTGTCTGTCCTATTTTGATTATTTTACATATTCGAAAATCCTAAAACTTAAGCTATAACTTTCATTTGAAGTGATTCACAAAATTTCGAAGTTTGCTAGGCCAAAAGGCAGCTTCAGTTCGCTGGCTTACGCTTTTGTATGGATTTCAGATTTTTATATTCTGAAAGAAAATGCAATAATGTTAGTTGTACTTTATAATTTATTGATTCAGAAACTGTTGGGATGCTAAGATATGTTTAAATTAGGCTTGCATTTTTATGTCATATATTTTTTTGTACCCAACTTTTATAATTGAGTTGTTATTAGGTGATGAATAAGCGTTTTGGACAAACTAGCATTATTGACATGCTTTTGCGCGTCTAATATAAAGCAATTCGGTTAAAAGATTGCTAAAAGTGAGGTATGTTTTTATATTTAAAATTGATATTAGTAGTGAAATATATACAATGAGACGAGATTCTAATTGTATATATCGCTGAAAAGTTAGAAATCTACTCTTTAAAACTGCTAGACCAGAATGTGCTACTAACACCCAAATGCAATGTGAAGTCCTCACATCACAAATCACCGATCACAAAATGCAAAAAACAGTAAATAACAGGAGACACACGAATTTTTTATAGTGGTTCGGCTCAAACCAAGCATACGTCCACTTTATTTCTTCTTAAATCCTAAGAAGTTACAAGTACAATTCGTTCACATTTATACACGAAGTCCTCGTGTTTACAATGAAATGAAATGACAAAAATGAAGATTATACACGAAATCCTCGTGTAGTTATATGTAATTTGGCTTCTATGTTACGTAATAGCCTTGAGAGAAACAATGGTGGAAGTCGTGAGGAGCTAATTCTCAAAAATACTTCTATATGCCTTCAATTGGTGTATTTATAGGGGTGGAGAGGCTCCGGGTCGAATGCCACGTGGCGCGCATCCCAAGAATCCCGAATTGTAGTGGAGAACGTGGAGAAAACCCTCTCCAAGTCGTGTTATGCCATGTGGAAGCTGATCCATGCAAGTAGGAGGCGTTTGCTCCTTTAGAATCGGTCAAAGCTGTTGTGCAGAAACAGGCCCCGGCAGTTCGGATCGAATCCTCTCTCCTCCGATCCGGTCCGAAGCTATGTCTTTGATCCGAAGATGTCATGCTCTTCTGAGCGTCTGGGATGCGGTTCGGTCTAGCTCGATCCGAACCGATGTGAGCCAGAGTCCAAGTCCGTGCTTCCTGTGTGGGAACGGGTTTTCCTCCTCCAATCCGTAGCGGTGTGCCCGGTCCGACCCGGTTGGTCCAAGTCAATTCCAAAATCCAAGTTTCCAGTTATGCGCCCGTTCACGGAAATAAGCGTAACTTCCAAACCGTAAGTCTGTTTTGACCAAACGAAAGCTGTACCTGAAGTAATTCAGAGGGCTACAAGAGTTACAGGGAAAAGCCCTGTAATTGATGTTTTCGGGCCCAAAAGAGGTCATCTATTAGGAGTATCGAGCCATTCTTTGTTTGCGATGCGACTTCAACCAAATCGCTTCCTGTCTTCTGACGATGTTCTCAATACTTAAGCGTATTGTTAATCAGAGATTTCACGTGTGACGGCTTTGACCAAAAAGCGTACCAACATGTTTGCCCCTAGAACATATCTTGCTGGTTGAAGGAAAATGTGTTCTGGATAATACAAGAAATCCAAGGCCTCACCGGGCCTACCAGCTATAGGTATAATTCGTACCTGCAAAGAAAAAGAGGCGAACAGATGTGTCAAATCCTGATAGATTTTCTTAACCTCTTCGAGCATAAACCATGCTTGGTCATCCTGTTGAGCATAAACCATACTCGAGGGATGTTTGAATCATTCCACCAAGACCTGGGAAGGGAGCTAACCTTCCAGGCATAAGCCTTACCGGGAAGTTCAAACTGAGCATAAGCCATACTCGAGTTTTATTGAGTTCCTTTACCAGATTCTGACGAGACCATTCGCCGTTCCTAAGTATAATCCATACTTGGATATCGAACGGAGTACAATCCATACTCATACCGAGATAGAGCTATACTTGCCACAACCTGACAAGATAGTCCATCCCTAAGCACAATCTATACCTAGGGTTTCGAGATAAGTATAAGCCATACTTTAATTAAGATTGAGAATCCTGTCACAACCTGACAAGATCCTTAAATTTGCCAAACATAATCCATGCTCGGAAAGTCCTTCCTTATTCAATTTATTCAATTCAAAATACAAAACCAAATAAAATCCTGATTGGTTTGTCATCGAGTGCAGAGCACGCTTTGGGGCTAAATCCTAACCCTGTGCGCGTGTACTCCGATTTAGCCAATCAGAAAACCTAAAAAAGCAAAAACATATCTTAAATCCTAAGAAATGCAGACTAATCCAATCTAGATCAGTTGATGATGAGCCCACGAAAGCTCGATCCCGGGTCATTCCCTCTCCGGGAAGCAGGAGGTGGCAGCACAGATGCAGGTGCTGTTGGTTGTTTCACATACTCGGGTAGGTCTCCACGTCTAACCCGTTCCTCAATCAGATCTCGCAAATGCCTGCAATTATTCATGTCATGACAATCCATATCATGGAATATGCAATGTTTTCCATAATCACGTTCTCTTTGCGATGGATCCCTCCTAGAAGGCTCTGGACAGGAGATGGCACCGTTTGTGTCCATGTAGATGTCAAATAGCGAAGCACTGAGTTCAATGTACTTTTCGTATCTGGGCCCTCTCCGAGGTTGAGTGTTGCGGTCATTCTTGACAGCAGTTTTTCCCTTTCCTTTTCCAGAGTTAGACGGTCCTCCGTCTTTAAGCATGTTGACATCGAGAACGTCCTTTTGGGACGTTGCATCTTCTTCACGCAGAAATCTGTCTGCTTCAAGGTAGAATTTGCTGAGATCACGCGGCAGGTCTCGATGCAAAGATTTTTTGAACTCCGAGTTATCTAGAACGTCGGATACTGCTTCCATCAATACCATGGATGGTTCAGGTCGATCAACTGATGTTGCTGCAATGTTGAATCTTTCCATAAATGAACGCAGAGTTTCTCTGGGCGTCTACTTGATTGTGGTAAGTGACATGACGTTCTTGGGTCGAGCGATGTGGACCCGAAACTTTTCAATAAGGCAAGCAACCAACATGTTTCTGCTGTTGATCGATTCCGTTCCTAGTTGCCGAATCCACATAGCATCTATATCAATAAAAAGAGGGGGAAGCATTTTGCCATGACGTTTTCCGATGCTTGATTGAACTTCCATATTCCTTTTGTAGTGCATCAGGTGCGCGGTAGTATCCGTCCTGCTGTTATAAGGCTCTAGAACTAGAAGTTTGAAATATGAAGGATTGCGAGAATTCCTGATTTCTTGAGTGAATGGATTGTGATTGACGTCATCCACGTCATTCTGATAGGTGCGGCCTCTCTAGAGGCGTTTAATGAGATTGGCGAGTCGGTCGCCTTCAAAGAGTTTTTGTAAGCTGCCAAGATCAGAGCTGGTGCCCCCAGCGTTAAGTCCAGAAGAGTTTGGGAATGTATGGGGTGCTTGGAAAGTCATCTGGTTCGGATCGGTGGTCTGTGGGTTGTAGGGACCGAACTGGTCCGGTTGACCTGTTCTGAACCAGGAAGCTTGAGGATGATGCTGTGTGTTATTGCCCATCAGAACCGGGGCAGATATTGGTCGTGCTTGACCTGAGTTTCTGAGGTTGGCAACGTCTCCATCCAGAGCGTTAAGTGCTACAGCCGCAAAATGCTAAGGGGGACCCTCGTTCCATCTGTGCCACCGGTTCGGATCGGGTCCGATCCGATCTGGTTAGATGTGTTTTCTTGAACTGAAGTCAGGTTTGCTGCGATGGGTGCGGGTCGGATAAGGACCGATCCGACCTGGTTGGTTTCACCTGTTCGAGCTGGTTCCGAGTCATTTCCAGGAAGTTGTATGTTGCCGCTCGGCCTGCCTTCCATCTAGGCGAGGAATTCATCCATCATCTCATGTTGTTTCCGAAGGAGATCATCTTGTCTTACCATCTGAGCTCTCAGTTCAGTGAGAACGCCATCCATATCCTCTTTGGTTAAGTATGATGATGGATTTCCATGAGTGGAAGCTTCCTGGCTTGCCTCGTTTCTCGTGCCTTTATCCTCCGTACGGGGAATTTTTCGTTTGGCCATTGATCCAATAGATAAGCATTCTGATTCCTTTAAAACTAGAAGAAGAAATTATAGCGTGTGCCCCCTACCTGGCGCCAAAATGTTAGTCCAGAATGTGGTACTAACACCCAAATGCAATGTGAAGTGCTCACAATCACAAATCACCGATCATAGAATGCAGAAAACAGTAAATAACAGGAGACACACGAAGTTTTATAGTGGTTCGGCTCAAACCAAGCCTACATCCACTTTGTCTCTTCTTAAATCCTAAGAAGTTACAAGTACAATTTGTTCAAATTTATACACGAAGTACTCGTGTTTACAATGAAAAGAAATGAGAAAAATGAAGATTATACACGAAATCCTCGTGTAGTAATCTGTAATTTGGCTTCTATGTTGCGCAATAGCCTTACGATGAACAATGGTGGAAGCCGTGAGGAGTTAGCGCTAAAAAATCCTTCTATTTGCCTTCAATTGGTGTATTTATTGGGGTGGAGAGGCTCTGGGTCGAATGCCACATGGCGTGCATCCCAAGAATCCCGAATTGTAGTGGAGAACATGGAGAAAACCTTTCTAAGTCGTGTTATGCCATGTGGAAGCTGATCCATGCAAGTAGGAGGCATTTTCTCCTTTAGAATTGGTTAAAGCTGTTGTGTAGAAATAGGTCCTGGCGGTTCAGATCGGATCCTCTCTCCTTCGATCCAGTCCGGAGCTATGTCTTCGATCCGAAGATATCATGCTTTTCTGAATGTCTGGGAGGCGGGTCAGTTCGGTCTAGCTCGATCCGAACCGATGTGAGCTACAGTCCAAGTTCGAGGTTCCTGTGTGGGAAAGGGTTTTCCTCCTCCGGTCCGAAGCGGTGCACCCGATTCGACCCGGTTGGTCCAAGTCAATTCCAAAATCCAAGTTTTCAGTTCTGCGCCCGTTCACGGAAACAGGAGTAACTTCCAAACCGTAAGTCCATTTTGACCAAACGAAAGTTGTACCTGAAGCTAATTCAGAGGGCTACAAGAGTTACGGGGCAAAGACCCTTAATTGATGTTTCGGACCCAAAAGAGAACATCTATTAGGAGTATCGAGCCATTCTTTGTTTGCGATGCGACTTCAACAAAATCGCTTCCTGTCTTCTGACGATGTTCCCAATACTTAAGCATATTATTAATCAGAGATTTTACGTGTGACGGCTTTGACCAAAAAGCGTACCAACAAAAACCAAATTGAATATATAATAAATGCAAATGTAACAATTGTTTACTTAATGCAGTATTTTTGACCTAGAAACAATGTAGCATACATAACACAAATAAGTAAAAGGCTTTGAATTCTTAACGATTACCTTAGTAAAGTAGCTACGTAACCTTCACATCAACATTTGAGCTACCTAATACAAGATAAAATCCTGATTTATTAAGAACCCATGGCAAAAGAGAAGCCAGCATAAAAGCCAGAATCATTATAACGTGGGCTTGAATATTCGGCCACCCAAGGTTTTGTGCATACATTCCCCCATCAATCTAGAAACTCAACAAGGTAGATTGAAGAAAATCTGTAACCACCATAAAAAGATACATGGATTATGTTTAACTCATGAATATTACCCACTATTAATATTATATGTTTTAACTCTTAACCTTATTTTCGGTGCACTATCCTATTACCTCAATTTAGAGAAAGAAAAAAACAAATCATGTAAGTCTAACATATTGCAATTCAGACAATAACACGGTAAAGCGACTCAAACATTGTTTGTTTTTCTGTAGAAATATGATTGCTGATATGAGAGTTTCGGTTGCGAACCTAATGTAGAATATGGAATGGTCAATCCACTTATCCATGCGACTATGCTTGCATGTATCCTCTATAGATTCATCTTTTGGCCTTGCTTTTGTTGTTTCAGCTTAGGCTTTTGATATATGCATTTGGGCTGCTACATTTTATTTATTCTAAAATTGCACTTTATGCTCTGGGTCGTAATTGAGTTCATAATGCAAGTACTTCATTGCATTGGTTTGTTGCTTCAATATGCTACTGCTACTTTATATTGCTTGCATCATCATGCTCTTTATTAGCTGGCTTCAGTATTTGCTACTACTAACAATCCACTCTTCTTGAGTTCTGTTATGTTCAAACAGCAACTACAGTTGCTTCAGTGTAGCTCATTTCCATTCTTGCCATACACATAATGCGGAATGCCTCTCTCTTGTTCATGCAACTAAATTCTATGCATCACATTTTAGCGCATAGAAAGAACATATTTCTCATGTTTTATTCCAGACGGTAGTTGTTCTAATATTAGACTTGGCATTTGCAGCAAGGTTTCCCTAATTTAACATTTGAAGACAATAAGGTTCTCTTTCTTGGTAGAATATAGGGACTCTAACTCATCCTTATTTATGCAAATAAACCAAAGATATGTAGGGCCTATAAAATCTTTGAAGTACACACCAGGAATGCAAGATTACATCAAGGTAAACTAATCTAAATGTTCCGCATATTTTTTAAAGTTAAAAACGTAGGAAAAATGATATACGTAACATTAAAAAAGAAGGTTAACAATTGGTATAGAAGTGATTATTCTCATTGGTCCAAAATAGAATTTGCAATGGACAATGAATGTAAATAAATGAATATAAAGTTATATAGCAGGATAATATATATAACCAAGTATTATCAGTACAACTACATTATTATATGTAATATGGGTTAAGCCCAGCCCAGACAATTATAAGGGTAAATAAGTAACGAATGGTCTTCTGTATATGCTTTATTAGACTCCCGCAATTTCGGCTAGGGTTTTCCACCCTCTTCCTTTACGCCGCCGTCATCAACAACACATAAATCCTCACGCATCCTCAGAAAATTCTTAGTAGAGAGGGCTTTTGTCAAAACGTCTTCTCTTTGAAAGTATGCTGGAACGTGATTAACTTCCAATTGTCCAGCAACAGTTTGCTCACGCACAACGTATAGATCGATCTCTATATTCTTTGTGCATGCGTGTTGTACAAGATTAGCAAAAAGAGACACTGTGCTCATATTATCACACCAAATCGTGGGTTTCTTCTTCGATTGGAATCCTAGTTCTCTAGTCAACGAGTTAATCCACATGATTTCAGCTGCTGTGCTTGCTACTGATCTGTATTCGGTTTCAGTACTGGAACGTGAAATCGTTGCTTGCTTTTTTAAGCACCAGGAAATCGGATTCGAACCCGTATATATACAATACCCTAACGTCGACCGTCGATCGTCCGGATCTGAAGCCCAATCGGAGTCATTGTACGCTTGCAGGATAATTTCTTTACAACTCTTTAATTTTAATCCATAATCTAAAGTGCCTTTTAGATAACGAAGAATCTTTTTAACTGCACACCAGTGTTCATTTAGGGGATTTTGCATAAATTGTGACACTTTATTCACGCTATAACAAATTTATGGTCTCGTAACAGTAACGTATTGCAATGCCTCAGCTATACTTCGATAGAATCTTGCATTTTCAATTGCCTCACCTTTATGCTTAGATAGTCTTAAGTTTGTAGTCATGGGTGTTGGTAGAGGATTGGCCTTGTCCATTCCAGCACGAGTTAAGATGTCTAATATATACTTTTTCTGGGATAGTAAAATTTCATCCTTAGATTTTTGTATGATCTGAATGCCTAAGAAATAGTTATATTTCCCAGATCCTTTATAGAAAACGAATTACTGATATGCTTTGTGATGTTACTGATTTCTCTGTCATCATTCCCATTTATAAGTATATCATCGACATATACTAATATGTATATCATGTTGTCACCCCTTTTTTAGATGTGCAAAGAATTGTCTGACTTGGCCGTAGTAAATCCCAAATTTGCAAATGTGTACTTGAGCTTCTCATACCAAACTCTAGATGCTTGTTTAAGGCCATAGATAGACTTATGTAATTTACATACAAGATTTATATTGTTCCCAGTCTCATAACCTTCTAGTTGCATCATAAAAACTTCTTCATGTAGATCTGCATTTAAAAATGCATTGTGAACATCCAATTGTTTTATATTCCAGTGATTATGTAATGCTATGGTTATCATAATCCTGATAGTAGTGGGATTTACAACTGGAGAGAAAGTTAATGTAAAATCAAATCCAAACTCTTGTGAATACCTTTTGCAACGAGTCTGTCTTTGTATTTTTCTATGCTTCCATCAGGCTTTCTCTTTAGCTTGTAGGTCCATTTGCATCCAATGATGTTTTGGTGCTTCAACCAAACTCCAAGTTTTATTTTTCAGTAATGCATTGTATTCATCTCTCTTGGCTATTTTTCATTGCTGATGGCTTCTTTAAAATTGATAGGCTCTCTCTCATCTAAATTGGCAGTGTATAACTTTGGTTTAAATATCCCACATTTAGCTCTAGTCAACATATGATGCTTGTTTGCCCCAGTTTGTTGTGCATGATCACTTGAGCTGTCTGTATTGCCATTGTTTGTGTTTTCACTGTTGTGACTGCTTGCTTGATTGCCACTTAGTGTAGTATCCTCATCATTATTACTCTCTTCAATATCTGTATTCCATTGAGTAGCAACATCGTCTTGGTACATGTTGTTCAGAGAATTTGAGGAGCTAAAACTTGATCTGGTGCTGGGTACAGTACAGTCATCATCTGTGTTGTCCTTGTCTTCCTTATCAGGTTTTCTGATATTCCACTCAACATGTTCTAGTGGTGATACGTCAGTTTCTCTGTAGCAACTATTTTTTTTAGTTGTTTTGATGTTGTTGTCTGCAACAGGAAATACAAACTTATTAAATTTCACAAGCCTAGAAATATAAAAGCGTGCCACTACCATCCAAACATTTGAAACCTTTTTGATTATTTGCATAACCCAAGAAGGTGCATGGTGTGGACCTTAGGCTTAACTTATGCTTATTATAGTGTCTAAGATATGGAAATCACAAGCACCCAAAGGTTTTTAACTCTTTGTAGTTTGGCTTAGTCTTAAATAGCACTTCATAGGGACATTTCTCTTTAAGAATGGTAGTGGGTAACCTGTTTATTAGGTACACTGATGTCACAAATACCTCTGTCCAAAACTTTAAGGGCAGTGATGCCTTTGACATCAGTGTTAACCATGTCTCTACAATGTGCCTTTGTTTTCTCTCGACTAAGCCATTCTGCTCCGAGGTATATGGACAACTAGTCCTATGTTAAATGCCTCTACTTTCAAAATAAGCCTTTAAGAGTTTAAACTCGGACCCCCATCAGTTTGTAAGGTTTTGACCATGCAGTTTGTATGTTTTTCTATATATGTGATGAACTGTATGGTTATCTTACAAGCCTCTGACTTGTTCTTGAGAAAGAAAATCCATGTGTATCTAGTAAAAGCATCAACGAATGATAGGTAATACCTGTGTCCCTGGTCTGAATGCATGGGTGCTGGACCCCACAGATCTACTGCTATTAATTCAAGGGGTGCTGCTATTAATCTCATTTTCATCCAACACTTGTTTTATAATTTTCAAATTTGGATGTCCTAATCTATTGTTCCAACATTCAAACATAGCATTACTATTTACATGATAAATTTCAATATTATCACAGGAATTTTCAGTGATAGGTCTGTAGCCAGATTTCACATTGCTGAACTTGTATAACCCTGTGTCCAATTTACCTTGTAATAAAATGTCCTTATTTAGAATATCTCTAATTAGACAGTACTTTGGGTGAAACTCAAAGTATACTTTGTTGTCATTAACAAATTGTGATACGCTAATTAAATTTTTCCTAATACTGGGTACTCTAAGTAAATTATTGAGATAGAGTTGCCTCTTACCTCTAATGTACCCACAGCCAACATAAGATATACTTGTCGTCTCACCATTTCCCATACAAACAGTATGCATAGCTGTGTAGTTTTTATTGCTCTGGTTTAGATTTTCTAAATTGTTGGTCACATGATTTTTGGCACCACTGTCCGGGTACCATTCATCCAAACTTGAATCATCAATTCTGCTATTATCATCATTGCTGGATCCTTGAATTCTTGATCCTTCTGAACTGTTTCTTGTGGGATTAACTTGTGCCAAATTCACATTAGGACCCCTTTGATTGTTTTGATTATGCTGGCCAGTGTTGTAATCAGTGTTAAACCTAAAATAGCATTTATTTGCCACATGTCCAAATTTTTTGCAATTTTGACATTTAGGCCTATTACTGCTCCATCCTCTACCTCTTCCTCTCTGATTAGTAGCTCCCCTTTGTGGTTGATTATCCTTTTGACCAGAATTTCCTTTCTGTTCCATTTTGTTTCTTGACACAGAAGTATAGTTTACTGAAAATTCTGGTTATGACATTTTTCTTTGTTCAATTCTACCTTGGTGAGCCAATAGTGTCGAATGAACATATTCAAGATCTGGAACTGCCTTTTGTGATGCAATAAACGTGACAATCGATTCATATTCCTCATCTAAACCCCCAGTGATGTATAACACATGCTCACTTTCTGATATCTTGTGCCCAGTAGCAGCCAATAGATCACAAAGTGTCTTTATCTTGGTAAGATATTCACTCGTAGACATATTTTGTTTGCGCATGCTATGCAACTTGCTTCTGTAGTGCATAATTCTCGCTGTAGATTAAGAGTTGAAAATCTGTTCAATTGCTTTCCATATTTCATACGATGTTGTCTTGCCAATGATTTATGATAGGAGATTTGCACTTATAGAAGAAATTAGCCATGATGCTAATAGACTGTCCTGTTTTTGATGCATAGCATAATCTTGATTGCTCACAAGGTTTCCATCTTTATCTTGAATTGTGGCAGGTGGAACAAATTTGGTACCATGTATGTATTCTTGTAATCCATACCCTCTTAATGCGGTTTCAACTTGATACCTCCATAACATATAGTTGTCTTCATCAAGAGGAATACTAATTACATGACTTTTTGGTTTTACGAGTTTAAAGGATGGTGTTGAGATGGAAATCGTTGATGATGCACTGCCTGCGGTGGCTGAACCGGTACTCTAATTGTCTCCTGCCATGGCGGGAGAAAAGTGATGGTAAAAAAGATAGTGCACCAATACAAATCAGGTGGTGACAGTTTCTTGAAGGATACAAGTTCAAAACTCGTGTTTCTTGGACGGCAATTTCGCTGTATTCAATGGTTCTTCAACCAGAATCACGTTAAGTGATTCTTGGATGGCAAACTTATTGGGTGTAGTGATCTCTGCAACCAGAAACCAAACCCAAATGATGATCACAAACGATCAGATGGGTGAAACTGTAGCCAGTGGGGGAAGCTGATGAAGATTCTCTGATTCCACTACTTGGCACGGCTGTAGTGGGAAAAAGAATGACTGAAAAGATGGGATCTACACGCGAGAAATGGTATCTTCTCGGATGATGATGCAAAAAATTGAGGAGGGAAGGCATTGCCAATCTTTCTTGCATGTGAAGATGAACACTGATGCAGCGGTGGAGGATCTTGCAAATGTCGTTAGGCTTTGGCGCTCCGATACCAAAATAGAATTTGCAATGGACAATTTTATTTCTTGTAAAATGAATTTAACTGAATGAATATAAAGTTACATAGCAGGCTAATATATATAGCCAAGTATTATCAGTACAACTGCATTATTATATGTAATATGGGCTAAGCCCAGCCCAGACAATTATAAGGGTAAATAAGTAATGAACGGTCTTCTGTATATGCATTATTAGTCCAAACATTATTGATTAGTAGAACCGGTAGCACATGCACCATTTAAATTTGGAGTTAATTTCAAGTCATGTCGAATTTGGATTACATTGTTATTTAGTATATAAACTGAAAGTACAGAATATGGTTACGCATGTTTATATATTTGATGTCTGCTTATCATGATATATTGTTAAAGCATTCTTGGTATTTCCACATATATTGAATAATGTTTATTAAACGATTATTTCCAAGGTTCCCAATATTGACATTTACTACCACGTTTAGGTGGATAACAGGGAAATGATATCATGATATTATTTGTAAACTTATTCAAGCACACGATCTTCTATTATGATGGATAACGAGGAAGCAACTCGCATGAAGAAAATATTAGAGTAAAATGAGAAAATTGTCGAGCTACATGAATAAATATAACGTGAACAAGTTGAAGCAACTGAACAACTTAAATATAGACGTGGGGTGATTGAAATACTAAGGCATGAACAAATAGAGACATATCAGCGACTACGAACCGAGTCAGAAGAGCAATTGCATAAGGAGCGGGTGAAGGTGAATGAAATGCATGAGCAGATGCAAGCACAAATCCTTTCCCAATCTATGATGCAAACAAGAATTCTTGTACGATGGTTGCTTTGTTAGTAGGCATCTTTACTTGCCTTCAAATTCGAATTTTACATGAGTTTATGTTTGTTTATTCTGACCTTTAATTGTTGTCATAGTTAAGGCTATTTAGGATTGTTTCACATGCAAAATATAGCAAACTTAACTGCAATTGTGGCATTGAATTAATAATGTATATGATATATTTCACCATATCTTGGCTATTTTTGACTATGTGCAGAGGCGGAGGCACAGGTCACGTGACCTCACCAGGAAAAAAAGTCACTTAAATTTTATTTTTATCATCCACACTTCTAAGTCTTGAATTTCTCGACATGCAATTGCAAAGACTCTTCCTAGATTTAAGTCTCTTTAAACCTTCATCCCTTCTCGCAACCGCAACCCACTTAAAACATTACTACTCACGACAACAATGGTAGAACCCAAATTTTAGTTATCTAAATTTTTGATTATTTTGTTGTTGATTGGTAATTTGGAGTGTAAATCGTATCATGTCTGCCATAGTCACTAAGGGTAACTCTGGAATATAAAGTTGGTCGGTTTTTCTATTTTGTTCAACTAAGATAAGAAGAATGTATGTATAGCTATGTTTTTGCTTCTGTTTATTAATATGTATCCTGTTGAATGTCAGTTGCAACCAAAGGAACATCAGTTTCATGGTTATACTTTTATGTTTAGTTGCTACTTATTGTCCATTTGATTGCAGTATCTCTAAAACAATGGCAATGTCAAACATTTGTTTATTATGGTTAAATATAAGCATTTTGTTTGTTGAATTTTTTTTGCTATTACAGAGTTGGCTTAGATTAATACTATTTTAACATTTACTATCTAAGGTTGTTCGAATTGTGACCTCATTATACTTGAATCCTGGCGACGCCTCTGACTATGTGTGATCATTTTATGTCTAGTACTTGATGTTATTTTGGTTATTTTCTATGTGATTTCTGAATTTTTGTCATATGATTTCTTAAGATGTGTGCGCGTGCCTATAAATATGCACACAATATACGACTGAGAATAGTGGGAAATGCTTATGTGATAACATATGTGTATAATATATTGCTGAGAAATTGAACTAATGAAAATGAAAGTTGTAATGTGACAAGATTATCGCTGAGTGCAGAAAAAAAAGTGCTAATGTGATAATTGGGAATGCTGATGCGACAAATTATGTGTGGCCATTTTGTTGAAATTCATCATTTAATCCATCGGAATTTTTTTTTTTGAATTGGTCGTTAATTCATGGTGTTTTCCGATGAATATACTAGCGTTTTAAATTAATCTTTTTTTTTTTGTGGCATTGCTAAATTTATCGTAGAATTTTCACTTTAAAAAAAAGAATCGTAAAAACATCGGTAAGCGTTGACATTTTCATGTATAGAACATCGGGAAATTTAATGATGCTAAATATAGCGATGCTTTTATTTCATCGGTAATTCCGTTGGGGCTTGCTTTTCCCGATGAAATTCCGATGCTTATGAGCGTCGGAACATCCAGTTTTTCTTGTAGTGTACCTGGCCACTCAACCCAATTTACCAGATATCCAGTTTGTATATTCAGCCCAATTGGCTCATGAAGGTCGTGTAGAACAAAAAAGGCATTAATTTTGCCTCAAATGCAAGAAATACAAACCAATCAAGAAACACACCTGGGTTCGGCAGAGGTAATATCCAAGGGCAGAGAGGAAATCCAAACACAATAGCATTGATTTTTGAGTAATTGTTATATATAGAGAGGAAATCCAAACACAACAGCAATGATTTTTGAATAATTTTTATATATATTATTAGCCAATGAATTATTGTTGGTTTTGTTCATTGCCTATGTATTATTTGTTGATAATCCAAACACAAACATAAAAAATATAAGCAAATGTTTGACATTGCCATTGTTTTAGAGATGAATTATATTGATGCAGCCAATGAATTATTTGTTTGTTGAATTTTTTTGCTATTACAGAGTTGGCTTAGATTAATTTTGTTTGTTGAATTTTGTAAATTCGTCATTTATTGTCCATTTGATGAATTATAATATTTCTTAGCCAACAAATGTACTATATATTATTAGCCAAATGAATTATGGTTGAAATATCATTGCCTCCTTTGTAAAGGAACATAAGCTGATGTAGATGAAAGATGCTCCTTTGTAAAGGAACATAACAAATATATAACATAGGGGCAATTAATAACAAAATGTGTTAATTATGGCCAGGTGGTCAAACATGCAATTAATGTTTGAGCAGCTTAGGATCGATTCGTAGCAGCAAAACCTTTTACCCCTAACATAACATACTATTTGCCTTACTCTTTGTAAACGGAAATTAGGCAAGTTATTTTGGAAATAATGTAATGGAGAAACGTTAAGTAAATTAAAATGAGAAAGGGGAAATAACTAAGGAAAGTGAACGTTAACTTATTGGCTGATGTGGCTAAATTCTGGCCAGCTAATGTGTTTATCAATATTAAACTTGAACCCTTTTTGAATTATTTTTTAAACAAAGGAATTTTATTATATGGTATGGATACCTTTCCATATGTTTGTTTTATCATTGAATGAACATTTTATTATATGGTATGCATAAATGAAATGGAAGCACGTATAATTCAAAGTGGGAAATTAATAAGTAAGGACGCGCATGACAGGACGATATATACTTGTGAATTGTGCGACTATTCCATTGGTACAAA
Organism: Allium sativum; assembly: GCA_030737875.1. Taxonomy (NCBI): domain Eukaryota; kingdom Viridiplantae; phylum Streptophyta; class Magnoliopsida; order Asparagales; family Amaryllidaceae; genus Allium; species Allium sativum. Next base: position 49,938,280 of record CM060912.1, on the reverse strand, counting down.
ATTTGGGACTATCTCGTGGTTATAATTTTGTTTCGTATTAGAGGTTCACAAGCTCATTCTCAAGTCTTCTCTCTACTGAATTCAGAATCAAGAAGCCATTATATTTTTCAGAACAGATCAAGAAACGACAACAAACTTTGTTCGCAACATTTTAAAGGCTTTGAGGTAGCGATTCTAGCAGCAGTGCTGTTCAGAGCTACCGTAATTTGATAATGGACAAAAGAATTTCTTTCTACTCACCATTTACAGTTTTATGCGCTTCAAACAAACAAGCATTTGATTTTCTTAGCTATGACTAATTTAAAAAATTCGAATAGAGGTTATATTACTTTTTGCATTATTTCGGCCATGGCTCGCGGGACTGTAGCATCGAAGGATTTGGAATCCCTGTCTGAACATGTAAAAGGTGCATTTTTTAATTAATTATTTGAAATAAATTTATGTTTTGATTGAAAGAGTGTACCAATATCAAACTTTGGGTCCATAATAATAGTTTTATCAAAAGGTTCCTTGCACAATTTAATTTTTTTAGTTTTCATATATTTAACTTATTTGACCCATCACAAAGACATTAGTTAATAAGTTAGATTGTTAGGTGTGGCTCGCATTGGAATGAAGTGGGTGCGTGGATTGAACAAGAGAATTGTCTCACATCGCAAGAAATTAAGAAAGATCGTGGTGTATATATATATGGTGTTGGTGGCATGTAACAAAGGGGATTCCTATTGCTACAATAAGTGCTTGCCAATACCAAATTATATGCTTGATGGGTGGCGATGCGGGATGTTCAATCGGGACGCCGGCATGGAAACTTCGACCGTTGACGCCAACTAGACACGGTGAAGCGCGTATGAGCGGAAGGTACGCAGGGAATGCCGAAACTTAACATAAATTACCATGGCTGTGGAAATATAGTAAATACATGAAGACGATTGTTCCATCATTCCAGTGCTTCCACAAATATGAAAATCGAGTTATTATTTATTTTCTACTGTGAAAATTTCTTAATTTTTGTTGCGATTGCACTTTAAATGTTCTACTAGTTGTAACAAATTTTTGGATACAGTAGAACAAGCAATGACTAAACTGTGCGTTGGTCGTTTTCATCTGTTATTAAATATTTTTTTAATGTTTTAAATTGGCTTAGTTAGTTTTCCCCAATACATCACTATTTTTACCAATAAAAACATCATAATCACGGTTTTTAAACATTGCTTCATTATGTATCGTATATCACATTACTTCGTGTATGCATAATTGCATATGTCATATGATGAATAAAATTATATTTTACATTAAACGGGTTATGGCGGGTCAAAAACGTGTTCACGGGTCAACCTGAAACCCACCCGTTTATTAAACGGGTCATAACGGATTGACCTAAAATTGACCCGTTTATAAATGGGTCAGGTTGGGTCTTTTTTGGTGCGGGTTAGGAGTCATGTTAGAAATTGACGTCCCTATTGTAGGCGACCTATTATAAAAGATTTTTTAAATTTTATTTTGAAATTTGGTACATGGTGGTACAAATTAAACGTAGGAGCAATTAATAACAAAACGTGTTAAATATGGCCAGGTGGTCAAACATATATAAACGTGGTATTAAAGTTTGAGCAGCTTAGGATTTGATTTTGTTTCAAACTTGCCTTTTTTGAATTATTTTTTAAACAAAGGAATCTTATTTATGGTATTCATAAATAAATGAACTGTAATTCTAAAATTGGAAATTAACAAGGACGCGCATGACAACAAGACTATATATACTATCCCATTGTTATAATTTTGTTTCACGAGTTCATAATTCTTAGTCTTCTCTCTTCTCTTCTGAGTTCAAAAAACTTTACTTGGTGGTAACATTAATAAATTGATAATGGAAAGAAGGGTAATTTCTAATCATTATTTACATTTGCTGGTAACATTGCTCTTGGTCTTGGCTCGAGGGAATGCAATATCTGAAAATTTGGAACACTTGACTCTGGCTGAATAGGTAGAAGGTACATTTTCTACTTAAGTTTTTGAAATAAATCACACATTTTTTGTAAAACTTCAAATATTGTGATTGAAATAGCATACCAATATTAAACTTTGGGTCTATAGCAATAGTATTATCAAAAGGTTCCTTGCACAACTTATTTTTTTTAGTTTTCATATATTTAACTTATTTGACCCATCACTATTTTTGTAATGTTTTAAAGTGGCTTAGTTAGTTTTCCCCAATACATCACTATTTTACCAATAAAAACATCATAATCATGGTTTTCACACATTGCTTCATTATGTATCATATATCACATTACTTCATTGTGTATGATATGATTTTTCTTTTTGCGATGTGGTTAGAAGAAAATGCAATAAATATCATGCTGAAAAACACTTATATACTTCATTTGATTCAACCCAAGTGCATGAAAAGTAACAACAAAAATTTAATAATCTAAGGGTATCATGAACTAAAACCGAGTTTAAAGTAGTAAGCCAGTTGGTGAAAAAGAAGAAGCTAGAAGTATCAAACCGAAATAATACCCAAAACAGCAGTTTCACCATAGGCACTACAAGTTGGTAAGCACCGTGAGACAAAATGCGACCACATGGAACAGTTGGACTTCCAAAAAAAACATTCAATAATTTAAATAATATAGACGAACTAATCATTTCATCAATTGTATATGAATTTTGCTGAGAAAAAAAATATAGTATCGCTGAGATAATAATAGAATTTTAGTAACCAGTTAAGTTCTCATGACACACATTACAATGATCAGTTACTTAAATCTACTTCCAAAAATAGTTATGATGCAACAAAACCAAGCTACAAAGAAATATTAGTACAAATAATTGTACAAGTAGTTAAAAACATAAGGCAGAGGTACCTCTTTCTAATCAGTTACTCAAGCAACCATCCTGTTCAACATAAATCAATATTCAAACAGTTACAACATGCATAACACAACAGTCATGTTGATGCTTTGTAACACAAAATTTAATGTACAACTATTACTTAAACCTACTTCCACCTTTCTTTTGGCTGTATATATTTAGAAATGTCAATAAATGCATTCCAACGTCGTCCTTGTATGAGGCCTCCTAAGTATCTATTTCCACCTTGCTTTTGGTTGTTTTTTGCATTGTCATAATTGCCTGCATCAATGTTTTCAATTGCTTGTATCCTTTATTTTTTGATAGCTTCTTCTAATGAAGTGAGGAGGTCATATCTTGGGTCCTTTAGGCTATGACTCGCTAAAGATAATATAATACTTTGGGGTAATTTTCAGGTATGTTTTACATACGATCATGTTGTAATATTTTAAACCTAGAAGAAGTATTTTTAGTTTTAAATTTTACTTAATTTTAAACATTAGTTACACGGTTTAATTGTTCTAAAGAAAATACAACCATAACAAAGTCATTGTTCCTAAACACGTTGGAGTCGGTTAAAGATGAAGTTCAAAACCAAATGACAAAGTCAATTTAAATGTAATAATAATAACAAGAGATTTAAAGGTGAAAATAGAAAAAAAGATAAAAGTAAGAAAAAAAGAGAATCTACAACGACCACAATTATTTCATTGTTCCTAAACAAATTGGAGTTGGCCTTAAAGTCATTTCGTAGAACTTTCATTTAAGCTTTCTCGAAATTTTCATGTCACAAAGTCTCAGATGTTGGTCATCATCTCATCCCCTCTTGTTTTCATCGGAAGGTATAATCAGCTCAACGCACAGATGAAGAAAGCACAGTTGAAGAAAAACAGTAGCATCTTAGAGCATCTCCAACCCTTCACCATGTAATTTCTATGTGGCATCAAAGATTAGAGAATGTAGAACTAAACTTTTAGAGCATCTCCAACCCTTGACAATGTATGTAGAACTAACACAGCAGTGGAAAAATAGTATCTTCACTTTATTTGGTTTAGGTAAGCAGATACAACTGTTTACAAGGGAATTTGTCAAGGTGAATATATGAAGTGCTTTGGAATTTTTGTCTCATTTTTGGTATTGTCTGAAAACAATATCTTAACCAACTTTCAATTCACAAAGTTGTGAATGCCTACCAGTTGAATACGCATACCATCAGCAAATTAAAAAAATTTAATCACGTAAATGCCTGCATGTAGATTTTATTGTCCTTTGTTGGCTCCAACTTTATTTAGGTGGCCACTTCAAACCCAATTTGGAAACTACCTGCATCCTCCACTGTTTCTTCTACCAACTTATGTAAATTATAGTTCCGTGTTTTACATGAAACCACCTTTTTGCCTTCTATATCTCATTGACATTACCTCAACAGTTGAAAAGCTCAAATCCATTTCTTTCAACTATCGTAGTGAAATAGGATTTTTCGTAACCTTTAAAATATAGTTAATTTGATCATGTAAATTAGTTTGAATTTAGAATTGATTAGGTCAGATGATCTTTGAATTAATGGCAGAACTGTATTGTAGAGAAACGACAGAATGTGAAGAAGTTGTAAAAATGATTTTATTACTGGATAGTAGATGATAACGAACAGATAGGAAAAGCCTATATATAGTTGTACAGATCACAATTGGGCCAAGCCCATTATTACGTAACGGTAAATAAAACAAAAGTTGGTAAATGGGTTTCAGTCCTTTATAATGTACAAAGAATATATTATCTCAGTGCAACTGAAACCTTCATTCTAATACCCCCTCAAGACGACATTAGGCTAGGGTTTTCTTCTCAAATTTTCCCAAATCGATTTCACTGCTTAATTATAGAATATTATTTTGAGATAAACCTCTTCATATCTTGCTTGTATGTGTGATCCTTGCTTCTGGGTGCCTCAGTTTGTGCTTTCGACTTTCCGATAGATTTCTGAAGCAACCTGGAGATGATTTCTTTTGAGCAGTAGATGGATCTGACTTCCTAGTGAGTTTACTTTGTCCCATTTATCATAAGTTTTTATGGAAATCGCAAAAAAGACTTCACTTTGACCCATTTATCATAGGTTCTGCATTGTATAATTGATAGATACAAAGATTTAATTAAATTGAATGTAAAATTTTATTTTGATATAATAACTTAATAAACTTGATTTAAAGGAAAGATTTAAAATTTAATTTGTTTATTTAAATTTTAGTATAAGATTTTATTTAAGGGTTAATGTTTTGTTGGAACTCCCTGATGAGTTTCATATTCTTTTGCTTAATGGTGCTGAGCTTTCGTTCATGTTGAATACCTCCAGAGACCAGAGATATTGCACCTTTTGCAAAGTTTTTGGCCATGCAACTGACCACTGTTATATTCAGCTCAAGCTGGAGTAAAGTAAAAATGTTTCTATGATGAAGAAGCTTGAGATACCGAGCATGATGTTAATTAAAGAAGAGCAGAAGGGTGGAGCCAGTGGAAAATGTAAAACAAGTATAAGAGAATGACACAAAGGAGTAAGCAATTTGTTATCAAGCATAGTAATGTTCAGGCGAAAATAAATGGTATTGTACGTAATGGAATTTTGAATAAAAGTAGTGGGGATACAACTTCAGGCAACTCTTGTGCCATTTGTTGGTTGAGTTAAACAAAAATGGGTAACTGAAGAAAGAATTTCTACCTTTGGTAATGATTTAGTTAAGGATCCAGTGCCTTGCAATGTTAACAAATCAGGCAAAGTAATTGGGGCTACACTGAATAAGGAAACGAAAGAAACACAACAAGATGAATTTGTCTTAAATAATAAGTTTGAAGCTCTGTTGTCTGAATAGGATGGTGCTGAAGCGTATGCCAGTAGTGATTAGGGATGCACAGAGTATGGATTGGTTCGGATTAGACCAAATACTTCATCCGAACCGCATATGTATGGGTTTAAGGTATTTCGACTTATATCCTACCCTATATGAGGTTGGATGTTGGTTGGGTCAGGTTTAGTCGAGTTAGGTTGGATTGCATAAATCTAATATAAAAAATGAGAATACAAGTGATTTTTTCTAAGATAATATTATAATATTCAACATAATATACTAGATTTTAACTAGCATATTGCATTTAAAATAATTGGTTCATTATAACACATTAATAATTGTAAAACACATTATATGAAATTAATTCACTATATAACAGAATAAGTGTTTCATCATAAAATACATTAAAAATGCTTTGTAAAATATATTTGCCAAATTCTATCTAGTTTGTATTGAAATGAAATATGCTTTTATGTATATCTTCTATAGAATACCTAAATATTATTCTAGGAATAGACTATTCTAATTTTAAGTGGATTGATATTAAATTAGTTTTTTAATTTAGGGTTGGGTTGGGTTAGAATAAGTTTGGGTAGAATAAATTTCACACCCAACTCATATATAGTCTGCATTACAAATTGTAACCCCATATCCGACCCGAACTAGGATAGGTTGGGTTGGGTTTATTTGGGTTGGGTTGGATTGTATATGGGTTATGTGCAGCCCTAGTAGTGATGAGCAATTAGTATTAGATGAAGGGTATAAAGATCCGCAAATCCGTACTCTTTGAATTGAATAAATACACCACACATCCAACCCAAATTGCACAGAAATACACCACACATCCAACCGGTCTCTCCATATTGACGTTGATAATATTTAATTGGCCAGAATTTCAATAGTCGGTTTTTTAATTATTGAAGAAACAAACATTCATCCAAATATCTTATTTCCAGAAGGAAATGCTATTGATTTGCACCTAACAGTCATTGACCCCTTTTAATTAATATCTCATTAAATTTTCACAGTATTCATTTTCCGATATCCTTATCAAGATTCTTTTCACACCCACTTTGGATTCTCACAACACTTGGAAAAACATTCCATATTTCACAAGATATTTTAGTTTCTATACTTAGAAAATATTTTTTATCATTGGAAAACATTCCATTCACTTATCTCTTTCACAGGACCATTTATTTTTTAAAGTTAGAAAATATTATATTCCAACTCATTTATAAAATATTTGTTTCAAACCAATAGAAACCCATTTCATTACTTCTCTTTAAATTATTATTATTTTTTTGATGCAAAAAGGTAGTGAATCGCTAGATTCACGCCTTCATTCATTCATTAAACATAAAACAAGTACAACGTGATCAGCATGCATAGGACTAGCTACTAGTTACAAATATTTACATAAATATGTACAACCAAAATACATGCACGCAGGCATGTTTACATAGTGCCCAAAAAATATATGAAACGACTACAAAATAGCATGTGGACCCAGTAAAATGAAGCATGGCATCATCAAGCACTGCTACCACGAGCCCTGTCCATCACTCGAGCGCCGATTGTGTCAACAAACTTGATTTCTTCCTTGCCTGACCAAAGAGAAACAAAATTAAGGATGCGAAAAATAACTGAGTTGGGCCGTTTCATTTTGCATTTAAACTTTCGTGAGTTGCGTTCATGCCAGAGGGTCCAAACATAAGCAAAGTTCAAAAGGGCAAACATATGGCGCATGTTAGTGTCAGGTAATGTAATAATAGTGCTATGTCAGAAAAGAAATTGATCAGTGATGAAGCGAGACCAGTCTAAGCAGATATTAAGGCTAACTAAACACTTCGTCCACACGTAAAAGGCGAAATCGCAATCAACAAAAAGATGCTGATAATCCTCGTCGTCATCAGTGCAAAAAACACATCCCCCAGTAACATGAACACCTTTTTGCCGTAATCTTTTCACTGTATTGAGCTTGTTGTGCATGATCATCCACATATGAATCTTGACCTTAGCAGGTACAGCCTTAAAACTCCACATTCTCATGAATCCATCATACTTTCTTCCTGTGAAGTTCATCAACTTATAAAGTGCGCTCACGCAAAAGTTACTACCACCAATCTTCCACACAAATTCATCCTCCTCATTGCTATGAAGATGTACATCTTCTAACAAACGAATCAGGCCACATAGCTGAAGCAAAGCATTACCAGGTTCCATTTAAAATTGGCAGAATTCACATTAAACATTGCACAGACTGAAGCACTTTTGTTGCATGCAATAGCAAACAGATCGGCAAATTCATCACGCAAAGGGATAGGGAGCAACCAGCAGTCATACCAAAAAGAGATGCTGCGGCCGTTTTTAACTACAATCTCAGTCCCAATCTTCATCCAGTAAACATTTGCCATAACACCACGCCAGAATATCGAGCAATGAGAAACATCCGCATTCCAATCAAATCTACCACCATAGCAAGTGTTTAAGATCCACTCCTTCCAGAGAACTTTCTTTTCACTAAGCATAATCCACAGCCATTTACAAAGCAATGCAGAGTTCATGTTCTTCAAGTTGATGACTCCCAAACCTCCTTGATCTTTGGACTTGCACACCTGGTCCCACGACACTAGACAGCAGGCTTTACGCGTGTCCTTCGTACCAATCTAGAAAAAATTTCGACGAACAGCATCAATCTTCTGAACTACCCAACCCGGACACGAATAAAAAGAGAGCCAGTACAAAGGGATAGCCGCCAGAACAGAGTTCACCAGCACCAGACGTCCAGCCCTTGATAGACAATTTCCTTTCCACCTCGCTAATCGCCTGTCAACTTTATCAATCACATATTGCCAATCACTCTTCATCAGTCTTTTTGGACGGATGTAAGCTCCAAGGTATTTGAGGGGGAAAGAATCCGCCATGCAGTTGAGCATTTCAGCACATTTCCTGTTCACATCAACGCTACAGCCCAAAGTGTAAACACTGCTCTTATGAAAATTAATCTTTAAGCCAGATAAACTTTCAAAAGCATAAAGCAAAAATTTTAAAGAGGCAATATTCTTGCAATCAGGGTTGCAAAAAATAATAGTATCATCAGCATATTGTAGTGAATTAATACCCCCAATGATGTGATCACGCCCAAAGCTTTGAATAATCTCATTAGCACTTGCCACCTGAAGGATCCGACAAAAGACATCGGCAACCAAGTCAAAGAGGAGTGGGGAAATTGGGTCACCCTGGCGCAGCCCTCGCTTGGATACAATAGTTTTGCCTGCCACTCCATTCACACAAATATTGGATCTGCTTGATGTTAAAATGCAATGAATCCAGTTTAACCATTTACACGGAAAGCCTCTCGTGCTAAGAAGATCCATGATAAACCTCCAGTCAACTGTGTCAAAGGCCTTAGCGAAGTCCAGCTTCAGGATTGCGCAAGGCACATTATGTCTATCACTATGGGAGATAACTTCCTGGACAAGTACCGCTCCATCAAGAATGAATCTTCCCCTAATAAATGTTGTCTGCGAAACATCAATCAGGTCATCCATCTTCGCTTTCAGTCTGTTTGCGAGAACCTTAGTGATCAGTTTGAAGCTACTATTCAAAAGACTAATAGGTCGAAAATCCACAGCCGAGACATTTCCTCCTCTCTTAGGGATCAAGACTACATTAGCGTACCCCAACATATCCAATCTCAAGGAACCAGAATGAAATTCTTTGAATATGTTAATAACATCATGTTTAATCACATCCCAATATTTCTTATAAAAAGAATTTGGAAAACCATCAGGGCCAGGAGCTTTATCACCAGGCATTTCGTTTAAAGCCGCGACGATTTCCTCTTCCGAGAACTCATTATCAATGCCACTAAGATCAACAGATGAAGGATACAGCATCTTCCAATCAACATTCACACGATTCTCAATGCGTTCACCAAAGATTCCCTTATAAAATTCGGTAAAAACCTCTTCTATCCTTTGATGATCACAAATTTCAACTCCGTCTTTCCAAATGCTACATATTGCGTTAGTACGCCGTCTACCGTTTGCAACTTTGTGGAAGTAACTTGTGTTACTATCACCAAGCTTAAGCCACTGAGTTCTCGACCTCTGTTTCCAAAAAATCTCTTCTTGGTCAGTCACCGTTAGAAGCTCCTTTTCTTTAGTTTTTAACAAGGCTCGCCCAGCATCACTTAGATTACGCCCTTCCTCAAGCACATTAAGCTCCATAATCTCAGATTCAAGTCTCTGCTTCTTAACTCTGATGTTTCCAAAGACTTCTCGATTCCATTTGGCTAAAAATTTACGCAATAGTCTCATTTTCCTACAAAAATTGCTAGCTGCATCCCCAAAGCTGCGAAATTCTACCCACTTCTGGCGCAACATCACATCAAAATTTGGCTCAATGCACCACATATTTTCGAACTTAAAAAAAGATTTCTTTCTATGATCGACGTTAGTGTTTAGAACAACAGGGCAGTGATCAGAAATAAGGGAAGTAAGACCTCTTTGAAGAGCCAGGGGGTGCAAGTCATCAAAAGCAGAATTAATGAAGAAACGATCGAGGCGAACTAAAGTAGGAGGGGTCCTACCGTCAGTCCACGTATATTTTCTATTAGTCATGGGTAGGTCAATAAGGCCACAGTTACAAACAAAGTCACTAAAATCGTTCATGTCGCCCAAGCCAGCGTTTTTCACTACATTACGTTCAGACATAAATCTTGTAACATTAAAGTCGCCGCCAATTACCCAGGGACCATACATGAGTTTATAAAAATCCAAACCCTCAGCCCATAAAGTCATTCTTTCTCGTCTTGTATTGGGTCCATAAACATTAGAAAAGAAGTAAAGTACATTTGTAGATTTACATTCAAGGGCCAAATGCAGACAGTAAGTTTGTTTGATTTCTTGCTTAATCAACCAAGAATTACTACTCCAGCCAGTAAAAATGCCACCCGAGGTTCCCACAGTAGGAATAAAGGCCCATTCATCAATAACACCCCACCCCAGACATTTAAAAATAAATGGTTCAGGGTTCTCAAGCTTAGTCTCTTGAAGCATAATGATGTCAGGTTTTACAGACTTGAGGTAGTTCTTAACCCTAAGACACTTATCAAAAGTTCCTAGGCCTCTAACATTCCAAGTGACAATTATCATGATGAACCATTAGCCCTCTCATTTTCTTTGTTCTTAATATCACTTATCACATCATCATTCAACACAAAACCAGATTTACTTGCAATATCATGGAGTTGATCGCTAGACAAAGTATTAAGTATAGCAGGAACAAAAATGCTACCTGCCAATGGATGACCCATCCCTCTTGCACTGCGACGTAGCATGACCACACCATGATTCATTGCACGCTTGCCTTTACCACTTGTAGCCGAGCATTCCCCTGAGCTGGTTGGGGCCAGCGCCAAATCCCCAGCCAAATTTAAATCTTGTGATTCGTTGTCCATGACCTGTTCTTCCACCGCCTCCCTGGCACCTTGCATGTTGCCTCCCTTCCCAAGATCTTGCAAGCCTACTCCATCATTTTCATTGACGGCGATGATCTCTCTGGAGTTTGCACCCACTCCCACAATGTTGCCAACCTCATCAACCTCTACTGCCACCCCATCATCAAATCGAAATACATAATTGTCATTATTCCTCCTTGCGAAAACATCCCCTTCTCCTTCAATAGCCGAATCTGCCACCGAGGCAATAACTTCCTCCACATGCATTTTGGCTCCCTCATCCTTGCTACTCAAAACTTTAAGCTTCCCATCGCCAACGGTTGCAAACACCCTTTGCTTGAAAAGAGGGACATTGATTTTCGGCGGCGAGTCTTCCTCGCATCTTTCAATCTGCACTACATGAGAAAAACCCTCGATTGGAATTGCCACTGAATCCGGCAATGGGGTGCCCACCTCCTTCGTAAATTTGGCACGCAAACAAGTATAATCCACGTCATGAATTGCACCGTATTGGACCCTCTCCACGTCTCCATAATCTTCCAGAGCTGCTTGGAAGACGTCAAGTTTACGACATACTAGCGGGGCATTTTTCAAGAGGATCCAAAAGGTTTCCTTCTCCCACATCCATCTTTAAATTTTATTAACCTATTTGGTTTCTAATTCCATATGAAATCGATAAATTAATTTTTAGTTATCAAATTTTCTTAAAAAAATTCTAACTCTTTAAAGTTTCAAAAAATTTCCTCTGTGTCTCTTTTGCATGGCTCAGTCGGTACAACAGCAAATCGCCTCTTTAGACCCTTTCCATTCAAAATGAAAATTTAAAAGCCAGATGGCTCATAAAATCTCTTATTTAATTAAATATATGCCTATTCAATGAGCATTCAGATTTTTTCTTCCATTAGCTTCATTCCATACCTGTTTAACACATATTCATCTATTTCCAATTTTATTTCGAATCAATTCAACACTTTTAATTTAATCACTTTTCATTTTCTAATTAATTTTATAATTAGCTCTTTTGCTTAGTTCACTTTTAGTTTGAACATATTCCATTCAAATATATGTTAATACGCTACATAAACCGAATTCAAATTCCTTGTTCGATTCCAAATTTCATATTCAATTCCCAATTTTTATTCATAAATCAAATTTACTAAACCAAAGTCAAATTCGAACCAAAAATCTATTAATTAATCACTTTTCTAATTAGGTACCATCATTCCATAATCCAAAACCTGATTTTTATTTCAAAAATCAATTCATTCACTTCACTTGAATTCATATTTATTCAATAACTCAAATTTGGATTTTTATAATGAAAAATCAAAGTTTCACTTACTTAAAATTCTTCGATTTTATTAAATAATCGTTGTAGCTTATAAAACGAATGTACCGCGATATTTCTGGAAATTTGACTTGACATAACTCAAAATCTATAAAGACGAAATCCAAATTTTTCTCCTCTAATAGAAAACTATCATCCAAAATAATCAGATGATTCTTTTTTCATAGAATTCCGACTTATGTTGAGTTTTGTATATTCAATTGGTTCAAAACGCAAAATTACGAACTACCACGCCGCGGCGAGCTCATTTTAATTAAATTTAAATTTATACGTTTAAACTTCATTTATTATAACCATATCATGATTAAACCAGTTACCTTCCAGAATCCATTTGGTTGTACTTCAAATACATTTTTAAAATTCCTTTCTGATACTTAGAAAAATAATTAAAATGTTATTCGAATCATCGTTTGAATTTTACTTCAGAAATACTTCACGATTTCCTAGAATATAATCGGAGTTTGATTTAATTTCTCTTTTCCATTTCTAAACGATTATAATCCCTTATGATCTCAACTAATTAGCCCAAATCGTTTCCTTTCTACTTTGTTTAGCTATTCAATATCTCTTCTTTAAATGCTTTCCAAAGCTATAAACTTTAAATTTATTTTACTTTTACAAAACTTCCTCATTAATAATTCCATTTTAATAAAATATTTTGTTATTAAAAAACTAATATATATATATATATATATAAACATAGAAATCTATTTTCATATTTAAAATACTGGAAATGCTAACTTCTTAAAATATTAAATTTTAAATTATAGTTTCTATTAAATAAAATTCAAATTTCCTTTCTGGAAAGAATTTATTTTTATAAATTTGACATAGTCGAATTCCAATCATAAATCCATGGATTTATTCCAATTCAATTTACATTACGAACATCGGAATATATTTTATCATTTCCTTTTGAAACGATTCTCAATTCCCTTTTTAAATTCATACTTGAATTTAAACCTTTAAATTTATCCAATGATAATTTTTCACTTACATTTATAAACGTCGTTTATAAATTATACATTTTGTTTTATATTCTAAACAAGTTTCATTTTAAAAATCCATTAGAAATTCAATTCTGGTCTAGGAAAATAAATTCCCCTTTTAAATTCACACTTAAATTTTCATTCCCAAATTATCCAATGACAATTATTTTCCTTCATTTATAAACATCATTTATAAATTTAACTACTTGTTTTTATTATTAAAAACAAGTTAATATTTCTAGCCCATCCAAAATTCAATTTCTATTTTTGAAAAGTAAGATTTCCTTTTCAAATATCAAAATTCCTTTTCTTGTTATTTTATACACCAATATTTAGGCTCCATGTTATTCTAGCATCCGAAGCCACAAACTCTATCATAAAATATCTAACAAATCATATATCATCGTATATATGCAAACATACAGTAGAACTTTTGAGAAATCCAGTTGGATCCCTCCAACCTGTTTTCCCTACATCCACGGATGTTAGACAACATAAATAATATTAATCCCACTTCAAGGCAGGTTATTGCGGTACAGAGGATCATCCGCTATTATGCGGGGCGCATAGGGTCTCATCCGCTAAAAATTGCAGGAATATCCAACTACCAAGCCTAAATATAAACAATATATATATATATATATATATAATAGCAACCTAATGATAATAATTTTATCAATGCATCCAAACAACCAACAATTATTTTTAACTAATAAAAATAATTCTAAATGTAAAATCTGAGTGAGATTTCCTCACCTTGGTTTTTATCCGATCCATTATGATTCCAATTTTAATTTCAAATTATGTGTCCCACAACTACGATCTACACGACTAACTTCATTCGATAAAATTTAATTCCTTATAGCATTTTTCCCTCATCATTCTTCTCCCATGAAAATTCTAGTTCCAACTTAAAAAAAAACCCTGCACCATTGCATTGGCCATCAAACACCATCGCCTACTATGCTAGTGCACTGTAAACAAAATTCCATCACCCAGATCTGTTTCATTCTAACTCAATATTCCCCTTTTTCAATGAGTTTTCCCGCGCTCCCTCGTCCATTCAAGTGGACGGGAAATCTACTCAGACCCCCGTGAGCTCCACAACCACCATCGGAGTTGCCGCCTTCTTCCCACGTCAGCCTCACCAACTGGTTTACCCCCCAATAACCACGAAGATCGAACTCGAATGCCTGATATTATAGCAACCTCGGCCCTTTCTCCATGCACAATACAAATGTGAGATGCTAAATCTACTCAACAACTCAAATCAGTGCTTCAACTCTAAAATCGAAGCCTCAAATTCGAAGTTGCTTTAACCCAAGCCTTCTATTAACTCATATATACGTTGATCAAGTCTCTGCACTTCACCAGAGATCGACGCATGCCTTAACACTCCCTCCAAAATGAAGCATATGCTCATACGAACCTAAAGAAATTTTCTTTGAGGTTTATAGTGGAGTTTTTATTTGATTTTAATATAATGAAAGACACGGTTTTTAAAAGGAGCGACCTTGATTTATCGTTCTGTTGGAAATGAACGAAGAGGGGCAAAATAAATAGAATGGGAGATGGGGGTATAGTGTAACGATCCGTATTTTACGTATCAGAGGATCTTAAAAATATTTTTATTTAATTCCTCGAGGTCGAATCATTCTCATATTTTGATATGTTGGTTATGGGGAAGCGAGACATGTCCAAAAAAATTATCAGTTTTATTTGTGATAATTTTGCCTCTGTCAGTCTTGTACAAGGCATAAATTTTGATTGCGATCGATTAAGGTGCTGAGATTAATTTCATTAGAAAGGAAATGGTGTTTCCAATTCCGTAGAATGGTCACATTAAAGTTTTGGTTCAACTATTTGGGACGAATCGCTGTTTTAGTGCTACACAATTTCTGGACATACTAATTAGTTTTTACTGGGCTGATTAGTGAGGCCCATTAGTGGGTTGATGGTTTGGCTATAAATAGAGGGGTAGAGGCAAGGAGAGTGGTTTAGTTTCTTCATTTCTCATTTGGTTGATCTCGTGATCCTCCTTGCTCAATCAAATATGTCTATCCTCAATTAAAATCTTAGATCTACATAAGAATATTGAAGATCTACATCAAGGAAGGCTAGATCTACGTCAAGAGAAAGAGAGGATTACATCAAATTAAAACACTGGAAGATTGTTCTTCGCTGTCCGGATTAGAGATTAGTTGATTTCAAGCTATTTTGAAGATTTGGTGAGTGATAAGCATCTCTCGCACGAATTCAATCAAGTATATGGGTTGTTTGATCTTATTTTCATCATTTCAAGTTTTTTTTTCACCTAGATCAAATCAATGTAAGCATATTTTCAATTCAAATCACCATAGGATCTTATCAAGCAAGATTATAGCGGTAAATTCATGTGCTAATTCTATGTTAATGCAAGTTTAGATCCATTTTGTTAATTTGATCATTGTTTAATCATGATTTGGTGAACTTTATATGATAATATGAAGATTGGTTGTAGTGCAAGTGTTGCGTGATGATTGCATGAAGTGAAGATGATTGAAATGAATGAAGTGAAGATGATTGAAATGTTGAAATTGGTTGATTTGAACAAATTGGATGTATGGATTATTGCGCAAGAAAGGATGGATCTCCAGTGATCTAGGATGGAGATGGATGACAAGTGAGCCAGGATGGATCTCGATTGATTCATGAAGGATCTCGAGCGATCCTTGGACGGATCATAAGTGATCCAGGATGGATATGGATCACAAGTGCTCCAGGTTGGATCTCGAGCGATCCATGATGGATCTCGAGCAATCCAGGATGGATCACAAGTGATCCAGGATGAAAATGGATCGCAAGTGATCCAGGATGAAAATGGATCGCAAGTGATCCAAGATGGATCTCAAGCGATCCATGATGGATCTCGAGCGATCCAGGATGGATCACAAGTGATCGAGGATGAAGATGGATTACATCTGATCTAGGATGAAGATGGATCACAAGTGATCTAGGATGAATCTTGTTTGATTCCGGATAGATCTCGAGCGATCCATGATAGATCACAAGTGATCCAGGATGGGGATGGATCACAAGTGATCCAGGATGGGGATGGGTCACAAGTGATCTAGGATGGATCACAAGAGATCCAGGGATGGATTGTAAGCGATCCATGGATGGATCATAAGCGATCCATTGATGGATCATGAGTGATTCATCACATAATTGACCAAATGATGTTTATTTTTGGCTCGATGTTGGATGTAGATTTGATGTGAATTTCAAGGAAATGTTCGAAGCATCGTGAAGTGTTCATTGATCGGGAGATGCTCCGAATGTGCAGACGGCTCTAGTGTGATTGGAGCTCATGGATAATGGTTGCTCGAGACGGGGTCTGAGCTTATGGATAGTCGCGGTGACGACGACTAGAGTTATAAAGGCTAAGAGATTATCATTGTCGTAAGTTCTAGCGGGCTCAAAGCAGTATAATAGGGATGCTTAAAAGACTAGCGAGACTAGTCGAGTACCCTGGGCATATGGAATGGGCCTAGTTGTCTCGGGGAGGCAAATGTACGTGGGACGTGTTGTAGTCTGACTAGAATTGGGGTTACCATTAGCCCTTGATGAACGACATGATGTTGAGCTAGTCATACGATTAACGATGGTTTCACAACAGGATTGGCGGTGATAGCCAGAGTTATGGATGTTTGTTGCTTTGCTTGTATTGTCTTATGTAGATTGTTCGACATCGAAGGAGACATCTCTTGGGTGCTTGTATGATGTTGGTTTAGGCCTTCGGGGCTTGTACTTGGGGTATGTTGATCTCGATTAGGATGGTCTATGCTAGATAACTGGTTGCTATGTCAGCTATGTTTTCTATTTTGTTGTTTGTAAAGGCTATCACTGTCAGATGTGGGGAAGACGGGTTTGAGTTTCTTCCCTATGGGTGTTAGTAGATTAGATGGCTGATCTACCTATTTCTCATATACTTTATTGATGATGTTAGATAGCTATTATATCACTCATTAAGAATATTTTATGACTCAAGGTTTTATGTCTCCCTCTTATTAACTTAGGTTGTTCATTCATGTGATGAATGGGCAGACTGAGTAGCAGGTGACAGGTAGCAGATCTTGATAAAGACGATGCTGTTGAGCGACGACGAGTAGTAGGGTTACGTATTACTTTCTACTAGAAATACTAGTCGTTGTTTCCACTGTTATGCTTGATGAGTGTCCCCTAAGTGATTGCAGTGAGGCATTTTGCACATACACTTATGATGTACTCCAGTGATGTATGGATCTTTCTAGTTGATATGAAATTTTAAGTTTCTGCTCAAATATGCTTCACTATTATATTCCTGTAGTATATGTTCTATTATATTTTATCCCTACGCAGTGAGTTATATGACAAGTTCTACGTGTTTATCTTACTTTAATGATCGTCCATAACTGCCTGGCACATCTTTCGGCGCATTATTCCTCTTATTTAGTGCATGATTTATGGGCGGCCATCATATTTGCTATCAGAGCTCTGGTTAATCAATTTAGCCAAAGTTCAAAGACATAATAACATATAAGAGATGTATTTGTAGATTTCTGATGGATGTATACTATATATTAGTGTATAGTATAATAGCGCTTGAACTCCATTTATAGTTTATCTCATATGTGGACTAATCATTCTATTTTTAGATTTAGAACGAGTAGTCGAACTACGAGAAGTACTGCTAGGGAGGAGATTGTTCCTAGAGGGGATGATGGCAGTATACCGATTACCCAGCCCCGTTTGAGGCTATGATGGCCATGAACATGAGGAAGGTACTCGCTCCAGGAGCAACCGCGGTAGATGTTGGTGTACAGGTGCAGGTACTGAGGGTTGTCGACTTCGCGAAGTTGTGTAAGGACTTCACCTCTCTGGGAGGAAAGTTATTCAAAGGGATAGAACTGACTATAGAGATTCAGGGATAACTAGATTCTTGCATTCAAAATTTTGGAGACTTGAGCATTGATGATGCAACCAAGAGAAAGCTTGCATCAAGACAGCTACAAGGCAGAGTTATGGACTGGTGGAACTCTGTCACACTTTAGACTATAGAAGATGAGATTACATGGGAACAGTTCCAAGTCAAGTTTGCGACGAAGTTTATTTCTACCACTCAGAAGTTAGTTTTGTTCAAAAAGTTTATGGAGTTGAAGCTGAATGGTCGACCAGTGTTGGATTATCTTTCTGATTTTGAAGCTTTGTCCAAGTATACTCGTTCGTATATTGAGGTTCCTTACCAGAAGAACGAGAAGTTCGTCACGAGCTTATGTGCTGCTTGGGTTTGGAACCCGAGATTTGTGAGAGACCATTTATTCTGACTAATCCACTCGGGGGTTCATCCAGTTTGTGTATGATTTTTCATGGTCTAATGTTGTCGAGTCATGGTTTCTCCTTTGTGTGTGATTGCTTTGTTTTGAACTTCGCTGGGTTTGGGGTTATTTTGGGTATGGACTGGCTCAAGAGGTATATGGCATAAGTGGATTGCAAGAAGCTCGAGGTGACAGTCGGGAATGTGGAAGGGCGAATGGTTGTGATTTGATGTAAGCCCGAAGATGGTGTCTTCGTAAGCTATTTATATTCACTTGTGATTCCACGGGAAGACTAGTCATCTGTACCGATCGCTAGTGAGTTCGATGATGTATTTGACACGGTCAAAGGGTTATTGCCGCATCGTGAGATTTAGTCGAGGATCGATTTGGTCGAAGGTGTTAGACCTATTTTCATGCCTCTTAGGAGGATAGCACCTAAGGAACCGCGAGAGTAAGAGGTCCAAGTATGTGATCTTTTGCGAAAAGAATTCATTTGGAGAACTGTGTTCGAATGGGGTGAACCGGTTGTGTTTGCAACCAAGGCTGATGGATCTTTGAGATTGTGTGTGGATTATCGTGAGTTGAACAAGGTAACAAAGAAGAACAAGTATCCGTTGCCAAGGATAGATGGCTTATTTGATCAGCTTCACGAAGCCAATGTATTTTCTCATATGGATTTTGCAGTGAGGTTCCACTAGTTGAGGGTGGAAAAGGATAGTGTGCCGAATATAGCTTTTAAGGCACCATCTGGTTTCTTCGAATGGTTAGTGATGCCATTCGGGTTGATTAACGCACCAGCGTATTTTGTGGATCTTATGAATAGGGTTTTCAGAGATAAGTTGAACAAGTTCGTGCTTGTGTTCAAGGACGATATTCGTGTTTACTCCCAAAATGAAGAAGAGCATAAGACGCACTTGCGAGTTGTTTAGGAAATCTTGAGAAAGCATCAGCTGAGAGCTAAATTATCGAAGTGTCACTTCAGGAAGAGCGAAGTGAGGTTCCTAAGCCATGTTGTTTCTAGAAATGCAATAGCGGTCAACCCCGCTAAGGTGGCAACAATCAAAGACTGGGATAGACCTAAGAATGCGACGGATTTTTAGGGAGTTTCCTCGGGTTGGTGGGATATTATCGTCGTTTTACCAAGGAGTTTGTGACGGTCGCCCCATACCATTAGACTTTTCCCTTGAAATGCGTTGCGTCGATGCCCAACTGACACGTGACAATCGTCAAAAGATATTGGTTTGAACGATGAATCACCAAGAACCTGTAGCATATCTCACCGCGCACGGAATAAAATATAATAATAACATAACTTGATATAAAACAGGCGAGATAGTATATAAGCTGAAAACTAAACCATATCCATCAGAGTAGCGGAATCCAAAATACATCTTATGATCCAAACCATTATTACAACTTCAAAATACTGTCTCTAAATTGAAATAAAAGAGGTACACTACTAAGGCCCAAAGCAGTGACCAACAACAACATAGGAAGAATATGTATATATAGTACGTGGAAGCCTCCTGCTCGTCTCCGGACAGCTATTCGTGCATAACCACTTAACCTGTCTCTAGTCTGCTCGTTTAGGAGAACCCAGAGTAATAAGAAGAGACATAAAACTCTGGGTTAGACGAAAGTCTGGTGTGAGCGATAGCAAATCTATAACACTAAATAAAGTAATAACAAATATAAGAAATCATACCTAACCTGGACCTGCAACCAAAGAGTTAGCACAACAAGATGTACAATACTCTAAGATAACACTAACATATAGTGTAAAATTGGGAGTGTGTGTGTCATGGTGATAGCAAACGTAAAACATAGCAATCATCCTCACATCTCTCACTCAGTGCATAAAGAATACGATATCCACTGCTTTGATCACCAAATCCATTGGGGCCATGACGGCGTCCCACTCCGTACAACTATTTCTACGACCAGTTTGCCCTTTGGGGCCATGACGGAGTCCCACCTCATAAAACTCTGACCCCACTGCACTGGTCCATAGTCAATAACCCTAACGGGTTAACCAGTCCACACAGCCCTGGCTCTGGTTCTTCTTCATACCTCCTCTCTCAATGGTGAACCAAAGTTATAGATATCGATAACTCCTTTGCACACGTCCCGCAGCAAAGCCCAACTCTTGAAGTTAACCCATTGGTTACTATCAGGATCCTGAGTAATAACTTCCCATTTGGACTTCCTTTGCATCTCAGGTTTTTGGTCTTCTCCGGTTTGGTTCGGAAGCATGCTTCCGCTCGGTTCGGTTCGTGACCAAGCCTCAGGTCGGTTTGGTTATTTTTCCTTCTGCTTGATTCGTGGGTCTCCGTTCGTGGTGCAAGCGGCTCGAGTACTCCGGTCGTGATTCCCATTCGGTCCGGTTTGTTATCATCATTTGGGTTCAGTTCGAGACAAACGGGTCAGCTCGTGGTTCGAGGATGCCAGCGGTTCGGGTGCTTCATGGCTCGTGGTGATTGAGCGCGAGCGGTTCGGTTCGAGGTTGCGAACTCGAGTCGGTTCGGGGTGCGTGGAGCACGAGCTGGTCGGCTCGAGGTTCATTACTCGATTCGGGTTCCTGCACTTCTTTCCAGCAAGCTGTTTACGCCACACGACGACGTTTTCGACCATTCTAACTTTTCTATGCAATCATAAAACATACCAAACAGTACGTAGTAGCAACATATTTAATCAATCAAAAACATTAAAACATCAATTACATAGGCTATTGTAGATCAAACATACCCAACCCTACGATTTTCCCCTTAACCATGTCTAACCATATCTAACTATAGGATTTGCAAACTTAATCCAAATTAACCCAAATTTATACCAGCGACATAAAATAATATTTTAGAATTTTTACATATTTTTCCAGAATTTTTAGATGTATAATTTCCCTAATTACCACTAATCACCTCTAATTAGCCATAGATAGTGAATAAACATGCAAATCACTCACCTTAACCATAAATGAATGTTAGATCTGAAACTTATACTGATTTGGCATGGATTCCTATATAGTGCAGCAGCTCCAACTCTAATTTGGTGTTAATCCGACTTAATTTGACGTAGATTTGACCAATTAGTGATTAGAAAGCAATTAGAGAGATTTGGAAGATGAAGGCCATTACTATGGTTCAAGGATTTTTTGCGGCGGTTATAAAAATGAAAGGAGATGATTTTCCAACTCCTTTCAGCCCTCCCATAACCCTAATCCCGAAATGGGTTATGGGCCTAGCTGCTAATCACTCTGTTAAGCCCAATTATGTTGTTTTTCATCTTCCAAACCTTATTTCAATCATATCTCCCAAACGATTGGGCCATTTGATTAATGTGACCAGTCTACGGGAAGGTAAACCGTCATCAAATCTAATGGAAGTGGTTTCAGGTCAAAACTTCTTTCCAATCAAAAGTTATAGGCGAAACAAGATTCGCCAGGGGCTAAACGGTCATTTAAAATTCGGCAAAAATCGTGAATGTGGGAAATGACCCCAATAGCCGTTTCCCAAAGTTACACGACCATATGACTTTGTATGAAAATAAAATAAATATTCTACGATCCTCCGATATGTAGAATGTCGGTCGTTACACTCTCCCACCTTAAGAAATTTCGCCCCCGAAATTCCTTAACTAAGAAAACAAGCGATGGTGTCCCACATGCCTATCAACCATTTGCAACAATCAAACACACATAATAAACACAACAAACCTATCCTAGCATGCAGAATAACTAGATCGCGATTAAAATCTTACTAGGTAAAGAGCTCCGGATACGACTTCCTTATGTTCTCCTCCATTTCCCAAGTGCAATCTTTCTTATTATCACCCCACTGGACCTTAACCAGTTTCACCGTCTTCCTTTGAAGATGCTTCGTTTCGTGTCCGACAATACGAATCGTTCTACAGTTTCCAACTATTTCGGGTTCTACCTTGATATCATCCAACTGATCTGGTGAAATAGTCATATCAGAATCATGTACGAACTTCCTTAGTTGGGAAACATGAAATACGCTGTGGACTCCGGCCATCTTATCAGGCAATCCAACATTATACGCTAAATTCCCCACTTGCTCGAGAACTGGAAGTGGACCAACAAACCTTGGTGCTAATTTACCTCTCCTACCAAACCGAATCACACTCTTCACGGGGAAATCTTGACGAATACCAAGTCACCAATGGAGAATTTCAAATCTCTTCGTCTTTTATCAGCATAACTCTTCTGCCTATTTTGAGAAGCCTTCATTCGTTGTTGAACAACTTTGATCTTATCTGAAGTTTCTTTTATTACATCTAGCCCAAGCACAAATTTCTCACCGGTTTCTAACCGACATGATGGTGCGTTGCACGGTCTTCCGTACAAAGCTTCAAATGGAGCAATACCAATACTGGGTAGATAACTATTATTATACGCTAACTCAACCAGATGCAAATTTTCATCCCATGAACCTCCAAAATCCAATATACAAGCTCTCAAGAGATCCTCTAATACACGATTTACCCTCTCTGTTTGACCGTTGGTTTGAGGATGGTACGCGGTACTGAGGTGTAATTCTAATCCTAAGGCCTCTTGTAACCTCTTCCAAAACCACTAGTAAATAATGGATCTCGGTCACTATCAATACCTTTGGGTACTCCATGAAATCTCACTGCCCACTTCATATACAGTTCCGCTAACTTACCGACCGTTCTATTCGACTTGACCGGGATAAACCTTGCACTTTTGGTCAATCGATCCACAATCACTCAAATGTTATCATGACCTGATCTAGTCCTCAGTAAACCATCGATGAAATCCATTGAGACTTGTTCCCACTTCCATTCAGGAATTTCCAACGGTTGTAACAAACCACTAGCCTTATTTCTCGGCTTTAACTAACTGGCAGTTCATGCACTTGGATATAAACTTCCCAACGTCTCTCTTCATCCTTCCCAGTAGTAGGTCTGCTTCTTGTCTTGATACATTTTGTTACCACCAGGATGTATAATCAGTTTCGAGTGATGACACTTCCTAAGTACTTCATCTCTCAATCCATTTACGTTGGGTACAACTAGTCTCCCATTCTTTCGAAGCCATCTTTCTCGATCAAGCCCATTATTGTTCATTTCCTCACCAACGACACCCATCTCTATTTTGGATATGATTTCCAATAGGTTAGGATCGTCCCTTTGACTGGAAGCGATCCGCTCAATCAAAGTGGGTCTGATCATCAAACTTTCTAACATCTCTGGATCTAATTCACATGTAGGTCTGAAATCATATCCTACGATACACTCCAGTTGCTTCCATTCCAGAAACAATGCTCCCAAACTAGCATGTCTCGTACTCAATGCATCAGTTACCACATTTCCCTTCCCGGGTGTGTATGTGATATTGAAATCATATGAAGCCAAGAACTCTAACCATCTCTGCTGACGAAGATTTAAATCCTTCTGAGAGAAAAGATACTTTAATGACTTATGATCGGTAAACAACTCGAATCTTTTTCCTAAGAGATAGTGTCTCCACATCTTCAATGCGAACACGATCGCTGCCAGTTCCAAATCATGGGTAGGATATCTTTTCTCTTGCGGTTTCAGTTGCAGACTAGCATAAGCTATAACCCTACCTCCTTGCATCAGTACATCACCTAGTCCGATACCACAGGCATCCGTGTATACTGTCATCTCTTCGTTCCCTTTAGGAATAACTAACACTGGTGCACACATCAACATTTCCTTTGGACTCTTAAATGCATTCTCACACCTTTCATCCCAGACGAAAGCGTGATTCTTCTTGGTCAACTGAGTTAACGGTGCCACTATCTTGGAGAAGTGTTGTATAAACTTACGATAATATCTAGCTAACCCCAAGAAACTTCTCACGTCCATTGCATTCTTGGGCATAGACCAATCTTGCACCGTAACCACCTTCGCAGGATCCACGGCAATACCATTCCCTGAAACAACATGGCCCAAGAACCTCACTTCCCTCCTCCAGAAGTGACACTTAGAAAATTTCGCTTTCAATTGGTGTTTCCTCAACACCTCCATCACTGTCCTCAAATGTCCCTTGTGTTCTTCCTCTGTCCTCGCGTAAACCAAGATATCATCCACGAACAAACTTATTTGACTGATCTCTGAAAACCTTATTCATAAGACCCACAAAATATGCGGGTGCATTGGTCAATCCGAATAGCATGACCAAACACTCATAGAATCCAGACGGCGCCCGAAATGTCGTTTTATGTATACTCTCAGCTGCTACACGGAGCAAATGAAATCCTGTAGCGAGATCCAACTGGGAGAACACTCTTGCTCCATTCAGTTGATCAAACAAATCATCTATCCGTGGAAGAGGATACTTATTCTTCCTAGTCACCTTGTTCAACTCACGGTAGTCCACAGATTAGCGAAGGGAACCATCGGCCTTGGTAGCAAATACAACTGGTGCTCCCCACTCGGAGACACTTGTTTGAATAAATCCCATTTTCAAAAGATCGCTTACTTGCACTTTGAGCTCTCGCTGCTCCCTTGGGGCCATATGATGAAGTGGCATCATTATAGGTCTGGCATCTTTCACTAAATCAATCTGAAACTCGATCTCTCAGTGTGGTGGAAGTCCGGTCACTTCCCCGAAGATGTACCGATTCTCGCCAGCAATAGGCACATTTGATAACTCATCATGTGGGATGTCGAAGGAATTTAGAAAACTAGCCATCACCCCATCACTATGTAGGCAACCCAATACCACCCTCCACCC
The DNA here is from genome assembly GCA_030737875.1 of Allium sativum. Classification (NCBI taxonomy): domain Eukaryota; kingdom Viridiplantae; phylum Streptophyta; class Magnoliopsida; order Asparagales; family Amaryllidaceae; genus Allium; species Allium sativum. The sequence goes on along the minus strand of CM060912.1, from coordinate 49,912,705 downwards.
ATCATCCGCTCTAATGGTCACCGAAGACCCCTCACAGTCTACCACCACCTCATACCTTTGGAGCCAATCGACTCCCAAAATAATGCCAAATCCTGTAAAGCCCAAAACAAAGCAATCACTTGCAAACATGCATCCATTACTCGATAAGCCCAAATTACTATAAATCATACAAAAGCTAGTTGAAACACCGATCGGGTTCATCACAACTAAAGGTCTATTGACAATCTCGGGTTCAAATTCCAATCTTTCTACCAGGTTACTAGACACGAAGGAATGGAAAGCTTCGGTATAAAACAATACTTGAACAAGAACATCATAAATAGATAGCATACCTTGGATAACGACACCCCTTTCCCTTCTCTGCCGCAGTTGGGGCATTCAACGAAGAAGGAACAACATTGATAGCATGTGCTTTCATGATCTGCTTCTCTTTAGGACGTTGTGGGCATTTATCCTTGTGATGTCCCACTTGGCCGCAATTGAAGCACTTCCTGTCCGCTGACTTTGCTCGACAATCTTTGGCATAGTGACCCTTCTTGCCGCAACTAAAGCATTCGATATCTTCTTATTCTTCTTTTTATGACAATCCTTGGTTTGGTTCTGTTTTCTCTTATTCTAAGAATTCTTATTGCCTTCACCACTTGCCCGCAGTTTCATCTCCATTGTAGATGTAACAGCGACCTCGGTCTTTGGCTTAGGGTATAGGCTCTCCGACCTCAATGCCTTTCCCACAATAGATTTGAACATCTCATCGATATGGTTTATAAGTCTTTCCCCCAAGTACCCATCTAAGCCAGTTATGAACTTCTCATTCTTCTTCTCGGTAATATCGATAAGAGATAATCCATATTTCGATAAATTATCGAATTCAACAATATATTCCGAGACTGCCCTACCATTCTACTTAAGCTCCAAAAAAATTCTAAACAATTCTGATTTCTGAGCAGTTGGAATAAACTTATCACTGAAGCGAGTCTTAGACCAATTCCAAGTAATTTGATCCTCGGGAGTAGCCATTTTAATAGCATTCCACCAATTCATTGCCCGTCCTTAAAGTTAACGCAATGCTAACTTTCTCTTCATTACATCATCGATCCCCAAATCCTCGAAGATGCGCTTACTACTATCAAGCCAATCTTGAACCTCCGTAGCCGACTCTGTTCCGTGGAACAGCTTCCCACCAAGACTAGTAAAATCCTTGTTAAGCTTGGCAAAATCAGCTTTAGGCGCCTGCACTACTGCACCACCACCGTTAGCAGCATTAGAAACTGCTCCCTGAGCATCCCTAAGCATCTCTCTCATGAAGGTAGTAAACATCGTCCTTATGTCAAGGACATTACCATTGTTGGCTCCTGAACCCATACTCCTCGTATTTTGGCTCATCGTTCAATCTGTAAAGAGAAAACGATTAACCATCTCCTTAGCGGTGCCTGTGCAGTGCGACTTCATCCTTAAATATACTAATAGTGTATATATATATACAGTTTTTTTTTTCAAAACCAAAATATCACAAATATGCGCTCTCATATACGTATACTATATCTCCTTGATGTCTTCCCCTAGGTTTAACTACGCAACCTAGGCTCTGATACCTAGGCTCGACTAGCATGGGACGATTGTCAAAAGAAAGGAGTTTGAACAATGAATCACCAAGAACCTGTAGTATATCTCACAGCACATGGAATAAAATATAATAAAAACATTATTGATATAAATTAGGCGAGACAGTATATAAGCTGAAAACTAAACCATATCCATCAGAGTAGCGGATACAGCTAATGATCCAAACCTTTATTACAACTTCAAAATACTGTCGCTAAAAGGAAATAAAAGAGGTGCACTACTAATGCCCAAAGCAGTGAATAGTAACAACGCAGGGAGAATATGTATATATAGTACGTGGAAGCCTCCTGCTTGTCTCCGGACAGCTACTCGTGCATAACCTCTTAACATGTCTCTAGTCTGCTCGTTTAGGAGCACCTAGAGTAATAAGAAGAGACATAAAACTCTGGGTTAGACGAAAGGCTGGTGTGAGCGATATCAAATCGATAACACTAAATAAAGTAATAACAGGTATAAGAAATCATACCTGACCTGGACCTGCAACCAAAGAGTTATCACAACAAGATGTACAATACTCTAAGGTAACACTAACATATAGTGTAAAAATGGGAGTGTGCGTGCCATGGTGATAGCAAACATCAAACATATCAATTATCCTCACATCTCTCACTCAGTGCGTAAAGCATACGATATCCACTGCTTTGATCACCAAATCCATTAGGGCCATGACATAGTCCCACTCCGTACAACTATTGTTGCGACCACTTTGCCCTATGGGGGCCATGACGGAGTCCCACCCCGTACAACTTTGACCCCACTGCACTCGTCCATTGTCAATAACCCTAACGGGTCAACCAGTCCACACAACTCTGGCTCTAGTTCTTCTACATACCCCCTCTCTCAATGGTGAATCAAAGTTATAGATATTGATAACTCCTTTGCACACGTCCCACAACAAAGCCCAACTCTTGAAGTAAACCCGTTGGTTCCCATATGGATCTTGAGTAATAACTTCCCATTTGGACTTCCTTTGCATCTCGGGTTTTTAGTCTTCTCTAGTTTGGTTCGGAAGTAAGCTTCCACTCGGTTCGGCTCGTGACCAAGCCTCAGGTCGGTTCGGTTATTTATCCTCCTGCTCGGTTCGTGGGTCTCCGTTCATGGTGCAAGCGGCTCGAGTGCTCTGGTTCGTGATTCCCAATCGGTCTGGTTCGTGATCATCATTTGGGTTAGGTCCGAGACAAACGGGTTGGCTCGTGGTTCGGGGATGCCAGCGGTTCGGGTGCTTCACGGCTCATGGTGCTTGAGTGGGAGCGGTTCGGTTTGAGGTGGCGAACTCGAGTCAATTCGGGGTGCGTGGAACTAGAGCGGGTCGGTTCGTGGTTCATGACCCAATCCGGTTTCCTGCACTTCTTTCCAACAAGCTGTTTACGCCACACGACGGCGTTTTCGACCATTCTAACTTTTCTATGCAATCATAAAACATACCAAATAGTAGTAGCAACATATAGAATCAATCAAAAACATTAAAACATCAATTACATAGGCTATTGAAGATCAAACATACCCAAACCTATGATTTTCCCCTTAACCATGTTTAACCATATCTAACTATAGGATTTGCAAACTTAATCCAAATTAACCCAAATTTATACCGATGACATAAAATAATATTTTAGAATTTTTACATATTTTTCCAGAATTTTTAGATGTATAATTTCGCTAATTATCACTAATCACCCCTAATTAGCCATAATTAGTGAATAAATGTGCAAATCACTCACCTCAGCCATAAATGAATGTTAGATCTGAAACTTTTACTGATTTGGCATTGATTCCTATGTAGTGCAACAGCTTCAACTCTGATTTGGTGTTCATCCGACTTGATTTGACGTAGATTTGACCAGTTAGTGATTAGAAAGCAATTAGAGAGAGATTTGGAAGATGGAGGCCATTACTAGGGTTCAAGGAATGTTTATGGCAGCTAGAAAAAGGAAAAAGATGATTCTCCAACTCCTTTCAGCCCTCCCGTAACCCTAATCCCGAAATGGGTTATGGGCCTAGCTGCTAATCACCCTGTTAAGCCCAATTATGATGTTTTTCATCTTCCAAACCTTATTTCAGCCATATCTCCCAAACGACAAGTCCGTTTGATAATGTGACCACTCTACGGAAGTTAAACCATCATCTGAATTCAGTGGAAGTGGTTTCAGGTCAAAACTCCTTTTCAGTCAAAAGTTATAGGCAAAAAAAGATTCGCTAGGGGCGAAACGACCATTTAAAATTCGGCAAAAATCGTGAATGTGGGAAATGACCCCAATAGTTGTTCCCAAAGTTACACAACCATATGACTTCGTATGAAAATAAAATAAATATTCTACGATCCTCCGATATGTAGAATGCGGGTAGTTACAGATTTCTCTTAGATAGTTGCACCATTAACAGGATTGACGAAGAAGAATCAAGTGGTCACATGGGATGTGAAGTGTGATCAAGCTTTCGGAATCCTGAAAGAAAGACTGACGAGTGCTCCTGTTTTGACGATCCCAAGCGGGAATGAAGAGGTGGTGGTATACACCGATGCATATGGTACTGGACTTGAAGCAGTACTTATGTAGAAAGATAAAGTTGCGGCCTATGCGAGTCGACCGGAAGTCGCATGAAAGAAATTTTCCGACTCATGATTTGGAGTTGGCAGCAATCGTATTCACTCTAAAGATATGGAGACATTATCTGTTGGGAGTTTGATTCGAGTTGTTTACAAATCACAAGTCGTTCAAGTATCTTTTCTTCCAAAAGGATTTGAATCTTCGGAAGCAGCGGTGGTTAGAGTTTTTGGCATCTTTCGATTTTGGTATTACCTATACTCCTAGTAAAGGTAACGCAGTTGCAGATGCGTTGAGTCGAAGACATGTAGGATTGGAAGCTATGTTTTCGGAATGGAAGCACCTCGAGAACTTGGTAGGCTTTGACTTCAAACCACGGTGTGAGTTGTAACCTGAAATGCTGGATAGCTTATCGGTAAGACCTACTCTCATCGAAAGGATTGGTGAAAGCCAAAAGCATGATGTAAAACTTGTCGAAATTATCCAGAAGTTGAAACCAGAGGATAAGGAATTCGAGGTCGATCGAGAGGGTTGGCTTCGTAAACAAGGACGACTGCTTGTTCCTGATATTGATGAGTTGAGAGATGAGATTCTGAGAGAATATCATCACTCGAAGTTGACAATTCATCCTGGTGGTAATAAAATGCATTAGAACATGAAGCGAGCCTACTACTGGGAAGGGATGAAGAGGGATATTGGAAAATTCATTTCCAAATGCATGAACTGTCAGTTAGTGAAAGCTGAAAAGATAAAGCCAAGTGGACTTCTTCAGCCATTGGAAGTTCCTAGTGGAAGTGGGAGTAGATATCGATGGATTTCATCGATGGACTACCTAGAACTAGGGCAGGGAACAAAGGGATTTCGATCATCGTGGATCTCTTGACCAAAAGTACAAGATTTATTTCTGTCAGATCGACTAGAACAGCATCGAAGTTGGCTGAACTTTATATTAAACGAATCGATTCCATGGTATCCCGAAGAGCATAGTGAGTGACCGAGATCCATTGTTCATTAGTGGATTTTGGAAGAGTTTGCAAGAGACTTTGGGAACCTAGCTGTGCCTGAGTACGGCTTATCATCCCAAGATTGATGGTCAGACCGAGAGGGTTAACTGAGTTTTGCAAGATCTCCTTAGAGCTTCTGTATTGGATTTCGGGGATCATGGGAAGACCATCTACATTTGGTTTAGTTCGCATACAATAATAGCTATCAGTTGAGCATTGGGATGGCACCACACAAGGCGCTCTATGGAAGACCGTGTAATTCACCTGCATGTTGGTTAGAAACAGGAAATAAGTTAATACTTGGGCCGGAGATGATAAACGCAACATCGAATTATATTGAGATCATTCGACAACGAATGAAAGCAACCCAAGATCGTCAAAAGAGTTATTCCGATAAGCATCGAAAAGATATGGAGTTCGACGTTGGTGACATAATTTTTGTGAAGATTTCTCCTTTGAAGAATGTTGTTCGGTTTGGAAGTAAAGGAACGTTAGCCTAAAGGTTTGTCAGACCGTTTCTGATAATCGAGCGGATTGGAAAGCTCGCATATAGATTGGAGTTACCTGACAAGATATTGAGTGTGCATAAAGTTTTCCATGTGTCGTTTCTGTGGAAGTTTGTGTGTGATTCAAATGTGGTGGTATCTCCAAAACAATACGAAGACCTAGAAGTCAAGTCCATAGTTACGAAACCTCATAAGCCACTTCACGTTGTGGGGAATGGTACGAAACATCTTAGGAGGAAAACGGTTAAGCTAGTCAAGGTGCAATGGATTGAGGATGATGATGATGATGATTGTACGTGGGAAACGGAAGAGAGTATGAAGACGATCCATCCAGAACTCTTCGTTGGTATGAACCATTAATGTCGTGTCACCTTACACCACTGTAGCTTGTACTATTATTCGTTAGAATTCTGCATGCTAGGTTAAGGCTATGGATGCACGGTTTGATGGATGCTAGTTTGGATGATGGATTGGTTTCTCATGGATGATAGGCATGAAAAATGGTTTTGGTTATTTTTGTTTGCTTGGAATTTCAAGGGCGAAATTCCTTAGGAGGAAATGTAACGACCCGCATTTTACGTATCAGAGGATAGTAAAATATTTTTATTTAATTCCCCGAGGGTCGAATCATTCTCATATTTTGATATGTTGGTTATGGGGAAGTGAGACATGTCCAATTTTTTTATCAATTTTGTTTGTAACCATTTTGCCCCTGTTAGTCTTGTATAAGGAATAAATTTTGACTGGGATCAAATAAGGTGCTAAGATCGATTTCATCGGAAAGGAATCCATTTCCGTAGAGTGGTCACACTAAAGTTTTGGTTTAGCAGTTTGGAAGGAATCACTTTTTTAGTACTACACAATTTCTGGATAGAATAATTAGTCATTAGTGGGCTGATTAGTGAGGCTCATTAGTGGGCTGATGGTTTAGCCATAAATAGAGGGGTAGAGGCAAGGAGAATGGTTTATTTTCTTCATTTCTCATTTAGCTGATCTCGTGATCCTCCTTGCTCAATCATATATATCTCTCCTCCATTAAAATCTTAGAGCTACATAAGAAGGTTGAAGATCTACATCAAGGAAGGCTAGATCTACATTAAGAGAGAGAGGATCGCATCAAGTTAGCATATTTAAAGATCATTCTTCGCTGTCCGGATTAGAGATTTGTTGATTTCAAGCTATTTTGAAGTTTTGGTGAGTGATAAGCATCTCTCGCACAGATTCAATTAAGCATATGGGTTGTTTGATCTTATTTTCATCATTTCAAGTTGTTTTCACCTAGATCTAATCAATGAAAGTATATTTTCAATTCTAATCACCATAGGATCTTATCTAGCAAGATTATAATGGTAAATTCATGTGCTAATTCTATATTGATGAAAGTTTAGATCCATTTTATTGATTTGATCATTGTTTAATCATGATTTGGTGAATTTTATATGATAATATGATGATTGGTTGTGGTGCAAGTGTTGCGTAATGATTGAATAAAGTGTTGATTATTGAAATGTTGAAATTGGTTGATTTGATGAATTGGATGTATGGATTGTTGCGCAAGAAAGGATAGATCTCCAGCGTGGATGATCTCCAGTGATCCAGGATAAAGATGGATCACAAGTGATCCAAGGTGGATTTCGAGCGATACATGGATGGATCACAAGTGATCCAAGATGGAGATGGATCACAAGTGATCCAGGATGGAGATGGATCTCGAGCGATCCAGGATGGATCTCGAGCGATCCAAGATGGATCTCGAGCGATCCAGGATGAAGATGGATCACAAGCGATCCATGAAGGACCTTGAGCGATCAAGGATGGATCTCGAGCAATAAAGAATATGAATGGGAATATATATATAGAAACCCCAAGTTAGGGGCCCACTCTCGATATAATTAACCAGATAAACTCTGGTATATAGGCTTCACAAAAATGTATGTAAATGTCCTATCTCGGTAAGTTTATTTGGGAATACTACTTTGGGAAGAGTAGTAGAATCGTGCATAAACATTTACAAGGTTGGTTTAGAATCACTAACCTTGTCAGGCATATAGCTTGGTTTAAACCAAACGGAATATATCTGCGTTATATTCTATGTTGTACATTTCTTAGTCACCAGAACTTGTTGTTTTGACCCTCTCCTCATTACAACCTCCCAGGTTTCCTAGAGAAGGTGGGGTTCTCACATATGATTAAGTTTGGCTTTTGGTTCTCGTTCTCTCTCATGCTCGATATTGGCAAAGTGGCTTATTTTGAAAAGGTTGTTACTTGAGTTAATACTAGTTATCCTATTTTGTTTCCTCTGTGAGTTATATTTATTGTACTCTGATTATGCTCATGCTCATTTGTTGCAGGTACAAGATATACACACTCCATGCTTGGATGTGTTCAAGTTTTGATTTTTTTTTTCAAAATTTAGGTGCAAAAAAGTGTGTAGTGTTACAAAAATGGTGGTTGCAAGTTCAACTGACGGGATAGGGAGACGTAGATGGTGGTCGAGAGTGCTAGGGTATTGTCTGTGTGGTGAACAACTACGTTGGGACAGAGATACGAAGGCTTGAAGTTCCGAAATGGGGTGGGTATATATACTAGAGCAGAAATCAATTTAGAGGAAGATGGTGTACAATGTTCACGTGGGTTTATTGGGTACGTAAGTTGGGTTAAACGGAAATTTGAGGCCCAAACTTCATAATTTAAGTTTAATTTTTTATTTAAATAACATATTGTAAACCCCGTAACTTATGCATACGTTATCCGAATTCAGAAAACAAGATTTGTTAGGATCGTATGATCGCAGACTACACAATAAAGCTGGTTTGGAGCAATTTGGAGATCATTTCAATTTTAGGCGAAATAAAACATCTGATTTTATCAACCAACGTTAATTGTTATTCAACGATTAAAAGACCAAGGTGAGTAAACTCACTAACTCTGTCCAGTTTTATAATATTATAAACGTTATTTAACATTATAAATTATGATTGAATGTTGTGTGATGGTTGTTCGAATGAATTGCAAATAAATTGATTGAAATTATAAATATAGTTATATATATATAAAAAACGTTGTTTGAATATCGATTCTATTTATTATAATATCTCACACTGATGTGAAATTAGTGTTATTATTGTTGATTAACATCTGTGGATGCAGGGATCCAACTGGATTCCTCAACAATTATATTGTTGTTTTTCATATATTGCATTATATGATGTGACAAATAATCTGATGTTGACTATTATATGATTGGGATGTCTGAATAACACTGACCTTGGAATAATCGGTATTTGAATACCATAAAAATATATTGGACAAGAATTTGGGTTTGGAAAGGAAAAATGTATTTTTAAATAGAAATTGAATTTCAATTGGCTAGAATATAATAACTTGTTTAATTATATTAAAACAAGTGATTTATAAAAGATGTTTATAAATGGAATGAGATAATTATTATTAAATAATTATGAAATATAAATTCAAGAATAAATAATAAAGGGAGAATTGGGAAATCGTTTCAAAAGAAAATGTGACGATCCCAAAATCCGAGGGGCAGTATTAAGGATAATCATTAGGAAATAACACATTAATCATCATAGCAGAGAACAGATAATAGCAGAAACAATAAATAAAATAATTTTACATGGATATGACAGCGGAATCACAACATGTAGGAACATCAGAATAGCATAACGTGGGATATAACTTAGTAAATAAAAAGGAAAGTGATCAGTCATCATCGCCAGAGGCGGAATACATACATGCAGTGAGAAATAATAAGGGTATCAGTCTACATCGCCGAAGGCGGAATACATATACATATAGTGAGAAATACGGAAAGTAAATCAGTTTGCATCGCCAGTGGCGGAATCATAATATAAGTACAGTAATGGCAGAAAATGTCAAAGTCATCTCTGTGAAGTCAGCCTCGCCATGAGCCAAAAATGCACTCTATGCAGCAGTGCAGAGCCAAAAACAACCTGTCACCTGCGTACTAGGCTGCCCGTGTGGAAATAAGGGCACCCGCGTTTGCAAAGTGAAACAAACAACGAGTCAGTCATGGGGACTGGTATGAGGAATCTATTTAACAGTTAAACAACAGTAAATAGCAAATCATAGGACCACGCCACTTTCGCGGAACGAGTTTACTCCAGTGATTGCTAGTGCATTTAAAACAACGTAAATTCTTTTAAAAACAACGCAATGCTTTTTGAAAGAATGAAGCCAGTATAAGACTCAGGTCCCATCATACAATGCAACGCAAGCCGGAGGATAGAGTTTTACCTTATAATGGCCAAATATGCTTGATACGTATAAAGCAAATCAATTGATATTATTACTAGTGCATATATGTTTCAAAAGCGAATAGCATCATAAATATCAATCATAGGCGGCATAACTACCATCTACTATGTCGCCATACTAGTTCTACAATCAAGTCCGTTATTTTGTATTGGAAATTGGATTTCCGTCATGAGTCGAGGCAAGGGGCAAGCTCCTCTCCGCTTCGAGACACTCTAGCAAATGCCTCGGGACTACACACTCTGGGCAACCCCTGGATGCGGCTGGGCCGGTCCTCACTTACGTTAGAGGATTGGTTATTCCTGAACACACGTTTCCCGGTCCTTACAGACCTATAATCGAGGCGCCGCGCATTCCAACAACCACAAGGGTGAAAAGTAGATATATTTGTCAGGGCTGGTAAGTCACTGACACCACCATAGCTAGAAAGAAACGTCGTGCTCTCCCAACGGTCCGTATCCCGTTTTTAACTCATACCGGGGTGTGAGGCTCGCGAATCTAAGAAATACACAAAGCAAGGCCACGTAGACCTTGCTTTGATCATCATCCACAAGACTTTGCTTTGCAATAGAAGCCTTGATCACAGCATCTTGGCATGCCACATAGGCAGTCCACTCCATACGATTGATTTCCATCGATATATAACCTCTGAGCTCGTACGTCTCAGAGAAGGGCGTTAAGCAAAAGAATAAATTCTCCGCCGCCAAACAGATATATATTTAACAGAGATCAATCAGTATAGAACAAAATCCAATGTCATACACAAAATCCATTTACAAGTCCGTTCTAGGTCTGAACGAAACCGGAGGCGTCAAATTCCTCGCATATCCATACAAACAACATATACGTTTAGACGGCTACTACTTCCGTCCCCTTCCGGTAGCTACTCAGGTCAGGAACCTCAGTAGCGCCCATCCAACCGATACGAAGATCGTCGGTCTTGAATCGTCTTTGCATTTTCCAATTCGAATCGCTCGATAAATTGCTTGAAATGAGGGTTAGCTCGGCCTTTTCAAATAATTCACGTCATTAGAATTTAAACCGATTTTTTCTATGGTTATATTATTCGACATCCATCTTTCAGTTATTTAGTGTTATTTTCGTGTCAAACACATACAACCATCCAATATCAAACAATTCAAGCCCAATTGGTTTATTTTCAATCAATGTTGCTTATAATATTTTATAACGATTTTTCGCCATTTTTATTTATTTAAAAATGGCCATATTTAATTAAACGACGTTTCAGGTCGTGCCGTGGCACTGGCGCTGTTTTTCTCCTAATTTGTTTTACACATATCGGAAAATCTAACAGTTGGATTTCTACAAAGTCTATATCAGTGGAAGATATTCCCAAAGCGAACCCAACGGTTCCAGTTTCGTGAGAATCCGACGGTCGGATCTTCCACATTAGTCGTTTGAAGTTACGGTTTCAAAATTCGAACTGCAGCGTCGTTATTCGACTTAATTTAATTATATTTATATATAAATATAAACGATTCTGGCGCTATTTTTCTTCAGATTTGAATTAAACATTCCGAACAATCCAACCGTTGGATTTTTACAAGGTTGGTGCCGTTGGAAAGATATTTCCAAGGCGAACCCAGCGGTTGCGGTTTCGGGAAAATCCGATGGTCGGATTTCTCGTACTAATCGTTTCAAATTACGATTCCGAAACGCGAACTGCACGGCCTCTATTCCTTTTAATTATATTTATATATATATATATATAGTTCAATCTATAATTTCAACTATAGCTCATTCTATATTTTCAACTTCGTTTTCACTTCAAATATTTCACTAACGCCTTAATATTTCGAAAAATTTCGCCATAACCTCCTTTGTACGGGGAGGGGTTTGGAAATTTATTGGGCCGTATTAGGTACCCAATAAATCCTAAAAAGCATTCACATATTTATAGTGATATATTTTGGTGTTTACGGGGGAGCATGTACTGATAATCACTCCAGAGAATAAATTCCCGTCACCCCGTTTCCGTATGGAAATAAATAGTCCATGTGCCGTATCTAATGACTAGAGCGACGTGATTTTTGTCAACTCCAGACCCGTGTGAGGTTTTTATTAATCTGGCAATTTATCGTTATAATTTATATAGTCATATCAGTCATCAGTTCAACCTGTAGTACATAGTCATCGCCATACAAGCCTCTTGCTTGTATGGTAAATCTTCCACCTCGTCACACAAGCTCCAATTGCTTATGTGGAATATGATGAAGTATGCCTATCATCAAGAAGTATGCCATGTAGTGTAGTTCAAAATTAATTGTTACTATCCTATGGCGTTATTTTTTATTTCACACAGAATAACCAGCACTTCGCATCCAATGGCATTCACAGGAGTTGATATATAAATAAAATTGCGCAGCTAACTCATCAAGGTTTACCTATTTGTCGGGCACGCAAATAATTTCTTTACTCTACAGCTAATCCATTTTTCATGTTCAACACATGTATATATATGCAGAACAAAGCTAATAATAATATTTCTAGGAAACTATTATTTATTTCAACACGTTTGTATTTTTAACTAAGCGTATACATGATAAAAGGAATATTTTTATCATCAAAAATATTTATTCGACACATGTGTATTTTTAACTAAGCGTATACATGATAAAAGGAATATTTTTATCATCAAAAATATTTATTCGACACATGTGTATTTGTAACTAAGCGTATACATGATAAAAGGAATATTTTTATCATCAAAAATATTTATTCGACACATGTGTATTTTTAACTAAGCGTATACATGATAAAAGAAATATTTTTATCATCAAAAATATTTATTCGACACGTGTGTATTTTTAACTAAGCGTATACATGATAAAAGAAATATTTTTATCATCAAAAATATTTATTCGACACGTGTGTATTTTTAACACTTCATATTCACTATAAAAATATAGTTTTCATTGTCGATTCATTTTATTTTTAAAATATGATAACATTCAACACATGAACTTCAACTCAACGAATGAATTGCAATTCAACACATGAATATTCTATATAGTTTGTATATATATAAAAATGTGATTTTTTATCGCTAAATCCATTTGTTTAAATTCAAATAATATTCAACACATGAATTTCAACTCAACGAATGAATTGCAACTCAACATATGAATATTCGATATAGTTTGTATATATATAAAAATGTGATTTTTTATCGCTAAAGCCATTTGTTTAAATTCAAATAATATTCAACACATGAATTTCAACTCAATGAATGAATTGCAACTCAACACATGAATATTCGATATAGTTTATGTAATTTATTTAAATATTTCAGAAAATTTCGGCAGCATAACGGCAGGGTAGTTAAAACCGGGACCGTCCCTAGTACGGCTCCTCGCTCTACCTTAAAACCTCGCGGTTTTTGACAATGGGGATCATGCATCTAGTTCGCACGCAGGCGGCATGTTTTATTTTCAATTCCACAATCCTATTCTATTTTGTTTCAACCACAAGAGGGTATTTTTCAACCACAAAGGTATTTTTCAACCATAAAGGTATTTTTCAACCATAATATCAACCACAAACAATTATTTCCAACCATTCGTCAAACCATATAATATTACGTCAATCACAAGCAATAAATATCGTCCATGGACTGTGGACGAGGGGAGTATATATATATATATAATATAATAACTCACTTGCATTTCATCACAATTCAAAGCATATATGTTTCATTCAACGCTTGTATAATTTATACATCGCTAATATAACTTATACAACACATGTACATGAGGTATACAATGCGTATATAATTTACACTTCGCTTATATAATTTATACAACGCGATTTCATTCACACAAATAGTTTAGATTCCTCACATTGGTTATTGCAGTGCTAAAAATCGTAGGAAGGTCAGAAAAATCCGCGGCTTCTTCTAGAATGTAGAGAGCCTCCTTGCGGTCACGGTGTCTCCTGTTTCATCGAATTTCGTTAACATAGCAAAAAGATACGATTTTTACAAGTTTGCAACGCTTTATAGTGTAAAAATCAGTTGAAAATGGTTTCAGCCGTATACCCTTTTTGATTTCGAAAACTAGGGTTGAACTTTTTGGCAAAACCACGAAGTTTTAGGACGAACGGCCAGCGCTGCGTCGAAGAGGAAGGAAAGAGCTTCCCAAAGCTACCTGAGATGATCAACTCGGTGGCCTCCAGAACCCACGGCGGCGGCGCAAAGTTCGGGGTTTCCCGACGCTATAACTCCCTCAATACTCAACGATAATTCTTGAAATTACTATGGATTTGAAGATCTCTGAACGATCTTCAAAATGGATCTAAGTTTGCTTGATTTTGTTGTGTGGTTGCGGAGAAATTAAAGAGAGAAGTTTCGGATCTCTTTTCCGCGTCGCGACAGGAAGACGATGAGGAAGATGAATTGTGATTGGTCGATCCCCTTTTTATTTTAATTTTTAATTTATTTAATTCCAAAAATACCCCCTTCCACAGACGAACTCGAAATCAAACCCAACGACTGTCGCCCCTAGCTAAATACCCCCATTCCGAACACAATGGGATATGTTTCGTTGGCCATTTCGACTGTTATAGTCAGTTATTTTTCAAATTAAAATATAAAACATTCGATATTTAATTTAAACGTACATTTCAATTTGCCAGGGCCACAAACTGAATCGAAAAATTCCAGAAAAATAAATATAGCTTTGTTTTGACGATACGGTCCTAACAAAACCAGTTTCGTCGAATTCTGAGCTCGTTTGCAAAACGGCCATTTTTAGGTCGACCCATTTTAACAGAATTTGACCAAACACATTATCTTTTGCCCCGCTCACATACTAGCTTCAAAAATTATGAAATTTGAAACTTAGCAATAATTTGACATCCCGGACCCAACAAAAGTGGTTTCGTCGAATTCCGAGGTCGTATGCAAAATCTCAATTTTCAAGGGCTATATAAACTATATAGCGACCTTTCTGAAAATTCATTTGGCCATAACTTTTGATTTCCGTTATGAAATTTCGATTTTTCAGATTCGTTAGAAAGGTATTGATAAACAGATTTAAATTTTCAGTTTCGTTAAAATCCGTTATATTTTCCACCCGGTACAGTCAGACAAAGTTTATATTCAAAATTTCAAACTGCCATATTATACACAATTCTATATTTTATTGAAATAGGCTATTTAAATTATTCAAATTCTTTGGTAATAACCTAATTTAAAAATTTTAAACTGGTTCACATTTTCCGGGTTATTACAGAAAACGATGAAATTATTTCAATGTTCGAAATGTAAATAAAATTGAATTTAAGCCATATTATTTATAATAAGAAGCGACGATGTCGAATGTTATAAAAACAATCTATTTTTATGAATTATATATTATATAATTCAGAATTTGACAAGATAACTAATATTTGGTTTAAGAACCAACAATTTATAATCGTATGTGTGATCGAGATTTAGTTATACACTTAATATATAATTAATAAGAAGTTGACTTTTAAATGTAGTTTATCAAGTGGAATATGAATATGAATTTAAAAAGGAACTAGATAGATGGAATTTTAAACTGTAAAGATATTTATTATTTAGATCAAGATTTGATTTAATAAAATAAGTCCAAATTTCTATAAAGGAATAATATTCACGTTGTAAAGTGAAAAATGATTTAAAAGCAAATGTTTTGCAGATTAAATGGGTTAAAAAGGGAAATTGATAAATATTTTAAGTTATAAATTCAAAAATGAATTTAGAAATCGAGTTAACCTGAAACAGTGAGTTTATTCCGTTGTTCGGAATGTTAATCGAATAGAGTCTATTCGAAAGAGAGTTATACATTAAAATTTAATTATACTGAATTTGGGAAAGTTTTATTTACCTTTTGTTTTTATCAAGATTTATTTATTTATTTAATTAAATATTTATTTATTTATTCAAATTAGTGAATAAGAGTTAGATTTTGAAGTTAAATATTTTGTAAACAGGGATTATAATGCTATTGTTATAATCAATATTTTCCGTAAAAGAAGTGGATTCGTAAGCCGAATCCGAGAGTTGCGTAAGAAATGATTTGATAAGAAATTAAGAAATGGGATTAAGGAAATTTGAAACTGACGAGATTAGTAAAGTGGAATGGCTTTCTGAGTATCAATCTGATGTTGGTTTCAGCCTTCGGGGTTGATAGTTAGGGGTTGTCCTCTTACTAGTTTACAGTTAGGGACTGATGGATGTGGAAGATTAGTGATGCTTGAATAAGAACGGAAATGTTTTCCAATGTAAATAGTGTATATATTCTAAATACAGAAAACAGGAAATTATGGATATATGGAAATGTTTTCCACGAATCGTAAGAGTCTAAAACAAGTTTAAGAAATGTGGGAAACAAAAGACTGGGAAATGAATAAATTATTGATAAATCTATTTAAAGAGGCTCAGTGTTGATTGATGGTTGATCGATATACTTTCCATTTAGACATATGATCGTTGCTTGCATGGATGTTTTCCTTTGATAGTTAAATAACCATTTATCAAAGTTTTTGACAATTTCCATTGTCAATACGGAGAGATCAAGATCAGATTTATTATTTGAAAAACCACTTCATATGGGCATTAGCATTGCGAATAAAATATGATGAAGTTAATTAAGGACTGAGTTTATGCAAGGGCTGTTCTGGCAATCCTAAGTAGAAATTGCCTAAGATGAACTTACAAAATAGCGCTTTCGGTTTATCCAGTCCCAGGACAACATGTATGGACGAATGTATGACAGAGTATACCTAATAGATTGCGTACGTTGATCTTTTCAAAGGTATTTACGTTGGTGGCGAAGGAATTCATTTCTCTTAACTTTATAGTCATGATATTTTTGGGAAATCAATTTGTGATTTGGCGGGTTTGACGATGTGGCATTCAAAGTGAATGGTGACCAGATGTTTCAAAAGATACGTTATGACCTCAAGCCTCATCAACTGGGAAATGAAAAAGATCAGGCAGGCAACATGGCTAAGTGGGTCGCTCCCAATTAGGGTATCTTGTGACCATCTAGAGAATATTCATTATTATTATTCTTTTCGCTTCTATATCCCCCAAGAACAATAATGTTGGTATACCAACCATAAGGTGACAATATATTCGGAACATTGAAGCGAAATGAATGGCCGGTCATGTGTGGGTGAGTTGCAAGATATTCTTGTTGAACTCCAGTGTATCCCCTCTAGAGTACACTGATCAGATGGTGGTTCCATAACTTGTCATAGTTGGAAATCCATTTCCCAATAAGAGCCAGCGGTTTTGATTGTATATTATATATGCGGAACGTGAGATGGAAGCGTTTCGCAAGATTGCTATTTACTTGTATTAGACGCTATTATGATATTAGAAAAGTATCGATTTTAAGAATGTTTTGGATTATCGTAAGGTAAAAACCATCTGTTTTTATGTGTGGATCGGTCTTACAATTATCATTTATTTTAAAAGGATTTCTAAAAGTTAAACCAATTGATTGGAGTTTACTCACACCGGTCCCATGATTGACCCAGAGTTTTTTTTTACCCTAAACTCTTGGGTGCCTTAATTTTTACGGGCAGTCAAGTAGTCATGATTTTATAGATATACTTGGAGGAGCTTGGAGCAGGAGGCCTCAATACTAGATATATATGTGATGTACACTGATGATACATGTAAGTACAAATACAGTTTTGTATTTCAAAGATTGTTATATAATATATTTTATTTGTTCTACTATGAGATTCGTGTTACTCTGACTCTGTTATGTCGTGTTCTTCTTCTTCTTGTTTTCTAACTTTCGTTCTTTCTATTTCTCACCCTCTAGCTTCTTTCTATTAATGATCCGGTATTTCCGATGCTTGTATAGTCGACATTGTGTTTTGTATCGATTTTCAAGGTCGAAAATCCTTGGGTCATTACAATTGAGGTCAATGATTGATGAGCTTCAAATATAATTGCCATGTGATCTTTAACAAGATATTCTAAGGTTTAACCAACTCCCCATCACTTCAAACACTTTTATTATTCGGCGTTCTTCTCTAATAGGATTTGTTCCTTAATTGTTCTGATTATCCTTCCTCTATTGCTCTGATTGACCTTCTTTTATAATTATTCTTTTGTACACTTGTTTATCCCTATAAGTGTTTCCATAATATATCTGATGTAACTGCGCAACTCATAAATATATTAGCAGTAATGTTTATATGGTTGTTTTCATCAAAATCAATACATAGGGTATCTAGGGTATTAACAAATTTGTATTCTTGTATGGGTTATATGTTATCATTCGGATTTGGAGCACATATATATATCTTGAATTCTATGATTGTATCAATATGTATATGTACTGTGATCTGATAACTGTGAAAAGTTGTATATTAATCTAAGCACGAACCTCGACCATCGTTGTTTTATTTTATAAGTAATTAGTATGTCGATCCACTTGAGATTAGAAAGGAAATTTTATACACCAATTCGACGTATTCAATACTCGTCTAATGAGAAATTACAAATGGGCATCCTTGTCCAGCCTTATTCTCCGCTTTAATTGACAGAATTAGTTAATAATGCTCTTTATCAAGGTGGGGTGTCACATTTGGTTTCCGAACAAAGGTTCAGAACAAAGTACAGTTCTCATGATCATGTGTTACAATGTGGAAGAATAACATTTGTGTCAACTTAGCAACTTCCGTTGTTTTCCTATTCTCGTGATCATTTGTCAATCGACATATATGCAAAGCCTTGTCCGGGATACGCC
This sequence comes from Allium sativum, assembly GCA_030737875.1. Lineage (NCBI taxonomy): Eukaryota > Viridiplantae > Streptophyta > Magnoliopsida > Asparagales > Amaryllidaceae > Allium > Allium sativum. The sequence continues at coordinate 49,893,974 of CM060912.1, read as the reverse complement.
TAGGAATGTATTCCATCGTGTTCCATCTGTGGTGTCCTATCATTTGTTGTCGATTTCAATGGAAAATTTCCATCCTCTAATCTTTGGTTCTTAATCCTAGTGTTTAGAGTTTTTATCAACAATTTAAACGCCATTCTTTTTATGTTTAAGTTGATTATTAAGTTGAATAATTTGTTTGGGATGGCTAAATGAATTAAATCCAAGATTTTATATATATATATATATATATGTATGAAATTCTTGTTGGGATAAAGGGTTGCTCTTCTGATAATAAATCAGAGTTGCACAAGGAAACAAGTGAATTGTTTCGACTATGCAAAATATTTAATAAATCTATAAGGGGGATTAGTGCATGTTAATTGATATTGATGATTACTTTCCGTGTCGAGTTGTCCTTTGTGTATTTTATGGGATTCTGATCGTTACATTTAATTAACGATATTAACATGGATTTCTTGAATACTTATATGAGACCATTGAACACATATATCATTTTATGGATTACTTAATTTATTTTTTATGTAATAATGGAGAATATTCGTGAAGATGGTATTAAACCACTATGTTAGTTGGGAATGATAAATTTGAATGGAGAGAGGATGGCGATCTCGTGTCAACAATGCAGCCAAGAGATGAGATATATTGTAACGAGTGTATGGTTTAGATTATTTGAAACGAAAAAAAATTAATTTGTGAATTCTTTTGCTTTAAAGAGTGTAAGGTGAATAAATATTGATGTTTCTTAAACTGAAGAAGTTTTGAAATTTAAAACCTGGGCATAAGCGATATTTTTAGAATACCCACTCTTGTAATGAAGTTGAGGAATGGTTGTAGTCATCAAGTTGGATATATAAGTCTGGAAATGGTGAGGCTATTTGATATTATAATTAAGTTAGCAGCCATTACTAGAAGAAATTATGGTAATGGTGTGGTAGCATTTATGTTGACATGAAATCAGTTGGAGATAGGTGTATTCTAAATAACTGGCTATGTGACGGATATACTATAAATTTTTGAATTGATGTAATATGATGTTGGGATGAAAATTTAAAGTTGGTGTGAGCCAAGGTGTTCAAAATTTCAATCTTTATTGAGTTAAGAGGCTTATAAGAGGAAAATTTTGATAAATTTTATGGCAATTAGCATAATCTAAGTTTTAGTGTAAATGTTTGCTTAAGGAAATTGCGAGGACGCGATTTCTTTAAGGGGAAGTGGTAACAACTTGGATTATTAGGTACCACAGCTAAGTAAACTATAGTGTGTTGTATTATTTAAAATCCTAAATGAACAAAATACTAGTTCTAGAACCTAACTTGTATAATATTTTGAAGAGAAAAAAAAAGAATTTATGGTTTTTAGAATTTAGTGTTTTGGAATAAATTGAACATCTTTGATGCAACAAAAAAATTATTCCAATCTTTGCTGTAAATTATAGCTTAATGATTAAAGGTGAATACAAAAAATATATAATATCGATTAGCAACCAATATTTAAGGTAAAATGTATTTTCAATATGGGTGTTACATTGTTTTAAATGGATAATTAACAAATTGTAGATTTGTGCTTTCAAATGCAAGTTGTATTTCTTGACAATATAAAATAAGGGCTTTGTTTTTTTAAACTGTGTTGGAAAGGGTTATAAAAATTGATGCAAAAGCATAGTGTCTAATTTTGTCAAGACAGAAACAAAATTTGTAAGTGTTGTTAAAAAAATGAATTTGTAGCATTAACAACTAAATTAGTGAATTAATTAGGTTACCTTTAAAAAAAAAATCAAATATCAATTTTGAATCAGTAATTGAAGATTTGAAATATTTCATATAGTTGATAGATTTAAATTGTTGGGTACATTGAAGAGTGCAAACTTTGTTTGTATGAATATATATAAGCAAGTTCTAATGTGAAATAAGTAATTGACCAACATGTTTTTTGTATGTTGATTAAAATAAATTTAATGGTTTAACAGTGTAAATTAAAAGCATAAGTGTAATTCAGTTGCAAAATATATATAAGAATTGATAATAAGAGTTTTATATGCTTTTGGGATTTTTGTATTTATAATGATGACAATTAAAATGTTTTAATTGTTATGTTATAAGAATTACATAAGTTTAAAGTAAAGTGTTCATATTTTTGTATAAAATGTATAATTTTTTTTAATTATATATACAGGGAATAAAGATTTAAAAATGATTTATAAATGTTGTTTACAACTTTATCCATATTGTAAGATGTTGAGTTATGTTCATTATGTGAAGAAAAGGAGTAAATAAGTTTAAATTGTATGATTATTTGTTAAAAGACCGGTTAATGGCTTAAGTATGCACTTGCGCTCCTATTTACTTTAATTGGGGCTCTAATGACTTGATTAAGAAGGGAAGAGTCAAGAGAAAAGTATTAATATACGTAGTTTTCTTTGATAAACTTCTCGAGCTCCTTATTCCTTTTGGAAAACACAGTAAAGAACAAAAGGAAATCCATGGCCATGTTTTTCCAAGCCTCCAAAACTCCTCAGATCAGTGAATTTAAGTTATTAGTTAACATCTAGAGCAGATGATTCATTTTCAAACATAATTTATGTCAACTTATTCTTTTCTTTTGTAGAAAGTTGTTGTATGTTGAATCTAGTTATTGCATGTTGTTGTAGTTCCATTTTTATGTGCCTGAGCTTATATTTTCACACAATAAAGCTTCTAATTGCCTCAAATCTTGTTGTAGCTTGCGATTAGGAGAGTGGAATCCTATGATTTCTAGTTATAGTTGTTATTTTGCAATTTATGTTGAATCATTACGCTGTTGCTGTTAAACTGTGTATTTTGTTCATCAATTTCTTCCTATTGTGCAAACACAGCCACAATGCCACTTTGGGATGATCTAAATTGATCAATCCTTAATGAAACTCTATCATTCCAGTTAAATATCATTGTCGAGCCTTTTTTATGCGCTTGCAAAGTTTCAATCATTATGACCCCTTTTGCCATGTGTAAATTGAGCCCAAAGTTGTAATCAGACTTCTAAAAGTTCCTGTAGCAATCCCGTGGCAAGATTCGACACATGGGTCGACCCAAGCATGATGGGGTAAACCCATTGGTCGACCGACCACTCTTTGTGGTCAATCCACACTGTCTCGGGGTCGGCCCATCCATTTATTTTCATGTTGATTTCTTCTGGACATGAGTTTTTGATGTTGCATGATAACAACACCAAGGTCCAATTTTTGAGGATTGTATCTCCTCTGATATTGGTCTGATTTGGATTATTCCTTTTGTATTATAAATCTTGAATTTTGTTCTTTATGATTGCAAAATTTTAGACAATTTTGATCTCGTTTGGTCATTAAAACCAGGTCGCAAAGTTAAACCTAAGGAAGATTTTGGACAAGGCCAAAATTCAACATGGCCTAAGTCCCAGTTTGAGACTTCATATTCTTTTTCATATCATATTAGAATTGCTTGATTCTTTTTTTATTGAAATTTATATAATCCTAATTTATGCTATAAATTTTTGGACCACTATGAGGTTGTTTGATCATTCTAAACTTATCTGAAAGTTGCAACCATAATTGATTTTTGGGTACATTTTCATGCCTTAGTTTTATTTTAAGCAACTTTCCTTAACTGTTTTCATGCTCCTCTTGAACTAGTTTTAAGCAATGATTCTTGAATTTTATTTTGGCTTACTTTTATAATGGAGAAGCCTACCAATCTACGTTCGAGTTTGGTGAATTTCCGAGTTGATTTCCTTGTGTGTCCTCAAGAGTTTTTCCTAAGATTTTACGTACACGAACACATGTTTTATAAAAATGTTTTAAAGGAGATTTTAAATATTAATAAGAATTTTTTTACGAAAATAATTTTCTATATTATAAACTTTTTTATATTCTTTATATATATTTCTTATTATATAGAGGGATTTGCAAAATCAAGGGTTTACGCAAATTTTTCAGAATCATTTTATATATTTATTTCAAAAACCTAGTATTATATATATAAAACCACACATTTTACATCCTTCGATTGGGTGTAATGGAGAATAAATGATATCGTAAACTCTGTGGCATGGGACATGATAGTATAAAAAATTGGGTAATCCCAAGCTCGTCTAATTGATGTCATAATTTGATCTTATATTGTTTCGGTGATTTCTGACGATTTCGATTATGGAGCCGACTAGCAGGTAGTAAACCGATGGTGAGAATATGGGACCACAATTACCACTACTTGGGTTACTGATTGTGAGTCTATTGCATATATTTTTGTTTTATTATCTGAGGTTGGTGGGTCCCATACTTACGTAGATATATGTACAAAGTTTTTCGGTGTTTGTTGTGTGGTGAAGCTGAAAAGCCAGAAAAAAGACTGTTTGGTCACTTATTCAAATTATTGAGCGGGTAGACTTTAATAAGGAGAAATTAAATAACTCAATTTCCGGTGTACTTAGGCTGGTGGGTCACGACTGGAGGTCGACGAGCCTCCTAATATACGGTACTTAGCAAAGCTTCGGGAGAGCTCATATGCACATACAATACTATGTTGTTTCGGATATTAAACTTGTTGTTTTGGGTCTAATATTGGAGCTTTGATGACTTAGATCTTATGATCACATCTAACTTTGTTGTTTAGGACCCAAGTATTGATGCTTTGATGAATTTGACCTTATGATCATACATACGTGATTTGCTGTGATGATTTCTAGAGTTTGTTGTTGACAATCTCATTGGAGCTATTTAAACTCATTTGAGTTTACATAGGTAGTCTTTGATGAATTTTTGTTTGAGCTTTGATGTTATTTATGCTTGTATTAGCTCCTAGCTTAGTACATAACCTGGACTGAAGTTTCTTGTTGTTGTTATATTAGACTTATGTCCATACTGCACCTATGAAGTTACTTTACTAACTCTCATAGATAGAGAGTTACTCTTGGAATCTTATGATATTATTAAATATTTATATTTGATGTTAACTGGACTAAACCATGTGTGTTAATGCTCGGGTCAGACCGACTTGGTTTAGTAGTAGCTTGCCAATGATTCAAGGTAAGTTGATTCATCTTGGATTTTATCCTTTGAAGATATTTCTTAGTTGTACCCGTGTATCTGAGTCATCTTATATTGTAGTTTTGAAGATGTTGTATTCTCATATGGGTTATGTGCAATCATTCAAATTTGTAGCACATGTATATGTTGAATTATGTAATTGTATCTATATGTATATGTTTTATGATCTGATAGATATGGTAAGTTGTATATTATTCTGAACACGATCGTAGTCATCATTGTTTCATATTAGAAGTATTGAGTATGTCCATCCACTTGAGATAAGGAAAGAAAAAAATTATACACACAATCGACATATTTAATACCCATCTTGTGCGAAATTACGGATGGTCGCCCCTAGCTATCCCTATTCAGCTTTAGTAGACAATATTACTTAGTAATGCCATTTATTAGGGTGGGTCTCAAGGTGGGATGTCACATTTATTCTACCTAGAAAATAATATATTTGAACTAATATCATATAGTGATGTGGATCATATCGGATGCAAATTAGGTAGGAAAAGTTCTAGTGGCACCTATCATTTTTTAGGACATTCATTAGTCTCTTGGTTTTAGTAAAGAGCAAAAAAACAGTACCATTATCAACTAGGAACCATAATATATTTCAGCAGCTATAGCCTACTCCCAATTAATTTATATCTAACAAATCCTAAGATATTTTGGAATAAAATTACAAAGTCACCTATATACAGCGATAATATAAGTGCGATAAACTTATCTAAAAATCCAACTCACCATGCAGGAACCAAAGGCATTGATATCAGTTATCGTTTTCTTGGAGATGACATAAATAAAGAAATAATAACCTTAGAATATATTAATCTTGAAGATCAAACAGCTGATATATTAACCGAACCCTTAAGTCAACAAGCTTGTGTAAGTTACAATAATATTTTGGCACATATTCATTTTTTGAGTTTTTTTTCCAAAATTAAAAATTAAGAGTATTATGTTAACATGGTGAGCATAGGCATGTCGACATATAATGGTAAAATCTATTTAAAGTTTTTCCTCTAAATTCAATTTTATATCTATATAAATTGAATTCAAGTAATCACCTTCTTCTAAATTCGTCATTATTTCTATTTATAATTTGAAAACTCTAAAATCCATGGCTTCTTCCTCAAATAATCCAAATTATTCTAAATTTTAATTCCAAACTCCTACCTAAGGCATTTTCAAAACAAACACTCGCCAAAGTCAACAAAATAGTGGAAAATCTAAAAAATGTCCTACAAATGATGATTGGATTTCAAATAAATAAATATGGATGGCAAAGGAATAACACAGGCCTGGACGGATACTCCGTAATCTGCAGAAAGTGATTCAGGATAATTCAGATGATCTGATTATAATTGAGGATGAAATATCCGATATAGCATTTCGCAGTCCTATGAACGTAGGGATAATGAAGAGGAAGAGGAAGAAGTAGAAGAAGGAGAAGAAGAAGTGGAAGAATGGAAGTGGATAATGATGAATAATTTGTTGGAGAAGTATGTTCCACTAAGGATGGAAGCCTTATCGAACAAGAATGTAATTTCGCCTTCATTTTACCCATTGCCCCATTCATAAATCCCTTATCATTAGTAAATCAAAATAGATTAGGTTAGGATCAATTAAGTTACTAGTTATACAAGGCTTAGTATATGTAATGACCTGGGATTTTTACACATATCACTGATACAGATAAGAAGTGATCGTAAGTACGTATTTACAGATACTGATGATCATGAGTACGTATTTGTAAATATGATTTAAAAATCTAGACTTTGAAATTCAAAACATGGTAACCTGTGTATGATAGCATTTACTGATGTGTATAGCACAACATTTACTAAAAACCCATTTTTAGACATTTCATGTATGATAGCATCTGTTTGATAGCGTTTGTTCAAATTGATTTTAGACATGTTTGAAAGATAACACTTTTTAACAGCAAGTTTTAATGCCATCTTATTTTATATGTTTTGTTCATTTTCAAAGTATTTTAGAATTTGAGTTTTTGTAAAATTAGATTTAAAAACTTTTAATACTTGAATTTAAAACATGCCAAAGCCCTTTTAGTTATTAATACAAGTTCAAAAGCTACTTGTACATTACCATCAACCTAAACATGAAATGCCATTTTCTTTGCAAACATTTGTTCATGTTGCAAAAGGGTTTAAAACCTTGTTTTAAACAAACTCCTTATTTTAAAACCTTAAAACACTCTAGACAAAAACATGTTTAAACATTTCTTTGTTTTCAAAACAAAGTCAAGAAAATATTTGCACTTTTATATGCATTAAAAGCTAGGACATGTATTGTCAAAACCCTTGTAAAATCATACTCCCATTCATATGTCACTTACACCATAGATTTGTTGGCAAAACAAGATCAAAGTAAGGTCATGATCACAAGTACATAAATAAAAACATGAAAATACTATTTGTTTGCAAACATTTGTTCATGAACAATATTCAAGGAAACATCTACACTAGTACTAGCTAGAAAAGAGGATCTAAAGAGATATGTTCACATGGAAAATCGTTCTTGTATCAATACATTTTCAGTTTGCAAACCCTTCTCGTTTCTCTCAAAAATTTCTGAAAATTTTCACCTTCATTTGTATTTTCAAAAACGCGTTTGTTTTGTCAAATGGCAAGTGCTAAAGATTTGCTAAATCTTGGGTATTTAAAACCATGAATGTTCCTACACTACATGTATACTAAACCATAGATTTCTTCAAGATATTTTCATGTCAATTATCACATGAAAGATCATTTTTGATGCAAGAATTTTCAGATTTTGTTATACCTTTGAAGGCAAGTAAGATTTTAAATATGTTTGTTGTTAAATCATTTTGTCATAAGGAAGCTATGATTCAGAAAATCTATGAAAACTGAACATGTTTGACACAACAATGGATGTTATGATTTGTGTAAACCAAGGAGAAAGATTGTGAAAAATCATAGGGAGTACATTTGCATATATGGTGTGATATATCATAGAAACCAATGAGAGAAAGAAAGGAACATGTGCAAGGGATTTTTAGGTGAAGATTTTGCTGAGGTAAGCCATGTGTATTGGAAGTGGTACTATTTTGATTTGGCAAGAGGAAAAGGGATTTTCTGAGTTGTTTTTCAATTGTCACACACAAATCTCAAAAATGATTTCTTTCACCATACTTTAGTGACCTCCTACCACTTTAAATAGGCATAAGTGTGCCTTTCTCTACCACACACAAAAACACAACAAGTCTCTCTAATTTGATCAGTAAGGAGGAAAGAAAGCCTAAGGGGTTTCAAGCTTTCTACTGTGAGTAAAACTGCCTCTTAATTTTCTGTTTTCCTGCATTTTTCCTGCTGCTGAATGATAAGTCAGACTTGAATTTTTGTGGTGTGCTTGTTCAAATTATATACCTTGTATGGTTTGCTTGTTTGTATGGGGTAGGAATTATTGATTCTTAAATCAAAACTTAAGAACAAAGTGTTAAAGAGGGTTATTATCTTATGGGTTACCAGACTCTGTATGTTGTTTGAAAGCTCTAAAATTTTAGATAGATCAGCCAACATAGGTTCAGGTATTAAGGGTATGAGGCTTTTTTTTTAAAAACCTTTTACATAGTCATCCAAGTGTTTAAAATGAAACAAACTTGGACAAAACCTTTACTGTTTTTAAAAAAAGGAATAACAGGAAGCTTACTACTTCACAATTTCAAAATGGGATTTTCAAACCATTTAAAAACCAGATTTGATTACAAAATCATGATAAGCTAACAAAATAATGATTTTAGAAAGTGGTCTCGTGATTTTTAATAGCATATGTAATCGGGAATTCGAAGATGATCAAAATTGGGGTTTTGAGAAAATTCCGATCATCTAAAACACTGGAGGTCACGTGGGTGATGGAGGAGCTTCATCTAGATTCAAGGGTTCGGGGAAAAATGCAAAACGATTTTTCAAATGTATTGATTTTGTGAAATCGAAGAAAATAGGGTTATAACTTGGTTTTGGGTTCATTGGGTTTGCGTCGGAATTGCTCGTCGTAGGGGGAGCTAGGGGGTTGCGGTATAGGGGGAATGGCGGCGTCTGGGTCGGGTGCTGACGTGGCCAGGAGGTGGTGGTGGAGTATGGTCGAGAGGAGGAGCGGTGAGGATTTTCTTGGATGATTGTTTTTCTGGAATGGAGGAGGAGGCATGGCAAAATACTGTTCAGGTCGGTGGAGGTTGGTAGGAGGGTGGCAACGTGACCTGGTGATGGAGGGTAACTTGCGGTGATGGCCATTGGTGACTGGAAGGGGCTCCGGTGCTTGTGCACGTGCACAGCCGTAGGGGTAGGAAGAAGAAGGAGGAGTGGCCATTGAAGTTTGTAAGTGAACGGTTGTGTTTTTCATAGATGATCAGGTCGAAACCATGGGTACAGGGGGGTTTGGCAAATGGCTGATCAAGTTTTGGTTTGGCAAATAGCTGATCAGGGTTGGCAAGGGAAAGTGGTTGATCACGGGGGAAAAATGAAGGGAATCGAGCTGATCGTCCATGCGTTCACCATATTTTCAAAGTGGTATTTTTGGAACTTAAGTTTAAACCAGGATTATGAATAAAAATTTTAGACGTAATCATGGTTTAAATAAAATAAATAAATGTTTAAAAATAAATTTTTTTATTTAAATTAGCATAAAGTAAGAATAAGTGAATCAGGATTGAAAAACAGTTTTGTCAAAACTGAAATTTAAATACTAAAACTGAAATTTTAAATTAAATTTAAGTTAATTTAATTTAAAGAATTAGAAATGATTCTCTAAATGAATATTTCAAATTGGAAGTCAACAAAAGAAAATTGATCAACGATGAAAGATCTGATATTGTTTTGACCAAACTTGAGATGTCAGCGCAGAAACTGTAAAATTATTAAATTATTAAATTATAAATTTATTTTATAATTTAAAGTGGGAATTTAATTTCTACTGAGTTGTTTAAATTTTAAACAAGGAAAAGAAACCATATGTGACACATACGATGAGTTTGTCAGTCTCAAACTGTAATTTAAATTTTTCCCGGTACCACTAACTAATCTTGTACAGCTCTTCCATTTATAAAATAAAAACTGTAAATTATAATCATGTTTAGATGGATAAGTTAAAAAGAGAGACTTTATTGATTTATAAGCATAAGAAGGAAATCGAGTAAAAGGATCAAAGGGAAAATTAACGAGAAAAATACCAAGTATAAAGGTTGTAAAAGAAATGATTAAATTATAATTTAATTCAATAATGAGTGATCATATTAAGAAATAAATGACGAGAAACATTTTTCTAAAGGAAAATAAAATAAGTATTCATTTTTAAAAGTGACGAACAAAAAGGAAAAGAAAGACTGTGTGCGACGCACGTACTAAAATTGTTCATTGGTAAGACATGATAAATTTACTAGATATAGGGCCAGATAATCTTATACTGTGCAGTTTGACTATAATTGGATTTTTATCATGTTAGATTTATGATTTAAAAAGAAAAATGTTCGTTAATCATTTCAAAGAGGCCGGAATAAATATTTCACTTTGAATTGATTATACGCCGCGCGTCAGAGATTTTTAAATTAAAGACGGCGATATACAAGGACCATTTATGAATAGTACCTTCGGTTTGTCCAGTCCCAGGACAACTTGTATGGACGAATGTCCGACAGAGTATTTCCAATGGGCACGCTGTTGATTTTACAAATATACCAAGTTGGTGGAGAGAAGGTAACTTCTTTTTATTTTACACCCAGAGTGTACTTGTATAATCAATATGTGATTACGGATTTGACGATGTGACATTCAAAGTGAATGGTGACCAGATGTTCTGGAGGATAAACGTAGCCTCACATCCACGAAATGACAAAAATCGGGCAGGCAGCATGGCTATGTGGGTCGCTCCCATTAGGGTGTAGCATCACCTATCTAGAGAAATTCCTTTTGTTTCTAAATCTATCGATTCTTCCCATTCGGGAATGGTTGCCGTACACAACCATTGGTGATATACATTCGATACACTCAAGAGAAATGAGTGGTTGGTCATGTGAGGGCCGGGTTGCAAGACGTTCTTGTTGAACGCAGGTGTATTTGCCTCTAGAGATACATCATCAGAAGGTGGTCCCATACCTTGTCATAGTTGGAAATCCAATTTCCCTAAGCGCCAAGCGGTTTTTATTTGTATACTATATAGGAGAATATGAGATGCAAGCATTCTTCTAGATTCTAATTTATTTGTAAAAACACCTAGATACTATGATAATATCTGGTTTAAAGTATACAAAGTGTTTTTGACCTCATAAGGTAAAAACCCGTTCCGTATTTACGGCGTGGTCTTATTGGATGTTTTTATTTGTTTTAAACTGTTTACTCATACCAGTCCCCTGACTGACCCGGAGTTTATTTTTCTGTGTTCTCCCTTAAACTCTTGGGTATTCATAACGCTTGTTATGGACAAGTGAATCAGGATTTGGATAAACATGTGAAGCTGGAATGAAGATTTTGCTGTGTGCTAGTCTATCTATCTACTGTATATAATTAAATCTGTCCGTTGATCATCTATGATATGTATAATTACTGATGTACTATGAATGGGTTGTATCACTAGTTCAGTATGCTCTGATGTATTATATTCCGCTGTGTAATGTTTTAAAGTATTATCTTTTGTGAAAATTCCGCTGTGAGATTATGATGTTTCCATGTTTTTTCTTCTATCTATTCTCATTTCTTATTAATGGCACGACTTCCGAGGTATTCGAAAGTTGGGTCGTTACAGTTGGTATCAGAACTTAGGTTACTGATTACCTAGGCTTTGTGTGAGTATGAGAGAGCGTATTTTTATATAAAATTTAAAATGAATTTAAAATAAATCAACTTGGATGGTATACCTAAGTTAGTTATATCCGATCGAGTTTGGATTGATGACCGGTTATATTCAGGTGATTAAGATGAGTAACCGAGGACGAAGGGGTCGAGCTAGAGGGTCATCCACTACTACTGTTCGTAATACTAGATCCCAGGATCAAGGAAAAACAGTAGAGGAAGTTGCACTAGTCCGGCAGGATAAAAGGAGTTAATTAACCAGGGTCAGCCTCAAGATATATTAAATTTGGTTGGAATAAATTGGAAATAATATCCAATCATATTGATACCGGAAATCGAGTTAGAATTTTAAATTTGATAAAAATTTGGATTTCCTAAAATGAGGGCTGGACTGGAAGGTATATTGGATATGGACCCAGGAAAAGTGAATTGGTCGATTTGTGAAATTAAATCATATTTGGGAGTCCCTAGATCATTAATTACGGGAATGAAGATTTTGGGTAATACTTAACGAAGCTAAGTAAATTGATCGATGAGTTAGAGAGGGAATTTGGGATAGATATTCTTGGTTTTGAATAGGAAATTTCTGATGTGTGTTTATATATGTGTTCGATAACTCTAATCTACTGCTTACAAATTTCGGGGACGAATTTTTTATAAGGGGGGTTGAATGTAATGACCCGGGATTTTTACATAGATCACTGATACAGATAAGAAGTGATCGTAAGTACGTATTTACAGATACTGATGATCATGAGTACATATTTTTAAATATGATTTAAAAATCTAGACTTTGAAATTCAAAACATGGTAACCTGTGTATGATAGCATTTACTAATGTGTATAGCACAGCATTTACTAAAAACCCATTTTTAGACATTTCATGTATGATAGCATCTGTTTGATTGCGTTTGTTCAAATTGATTTTAGACATGTTTGAAAGATAAAACTTTTTAACAGCAAGTTTTAATGCCATCTTATTTTATATGTTTTGTTCATTTTCAAAGTATTTTAGAATTTGAGTTTTTGTAAAATTAGATTTAAAAACTTTTAATACTTGAATTTAAAACATGCCAAAGCCCTTTTTGTTATCAATACAAGTTCAAAAGCTACTTGTACATTACCATCAACCTAAACATGAAATGCCATTTTCTTTGCAAACATTTGTTCATGTTGCAAAAGGGTTTAAAACCTTGTTTTAAACAAACTCCTTATTTTAAAACCTTAAAACACTCTAGACAAAAACATGTTTAAACATTTCTTTGTTTTCAAAACAAAGTCAAAAAAAATATTTGCACTTTTATATGCATTAAAAGCTAGGACATGTATTGTCAAAACCCTTGTAAAATCATACTCCCATTCATATGTCACTTACACCATAGATTTGTTGGCAAAACAAGATCAAAGCAAGGTCATGATCACAAGTACATAAATAAAAACATGAAAATACTATTTGTTTGCAAACATGTGTTCATGAACAATATTCAAGGAAACATCTACACTAGTACTAGCTAGAAAAGAGGATCTAAAGAGATATGTTCACATGGAAAATCATTCTTGTATCAATACATTTTCAGTTTGCAAACCCTTCTCGTTTCTCTCGAAAATTTCTGAAAATTTTCACCTTCTTTTGTATTTTCAAAAACATGTTTGTTTTGTCAAATGGCATGTGCTAAAGATTTGCTAAATCTTGGGTATTTAAAACCATGAATGTGCCTACACTACATGTATACTAAACCATAGATTTCTTCCAGATATTTTCATGTCAATTATCACATAAAAGATCATTTTTGATGCAAGAATTTTCAGAATTTGTTATACCTTTGAAGGCAAGTAAGATTTTAAATATGTTTGTTGTTAAATCATTTTGTTATAAGGAAGCTATGTAACAACCCGAATTTTAACAACATGTTAAAACCATAAATCAATGTAGAATTAAATTTTAATATAAGAATCAGGGGAAACGGGTTGCGCCATTGCGTTCGTCTTGGAATTCTGCATGAAATCGAGTCCGAGTTTTTCGAAAATCGGAGTCCGTATGACCAAGATATGGCCCTCTAAAGTTTCAGAAAATTTCAGAGTTCAAAACAGCTCGAATTCGAATTCAAAAACCAGAATAGATTGGGCGGGAAATTTCCTGCCCAGGACCAGGTCGACTAGGTGGTCGACCCTAGAGTCGACCTGCCCAGGACCAGGTCGACTGGGTGGTCGACCCTAGAGTCGACCTGCCCAGGACCAGGTCGACCATAGAGTCAACCTAGGTGTCGACCTGGTACCAAAAATTGGTTTTCAGCCTGAGTTCATTTCTGCGTATCTAGACCGATTTCTGGACCAAATTCGTGACTCTAATCCTATATAAACTCACCCCTAGCCTCATTCTCTCCACACCATTTCATTCTGTCCTTATTCTGCTTCTGAAATAATTAAGTTAAAGAGAGAATAGCCACTTCTTCTTCGTCAAGACAACATCTAGGAATTGCAAATTGGGGGGTTTTCAACTAAAACAAGACTAAACAAATAGAGATTCAACAACTGCAACAACCGTTTCTAGAATCAAATCTCTGCACTCTAATTCTCGATCCGCGCTCTGTAAGTTCTAGTTACTTTGAGATTGAAACTGGTTAAATTTAATATGGACATGGAATAAAATGAAATTGGAACTAAGCTTGATTATCTATTTAGATCTGTTCTTGTTTCTTCTTGAATCTATGATTTTGGGTTATTTCTTATCGATTGAATCATGCCCATTCATGTTGTTGGACCTAGTTTATTATTTAAACGCTAGATTGTAATATGAATTCTTGGGCCTTGACTTGATGATAAGACTTTTTCACCCTATTCTCTCTTGAATCTTGAATCTGGATTAATGCAAGTCTTGGTTTTCATATTGTTGTCCAAGATCCTATTCACATGCTTATGATGTGTTAAACTATTATACACCAATTCTGTTGAATATATGATTTTGATTATAATCTCATGCCTATTCACATGCCCATCTTTGCCATGATTTCCTTGTTTATCCCTTTTTGAATTAATCTAGATACGCGCACGGTAGGAATACGATTTGGGGATATTTGTCAAAACATGAAGATTCACTTAGACATGAATTGGTAATTGACATGAATTATCTTGGACATGAATTGTCATAACTTGAACACGAAAACGATTGTAACTTGATAATTGACATGAATGTGAATTGTGAACTCGGAACGTAATTAGAGAAAATAGAATCTGGTAGTCAAACCATGCTTTTAGGAAAGTATGGAACGCGACAAATAGCATGAAATTGATACGATGGGAATAACTTGAATACAAAATTGACTATGACTTGATAATTGATATTGGACATCGAGAAGGCACGTAAACATGCTTATGAACTTGAAACGTGAATTGGTTATGAATATGAATCATGAACTTGATAATAGGCATAAGTTGAAACTTGAAAACTTGACATAAAACTCACTTAGAAACTTGACACGAACTTGACATGGACATGGACATGACATTAGAATGAACTTGAAAATGGCCAACTCGAGGTTGGGTAGAGTTTGCAGTGTAAATCTGCCCGGAACCGCCGGCGAATCCAGTGACTACAAACAATAGGATCCAATGTGGGTAGTTGGTCATATCGCGCTTAAGACCCGAGGTTAGACTAGGTTGTGGTGTAAATCTGCCCGGAACCGCCCGGCGAATCCAGTGACCACAACAGCTAGTCTAATGTGAGAGGTTGGGGTGCATTAATGAATTAATGCCACATGATAGGGTTAAGTCATGAACCGCTCGAATATACTTAACCAATTTGACACGATAATTTGATAGGGTTAAGTCATGAACCGCTTGAATATACTTAACCAATTTGACACGATAATTTGATAGGGTTAAGTCATGAACCGCTTGAATATACTTAACCAATTTGACATGATGATTTGATAGGGTTAAGTCATGAACCGCTTGAATATACTTAACCAACTTGAAACATGATTCGTAGGGCTAAGACATGAACTTGAACGACAACACTTAGCCAATTTGACATGACACGTAGGCAGGTTAAGTCACGAACTTGAATAACAACACTTGACCAACTTGACATGCTAGACTGATGGGGTTAAGTCTCGAATTTAAATGACAACACTTAACCTACTGCACGGAAACCCTAGTTACGCGGTCCTTTTCAGCAGTAACCCACTAGATGTATCACGGTACCCTGGAACTAGGCAGGGTGGGGCACGATTACTGGGCAAATTGTAAGCGACCAGAACGACGGCTGAGTTGGTGCGCCATTGTAGGTTCAGGCGGACTATGGTCGTGCACGTAGTCCGGAGTTGAAAAAGCAGGCATTGGGCACCGGTAGATTTACACTGTGCGTGCTTGATTCGTGTCGGTGGTTAGCACCCTAGGGCTTGATACACCCTATGGTGGACCTAGCACAGGTGACTACATTTCGTGATTGGGCAGTATGACACAGACACATGAACGAGCTAGGACTGGTAGGGAGCCGATCGATTAATAGATCATTACATGGAAAAAGGGTGTTGTTCGTTAGGTAGCATAATCCCTAGTGGTCCTAGGTGGCATAAACTCTAATCAAATCTAGAAAACGTTCAATAGGTAGCATAATCCCTAGTGGTCCTAGGTGGCATAAATCCTAGTTGAACACGCGATAGTTCATGATATGGAAACCTAGCCAGACCAAGGGTGGCAGTCCAAACGATTTCAAGAATGGTGGCACTACATTGAAGTAGTATAGAAATACATGATGAAACTCGTACGATATACGGAAAGGGACTGTACATATACATAGAAAGAATGATACAGGTTGGGGTACTAGTACAGTTGGTGCAGAGAATGTTAAACATGCGATGCTACACGTAGCTTATCTTGTTGCCTTAGTTTTTCTTGTGACCTTAGTTTATCTTGTTACTGTAGTTTATCTTTTTATCTTAGTTTAATTTTCCTATCTTGTCATTATCCTTATGTTTACTTTCAGTTTATACATGTCATGTTACCTTTACTTGTTTTTATGCTGAAAGTCACTAGGACTTACCAGTCTGTATGACTGACCCGTTTTGTTTCGCCTCTTTTTCTTCCTCCCCCCTCCCAGTTCCTCGGGGAGGAAGCACTACTACTTAGTTTGGACTTCTTTCTGCTTCAAGATCATCATATATGGCTTGGACCTTTCCTGGCTATGGCTGCTTTACTGTTTTACTTGGGGAATGATTTATGAATTTGGTTTTATGCTTCTTTACTATTGCAAGATAGGTTTCGATGTAATGGATTTAATGGCATTTTGATGTAAAAAGGCTTTAGACCTTTCTAGATTTTTAAAAGAAATGAAAATTGGTTTTTCTTCTGCTGCTTTGTATGTTCTGTCTTGTAATATTTCAGTGTATGTTTACCTAGATAATGCTCCACCAAAGCTAGTGCATTCTCCTTATGAGTGACCATAGCGGAGGTGGGGTGTTACATTTGGTATCAGAGCAGAAGGTTACCAGACTGGGAAAAAGATTTTAAAAACCTTCTGAAACTATTTTCAAAACGTTTACAAAGAAGCATTTTTCTAAGAAAAGTTTTGTTTTATGAAAGGCATATTCCTCAAAGCCATATGCACTATCTTTTGATTCTCTTCTTGAGTCTCTTCTCTATTTCTTTTTCACCATAGTTTGTAGGCATACGACATATGTCGGAGGGCAAAGGAGTGCCCAACCTCCATCCGTAGCCGCAGTAGTTTCACTTGCGACTAATCTTAATTCAAGCTTTGTAGGGTTGTCGTGCGATGGAGGTAGCTTTCGAGAAACTTGTCAACAAGCTATACAAGGATAGTAAGAACGAGGATAATGAACACAAGCCTAAGGATGAGAAACTTGTTGATAAGGCGTAATCAACGAAGGAGGAAAAGGTGAAAGGGAAGAGGCCAAAGTGAAAGAATAATAAAACCCATGACAAGAGAGAGTATCTTTAGTATGGTAAAAAGGGACATGTAGTTAAGTATTATAGGACAAGGACAAGGGCAAAGAACAAGATCATCGAGAGGGCAATTATATGCTCTCGCTACTAGCGTACCTAAAAGGGGTGGTAACGTTTCCGTTAAAGGTTTCGCTATTATTTTCTATCATCCCGTTAGGACTTTGTTTTTATACATCGCAACCTTTTTAATCCTGCTTCGATAGTTGAGTCTCTGCACCTTAGTACTACTAAAGGATCCCATTTTTTGTGTGTCTCAAATCCTGTTGGGGAATCGGCTCATTTATTCATGACTTGTTTGGATTTGAGAATGTCTATGCTAAGTGTATATTCATGACTTGTTTGGACTAGTTCCATGGTAATTAGACTCTTGACTTGCCTTGGTAATGCCCTCGAAGTCTAGTGTAACCCTTAGGGTTCTTCCATGCTTAGTTCTCTAGAATCTCTTCATACATTTATCGATCCGCTCGAGTAGTGTTCACCACTAAGGCGGATGGTCCATTTCGCTTATGCATGAGTTATAGAAAATCACCTTAGTAAGTACATTTGGCAACATGGTTGCCATTTGTTTGTTTTCAAGAGATAATTCTTCTGCGTGGAATAATTTACAGTGAGTAAACGAGATCTAGGATTCACTAGTGAATTTTAGAGAGCTTGCATGAAACCATGAGTACGCAGTTATGTTTAAGCCGAGTATACTAGAAGAAGAATAAGTAAAAGTGGAACGAGAGGCAACAGTGGAATGAGTTCCAACTCATATTTTGGAAACAAGAATTAAGAAGCTACGAAATTGTGAAGTTAAAGATGGTGAAAGCACAATGGTGTTAAGCTCAAGGAAATGCGACTCAGAAGATTGAAGACTAGATACGCGTATCATATCTCTTTTTAAGATTTGCATGCTATCTTTCAAGTATATCCTCTCGGTCCTATTCTCAATCCCATTTCTGTTAGAAATACCATAGGGAGCATGACTCGTCTGTTAGTAATACATTTTGGGGCTTGAGGGTGTCCGTTGGGTTGACTAAACTCTTTGGGTTTTATAGGATACGAGTTGGCTTTAGGAAGGGATTTCCTTGTGACCTAAAAGGAGTCCATCATGCTTAGTTTCCTAGAATCATATATATTGGTTGGATTGAAGCCTGATGTTGATTTCGGTCTTCGGGGCTGTTGCTTAGGGAGTTCTTCTCCAAATCAGTATATATGTGACATAGATTTCCAATTTTGACATTGCCTAATGGGCACAAGGTTTTTACTTGCTTCTATCGTTCGTCTATGCCTTTAGGTAGGAACAATTGGATGTAAACATGTGTTTGAGACATGTTATGATTGATGGTTGGAAGTGACTGCAAGTGGTTGCTAGTGGTTGCTCGTGGATGCATTTACACATTAGGCACAAGATCGGCTCAGTCACATTTCATATTGCATATGCATGAGTGTTTATACTTGTTTATGGATGAATTTGAATGTGTTATCATGTGGATGTTGCATATGGATGGATGTTTGTGCACACATGTAGTGTTATTGTAACTAGGACTATTTGCATACGTGTTGGACTCATTGCACTAAACATATTTTGCATTAAGAAGATCAATCAGGCCTGATCGTTTGCATTAGACAAGGAACATATACACACACTTTCTGCATATGTTCATTCATCATTAGAAATCTCTTAAGGACAATGGATGCATGTGATTGATGATTGAGTAGATGGATGATTGGATGGTAGGACACATTCTCCTTAACTTGAAGATTTCGGGGACGAAATCCTTTAAGGAGGGGAGAATGTAACAACCCGAATTTTAACAACATGTTAAAACCATAAATCAAGGCAGAATTAAATTTTAAAATAAGAATCAGGGGAAACATGTTGCTCCATTGCGTTCGTCTCGGAATTCTGCATGAAATTGAGTCCGAGTTTTCGAAAATCGGAGTCCGTATGACCAAGATATGGCCCGCCAAAGTTTCATAAATTTTCAGAGTTCAAAACAGCTCGAATTCTAATTTAAATTTCGAATTCAAAACCTAGAATAGACTGGGCGGGAAATTTCCCGCCTAGGACCAGGTCGACTGGGTGGTCGACCCTAGAGTCGACCTGCCCAGGACCAGGTCGACCATAGAGTCGACCTGGTACAAAAAACTGGTTTTCAGCCTGAGTTCATTTCTGCGTATCTAGACCGATTTCTGGACCAAATTTATGACTCTAATCCTATATAAACTCACCCCTAGCCTTATTCTCTCCACACCATTTCATTCTGTCCTTATGCTGCTTCTTAAATAATTAAATTAAAGAGAGAATGGCTACTTCTTCTTCGTCAAGACAACATCTAGGAATTGCAAATTCGGGGATTTTCAACTAGAACAAGACTAAACAAATAGAGATTCAACAACTGCAACAACCGTTTCTAGAATCAAATCTCTGCACTCTAATTCTCGATCCACGCTCTGTAAGTTCTAGTTACTTTGAGATTGAAACTGGTTAAATTTAATATGGACATGGAATAAAATGAAATTGGACCTAAGCTTGATTATCTATTTAGATCTGTTCTTGTTTCTTCTTGAATCTATGATTTTGGGTTATTTCTTATCGATTGAATCATGCCCATTCATGTTGTTGGACCTAGTTTATTATTTAAACGCTAGATTGTAAGATGAATTCTTGGGCCTTGACTTGATGATAAGACCTTTTCACCCTATTCTCTCTTGAATCTTGAATATGGATTAATGCAAGTCTTGGTTTTCATATTGTTGTCCTAGATCCTATTCGCATGCCTATGATATGTTAAACTATTATACACCAATTCTGTTGAACATATGATTTGGATTATAATCTCATGCCTATTCACATGCCCATCTTTGTCATGATTTCCTTGTTTATCCCTTTTTGAATTAATCTAGATACGCGCACGGTAGGAATACGATTTGGGGATATTGGTCAAAACATGAAGATTCACTTAGACATGAATTGGTAATTGACATGAATTATCTTGGATATGAATTGGCATAACTTGAACACGAAAGCGATTGTAAACTTGATAATTGACATGAAAGTGAATTGTGAACTCGGAACGTAATTAGAGAAAATAGAATCTGATAGTCAAACCATGTTTTTAGGTAAGTATGGAACGCGACAAATTGCATGAAATTGATACGATGGGAATAACTTGAATACAAAATTGACTATGACTTGATAATTGATACTGGACATCGAGAAGGCACGTAAACATGCTTATGAACTTGAAACGTGAATTGGTTATGAATATGAATCATGAACTTGATAATAGGCATAAGTTGAAACTTGAAAACTTAACATGAAAACGTGACTTGAAACTCACTTAGAAACTTGACACGAACTTGACATGAACATGAACATGATGTTAGAATGAACTTGAAAATGGCCAACTCGAGGTTGGGTTGAGTTTGCAGTGTAAATCTGCCCGGAACCACCCGGCGAATCCAGTGACTGCAAACAATAGGATCCAATGTGGGTAGTTGGTCATATCGCGCTTAAGACCCGAGGTTAGACTAGGTTATGGTGTAAATCTGCCCGGAACCGCCCGGCGAATCCAGTGACCATAGCAACTAGTCTAATGTGAGAGGTTGGGGTGCATTAATGAATTAATGCCACATGATAGGGTTAAGTCATGAACCGCTCGAATATACTTAACCAATTTGACATGATAATTTCATAGGGTTAAGTCATGAACCGCTTGAATATACTTAACCAATTTGACACGATGATTTGATAGGGTTAAGTCATGAACCGCTTGAATATACTTAACCAATTTGACATGATGATTTGATAGGGTTAAGTCATGAACCGCTTGAATATACTTAACCAACTTGACACATGATTCGTAGGGCTAAGTCATGAACTTGAACGACAACACTTAGCCAATTTGACATGACACGTAGGCGGGTTAAGTCACGAACTTGAATAACAACACTTAACCAACTTGACATGCTAGACTGATGGGGTTAACTCTCGAATTTAAATGACAACACTTAACCTACTGGACGGAAACCCTAGTTACGCGGTCCTTTTCAGCAGTAACCCACTAGATGTATCACGGTACCCTGGAACTAGGCAGGGTGGGGCACGATTACTGGGCTGATTGTAAGCGACCAGAACGACGGCTGAGTTGGTGCGCCATTGTAGGTTTAGGCGGACTATGGTCGTGCACGTAGTCCGGAGTTGAAAAAGCAGGCATTGGGAACCGGTAGATTTACACTGTGCGTGCTTGATTCGTGTCGGTGGTTGGCACCCTAGGGCTTGATACACCCTATGGTGGACCTAGCACAGGTGACTACATTTCGTGATTGGGCCGTATGATACAGACACATGAACGATCTAGGACTTGAAGGGAGCCGATCGATTAATAGATCGTTACGTGGAAAAAGGGTGTTGTTCGTTAGGTAGCATAATCCCTAGTGGTCCTAGGTGGCATAAACCCTAATCAAATCTAGAAAACATTCAATAGGTAGCATAATCCCTAGTGGTCCTAGGTGGCATTAATCCTAGTTGAACACGCGATAGTTCATGATAAGGAAACCTAGCCAGAACAAGGGTGGTAGTCCAAACGATTTCAAGAATGGTGGCACTACGTTGAAGTAGTATAGAAATACATGATTAAACCCGTACGATATACGGCAAGGGACTGTACATATACGTAGAAAGAATGATACGGGTTGGGGTACTAGTACAGTTGGCGCAGAGAATGTTAAACATGCGATGCTACACGTAGCTTATCTTGTTGCCTTAGTTTTTCTTGTGACCTTAGTTTATCTTGTTACTGTAGTTTATCTTGTTATCTTAGTTTAATTTGCCTATCTTGTCATCATCTTTATGTTTACTTTCAGTTTATACATGTCATGTTACCTTTACTTGTTTCTATGCTGAAAGTCACTAGGACTTACCAGTCTGCATGACTAACCCATTTTGTTTCGCCTCTTTTTCTTCCGTTCCCCCCCCCCCCCCCCCAGGTTCTCAGGGAGGAAGCACTACTACTTAGTTTGGACTTCTTTCTGCTTCAAGATCATCATATATGGCTTGGACCTTTCTTGGCTATGGCTGCTTTACTGTTTTACTTGGGGAAT
The DNA here is from genome assembly GCA_030737875.1 of Allium sativum. Lineage (NCBI taxonomy): Eukaryota > Viridiplantae > Streptophyta > Magnoliopsida > Asparagales > Amaryllidaceae > Allium > Allium sativum. Next base: position 49,871,048 of record CM060912.1, on the reverse strand, counting down.
GATTTATGACTATGGTTTTATGCTTCTTTACTATTGCAAGACAGGTATCGATGTAATGGATTTAATGGCATTTTGATGTAAAAAGGCTTTAGACCTTTCTAGATTTTTAAAAGAAATGAAATTTGGTTTTTCTTCCGCTGCTTTATATGTTCTGTCTTGTAATATTTCTGTATATGTTTATCTAGATAATGCTCCACCAAAGCTAGTGCATTCTTCTTGTGAGTGACCCTAGCGGAGGTGGGGTGTTACATGCTATGATTTAGAAAACCTACGAAAACTGAGCATGTTTGACAAAACAATGGATGTTATGATTTGTGTAAACCAAGGAGAAAGATTGCGAAAAATCATAGGGAGTACATTTGCATATATGGTGTGATATATCATAGAAACCAATGAGAGAAAGAAAGGAACATGTGCAAGGGATTTTCAGGTGAAGTTTTGCTGAGGTAAGCCATGTGTATTGGAAGTGGTACTATTTTGATTTGGCAAGAGGAAAAGGGATTTTCTGAGTTGTTTTTCAATTGTCACACACAAATCTCAAAACTGATTTCTTTCACCATACTTTAATGACCTCCGGCCACTATAAATAGGCATAAGTGTGCCTTTCTCTACCACACACAAAAACACAACAAGTCTCTCTAATTTGATCAGTAAGGAGGAAAGAAAGCCTGAGGGGTTTCAAGCTTTCTAATGTGAGTAAAACTGCCTTTTAATTTTCTGTTTTCCTGCATTTTTCCTGCTGTTGAATGATAAGTCGGACTTGAATTTTTGTGGTGTGCTTGTTCAAATTATATACCTTGTATGGTTTGCTTGTTTGTATGGGGTAGGAATTATTGATTGTTAAATCAAAACTTAAGAACAAAGTGTTAAAGAGGGTTATTATCTGATGGGTTACTAGACTCTGTATGTTGTTTGAAAGCTCTAAAATTTTAGATAGATCAGTCAACACTGGTTCAAGGTATTAAGGGTATAAGGCATATTTTTTAAAAAAACCTTTTACATAGTCATCCAAGTGTTTAAAATGAAACAAACTTGGACAAACCCTTTACTGTTTTTAAAAACAGGAATAACAAGAAGCTTACTGCTTCACAATTTCAAAATGGATTTTTCAAACCATTTAAAAACCAAATTTGATTACAAAATCATGATAAGCTAACAAAATAATGATTTAGAAAGTGGTCTCATGATTTTTAATAGCATATGTAATCGGGAATTCGAAGATGATCAGAATTGGGGTTTTGAGAAAATTCTGATCATCTAAAACACGGGAGGTCATGTGGGTGATGGAGGAGCTTCATCTAGGTTCAAGGGTTCGGGGAAAAATGCAAAACAAATTTTCAAATGTATTGATTTTGTGAAATCGAAGAAAATAGGGTTAAAACTTGGTTTTGGGTTCATTGGGTTTGCGTCGGAACTGCTCGTCGTAGGGGGAGCTAGAGGGTTGCGGTATAGGGGGAATGGCGGCGTCTGGGTCGGGTGCTGACGTGGCCAGGAGGTAGTGGTGGAGTATGGTCGAGAGGAGGAGCGGTGAGGATTTTCTTGGATGATTGTTTTTCTGGAATGGAGGAGGGGGCACGGCAAAATACTGTTCAGGTCGGTGGAGGTTGGTAGGAGGGTGGCAACGTGACCTGGTATTGGAGGGTAACTTGCGGTGATGGCCATTGGTGACTGGAAGGGGCTCCGGTGCTTGTGCACGTGCACAGCCGTAGGGGTAGGAAGAAGAAGAAGGAGGAGTGGCCATTGAAGTTTGTAAGTGAACGGTTGTGTTTTTCATAGATGATCAGGTCGAAACCATGGGTACAGGGGGGTTTGGCAAATGGATGATCAGGTTTGGGTTTGGCAAATAACTGATCAGGGTTGGCAAGGGAAAGTGGTTGATCATGGGGGAAAAATGAAGGGAATCGGGTTGATCGTCCATGCGTTCACCATATTTTCAAAGTGTATTTTTGGAGCTTAAGTTTAAACCAGGATTCTGAATAAAATATTTAGACGTAATCCTGGTTTAAATAAAATAAATAAATTTTTAAAAATAAAATTTTTTATTTAAATTTGCAGAAAGGAAGAATAAGTGAATCAGGATTGAAAAACAGTTTTGTCAAAACTGAAATTTAAATACTAAAACTGAAATTTTAAATTAAATTTAAGTTAATTTAATTTAAAGAATTAGAAATGATTCTCTAAATGAATATTTCAAACTGGAAGTCAACAAAAGAAAATTGATCAACGATGAAAGATCAGATATTGTTTTGACCAAAGTTGAGATGTCAGCGCAGAAACTGTAAAATTATTAAATTATAAATTTATTTTATAATTTAAAATGGGAATTTAATTTCTACTGAGTTGTTTAAATTTTAAACAAGGAAAAGAAATCGTATGTGACACATACGATGAGTTTGTCAGTCTTAAACTGTAATTTAAATTTTTCCCGGTGCCAGTAAGTGATCTTGTACAGCTCTGCAATTTATAAAATAAAAACTGTAAATTATAATCATGTTTAGATGGATAAGTTAAAAAGAGAGACTTTATTGATATATAAGCAGAAGAAGGAAATCGAGTAAAAGGATCAAAGGGAAAATTGACGAGAAAATACCAAGTATAAAGGTTGTAAAAGAAATGATTGAATTATAATTTAATTCAATTATGAGTGATCAGATTAAGAAATAAATGATGAGAAACATTTTTCTAAAGGAAAATAAAGTAAGTATTCATTTTTAAAAGTGACGAACAAAAACGAAAAGAAAGACTGTGTGCGACGCACGTACTAAAATTGTTCTTTGGTAAGACATGATAAATTTACTAGATATAGGGCCAGATAATCTTATACTGTGCAGTTTGACTATAATTGGATTTTTATCATGTTAGATTTATGATTTAAAAAGAAACATGTTCGTTAATCATTTCAAAGAGGTCGGAATAAATATTTCACTTTGAATTGATTATACGCCGCGCGTCAGAGATTTTTAAATTAAAGACGGCGATATACAAGGACTATTTATGAATAGTACCTTCGGTTTGTCCAATCCCATGACAACTTGTATGGACGAATGTCCGACAGAGTATTTCCAACGGTCACGCTGTTGATTTTACAAATATACCAAGTTGGTGGGGAGAAGGTAACTTCTTTTTATTTTACACCCAGAGTGTACTTTAATAATCAATATGTGATTACAGATTTGACGATGTGACATTCAAAGTGAATGGTGACCAGATGTTCTGGAGGATAATCGTAGCCTCAAGCCTCACATCCAGGAAATGACAAAAATCGGGCAGGCAGCATGGCTATGTGGGTCGCTCCCATTAGGGTGTAGCATCACCTATCTAGAGAAATTCCTTTTGTTTCTAAATCTATCGATTCTTCCCATTCGGGAATTGTTGCCGTACACAACCATTGGTGATATACATTAGATACACTCAAGAGAAATGAGTGGTCGGTCATGTGAGGGCCGGGTTGCAAGACGTTCTTATTGAACCCAGGTGTATTTGCCTCTAGAGATACATCATCGGAAGGTGGTCCCATACCTTGTCATAGTTGGAAATCTAATTTCCCTAAGCGCTAAGTGGTTTTTATTTGTATACTATATAGGAGAATGTGAGATGCAAGCATTCTTCTAGATTCTAATTTATTTGTAAAAACACCTAGATACTATGATAATATCTGGTTTAAAGTATACAAAGTGTTTTTGACCTCATAAGGTGAAAACCCGTTCCGAATTTACGGCGTGGTCTTATGGGATATTTTTATTTGTTTTAAACTTTTTACTCATACCAGTCTCCTGACTGACCCGGAGTTTATTTTTCTGTGTTTTCCCTTAAGCTCTTGGGTATTCATAACGCTTGTTATGAATAGACAAGTGAATCAGGATTTGGATAAACTTGTGAGGTTGGAATGAAGATTTTGTTGTGTGCTGGTCTATCTATCTACTGTATAATTAAATCTTTTAGTTGATCATCTATGATATGTATAATTACTGATGTACTATGAATGGGTTGTTGTGACGGCAAGGAATTTCGCTCGGTCCGAACCAGTCGCTAAACCGACCCAGACCGTTCGAAACGCCCTATCGTTTGAGAACAGGACAAAACAGAACGCATACAGAAGAACATTTCATTGCTTATTACAACAATGCATCAGATTACAAGAATATACAGAGTATAAATGAATATTACACAGAAATACCAGAGATTTAAATTACATTTAAATACATAGCAGCGGAAAATAATACAATACACAACTAGAAGTAGATATACGGATACAAAGCTTTCCGGATATCGTTCCAGCTGTAAACCAGGATCCTGCGAATATAAATCTGCAAAACCAAAACTGCTAGCTGCCCGTGTCAAAATAGGGGCACCTAGAGTTTAGGTTAAAACAATAAACTCCAGGTCAGTCATGTGACTGGTGTGAGAACTAAAACAGTTATTAATCTTTATTTTAAATCATTAGGTAAATCAAGGGACCACGCCGTATAACACGGAACGGGTTTCCTCCCAAGAATACCAGTGCATAAAACAAACAGCGCAATGCTAAATAAAGAAAAATGAAGCTGTTATAAGACCCAGGTCCTATCACACAATGCAACGCAAGCCGGGGGATAGGGTTTTCCCTTATAACAGCCAAAGAATGCTTGATACGTTTAAAACAAATCATTTGATACTATTATAAGTGCATAGTGTATAAAACAACTTCAAATCATAAGTATCAATCATAGGCGGCATGGGTACCATATATCATGTCGCCATACTAGGCTCTACAAATAAAACCGCAAAGTCACGTATTTGGAAATTGGATTTCCGTCTATGTACCGAGGCAAAAGATAGTCCTCAACCGATTCGAGACTGCCTAGCCCGAGTCTCAGGATCAGAACGCATCGACCCTTGGATCGTCAGGGCCGGTCCAACGATGTGGATTAAACTTAAATCCTGAACACTGCGTTTCGCCGCCCTTTGGGGCATAAGCGAGCCAACGAATGACTCCATCGGACCCGGATCGTTCGATCTAACCGAGGCGCCTCGCAACAGCAACAACCACATAAGTCAAACTCGTCAGGGCGTGTAAAACCACTGACGCCACTTCTAGCTAGGAGGAAACACAGGCCCTCCCTGAGGTCCGTCTCCCGTTTTTGGTTCATACCGGGTGTGAAACTCGCGAAGTAAACGTTACACAAAGCTACGCCACAAAGGCCGTGCTTTGATCATCACCACAAGACTTTGCTTTTCAACAGAAGCCTCGATCAATTGCCACTTAGGCATGCCACACAGGCAATTCACTCCATGCGTTTGATATCCATCAATATATAACCCCTGAGCTCGTACGTCTCAGAGAAGGGCGTTAAGCAAGAGAATAAATTCTCCGCCGCCAAACAGATATATATTTAATAGAGATCAATCACACGGACTAAAATCCAATGTCAGACACACAGTCCATTTACAAGTCCGTTCTGGGTCTGAACGAAACCGGAGGCACCTAGTACCCCGCATATCCATCGATCTCCAAGTACGTCTGGACGATCACTAACTGTTTCCATCTTCTTGGGTGTACAGCCCAATCAAGATCATCAGTAATCACCCAAACGACGTGAAGACTTCCGGTCTTCGACCACCGTCTTCATCTTCGACACCACGTCGAATCAGTTATTCAAAATGGGATAAACCCGGTCTTTCTGAATAATCTCGCGTATATTTTATAAAAGTGTTACACAAACACAACATATGCCTCATTCCAATTCATCAGTCACTAACCGTAAATTAATCAAGAGAATAATTCCCCAAATATTAACCCCGAAGGCCGAAACCAACATCAGATCAATATCCAGAAAACCATTCTGCTTAGCTAACCGACAGTTAGTTTCTGATTTCACATTCATAGGGAAAGGTTCCCATTAATTTTATCCAAGATAAATTTCTTAAATTTATTCTTTATTCTATTTTTGAATCTCAATTCAAACTAGTCGGGATTAGCGAACCTTACCGAAGTAATCATTTATTTTTAATTTCCCAATCCCAACCTATTCATCCCATGAAGTAAAACTGGTAATACTTCATATCTAACACCACGGTGTTATCGGTAAATTCAATTACCATTTTGCGTTCAAATATAATTAAAGATTTAACTAACGCCTGGAGCAAAACTGGTGATACTCCATTTCGATTATTTCAATCTAATTAAAGATTCATTAAAACTCCACTTAGTTTTAATCTTTGACTGGGTTAAAGAATCAGTGTCATTTAAAACACGGTTCACGATAAACCCAAAATCACATTCATTAATTATCGGGTTAAAGAACGAGTGTTATTTAAAACACTGTCCACGATAAACCCAAAAATCAATATCGATTCAATTCCAATTAAATGTTATTTAATTGGTACACTTCATTAAATCTAAATAAAAAGATTTAATCTTTTCTCAACTGGGCTTAAGAACAGTGTTAATGAAGACACCATTCACGACAAGCCCAAATCACATTTGATATTCAATATAAGGCTCTGAATAGAAAATATATCGGCTTATATTCAATATCAAATTCTACGATTAACAAATGTCGTATTGGAAATAACGATATATATATATATCTTTCAAATTCCCATAACAACATCCGTATAATCCCGAGTTCCAACATCGAAATATTCCGAAGACAATTTCGATTCAAATCCCCTCCAATGCAATCATTGGAAATTCTTGTTATTTTTAAAACCCTTTTTAAATTCAATTTATTTATTTAAAAATAAATAGAATCTGAACTCCAGTTCAAAACTAGTTTATTTCGATAAAAATCTATTTTTATCTTTTCAAATATGGAGTTTTTCATCCCAAATCTTTCTAAATCATTTCTTATGATTCTACACAAATTATTACTATTTTTAATAATTTTATCAAGGCCTGTACAGTCGATTTCCAACAACGGCCATCGAACTGCACTTACAACGACCTTTTTCAAATTTGATTTGGACATAATTCCAAATCCAACCGTTAGATTTCAAATTTCTAATATTCTTTAGAAAGCTCTTTTCGATACGAACCCAACGGTTCTGGTTTTAGGAGAATCCGATGGTCGGATCTCCCGTAATGTCCGTTTGAAATAAATGGTCGAAATTCACGAACTGCCGCTGCGCGGCGCGTTCTATTCAGGCCATTATATTATATATATAATATATATAATATATTTCATCGATTTCTATTTAAAACGAATTATATAAATAGTTTTAAATTCGTTTCAAAAGCAATTTCAACTTCCATTTCAATTCAAATCAAAATTGAATTCTTCTTTATAAATTCGTTTTAGAATTTATTTCTATTCAATTCAAATTTCAATTCAATTTGAATTCATTTCAATTCGCTTTCAATTCAATTTGAAATCGTTTTCAATTCAATTCATTTCGAAATCGTTTTCAATTCAATTCATTTCGAAATCGTTTTCAATTCATTTCATTTCGAAATCGTTTTCAATTCATTTCATTTCGAAATCGTTTTCAATTCATTTCATTTCGAAATCGTTTTCAATTCAATTCATTTCGAAATCGTTTTTCAATATTCATTTTAAAATGAATAAAATCGATATAAATATCGTTCACGTCAAAATGGCGTCAATCTAATCAACACGGCTTCATAAATTTCTATTTCAAATATTCTATTTCCAATATTTCTTTTTTCAAAATAGTTGTTATTATCAAAATATTTCGTTCAACACATGACCAACCTCAATGGATGAGTACTGTCAACACATGAACCTTTATTTTATAATATTCTTTATTTTTCAAATTGGAATGAGGCCCAATCAATTACCATATAAAGTTAATTATATGGATTTTCATACAACACATGTATATAATAGCATTGAAAAATAATCAACCATCAACCAAAGTGCACTACACTGTATAAGCATCAAATATAGATATCCAACGCTTATAACAGCCTGTCAATCAATCGATCGACATATTTAATCAATCAGGATGAGTGAACTTCAAATTTCATCCCAACACCCGTGTGGGGTTTCAAACAATCAAACACAGATTTTATTTGTGCAGTTGGGCGATGTGTAAAATTTATCGACCCGACCAATGTCCTTCAAATAGGTGTACATAAACAAACCGTCTGGTTTGTAAATGAATATTTATTTATTCACATTCACGTTAAAAATTATATTTTTAACGATAAAACATTTTAATCCAACATATGAATTTCTATTCAGTTCATTCTTTAAATAAAATGATGTTTTTATTTTCCTAACTTATTTTAGAAAATTTCGGCGGCATAACGGCACGATACTAGAAACGGGACGAGGCCTAGCCTTATCACCGGTCTAGTGAAGGCCCACGCCATTCACACATCAATCATATTAATTTCATTTCACCAAACAATTCAAATCAACCCAAACAATCTAACTAACAACACAGCCAAACAAACAAGTCCATGGTCTGTGGACGATTGTGTCGGGTGCTACTAAGCACCGTCTGCATCCTAGTATATATATATATAACTAGAAAAATAAATTGAAAGGTGAGAAATTCTCACATATAGCTATCCTAGCTCCACGACACTTCTTTGATAGAAATCTTCATCGCTATCGCATCTTCGTCCTTTGTCGCTTTCATTGTCCGCTTTCACTACATATGTAAAAATCTCGTTTTTACTTCGCTACATCTATATATAGAAATTATACTTTTCTAGCTACAAAAATCATATTCTCATATTATAAAAATTCATATCTTAATATTGTTCAAAAATCAAATCCTTTATAACTTAAAAATCAAATCTTTTATAACTTAAAAAAACAAATCTTTTATAACTCAAAAATCAAATCTTTTATATAAAATAAAAACCAATTTTTATTATGCTATAATATATAAATAAAACTGACTTCATTTATGTAAATAAAATAATAAAACTCACAAGTTGACTGTTGACAAAGGGTGTTGGGTGCTGGCGGCCAGAACGGAGGCGGGGCGATGGACTCAGGGGCGGCGCCGTGATTTCCAGGTGGTGTCACGACAGGCGGGACTCGCGCAAGGGTGGCTTTAGCTGGGGTGTCCGTTCTTCGAGGTAGGCGCGGTCTTTGGGAACGACGGGGAGGTTGACCGAGGGGAGGTGAGGCGAGACAGAGGCCAGAATTGGAGAAGACGGCGGCGGGTTCTTAAGTAGAAGGAGGAGGTGAAGCAAGAGGGAGAAGGCGACGGTGGAGGGGGAGAGTTGAGGGTGGAGGCGCGATCGATTTTGGGGATTGGAGGCTGATGAATGACGAGAATTTCAAGCAAGAAGGGGGCGGTTTCTGTTGACCGTGTAAAGTGAAAAGGAAGTGTTTTGGTAGAGAGATATATATTTATATAATATAATAATTAAATAATATTAAATTCTCAATTCTACTTATTTATCAATACGAACTCTAAATTGAACCTGATGACTATCGTTCATACCTAATTACCCCCATTCCGAATGCAATGGGATAGGTATCGTATGCTGATTTGATCGTTTCGATTAGTTTCAATTGAACTTACATTTAAATCACTATATTGAATTTTAAACGTACATTTCAAATTACCGGGGTCGCATACAAACTCGAAAAATTCCAAAAAAATATTTTCTAGCTTCGTATTGACGATACGGTCCTAACAAAACTAGTTTCGTCGAATTCTGAGACCGTTTGAAAAATGGCCATTTTCCAGTCGATTAAAATCAACTAAAAGTGGTCAAACGCGTTTTCTTTTGCCACGCTCACATACTGATTCGAAAAATTATGAAATTTGAAACCTAGCAATAACTTGACACTGCGGGTCCAACAAAAGTGGTTTCGTCGAAATCCGAGGTCGTTTGCAAAATGTCCATTTTTAAGGGCCTGAATTCCATAGCGACTATTTCTAATTTTAAACTGGACATATCTTATCATTTCTAAGATGAAATCTCAGTTTGTCAACTTCGTTACAAAGATATAGTTATACAGATTCAAATATTTCTTGTTTCGTTCAATTCTGACTTATATTGAATTCTGTATATTCATTTGAAATTAGAAATCGAATTTTCGAACTACCGCGCCATTTTCAATTCCTTTTATAATTATATATAATTATTATATATTCTAACGATGACGTATATAAATATATTCGTTCGAATTCTATTCAAAATAAATTTTTCGACGATATTATTTAAAATAATTCATTTTGAATATTCAAAATTCTCTAAAATTGCCGAAATAAAAATTTCAAACTGGCTCGCATTTTACGGGTTGTTACAATCTCCCCCACTTAAAACTTTTCGTCCCCGAAAAGGAACAAAGTCGAAAGTGGTTTGATCAATCAACTCTACGCTCGATCAGGCTTCCATTCTCCAACTTTTCAGTTTCTGAGAATTTTCTAAAATTTCAAAAATTTGGCTAACACCCTAAATTTTCGAAAAATTTCGCCATAACCTCCCCTGCACCGGGAGCATCGGGAAATTTCAAATAGCTTCCCCGGTCCTTCAGATCTCAAAAAGAAAAAGAAAAAGCCAAGCGGCTAGCCAATAGGCTCATAAAATCATCATCACCCAAACAAAACAGTAAATTATGTAATAAACATGTACCTATTTGTCGGGCAAACAAATTTTATTCTCTGCTCTAGCCTCCTTGCTATGACCTGTTCAATGATATATATGTATATGCAAGCTAATGCAACCAATTTTCAATATAATTCAATATTCGGTTCAATTAGGCATAAAGGTTCAAAATTAGCAAACAAATGAACAAACAACACAAACATCAATCAATTAGTTGAATTAGAGTTTCAAATTCATAATTTTGATACATATACAAAAATCATGTTTTTGATGCCAATTCACAACAATGTATTCTAGCTATATATAAGTTTTGGTTCTCACACCAGCCTAATGGAAATATATAGAAAATCACACCTTCGAAACACGAACATAGATACTGATGATGTCATGACAATCATCAGTACCATCTCCGGGCGACTAGAATGTGATTCCATATCTATCCAGTATATTAAAACTTTGAATATACGTTTGCAAGGCGTATATGCAAATTCTTTATATACTGAATTGTCCAAAATCAATATAAACAAATAATCAAATACGAATAGTTGATTTAAATTTTCAAAACAAATTTTGTTTTTATTTGAAAAATATACTCTTCACACCCGTTCTAGGATACTACTGATCCTATCTCTAACGAGTCATTCTAATTGGATATTTCTAATCCAATATCTGATGAATTCTTTCGTATAGTTCTAATGTGCCTTGTTCTCTGCTTTGTAAACCAAATCTCTGATACCAACTGTGACGACAAGGAATTTCGCTCGGTCCGAACCAGTCGCTAAACCGACCCAGACCGTTCGAAACGCCCTATCGTTTGAGAACAGGACAAAACAGAACGCATACAGAAGAACATTTCATTGCTTATTACAACAATGCATCAGATTACAAGAATATACAGAGTATAAATGAATATTACACAGAAATACCAGAGATTTAAATTACATTTAAATACATAGCAGCGGAAAATAATACAATACACAACTAGAAGTAGATATACGGATACAAAGCTTTCCGGATATCGTTCCAGCTGTAAACCAGGATCCTGTGAATATAAATCTGCAAAACCAAAACTGCTAGCTGCCCGTGTCAAAATAGGGGCACCCAGAGTTTAGGTTAAAACAATAAAATCCAGGTCAGTCATGTGACTGGTGTGAGAACTAAAACAGTTATTAATCTTTATTTTAAATCATTAGGTAAATCAAGGGACCACGCCGTATAACACGGAACGGGTTTCCTCCCAAGAATACCAGTGCATAAAACAAACAGCGCAATGCTAAATAAAGAAAAATGAAGCTGTTATAAGACCCAGGTCCTATCACACAATGCAACGCAAGCCGGGGGATAGGGTTTTCCCTTATAACAGCCAAAGAATGCTTGATACGTTTAAAACAAATCATTTGATACTATTATAAGTGCATAGTGTATAAAACAACTTCAAATCATAAGTATCAATCATAGGCGGCATGGGTACCATATATCATGTCGCCATACTAGGCTCTACAAATAAAACTGCAAAGTCACGTATTTGGAAATTGGATTTCCGTCTATGAACCGAGGCAAAAGATAGTCCTCAACCGATTCGAGACTGCCTAGCCCGAGTCTCAGGATCAGAACGCATCGACCCTTGGATCGTCAGGGCCGGTCCACCGATGTGGATTAAACTTAAATCCTGAACACTGCGTTTCGCCGCCCTTTGGGGCGTAAGCGAGCCAACGAATGACTCCATCGGACCCGGATCGTCCGATCTAACCGAGGTGCCTCGCAACAGCAACAACCACATAAGTCAAACTCGTCAGGGCGTGTAAAACCACTGACGCCACTTCTAGCTAGGAGGAAACGCAGGCCCTCCCTGAGGTCCGTCTCCCGTTTTTGGTTCATACCGGGTGTGAAACTCGCGAAGTAAACGTTACACAAAGCTACACCACAAAGGCCGTGCTTTGATCATCACCACAAGACTTTGCTTTTCAACAGAAGCCTCGATCAATTGCCACTTAGGCATGCCACACAGGCAATTCACTCCATGCGTTTGATATCCATCAATATATAACTCCTGAGCTCATACGTCTCAGAGAAGGGCGTTAAGCAAGAGAATAAATTCTCCGCCGCCAAACAGATATATATTTAATAGAGATCAATCACACGGACTAAAATCCAATGTCAGACACACAGTCCATTTACAAGTCCGTTCTGGGTCTGAACGAAACCGGAGGCACCTAGTACCCCGCATATCCATCGATCTCCAAGTACGTCTGGACGATCACTAACTGTTTCCATCTTCTTGGGTGTACAGCCCAATCAAGATCATCAGTAATCACCCAAACGACGTGAAGACTTCCGGTCTTCGACCACCGTCTTCATCTTCGACACCACGTCGAATCAGTTATTCAGAATGGGATAAACCCGGTCTTTCTGAATAATCTCGCGTATATTTTATAAAAGTGTTACACAAACACAACATACGCCTCATTCCAATTCATCAGTCACTAACCGTAAATTAATCAAGAGAATAATTCCCCAAATATTAACCCCGAAGGCCGAAACCAACATCAGATCAATATCCAGAAAACCATTCTGCTTAGCTAACCGACAGTTAGTTTCTGATTTCACATTCATAGGGAAAGGTTCCCATTAATTTTATCCAAGATAAATTTCTTGAATTTATTCTTTATTCTATTTTTGAATCTCAATTCAAACTAGTCGGGATTAGCGAACCTTACCGAAGTAATCATTTATTTTTAATTTCCCAATCCCAACCTATTCATCCCATGAAGTAAAACTGGTAATACTTCATATCTAACACCACGGTGTTATCGGTAAATTCAATTACCATTTTGCGTTCAAATCTAATTAAAGATTTAACTAACGCCTGGAGCAAAACTGGTGATACTCCATTTCGATTATTTCAATCTAATTAAAGATTCATTAAAACTCCACTTAGTTTTAATCTTTGACTGGGTTAAAGAATCAGTGTCATTTAAAACACGGTTCACGATAAACCCAAAATCACATTCATTAATTATCGGGTTAAAGAACGAGTGTTATTTAAAACACTGTCCACGATAAACCCAAAAATCAATATCGATTCAATTCCAATTAAATGTTATTTAATTGGTACACTTCATTAAATCTAAATAAAAAGATTTAATCTTTTCTCAACTGGGCTTAAGAACAGTGTTAATGAAGACACCATTCACGACAAGCCCAAATCACATTTGATATTCAATATAAGGCTCTGAATAGAAAATATATCGGCTTATATTCAATATCAAATTCTACGATTAACAAATGTCGTATTGGAAATAACGATATATATATATCTTTCAAATTCCCATAACAACATCCGTATAATCCCGAGTTCCAACATCGAAATATTCCGAAGACAATTTCGATTCAAATCCCCTCCAATGCAATCATTGGAAATTCTTGTTATTTTTAAAACCCTTTTTAAATTCAATTTATTTATTTAAAAATAAATAGAATCTGAACTCCAGTTCAAAACTAGTTTATTTCGATAAAAATCTATTTTTATCTTTTCAAATATGGAGTTTTTCATCCCAAATCTTTCTAAATCATTTCTTATGATTTTACACAAATTATTACTATTTTTAATAATTTTATCAAGGCCTGTACAGTCGATTTCCAACAACGGCCATCGAACTGCACTTACAACGACCTTTTTCAAATTTGATTTGGACATAATTCCAAATCCAACCGTTAGATTTCAAATTTCTAATATTCGTTAGAAAGCTCTTTTCGATACGAACCCAACGGTTCCGGTTTTAGGAGAATCCGACGGTCGGATCTCCCGTAATGTCCGTTTGAAATAAATGGTCGAAATTCACGAACTGCCGCTGCGCGGCGCGTTCTATTCAGGCCATTATATTATATATATAATATATATAATATATTTCGTCGATTTCTATTTAAAACGAATTATATAAATAGTTTTAAATTCGTTTCAAAAGCAATTTCAACTTCCATTTCAATTCAAATCAAAATTGAATTCTTCTTTATAAATTCGTTTTAAAATTTATTTCTATTCAATTCAAATTTCAATTCAATTTGAATTCATTTCAATTCGCTTTCAATTCAATTTGAAATAGTTTTCAATTTAATTCATTTCGAAATCGTTTTCAATTCAATTCATTTCGAAATCGTTTTCAATTCATTTCATTTCGAAATCGTTTTCAATTCATTTCATTTCGAAATCGTTTTCAATTCATTTCATTTCGAAATCGTTTTCAATTCAATTCATTTCGAAATCGTTTTTCAATATTCATTTTAAAATGAATAAAATCGATATAAATATCGTTCACGTCAAAATGGCGTCAATCTAATCAACACGGCTTCATAAATTTCTATTTCAAATATTCTATTTCCAATATTTCTTTTTTCAAAATAGTTGTTATTATCAAAATATTTCGTTCAACACATGACCAACCTAAATGGATGAGTACTGTCAACACATGAACCTTTATTTTATAATATTCTTTGTTTTTCAAATTGGAATGAGGCCCAATCAATTACCATATAAAGTTAATTATATGGATTTTCATACAACACATGTATATAATAGCATTGAAAAATAATCAACCATCAACCAAAGTGCACTACACTGTATAAGCATCAAATATAGATATCCAACGCTTATAACAGCCTGTCAATCAATCGATCGACATATTTAATCAATCAGGATGAGTGAACTTCAAATTTCATCCCAACACCCGTGTGGGGTTTCAAACAATCAACACACAGATTTTATTTGTGCAGTTGGGCGATGTGTAAAATTTATCGACCCGACCAATGTCCTTCAAATAGGTGTACATAAACAAACCGTCTGGTTTGTAAATGAATATTTATTTATTCACATTCACGTTAAAAATTATATTTTTAACGATAAAACATTTTATTCCAACATATGAATTTCTATTCAGTTCATTCTTTAAATAAAATGATGTTTTTATTTTCCTAACTTATTTTAGAAAATTTCGGCGGCATAACGGCACGATACTAGAAACGGGACGAGGCCTAGCCTTATCCCCGGTCTAGTGAAGGCCCACGCCATTCACACATCAATCATATTAATTTCATTTCACCAAACAATTCAAATCAACCCAAACAATCTAACTAACAACACAGCCAAACAAACAAGTCCATGGTCTATGGACGATTGTGTCGGGTGCTACTAAGCACCGTCTGCATCCTAGTATATATATATAACTAGAAAAATAAATTGAAAGGTGAGAAATTCTCACATATAGCTATCCTAGCTCCACGGCACTTCTTTGATAGAAATCTTCATCGCTATCGCATCTTCGTCCTTTGTCGCTTTCATTGTCCGCTTTCACTACATATGTAAAAATCTCGTTTTTACTTCGCTACATCTATATATAGAAATTATACTTTTCTAGCTACAAAAATCATATTCTCATATTATAAAAATTCATATCTTTATATTGTTCAAAAATCAAATCCTTTATAACTTAAAAATCAAATCTTTTATAACTTAAAAAAACAAATCTTTTATAACTCAAAAATCAAATCTTTTATATAAAATAAAAACCAATTTTTATTATGCTATAATATATAAATAAAACTGACTTCATTTATGTAAATAAAATAATAAAACTCACAAGTTGACTGTTGACAAAGGGTGTTGGGTGCTGGCGGCCAGAACGGAGGCGGGGCGATGGACTCAGGGGCGGCGCCGCGATTTCCAGGTGGTGTCACGGCAGGCGGGACTCGCGCAAGGGTGGCTTTAGCTGGGGTGTCCGTTCTTCGAGGTAGGCGCGGTCTTTGGGAACGACGGGGAGGTTGACCGAGGGGAGGTGAGGCGAGACAGAGGCCAGAATTGGAGAAGACGGCGGCGGGTTCTTAAGTAGAAGGAGGAGGTGAAGCAAGAGGGAGAAGGCGACGGTGGAGGGGAGAGTTGAGGGTGGAGGCGCGATCGATTTTGGGGATTGGAGGCTGGTGAATGACGAGAATTTCAAGCAAGAAGGGGGCGGTTTCTGTTGACCGTGTAAAGTGAAAAGGAAGTGTTTTGGTAGAGAGATATATATTTATATAATATAATAATTAAATAATATTAAATTCTCAATTCTACTTATTTATCAATACGAACTCTAAATTGAACCTGACGATTATCGTTCATACCTAATTACCCCCATTCCGAATGCAATGGGATAGGTATCGTATGCTGATTTGATCGTTTCGATTAGTTTCAGTTGAACTTACATTTAAATCACTATATTGAATTTTAAACGTACATTTCAAATTTCCGGGGTCGCATACAAACTCGAAAAATTCCAGAAAAATATTTTCTAGCTTCGTATTGACGATACGGTCCTAACAAAACTAGTTTCGTCGAATTCTGAGACCGTTTGAAAAATGGCCATTTTCCAGTCGATTAAAATCAACTGAAACTGGTCAAACGCGTTTTCTTTTGCCACGCTCACATACTGATTCGAAAAATTATGAAATTTGAAACCTAGCAATAACTTGACACTGCGGGTTCAACAAAAGTGGTTTCGTCGAAATCCGAGGTCGTTTGCAAAATGTCCATTTTTAAGGGCCTGAATTCCATAGCGACTATTTCTAATTTTAAACTGGACATATCTTATCATTTCTAAGATGAAATCTCAGTTTGTCAACTTCGTTACAAATATATAGTTATACAGATTCAAATATTTCTTGTTTCGTTCAATTCTGACTTATATTGAATTCTGTATATTCATTTGAAATTAGAAATCGAATTTTCGAACTACCGCGCCATTTTCAATTCCTTTTATAATTATATATAATTATTATATATTCTAACGACGACGTATATAAATATATTCGTTCGAATTCTATTCAAAATAAATTTTTCGATGATATTATTTAAAATAATTCATTTTGAATATTCAAAATTGGCTAAAATTGCCGAAATAAAAATTTCAAACTGGCTCGCATTTTACGGGTTGTTACAGTTGTATCACTAGTTCAGTATGCTCTGATGTAGTATATTCCGCTGTGTAATGTTTTAAAGTATTATCTTTTGTGAAAATTCCGCTGTGAGATTCTGATGTTTCCATGTTTTATCTTCTATCTATTCTCATTTCTTATTAATGGCACAACTTCCGAGGTGTTCGAAAGTTGGGTCGTTACAGTATAGGACTTGATTTAATTGTGTATTGTCTAAAACACTTAGACCGAATGTACTATTCAGTTTATATTGATTAGACTGTGTATATATAACCTAGATTTGTATGAATGATTGGTTTGAATATATAAAGCATGTTTAAAGTTGTATTGGATTGAAATGCTTGAACTTTAATACATAGATATAATCCATGTCCAATAGTATTAGAGTATAACCAGTCAAGAAAGTAATTATTTGAAGTTGTTATTACTTGTAACTATTTGAATTATTCTAATGGATGACAAAGGGAAGAAATAGAATATGATACTGGAAAAAGAGAAAACTGTTGGAGTAAGGGGAGTTGTGGAAGTAGAGGAGGAGTGAGAAAATATATTTAATTAAAAAAGGTTGTCATCATCAAAAAGGAGGGGATTGTTAGTGCAAGGACGTTTTGATGATAACAACAAGTATAATCGCTACTAGTATAAAATTTATATACATTTATTACTAACGATTATATATACAATGTATAGTACGGGATTTATAGAAGGTGTTGATGACCAAGACTATATTGTGACAAAACCATCTATGATGCCATAAAGATGCTGTCAAGACCGGTGATGCAAATTAAGACTCATGAGTTATCAAGAGTTCAAGAATAATGAGAATATGCATTAGAGCCTTAGTTACAAATGTTAAAAATCGATTGCACTCATCTGATCTCCTTACAAATGTTGTTCATATGATTTGATAAACTTTTCAAAGTATTTTTCAAAGCAAAAGTTATAATTTTTTTAAGACTTAAAGTTTTGATATTTTAGATTTCAAATTTATTTTACTAATTCAGTTCAGTTATATTTAATATTTGTGACATTTAATGTTATATTTTGATTTTTTATATTATATACTTTATGATTTGTAGCGTGATACATTTTATATTGTTTGTTCCATATGTATTACTAATTTAATCTTTATTGTTATTTAGTCTTGAAATATGAATTTACTTTATACATTGATTTTGATTACATAGTATGTATAAAATTTAAATTTTATAAAATTATTTTGGTAATTTTTCTTAAGTATTTTTATGTTTAAAACATAATATTACTATGTACAATAGTTCTCCAAAGCTTTAAATTCAATTATAAAGATTTATACTTTCAAAACAGTTTGTAGAATAATATTTTCAAATTTGGAACTAGGCCGTGTTTACATGGTAAATCATTATATTTCGACACATAGGGCCCGTTTTATTCAAAATTCAAATTTTCAAAAGAAATGTCTTTTCATCATATCATTTCACGAATGGAAATGACTTTTATTTCTCTATAATTGCCAAAAATTCCAAACAAAATTTTAACTACATTTTCATCATCTTCTTCATTCTTTTCTTCTCACTAAACAAAGTCCTACTTATATTCTACCGAATTTTCAAGTGAATCAATCAACTTCTACTTAGTTTGGATTCACCATCATCCTCTTCACAATCTATCAAGATGTGGGTGCAAATTGGAGTTATAGTGCTATTGTAATCATGACCACAAGATTAAGTCTGCATTCCTTTGTAAAATTTACTTATATATACTCTAAAAGATGTGACTTGTTAGCTCGTAAATCAAGTTGGATTTGGTTTTGCCTAGAAAGCAATTAGATGTTTCTTGTTGACCTAGAAATACTAAATGGATGTTCCTAGAGGATGAAATGCAAGAGGGTATTGTTAACCCATAAAATATGTTTCAGAAAATAGTAAGCACGTTTGGGTCGTTTTATAGTTTTAGGTCGATAGGCTCTTTGGATTGTTATGATTCCTCTAGCTCTTTGGGTCGTTATGCCAAGTCTTAGCCTGCAAGGTTCTTGGGTCGTCATCTCTTCAAATCGCTAGCTCGATGAAGGTTTTAGCCCGCACCATCAGCACTCAAACTACATCGTCCTGGTTTAGTATGTTCTGGGTATGCTTGGGTTGTCCCCGCCATGTGCAAGCTCGCTCTGCCTTGACTTAGCCCGCACCGCTCTTTTAAGCTCGTGCCGCCATTGCTTAAACCGTAGAAACATCCCTACGAGTCCTTTAGCTCGCCCGACGACCTAAAGGGAGTTCAGGAAAATTACAGAATTGCCACCTGCCTGAATTTCACCTATAAATACCCCTCATAATTCACATTGAGGGGGGACCTAATTTGATTCCTACGAGGAGGTGCCGCCAAATCTAAATCTTTTCTACAACTTCACTAATGGCTCTCATGGATCTAACGACTTATCTCCATCTTCATGCGGATCAAATCCATTCCTATAATCATTAAAGCTATCCCTAATTGGATCGAAGCTCTTTGATTCTCATTCATATTACATAAGAAAGCTCTCCAACACCATTCCAGCAATCTCAAACCTTCTCCAATCCTCTCGGAATTCGGATCTAAGCACAAAATCTCATCAAATCATGGAAGAACACAAAAGCGCCTAAGTGATCAAAGATTGACACATCTACCATCACAAAGCAAGTGTCTCTTCCATCCATTTGCCAAATTCAAGTGAATTAGATCATAAAGAGAATGAAAAGGGAGGAGAATGAGAAATGAATGAAAAGTGAGAGTTCATTCATGTTGTAAACAATATATCGTAATGAGAATTGATTGAAAAGTGGATGTAGATTCATTTAGAATCGAACCAGTATAAAAATTCCTTTGTCTTCATTTTATGCCTTTTATTTTGTAATAACGCGGTTCCACATTTTAATCTTACCGAATCGATGAAGTGCATTGTTTGCACCTTTGGTGTTGATTCCAATTTTGGAGTAAACATTTGGCGCCTACCATGGGGTCGTGAATGCATCTCCCACCTTCGTATTCCTCTCAAGTTTCAAGCCTTGCATTGCAGTTATAAATCCTTTCCGAAATAATGGCTAAATCAAAGAAAACCACAAGCAAAGTTATTGAAGAGAATGACAATGTTGCTAATAATGAGACCACTCTACTCACTAACCATTTTGAAGTTGGAGAAAATTCAATATCCGGAGCTGGAGTAACCAAAGCTGAATTAGATGCCGTCGTCGCTAACTTGAGTCAACGCATGGAAGCCTCTAACAAAGATTTAATGGATGCTAATAAAACTCTCATGGATGTTAATCAATCCTTGATGGATAAAGTGAGCGCTCTGCTAAACGCTCAAGTAAATCCCGCTTCTCCTCCGAAAATCCATGTCAACCTCGAAAAGAATGCAAACTCATCAGCCTCCGATCCTCACAATGATAACTTGGAAAGATTTGTGGGTAAAGATGACGCTAATGTCGAAGACTCAAAGCTGAAAGCTATCAACCATTCTGATCAAAATGACCACCGACGAGTTGCAAGTCCCGTCAAGGGGGCACCTTCCCATAGTGGAAGTAAAAGACCTAGATTCTCTAAACGTGATCGCCCGCCAAGACGAGCATCAGGGAAAGAGATCGAAGTCCGCTCTCCGGAACAACACAACTCGAAGGAATATATCGCGGATGTGGTAAAGCAAATCATGAAAGATAACATGCCTCGCAAGGATAGTGAAAGGGAATGGGACTTCTCCATCGGCAAAAATCCATTCACAAAGAGGATCCGCAAAGCTGAATTCCCCAAAAAGTTCACTCATCCTGCTCTGCCTCCGTATAACGGGATTTCTGATCCAAATCACTTCCTATACAAATATGAGTGGCACACGAATGCAGCCAAGGCAGTGGACGAAATCAAATGCTTGTGCTTTCCTCTCTATCTAGAAAGTGTCGCATCATTGTGGTTCACAAGGCTGCCACCCAAATCCGTTGAACGATTTGCTGATTTGACCATGAAGTTTAAGGAGCATTACAAGTTGCAAGCTACGAAGGCAAAGGATGTTATTTCTCTGACATCCATGAAGCAGAATCCAAGAGAATCTTTCAAAGATTTCCTCAAAAGATTCAGTGACACTGTATCTGAAGTAGGAAATCCCGAGCCCCGCATGATCTTAATGTCTCTAATCGGCGCCATAGACGAAAATAGCATGTTCGGTAAATGAATTAAAATGAAAATGCCAAGCACGCTCGAGAAATTCTATAAAAAAGCCGAGGAGTACATGGGAGTTGAAACTGGTCCAGTACCTCTTCAGATTATTGATGCTAACCCGCTTCTTGATCCTTCCAAAAATGTTGTTGCTCAGTATAATCAGAAGAATACTCAGGGGCAGAAGCGCACCAATGATGGGAACGATAATAAGGCTAATAAGAGGTCTCGCCTTTTCAACTCATCAGAGCTGACGCCTTTGAATGGCACTCCTGAAAATATCTATCTTGCAACAAAGAATTCCGAAGAGCATGCAGAGCCAAATCCGATAAGGATAAGCGATAAAGCAGCAAACTCAGAAAAGTTCTGCAGATTTCACAACCAGCCTGGTCATAACACTAATGAGTGCCGCCACCTAAAGAACCTCATTGAGGAGTTGATTAGGAAAATAGGCTACAGCAGTATGTAAAGAATCTGCAAGCCATGAATCATTCTATAGCTCCCCAAGGGCATCAAATCATCAGTCTGGTCCAAGCAACGTAGCTTCTGCTCAAATCATGCCAAGGCTGATTATCAAATGATAACCGCTAATGAAACTCCAACTTCAATGGCTCGGACTGCGCGATCAACATCGCTACCACCTTACTTCATTCTCTATTTCCCGCTTTATTTCATGCTTTACTTCGCGTTTTACTTTCTGTTATATTCCAAACTTCTTGTAAACAGTCTGTAATAATCTGCAAGTGATGCACTGAACATTAGCTCTGCGGATAAGAGCATATCTGAATGAATGAATTTCTTGTTTGCAAAATTATATGTCAAATCAAAATTTTCTTAAAAAATGATTTCATATTGCAGGCCATCTATCGAGCGCTTGTTCTTGTAATATCGCGATCCCAACAACGCTAGTTCAAGTGCCAAATGCTGTAAATATCAACATACACAAATGAAAAAATACAAACGCACCACCTTGAAAAGTGAATGGGAAAGTCACAAAAATCCATACAACGAACAAACACGAGAGCTGTAACTTTTATCGAAGGGGCACTTCCCTAAGTGGGAAGTTCACAGCACCAGTTTTTAAAACAGAAATAGCCTGCCAAGTCAAATATCCAACAAAGAAACTGGTAGCTTCCCCATGAAACGATAAAACAGCCGCCAAATCCATTTGCGTAGCATCTGAAACACCCAGATGTAAAGAATGAAATCCACTTGCGTAACATCTGAAATCTCAAATGTGAAAAGTGTCAATCCACTTGCATAGCATCTGAAATATCAAATGTGAAGAGTGTAAAACCATTCGCGTAGCATCTGAAATCTCAGATGTGAAGAATGAAAAAAAAACATTTGCATAGTATCTGAAATCTCATATGTGAAGAATGAAAAATCCACTTGCGTAGCATCTGGAATCTCAGATGTGAAGAGTGTAAAACCATTCGGGTAGCATCTGAAATTTCAGATGTGAAGAATGAAAAAAAAAACCATTTGCATAGCATCTGAAATCACAGATGTGAAGAATAAAAATTCCACTTGCGTAGCATCTGAAGTCGCAGATGTGAAGAGTGTCAAACCATTCGCGTAGCATCTGAAATCTCAGATGTGAAGAATGTCGGGCACCCAATTGATCATCAGAATTAGGAAGTACCTGACCCGATAACGACAAACATTGGGGCCTTAACCAAAGTCCGTTCCAGGGGCACGAATATCTAAAGTTTTTCCCCGGGAGAAGATTAATAACGACTCCCTAAACAAGGGGCACAAAGATCAAAGATTCTCAGAAGGGAAGTAGAAAATGAATCATAGATATGTATTTCTCAAATAAGAGATATCAAACACACTCATATGAATCACTAGAATGATAGCATTCGGGATCTACAGTCAACCTTAGTGGATTGGTCGATTTCAAGCATTAACACAAATTTGAATTAGAGTACCATGACTTTGCGAACAATATTTGATGAGTTTTGAACCATCAAATAAGATGATCCTGGGCTAGCATTTTATTTAATGCAAGTTAAAATTCGTTATAGTTCATTTCTAACTAATTCGTTATCAACATAGACAATTGATAACGAGTAAAAGTCCAAAATCATGCAGAAGTTTGTCTTAATTGCAGAACAGGTAGCATGAGACGTATGAGTTCAAAACAAAAATTGCCATAGCAAACATTTTTTGATATTAGCACAAAGCAAAAGTACAACAGGAAAAATACATTTCCATCACCGCATCACAAGTCCGGTACAGAGACATCGGATGCAAAATATCATAAGAGTGTTAAGCGAGGGCCGGCATTTGCATATACAACCGGTCTATAACATAAGTACATTAAAGATAATAGCAAAAGTCAGACAAGAGAACTTCTTCTTTACATCACTAGATCATTCCCTAATTTGAGCAGAGGGAGAAGTACCGATCGGTTCTGCCTTGCCTCCAGGACTCGATAATTCAGCAATGTTCTCATCCTGAGACTTAAGAGCCTGAACAAGCGTGGCTTTGTCCTTCTCCAAAGTAGTAATGCGTTCAATATTCTCCCTGTTCAGCCTCTGGAGATCACCAGCAAAGGTCTTCCAAGCACCCAATTTTCGCGCATGGTATTGACCGATTTCTTCGAAATGCTTTTCCGTCCAAGTCCTAATAGCATCAAGTTGTGTCAATGAGTGATTCTTTAGAATATCCAAATCTTCGGGGACTGATCGCTTGTCGGACGGATATATGTCCAAGTCAAATTGATCAAAGTTCAATCCTTGAAGAAACTAGCCTTCGAAACGATCAGCAAGCTCGGAGCTGTGTGGCTTGGAAGTTTAACTAGGCCTGTCTATGATAGCTCTTAGCTCAGCCAAAGTCGGGGAAACAGGAGTAGTTTGAATTTCTGACACGGGAAGTTTGTCCAACCCATGGTGTTTTCGAGTTATGTCCTCGCTCGAGGTCCCTTCAATTATTTTAGACATCCTGCATGAATAGCGGTGTTTAGAAGTGAATAACAGACCAGAAAGCAACTTGTTCAAGATGTTTCAGATCATTCCTGCCAACCTTAAGTGCTTGGGTCGTTCTGCATGGTATAAGATTCTAGGTCATTCTGTACAAGCAGGGAGCTTTAGGTCGCTATAACAGTCAACTTCAAGGGCTGAACGATCCAAAGTTGAGGACTGAAATAACGACCTAAGGCCTTGAGTTATCATAACGACCTAGAGTAGTTTCGCGGTCTAAAGCATAAAAGTGATAGTGACGACGTAATTCAAGATGAACTATTACAGAACAATGACCTGAAATAAATAACCAACAGGGGCGCTTCAACTCTGAAAAGAATAGCAAGGCATGATGTAGCAAATTGAGATCGTTAATAAGTGATCAAGTTGTACAAGATTATCATTCTAGTATACATATAACTTAGCGGTAAAAGCCATGATCGAATTTCACAAATTCATACATGAAAATTAGGTCGAGGCCATCACGAATAGGCAAGCTCAAGGTCATAAAAAGAGATCACTACATACATCAACATTATCATCAAACGTATGATTGAAATCGTGCCAAATAATAATCCCACAAAATCCGAAAGTATCAAATTCAACTTAAAATGTGTACACAGTAAGTAGAAAACTTTGAATCACACCTGATAGTTGATGACGGATGCCATTAATGAGGGTTTCTAACCTAGATAAGGATTATAAGAGAATGACGACTTGAAGAGGAAATAGAAGGGGATTAAACAAATAAACCAAGTTTACAGGGTCCCACAACGATCTAATACCGAGGAGAATGCAAACAGGCTCTAACTAAAGCGTGACCAAGAAGCCACAGCGAGTTAGGACCATGTCACGACCTAAGAAGCTGGATGACCTAAGGATAAAATACTTTAGGGACTCACACGGTCTGAAGGCCTTAACGACCTAAAATCTCAAACGACATGCTAAGGTCACCTAGTTCGAAGCCCGTATTAATTTCAATAAATACGAACTTTGAGGGGAAAATGTTAACCCATAAAATATGTTTCAGAAAATAGTCAGCATGTTTGGGTCGCTTTATAATTTTAGGTCGATAGGCTCTTTGGGTCGTTATGGTTCCTCTAGCTCTTTGGGTCGTTATGCCATGTCTTAGCCCGCAAGGTTCTTGGGTCGTTAGGTCTTCAAATCGCTAGCCCACTAAAGGTTTTAGCCCGCTCGATCAGAGCTCAAACTACATCGTCCTGGTTTAGCACATTCTGGGTATGCTTGGGTCGCCCCGCCATGTGCAAGCTCGCTACGCCTCGACTTAACCCGCACCGCTATTTTAAGCTCGGGTCGCCATTCCTTAAACCGCAGAAACATCCCTCCGAGTCCTTTAGCTCGCCCGACGACCTAAAGGGAGTTTTGGAAAATTATAGAATTGCCATCTGTCCTGAATTTCACCTATAAATACGCCTCATAATTCACATTGAGGGGGACCTAATTTGATTCCTACGAGGAGGTGCCGCCAAATCTAAAGCTTTTCTACAACTTCACTAATGGCTCTCATGGATCTAACAACTCATCTCCATCTTCATGCGGATCAAATCCATTCCTATGATCATTAAAGCTATCTCCAATTGGATCGAAGCTCTTTGATTCTCATTCATATTACATAAGAAAGCTCTCCAACATCATTCCAAGCAATCTCAAACCTTCTCCAATCCTCTCGGAATTCGGATCTAAGCACAAAATCTCATCAAATCATGGAAGAACACAAAAGTGCCTAAGTGACCAAAGATTGACACATCTACCATCACAAAGAAAGTGATCTCTTCCATCCATTTGCCAAATTCAAGTGAATTAGATCATAAAGAGAGTGAAAAGGGAGGAGAACGAGAAATGAATGTAAAATGAGAGTTCATTAATGTTGTAAACAAAATATCGTAATGATAATTGATTGAAAAGTGGACGTAGATTCATTTAGAATCGAACCACTATAAAAGTTCCTTTGTCTTTGTTTTATGCTTTTTATTTTGTAATAACACGGTTCCACATTTTAATCTTACCGAATCAGTGAAGTGCATCGTTTGCACCTTTGGTGTTGATTCCAAATTTGGAGTAAACATGTGTCTCATTATTTCTTTAAAATGAAGGAGTGTAAAGGATTTTGATGATATAAAAATCAATATAGGCTTTGTTGTTGAACTGGATGTATGGTGACTCTGAACCAGTATAAAATCTTGTGTGTTCTTTCATCTTTTTGCTTCTTTTGATTTTATTATGGTTTTGTGATAAATATGTGATAGCTTGCATATATACAGATATAATTAAAGTGATTCAAAAAGATTCATATAAATTTCACAAATACTATTCAACCCCTATACTATTAGGTTTGCTGATCGACGCTAATCTAAGAACTAGAAAAGCGCGATTTTTTTAAAATAAAATTCTGCAAGCGTACAGTTCGTGTAGCAAACAGGTCGAACACAGGGAGGTTTAATTAAAAATTATTACCTATTTATTCTTAGGCGAGTTAGACAGAACTTTGGGGGTTGTTTTCAATGTTGTTGAAATAATGTTATTGAAACTGCTACAAATCTGAATCTAATCAGACGTATATCAAATTCAACAACAGGAAAGAAAATAACAAGTACTAGCAAAAACAACAAAAGTAAATAATAACTGGAACAATAACAGAGAATTAAAAATAGAGTTGCTGTTGAAACTAAACAAACAGTCAACACTAGTATGCAGTAACAAAGACAATAACAATATGTGTTCTACCAAATCTAATCGTGTAGATACACAAATTGTTTTAAAAGAAAAGTAAATAACTAGAACAAGAAAATTTTATTAAACTAATGGCAGTACAGAATTATGAGATGCTTTTTACAATGGTTACAATCACATATTTATAGATGAGAAGGGGAAAACCCTAACTAGGTCTATGAATAAATGGCCCTCTTCATTCATGAATATTTCTTGCCTTCCTTGACTACCTGATTGGAGAAAATCTGGGCATATCATGGTAAATATTTTCCATATCTTTCAATTCTCCAATGTGGCTAATTGATTGATAAAAGATTGCAAATTGCATGTGATTTATTCTTCCAATCAGCAATTAATCTTCCAATCAGCAATAAATCTTCCATCAATGACGTTTGTTAGATTCCCATTTCAACATAGGAAAAGAATATATTAAAATTGATCTTTCTTCTTGGCAACAATTCAATTGAAATTGAATGATTTGAATTTAATTCCATGATAAGAATATGGCTATTGCTGAAATGTTAATTGGCGCATATCATACATACATACACATGAATATGTGTATATATATACAATATAACACTAATTCAAATATTCCTTAGAGCCAAGGGGTCAGTGTGAACGCGCTCCGTTTCTTTGGCAAAAAAGTGAGCTTGACGGGGTTCGAACTTAGGTCTCTCAGCACCAATTCCTATGCCTTTACCAGTGAGCTACTACTTCTTTTGCAATTGAAATGAATTTGATGTGAGGAAGTAGCTCTTTCTTGTAGTTGGCCTTTGATTTGAATTGAAGGAGGCATTTCTTGACATCCTGTAAAAACATGCAAAAGTAACCAAAGTATCATTTATTTATTTACAAAAGATAAAGCATAAGAGTAATAAAATAAACACTTTTCAGTGTCAATCAAATACCCCCACACTTATCTTTTACTCGTCCTCGAGTAAAACAAAAAAATGAAAAACTAACTAGATAGGTCGCACTTTCGTAGGAAACACGATTGCATTGAGCGTATGCAACAAGCCGTTAAACCTCTAGGTGTCCCTAGTAGGACGAGTGGTGTCTCGTGAGGGTTTTCAGCGGATACTACCCACAAAATCCAAATGCAGTATGTTATAATTCTAATGAAACTACATGAATGCAATGGACATATGCAACTAAAAACGAAAAATGAAAACACGACTTGTTTCATGAAAGTGGTACAACAAATTAAGTTAATAATTTCTAATCAGTTGATTTTATTTTAGATACCTCGACTTGTCACAAATTTTCAATATAAATCAAGTTTTCAAATGTTAAATTCCAGTTTGGCCAGTTAGTTCGGTCGATAACATAGTGCAGCCATGAAATAAATTCTTAGTTTGCTTGGCACAGTTTGCAAAGTGGTATTCTAATTTTCTCATGTATGGCTAGTCAAATCAATAAGGTCAAGAAGTGTTTGGGCATCATCGCTTATTCTTTATTCTATAAAATTTTAAAATTTATGTTCAAGTACATACACCTAACTAAAAAGACCAAGGTTTACCACCCATGCACTGCCTCACGGACTAACGGAGAGTAGGTAAAGAGCTTGGCGGATTGTGCAGGCCGACTTTGACTTTGTCAACAACGTGTCGGTAATCCTTAGGTGTCCAATCCCATAAAATGAGACCAAGATATTCCAACTTTGACTTTGTCAACAACGTGTCGGATAGAGCTTGGCGGGTTTGCACACCAACGCTCGATATACAAGCAATGTTGGATACCCTTGGAATACTATTATTATTATTATTATCGAAAATATAAGCACAAAAGAGAGTTACGCGAATTCAACTTAACACAACTTAGTTTTAAAGATTAGAAAAGCCAATATAAGTATTTTAAGTCCTCCACTTATTTAAACAAAGTCTACAATATAGAATAGATTTCATGGCCATCACCTAAGAATCTCCCTATGTACCGGTTACACTATTATCCCTCAAAATTAAACTTTTCATTATATTTCCCATTTGATCTAAGTTGAGAGAGAAAAATACTATCAACTGGCTAAAAATTGTAAACTTATTTTGCTGTATCAAATCTAAAATGAGTCATGTTTCAAAAAAAAAAATGGCATGTTATTACAGTCTAAAATGCATGATGGTCCTACTTAGATGGCTGAAAATAAAAAGAAATAAAAACAAAGAAAAATGAAAATGGATGAAATGCAGACTCCCCCCCACACTTGAGTCAGACAGTGTCCCAACTGTCTAAGGCAGAAAAACAAAAATAAAAAAAATGAAAAATAAAAATAAAAGAAAAAGAACGTGTACCACCTGATTTCATGGTGGATGATCATGCAGATCGATAGAATCGTCTTCGTCATATTGCTCAAATTCCAAAAATGGTTTCAGTCGTTGACCGTTTACTTTGAAGACTTTTCCATCTCTAGGATTTTCAATTTCAACCGCTCCATGAGGGTATACTGTTTTCACGACATAAGGTCCAGTCCATCGAGATCTGAGTTTTCCTGGAAACAAGTGAAGTCTAGAGTCGTATAAAAGAACTTTTTGACCTACGTTGAATTCCTTACGAAGTATGTTTTTGTCGTGTTGGGCTTTGGTTCTTTCTTTGTAGATTTTCGCATTTTCATACGCCTCATTTCTTAATTCCTCCAATTCAGAAATTTGTAACTTCCTATGTGAGCCGGCTTTTTCTAAGTCAAAGTTCAAAAATTTTATGGTCCAAAGAGCACGATGCTCTAATTCAAGAGGTAAGTGACAGGCCTTTCCAAAGACTAATCGATATGGTGACATCCCTAGATTGGTTTTATAAGCAGTGCGAAAAGCCCAAAGTGCATCAATCAGTTTTACGGACCAATCTTTTCTATTGGAACTCACGGTTTTCTCAAGAATTTGTTTGATTTGTCTATTGGAAACTTCTACTTGCCCACTCGTTTGTGGATGGTAGGGGGTCGACAGCTTGTGTGTGATTGAATATTTCTTGAGCAAGGACTCAAAAGCACGATTACAGAAATGAGTACCATTATCGCTAATGATAGCTCGAGGTGTGCCAAAACGTGAAAAGATGTTTTCTTTGAGGAATTTGACAACAACCTTGTTGTCGTTGGTTTTGGTCGGAATGGCTTCAACCCATTTTGAGACATAATCTACCGCAAGTAGGATGTAAAGGTTCCCAAATGAATTTGGGAATGGTCCCATGAAATCGATGCCCCAAACATCGAATAACTCAATCACTAAAATGGGGTTGAGGGGCATCATGTTTCGCTTAGAGATTCGACCCGTTCTTTGACATCGCTCACATTTAGAGCAAAATTCGAAAGCGTCACGGAAGAGTGTGGGCCAATAAAAACCGCTTTGCAAAACTTTTGCAGCAGTTTTTCTTGCTCCAAAATGACCGCCACAAGCATGGTCATGTGAGAAAGAGAGAATACTTTGGTGTTCATGATCAGGCACACACCTTCGAATGATTTGGTCGGGACAGTATTTGAAAAGATATGGGTCGTCCCAATAGAAGTTTCGAACTTTCGAGAGAAATTTTTGTTTATCTTGTTTCGACCATTCAGCGGGCATTTGTTGTGTGACAAGATAATTCACAATGTCAGCGTACCAAGGGGTGTTAGAGATCGAAAGGAGTTGTTCGTCAGGAAAATAGTCATCGATTTGGGTGTCGTTATCATTTTCGTGCACAATTCGAGAGAGATGATCAGCTACGACATTTTCAGAACCCTTTTTATCTCGTATTTCTATATCGAATTCTTGAAGAAGAAGGATCCAACGGATCAAGCGGGCCTTGGCATCCTTCTTAGAAAGCAAATATCGTAAGGCAGCATGGTCAGTGTAAACTATGACTTTGGATCCTATGAGATATGGTCTGAATTTCTCAAGAGCGAAGACAATTGCCAAGAATTCCTTTTCAGTAGTTGAGTAATTCAGTTGGGCCTCGTTTAAAGTTTTGCTAGCGTAATAAATGACTCGAGGGAGTTTATCGATACGCTGACCCAAGATGGCTCCAATAGCAAAATCAGAAGCGTCACACATAAGTTCGAAGGGTTGAGTCCAATCAGGAGGTTGAATGATGGGAGTTGTGGTCAAGAGTGATTTGAGAGTTTCAAAAGATGTTTTGCAATCATTGGAAAATTCAAACTTTACATCTTTGGCAAGTAAATTCGAGAGAGGTTTTGAAATTTTTGAGAAATCCTTAATGAATCTTCTATAGAATCCCGCATGGCCAAGAAATGAAAGAACATCTTTGACAGACTTAGGAGGAGGTAAATTAGCAATCAAATCGATTTTGGATTTATCGACTTCTAGGCCATCTTTGGAGACGACATGACCTAGAACTATCCCCCTTTTTACCATAAAGTGGCATTTCTCCCAATTAAGCACGAGTGATTTCTCCTTACAACGCTTAAGGACGAGTTCTAGATGAGTGAGACATTGGGAAAAAGATGATCCATATATTGAAAAATCGTCCATGAATATTTCCAAGAATTCTTCCACCATATCAGAGAAAATACTCATCATACACCTTTGGAAAGTCGCGGGGGCATTACAAAGACCAAAAGGCATGCGACGATAAGCAAAGGTTCCAAAGGGACAAGTAAAGGTGATCTTATGTTGATCCTCTAAAGCAACAGGGATTTGGTTATAGCCAGAGTATCCATCGAGAAAACAGTAGTACTCATGTCCCGCTAAGCGTTCGAGCATTTGGTCAATAAAAGGCAAGGGAAAATGGTCTTTTCGTGTGGCTGAGTTAAGCTTTCGATAGTCGATGCACACACGCCATTTGGTTTTGATTTTTGTTGGGACGAGTTCATTACTGTCGTTTTTGATCACTGTGACTCCCGACTTCTTTGGTACAACTTGTACCGGACTCACCCAAGTACTGTCAGAGATGGGATAGATGATGTTATTGTCTAGACATTTGATTATCTCCTCCTTGACCACTTCTCTCATGTTTGGGTTTAATCGCCTTTGAGCCTCACGGGTGGGTTTAGCCTCATCAACTAAATGTATGCGATGTTCCACAATTGATGGGCTAATTCCTTTTATATCGCTCAGTTCCCACCCCAAAGCATCTTTATTTTCCCGCAAAATTTCTAAGAGTTTCTCTTCTTGGTCCTTGGTAAGATCAGAAGCCAAGATTACGGGAAGAGTTTCTGAAGAGTCTAAGTATGCGTACTTAAGGTCTGTTGGCAAGGGTTTGAGGTCTAACTTAGGAAGTTCTTGTGTAT
This sequence comes from Allium sativum, assembly GCA_030737875.1. Taxonomy (NCBI): domain Eukaryota; kingdom Viridiplantae; phylum Streptophyta; class Magnoliopsida; order Asparagales; family Amaryllidaceae; genus Allium; species Allium sativum. Next base: position 49,838,497 of record CM060912.1, on the reverse strand, counting down.
CAACATTGGTCAACATTCCTTGGTTAGATTCAGGTGGCGAAGTGTCGGAGTCAAGAATTTTGTTTAGTTCAGAAATGTATTCGAGTTCGTCGAAATCAGGGTTGAAATGGTCAAGACACATTTTCAGGGCTTCAGAAGTGTCACTTGAGGTTTCATCAACTGTGGTTTGAATCATGTCAATTTCATCGATCTCAAAATCCCTAGGTTGTTTGTTGAGATTAAAGATGTTTAGCTCGATGGTTAGGTGCCCGAAGGAGAGTCGAAGCTGACCATTCCTACAATTAATAACAGCATTAGAGGTTGCTAAGAAAGGGCGTCCTAAGATCAATGGTATTTGAACGTTGGGATTTGAGACAGGCTCTGTTTCTAGAACTATAAAATCGACAGGGAAGTAAAACTGCTCGATCTGTATCAAGACGTCTTCGATAATTCCCAATGGCTTTTTGACAGATCGATCGGCTAGTTGAAGTGTGATGTTTGTTGGTTTAATCTCCCCTAGTCCAAGTTGACGATAGACAGTATAAGGGAGAAGGTTGACACTGGCACCAAGGTCGAGTAGAGCACGAGAGATGTGGGTGTTTCCTATTTTACAATCAATCGTAGGGCAGCCAGGGTCTTTATACTTGACTGGGGCAAGATTCGAAAGAACAGAGCTTGTATTCGCAGTTAGAAAGGCGGTTTTTGGGACATTGGTCGCACGTTTTTGTGTACACAATTCCTTAAGACATTTAGCATATTGAGGAATTTGTTCAATGGTGTCTAAAAGAGGAATGTTCACACGGACTTGTTTGAAAATTTCCAGAATTTTATCGAAATTTGCTGCTTTCTTCTTATTATTGAGTCTATGGGGAAAAGGAGCAACTGGTTTTTCGACTCTACGATCAGTTTCATCATTCGAAGAAGAAGGTGGTAGGGGTGTAGAAGATGAAATGTTGGGATTGCCAACATTGGTTGTCAAAGGTGGGTCGGGTTTGCCGACACAAGGAGAAGAACAGTTGGGATTGCCAACATTTAAGGGAATTTGAGGTTCAGAAGAATTGGCATTCGAAGCCAATGGATGATCATCAAGATTAGGGATTGGGGTCGAGTTAGAAGGTTCGCCAGGGTTGCCCACGTTATTATCAATCCTCTTTCCAGATCGAAGGGTTGTAATAGCGTTGACTGGATTATGGTTTTCGTCCTCACAAGAATTTATAGTACGAGAGTTATATTTTGGATTCACCTCAGGTTGACTAGGCAACTTTCCTTTCTCATTATTTTTCGCCATTTCCTTTATCATATGCATTAGTTGGTCGATTTTAGCGTCTTGATTATTTATTTGTTTTTCTAATCGAACAATATCTTGTGATGGTTGAGAAGATTGAGAGAATTGGTTCGATGATTGAAAATTGGGGTGCCTATAAGGTTGTTTGGATTGAGGTGCAGCTTGTGAGGTTTGAGAATTGGGGGGTGGAGCTTGGTAATTCGGATTGGGAATAAAGGGTTGCATGTGAGATGGGTTTGCCGAATTATTGGGGTTTGACCAAGAAAAGTTTGGGTGGTTCCTCCAACCAGGATTGTACGTGGCTGAGTAAGGGTTATTTTGAGCTATCGCATTGGCTTGGTCCTGAGAGTAGTAGTGGGGTAACCCTTCTCCGGCTTGAGGAGTTTGATTTTCTACGGGAATTTGATTTGGGTCCACGACATGCACTCCTCTAGTAGAAGTACGATTGGGAACGCGAATTGATTCCCATTGCATGTCCTTTTCAGAATAATCTTCTAAGAACCGCCAAGCTTCATCGGCTGTTTTAGACATAAAATCTCCTCCACACATTGATTCTAGTTGAGTTTTAGACTGATAGTTAAGCCCTTCGTATACAATTTGACACAAGTTGTCTTTTAGAATTCCATGATGAGGACAACTATACAGTAGTTGGTTGAATCTCTCAAAATATTTTGAAAATGTTTCCCCCTCATTTTGACAAAATTGATTTATCTCAGTTCGGATTTTGAGAGTTTTATGGAAAGGGAAAAACTTTTTCAAGAATGCAGTGACAAATTCATCCCAACTTCTTATGGAATGTTTTGGAAGAGAATTTAGCCATCTTTTAGCGCTTTCAAGTAGTGCAAATGGGATTAGCCTTAGCTTGATCGATTCGTTAGACAATTGTTGCATTTTTGTTGTGGACGCATACAATTCAAATTCACTCAGAAATTCATAAGCATTTTCAGACCCAGTAAATTTTGGTACCCCTTGAATAAAGGAATGTTTCAACTCAAAATTGTTTCCTTCAGCTGGTGGAAAAACGATGACAGAGGGTTGGACGGTCCTAGTTGGATAACATCGTTCACGAAGAGACAGGGGTCTATCCATTTGGATATTGAGGTTCTGAAAATTTTGATTTATTTGGTTTTGATCCCCAAAGTTTGGAAAGTTTTGATTCACTTGATTTTGATCCAATTCGGTTGGAAAATTTTGGTTGATTCGAGAACCCCTAGGAGAATTTTGTTGGCTAACACTTTTTTCACTCATTGTTGTTGAATGCAAGCACAGAAATTAGCTACAATGAAGTTTTCTGTCCTTATTGGCTCCTAACCCAAAATTATAAAGTGACACGTTTGATTACTTAGATCAAAAGATTTCTCAGCCAGTTAACGGACAGGAGTTATCGGTGCACCAGGAATCACCCTAGCAATGCAGCCGAAGGTTTAAGTACCTTCAGAGTAACAACCGATATAATATTTACGAATCACCGTAATATTTATAAACGGTTATTTCTCTGCCGTAGTCTAGACACCGAGAAATAATTTGTTCCAAATGAATCAACTATCACAATATAATTAAGCCCTATATGAGCCCGTGACTCCCTTAAGTCCAACGTCTAACCGTTATTATTAGTCAGATTCTATGATGAAATGCAATTTGTGGGCTAAGGAAAGGGTGATGAAATCCCTCACCTTATGTGAATTGGGGTATTGCCCTTAACAGAATGAATAAAGATGCAGAAATAACAACAATCACGCAAAATAATTGCAAAAAAATTGTACATTCAAAGCCGCTGCCCCTGCAGAAAATTTTTACAACAATTTCTATATTTTCAAAGCAACTTCAGCACCTGTAGAGTTCAGAGAATTTTACAGTGGGGTATGGCAGTCCATCCAGAAAATCTGAGCAGTTTGAATGATTGAAATCTCACTATTTGCAATTTCTTTTGATTTCTGAAATCTTGATTTGTTGCTTGAACTCCAGTCACCTTGTCCTTGGTTTGAAACTCTTTTTTTTTATTTTTTGTTTTTTTTAATGAAGTAAATAACAAAAAAAAAGCACAAGAAAATGTGAGGCTGTGGTAGGTTAAAAAAAAGTTTGGAATTTTTTTTTTTTTTGAGAGAATGCTTGTGGATGGGGTTGGTTTGTGCGTTGTGGCAGAAGTGTGGTGGGAAGGAGGGATTGAAGAAGATGGTGCTGAAGTGTAGATTGAAAAGAAAAAAAAAATGTGGTGAAATGAGATTGTGTGAGAGAGAGGGGTATTTGATCAGAGGGGAAAAAATGAAGCAGGGAAGAATAATGGAAAAAAAATTATGTCCTTGCCCTTTTTTTATTAGTGTTGAAAAGCGGACAAATAGGAAAGAAACAAATGACAAAAAAAAAAAATGGGAAGAGAGATTTCAGAAAAGAAAGAGAATTGTAAAGGAAGAAAGGAAAGTAATTGTAAAAGATTTGGAAAAGAAATTGAGAATGGAAAGCAATAAAAGAGAAGACAAAAACAGAAAGAATTTTTTCTTTTGTTTATTGTTGTAAAATTAGAAGAGAGAGAAAAAAATGAGAAAGGAAAAACTTGAAAAGGGAAAGAAATAAATGGAGAAAGAAAGAAAATTAATTACAAGGCAGAGAAGAGAAATTTATAAAAGGATTTTTTTTTTCTTCAGCAAATTGTAAAAGAAGAAAGGATGTGAGATATTAGTAAGAGGAGAAACAAATGAAAGGAAGGAGAAAGAAGTTGAAAATAGGGAAGAATTAAAAGAAAAATGGCAAGATTTTTTTTTTTTTTTTTTGAACTTGTAAAAGAAGAATGAGGAGTAATTATATAGAAAATTGGAAAGGAGGAATAAAGAGGAAAGAAATCAAAAGACGATTTTTTTTTTTTTGAAAAGAAAGGAAATTTGTAAGAGAAGAAAAGAAATCAATGTATTGAGAACAAGAAAGACAAAAGAAGAAAGGAAAAAAAATTGCAAAAGAAGAATCGTTTTTTTTTTTTTTTTTTTGAAATTTGCAAAAAGAAAAAGAATGTAGACAATTGGAAAGAAAGTGGAAAGATGGAAAGAATAAAGGAAAATTGATAGTTGTTTTTTTTTTAATGAAGGAGAGAGCAGGAAAGAGATAAATGAAAAAATGGAAAGAGAGATTGTAAAAGGTTAATGAGAAATGCAATTGGAAAGAAATTAAAAAAAATGCAAGTTTTTTTTTTTTATGAAAATTTGAACAAGAAGAAAGGGAAAGAAATGAATGGGAAAAAGCAAAACAAAATGGAAAAAAATAATAAAAGAGGAAGGAAATAAGAGAAAAAAGCAAGGTTTTTTTGAGTAGAGAGGAAGGCTAGAATAAATTGAGGAAGGAAATAAAAGCAGACAAAAACAAGAAAGAAATCAAAGTAGGCAGAGAAGAAATTGCAATTTTTTTTTTTTTTAGAAAGTTGTAGACAAAAGATGGAAACAAATAAAAAGAAAAGGAAAGAGAAAAGAAAAATGTGAAAATCAGCAAGGTGGTAGAAAGATGGAAAGAAATTGAAGAAAAATTAGCAACTTTTTTTTTTTTTTTTTTGTATATATTTTTTTCTTCTTGAAGGAATTAGATTGGAAGAAATGCAAAATAAAAAAAAAGGAAAGAAATAAATGAAAAAAAGAAGGAAAATTAAAAGAAAAAAAGGCAAGATTTTTTTTGAAAGATTGTAAAAGAAGAAATGAATATAAAAGTAGGAAGGAGGATTGAAAAATGAAATGAATATAAAAGTAGGAAGGAGGATTGAAAAATGGAAAGGAATAATTGAAAATAGGAAAAGAAATTTAAAGAAAATAAAGGCAAGAAATTATTTTTTTCTCTTGCTTAGTTCATGACAGTATCAATGTAATTAATACGCCACATCACTAATTGAGATTTTTTTCTATATGTGCAAGAAACAAAAATATATACAAAATAAAATAAAAACTAACACGAATCGGAAATTAAATAAACAATAAAATTCAATCGTTACCTCCCCGGCAACGGCGCCAAAAACTTGATCGACGCTAATCTAAGAACTAGAAAAGCGCGATTTTTTTAAAATAAAATTCTGCAAGCGTACAGTTCGTGTAGCAAACAGGTCGAACACAGGGAGGTTTAATTAAAAATTATTACCTATTTATTCTTAGGCGAGTTAGACAGAACTTTGGGGGTTGTTTTCAATGTTGTTGAAATAATGTTATTGAAACTGCTACAAATCTGAATCTAATCAGACGTATATCAAATTCAACAACAGGAAAGAAAATAACAAGTACTAGCAAAAACAACAAAAGTAAATAATAACTGGAACAATAACAGAGAATTAAAAATAGAGTTGCTGTTGAAACTAAACAAACAGTCAACACTAGTATGCAGTAACAAAGACAATAACAATATGTGTTCTACCGAATCTAATCGTGTAGATACACAAATTGTTTTAAAAGAAAAGTAAATAACTAGAACAAGAAAATTTTATTAAACTAATGGCAGTACAGAATTATGAGATGCTTTTTACAATGGTTACAATCACATATTTATAGATGAGAAGGGGAAAACCCTAACTAGGTCTATGAATAAATGGCCCTCTTCATTCATGAATATTTCTTGCCTTCCTTGACTACCTGATTGGAGAAAATCTGGGCATATCATGGTAAATATTTTCCATATCTTTCAATTCTCCAATGTGGCTAATTGATTGATAAAAGATTGCAAATTGCATGTGATTTATTCTTCCAATCAGCAATTAATCTTCCAATCAGCAATAAATCTTCCATCAATGACGTTTGTTAGATTCCCATTTCAACATAGGAAAAGAATATATTAAAATTGATCTTTCTTCTTGGCAACAATTCAATTGAAATTGAATGATTTGAATTTAATTCCATGATAAGAATATGGCTATTGCTGAAATGTTAATTGGCGCATATCATACATACATACACATGAATATGTGTATATATATACAATATAACACTAATTCAAATATTCCTTAGAGCCAAGGGGTCAGTGTGAACGCGCTCCGTTTCTTTGGCAAAAAAGTGAGCTTGACGGGGTTCGAACTTAGGTCTCTCAGCACCAATTCCTATGCCTTTACCAGTGAGCTACTACTTCTTTTGCAATTGAAATGAATTTGATGTGAGGAAGTAGCTCTTTCTTGTAGTTGGCCTTTGATTTGAATTGAAGGAGGCATTTCTTGACATCCTGTAAAAACATGCAAAAGTAACCAAAGTATCATTTATTTATTTACAAAAGATAAAGCATAAGAGTAATAAAATAAACACTTTTCAGTGTCAATCATTTGCCATAAGATCCACTTTTGTAACAGCCAGAAAATTCGACGCTCGAATTTTTGACAGTAACGCGAAATCATTTATTACTCGTCAAAAATCCAAGTATCGAACTCTGACTGTTAATAGAAAGAAATTTGAGGTTGAGATAGAAAAGATAGAACTAATAGAATAGAAGAGTAAGAAGAACATCACATCAGAATCTCATAGCGGAATTTTAACAAAATATGATATCACATTACATATCAGAGTCTGTTACATCATATTACAACATTAGAATACAACATCAAACGTGATACTGACCCAATACACAAACTGGATACTTAGGGATAAATGCAACTACTAGACGGGTTCTTGAACTCGTACTCCACAATACTTCAAAGGATTTCCATTATCACCTGGATCACTTGTCTACCCATAACAATTGTTATGAGTACCCAAGAGTTTAGGAAAAACACAGAAAATAAACTCTGGGTCAGTCAGGGGACTGGTGTGAGTAAACATAGTTAAAAGATTGTAAACACGAAATGAGGAATAAGGTTTTCCATTTTGAGTAGATTCATTTACTTCAGAAATCTTTATACCAATCCATAACTAATATATGGATAATGACCCAAGTATTTTATATCAAAACGTTTGATATTACTATAGTTTTATCAAATAAATAACCATATAGTGAAACGCTTGCATCTCAGGTTCACGTATATAGTATAAAATCAAAAACCGCAGAGTGCTTATTGGAGATTGGATTCCAACAGACAAGGTATGGGAGCACCTACCGATCAGTGTACTCTAGAGATGATACACTGCAGGTTCAACAAGAACGTCTTGCAACCCGGCCACACATGACCGACCACTCATTTAGCTTGAGTGTATCGAATATATTACCACCACGGTTGTTGGCCATCCAACCGTAATCCGAAGATATAGAATCGAAAAGAAGAATGAATATGAATTTTCTCTAGATCGATGACAATACACCCTACTTGGGTATGACCCAACTAGTCGTGCTGCCTAGCCCAACTTTTGTTACTTCCTGGTTGTGAGGTTTTGAGGTCACGTTTATCTTCCAGATCATCTGGTCACTATTCCCTTTGAATGCCACATCGTCAAATCCATCGGAAATCAATAATTGATTTCCAAAAAAATACTTTGTTGTCAGGCTAAAGAAGTTTCCATTCTGTGCCAGCAATTGATACGTTTGAAGAAAACAATGTACGTGATCCCTTTGAAAATACTCTGTCAGACATTCGTCCATACAAGTTGTCCTGGGACTGGACAAACCGAAGGCACTATTCTGTAAAACAAAATAGCCCTTGCATATCTCAGTCTTTAATTATCTTCAAAAATCTCTGACACGCAACGTTTAATTCGAATCGAAGTGGAATATAATTCCGGCCTCTTCGAAACGATTTACGTAATGTCTTTCACTATCAGTTGATACATAAGAACTGTTTTATTCATTTGATCTTAAACATTCCTTCAAGGAAATAGTTATCAGCTTAACTGAACTGGATTAAATATAATTTATTTTATATATCCTTTATTTTATGAGCTCCGACCAAACAGAATGGTATATGTCTGCATTGTTTAAAGCCAGACATTTTGACTATCTTTTATAAATGGACGACTAAAGCACGTGTTTCGCACACGGTAATTAATTCAATAATATCAGTTTGTTAATTTGAGTTTGCATTCATTTCTAGTTACATGATTATCGACTTAAGTCGATCAATAACATTTTCATGTTTATTCCAACCATTTGAATTTTATCATTTCAATACATCATTACTGCTGGTTAACCATCTTCCGATAATTTTGACATACCTTCGATTATAATCCAACACGTTATACTTTAATTACTTCTCGGTCTTGAGCATGGTTTGGAAATATCTCGAATAATTTTATTACTACTTAAATTAATCACCACTTTGATATATATGAACGTTTTAACTTACACATTCATTTTACATATACTTTGTTATGAGACCCATACATTTATCACTTTATATATATACATATATATTGATTTTATTTTAAATAACTTATTTAAATTATACAAATTTTGGTATTTAAACAAACATTTATTACCTTCTATTTCCCTCCATTTTATTTCTATATTTTCGTTCTCTTTATTTCCCTTTCTTCTTTTTCCTATTTATTCTTTATTGGCCCATTCAAAACCCAATATTCTCGGCCCGAATTCTTTGGCCTTTTTCTTCTTCTTCTTATTTTCTTTGCCTTCTTGCTGCTAAACTTCCCTTACTCTTGCAATTGTGCTTTCCTCTTCTAAATCCTATTTATACACTTTTAAAATCTCCTTTTATTTTTATTTTATTTCCTTTGATTTTTATTACTTTCTATTCCCCTTTCCTCGTTAATTTATCCTTTATTTCTTTTCAACTTGTCGGTCCAAATTCCACAGGCCCGCCTCCCTTCCTCTATCTTTTCTCTATTTTTATTTCTATTTTCTTTCTGTCCCAAACAAGCTAGCAGCCCAACAGCCCATAGTCCACGCCTCCTCTCTTTTACTTGTTTCTTTTAGGGCATTGTTATTGACACTCCAAATATTGTAAAGGGGAGGCCAATATTTTGTTTTGTCAAAAATTGTTAAGGGGAGTATCAATGAGGAAATTAACCCCTTAACAAATAAAGGTAATTTTACCTTATTACTCATTTAGCCCCTTAACAAATAAATACAATTTTACCTTAACAAATATTGCAAGGGCCATAGTAATTTTTTTTTCCAATTCGCATATATCGATTTTTTTAATCCCTAAATGATAAGCGTTTCGGAGGAATAGGATCGAGCTATTTTTTTCATCGACATAAATATGCCAAAATTTATAATTACGAAGGCAATGCACTGGAATGATTATTAATTTTTGACATATCACTATCGAATACATACATAATTTATTACATGCTGCATTCGGTGCAGTGGTGACGAACTGCTTATTTTAATTCGGTTTTCCTTATCAAATAAGTTTTTTTTTAAATATAATTTGCAGGGACAATATAAGAATATTGAGTAGTGTGAAATAATATGTTTGTGTTGCCTCTTAAAAAAATTTTAAAGAGTGAAGTGCTTTTAAAAAATGAAATCCTCCTAAACAATGGTTGGAGTGTCAATAACAACACCTTTCTTTTACCCTTTACCATTCCAGTTTCTCCTTTTTACCTGTCACATTTCTTATTACTGCTTCCTTGCTTCTCGCCCCTCCCTTATTACTAGTGCTAAGTACCACCTCTTATCAGTGCCAAGTACCATTTACAAAACTCCTTGCCACAAACGCTGGATCACACCAAAATACCATGCCCGATCTTCCTCCCCTTTCCCTTGCTGTTTTACAGTACTCAGTGCACACTCGTGCACGTGCACACTCCGTCAGATCACCATGAAGACGCCGGACCTTCCCAGACCAGTCGCATCACCTCCTCCGATCATCATCGACCCCTCCTCCAAACGCCAGAACCCCTCCTCCTCAAAAACACCATTCGATCCTCATTTCTGTCGAAACAGTAGAACCCAAGCTACCCAAAAATAGTCTCCAGTGGAACCTCTCGCTACGCCACCACAGTTCGTCATTCACCTTCGAACTTCGTCAGTACAAAGCTGACTCCAACCCGGACCACCATCCCAAATCCGGTGGCACTCGATACTGCCGTTGAAGTGCAGTTCGCCATTAACGTAATGCTATCCAACCACACAGCGATACCCTAGTTTTGCCAAAATCAAACCCAATACTTACTTGAAATTTCTTATTATATTTTTTTCTACGATCTCTGATCCTTCCTGCCTCTTTGGCTCCGACGCCTTCGTCCACGACCACCCCGATCACCGGAATTTGACCCAAGTTCAATTTTTTGATCATCTCGAAATTCTCCTTATTCACATTACTAAATTTTATGATATTACCATTGAAAATCATGATTTTCGAAGATTAACACAACCATATACCTGAATTGGTAAATGGTGATGGTCGAAAATCTGAGTTTTTAAAACTCTTTACTGTAAATTTATCTTGTTAGAAAATATATGTTCTAGTTTGGGCCACAACCATTTTTACACTATACTGGGGGTGTATATAATCAACTGTGATGTTTAACTCCATTGCAACTACTGACTAAAACTAAAGTCATTGATTTTTCTTTAATCAACATGGTGAGTATATTGTACACAGTTTATACATACAGGTGATTCAACCAAGCCTGAGCAACATGGTATATGTAATGGTATAAATTCAGTCGTACTAGGTGAATATATTTGCTTGGATCCATATATACAAATACTGAAATATATTCAAAAGGGAAGAAAAGAAAACAAATGAAGTTTACTCACTTAATTTGCTCTCCTCTGTCCTTCTTGTTATCCTCTGCTATGATCTCTACTTTTTCTACTTTGTTTGATCTTCACAGGTTCAATTTTCTTGCGAGGAGTGTATGAGGTTTTAGTTGTACTTATAAGCAAATTTTAGTGTTAAAATATATAGGTTTATTTAATGATTTATAGGCTCTCTTTCCCATATGATAACACAACTCATTTTAGCTTCACGTTCTTCTTAGATTAGATTGCAGAAATCATAAATATACCATACCTTGTATAGTTATGCACTATTAGTTTTAGCTTATAGGAGTATGGCATCCAAATCTAATTAAATGGATGTTGCCGAATGGAAATGATAAATCTTTTCATTTCTTTGATAAAATATGTTGCAAGTTGTTGTTTATAATATTAGTTGCACCATTTTAGTACATCCACTTGTATTTCACAGCATGACATTGTCTTTTCTTGTTAGCTTCTTAGAGACACTTGTTTTCTTAGCTAGGCCATAACCATTAAATGTTAAATCTTTTCAGATCTTATACAAAATAGGTTAAAGGTTATTGTTTATATATGTATTTGCTGTAGCACCTAGGAATTAGACTAGTCTTGGTAAAGAAAATGTATGCATCATGATCCTAAAGGAGATTACATAGCACATCTCATAAATGCTTGCACACTTGCGTTAAGAAATATAGCTTACAATATGTGCAGCCATACATTTATTAGATATGCAGTCATTTCACAAGTTACATCATATAAATGTTTTCAATCTACTTTGTTGTTTTATATGCAGCAAAGTTGTAAATTGATATGTAGCAAGGATCTTCAAATGGGATTTGCAATACCAATCATTTGTACTTTAGTGTTTAGAGAATGGTATATACATATGAGGCCATATGTATATTTGTGTTGTTTATGAGCAATGCTTCTTTGTTAGTTTATTTGGGCATTTCATCATACACGTTATGTTCATCAATATATGGTTTGGTTCTAGGATATTCATGTTGTATTGATGAGTCCTACATATATTTTACATGTTATGGTCATTAAAGTATGGTATGCTCTTACATGTCTATCCACTTCAAAGTATGCACAAATTTTCAAATAAGAATTATCTTACTTTTCTTAAGTAATAAAGATTCAAATCCAAATAAAAAGAAACTTATTTGTTATCCTATATAAGTAATACTATTTTCTTATAATATGTTTACACACATATGTTCATATATAATTTAAGATAAAATTTATTTGACTTATGTTTATACATTGATTTATTTCCATTTTTACATAAATAAATCAATGCTTATTATTAAATAACGTCGAAAAAACGGGACATTACAACTTTCGTTGCACTCATATCAACATTCTGCGGTTTGGCACGATGGGAGGACTTCTTGTTACTAAGCGTAAGGATTATTCCCAGTTGTGTATGGTATAACAGTACCTTTGATTTGTCTTGTTCTTAGACAAAAAACATGGGTTGATGTCGGACCTTGCATTTCTTAGATCACATACATTGATTCTTATAAATGTATATTTTTCTAGTGGTGTACAAGGAAACTTCTATGCTATATACAACTTTCTCCGTGACGTATAAACTCGTAGGTTTTAATTTTGTAAAAGTCGCTTAGTGTTTGATATAATGACAATATGGCATTCTAAAACGGGTACGCGCTTTGCATGAGGGGAATACGTTATCTCTAACCTTGTCACTTGGAAATGGCTTAAAGAAGCATACAATGAGGCTACGCGAGTCGCGCCTATTAGGAAGGGTACATCACTCTTATAGGTATGAACTTATATTGGGTATGATGAATGAAAGGCATGTTTGGTAGATTGAAAAACATCGGAATCGACTACTGCACTACCTTCGCGTTTATATAGCTGGGAGGATCATTTCCTTGTGCCAGAGGGAAATTCGTCCTTGGTTCATCCTCTTAGACGTATTATATACAAAAAGGTGGTTCCTTTTTGACCATTTGCATGGATTCTATTCCCTAGTTTAAAACAAGTAATTCATGCGAATTGCCTAAAATATGTGGGATTTAATAACGGTAGCAATTTCGAATAGTTTATTTGATTTGAGTTATGGATTTTACCCCACATATCGTTAGAAATAATACCAAGTATCATTTAAAAAAAAAAAATCATTGGGTAAAAACCGTCGCTATATTTACTTATGGTCGTGGTCATATGTCTCGAAAGGTTTCTAAAATCAAGCAAGTAGTTTGTGATGTGAGTTTCCACAATATGATATTCCAGGCTAGTGTGGACTTTTTTTTTCGTTAATGCTAGGTCAGATCAAGTATATTTTCTAGATTAGCTTTGGATAGCTTGAAGATTCGGGGGGAAAAGCTCAAGTCAAGAAGCATTCTTGAATTCTTGTATTATCTATTTTTATGCATTCCAATGCTATATGTCGTGCATTTATTCTGTTGTGCTATGACGTTTGTTGTTTTCCCGTAGTGTTATGTATTGTACGTATCAATACTTATGCGGACAAACTATTAAATATTTTGATGCATATTTATATTATTGTATTCTAATTATCTATTCAGGTATATTTATAGTTATCTCTTTTATATAAGGAGTATTGTTATATATTATTTCATTCACTTCGCTGTGAGATTATGATGTGTTGTGTTTGTTAACTATAAGAAAAACTAGATATCGCGACACTCATAAATGTCGGTATTTCGTCGAGAAAAGCAACTCCCGATGGAATTACCGATGAAATAAAAGCATCGCTATATTTAGTGTCATTAAATTTCCCGACGAAATTTCCCGATATTTTATCCTTGAAATCTTCAACATTTAGCGACGATTTTGCAATGTTTTTTCTTATGAAAAACGAAAATTCTATGACGAATTTACGACATAACGAGGAAAAATGATTAATGTATAGACGTTGGTGTATTCATCGGAAAATTCCAGCATTTTTTTATTTTTATTTTTCCGATGAATTAAGTGATGAATTTCAGTAAAAATGCCACTTATTGCTATAATATTTCCAATTACCATATATTGCACATATTTCCAATTATCATTAACCTACCAACGAAGAAATAGTGTTCCCCTTCTATGCATTGTTAAAGTCTTGTTCAATTGTAAAATGAATCATATAAAATTAGTCATCTCTCGAATAAACTTCAAACTCTTATTTGAATCTAAAATTTCAGTATATAAAAGATTTTAAATGCAAATAATACGGTATAGGTCCTAAATATATCTTTCATTGGCTTACCTTATGCAACTGAAATTGCTAATTTATACTCCATTTCATGACAAATGGACACTGTTGTACTTGCAGCTCCATGCAAATGAGCAAGGAAATTTACATTTGTGATATTTGGCATGTCTAATATACCTCTACATATAAACGATCACTAAAATAACCAAACAACATCTAGTATTGGATAACTATTAATCACAGAGCCAAAAGCATACAAAATATGAATAAAATGTATCATATACATTGTTAATTCAGTCAACATTTACATTCAAATTTGCTATATTTTGCATGTAAAACAGTTTTTTAACTGTGATAGCTGCATGTAAAGACTAGAACAAACAAAAGCAATGTCAAGTACAATTCTCACTTATAAATGGGAATCAGAACGCCTACCAACAAAAGTAGCCATCATACGAGACATCTCTGAATGCATCTTAGATTGAGACAGAAATTGTCCTTGCATAAGCTCATGCATTTCATTCACCATCACCCGTTCCCTATGCAATTGCTCCTCAAACTCGGTTCGTAGTCACTCATCTCTCTCTATTTGTTCATGTCTAAGTCTTTCAATCTCCTCCGGCCTAGATTTAAGTTGCTTAGCTGCTTGAACTTGCTCACGTTTTATCTCTTCTTGTAGCTCTTTGACAATTTTCTCATTTTGGTCTAACTTTTCCATCATCCGAGTTGCTTGCTCATTATTCGCCATAATAAAAGACGAAGTCAAAAGTGCTTGAATAAATTTACAAACAATATTATTTTCTATTATACCACATGGTAAAGAGATGATGTAATGACCTAAAAAATCAGAACCAATTTAAAAAAATTATTTCGAGTAATTTTAACAGATAATTGGCCAAAATTTAAAAATTCCATTTTTAAATAATAATAAAGCCCATAAATATATCCATTTTGCAAACGACCTCCGTTTTCGTGAAACCACTTTTGTTGGATCCGAAATGTCAATTTATTGCTAGGTTTAAAATTCCATAATTTTTGGAAGTAATATGTGAGCGTGGCAAAAGAAAACGTGTTTTGCAAATAAAGTGCAAATTGGATCGACCAGAAAAAGACCATTTTTCAAACGGTCTCCAAATTCGACGAAATTAGTTTTGTTGGGACCGTATCGTTCAAATATAGCTAGATTTATTTTTCGAGAATTTTCGGAATCAGTATGTGGCCCCGATAAATTAAAATGTACGTTCAAATCTAATATTGAATGTTTTATACTTTAATTTTGAGAATAACTGACTGAAACAGTCGAGTGGGCTTACTAAATATATTCCATTGTGTCCGAAATGGGGTATTTAGCTAGGGGCGACAGTCATTGGGTTTGATTTGGAGTTCGTATGGATTAATGGGTATTTTTGGATTTAAAAGAAATTAATAATAAAATATATAAATATATAAACCAAATAAAATGCGCGTTGACCAATTCATTCATAGAAAACCCGTAACCCTCTCAATCTTGATGGTGGAAGTGCTCAGATCTTCCCCCTCCAATAACTCTTGATTCTCTCAACGAAATTCAACGATTCTTTGGAGAAATTTGTAGAGAATTTGTAGATCTTCAAATCCGTACAAGTTTGGAATATTATCTTTGAGTATTTTGTGCGAATCACCTCTGTAAAGTCGCACCGTACATCACCAGTTTCCTCCTCCGTTCGGCCATCGCGACCGACCGCTCCATCGGCATCAGGCGCGCCTCTCCACCCTCTACGATGTGGTGCAACTCAATTCTGGCCTAGCTCAACGGATTGGAAGAAAATCGCAATCCTAGTTTCGAACCTTTTCTGAAGGTAACGGGTTGAATATTTTAAACTGTTTTCAACTAATAAAAGCATTGCAAAGTTTTATTATCGAATAAAAATCATATCTTGTTTGTATGTTGTCGAAATCCAGTGAAACAAGAGACACTGGGACCGTGACATCATACACTACATTCTAGAAGAGACTATAACGCATTTGGAGCTCTCTACAATTTTAGAAGGAGTGGAACCCAATGTGAGATTTCTAAATTCAAATTGGAATGGAAAAGTGATGTATAAATTATATAAGCGATGTATAAATTATATACGCGTTGTATATCTCATATACGGGCGTTGTATAAATTATATAAGCGATGTATAAATTATACATACGAATCATATATGCATTGAATGAAATTGAAATGGAAATAAATATGTTTATATATATGTGTGTGTGTGTGTGTGTGTGTGTGTGTGTGTTCCCCTCATCCACAGACCATGGACGATATAAATTGATTGTGTTGTGGAAATTGATTGTGGTTGTGAATGATTGATTGTGGTTGCAACAAAATTGGTTGTGTTTGTGGTAAATTCATTGTGTTGTGAAAATGAATGGTATTGTGAAAATTATGGAAATGAAAGTATTGTAATGCTGCAAGGCCTAGGATAGTAGAGAAGCAGTGCTGGACATGGTGCCGGTGCTACCTACCATGCCGTTGTAATGCCGAAATTTTTCTGAAATGGACTATACAAACTAGTTGTTGTGTTGAATATATTGTTTGAACAATAAAAATGACATTTTTATTGTATGTATGAACCACTAAAAATATTCATGTATTGGATATTTGGGACTTTGAACGATAAAAATATCATTTTTATCATGTATGTGAAGTAATAAAAATATTCATGTATTGAATAAATTCGTTGAACAATAAAAATATCATTTTTATCATGTATGTGAAGTAATAAAAATATTCATGTGTTGAATAAATCCTTTGAACGATAAAAATATTATTATTATCATGTATATGAAGTGTTAAAAATGACCATGTGCTGAAATAAATATTTGTTTGCTATAAATATTATTTTTAACATGTATATGAACTAAATAAAATAGTCTTGTTTTGAAATATATTTTTGTTTGCCAAAATATCATTTTTATCATGTATATGAACTAAATAAAAGTAACCATGTGTTGAAATAAATATTTGTTAGTTAAAAGTATTATTTTTAACATGTTAATGAAGTGAATAAAATTGTCATGTATGGAAATACCAATCCTCAAACGTAAGAGGGGACCTACCCTGAAGATCCAAGATGCAGTTGCGACTGATCCTGAGGCTCGGGCTAGAGAGTCTCGAATTCGTTAAGGACGGTCCCTTGCCTTGGTTTATGATAGAAATCCAACTTCCAATACGACATTGTGCAATTTTGATTGTAAACCTATATTGGCGGCATAGTGGCATGGGACGCTCATGTCGTCTATGATTGATACATTATGATTGAAATTGTTTTTGAAACATATATCCACTAGTAATAATATCAAATGATTTTGATTTATACATATCAAGCATATTTTGGCCATTATATGGTAGAACTCTATCCTCCGGCTTGCGTTGCATTATGTGATGGGACCTGAGTCTTATAATGGCTTCATTTTCTATAAAAAGCACTGTCTTGTTTAAATGAATAACTTTATTTATGCACTGGCAATCCAATGGAGTAAACCCGTTCCGCGTTAGCGGCGTGGTCCTGTGATTGGCCTTATTATTAAATAAGTTAAGTAGATTTCTCATACCAGTCCCATGACTAACTCGTAGTTTGTTTCACTTTACAAACTCGGATGCCCCTATTTTCTACACGGGCAACCTTGTATTCAGGTTTTAGCAGGCTCATTCTGGACAGCTATGGAGCTGAAGATGGATTCTATCATTTCTATTATGTCGTTCAGATATCATCATGTATATTATGTTTGATTCCGCTGCAGACATTTTATATTAAGCGGAAACTGTATTATGTACTAAGTATGATCCTGTTATGTTGTGTAACTCTGATGATTATATTATTTCCAGTGTATTTTGGTGTACATTATCTGGAGTAATGATTTATTTTTGTTCTGCTGTTATTGTTTATGTGTTATATTCCAATGATTATCCTTGCTTCCGTGGCATGTGGGTTTGGGGTCATCACAGTTTGGTATCAGAGCTTTGGTTAATCTTAGCTCTGGAATATAACATATTAACGAACTCATCAGAAATAGAATGAGTGGTATTCTAAGATGAATAACTCATTATAGATAGGATCAATAATGTCCTAGAATGAGTATAGCAGAAAAATACTCCTCCATAGATACATTTATACTAAAATATATGTCTCTATACTTTACAATATCTTTTCTGTTGGCCTGACTCTTTGTCTGCTATTTGCAGACATAGTAGAAAATGAGTGGCAGAAGCAGAAGAAGTAATTCTATGGTTCAGCAATCTAATGAGCCAATTGTGCTCCCACAGCCAGAACCAGATCTAGAAGCTCTAGTAAAGAAGTATCCAAATCTGGGTGGAGTACAATTCTTGGGCAAAGAATCTGTTATTGAAACAAAAGCGTGGATGCGTTCTTCTGAGAGATTTTTTTCAAGGCTTAAAGCTGAGAGATGATCAGAAAAGATTATTGGCATCTTGGGCACTCAAAGATGAAGCTTTAATCTGGTGGGAAACTATTACTAGGGAAAATCCAGAAGGTAATATTACCTGGGATAGATTTAAAGAAATTTTCAAAGAAAGATTTATTCCTCCAGAAGCAACTGAGCAGCTATATGATGAGTTCTACCATCTGAAACAAGGAGATATGACCATTCGGGAGTACCAAAATAAATTCAATGAACTTTCCCGTTTTGACCCAGAACTAATTTGAGATCCTTTAAGGAAGAATCTGAGGTTTATTAACGGACTTCAAAGAAAATACGAAGGTAGAGTAACTGTACATGTGAATCTTCCTTTTTCTAAGATGATACAAATGGCTTGTCGCTGTGAGAATCTCGATAAGCAAGGTGTTTTGGAAGATGAAGAGGAAGGCAGTTCTAGCAACAAAAGGAAGTTTGAAACTGATAGTCCTGAGGAAAGTACAAAGCCTAAGGTCAGTAACAAGCCTAAGCCAATCATAAAAAGGTAAAGGCAGTCGTGTGTCTCAAGTTCAATAAGCAAGGGCATTCGATAAGGAATTGTAAATCTTCGAAGAAAGATGGATCTAAATCCAGAAAAGAGTTTCATGAGAGCAGAGAATGCAACATTTGCCATCAGTTTGGTCATATTAAGCGAGATTGCCGGCTTTTAAAAGGGACCAAAGTGGCTCAAGCTAATAAATTGGCTGATGCTCCAACACCCTCAGCTAGTCAGGAAAGGCCAGATGTTTTAGAAGGCACGCTTACTGTCAACAATATTCCAGTTAAAGTATTGTTTGACACGGGCGCGTCGCAAAGCTTTATTTTGAGTAATACAGTCTAGAAGCTAAATCTAAAATTGAGGAATCTTGAAGAATCGATTAGAGTCCATAATCTGATCGGTGGTTCTCTTGTTCTCAGTTTATATTGTAGAGTGTCGGTCTCCTGCTCTTATTATCTGTTTTCTTTTAATTTGATTGTTATGGATCTTTCTGAATTCGATATCATTCTCGGGCTCGATTGGTTAGCCAAATATAAAGCCGAAATTATTTGTGTATAAAGAATTGTTAGGGCAAAGACCAAGTATAAAAATTATATAACGATACCATGCATAGGTCCGAATTCAGATAGGAAAGAATTTTGGTCTTCTCTTGATGTTTCTCCTGCTTCTATAGGAAGTATTCCTGTGGTTAAGAATTATGAGGATGTGTTCGAAGAAGTTGATAGCCTACCTCCGCATAGAGAAATTGATTTCAAGATCGATCTAGTTCCGAACGCCAGGCCAGTAATGCATGCAATTCGGAGAATGACATTGAAGGAGAAAGAAGAATTGGGCGATCAAACTCGATAGCTTTTACGGAAAGTTCTGATCAAGCCTAGTTTTTCGAATTGAGGAGAAGCAGTGGTGTTTGGTCCAAAATTAGACGGTACTCTCAGACTATGTGTGGATTACCGAGACCTCAATAAGCAAACATTGAAGAATAAATATCCATTGCCCCATATTGGTGATTTATTGGATCGTTTAAATGGAGCGCAAGTATTTTCTAGAATGGACCTAGCTGTAGGTTTCCATCAGCTGCGAATTGTTGAAGAATGTGTTCCTTTGACAGCATTAAAAGGTTCAGACTTATTTTATGAGTGGTTAGTAATGTCGTTCGGCTTATATAATGCTCCAGCTTATTTTGTTGATCTAATGAATTGAGTGTTTCTGAGGTCTTGAATAAATTCGTACTGGTTTTCATTGATGATATATTGATCTTCTCTAAGTCAAATAGCGAGCACGCTAAACATTTAGAACAAGTGTTGGAAATTCTGAGAAAGAACGTATTAAAAGCCAAATTTTCTAAATGTATATTCTGGCAAGAAGAAGTGAAGTTCTTTGGTCACGTCGTATCAAAGGAAGGAATTTCAGTGAATCCAAGCAAAATTACAGCTATTCAAGATTGGAAACAGCCTAGCACCCCCACAGAAGTTCGAAGTTTTCTAGGAATGGCTATTTATTATCGAAAATTCGTTAATGATTTTTCGAATCTATCTAGTCCAATGACACAACTTACAAAGAAGCACGCAAGATTTAATTGGACTCCAGAATGTGAGGCAGCTTTCCAAGAGCTGAAATTAAAGTTGACTACTGCTCCAGTGTTAACAATTATAGATGGCAATCAAGATTTGACAGTCTATACAGATGCTTCTCTTGAAGGTGTTGGTGCGGTATTAATGCAAAGAGGCCAAGTAGTTGCTTATGTTAGCCGTCAGTAGAAGCCGCATGAGAAGAAATATGCAACTCATGATCTTGAGTTCTTAGCCGTCGTGTTTGCTTTGAAAATATGGAGGCACTATCTATTGGGTGAGAAGTTCGAATTATACACATATCATAAGTCGTCTGTTCACCCAGAAGGATTTGAATTTGAGATAGCAACGTTGGCTAGAATTTCTTGCAGCATACGATCTAGATATTTTGTAAACTCCAGGGAAAGCCAATGTTGTAGCTGATGCGCTTAGCAGGGAAAATGCGATCATCGCTAATCTTATTATTATGCCTTCATTGATTGACATGATCTCGGTTCTCCAAAAAGACGATGAATTTATTCAAAGAATTAGCCAGCGAATTCAAGAAGGCAAAGCTTCATATTTTCAGCTGGATAGTAAAGGGGTTCTGAGGTTGCAAGGGCGAATTTGTGTTCTAGAACTCAGAAGAGAGGTACTAGATTAATATCACAAACCTAAGCTCAGTATCCATCCTGGTGTGAGTAAGATGTATAATGATCTCAAGCGCACATTCTGGTGGAAGTTGTTGAAAAGGGACATTTCAATATATGTTAGCCAGTGTTCTACTTGTCAACAAGTCAAAAGCGATCAACAGAAACTCGCCGGATTGTTACAACCATTGGAGGTTCCATATTGGAAGTGGGATCAAATCTCCATGGATTTCATAGATGGTTTGCCCCAAACCGAGAAAGGAAATGACAATATATGGGTGATCGTAGATCGTTTCACGAAGACCGCCCATTGTATTCCTGTCAGATCGACTAGAACAACACAGAGTCTGGCGCAGATTTATTTCAGAGTGATCGTTAGACTACATGGAGTTCTCAGTAGTATCGTTAGTGATCGTGATCCGATATTCGCTAGTAAATTCTGGGAAGCATTCCAGGAAGAATTGGGAACAAAGTTAAATCTTAGCACCGCATATCACACTCAGACAGATGGCCGAACTGAGAGGGTGAATCGTATATTACAAGACTTATTGCGGGCTTGTATTCTTGATTTTGGCGGGTCGTGGGATGATCACTTGCATTTGGCTGAGTTCTCATATAATAACAGCTACCAAGCGAGCTTGGGAATGTCACCATTCGAAGCATTGTATGGCAGACCATGTAGATCTCCCGCATGTTGGGTAGAACCAGACATCGACTAGTATTGTGTCCCGACATGATTCGAGAAGCTTCAGATAAAGTCGATTTCATTAAGAACCAACAGCAAACAGCTCAGAGCTGACAGAAGAGTTATGCAGATTTTAGAAGAAGAGATTTGGCTTTTTCTGTTGGTG
Organism: Allium sativum; assembly: GCA_030737875.1. Taxonomy (NCBI): domain Eukaryota; kingdom Viridiplantae; phylum Streptophyta; class Magnoliopsida; order Asparagales; family Amaryllidaceae; genus Allium; species Allium sativum. The sequence goes on along the minus strand of CM060912.1, from coordinate 49,816,465 downwards.
ATTATGTATATTTGGGAGTTTCTCCGATGAGAGGAGTAGTCCGATTCGGGAAAACAGGGAAGTTGGCGCCTAGATTTATTGGCCCCTTTCCTATACTTGAAAGGATTAGATTTCTTGCTTATAGGGTTCAATTGCCTGACTGGTTGCCAAGAGTGTTGATGTATTTCACGTGTCTCAAATTTGAAAGCATGTGCATGATCCAGACTTGATTGTGAAGGAAGCAGCGCAACAAGATTTGGATATTACTCCAAAATTAGCAGTGAGAAGAGAGCCACAGAAAATTATTGGCAAAGAAACCAAGGTTCTGAGAAACAAGAAGGTTCACTTAGTCAAAGTCCAATGGAGCGTAGATCCTAGAGACTGTACCTAGGAGACAGAAGATAGCATTAAGCAGGCTTATCCCAAGATTAGAGTGGACATCTCTGATTAGCTCTGGTGCAAGGTACGTTTACAATATTTTGCATTTCCGTTTTGTTTCCTACTTTACTATTGTTTCCTTTTCGGGGACGAAAAGTTTTAAGTGGGGGAGATTGCAACAACCCGTAAAATCAGAACCAATTAAAAAATTTTATTTCGAGTAATTTTAACAGAAATTTGGTCAGAATTTAAAAATTCCATTTTTAAATAATAATAATAATAAAGCCCTTAAAAATAGCCATTTTGCAAACGACCTCCGTTTTTTACGAAACCACTTTTGTTGGATTCGGAATGTCAATTTATTGCTAGGTTTAAAATTCCATAATTTTTGGAATTAACATGTGAGAGTGGAAAAATAAAACGTGTTTTGCAAATACAGTGCAAATTGGATCGACCAGAAAAAGACCATTTTTCAAACGGTCTCCAAATTCGAAGAAATCAGTTTTGTTGGGACCGTATCGTCCAAACATAGCAAGATTTATTTCTTGGGAATTTTTGGATTCAGTATGTGGCCCTGGTAAATTAAAATGTACGTTCAAATCTAATATTGAATGTTTTATATTTTAATTTTGAGAATAACTGATTGAAACAGTCGAATGGGCTTACGAAACATATTCCATTATGTCCGGAATCATGGTATTTAGCTAGGGGCGATAGTCGTTGGATTTGATTTGGAGTTCGTATGGATTAATGGGTATTTTTGGATTTAAAAGAAATTAAAAATAAAATATATAAATATATAAAAAAAATTAAAATGTGCGTTGACTAATTTATTCAGAGAAAACCCGTAACCCTCTCAATCTCGATGGCGGAAGTGCTCAGATTTCCCCCCTCCAATAACTCTTGATTCTCAAAACGAAATTCAACGATTGTTTGAAGAAATTTGTAGAGAATTTTTAGATCTTCAAATCCATACAAGTTTGGAATATTATCGTTGAGTATTTTGTGTGAATCACCTCTGTGAAGTCGCACCATACATCACCAGTTTCCTCCTTCGTCCGGCCAACACGACCGACTGCTCCATCGGCGTCAGGCGCGCCTCTCCACCCTCTACGACGTGGTGCAACTCAATTTTGGCCTAGCTCAACGGATTGGAAGAAAATCGCAACCCTAGTTTCGAACCTTTTCTGAAGGTAACGAGTTGGATACTTTAAACTGTTTTCAACATATAAAAGTGTTGCAAAGTTTAATTATCGAATAAAAATCATATCTTTTTAGTATGTTGTCGAAATCCAGTGAAACAAGAGACATTGGGACCGTGGCATCGTACACTACATTCTAGAAGAGACTAGAACGCATTTGGAACTCTCTACAATCTTAGAAGGAATGGAACCCAATGTGAGATTTCTAAATTCAAATTGGAATGGAAAAGCGATGTATAAATTATATAAGCGATGTATAAATTATATATGCGTTGTATATCACATATATGGGCATTGTATAAATTATATAAGCGATGTATAAATTATACATACGTTGTATAAATCATATATGTGTTGAATGAAATTGAAATGGAAATAAATATGTTTATATATATATACTCCCCTCGTCCACAGGCCAATGACGATATAAATTGATTGTGTGAGGATTGTGTTGTGGAAATTGATTGTGAATGATTGATTGTGGTTGCAACAAAATTGGTTGTGTTTGTGGTAAATTCATTGTGTTGTAAAAATGAATGGTATTGTGGAAATTATGGAAATGAAAGTATTTTAATGCTGCAAGGCCTAGGATAGCAGAGGAGCCGTGCTGGACACGGTGTCAGTGCTACCTACCCTGTCGTTGTAATGCCAAATTTTTCTGAAATGGACTATATAAAATAGTTGTTGTGTTGAATATATTGTTTGAACAGTAAAAATCACATTTTTATTGTATGTATGAACCACTAAAAATATTAATGTATTGGACATATGGGACTTTGAACGATAAAAATATTATTTTTATCATGTATGTGAAGTAATAAAAATATTCATGTGTTGAATAAATTCTTTGAACGATAAAAATATCATTTTTATCATGAATGTGAAGTAATAAAAATATTCATGTGTTGAATAAATTCTTTGAACGATAAAAATATTATTTTTATCATGTATATGAAGTGTTAAAAATGACCATGTGTTGAAATAAATATTTGTTTGCTATAAATATTATTTTTAACATGTATATGAACTAAATAAAATAGTCGTGTGTTGAAATATATTTTTGTTCGCCAAAAATATCATTTTTATCATGTATATGAACTAAATAAAAGTAACCATGTGTTGAAATAAATATTTGTTAGTTAAAAATATTATTTTTAACATGTTAATGAAGTGAATAAAATTGTCATGTATGGAAATAAATATTTTTTCGCTAAAAATATTATTTTTAGCTTAGATATGCATATATATACACATGCTGAACAGGAAAACGGATTTTCTGCTGAGTAAAGAATTTATTTGCGTGCCCGATAAAGAGGTAAGCCTTAACGAGTTGGCTGCGCAATTTTATTATTATATAAACTCCTGTGAGTGCCACTGGTTGCGGTGTGCTGGTTGTTCTTTGTGAGATTATAAACAACACCATAGAATAGCAACAACTAAATTTGAACTACACTACATGACATACTTCGTGAAGATAACATACTTTATCATATACCATATAAGCATTTGGAGCTTATGTGACGAGGTTGGGATTACCATACGAGCAAGACGCTCATATGGCGATGACTGAATTATAGGTTGAACTGAGGACTGATATGGACTAAATAAAATATAACGGTAAATTGCTAGATTAAATAAAAACCCCATACGGGTCTGGAGTTGACAATAATCACGTCTCTCTAGTTATTTGATACGGCACATGGATTATTTATTTTCCAACACTGGACAAGGTGACGAGAATTTATTCTCCGGAGTTATGATCTTTACACACTCCCTTGGGCATAGAATAGGTCACTAAAAATTGTGTATGTTGTTTCTGGATTTTTTGGGTGCCTAACACGGCCCAATAAATTTCCAAACCCCTCTCCGAACGAATGAGGCTATGGCGAATTTTTCCGAAATTTAAAGGCGTTAGCCAAAATTTTGAAGTGAAAACGGTTTGGAAATCGTCGAATGAATTATATTTATGTATATATTAATATAAAATAAAATAAAACGAACTGCGCAGCTATAGATTGCGTTTTAGAATCGTAACTTTAAACGATTATACTGGGAGATCCGACCGTCGGATTTTCCCGAAACTAGAACCGTTGGGTTCGCTTTGGAAAGATCTTTCCAACGATATTAAGTTTGTTAAGATCCAACGGTTAGATTTTGAGAAATGTGTAAATCAAATCTGAAGAAAAACAGTGTCGCGGCCGCGTAATGACCTGAAGCGTCGTTTAATTAAAATAGGCTATTTTTATATAAATAAAAATAACGATAAATCATTTTAAAATATTATAAACGATGTGAAATGGAAATAAACCAATTTTACTTAGTTTATTGGATATTCTGATGGTTAGATGTATTTGACATGAAATTATTATATTGAATTGAACGTGAATGTCAAATAGTTTAACCATGAAAAGAATTGATTCGAATTCTATGCATACGCGAATTATTTGAAAAGGCCGAGTTAATACTCATTTCAAATAATTGATCGACGATTAAAAGTCGAAGATATGAAGACGGTGCAAGACTGGTGATCTTCACATCAAATGGATTACTACTGATGCCCTGGATCGGTTAGCTCCTAGGAGGGGTTACAGTTGTAGTGGTCCGGACGTGTTTGTTGATTGTCCGGATTTGCGAGGGCCTCTCTCCTGTATTGGACATATGGAACGAGGAATAAGGTGCCTCCGGTTTCGTTCAGACCCAGAACGAACTAGTAAATGGATGTGTGTCTGACATTGTATTTTATTCTATGCTGATTGATTTCTATTAAATATATATCTGTTTGGTGGCGGAGAATTTATTTTCTTGCTTAACACCCTTCTCTAAGACGTACGAGCTTAGAGGTTATATATCGATGGACGTCAGTCGCATGGCATGAAATGTCAATGTGGCATGCTGAGATGCAAATGATCAAGGCTTTTGTTGAAAAGTAGAGCCTTGTGGTTGATGATCAAAGCACGACTTTAAATAGAACAGCTTTGTGTATAGCGTTAATTCACGAGCCTCACTCCCCGGTATGAACCAGAAATGGGAGAGGACTGCACGAAGGACATGCGTTTTTTTCTAGTTAGAAGTGGTGTCATGGTATGGAGCCCAGGCATTTTTACTTATGTGGATGATGGAACGCAAGGCGCCTCGGATATATCGGTCACTATGGGGCCGGTGGATGGTATGGTCGATATACTGACCAGATTTACGCCCCATAGGGCAGGGAAACATATTGCTCATGAATTACCAATCCTCAAACGTAAGAGAGGGCTGACCCTGAAGATCCACGGTGCAGTTGCGACAAACCTTGAGGGTCGGGCTAGAGTGTCTCGAATTCGGTAAGGACGATCCCTTGCCTTGGTTCATGATGGAAATCCAACTTCCAATATGACATTGTGCGGCTTTGATTATAAACCTATATTGGCGGCATAGTGGCATGGGATGCTCATGTCGTCTATGATTGATACATTATGATTGAAATTGTTTTTGAAACATATATGCACTAGTAATAATATCAAATGATTTTGATTTATATGTATCAAACATATTTTGGCCATCATAAGGTAAAACTCTATCCTTTGGCTTGCGTTGCATTGTGTGATGGGACTTGAGTCTTATAATGGCTTCATTTTCTATAAAAAGCATTGCCTTTTTTAAATGATTTACTTTATTTATGCACTGGCAATCCAATGGAGTAAACCCGTTCCGCGTTAGCAGCGTGGTCCTGTGATTGGCCTTATTATAAAATAAGTTAAGTAGATTTCTCATACTAGTCCCATGACTGATTCGTAGTTTGTTTCACTTAGCAAACTCGGGTGCCCCTATTTTCTACACAGACAGCCTTGTATTCAGGTTTTAGCAGGCTCATTTTGGATTTTGTTAAGTTGATGGAATATGGAGCCTTGTTGCTCCAATATCATTTCAGCATCTCTGAATTCCTCTTTCATCCTTACATAATCATCATGTTGACATTACACATATAGAATACATGAATACCCAACTTAAACTCAACTTTATATATTAAATAAGCACTTAATTATACTTACAAAAAAAAAATCTGAATCTCTGATCCATCACTTATATGTTACGTTTCCATCATCATCCTCTACTTCGACCCTGTGAACCCGCATGTACATCTCCATATAAATCAGTTATCTTCCTAACTCCTTATGCTGAAATAAAATAAATGCAATGCATGTAACAAATTTTTGTACGTTATAAAATAAATGCAATGCTTGTCAAATATTTATGCACTATTCCAGAAACTAAAGGGCACACCCTAGAAGAGATTCAAGCTTCCATAAACAAATAATTCGCCCGAATTTGATATGAATTAAACCATTTTGAGATAAAATTTACCAGTGCTTTATACACATTAGAAGAATCTTCATAACCTTCGGCATGCTTAAAGATCACTAGATGATATACAGGTAAATAACAAAAATGAAGATTTCTTTTAGGTCGTATTGCATTTTCAGTTACATTATCGATTATATTAGTACTTTATCCATCAATATTATTGTTAGAATTTTTCTGTTAACGATGTATGAAAATTGCCTTTGTAGTAATTATTTTTGCCTACAAGTTGGTATTAGTTGTGTATATACATATATTTATGTAGGCTATATTATATTAGTTAGGTTGTGGTTTGTAAATAAAATTTGTGTGTGTATAACATGGGGATTTGTTAAGTTATTTACAACCTGCCGATGTTTTTATTTATGAACACAAGCATTTTTATAACAAAATAATGATGCCTTTCTAACACATGCAAGGCTAACCCAATTCTTTCTAACTGCCTATGCAGAATATAGTAAGCTAACTGAACCTGAAATACTTAAAATGCTTTATACACGAAGTTACTTTTCCATTATTACTTAGAATATTATGGAGCCATTTACTGTAATTGTAAAGGATCAATGGTACGTGAGTTGCAAAGTAATCATGCCAATGGTTAGGGAGTTGGTGAAAAATGGACTAGGGATTGTTAGGGAGTTGATGGCATATATGGGTATGGATAATTAAGCAATCATGCAGATGTTGTTTTTCGTTGTATTGACTCAACTTGGCATGTTTGGTGTAAAGGAAATAGTCAGCAGGTAGAGGCGCAACTAGTTTCTATTGGTATGAATCAGGTATATGTTTTATGTTTTTTTTTCCAGTTTGTGTTATACGACTATTATCAGCTATCAGTTATGAACTTATGATGCATGTGTAGCGTAGAAAATATAGATGTTATAATTAGAACACTTTTTATTCACTTATTTTTGGTAGCGTCTTAGTTTGTTAAATGATTCATTTTGAATCTAAGACTATGTTAACTGATGTTTTTCTCAGCAACAAGAAGGCTAAGAAAAAAGGTTGATGGATTATATCATTCTAATCTACTGTTTTTGTCAGCAACAAGGAGGATTAACTCAAAAATGATGCTACAAATCAAAAGTACAGATCTGGTTAGAAGTTCACTTTCGGGAGTCGTATATAGAAGGGCTCTAATGCATTTTCTAGGGTTTCGATGAACTACAAGTTCGGGACAGTCAACATCAAAAAATAAGAGGATAACTAGTTGTAATGCAACGATGGATGAGATTGGTTACTTCTGTAGGGTGCGGTGGTTGCATGTAATGTTCATGGTTAATGGGCAGTTACCATAGCCAATTGATGAAGTTTCCTTGAACATGCAAAGAAGTTGTTGGGCGCCTGAGTCAATAATTAATGGATTTCATTAACTATAGCCGTTATGTGATGTGTGAGAAAAAGAAAGCACATGATATCTCAATAATGGGCCAGGCTCAATCCAGTGTTTGTATTATATAACACTACATACTTGAATGAAAGAAAACATGCAAGTATCTTATGTTATGAACATGAGAGAGGATACCATTGAAGCTGATCACATGGTTCAAATAAGGTTAACGATGAGTTTGTATAGATGTTTTTTTTATTAATATATAAAATAAAAAATAGATGTACAAATTTAATTGCATAGAGCTATCATTGAAGTTGATGTAAAGTGCTCTAGCCACAGAGTAATTTAATAAGCGCTTGCAATCAACATAAGTTTTGTGGCATTGATGGTTATAGGATAGGTGTCGGCCAAAAGGAAATTATTCTATGACCCACACTTAAATGCAATGTTGAAATTATTTCTAACGTACAAAAATTTGTTTTTTATTAGAACTGCCATAGGAAACTTTTTTTAAGCAGCGCATGTAACCAAGGTCAGTGGATGATGCCTTTTATAATTGTATAAATTTGCATATTCGGGGGAAGATAAATCAATTTCAGGAAAAGGATTATAAGAATTGAAAAATAAAACACAGGTATTTCAAAGGAAAATAAATTTGAATGCATAAGGTATAGCTACAAATAAAAAAATGAAAAAAAAGATAAAAGCGTGTTAACGAAAAAAACAACGACCTTTTAAGACAGTGTATCAATAAATGCAATTAGTTTCTTCACCATTTGTCTTGAGATTTAGTGCTAATAGAGACATGTAATAGCGGTTGGTTAGGATTTTTAGGTTGAAATAATTTTGACACAAAAATGAAGTATAGATGACAGTGCCAATGACTTGCCTTAGGTTTAATTAGTAATAAGACTGTGTGACCTTTATTAACATGCAACTTGCATGCAACATGGTTAAATTCTGTTGAGTATATTACAGTGGATATCAAGTTATGGTACAGATGAGGCACAGGAAATGCAAGTGAACTGCAGTTTTGAGCCGTAACAAGTAAATAACAAAGAGTTATAATATAAATTGTCAACACTTATCTCATTGGCACTGCTACATTTGATCTTGTTTGAAAAAGTACTTACCAACACTAGCCTCAAGGGTGCGTACTCCTTTTGATATTATCCTCTCTCGTGGAGTAATAAAATTCAAATGTATTTAACTTGCAATGGAGATGAAGTTGATTCCTATCTAGCCAGAAACCAAGCAATGGAAATGGTCAAATTAGCATACATGAATTAAAAGACAAAATTTTAGCACTGTAAGAAAAGAAATCTATTCTATATGGATTTAGCTAAAAAGTAATATATACGAGTATAATGCTCAGTATAACCATTAGAAGATCAAAACTTAAAAATTAAGTCATCTCATTATGGGAATAAAGTATGTATAAATATTGACTTCGATAGTTGTAAAGACATTTTTCAGTAAATGAACTCCAAAATGATACAGGTAGTTGATAAAAATTTTAGAAAGCCAAATTCTTAGCTTACTGTTATATACTTGAATGCGATTAACAAGTTTTTGACAATATTAGGTAACAGTTGGAATAAGAACAACGATAATTAATAACAATCTATTAAATATGCTTTTAAACACGAAACTAAACAAGAAGAAAAACTGTAGCAAGTAGAATGGGTGAACTAAAGCAAATTCATATACATGGAAGACCAATGGTGATGTTTACTGAAATCGTGATGTTTACTGAAATGTGTTTTAAGGTTACAGTGTTTTTGGTACCAAACTGATCCTCAAATCAAAATGGAAAACTTTGGTAGCAAGACGGAATTATAAAAAAATGGAAACTAAACATTCGGTAACTTTTGAAAATTACATGGGAAGATGATTATCACTGGTCACTGAGTCATATATGTGAATATACATGGAAGATCGGCAGTGGACTACAAACTGAATAACACTGCTCAAATCACACATTGAAAATTACGCAACAAATAGAAGGCACACTTTTTACATTAAGCACACTGTTATTTCAAAAATGATCAAGAGATTCATGTTCTCAAGAATAAATGTTTCCAAACATGTAAGTTCGTAGGTTTTTCCCAATATTGTGTCATTTTAACTAGATTAGTAGGTAACAGAGAGTAAAATCTCATAGTAATTCATAGAGTTAGTTATATATTTATGGAAGCTGATACATGCTTCATAATCATAATTAGTATAACCAAGTAAAATTTGGGAATTTCATGATTAGGTATAAAGAAGGATATGCAGAAGATATGAAATGGCCATGTTTGTGTCTCACACACGAGTACACATGTAGAATGTCCGTTGATCCATAAACCTTCTAAAAATTAGTTTCTTTTGAGTTATTAAAGCAATGGAAAAGATTATAACTACACTAGCGGATTGCCGCCAAAGGAGGAGAATATTTAAAACTCTGACCGACCTTCTTAAGTCACATAAATCACGAATTGAAGCATTAGTAGATGATCGATATTTACTGGAAAAATACATCAACATTCAGCATGATAACTGGTCTACAAAGTGTAACCTTCTTGGATCCCACATCACCCAGTTAAAGGGAGAAGAGGAGAAATTCAGAAAATTGAATAAGACAAAGCTGGACCTTGTTGTGGAATTAGAAAGAGAAAGGCTTTTTGTTACAAGAAATATTTTGAAATTTCCAAGTTTGATTAACTGATTTTCATGCTTGCATGGAAACTTCGAATGCTGAGTTTATTAAAGTGAAGATAAATCTAAATGTTAGAGCTAGTGATTTAAAAGATATAATAACTATAGAAGGAGAAGTAAGAAGGCTAGAGCATTCCTGCGGAAAACTCAGTTCTGAAAAGGAGGCCGAAATCTCTGACTTGCTTATCGAGAAAGATCTTGTATCCAATCAATTAAAAATCATGGAGAGTGACTACATCTCTATCCTGGAAAGCAAGAAAACAGAAGTGGACAAAGCAAATGAAGCGCGAGTAAAACATCAAAATAATTTGCAGGACTTGAAGGTAAAAGTCAGTGAAAAGGACCATATGATAATTGAGTTAGAAGAGAAGCTTGAATTGGCCATAAGGGAGCACAATCTTGAACCTAAATAGGCTAATGAACAGATCAAACAACTAAAGATTAACAATGATTTACTGAACTTACTGGTTAAGGAGAAGGAAGAAATTATTATGAAATTAAGAAATTGTAACAACCCGGAAAAATCTTAGCCAATTTAAAAAAAATTATTTTAGCGATTTTAACGGATTTAGATTATTTAAAATGAATTATTTTAAATAATAATGACGGAAAATTTATTTTCGACGAAGTTAAAACGAATAAATTTATTTTAATTATATAACTAGCCTAAAATGGCGAGGCAGTTTGAAAATTCGATTTCAAATTTCAGACGAATATATAGAATTCAATACAAGTCAGAATTGAACGAAACAAGAGATATTTGAATCTGTTTAATCATATCTTTCTAATGAAGCTAAGAAACTGAGATTTCACTTTAGTTGTTGAAAGATATGTCCAGCTTAAAATTCAAAAAAGTCGATATGGAATTTTTATATATTTTAATATATATGGCCCTTAAAAATAGCCATTTTGCAAACGACCTCCGTTTTCGATGAACCCACTTTTGTTGGATCCGGGACGTCAAGTTATTGCTAGATTCCAAAATTCATAATTTTTGGGATCAATATATGAGCGTAGCAGAAGAAAACGCGTTTGACCAATTTAAGTTGAATTTAACTGACTGGAAAATGACCATTTTTCAAACGGTCTTCAAATTCGACGAAACTAGTTTTGTTAGGACCGTATCGTCAACACGAAGCTGGAAATAATTTTTTGGAATTTTTAGAATCAGTATGTGGCCCCAGTAGATTAAAATGTGTGTTAAAATCAATATTGACCGTTCTATTTATTTATATTTTAATTTTGACGGAAACTGATCAAAACGGTCGAATTGGCTTACGGGACGTATCCCATTGCGTTCGGAATGGGGGTAATTAGTTATGGACGACAGTCAGTGGGTCTCGTTTGGAGGTCGAAATAAAAAGTTACTTTTTTGGAATTAAAATAAATAAATAAATATATATATATATATATATACATACATACATACATACATACATATATATATATATTATACACTCTAACCTTCCCCTCTCCCTCTACCCAATACGGTCAACAAAGAAAAAAAAAAAAACAAAACAAAACTGCACCCACAAACTGCAGCCGCTCCGCCCTCTCCCCGTCGCCGGAGGCCCACCGCCAAGATCGGAGCCCCTCCTCTCCCCGCCGATCCTCTCTTTCCTCCCTACCCTCTGAACTTCACGAGCCCCCCTTTCAGGCCCCAAATCCCGCGCCCTAGCCTCCCCAAATTAGCCACCTCCGGCCTCACGTGACCGCCCACCAACCAATTGGAAATTTCTAGATATCCCTACTTTCGAAACTCGAAAATAAACTACCGATGTCGTACGTCATCAGTAGAATAATTCCCAGGCGACTAGAGTGTGATTTTATATCTATCTAGTATATTTGAGACCTCAAATACACGCAGATCAGACGTATATTAAAGTCTCTATATACTCGATTGTCCTCAAAGCAATCCGGGCTTTCCTTCATGGGAAAGTTTGGGTCATTTCAGAAATGACTCAGTACAAGGTTGAACTGGATATAAAGTCTAGGTGTTATAAGAAACGATCAGAAAAGGGTTTATCAACACCATCAAAGCCAGATAACACCAAACAAATAAAAAACCTTAAGCAAAGATTTTCTGCTCCAACCCATGGGATTGTGCGACGGTCTGGTAAGAGAAGAAAGGGTGCGTTTTTTACAGGTCCCTATTAAGTTTCAAAATATAAAAAAAACGGTGATAAAAATAATATAGAATACATCCCTATTTTTGAATTTCTGCTAAAAAAATTCCAGATCTACCCTTACACACCTAAAAAACTATCCAACAATTGTTTGTCCTCATTTACTCAGTCTATCGCTCCTATTATCTCGCTCATAAACCTAATCCTATAATTCTGGAAAACCATCGATCACTCCAACAGCGATTTTTTTATTACTTTTTTTGATTTTTACGAAAAATAGACAATTAGATACATATATTACGTAAAATTGCATATAATTATGCAACTAAGTGGAATAATTGCATACATTTATTAATATTATGCAGAAAATAAATTATTAGTTTTGCGCAACAATGAAGTAGACGTGCATACATTAATATTATACAGAAATAAATAATTACTTGAATGTAGGGACTACAATTTTTTTATTAAGTTTTTTTGATTTCTACAAAAAACTAGACAATTAGATACAAATATTAATTAAAATTGCATACATTTATGCAAAAAAGTGAAATAATTGCATACATATACAGAACTGTACTGCATAATTGCTGAAACAAAAGAAATGACAAAAAAGTAAATACATATAATAATAACAAGATGCATATATATAAGCAAATAACAGAAATATGTGCATACTTACATGAAAATTTTCATAACATTTACATGTACTACATCAAAAAATAAGTACATACCACATTTACATGTACTACATCAAAAATTTCAGAGCATTTACAAAGCAAAGATGATGGTCTGTTGAAGAACAAATAAATTTGTTAAGACCCAGCTTATTGCGCAAACCACATCTAGTAGTCTCAGTAGAAACAACTGCAGATTTCAATCATTTGGAAAAGGATGGAGGACCAAGCTTCAACAACACCATTACACCAATATCCGCCGGAACACTGTTATCAAAAAAAGAAAATCAACATTAATAAGCTTAATATGCAGTAACCTAAATTACAAAAACTGCTTCAGAATAATATAAATACATGCGTACAATTCAGCAAAAAACAATAATTTATGAATATTTATATGCAAGTATTCCAGATATATGCATAGAAATATGAATATATTTGTAAGATAATATGTTTTTCTGTTTGTCTGATAAAAAATTGCATACATATATGCATATATGAAGAATAGATGCATATTTGTCCGCAACTTTTTATCAGAAGTTCAGCAAAATTCCACGAGTTCTAACAATGGTTTCATGAATTTATGTTTTTTACAAGTCCTTATCATATGAAAAATCGTATTTTTATGCTAATAAAAACCTAATATTTATCCTGCAAGTAAAGTCAGAAAGAATAGAAAAAAAATCTCACAATGGTTTGCTGTGGACGGTTTGAGAGGCCATCGACCTCCAGTGCTTGACGCCGATGCCTGCGCTGACAAGCTGAGGAGGAAAACTCACGATTAAAATCCGAATTAGCTCGGATCTGGAAACAGGGGTTGCAGAGATACGTGGAATTTTGTGGAAGCCGCCGAGATTTGTGGAAGCCGCCTGGATTGATGTCGCTGCCTGGTTGATGCTGCTGCCTGATTGATGCGTTTGCTGAGATGAAGAAGATGTTGTAGATGAGGAAGATGCTGTAGATGAGGTTGCTGAGATGAGGAAGATGCCGTGAGTAACAGTAGAGGACGATTGCTGAGATGAGTGAAAGATGGAGCCGCCGCCGCCATGGATTAGAAAATTTTGTTTTTGTAAAAAATAAAACCCTAATACGTAACCTATAAACAATCCCTACACCCTTAAAATTGAATGAGGGCATTTCCGAAAAAATAAAAGCTACGTTTTAAAAATAGGGATGAGATTTAAATGTTTCAAAAGGGGAGGATGTGAGCCTAATTAATTTTATTTTTAAGGATGTGAGCCTAATATTCACGAGAAGAAATATGTTTGCGGATTCATCAAGAGAGAGATCAAGATTGTTACATGCTAATTTTAAGGTTCCAAAGCTCAAGGACTCTCCTAGCCTAATGCCACGTTGACCGCTTTGCATGTCAGAGCATGTATTTATCTAATCTACTGTAATGATGTATTGTTAAGTGTTGTAAAAAAAAGGTAAACTGTTTGTAGTAGTAGTGCAACGATCTGTTTCTTTGTTAGATATTGTATGTAGTTGATCTGAAAAAACATATGTAGAATCTTAATACAAGCAATAATTCAGTTAGGATGTTTTCTAATTTTCCTTATTTCCATTTTCCTATTGCAGTCCTTATGCTTTGTATATATAAGTTTCTTCACAACATTGAATATATATGTCCATCCATAGGTTCAAATAGAGTCTAAATTAGTAAAACAACTCTTACATTCATATATATAGTTATATACTTATAATTAAAACTTAGAAGCAAAACACACTGTCATTCAGGATGTAATGCAACGATATTAGTAATTTGAAAAGAAATTTCATCCAAAAGAAATTCACTGCATATTAAACTTCAAATTGCTAATTTTATGGACATTGAAATTGTCTTAAATCACCATGGTGTAGTTACTATTTCCTTTGAAAGAATTCCAATTCCGTCTTCCACTAACATATCTATAGAGTTGTTTTCTTATGTATTGGCTTATGAAAATGCAGAAGATAAACATCAACAGTTGTAGCTGAAATTAAGTATAAAGAAATCTAAATAAATCAATCAACCAAGAACAATAAAAAGTAACATACTTGAAATCAATACGAAGAGAATTTATTCTATCGGAAAATCAGAACAAATAAATAAAGAAACCTAATCAAGCAAACAATGATAAGACAAATAAAAATTAATAACATACCTCAAATTATAGATATATTTTCATAGATCTGAAACAAATAAATGAAAATCAAATAACATATAAAGAAAACCAAGTTGACCAATTAATGACAAAATAATTAGTAACATGCCCCGAGACACATGCAAAGAAAAGCTTGTCTGTGCGCTAGTCGCTCTTAGCAAAGTTACTGGATAGCGAAAAGTTTCGGCTAGGGTTTTGGTGAGAACGAGAGAATCCAATGGCAACTCTTGAGTGAGAGAATCGAATAAGATCGAGAAATGGAAGAAATGGGGAATTGCCTGTGAAAACCAATGTTATTCGATCGACTCCAATAGGCTAGAGTGGAATAAATCGAGTCTGTTAAACATTTTTAGCTTTTCTAATATCAACCATTCATGTATTGATCCACACCATTTCTTTCAATTGGACGGTCTATCTTAATTATGTAGTTTTGATTTTGATAAGACACGTGATTGGTAAATATGTGTACGTCACTGAGTAGACAACATATAATTTTAACTGATAACTTGAAACTCAGTCAAACGGTAGTTAATAAATATAATTTTAAATACAATTATGTTTTGGTCACGAAAAAATTACTTTTCATTTTAACTATTTTTGGATTGCATCGAATATGACATTGCAAAATAAATTGTTTAATTTTCCAACCAATAATATATATTTAAGTAACAAATTTTGATTACGATAATTATTTAATTCAAATTACATCAAAATTATTAACTAGCATAACCCATTGAAAATATATTTAAATAATGTAAAAAAAAGTCAGGATATACATTAGTTTGCATATTCGACAAGATGAAATTTTGAAAGACAAAATAGTTTATACTTCACTTTTATTATACTAAAAATCAACTGGGAAAAAAGTCACGATACTAACAGTTTTAGCGATGTGTTTTCTCAATCTAGTTGGGTGGTATCAACCATCGCTAATGTGTCGGTGTTGCGTTGTGATTTCCGATGTATTTTATTTTGTTGAAATTTAGGCGTTGTTATTGACAATGTTTTTTGTATTTTGCGTTCTTATTATATTTTAAACATTATTTCTTTCTTCCTTTCACCCTATATCTTCTATCTTCCAACTTTCATCCGTTTTTCGAGTCCTGGAGCCATTGTACACTACGTGCATTTGGAAAAACTTTGTTTCCCTTCAACGCAAATTTTGATTATTCTTAACATGGATTTGTCTTAGTGTAAACAAGCAGAGACAAGTTATTATATATTTTTAGACAAAAATTGTGAAAACTAGTATGATGACTATGACGGTGGCATAGGTGCAAACATTATTTCATCAAAAGTTATAACAACATATATTGCATGGCCTCAGATTTTGGCTATTGTAAACGGTCTTAGTAAAAAGATTTATTTTTTTAGTTTTATTTCGAAATTTGGTATATGGTGGTACAAATTAAACATAAGCAATTTTGTACTCATACGGTAGTACATACTAAATATATTTAACCAGTAGGACAATAATGCTTTGCGAAATGATTTTGTTTTAAAAAAAATGGTTTAGTTTATGTGACTTATTTGGAAGGAGTAAATATATATTCCTGTTAGCATACTGACATATATCGGATATCAAAACAAACCAGATGGGCTATAACCTATTTGTATTATATTATCACATGGGCCTTTCTATTTAGCCAGTTATCTGTAAAACTCATGTGTACATATTTGTAAAGAGTTAGACACATACATTCGATCATTTTGTACAATCTTTCTCAACAACAATAATAAAAGAATAATTACAATTTCTTTTTACACATTTCTTATATGGTATCAGAGCTCTAACACCTAACGGCAATTCTAAAAGACCTTTCTCGTATTGAAGAGAGAGGTGTGATTTGTTTGTCTCCTCAGAGTGTTTTCATCACCGGAGATCAACCTCTCTGATCGTGTAGTAGCTGTTCTCATCATAAACCGTGTCGTGCCAAGGCTGGAATCGAAATCCTACCGGATGCAGGAATTTCTTTGCCTTCAGAGATTGTGCATCTCCTCGTTTGGCTTTCCCACCGTGCAATAATCTGATTCTTGCATCTTAAAGACGCTAGAAACCTCATTGCATCTATTTCTTAATCGTATCAGTATAGGATGCCACCTCTCGAGCAGTGACCTCGCTATATACTTTCTTCATTTCATCAACTACTACATTCCAATGGTATTGAATCGTGGTTGGAAGCAATGAAGATCTGTCATCGGAAACATCAAAGATAGGTACTGCTGAACCAATTCTCTCCTCGCATACACTCATAAAACCGAAAACCCAAGTCATAATCATTCTCTTCATGAAGACAATTATTTGTTGTGGAAATTCCAAGTTGAAACAGCCTTGAAAGATCATAACCTTCAAGATTATATCAATGGAACCAAGATTATGCCACCTGCGATGATCACAGACAAAGATGGGAACATATTTAGTAACCCAACATATGTTCATCATCGAAAACAAGACAACTTACTTTCATCTTGGTTTTTATCATCCATTAGTGCAAACTTGCTATCACAACTTATTGGGTGTATCTCATCACATGAAATTTGGTCCACTATACAACAAATATTCAATTCTCAATCGTCAGCTAGAGTAATGCATTATAGAAGAGAGTTGCAAAACTTAAGAAAGAGAGACATGAGCATGAGAGAATATATATCTAAAATAAAGACTCCCTGTGATAAGACTCTCTGTGACAAACTTAGCTCTGTTGGGAATCAAATATCAGAAAGTAAACAAGTTCTTACACTAGCAAATGGGCTTTATGAAGAATACGAGTCTTTAGTAACCTACCACTACTATAAACATTGTCAATTACGATGCATAAACGCCGACGGAGAAAAAGCATCGGAAATCGCAATGCAACACTGACGAAATAGTGATGGTTAATACCACTAAACCAAATTGAGAAAAAACATCATAAAACAATTGGTATCATGACGTTTTCCTGATCAATTACTAAAATAGTAAATCTAAAGTAAAAATATTTTGTCTATGATGAGACATATCATATTGTTGAAATAAACACCAACAAACAAACGTGTAACACCCCGTAATTTTAACAACACTAAAAATGATAAACTAAAGAGTACTTAATTAAATATTGGGAATTAAGTAAAATGGACTGCGCCATTGCGTTCATCTCGGAATTTTGGTCAGGATAGACGCCAAGTTTGCGTAAAACGGACATCGTATGAGAAAGTTATTAAGGTTAGAAGTATGTATACGTACAAGAGAGATATATGCAAACAAACATTACCCAGAATTCAAAATATTTCGAAAACCGGAGGCGGGAATTCGGCATGTTAGGGGTCGACCCCGTGCCCTATGGGTGTCGACCCATGGGTCTACCCTACAACAGGGATGTCGACCCCAGGGTCAACCCCCCCGGACGAATCTAGACTTACTGCGTGTCCTGGTTCGTTGGCAGATGGCTATATAAAGAACCTTAATCCCATTGTTTTATTCATCTAAATCAATGGTGACAATGAGGTGCTGCCCAAACACAGTTTGATCTAGCCTATTCTTCTTCAACAGCAAATTATACATATTCAGAGATCTGTGCTACAACATCTACAATCAATTCTCTGTTCTTTAGATCCAACCACAGTGAGTTTATGTTGCTTTTAGATATAAACACCTAAATGTAATCTTGACATGTTTATAAGTTTAGATCTAAGCCTACGCCTATTAGTAATCTGATATCGTAACAGATCTGCCATAATTTGTATACCTAATTCACTGCTTAGACCTCAGTATGCCTATTCATGATATCCCTATTCTGTTAGTTTGCTGTATCATGTCACTATATGCCTATTTCATTAGTTTGCCTAATCATGTCATAATACACCTGTTCTGTTAAGTATGACCTATTCAATCATCATATGCCAGTTTTATTTGCTTTGCCTATTCTCCTTCTCTTCTCCCTCTCTTTCCCTTTTTATTTTATAGCCAGGCTACCTTCGAGCCTAGGCCTATCGATGAAATACGCGAGCGCACGAAATTGGGAACATGGGGAATATTAATTTGGGAAATAACTTATATTAGAGCATGACGGGGAAATTTTTGGGCATAGTTTGTACCATGAGCCAAAACTTGAGAATTTGGGGCATAATCCATGTCTTAATCTAAACCTCAACATGGGCATAACTTGTGTCGTGGATCAAATAGGGATTTGGGGTATAATAAACATGAAATTGGTTAATAATGAACATGCCTAAATTTACAGTAATTAGAAACTATAACCATGCTTAGACACAAGGTTAGATTACACTTATGGTAGAGGCCTGCCCGGAACCGCCCGACATATCCAGCGTCCACAAGTGGTAAATCTAATGTGAGGGGTCTAAGTGCATAAACGTACACATAACGGTGCTAAGACACGAGGTTAAGTCTGACTTGTGGTAGAAGTCTGCCTGGAACCAAACGGCATATCGAGCATCCACAAGTTGTAGACTTAATGTGAGAGGTCTAGCGCATTAATAACCATAAATGAATGAATGGTTATACTTAACTGATTTGAATCTATGAGGGTTACATGAACCTATCAACTTAAGTAGGGGTTAAGTAACATGCTTGAATCAATAGAGGGTTAATTTATCTTGTTAAATATGTGGGGATGGGTTATATATATATATATATATATATATATATATATAAACCCAACAAACTTAACCTGTTGAGGTTATGCAATCTTGTTAAACTAGTAGGCATAACCTGAGGAAATCCTAGTAGTGAGGATACAAGCCTAGGGGGAAGCTTTTATCATCCGGTGTGTGGGACCCGTACTTGTCAGTAACCTATCTTGGTATCAAACGGAGAACCCCGAACTAGGTCACGGTCAGGGCACGCTTACTGAGTTGGTTGTAAGAGGTCCATCTAAGGGACGGTGTGGGCAGCGCATTCCGACGGGGTCATGTGCGTGCATGGGTCCTGTTCAGGGAGGTTAAGATGCCGTGACATCTATAGATATGGTTTGTGCACATCTTGTAAACAAAGGGTTGCCACTTTAGGAAGTGATACATCCTACTATGGGGCCAGCAAAAGTTATCTATGAGTTAGGGAGCTAATCGATTGGGGTTAGTAATTAGGGTACATCTAGTCTTGCTTGTTTAGGAGCCTGTTATTATCGTTGGGGGTAACACCGTCAGCTCTGTTGGGCTGCATGTTATTGCATGGGGGTAAAAACCTCTCGCTAGAAGTACACCTGAGTCTACCATCTTGTACTTGTTAGGATCATCTTGTTTTTGTTATGCTAGTATTGGTGCAGAGAAAAGTATCAGAGAAGTGCAATACATGTTCTGTTTATCCTGTTTACCTTGTTATACATGTCCTACGACACTGTTATCTCTCACATCCAGTTTATGTGCCTGTCATGATGCTTTTACTTATTTATATGCTAAAAGTAACTAGACTCGCCAGACTTTATGTCTGGCCCATTTTGTTTCATCTTCTCTCTCTTCCGTCCACCCCCAAGGTTCTTAGGGTGGGAATACTCAAGCATGATCAGGATTCTTCTTTCATTCTGCTTGGAGCTGCTTAGATGTACCGCTTAATTTCGTATCTTCTCTACTATGGCTATATTTTGGGGATTATGCTCTTTTTATGTATTATTGTACTCTGATGATGATTTTGGTACAGGACAGAAGTTTTATGTTGATGTAACGAGTTTTCAGTATTTCAGACTTATTATGTAATTGGGTTTGGACCATGAAGCTTTTCTATTTAATAAAGTTTTAATTCCGCTGCTATATTATATCTCTCGTAATGTTTCTGTTTCTGTTTACCTATAACGCTTCACGAAACTTAATGCATTCTTATAAAGAGTGAAATTAACGGACGTGGGGTGTCACATTTAGTATTAGAGATGAAGGTTACCAGATCGGATAAATGATTTTGAAAATTGTTCTCAAAAAGGTTTTTAAAAAAGGCATTTTCAAAAGAAAGTATGTTTTGAGAAATATACTCCCCAAAGCCATATGAAATATCTTTCGATTCTCTGCTTGAATGCTGTTTTCCTTTTCTTTTTCAACATGTCTGGAGAACCTAATATTCCTAAGGGCATTCAGATACCAGCTTGGTTTTGTAGGTATCTGGATGCTATGGCACCTGCCGAAGGCCAAGCAGACGCCCTCCTCCAGCTGCAGCCGTTGTTCCTCTTCCGCGTGCTGATAATTTCTCTAAGATATGCAAAGATTTCTGTGCTATGGGCGGGAAGCTATTCAGACGAACTATGACTTTCGTAGAAGTAAGGAATTACCAAAATTCCCCTACTTAAAGGATTTGGCAGCTGAAGGATGAGGCCTCGTTTTGGTGGGAAGTGACGCAGGCGGGACGTCCAGTCGAAACTTGGGATAATTTCCAACAGAGATTCGAGATGAAGTTCTTTATCAAGCCAAGCAAAGTATGCAAATGGAAAGGTTTTTGGCACTTAAACAAGGGGACATGTCTGTCAAGGTGTATGTTAATAAGTTTAATCAATTGGTGAGGTTTGTTTTGGATATAGCAAATATCCCTCACAAGAAAGCTTTAAGTTTTGCTAGAGGATTGAATGAACCCCTCCATAGGTTGGCTATGTCTCAAATTCCGATGGGAGCAACTTTTGAGAAACTCGTCGATATGACATTAATGCATGAAGAAGATAAAGGTGAAAAGAAAGAGGCTAAGGTTGAGGGAACACAAAATAAGAAATTGTGGCCAAAGAAAGAACAACAACAACAAAAGAAGGGCGGAAAGAACGGCAAAGCTCGAGATAAGAGGAAATGTCATCATTGCGGATGCGGGGGTCATGTGATCAGGGATTGCAAGAAAATAAAGAACGCTTGTTTCTATTGTGGAGAGGTTGGACATCTTGTTAAGAATTGCTCGAAGAAGCAAGGACAGGGCCAAAAGGGAGGACCTTCTGGAGGGCAGACGCATGCTCTCGTGGCTAGTGCAGTAGATAGAGGTAGGAAAGTTTCCGTTGAAGTTTTGATTTCTCTTTCCAATCATCCTGTTAGAACTCTTTTTTATTCTGGCGCTTCGCATTCTTTTATATCTGATTCTATGGTTGAGTCTCTACACCATAGTACTTGTATGGTTTTGGCTCCCGTAGTTATCTTCAACCCCATTGGTGGTACGGCTCATTTGTCTATGATTTGTCAGGGCTTGAAAAATCTATGTTAGGAGTCGAGTTTGAGTGTGACGGATGTGCTTGGTTTCAGGGGCCATGGTTTGATTCTAGGGAGGATTGGCTAGCCATGTAAGGTGTCATCCTGGATTGTGAGAGAAGAATTGTTAGACTTTTGACTTGCCATGGGAGGACCTTGAGATTTCTTATGACCTAAGGGGTCTGTCATGCTTAGTTTCCTAGAGTCGCTTGATGCATCTATCGATGATCTATGATCTGTACCAATAGTCTATGAGTATCCTGATGCATTTGAGGAGGTTCTAGGATTACCTTCGAGGCGCGAGATTGATTTTCATATATACTTGGTAGACAATGCAAAGCCAGTTGCATTGCCTGTGCGCCACATGGCTCCAAGAGAAAGGAGGGAGCTCAACAAGCAAGTAGGGGATCTACTTGAGAAAGGGTTTATTAGGCAAAGCATATCTAAATGGGGTGCTTCAGTAGTATTCGCGACTAAAGCGGGCGGTTCGCTTCGCTTATGTGTGGATTATAGAGAGTTGAATAAGATCACCAAGAAGAATAGGCATCCACTTCTGAGGATAGATGATCTGTTTGACTAGCTTGTTGGTGCATCTGTTTTCTCTTAGTTAGACTTGGCCACGGGATTTCATCAGCTGAGGGTGACCGAGGACAGTATAGACAAAACCTCTTTTAGGACTCCAAATGGTTTCTTCGAGTGGCTCGTCATGCCTTTTGGGTTGACGAATGCACCTGCCTATTTTGTTGATTTGATGAGTAGGGTGTTTCGGGAGTTCCTAAATAAGTTCATTGTGGTCTTTTTTAATGATAACTTGATTTTCTCGAAGAACGAGGAAGAGCATGCCCTACCTTTGAGGAAGGTTTTGAAAACTCTCCATACACACCAGCTTAAGTCAAAATTCACCAAATGTCATTTTTGGAGAAAAAAAGTGAGATTTCTAAGGCATGTGGTCTCTAAAGAAGGAATAGCAATAGATCCAGCGAAAGTAGTTGTAGTTCAAGATTGGCAGATCCCAAAGAATGCAACGGAGGTTAGGAGTTTTCTTGGTTTAGCGGGCTATTATTGGTAGTTCATTAAGGACTTCACAAAGGTATCAGCCCCACTCACCAGACCGACGAAGAAGAATCTGACATTTTCTTGGAATATTAACTATGAGGATGTTTTTCCAACGATTGAAGAGGCTCTGACAACAACTCCAGTCTTGACCTTGCCTGACGGGAACAAAGTGTTCACAGTATACGCTGATGCATGTGATACAGGGCTTGGTGCGGTTCTAATGCAAGAGGGAAGGGTAGTTTGTTGTAGAGGTAGACAATTAAGAGTTCATGAGAAGAACTACCCTACCCATGACTTAGAGTTAGCTGCCATAGTATTCGCGCTCAAGTCTTGGCGCCATTATCTACTAGGAGAGAAGTTCGAGTTGTACACTGATCATAAATCTCTCAAGTACTTGTTCTCGCAGAAGGATCTCAATTTGAGGCAACAAAGATGGATGGAGTTCCTAGTGTCCTATGACTTTGAGATTTCGTATATCCCTGGCAAGGGTAATGTGGTGGCAGATGCATTGAGTAGGCAAAGGATGACTTTGAGTCCTTTATTTGTGGTAAGAAAAAGCTTGGAGTTTATATTGACTTTTGATTTTAGACCGTCCACCGAGTTTACACCTGGTTTATTTGCATCATTAGAGGTGCGACCTACTCTATTGGATCAGATAAGGATTTCACAGCGTGATGACCCACAGCTAGCAGATATCTTGGATAAGCTCAGTAGAGGGGAGACATCTAGTCTCCTTAGTAGATATTCCACGGATGATAGAGGGTGGTTGCGATGAGACGGAAGGCTTTGTATCCCCGAATCAGGAGTTTGTTGAAAACAGTCCTTGAGGAAGGCCATCATTCTAGGATGACTACTCATCCCGGTGGCGTAAGATGTATAGGTATATGAAGAGGGTTTTCTTTTGGGCTGGGATAAAGAAAGATGTAGCAGAATTTGTTTCTCGATGTTTGATTTTCCAGCAAGTGAAAGCTGAACAAAGGAAGCCCGGTGGTTTGCTTCACCCTTTAGAAGTCCCACAATGGAAGTGAGAGAGCGTCTCTATGGATTTCATTGATGGTTTGCCTAGATCGAGGAAAGACAACACCAGTATTTGGGTTGTAGTTGACAGGCTTACTAAGAAAAGAGGACAACAACATGATTGGCAGCATTTTATCTTCGTGGGATAGTTTGTCTACATGGAGTACCTTCTAGTATTGTGATTAATCGTGACCCCATATTTACCGGTGAATTTTGGTGGGGCTTGCAAGAGGCATTAGGTGCACAATTGTGTTTGAGCACCGCTTATCACCCTCAGACCGATGGACAGACGGAAAGGGTGAATAGAGTTCTTAAGGATCTTTTAAGACTGTGTATCCTAGACTTCTGATGGACTTGGGAAGAGCATCTTCCTTTAGTAGAGTTCACCTGCAACAACAGTTACCAGGCTAGTATTGGCATGGCGCCCCTCGAGGCATTGTACGGACGACCCTGTAGATCACCAACTTGTTAGTGAGAATCTACAGAAAGGCTTCTACTTGGACCTGAGATGATTGGGGAGACTTCAGAGAAGATTGATCTTATACCCAGGCGCATGAAGACAGCTCAGGACAGGCAGAAGTCCTATGCAGATAGGATAAGGACTGACACTGAGTTTGAGGTAGGAGCATGGTCTTCATCAACATATCACCTTTGAGGAATGTTTTTCACTTCGGATCTGTAGGGAAATTGGCACCAAGGTTTGTAGGGTCATTTCCCATAACATAAAGGATTGGCCAAATGGCCTATAGAGTAAAGCTACTAGAGAGACTGTCAGGCATTCATGATGTTTTCCACTTTTCTCATTTACGGAAATGCTTGCATGATACGGTAGAAGTAGTTGAGTCGAGTATGTTTGAGGAAGTGGGGGCAGAACGGGAGGCGACAGTTAGACGAGTTACTTCCCATATTCTTGGATCAGAGGTTAAGAAGCTACGCAACCGACAGGTCAAGTTGATGAAAGTTCAGTGGGGTGTTGACAGAGGATGCAACTTGAGGGACTGAAGACAAGATTCGTGCTTCGTACCCTTTCCTTTTCAGGGATATGTTCTTAACTTCTTTTCCAAAGCTTTTATTCATGCTTGTTTCTATTGTCTAAGTATATCCTATCGATCGAATCTTCGACCTTTAGTTAGGGAACCCATGGACGTAAACATGTGTTTGAGACATGTTATGTTTGATGGATGCAAGAAGATGCAAGTGTTTGCTAGTGGTTGCCTGTGGATACATATACACACACATTAGGCACTAGATCGGCTTAATCACTCTCATACTGCATATGGATGGATATGCATATATTTTTCTTTTAATGTATGAAAGTTGGTGTTTCATCATACGGATGTTACATTTGGATGAATGATTGTGCACACATATAGAACTTACATGTTATAATAGGATTATTTGCATACATGTTGGATTCATGGCACTAACATACATTGCATTAAGGAGGTCAACTGATTCAGTAGACCGCCTGATCATTTTCGTTAGTATAGGGACATATACATACACACCTTTACATATGTTCATACAAGCACTAGGAATATTTTTAAGGACAATGGATGCCTGTGATTGGTGGATGAGTAGATTGATGTGGATGTTAGGATATACATTCTTCATAACCTAGAGATTTCGGGGACAAAATCCTTTAAGTAGGGGAGAATGTAACACCCCATAATTTAAACAACACTAAAATTGATAAACTAAAGAATACTTAATTAAATATTGGGAATTAAGCAAAATGGAATATGCATTGGATTCGTCTCGGAATTCTGGTCAGGATAGACACTAAGTTTGCGCAAAACGGACATCGTACGAGAAAGTTATTAAGGTTAGAAGTTTGTATACGTACAAGAGAAATATATGTAAACAAATCTGGACCTGCCGTGCCCTATGGGTGTCGACCCCTATGTCGATCCCGGGATCGACTCCCGTCCACTCAGGACGAATCTGGACCTGCCGTGTTTCTTGCTTCATTGGAAGATGGTTATATAAAGGACCTTAATCACATTGTTTTATTCATCTAAATCAATGGCGACAACGAGGTGCTGCCCAACACAGTTTTATCTAGCCTATTCTTCTTTAACAATAAGTTATATACGTATTCAAAGATATGTGCTACAACATCTATAATCAATTATCTATTCTTTAGATCCAATCACATTGAGTTTATGTTGCTTTTAGATATAAACATCTAAAATGTAATCTTGGCACGTTTATAAGTTTGGATCTAAGCTATGCCTATTAGTAATCTGAAATCATAACATATTTACCATTTTTTGTAAACTTAATTCACTTTTTAGATCTCAGTATGCCTATTCATGATATCCCTATTCTGTTAGTTTGTCCTATCATGTCATCGTATGCATATTTTGTTAGCTTGCCTAATCATGTCACAGTATACATATTCTGTTAAGTATGACCTATTCTATCATCATATGCCAGTTTTATTTGCTATGCCTATTCTCGTTCTCTTCTCCCTCTCTTTCCCTTTTTATTTTATAGCCAGGCTACCTTCAAGCCTAGGCCTAGAGCTGAAATACGCGAGCGCACGAAATTGGGAACGTGGGGAATGTTAATTTGGGGCATAACTTATATTAGAGCATGATTGGGAAATTTTTGGCATAGTTTGTACCTTGAGCCATAACTTGGGAATTTGGGGGCATAATCCATATCTTAGTCTAAACCTTAACCTGTGCATAACTTGTGTCGTGGATCAAATGAGGATTTGGGGCATAATAAACACGAAATTGATTAATAATGAACATGCCTAGATTGACAGTAATTAGAAACTATAATCGCGCTTAGACAGGAGGTTAGATTACACTTGTAGTAGAAGTTTGCTCGGAACTGCCCGGCATATCCAGCGTCCGCAAGTGGTAAATCAAATGTGAGGGGTCTAAGTGCATAAACGTACACGTAACGGTGCTAAGACACGAGGTTAAGTCTGACTTGTGGTAGAAGTCTTCCTGGAACCAACCGACATATCTAGCATCCACAAGTGGTAGACTTAATGTGAGAGGTCTAGCGCATTAATAACCATAAATGAATGAATGGTAATACTTGACCGATTTGAATATGTGAGGATTACAAGAACCTATTAACTTCAGTACGGGTTAAGTAAACTTGCTTGAAATTAGTGGGAGGGTTAAGTTAATCTTGTTAAATATGTGGGGATGGGTTATACATGTAAACTCGGCAAACTTAACCTGTTGGGGTTATGCAATCTTGTTAAACTAGTAGGCATAATCTGAGGAAATACTAGTAGTGGGGATGCAAGCCTACGGGGAAGCTTGTATCATCCGGTATGTGGGATCCGTATTTGTTAGTAACCTATCTTGGTATCAAACGGAGAACCCCGAACTAGGTCGGGGTCAGGGCACGCTTACTGAGTTGGTTGTAAGAGGTCCATCTAAGGGACGGTGTGGGCGGCGCATTCCGACAGGGTAATGTGCGTGCATGGGTCCGGTCTAGGGAGGTTAAGACGCTGTGACACCTGTATATATGGTTTGCGCACATCTTGTAAATAAAGGGTTGCCACTTTAGGAAGTGATACATCCTACTGTGGAACCAACACAGGGTATCTACGAGGTAGGGCGCCGATCGATTGGGGGTAATAATTAGGGTACATTTAGTCTTTATTGTTTAGGAGCCCATTATTATCGTTGGGGGTAACACCTGTCAGTTCTATCGGACTACCTGTTATTGTATGGGGTAAAAACCTCTCACTAGAAGTACACCTAAGTTTACCATCTTGTACTTATTCGGATCATCTTGTTCTTGTTATGCTAGTATTGGTGTAGAGAAAAGTACTAGAGAAGCGCAATACATGTTCTGTTCTGTTTATCATGTTTACTTTGTTATACCTGTCATATGGCACTGTTATCTCTCTCATCCGGTTTATATGTCTGTCATGTTGTTTTTACTTATTTATATGCTAAAAGTAACTAGACTCGCAAAACTTTATGTCTGACCCGTTTTGTTTCCTCTTCTCTCTCTTCTGTTTCCCCAGGTTCTCAGGGTGGGAATACTCAAGCTTGATCAGGATTCTTCTTTCATTCTGCTTGGTGCTGCTTAGATGTACCGCTCAATTTCGTATCTTCTCTACTATGGCTATATTTTGGGGATTATGCTCTTTTTATGTATTATTGTACTATGATGATGATTTTGGTACAAGACAGAAGTTTTATGTTGATGTAATGAGTTTTCAGTATTTCAGACTTATTATGTAATCGGATTTGGACCACGAAGCTTTTCTATTTAATAAAGTTTTAATTTCGCTGTTATTTTATATCTGTCTTGTAATGTTTTTGTTTACCTATAATGATTCACGAAACTTAATGGATTATGATAACGAGTGACATTAACAGACGTAGGGTGTCACAGAACATATATGCTGATTTGTTTTAAAATATTTGAAATATACTTTTGATGAGATATACAAGTTAATAATTCTGATATAATTTGGATGAAATAATTATCATAAAATAACCAAATTTATAGCTTAAATATATAGAATTTCATTGGAAAAATCGAACAATTTATTTTACAATTACTTGATGCAATTCGAAAGTAGTTAAAATGAAATGTAATCGTTTTGTGATTTTAATAAAATTGACTTTATAATTATATTTACCAACCATCATTTGATTGAATTTAAGTTTTCAATTAAAATAATATGTCGCTTATTTAGTGATGTACAAATATTTACTTTTCTGATATCATATCAAAATTATATAATTAGAACATAGCGTAACTTAGGCAATTGGAAACATTTCATACTTGACTTATTCAATTAGGATCAACATACTTACCATCCTCGTCTTCTCACACAATACCCTTTCCTATTCGATTCCCTCTCTTATTCGATCCTTCCTCATTCAACAACTGCTAAAACCCTAGCCACAATTTTTGCTATCATTCCTCGTCTAAATCATCTTTCCTTTAAATATAAATGCGATTAGTAGGCAAAGATGAATCTTTCTCAACGCGAATCTTAGGTATGTTATTAATTGATTGATTTGTGTTTCTTTGTTTGTTTTTTTATTTCCATTTATTTGTTTCAATTCTACGGAAATATCCTTTTGTTTCAAGTACGTTATTGATCTTTGTCTTTTTTATTATTGATTTGTTGATTTAGGTTTCAGTATACATTGTTTTTGATTTTTTTTTCATTTCAAATCATTATGGCATGAGCGATAATGAAACTGATTCATCTAAAGCATTTTTTTAAATATTATATCACTAATAACGAGGCAAAATCTGAGCTATATCATATGTTTATATGCATAAGAACAGAAGTATTCATTCACAAAACTAGCTGTTTCAATGACAGGCAAGCCTACACACAACATCTTTATCAATAATCATTAGGTAT
Source organism: Allium sativum (assembly GCA_030737875.1). Taxonomy (NCBI): domain Eukaryota; kingdom Viridiplantae; phylum Streptophyta; class Magnoliopsida; order Asparagales; family Amaryllidaceae; genus Allium; species Allium sativum. The sequence goes on along the minus strand of CM060912.1, from coordinate 49,786,998 downwards.
CCATCTCTATTATCACTAATAGTGGAGACTGCATGACTAAAATTTTCTGGTTTTAAAGTTTTAATGCAAAAATCATTGAATAATTTCTTTATAAGTGAATGTGCTGACAGGCATAGGTGTAGTTTTCAATAGATTTATAATGGAACCTCTGTAAAAAACGGAATTGCCTTATTTTTGAATTACCTACCCTGTACAGTCTATTGCTTCTTTATAATGTTTCATGATATCTTGGAATTGATCTTGTTCTTGTTGTTTGTACTTTATTACCACCTGATGTAATAACATTTAAAAGTAAAGGGTTATAAAAAAAAGAGTTAACAAACATTTCAAAAGAAATTCTAAATATTTGAAACTTATGAAATGAAGGAGAATTGGATATTTAAGTCGAAATAAGATAATGATAAATTTAATATGGAACTGAGGAATTTTTTTTTAAGGGATGATAATTTCACAAAAAAAGAAAAAAGAAAAAAGAAAAAAAAGATTATTGTGCTTCCTACTAACGCTATAGCTTGAGATGTAATAATTCGATTTGATCTATTCCTTTTCCGTTAATTAAACAATAGCATGAATAAAAACTCTGAAGTCTGTCACTTTCCAAAATTTTGGGGTTTATAAAGTATTAAACATTAAATGGTGTCGCTGTCCTGAAATGCGAATTTTGTGAAACTGAGCTGAACCATTATGTTCATAACTTTTGATCTGTCTGTCCTATTTTGATTGTTTTACATATTTCGAAAAGCCTAAAACTTAAGCTATAACTTTCATTTGAAGTGATTCACAAAATTTTGAAGTTTGCTAGGCCAAAAGGCAGCTTCAGTTCGCTGGCTTAAGCTTTTGTATGGATTTCGGATTTTTATATTCTGAAAGAAAATGCAATAATGTTAATTGTACTTTATAATTTACTGATTCAGAAACTATTGGGATGCTAAGATATGTTTAAATTAGGCTTGCATTCTTATGTCATATCTTTTTTTGTACCCAACTTCTATAATTGAGTTGAGATTAGGTGTTGAACAAGCATTTTGGACAAACTAGCATTATTGACACGCTTTTGCGCGTCTAATATAAAGAAAATCGGTTAAAAGATTGCTAAAAGTGAGGTATGTTTTTTATATTTAAAATTGATATTAGTAGTGAAATATAAACCATGAAACGAGATTCTGATTGTATATAGCGCTGAAAAGTTAGAAATCTACTCTTTAAAACTGTTAGACCAGAATGTGGTACTAACATCCAAATGCAATGTGAAGTCCTCACAATCACAAATCACCGATCACAAAATGCAGAAAATAGTAAATAACAGGAGACACACGAATTTTTTATAGTGGTTCGGCTCAAACCAAGCCTACGTCCACTTTATTTCTTCTTAAATCCTAAGAAGTTACAAGTACATTTCGTTTAAACTTATACATGAAGTCCTCGTGTTTACAATGAAAAGAAATGACAAAAATGAAGATTATACACGAAATCCTGGTGTAGTAATATGTAATTTGGTTTCTACGTTACGCAATAGCCTTGCGAGAAACAATGATGGAAGTCGTGAGGAGTTAGTGCTCAAAAATACTTCTATTTGCCTTCAATTGGTGTATTTATAGGGGTGGAGAGGCTTCGGGTCGGATGCCACGTGGCGCGCATCCCAAAAATCCCGAATTGTAGTGGAGAACGTGGAGAAAAACCTCTCCAAGTCGTATTATGCCACGTGGAAGCTGATCCATGCAAGTAGGAGGCGTTTGCTCCTTTAAAATCGGTCAAAGCTATTGTGCAGAAACAAGTCCCGGCGGTTTGGATCGAATCCTCTCTCCTCAGATCCAGTCCGGAGCTATGTCTTCGATTCGAAGATATCATGCTCTTTTGAGCGTCTGGGAGGCGGGTCGGTTCGGTCTAGCTCGATCCGAACCGATGTGAGCTAGAGTCCAAGTCCGTCTTCCTGTGTGGGAGCAGATTTTCCTCCTCCGATCCGAAGCGGTGTGCCGGTCCGACCCGGTTGGTCCAAGTCAATTCCAAAATCCAAGTTTCCAGTTATGCGTCCGTTCATGGAAACAAGCGTAACTTCCAAACCATAAGTCCGTTTTGACCAAACGAAAGCTGTACCTGAAGTAATTCAGAGGGCTACAAGAGTTACAGGGCAAATCCCTGTAGTTGATGTTTTCAGGCCCAAAAAAGGTCATCTATTAGGAGTATCGAGCCATTCTTTGTTTGCGATGCGACTTCAACCAAATCGCTTCCTGTCTTCTGACGATGTTCCCAATACTAAAGCGTATTGTTAATCACAGATTTCACGTGTGACGGCTTTGAACAAAAAGCGTACCAATATGTTTTCCCCCAGAACATATCTTGCTGGTTGAAGGAAAATGTGTTCTGGATAATACAAGAAATCCAAGGCCTCACCGGGCCTACCAGCTGTAGGTATAATCCGTACCTGCAAAGAAAAAGAGGCGAATAGATGTGTCAAATCCTGACAGCTTTTCTTAACCTCTTCGAGCATAAACCATGCTTGGTCATCCTGCTGAGCATAAACAATACTCGAGGGACGTTTGAATCATTCTGCCATGACTTGGGATAGGATCTAACCTTCCAGGCATAATCCATACTGGGAAGTTCAAACTGAGCATAAGCCATACTCAAGTTTTATTGAGTTCCTTTACCAGATTCTGACGAGACCATTCGCTGTTCCTAAGTATAATCCATACTTGGATATCGAACGGAGTATAATCCATATTCATACCGAGATAGAGCTATACTTGCCACAACCTGACAAGATAGTCAATCCCTAAGCACAATCTATACCTAGGGTTTCGAGATAAGTATAAGCCATACTTTAATTAAAACTGAGAATCCTGTCACAACCTGACAAGATCCTTAAATTTGCCAAACATAATCCATGCTCAGAAAGTCCTTCCTTATTCAATTTATTCAATTCAAAATAAAAAACCAAATCAAATCCTGATTGGTTTATCATCGAGTGCAAAGCACGCTTTGGGGTTAAATCCTAACCCCGTGCGCGTGTACTCCGATTTAGCCAATCGGAAAACTTAAAAAAGCAAAAACATATCTTAAATCCTAAGAAATGCAGACTGATCCATTCCAGATCAGTTGATGATGAGCCCACAAGAGCTCGATCCCGGGTCATTCCCTCTCCGGGAAGCAGGAGGTGGCAGTGCAGATGCAAGTGCTGTTGGTTGTTTCACATACTCGGGTAGCTCTCCACGTCTAACCCGTTCCTCAATCAGATCTCGTAGATGCCAGCAATTATTCGTGTCATGGCCATCCATATCATGGAATATGCAATGTTTTCCAGAATCACATTCTCTTTGCGATGGCTCCCTCGTGGAAGGATTTGGGTAGGATATGGCACCGTTTGTGTCCATGTAGATGTCAAATAGCGAAGCACTGAGTTCAATGTACTTTTCGTAACTGGGCCCTCTCCAAGGTTGAGTGTTGTGGTTATTCTTAACAGCAGTTTTTCCCTTTCCTTTTCCAGAGTTAGACGGTCCTCCGTCTTTAAGCATGTTGACATCAAGAACGTCCTTTTGGGACGTTGCATCTTCTTCACGCAGAAATCTGTCTGCTTCAAGGTAGAATTCGCTGAGATCACGCGGCGGGTCTCGATGCAAAGATTTTTTGAACTCTGAGTTTTCTAGAATGCTGGATACTGCTGCCATCAATACCATGGATGGTTCAGGTCGATCAACTGATGCTGCTACAACGTTGAATATTTCCAGGAATGAACGCAGAGTTTCTGTAGGCGTCTACTTGACTGTAGTAAGCGACATGACGTTCTTGGGTCGAGAGATGTGGATCCGAAACTGTTCAATAAAGCAAGCAACCAACGTGTTTATGTTGTTGATCGATTCCGTTCCTAGCTGCCGAATCCACATAGCAGTTATATCAATAAAAAGAGGGGGAAGCATTTTGCCATAATGTGTTCCGATGCTTGATTGAACTTCCATATTCCTTTTGTAGCGCATTAAATGTGCGGTAGTATCCGTCCTACTGTTATAAGGCTCTAGAACTGGAAGTTTGAAATCTGAAGGATTGCGAGAATTCCTGATTTCTTGCATGAATGGATTGTGATTGACGTCATCCATGTCATTCTGATAAGTGCGGCCTCTCCAGAGGCGTTGAATGAGATTGGCGAGTCGGTCGCCTTCAAAGAGTTTTTGTAAGCTGCCAAAATCAGAGATGGTGCCCCCAGCGTTAAGTCCAGAAGAGTTTGGGAATGCATGGGGTGCTTGGAAAGTCATTTGGTTCGGATCGATGGTCTGTGGGTCGTAGGGACCGAACCGGTCTGGTTGACCTGTTCTGAACCGGGGAGCTTGAGGATGACGCTGTGTGTTATTGCCCATCCGAACCGGGGCAGATATTGGTCACGCTTGACCTGAGTTTCTGAGGTTGGCAACATCTCCATCCAGAGCGTTAAGTGCTACAGCCGCAAAATGCTGAGGGGGACCCTTGTTCCATCTGTGCCACCAGTTAGGATCGGTTCCGATCTGATCTAGTTAGATGTGTTTGCTTGAACTGAAGTCAGCTTTGCTGCGATGGGTGCGGGTCGGATAAGGACCGATCCGACCCGGTTGGTTTCAGCTGTTCGAGCTGGTTCCAAGTCATTTCCAGGAAGTTGTATGTTTCCGCTCAGCCTACCTTCCATCCAAGCAAAGAATTCATCCATCATCTCCTGTTGTTTTCGAAGGAGATCATCTTGTCTTGCCATCTGAGCTCTCAGTTCAGTGAGAACGCCATCCATCTCCTCTCTGGTTAAGTATGATGATGGATTTCCATGAGAGAAAGCTTCATAGCTTGCCTCATTTCTCGTGCCTTCATCCTTCGTACGAGGAATCTTTCATTTGGCCACTGATCCAATAGATAAGCATTCTGATTCCTTTCAAACTAGAAGAAGAAATAAAAGCGTGGGCCACCTACCTGGCGCCAAAATGTTAGACCAGAATGTGGTACTAACACCCAAATGCAATGTAAAGTCCTCACAATCACAAATCACCGATCACAGAATGCAGAAAATAGTAAATAACAGGAGACAAACGAAGTTTTTATAGTGGTTCGGCTCAAGCCAAGCCTACGTCCACTTTATCTCTTCTTAAATCCTAAGAATTTACAAGTACAATTTGTTCAAATTTATACATGAAGTACTCTTGTATACAATGAAAAGAAATGAGAAAAATGAAGATTATACACTAAATCCTCGTGTACTAATCTGTAATTTGGCTTATGTGTTGTGCAATAGCCTTGCGAGGAACAATGGTGGAAGCCGTGAGGAGTTAGTGCTAAAAACTCCTTCTATTTGCCTTCAATTGGTGTATTTATAGGGGTGGAGAGGCTCCGGGTCAAATGCCACGTGGCGCGCATCCCAAGAATCCCGAATTGTAGTGGAGAACGTGGAGAAAACCTCTCGAAATCGTGCTATGCCATGTGGAAGCTGATCTATACAAGTAGGAGGCATTTTCTCCTTTGGAATCGGTCAAAACTGTTGTGCAGAAATAGGTCCCGGCGGTTCGGATCGGATCCTCTCTCCTTCGATCCAGTCCGGAGCTATGTCCTCGATCCGAAGATAACATGCTTTTCTGAACGTCTGGGAGACGGGTCGGTTCGGTCTAGCTCGATCTGAACCGATGTGAGCTAGAGTCCAAGTTCGAGCTCCCTGTGTGGGAACGGGTTTTCCTCCTCTGATCCGAAGCGGTGCACCCGATTCGACCCGGTTGGTCCAAGTCAATTCCAAAATCCAAGTTTTCAATTCTGCGCTCGTTCACGGAAACCGGAGTAACTTCCAAACCGTAAGTCCATTTTCACTAGACGAAAGTTGTACCTGAAGCTAATTCATAGGGCTACAAGTGTTACGGGGAAAAGCCCCGTAATTGATGTTTCGGACCCAAAAGAGATCATCTATTAGGAGTATCAAGCCATTCTTTGTTTGCGATGAGACTTCAACCAAATCGCTTCCTGTCTTCTGACGATGTTCCCAATACTTAAGCGTATTGTTAATCAAAAATTTCACGTGTGACGGCTTTGACAAAAAAGCGTACCAACAAAAACCAAATTGAATATATAATAAATGAAAATGTAACAATTGTTTACTTAATGCAGCATTTGAGCTACCTTAGTAAAGTAGCTACGTAAACCTTCACATCAACATTTGAGCTACCTAATACAAGATAAAATCCTGATTTATTAAGAACCCATGGCAAAAGAGAAGCCAGCATAAAAGCCAGAATCATTATAACGAGGGCTTGAATATTCTGCCACCCAAGGTTTTGTGCATACATTCCTCCATCAATCTAGAAACTCAACAAGGTAGATTGAAGAAAATCTGTAACCACCATGAAAAGATACATGGATTATGTTTAACTCATGAATATTACCCACTATTAATATTATATGTTTTAACTCTTAACCTTATTTTTAGTGCACTATTATATTACCTCAATTGAGAGAAAGAAAAAAAAAGTAAGCCTAACATATTGCAATTCAGACAATAACACAGTAAAGCGACTCAAACATGGTTTATTCTTCTTATAGAAATATGATTGCTGATATGAGAGTTTCAGTTGCGAACCTAATATAGAATATGGAATGGTCAATCGACTTATCCATGCGCCTATGCTTGCACGTATCCTCTATAGATTCATCTTTTGACCTTGTTTTTGTTGTTTCAGCTTAGGCTTTTGATATATGCATTTTGGCTGCTACATTTTATTTATTCTAAAATTGCACTTTATGCTCTGTGTCGTAATTGAGTTCATAATGCAAGTACTTCATTGCATTGGTTTGTTGCTTCAATATGCTACTGCTACTTTATATTGCTTGCATCATCATGCTCTTTATCAGCTGGCTTCAGTATTTTCTACTACTAACGATCCACTCTTCTTGAGTTCTGTTATGTCCAAACAACAACTGCAGTTGCTTCAGTGTAGCTCATTTCCATTCTTGCCTCCTTTTTTGGACATCGATATGCATTGTATTACTTGCCATACACATAATGCGGAATGCCTCTCTCTTGTTCATGCAACCAAATTCTATGCATCACATTTTAGCGCATAGAAAGAACAAATTTTTCATGTTTTGTTCCAGACGGTAGTTGTTCTAATATTAGACTTGGCACTTGCAGCAAGGTTTCCCTAATTTAATATATTATATGAAAGCACAATCTTTTCTCAAAGACCTTTCAGTTCCACTTTTGTCAAAAAAATAGGATGGTGCCATCTGTCCTCAGGAAAAGATCGTTCGGTCTTGGTTTCACGTCGACTTGAATTCCATGTGTTTCCTCTTAGCGTTTACACCAGTAATCAGTCCCCTCCCCTTCTCATAGTATCGACATAACCTTTAACCCAAATTCCATAACCCTACCGAATTGACCCCAACATCGTCGTTTTCTTCCTCTACCTCTACTCGGTCCCTTGCCCATAATCTTTGCTGAAGGTTTCACGCCTCCCCCTTTCGCTCTGCACCGATGTCGGCGGATGCCTGACTTCCTTTTTTACTCGATTCTGGTGGCTACCATGCTCTACCTTCAGCCAACTTCTTCTTCCCGACGCAGATCCATGCCAGCTACATAATCAACTAGCGCTTTGGAAGTAAAAGGTAGCTTTCTCTTTTCCTTCTTCGGCTCTTTATGTTTACTTCTTTTTCATACTAATCCTAACATGTTCCTATTCTAACGCTGTGAGTTATCTTGCCTACCGCACCCTGATTTTGCTGTAAGCATCGCTTCAGCTCAGCTGCTGGTTTTAATTGAACCAGATCTAAATTCAATAATTGTACTTTAATCATTTTCTTTTGAGTATCCTATCGCTGTGCTTTTACTTCAACTGTAATCGTAGTTGTCCATCGTTGCTTTTCCGCCTTCCAACCAGCCAGCAGCCACCAACAATTTGCCGCTCTGCATCCATCGTTCGACTAGGGTTCCGACTTAGGTACGTATTTCTTCTCTACTACCTATCAATTTCATGCAGCTCATTTTCCTAATGGATAGGTCAACTGTTAGCTTTCGTTTTAGCCTTATTTTTGGGAAATTTCTTCTCCTTTACGCATTCCATTTCTATAAATTGCCTGTTCTGCCTGTTAGATCAAACTTTCTTTTTAAACTTCCATATTTTCATTTTCCCTCATTTGCTGCTTTTACAGCATTTGATCACTATTCATAAACCTTTCTCTTGGTTCAGGTACAACTTGATTTAATTGAACCATCTACATTTAAACTTTACTACTTGGAGATTAGTTTGAGATTTATGATTTGTAATTTCAATTTGAAGACCATTTAAAGAAACATAACCAATTAAAGTCATACCATATGCTAAAAGATTTGTTCTTAGAGTATGAATTGATCTAAAGCTTCAACAATCCCTATCATCGATACCCTTGATCCATTAATGGGAATTCAAATGGAAAATGAATTTTTTTTTTTTGGTTTAAAAACTGCAATTGGTTTATTTAAAATTTTACTCGGTTTTTTATCCTAGAATAATCTTTCCAAATTGTTTTGTAATACTGTAATATAGTTTCAAATCATGTGCTTTAAGTTATATTCAAATGAGGGTTAAGATTTTGTGTATGCATCCAAGTATTAATGGCTATGCACTAGGTTAATATTTACGTTCCAATGTTAACTTTGAATAGTGTCAATCAGAAATTTATTTTAATTTCTAAATCTAGATTACAGAGTTATTTGATGTAATCATGAATTTGAGGTTCTTAAATGGAAACATATTCTTTGTATATAAATACTCGGTCTTATCTTCATTCTTGATTTATTAGTTAATAAAATTAGTTGAAATTACTAACACAACTTAATAAGCTGTTGAATTTTGGTGATCTCCCTAACATATTCACGTTGGTGGGATATTCAAATGGAATCATGATATAGTTTGTGTCTGTTGTACAGGTTAATAGTAGTTAGAATTTTTCCATGTCATGTTCGTTTGTAGTTCATGTGTTTCAGATTTGAGACGTGTTTATGGGAATATATTTATGGATATGATATTCATGGAGAGTTTCCAAAGCATATGAAATTATGAAGATCGTTTTACTTACAATATTTTTTTGATGTAGTCCTTCAATTGACCGTGGGATTTGGAATATGACAGTGACCATAATTTTGGTCTCTCAAATTCTTAGGTTGTGTATGCTTTAGCCGTTTGGCATAATTAGTAACTGGAACAAATTTACGTCTATACCATTGAAAGTCTCCAGAGAGTACAATACTGATGATCACATTAGTAAATGCTATATATAAGTACAGATATTTAAGTGTTTAATGTGCATGTTATTATATTTAATAACTATATTATTTGGTAAACATGCAATGACATTGTTATAACATATAAATTGAATTATAGTACACCGAATTAACTCAAGCTTATGTAATATTTGATGAAATATTAAGAGCTTTTAACATGTTAAATTAGAATGATTAATGATTCATTTGGTAAGTTATCATATATGGTGCTACTGTCTATTTCATTCATATTTGTTATCAAACTTCAAATTAAATTTTAAATATTGACCAATGTCATTAATTCCCTTGGTATCAATATAATTCTTTTTGTTATTGTCGTTATAACACCGGGTTAACGATGAACAAAATCCGACTTTGCGAAGCCCATTTTGCAAGGAAGTGACAGAGACCTATGACATCCCTATTAGTATCTATTATGCATTAGCAAAATGAAAAAAAAAAACCTAAATTTAGCACCTACAGTTTACCTAAATTTCATCAGTAAAAGCTAAGACCATAACTCTTGCAGGTTCCAATTTTATTTTATGACAAGTATATTTACAGGAAGAAAAAATTGCATAAATTTCAAATTGTCTAGCTTTAGATAGACAATTTTATCATAAGATTGTAGAACTGAGATGGAATCATCTCGGCGTTTGTTCTTTCAACAATTTTAAAGTAACACAGGCATTTTTTGTTTTAATCATAATTATCCCAACCTCTACCTGTGTTAAAGTTATTATTTAGTCGAATCACCTAACCTTAAGATAATGCTGAGTGTAGAAACATCCTGTCAATACTTCTACAAGTTGACGTAAAGGAGAGGTATCTGAATGAGGTATGATGTTATTCAATGGCATTAGCATATCTATTATATTATATTCTATAAGTTTCGATGTGTCATGTAGTCATTGTAACTTGGTAACTGTGTTTTTGTATTCGATTCCAATATAGCATATATGTACATGGGCGATTACAATACCAATGATCCTTATAATATAACCCATTATCATATTTAAAAATATGCAGATTTTTTCATTCTGTGAGATATGATAACCCCCTTTTGGTTGCGGTGAAAAAGGATCATGATTCTATGTGACATTTTAGAAGCATTTGTTCATTTTATTTGATTCACTTGGTATGTGTGTATTATTTTCACTTTGACTCATTATGTTTTACTCATTTTGCTACTACTTTCCATCCTCTATACAGTACATTCCAAAATCCACCTTTGACTGCCAGCCATGATTGGTTACAATTTTCAAATTTATAAAAGTACCATATCCTATAAAGTATAATGCATTATCCAAAGTAAATGTGTGCACTTGGTCTTCCCACATTCAGAACATCACACAGTTTGTATCTATCATGCTTACTTCATTGCGTAGTTACATTAGAGGATTTGTTGTTATATTTTCTTATTTAACACTACTGCATGTTACCTCATACAGTCAGAACAAAAAAAACTGCATAATACTCATCCAACCCACTACCCTCCAATCCATAAATATAGTTAGCTTAGATCCACATGGCCATTCTTGACTTTGGATAAAAAGAGCTTCTTCAACTTGATGACCATGTACTTTTTTGAAGAAGGTACGGTACATGACTTTCATAACTTTCACAAATAGTGGAAGTTAGGGGATGTAGATTTAATATAAAAAAGCAACTTCTGATGAATTTATGTTGTGAATTGACTTTTTATTTCTTTACCTCTATCTGGTTTGAATAGTTGGGATTGAAGATCACCAATTTCATGGGCTTAAATTTAATCGAAAACACTCTTAGCGCGTTGTGAGCTTTACCTTCATCCAATTTTCAGGTTCCCTTTCTGTTAAGGTCTAAGAAGACCTATGGATAAAACAAACATTTACGCAAGTCAAGTCTTAGATATCTTAGTTTTTTCCCCTCTACTTTCGAAATGGTATTTAATCATCTCACTATTTTATTTCTTCCATTGGTTAATGTAGAATACACTGATAGCAATCCTTCATCAGAAATATATAAATTTTCTTCCTTCCTTCCACCTTATTTCAGTTGCCATTATGTTATGAATTCAAAATTATTATTTTTAATATGAATCACTACCAATGAGTTCTTTAAACCTTGAAAAAATATATTAAGTTATAAGTTAGATTTCACAGCATACAACACTAGCAGTACTAAAGTTAAGCCAACCTTAAGATCTCTTTTAAGCAGCAATGGCCTATAGAGATGCGATGATTCTTTGGTTAAACAGTGTTGTCATAATGGTGCTTTACTTTCGTTTCTTTGCTCCTGATTTCTGGTATACATTATAAATGTATTTTCATGTGCCTAGGTTATTACCATCCCTAAACATTTCAATTTCTTCTATACACAATTTTTTCTGGTAGTTTCTTGATTTCAAGGGATAAAAGACAAATAATTTTTATTTGCTCATATCTAACATAAAGTAGATTCTAAAGAGGTTATTACTATAACTTAGATAATATGTAATACAAACACATGTATATCACTTTCTTCACTGTATGTTATATGCGTCCTTTACTTATATATATCTTAGTAATATCGAAAGATGGTATGTAGTAGGACTAACAAAAAATGTATTAAAATTTAGTAAGAGTGAAGAGAAATAAGTGGGTACTGGCCTGATTAAGAGATATTGGTTGAGATTGTTACATGAACATCCAAGCAAAAGATGCACAGCGCTTTTAGCTAATATTTATTTACTCCTATTTTCGTGCTTATTATTTCCAGGAATAAATCATCTTGATTCTACATCATTGTCATGGTAAAGAGGGAATCAGCTTTTGATTTCACGCTACAGTACAGTTACAATATATAAATTTTTATTTCCCCTAAGCATTTTAACTTATTTTGAAAACAATTTTGTCCTACAGCTGTTGGAATGGCAAAAATTCAGTGCTCATCATGCTATCTTCTCCCAACATATTTGTCTGAAGCTGGAAATCGACCAATCATGATGTTGCTCACCTTTTTCTTTATCTAAATCTATTACCAATTGTGTTTTTATTCACTGTAAATGTACAAGCATCATATTTAACAATAAATTCTATTGTGATCATGTTTAGATGCCTATGTTTTCTCTTTGTTTTTCCATTAACTGCACGTTTTATGTATGCTATCTGAATGATGTAAAAATGTGTTTCAGAATTATCTAATTGTGTACTAATATTTACGTATTGAACTATTATCACTATGGTTTGTGCACACATATATCCATGCTTACGTAGGTTTTAAAGTAGTCCCTACAGCTGCACTATATAAAAAAATGAATATCCATGGCACAAATTAATACAAATGTGGCTATGGTCCGTGTGCGTAGCACGGGTTCGCACTAGTTTAACAATTGAAGACAATAAGGTTCTCTTTCTTGGTAGAATATAGGGACTCTGACTCATCCTTGTTCATGCAAATAAACCAAAGATATGTAGGGCCTATAAAATCTTTGAAGTACACACCAGGAATGCAAGATTAAATCAAGGTAAATTAATCTAAATGTTCCGCATATTTTTTAAAGTTAAAAACATAGGAAAAATGATATACGTAACATTAAAAAAGAAGGTTAATAATTGGTATAGAAGTGATTATTCTCATTGGTCCAAAATAGAATTTGCAATGGACAATTTTGTTTCTTGTAAAATGAATGTAAATAAATGAATATAAAGTTATATAGCAGGCTAATATATATAGCCAAGTATTATCAGTACAACTGCATTATTATATGTAATATGGGTTAAGCCCAGCCCAGACAATTATAAGGGCAAATAAGTAACAAATGGTCTTCTGTATATGCTTTATTAGCCTCCCGCAATTTCGACTAGGGTTTTCCACCCTCTTCCTTTACGCCGTCGTCATCAACAACACATAAATCCCCATGCATCCTCCGAAAATTGTTAGCAGAGAGGGATTTTGTCAAAACGTCTTCTCTTTGAAAGTATGCTGGAATGTGATTAACTTCCAATTGTCCAGCAATAGTTTGCTCACGCACAAAGTATAGATCGATCTCTATATGCTTTGTGCATGCATATTGTACAGGATTAGCAGAAAGAGACACTATGCTCATATTATCACACCAATCGTGGGTTTCTTCTTCGATTGGAATCCTAGCTCTCTAGTCAACGAGTTAATCCACATGATTTCAGCTGCTGTGCTTGCTACTGATCTGTATCCAGTTTCAGTACTGGAACGTGAAATCGTTTCTTGCTTTTTTGAGCACCAGGAAATCGGATTCGAACCCATATATATACAATACCCTAACGTCGACCGTCGATCATCAGGATCTGAAGCCCAATCGGAGTCATTGTATGCCTGTAGGCTAATTTCTTTACAAGTCTTTAATTTTAATCCATAATCTAAAGTGCCTTTTAGATAACGAAGAATTAATTGCACACCAGTGTTCATTTATGGGATTTTCCATAAATTGTGACACTTTGTTCATGCTGTAACAAATTTCTGGTCTCGTAACAGTAACGTATTGCAATGCCCCGACTATACTTCGATAGAATCTTGCATCTTCAATTGCCTCACCTTTATGCTTAGATAGTCTTAAGTTTGTAGTCATGGGTGTTGGTAGAAGATTGGACTTGTCCATTCCAGCACGAGTTAAGATGTCTAATATATACTTTTTCTGGGATAGTAATATTTCATCCTTGGATTTTTGCATGATCTGAATGCCTAAGAAATAGTTATATTTCCCAGATCCTTTATAGAAAACGAATTACTGATATGCTTTGTGATGTTACTGATTTCTCTGTCATCATTCCCAATTATAAGTATATCATCGACATATACTAATATGTATATCATGCTATCACCCCTTTTTCTGATGTGCAAAGAATTGTCTGACTTGGCCGTAGTAAATCCCAAATTTGCAAATGTGTACTTGAGCTTCTCATACCAAACTCTAGATGCTTGTTTAAGGCCATAGATAGACTTATGTAATTTACATACAAGATTTCTATTGTTCCCAGTCTCATAACCTTCTGGTTGCATAATAAAGACTTCTTCATGTAGATCTGCATTTAAAAATGCATTGTGAACATCCAATTGTTTTATAATCCAGCGATTATGTAATGCTATAGTTATCATAATCCTGATAGTAGTGGGATTTACAACGGAGAGAAAGTCAATGTAAAATCAAATCCAAACTCTTGTGAATACCCTTTTGCAACGAGTCTGGCTTTGTATTTTTCTATGCTTCCATCAGGCTTTCTCTTTAGCTTGTAGGTCCATTTGCATCCAATGATGTTTTTGTGCTTTGGTGCTTCAACCAAACTCTAAGTTTTTCAGTAATGCATTGTATCCATCTCTCATGGCTATTCTCCATTTTTCATTGCTGATGGCTTCTTTAAAATTGATAGGCTCTCTCTCATCTAAATTGGCAGTGTATAACTTTGGTTTAAATATCCCATATTTAGCTCTAGTCAACATATGATGCTTGTTTGCCCCAGTTTGTTGTGCATGATCACTTGAGCTTTCTGTGTTGCCATTGTTTGTGTTTTCACTGTTGTGACTGCTTGCTTGATTACCACTTATTGTAGTATCCTCATCATTATGACTCTCTTTAATATCTGTATTCCCTTGAGTAGTAACATCATCTTGGTACATGTTGTTCAGAGAATTTGAGAAGCTAAAACTTGATCTGGTGCTGGGTACAGTACAGTCATCATCTGTGTTGTCCTTGTCTTCCTGATCAGGTTTTCTGATATTCCACTTAGCCAGTTCTGGTGGTGATACGCTCAGTTTCTCTGTAGCAACTATTTTTTTTAGTTGTTTTGATGTTGTTGTCTGCAAAAGGAAATACAGACTCATTAAATTTCACATGCTTAGAAATATAAAAGTGTGCCACTACCATCCAAACATTTGAAACATTTTTGATTATTTGCATAACCCAAAAAGGTGCATGGTGTGGACCTTAGGCTTAACTTATGCTTATTATAGGGTGTAAGATGTGGAAAACACAAGCACCCAAATGTTTTTAACTCTTTGTAGTTTGGCTTAGTCTTAAATAGCATTTCATAGGGACATTTCTCTTTAAGAATGGTAGTGGGTAACCTGTTTATCAGGTACACTGATGTCGCAAATACTTCTGTCCAAAACTTTAAGGGCAGTGATGCTTGTGACATCAGTGTTAACCCTGTCTTTACAATGTGCCTTTGTTTTCTCTCAACTAAGCCATTCTGCTCCGAGGTATATGGACAAGTAGTCCTATGTTAAATGCCTCTACTTTCAAAATAAGCCGTTAAGAGTTTAAACTCGGACCCCCCATCAGTTTGCAAGGTTTTGACCATGCGGTTTGTTTGTTTTTCTATATATTTGATGAACTGTATGGTTATCTTACAAGCCTCTGAATTGATCTTGAGAAAGAAAATCCATGTGTATCTAGTAAAAGCATCAACGAATGAGAGGTAATACCTGTGTCCCTGGTCTGAATGCATGGGTGCTGGACCCCACAGATCTGCTGCTATTAATCTCATTTTCATTCAACATTTGTTTTATAATTTTCAAATTTGGATGTCCTAATCTATTGTGCCAACATTCAAACATAGCATTACTATTTACATGATAAATTCCAATATTATCACAGGAATTTTCAGTGATAGGTCTATAGCCAGATTTCACATTGCTGAACTTGTATCACCCTGTGTCCAATTTACCATGTAATAAAATGTCCTTATTTAGAATATCTCTAATTAGACAGTACTTTGGGTGAAACTCAAAATATACTTTGTTGTCATTAGCAAATTGTGATACACTAATTAAATTTTTCCTAATACTGGGTACTCTTAGTAAATTATTGAGATAGAGTTGCCTCTTACCTCTAATGTACCCACAGCCAACATAAGATATACTTGTCGTCTCACCATTTCCCATACAAACAGTATGCATACCTGCGTAGTTTTTATTGCCTTGGTTTAGATTTTGTAAATTGTTGGTCACATGATTTGTGGCACCACTGTTCGGGTACCATTCATCCAAACTTGAATCATCAATTCTGCTATTATCATCATTGCTGGATCCTTGAATTCTTGATCCTTCTGAACTGTTTCTTGTGGGATTAACTTGTGCCAAATTCACATTAGGACCCCTTTGATTGTTTTGATTTTGCTGGCCAGTGTTGTAATCAATGTTAAACCATAAATAGAATTTATTTCCCACATGTCCAATTTTTTTCGCAAATTTGACATTTAGGCCTATTACTGCTCCATCCTCTACCTCTTCCTCTCTGATTAGTAGCTCCCCTTTGTGGTTGATTATCCTTTTGACCAAAATTTCCTTTCTGTTGCATTTTGTTTCTTGACACAGAAGTGTAGTTTACTGAAAATTCTGGTTATGACATTTTTCTTTGTTCAATTCTACCTTGGTGAGCCAATAGTGTCGAATGAACATATTCAAGATCTGGAACTACCTTTTGTGATGCAATAAAAGTGACAATCAACTCATATTCCTCATCTAAACCCCTAGTGATGTATCTTGTGCCCAGTAGCAGCCAATAGATCACAAAGTGTCTTTGGGTAAGATATTCACTCGTAGACTATTTTGTTTGCGCATGCTATGCAACTGGCTTCTGTAGTGCATAATTCTCGCTCCAGATTACGAGTTGAAAATCTATTCAATTGCTTTCCATATTTCATACGATGTTGTCTTGCCAATGATTTGTGATAGGAGATTTGAACTTATAGAAGAAATTAGCCACGATGCCAATAGGCTATCCTTTTTTTGATGCATAACATAATCTTTATTGCTCACAAGGTTTCCAACTTTGTCTTGAATTGTAGCAGGTGGAACAGATTTGGTACCATGTATGTATTCTTGTAATCCATACCCTCTTAATGCGGTTTCAACTTGATACCTCCATAACATATAGTTGTCTTCATCAAGAGGAATACTAATTACATGACTTTTTGGTTTTACGAGGTTAAAGGATGGTGTTGTGGTGGAAATCACTGATGATGCACTGCCTGCGGCGGCTGAACCAATACTCTGATTGTCTCCTGCCATGGCAGGAGAAAAGTGATGGTAAAAAAGATAGTGCACCAATACAAATCAGGTGGTGACAGTTTCTTGAAGGATACGAGATCAAAACTCGTGTTTCTTGGACGGCAATTTCGCTGTATTCAATGGTTCTGCAACCAGAATCACGTTAATTGATTCTTGGATGGCAAACTTATTGGGTGTAGTGACCTCTGCAACCAGAAACCAAACCCAAATGATGATCACAAACGATCAGATGGGTGAAACTACAGCCAATGGGGGAAGGTGATGAAGATTCTCTGATTCCACTACTTGGCACGGCAGTAGTGGGAAAAAGAATGACTGAAAAGATGGGATCTACACGCGATAAATGGTATCTTCTCGGATGATGATGCAAAAATTGAGGAGGGAAGGCAATGCCAACCTTTCTTGCATGTGAAGATGAACACTGATGCAGCGGTGGAGGATCTTGCAAATGCCATTAGGTTTTGGCGCTCCGATACCAAAATAGAATTTGCAACGGACAATTTTATTTCTTGTAAAATGAATGTAATTGAATGAATATAAAGTTACATAGTAGGCTAATATATATATAGCCAAGTATTATCAGTACAACCGCATTATTATATGTAATATGGGCTAAGCCCATCCCAGACAATTATAAGGGTAAATAATTAATGAATGGTCTTCTGTGTATGCTTTATTAGTCCAAACATTATTGATTAGTAGAGCCGGTAGGACATGCACCATTTAAATTTGGAGTTAATTTCAAGTCATATCAAATTTGGATTACATCGTTATTTAGTATATAAACTGAAAGTACAGAATATGGTTACGCATGTTTATAAATTTGATGTCTTCTTTTCATGATATATTGTTAAAGCATTCTTGGTATTTCCGCATATATTAAATAATGTTTATTAAACGGTTATTTCCAAGGTTCCCAATATTGACATTTACTGCCACATTTAGGTGGATAACAGGGAAATGGTATCATGATATTATTTGTAAACTTATTCAAGCACTCGATCTTCTATTATGATCGATAACGAGGAAGCAACTCGCATGAAGAAAATATTAGAGTAAAATGAGAAAATTGTCGAGCTACACGAATAAATATAACGTGAACAAGTTGAAGCAACTGAACCACTTAAATCTAGTTGTGGGGTGATTGAAATATTAAGGCATGAACAAATAGAAAGATATCAACGACTATGAATCGAGTCAGAAGAGCAATTGCATAAGGAGCGGGTTAAGGTGAATGAAATGCATGAGCAGATTCAAGCAAAAATCCTTTCCCAATCTACGATGCAAACAGGAATTTTTGTACGATGGCTGCTTTGTTAGTAGGCATCTTTATTTGCCTTCAAATTCGAATTTTACTTGAGTTTATGTTTGTTTATTCTGACCTTTAATTGTTGTCGTAGTTAAGGCTATTTAGGATTATTTCACATGCAAAATATAGCAAACTTAACTGCAATTGTGGCATTGAATTAATAATGCATATGATATATTTCACCATATCTTGGCTATTTTTGACTATGTGCAAAGGCAGAGGCACATGTCACATGACCCCACCAGCAAAAAAGTCACTTAAATTTTATTTTTATCATCCACACTTCTAAGTCTTGAATTTCTCGACATGCAATTGCAAAGACTCTTCCTAGATTTAAGTCTCTTTAAACCTTCATCCCTGCTCGCAACCGCAACCCACTTAAAACATTACTACTCACGACAACAATGGTAGAACCCAAATTTTAGTTATCTAAAATTTTGATTATTTTGTTGTTGATTTGTAATTTGGAGTGTAAATCGTATCATGTCTGCCATAGTCGCTAAGGGTAACTCTGGAATATATAGTTGGTTGGTCTTTATATTTTGTTCAACTAAGATAAGAAGAATGTATGTATAGCTATGTTTTTGCTTCTGTTTATTAATATGTATCCTGTTGAATGTCAGCTGCAACCAAAGGAACATCAGTTTCATGGTTTTACTTTTATGTTTAGTTGCTATTTATTTTCCATTTGATTGCAGTATCTCTAAAACAATGGCAATGTCAGACATTTGTTTATTATGGTTGAATATAAGCATTTTGTTTGTTGATTTTTTTTTTTGCTATTATAGAGTTGGCTTAGATTAATACTATTTTGTCATTTACTATTTATGATTGTTTGAATTGTGACCTCGTTATACTTGAATCCTGACTATGCCTCTGACTATGCGTGATCATTTTATATCTAGTATTTGATGTTATTTTGGTTATTTTCTATGTGATTTCTGAATTTTTGTCATATGATTTCTTAAGATGTGTGCGCGTGCCTATAAATATGCACACAATATATGACTGAGAATAGTGGGAAATGCTTATGTGATAACATATGTGTATAATATACTGCTGAGAAATTGAACTAATGAAAATGAAAATTGTAATGTGACAAGATTATCGCTGAGTGCAGAAAAAAGTGCTAATGTGATAATTGGGAATGCTGATGCAACAAACTATGTGTGGCCATTTTGTTGAAATTCATCATTTAATCCATCGGTTTTTTTTTTTTTTTTGAATTGGTCGTTAATTCATGGTGTTTTCCAATGAATATACTAGCGTTTTACATTAATCTTTTTTTTTTGTGGCATTGCTAAATTTATCGTAGAATTTTCACTTTTTTTAAAAAAAAGAATCGTAAAATCGTCGGTAAGCGTTGACATTTTCATGTATAAAACGTCGGGAAATTTCATCGGGAAATTTAATGATGCTAAATATAGTGATGCTTTTATTTCATCGGTAATTCTGTTGGGGCTTGCTTTTCCCGATGAAATACCGATGCTTATGAGCGTCGGAACATCTAGTTTTTCTTGTAGTGTACTGGCCACTCAACCCAATTTACCAAATATCCAGTTTGTATATTCAGCCCTATTGGCTCATGAAAGACGTGTAGAACAAAAAAGGCATTAATTTTGCCTCAAATGCAAGAAATACAAACCTATCAAGTAACACACCTAGGTTCGGCAGAGGTAATACCCAGGGGCAGAGAGGAAATCCAAACACAACAGCAATGATTTTTGAGTAATTGTTATATATAGAGAGGAAATCCAAACACAACAGCAATGATTTTTGAATAATTGTTATATATATTATCAGCCAATGAATTATTGTTGGTTTTGTTCATTGCCTGTGTATTATTTGTTGATAATCCAAACACAAACATAGCAAATATAAGCAAATGTTTGACATTGCCATTGTTTTAGAGATGAATTATATTAATGCAGCAAATGAATTATTTGTTTGTTGAATTTTTTTGCTATTACAGAGTTGGCTTAGATTAATTTTGTTTGTTGAATTTTGTAAATTCGTCATTTATTGTCCATTTGATGAATTATAATATTTCTTAGCCAACAAATGTACTATATATTATTAGCCAAATGAATTATGGTTGAATTATCATTGCCTCCATTGTAAAGGAACATAAGCTGATGTAGATGAAAGATGCTCCTTTGTAAAGGAACATAACAAATATATAACATAGGGGCAATTAATAACAAAACTTGTTAATTATGGCCAGGTGGCCAAATATGCAATTAATGTTTGAGCAGCTTAGGATCGATTCGTAGCAGCAAGACCTTTTATCCCCTAACATAACATACTATTTGCCTTCCTCTTTTTAAATGGAAATTAGGCAAGTTATTTTGGAAATAATGTAATGGAGAAACGTTAAGTAAATTAAAATGAGAAAGGGGAAATAACTAAGGAAAGTGAACGTTAACTTATTGGCTGATGTGGCTAAATTCTGGCCAGCTAATGTGTTTATCAATATTAAACTTGAACCCTTTTTTGAATTATTTTTTAAACAAAGGAATTTTATTATATGGTATGGGTATCTTTCCATATGTTTGTTTTATCATTGACTGAACATTTTATTATATGGTATGCATAAATGAAACGGAAGCACGTATAATTCTAAAGTGGGAAATTAATAAATAAGGACGCGCATGATAGGACGATATATACTTGTGAATTGTGCGACTATTCCATTGGTACAAAATTTGGGACTATCTCGTGGTTATAATTTTGTTTCGTATTAGAGGTTCACAAGCTCATTCTCAAGTCTTCTCTCTACTGAATTCAAAATCAAGAAGCCATTATATTTTTCAAAACAGATCAAGAAACGGCAATAAACTTTGTTCATAACATTTTAAAGGCTTTGGGTTAGCGATTCTAGCAGCAGTGCTTTTCAGAGCTACCGTAATTTGATAATGGACAAAAGAGTTTCTTTTTACTCACCATTTACAGTTTAATACGCTTCAAACAAACAAGCATTTGATTTTCTTAGCTATGACTAATTTACAAAATTCTAATAGAGGTCATATTACTTTTGTATTATTTCCATTACTCTTGGCCATGGCTGGCGGGACTGTAGCATCCGTGGATTTGGAATCCCTGTCTGAACATGTAAAAGGTGCATTTTTTGTTTAATTTTTTGAAATAAATTTATGTTTTGATTGAAAGAGTGAACCAATAACAAACTTTGGGTCCATAATAATAGTTTTATCAAAAGGTTCCTTGCACAACTTAATTTTTTTAGTTTTCATGTATCTAACATATTTGACCAATCACAAAGACATTAGTTAATAAGATAGATTGTTAGGTGTGGCTCGCATTGGAATGAAGTGGGTGCATGGATTGAACAAGATAATTGTCCCACATCGCAAGAAATTAAGAAAGATCGTGGTATATATATGGTGTTGGTGACATGTAACAAAGGGAATTCCTATTGTTACAATAAGTGCTTGCCAATACCAAATTATATGCTCGATGGGTGGCAATGCGGGATGTTCAATCGGGATGTCGACACGGAAACTTTGACCGTTGATTCCAACTAGACACGGTGAAGCGCGTATGAGCGGAAGGTACGCAGGGAATGCCGAAACTTAACATAAATTACCATGGCTGTGGAAATGTAGAAAATACATGAAGACAATTGGTCCATCATTCCAGTGCTTCCACAAATATGAAAATCAAGTTATTATTTATTTTCTACTGCGAAAATGTCTTAATTTTTGTTGCGATTGCACTTTAAATGTTCTACTAGTTGTAACAAATTTTTGGATACACTAGAACAAGCAACGACTAAACTGTGCGTTGGTCGTTTTCATCTGTTATTAAATATTTTTGTAATGTTTTAAATTGGCTTAGTTAGTTTTCCCCAATACATCACTATTTTTACCAATAAAAACAACATAATCATGGTTTTCAAACATTGCTTCATTATGTATTGTATATCACATTACTTCATGTATGCATAATTGCATATGTCATATGATGAATAAAAATATATTTTACATTAAACGGGTTATGGCGGGTCAAAAACGTGTTCACAGGTCAACCCGAAACCCACCCGTTTATTAAACGGGTGATAACGGATTGACCTAAAATTGACTCGTTTATAAATGGGTCGGGTTGGGTTTTTTTCGTGTGGATTAGGAGTCTTGTTAGAAATTGACGGCCCTATTGTAAGCAACCTAATATAAAAGATTTTTTTAATTTTATTTTGAAATTTGGTACATGGTGGTACAAATTAAACGTAGGAGCAATTAATAACAAAACATGTTAAATATAGCCAGGTGGTCATACATATATAAACGTGGTACTAAAGTTTGAGCAGCTTAGGATTTGATTTTGTTTTAAACTTGCCTTTTTTGAATTATTTTTTAAACAAAGAAATCTTATTTATGGTATGCATAAAAAAATGAATTGTAATTCTAAAATTGGAAATTAACAAGGACGCACATGACAACAGGACTATATATACTATCCCATTGTTACTATTCCATTGTTATAATTTTGTTTCACGAGTTCATAATTATCAGTCTTCTCTCATCTCTTCTGAGTTCAAAAAACTTTACTTTGGTGGTAACATTAATAAATTGATAATGGAAAGAAGGGTAATTTCTAATCATTATTTACATTTGCTGGTAACATTGCTCTTGGTCTTGGCTTGAGGGAATGCAACATCTGAGAATTTGGAACACTTGACTCTGGCTGAACATGTAGAAGGTAAATTTTCTACTTAAGTTTTTGAAATAAATCACACATTTTTGGTAATTAAATATTTTTGTAATGTTTTAGAGTGGCTTAGTTAGTTTTCCCCAATACATCACTATTTTTACCAATAAAAACATCATAATCATGGTTTTCACACATTGCTTCATTATGTATCATATATCACATTACTTCATTGTGTATGATATGATTTTTCTTTTTGCGGTGTGGTTAGAAGCAAATGCAATAAATATCATGCTGAAAAACACTTATACATTTCATTTGATTCAAACCAAGTGCATGAAAAGTAACAAAAATAGTGTGATAATCTAAGGGTATCATGAACTAAAACTGAGTTTAATGTAGTAAGCCAGTTGGTGAAAAAGAAGAAGCTAGAAGTATCAAACCAAGATAATACCCAAAACAGCAGTTTCACCGTAGGCACTACAAGTTGGTAAGCACCGTGAGACAAAATGCGACCACATGGAACTGTTGGACTTCCAAAAAAAACATTCAATAATTTAAATAATATAGACGAATTAATCATTTCATCAATTGTATATGAATTTGCTGAGGAAAAAAAAAACAGTATCGCTGAGATAATAATAGAATTTCAGTAACCTGTTAAGTTCTCATAACACACATTACAATGATCAGTTACTTAAATCTACTTCCAAAAATAGTTATGATGCAACAAAACCAAGCTACAAAGAAAAATTAAATACAAATAATTGTATAAGCAGTTAAAAACATAAGGCAGAGGTACCTCTTTCTAATCAGTTACTCAAGCAATTATCCTGTTCAACATAAATCAATATTCAAAAAATTACAACATGCATGACACAACGGTCAGGTTGATGCTTTGTAACACAAAATTTAGTGTACAACTATTACTTAAACCTACTTCCACCTTTCTTTTGGCTGTATATATTTAGAAATGTCAATAAATGCATTCCAACGTCGTCCTTATATGAGGCCTCCTAAGTATCTATTTCCACCTTGCTTTTGGCTGTTTTTTGCATTGTCATAATCACCTGCATCAATGTTTTCAATTGTTTGTATCCTTTATTTTTTGATAGCTTCTTCTAATGAAGTGAGGAGGTCATATCTTGGGTCCTTTAGGCTATCACTCGCTAAAGATAATATAATACTTTGGGGTAATTTTCAGGTATATTTTACATACGATCATGTTGTAATATTTTAAACTTAGAAGAAGTATTTTTAGTTTTAAATTTTACTTAAGTTTAAACATTAGTAACACGACTTTATTGTTCTAAAGAAAATACAACCATAACAAAGTCATTGTTCCTAAACATGTTGGAGTCCGTTAAAGATGAAATTCAAAACCAAATGACAAAGTCAATTTAAATATAATAATAATAACAAGAGATTTAAAAGTGAAAATAGAAATAAAGATAAAAGTTAAAAAAAAATTAGAATCTACAACGACCACAATTATTTCATTGTTCCCAAACAAATTGGAGTTGGCCTTACGGTCATTTCGTAGAACTTTCATTTAAGCTTTCTTGAAATTTTCATGTCACAAAGTGTCAGACGTTGGTCATCATCTCATCCACTCTTGTTTTCATCGGAAGGTAAAATCAGCTCAACGCACAGATGAAGAAAGCACAGTTAAAGAAAACCAGTAGCATCTTAGAGCATCTCCAACCCTTCACCATGTAATTTCTATGTGGCATCAAAGATTAGAGAATGTAGAACTAATTTTTAGAGCATCTCCAACCCTTGACAATGTATGTAGAACTAACATAGCAGTGGAAAAATAGTATCTTCACTTTATTTGGTGTAGGTAAGCAGATACAACTGTTTACAAGGGAATTTGTCAAGGTGAGTATATGAAGTGCTTTGGAATTTTTGTCTCATTTTTGGTATTATCTGAAAACAATCTTAACCAACTTTCAATTCACAAATTTGTGAATACCTACCAGTTGAATACGCATACCATCAGCAAATTAAAAAAATTTAATCACGTAAATGCCTGCATGCAGATTTTATTGCCCCTTGTTGGCTCCAGCTTTATTTAGGTATATTGGCCACTTCAAACCCAATTTGGAAACTACCTGCATCCTCCACTGTTTCTTCTACCAATTTATGTAAATTATAGCTCCATGTTTTGCATGAAACCACCTTTTTGCCTTCTATATCTCAATGACGTTACTTTGAGTTGAAAAGCTCAAATCCATTTCTTTCTTTGAACTATCATAGTGAAATAGGATATTTCTTAACCTTTAGAATATAATTAATTTGATCATGTAATTTAGTTCGAATTTAGAATTGATTCGATCTGATGATCTTTGAATTAATGGCTGAACTGTATTGTAGAGAAACGGCAGATTGTGAAGAAGTTGTAAAAATGATTTTATTTAGGGGTGGACGCGGTTCGGTCTGATGCGGTTTGAAGCCCAAATCACTTCCGCACCACATCAAACGGTTGATCAAAAATACAAACCATTATAGTAACCGTTCAAATGGTTCGGTTACGGTTCGGTTTTATTGTAATACGGTCTTGTTTTGGTTTAGTTTGGTTTGAACCCGTATTAAATATTAAATAAGAGAATTACTTACATCAGTAATCAATTTATAATTGTGTGACATTGTCACTTAAAGGTTAAAACACAGTGTAATCCTTAATTGAAAGATTGATTTCTAGTTGTATGAATACTTCAATATTACATTACTAAAAAATATTAACCAAGCATTAGCGTTGATTAATGCATAAACATTAAATAAGATTACTTAAATAATATTATAACTAATATTATCCAAAAAACGATATGCAAACTATTATACTGAAGCTATAAAATTTTCTTTTGTGATAACGATTATTGTTAATATAACAATAATGTACACTGAAAATAGAATATGTGTCATTAAAATAAAAAATAAGATAGAGATATGTTATGTTTTTATCATAAGATTATTAGTGTAGATATTCGGTTCGGTTTAGTTTAATACGGTTTGGTCAATAGTTCAAACAGCAACCGAGACGTATCATTATGGGTCGGTTCGGTTCATGTTATTTGCTTTAGAGAGAGAATTCGGTGCAGTTTTCCGCATATTTTTTGTGGTCTGGTCTAGGCGGTTTCCGTATTGCGGTGCGGTCTAAGCCCACCCCTGATTTTATTACTGAACAGATGATAACAGACAGATAGGCAAAGCCTATATATAATCGTACAAATGACAATTGGGCCAAGCCCATTATTACGTAACGGTAAAGAAAATAAAAGTGGGTAAACGGTTTTCAACCCTTTATAGTATAAGAAGTATATATTATCTCAGTGAAACTGAAACCCTTATTCTAATACCCCTTCAAGCTGACATTAGGCTAGGGTTTTCTTCTCAGATTTTCCCAAATCAATTTCACTGCTTAATCATCGAATATTTTTTGAGATAAACCTCTTTATATCTTGCTTGTATGCGTGATCCTTGCTTCTGGGTGCCTCAATTTGGGGTTTCGACTTTCCGATAGATTTGTGGAAGCATCCTGGAGATGATTACTTTTGAGCGGTAGATGGATCTGACTTCCTAGTGACTTTACTTTGTCCTCGGAGGTCTGATAGGTTGGTTTTGTCAGGTAACTCCTTTACTCTGAGTTAGCTTCTGTATCTAACAAAGTTAGGTGTTGAAAGTAATTTTGTCAGTGTCTTTGCATGTTGATAATATGCTGGTTTTTGGTTTATCTCTATGTTTTCTCTTGCTACTTGTTCTCTTACGAAGTGTAGATCAATCTCAATGTGTTTAGTTCTAGCATGTAGAACTGGGTTTGCTGCCATGTACACTGCACTCTAATTATCACACCATAATGTCAGTTTGCCACTAGTTTCTATGTGTAGTTCATTTAATAATGACAAAACCCACATTATTTATGCTGTTGAATTTTCCACGCTTCTATATTATGCTTCTGTGTTTGATCTAGATACAGTTGCCTACTTCTTTGAACGCCATGATATTAAGTTTCCTATTAGATAAATGTAATAACCAGTAGTTGATCTTCTGTCATCTATATTTGATGCCTAGTCAGCATCAGCATATCCTATGATGTTTAGACATTTTGCAGGTTTCATTGATAATCCATACTTGATTGATCCCTTCAAGTACCTCAGTATCCTCTTTACTACTTTCACATGCTCATTTAGTGGTGCCTGCATAAATTGACGCACTTTATTAGTGTTGAATGTTGTACCAGGGAAAGTTATAGTTATGTACTGTAGTGCACTAACTATACTTTTGTATTCAGATATGTTAAGTATTTTGTTCCCTTCTGTTCTTAGAATACTGTTGGTTGCTTATCATAGAGGTGACTTATCGCTTTGCTTCAAGCATCTTGGTTTTGCTCAGTAACTCACTAATGTACTTTCTTTGCAGTAGAATAATTTCTGAGTTTGATACTCTTTTCACTTCAATTACCTAAAAGGTAATTTAGTTCACATAAATCCTTTATTGAGAATTGTTTGTCCAGATACTAAACCAATTGATTTATATTTGTTTTGCAGTCACCTGTCAGGATAAGATCATCAACATATATTAGCACATATATAATTGTATTCTTGTCAACCTTGATAAATAGCTTTACTAGAGTGCTTTTCAATTTGTCAAATCATACTCTGGGTGCTTGCCTTAACCCATAGATAACTTTGTTGTGTTTACACACAACTTGTGTATTTTTATTGTATCCTTCCGGCTGTTCCATATAGATTTTTTTTCTTGTAAACTGCCATTCAAGAATGCATTGTTTACATCTAGTTGTCTCAAACACCATCCCCTTTGAAGTGCAATAGTTAGAACTATTCTAATTGTTGTATGTTTACAACTAAAGATAATGTCTCATTGAAGTAAAACCCTTATTGTTTGTAGCCTTTTGCTACCAGCCTAGCTTTGTATTTGTCGACAGTGCCATTTGGATTTTTCTTAATTTTGTAAGTCCACTTGCACCCTATGATGTTCTTGTTTTCAGGTGGCTCAACTAGCTCCAATGTTTTATTCTTTATAAGTGCATTAAACTCTCCATTCATAGCGGTTTTCCATTTTTCATTGACAATGGCTTGACAGAAGGTGGTTGATTCAACATCTGTTATGACTGTTGAGTATTGCTTTGGCTTGAAGATGCCACTTTTGGCTCTAGTGGTTATTTGACAAGATGGTGCAGGAGTGTGTCTGGTTTCAGGTTGCACCTCTCAATTTTTTTGAGTATTGCTATTTTCATTGTATTCAGTTTCATTGTCTTCTTGTATTTGACTTTCCTGATCTGTTTCTTTTGCAGGTGCATTACTGTTCAGATCTGGTGGTGCATGAGCATCATGCCTTGACTCATCTGATTCTGATATGTCTTCACCTGTTCTCCATTCAATTACTCGTGTATCCTCTATATCAGAGAGTATACGTATGAATGTAGTGTACTCTTTAGTGTTGTACACCTTATTTGTTGTTTTCACCTGAATTTGTCTTGAATGGGAATATGGTTTCATTAAACACCACATGTCTACTAACAAGATTTTCCCATAGTCATCAAGGCATTATAACCTTTTTGATGTGTGTTGTATCCTATAAAGGTAAAAGGCCTTGATCTAAATTCATGTTTATGCTTATTGTATGGCCTTAAGTATGGATAACATAAGCATTCAAATGTTCTTATGTAGGTGTAATCAGGTTTGACTTCATATAATTTTTCATATGGCTTTTTACCATTCAACACTTTAGTTGGTTACCTGTTTATCTGGAATACTACAGTGTTGAATGCATCTGGGCAAAATTTTAAACTCACTTATGCTTTACCTAATATAGTCAAACCTATTTCAACAATGTGTCTGTGTTTTCTCTCGACTAACCCATTTTGTTCTAAAATATATGTTCAAGTGATTATATGATCTATACCCTTCTTATTAAAATATACTGCTAGAGGTTTATATTCAGTTCCTCCATCAGTTTCCACTATTTTCACTTTTATGCCTAACTAGTTTTCCACATGTGTGATAAATTGAGTTACTATGTTATGTGTTTCATCTTTAGACATCATAACATATATCCATGTATACCTTATGTAGGCATCTACAAATGAAATGTAGTACTTATATTTACAATCAGAATGAATGCACTACAAGAAAAGCTATATATAATGACAGATTTTTAGCAGCGGAAAATTCCATCGCAAATTAGCGACGCATTTTCATGGACTTTGTAAGAGATAATATTTTGAATTTTATATGGCAACTTATTTTAAATTATTACCGTCGAATTTTATTTTTGTCGCTAAATCATTGGAAATTGTTGCACTTTACCATCATCAAAAGTTTAACGCTAAATTCCATTGCAGATAGAGGTTGTTTACCATCGTCAAAATTTTGAAGCTATTTTTGCAGCGGTTTTTCAAGAGATTTCAAAAGGACTTTTATATTTATTATTTATAAAATGTTTTACATTTGTGTTTTTACTTAGTAATTAATAAGTAAATATAAATTTTAAATAATTAATGTTAATAATATATCAATAATAAATAATAAATAATTACTATTAAAAGTAAATAATATTCAATAGTTAGTATTGATTAAATATTAATTACTATAAAATATAAATAAGAGGTAATAATAATTAATAGAACAAAATAATATTTGCTGTTTAATTAAATTTATTTTGATAATCAATGATTAATAAGTAATCTTTAATAGAACTAAAGAAATTACTATAGAGAAATTATTAATAAATATTCACTTTTAAGAAATTAATTAGTATGTATTAATTAATTAATATTTATTATTTAGTTATTAATAAATGATAGTTTAATATACTAAAGCACGAATAATTAATACCTACCCTCTGCTAAAAAATAATTTATATCTACTACATATAAACAATTTATTTTAATTAATAATTTTGGATCAATATGTAATCTATAATAATTAAGAAGTTATATTTATTGTTTTTCTTTTTTTAGTATTAGTTAACGTAAATACTAGTTATATTTAACATTTAATATTCCAAAAAAATTAAAATTGAAAATTTCCAAGATAAATTCATTAATATTAAAAAAAATTGAATTTGAAAAATTAGAATTTGAATTAGAATTTATTAAAAAGGTAATAGTTAATAAATAATAATAATATTGGTTATTTAATAATTAATATCAAATAATTAAAAATTAAAATTAATAATTTTATTTAATATTTAACAAATAATATTCTAAAAAAAATTAGAATTTTGACATTTGCAAGAATAAAATTTTATATAGTTATAAAATTTATGACTAAAGTTTGAAATTTTGATATACATCAAAATTAAAAGTAAAAGAAAATGTAAACTTGAAAACTCGATTAACATTTCAGAAAAATTAAAAAATGTTAAAATAATTTCAAAATAATAAAATCTACATATTACGTTGTAGATATTTTATTCAATTTTTTTTATTGTTTCTTGCTTCAGATAACGTCTTTGTCTTGGTTTTAAGTAAAATTATTGGCTCCAACCCTCAAAATTGCCTCCACCTCGAAATTTGGCTCCACCCTCGCATTAATAGAAAATACTTCAATTTTATTTACAAAATTTTCTATGTCGTTCCTATGACATGATGTGAATCGCGGAAGAGGGTAGGAAATTTGTAAAAAAAAAAGTTGCACAGAAAATTCCGTATGCTTTGGTTAATAAAAAGCGGGGCGTATGAGGAATTTACTATGCCTTTACTACGACAACAATTCTAATGTATAAGAAGCAATCCTACCCAATTCTTTAGATCAACATCCGACTATCCAATTGAATCAAAGTCAACGGTCTAAGTTACTGATCTACGTAGTCTCCTCTGATTTGTTAGTTTGTAGGACGAAATTCTCTGTTCACATTATAATCAAATTTACCTAGATCCCTAAATCGGATTAGGAACTAAATTATCGCCTAGATTTAGAACAACGACTGAGATCGTCTTTGCCTCCGATGGGTAAAATTCATCGTGAAATACTATCAGAGAAGTGGGTAGCTATCAATGACGAAAAATCCACCACCTGGTCACTAACGTCGCACTTGTGGTCACTGGCACATGGTGGCCTGAAATTGCTATCAGAGTTGAAGGACGACCTTCTTTTTGTTGTCAAGTGATGCTTGCATTTAAGTGATTATGTTCGTTGTGTATATATTTTGAAACAAAAGTTTGGACTTTCTGTATTAAGTGGACTATTAATCAAACATTGATTCTTCATCTATAAACTGGATTATGCTCTTGGATTTGTGCTTACTCCTTATTCCTTTTGGGATTCCTTTTTTCTCTCTGTATATTTAGTTCATTATTGTTTAAATTAAAGAGATCTTTTGATTTTTTACTCTACCGTTCGTTTGTGTTATTCATATTTTTATTTTGGTGACTTTTCCATTTTGTATATTTACTCCCTCGTTTATATCCACAAATCCAAAGATGCGTCCTTTCATTTTTTAGTTATTAGGTTCTATATTTTCATTGCAAATGCGAAATGATATAGAAGGTAGATATCTAGTTCATTTGTTTATTGAAATGCTCATTTGAAATCTAATCGTACTCGTCTATACTACATTGTTTCTAACTATGTAAGGATAATATATAGGATCAAATAGCTAATTCTCCATTTCTTAATGGAAAAGCTACCGTGAAAATGAGCAGTTTAGTTTGTCAACTCATTGGTACATTTCTATAATTATATTGGTGCTTTGCAAATTTGGATGTAGAAGAGCATTGAATAAAGCATGGATATATGATTTGGGACTACCATGTTGTATTTTTATTCAAGTAGTGTAGATAACGATGTTCACTAGGATTGATAAGTGAAAAGGAACAATGGCACTACAATTTTACTATACCTCATGACATGCATTTAATAAGTATTTGAAGAGATCTTACCGATTTTGACTCACAGGAATAATAAATTGATGGAAGAGAAGGATGATGGAACGAAAAGTCTATCTTTTGTTTGTGCATAATTCTTATTATTGAAATTCTTGTGGATGTTAATATAGATAGTGTACAAAAATAGTCAGGATTTCATGAGAGAAGCAACTTTTTTGGATGCTTCATTTCTATTTACTGGAAAGCTTTTGCCATTTTGCTTCACTTGTACATGAACATGTCGCCATGTTTGCATAAATATATATGTAATAATGGAGATTTCATACAACATATTCTATATCATGTCGTCACATTTTCTTGTACAAATGACATGGATAGAGAAATCAAATCCAGTGGGATATTTGAACTAATCTGGGGGGGGGGGTCACTTGACCTCTTCAATATCAATGTGGCTCACCACTGAACTTCATGTTCTCATTTGACAGGAGGATGATTATCCAAGTGGACGTCCGAAGTGACAATGGCTGCATGAGTCTCTCCAACAATGAATTTTGCACCACCCATACAAAGTGCTATGTGAAATGATTCAAAGGCGCAACAATTTATCTCCGATATACAGAATGTAGAATTGATTCAGCGCAATTCGTGCTTTATGGGGAGTGCTTTTCAGAGGTAAGCGACCCTTTATACCAAATGCTCTGTTGATAAATTTTGATTGCAGTTTGTAATCAAAGGAAAGGTAGAAGGAACAGATTGATGTAGAAGTCGTGTGCAATGAGTTGATAAATTTTGGTATCAGGTCTGTACATGTGTGGTCAAACAAAAGTTGAGTAAGGACGTAAGCAGATAATTTGAAAGGAAAAAAGTTGAGAATAAAGTTCTTAATTGGAAAAAATGTGCATAAAAATAAGCGAGTAGGTATGATATGTTTTTATACAACATGCAAAATAGTGTATGCAGTAGGGATTATAATAATTGAAACCTTCACAACATTGGTTATAGAGCTTCGGTTTCAATAATATATACATATATTGGAGAATACCGATATACATAAAAATTAACAATGCACCATGAATATGAGCAGATTTCTGGAAATGGCATAGGGGAAGTGAAGATAGTCGCGGACATGCACGAAAGGAAAGCAGAAATGGCCAAAGTTCAGATGCTTTCATTGCTCTTCCTGGTTAGCATTTCCTTTTCTTCATCATTGAAGCATTATTATTATTATTTTCTTTCACATTTTGTACTAATTTAAGGGAACAAAAAGATAAGATATCCTACATATAATATTTTGTTAGTTTGGAGACTAAAAGAAAATTAATATTTGGGTGGTTATGTTAAATTTCTATAATCAGTTCACATCCATAAGACAAGAAACATTTTTTGTATTTTTATTTGGTGTGTTGGTTGAATTACTTGAATTATATTTGGTGTTTCGACTCTTGTGGTTGTCTTATATCATAAGTAGTAGAGTTGTGGACGTGCTATGTAATAGTGTCTGAATTTTAGACTTCATTATGTGATTGCTACCTAATAGTAAAAGAAGCGCTATTCTATGTATCATTATGTGCGTCATGCACCCATACCTTTTTTAAGAATTATTATATGTATCATTTATTTAACATTTTTTTCCCATTACTACCCCCTGAATTAAACATAACTTTTTAATATCAATTACTCAATTCAATTTAAATAACAATAGAAACCACATATGATATAATAAATAAAACATGCAATCGCTATCCATATCTGTATCAATGCCTAGTATGCCAATTCTGTGTGATAAAATTTATTAAGTGATAATTACAACGATGGGATCGGTGCCAAAATAAAGCATTTACTGTTCGGTT
Organism: Allium sativum; assembly: GCA_030737875.1. Classification (NCBI taxonomy): domain Eukaryota; kingdom Viridiplantae; phylum Streptophyta; class Magnoliopsida; order Asparagales; family Amaryllidaceae; genus Allium; species Allium sativum. Next base: position 49,753,090 of record CM060912.1, on the reverse strand, counting down.
GTCTTCGACTGTCTACTTCAAAACATTTTTCTTCTCCCAAACACCAAATAAAATGTTAAACAACAGATATAGTAACGGAATTGGTCAGTTTTTTAATTTCCTATATACATACATGTAGAAAAGGAATGAAATTATAAAAAAAATGTTAAATGGATTTTTTAAATTTATGTACATGGTGGGCCAGTGTGTATGCTAACAAATGACTAGCCGATTATTTGTTTCTATTCACTTTACTTCATGTTATATTTCGTGTGCAGCTTTGTTTTTTGTAATAAAATATAACAGGTGAGTAATTTATACAAGGGTATGTTGGGTTATAGTAAGACTTGTATTTGGGTTAACCAGCAAGACTTGTTTTTTGTAATAAAATATGCACACACCTCTTGTCAATTATCAAACAGCATGACTTGTATTTGGGTTATAGCAAGGTCTTTCAAAACATACACTTTTTCTGCATTTTTGACTTCAGTAATCACTACACAACTAGCATCATATTTTATACAAGAGTATGTTTGGTTACATGTTATCACCATGTAAATTTTTTTAAGGTTTGTCCATAATTCTAATTTGAGTGATAGTAATGCAGATGGTTCAACCAATAATGCATTCATGGTCAAACTGGAAGAACCTTCAAGAGCTAATCTATGTCATATCCATGATGAATAATGTGATCTTAAATGCCTTTTAAGAAATTATTCTATATACTTATGCAAGTAAATGCATTGGTAAGTCATATACATAGTTATGATATAATTTTTGTTTCGTCAGCTTGAGGTTTCAAGTTTTATATGTCATGACTAACTATATAGGACCAAGCTGCTACCAATTTATTGTCTGGTCTCATGCAGCCTTGTAGAAACCAAAATGGTTTTCAAATGAGGCCTTGGACTAGTTTAATGGATGATAAAGGCAGTAATTCAATATCGAGTTTCGAGCAGCAGTGGCTGTTGAAATTGGTGATACGCAAATCACAATTTTGGGAAACAAATAATCTTACAGATTTTATGGAGAGATTTGTTGCTAGATCTTATGGAGAGATTTGGTGCTAGATATTGTGGAGAGATTTGTTGCTAGATTTTATGGAGAGATTTATTTTTATATTTGTGGACATTTAATGCAAGAATATTTGGTGCTTATCCAAATAGTTTTTTAACATATATGAAAATAATTTGGGAGCCAAGTTTACATGGGCATGAAGCAATTCACTCTGTAAAAGGGCTATCTAACATCTTCATTAGGTGTGGGTGAGAGCCACTAAGAGTGGTGGCTGAGAGCCACCAAGAGTGACCATTCTAGCTATTTTAAGTTGAGTGTTTTGCTTCGAATTATTTAGCCATTAGATATTCTCTACCTATTTCTCAATAAGGTTATTGGTTCAAGTTGTAATTGTTTGTAATGATAGTTGAGATCGATTGTAAACAATTTTTTATTAGTGAATCAATAAAGAGGGTGGTTGGATAGAATATCATGTGATCATATTTCCAATAATTTTGTGGTGTTGTTTATTTTTTCAATCACATTCATCTTCAAGTGATTGGGTGATAAAGATCGTATTTTTATTGGCGTTTTGTCAAACTTCCTCTCCGCACAAAACCCAACAGATTGGTATCAGAGCAATTTTTGCATAACAGTTTGGTATCGGAGCTTAGTTCATCGCATAGCTTGGAGTGATTTTGGATTGAAGATTGTAGATGTCGGAGATGATGTTGCTTTCATGGATGGCTATTGTGGAGTAGGAGATTTTGAGAATTTGGAATGAAGAACCATTTGATCACTACTGAGGATCCGTTGAGGATCATGTTCTCGATTGTTGTTTTCGCGTTGATAATTCTCGAGGGATCCATGTAGATAAAGAGGGATCAAGTGGTTGGCGTATATCGATAAAGAGGAGGTGCGATTGAGCCTGGAATTCAATTAGGTAATCTTGTGGCCTGATGAGATCAAGAAGGTGTGATTGAGCCTGGACTTGAAGAGAAGACAGGATGGTTTTATCTTGTAGCCGTTAAAATTGAGACGGTGTTAACTGAGAAAGAAGAGGTTGTAAGTGAGAGCTAAGGGGCTATTGTTTGAGTAGAGAAGAAGTTGTGATTTGGTATCAAGGTGGAGTATTGAAATTGGTGATACGCAAATCACAATTTTGGGCAACAAATAATCTTATAGATTTTATGGAGAAAGATCCACCTTTTATTTCGTCAGAATTGGGTCAAGAGCCATAAGAAATGAATCAAGAAACGCCAGAGTTGGCATTGCAGCTGTGAAGTTTTTCTCCTTTTTTTTTCCTTTGTTTTCTCTGTTTTTTAGTTCCTTTTATATAGTTGGATAGAAATTTGTAGTTAATTTTGATAACTCGAGTCAATTTGGTGATAGCCAACAGGAAATGCAGTGTTGTATGGTTGCAGCCATTGAAAAAAAAAGATTATGGATGTTTTTTTTTGTAGATCTAGGTTTTCTTTATATGTTATTTATTTGAGCGTTCACAGTTCAATGATATTAGTTTGATATATATATGTACATATATATATATATATATATATTGGTAGATCAGAAGGGAAATGGCAAAAAATTACCTGCAAAAAGGAAGCCATAATACAAACATGGAAAACTAAATTGCAAAGGATTACCAACAAAGTACCTACAAAAAATATTTTAAATAAAATATATTCTGTCGTAAATCCCTTGCTAATTAGCAAGGGTTTACCAATGCCGTTTGTAAATAATAATTTATTATAAATTACTTATCCGTCGGTAAGTAGTCGGTAAATAATTTAAAATTAAATTAGTAAATAAAATTATATTTTTATTATATAATTAGTAAATGATGGAAAACTGTCGGAAAAATCATGCTATATTCCATCGCAAAAATCTGACATAGATAATGTCATGGTTTTTACTGACCACAGCATTATGTAGGAAATCCGTCGCTAAGGCCTATTTAGCGACGGATTAGAAGCGGATACTGCCGCTGCTATATGTGATTTTTCTTGTAGTGATTGGAGCTGGTCCCCATAAGTCAGTAGTAATCATTTCTAATGGCTTGGAATAAAACCGGAGTAGAATTAGGAAATGCCAACTTATGGCTTTTTCCCATTTGACAATAAGTGCATATATAAGAATTAGGGATACCAGAACAAGAGATGTTGCAATGATTAAAATATGCTTTACAATGCTAATGCTTGGATGTCCAAGTTTTTTATGCCATACATCAAACACTTCAAAGTTTCTTTCTATATTATTTACTACAGGGTTGTATTGCTCTCTTTTGCATGCCACATGACTGAGACAATCCATTTTCTTCCTTACCCTGCAGTAAAACATCTTTCGTGAGCATGTCTTTAACTAAATAGTAATATAATTCAAAGTATACCTTGTTGTCATGGGCAAATTATGACACACTCATAAGGTTTACTTAATTTTGGGTACTCTAAGTAAATTATTTAAGAGAAGAGTTCTTTTACCACCGATTGTACCCTTACCTTTATGAGTAATGGGTATGGACTTACCATTACCCATGCACACACTTTGTTTACCTCTGTAGTCTCTATTTCCCAAATTCAGGCTGTCTAGATTATTTATAATGTGATTTGTTGCTCCTGAGTCTGGATACCAGCTTTCATCTTGGATAGTTTCTTGACTTGCTACATTATTCTGCTTAGCATTTCTATTGTTTCCATCATTTTGCATGTTTGTATCAGTGTTGACTTGTGCCACATTTGCATTTGGGTTTCTTTAGCCTCCTGAACATTGACCTATTGTGTTATTTGACTAAATATGAAGTAGCATTTTATTGTTGTATGGCCTATTCTCTCAAAATTCTAACACTTAGGTCAGTTAGCATTGTCTTTGTATCTGCCTCTACCTCTTCATCTGTTGGAGTAGTTACCTCTCTGATTTGGTTGTTCACCTCTATTGTACTGCCCTTTATTTCTATTAGTTGTAGCATAGTTTATAGACAGATCACTTTCTTGTGTTTTCCTTGATTCTATTCTTGCTTCATGTGCAAAAAGTATATCATGGGTGTCTTCCACTGAACACATGACTTTTTGAGATGATTAACCACTATAACAGCTTCATACTCCTCATTAAGTCCATTCACGATTGTGTGAATTTGTTCAAATTCTCCCACTTTTTGACCTACTGCTTCTAAAGTATCACACATAGTTTTAATTTCCCCTAAATATTCTCTCATGGGTAGTTCACCTTTGTTCATGTTCTGCAATTGCTTTATGTAATACATTACTTTTGCTGCAGATTGAGAATTGAAATTTCTTTCTATTGTTGATCAAATGTCATTTGCACTCTTACACCCAACAACCTTAGATAGTAGCCATGGGCGAATAGAAGACAACAACCATGAGCTTATTAGTCTTTCTTGCCTATTGAATCTGTTAAATTCTTCATTGCTAACGATCTTGTTGTCTTTATCTGTTATGAATTTGGGTGGTACTGAAAGAGTGCCATTGATGGAACCTTTAAGGCCATAGCCTTGGATAGCTGTCTCTACCTGCAGCCTCCATGGAAGATAATTGTTTTCTTCGAATTTTACAGTAATAAGTTGACTTTGTGGACTTACTACTGTTTTTACTAAGTGCTCAATACCTACTTCAGTTTGCTGACTTGATGTACCTGTGTTTCCTGTAGTTGATGATTCAGTTTCACCAGCTATGTCTGGATAATACAAATGAGTTCTTGATCAGATCTGAAGAGCGAATGATGATCAAAATATGAGGGAAGACGATCAGAATATATGGTGAGATATTGGAATTTCATTTTTTGGAGTAGGTAGGTAAGTCCTTGATGCTTGATTGTGCAAACTCTTCTCAGATGATGTTGGCTCAACTGATGAGATGCAAGTTATGGCACTTTCTTGATCTTCTTTTCAGCTTCTTTGATTTACTAAATTTCACTAAATATCAGAACTCTAGTATACAATTCTGATGCAGCTTGATTAGTGGTTACAACAAGGCACAGAATTCTGATGCAGCCTGATCAGTAATTACGGTGAGGCACGGAATTCTGATGCAGCACGATCAGAAGTTATGGCAAGGCACAGAGTTGTGTATTTAGATTCAACAACTCTGATATAATGGGTAAAACTGATTAGAGGAACCCAAAAGATGATGCTTCTTTGATGAGTTGAAACCTTTATCACCCAGTGATGATGTTGTAAAGCTTGAGTGCTCTGATACCAAGTTTGAATTTAGAATTGATTCCATCTGATGATCTTTGAATTAATGGAAGAATTGTATTGTAGAGAATAGCAGAATAAAGAAGTTGTAAAAATGATTTTATTACCGAATAGATGATAACAAACAGATAGGCAAAGCCTATTTATAATTGTACAAATGACAATTAGGCAAAGCCCATTATTACATAATAGTAAATAAAATAAAAGTGGGTAAGCATGTTTTAGCTCTCTATAATATACGAAGTATATATTATCTCAGTGCCACTGAAACCCTCATTCTAATAAAGTTTCACCATCTTTCATCATATATCTTCAGCCAAACTGAGCCTACGCCATTGACATGCAAGTCTTCATATGTGGATTCCAAGCATCATTATTATGCTCTTTGTAATAAATAAGCATTTCCTTTTTGTTCACATATACGAGAACATACATTAGAATCAAGCTAATAATGTACGTTGTCTTTTTTAAGATCTTGTCATAAAACTGCACCATAAAAATCACCCTAGCATCTTTATTATTCTTATGTGTTTTTGAGCCTTCTTCTAATATCTACTACCTTTCTTTATCATTCATTGAATTGTGGGAATTTTTCAATAGCGAACTAGTCTTTCACAGTAATAGTAGTTGATACTCCTTTTTGTTTTTGATTTATTTAATCGTCTTTCCATATACGTATGGTTATCATTTTTCTTGCAAGACTACCTCATCGACCATGGTTTAATTTTCAAGTTCTTCCTTATCATTTCCTTCCATTAAGCTAACCATCTCCATCACCTTTTAAGTAGGTTAGCTACTAACGAGCAAACTATTGAAATAAATCCACCCCAATTACTAATGCAAACCCGATTTTTCTAAGTTTTTTGATAAAGAACTTATCAATACAATGCTTATGTCTCATTATCGGGATAATAAATTATGGTTGAAAATTGATTCATAGTTTACTCTAAATCATTAAGATGCTCTCCAATTGGTTGTAGATTCCCTCCAACGTCTTCCAAATAGCAAAGAGCAATGTCTCCTTAGCAATGATATGAAATATGATATTCTGCAAAAAATAACGATCAGATGCCACAACTTTGTTATGTGAAGTTTCTGATTTTTCTTTTGCTACAACCCTTAGGTTGCATTTTGTTCTCAGTCATAGTGAAGATCAATAGGACGTAGGAAATCCTGCATTTTAATCTTCAATAATCCCCAATTTCTTCTATTAGTTGCTGCCATTTACGCTTATCTACACTCTTGTTTCACTCATATACCCTTTCATCCACCTATTCTCTTCACTTGCCCACCTACACCTACATATTTATAATCATCTCTATTATTTTAAATGAATAACTCAACTTCTCCCCCACAACTATTCAAATAAGACAAAATAAGAATTTCTCCATTCAATTTCTCTTTAGCCGATCTTTCTTTAATTTTTTTGTTTCCCAGGTTATACAAATCTAATCAATTACGTTTCAAATAAGTTGTCTAAGTATAATCTGAATTCCTTTTATTTAGTTGTGTGACATAACTAAGATTAACATAGTAAAGAATAGTTTGAAGCTCAAAATAGATGTTATGGTATAACATATCAATAACAATTTGTAACTTTTGTACAATTATCTAACTATAAACATTTTTTTTGTTGGTTCCAAAAAGGGGAAAGGCGGTGAAACCGACTGTGGTGTAACAATCTACACCCTAGTAGGTCTGATTTTGGCAAAAAATTAAAACCAAGTCCGTTGAAATACGAATCTTTTGTTTGGTATTCGGGAAAGAAACAAAGATATTCATTCGAGTTGAAGTAAAAACTCACAGGGAAATAGTTTAACTATAATAATAAATAATTACTTACCATAATATTGGCACTTTCATACCAAATGTCTCAAATAGCTCTAATCCTTCCGAAATAATTATACCTATTTTCTGTTGCGCTTGTGGGTTGTTCTTAGGATGGGGTCGAAATAATTATTTTTTGTGACTGGGCATTATTTAACTAGATTAGAATCCATCACTATACATGTACAACACTTATTTACTTCTTAGTTTTATTTGACCTTGTATATGAGCATACATGTACACAATCATCCCTTGCCTCACCTTGGACCAATATACTATCCACTAACACCTTTCATTATCACCTATCTCGTATTTACCATCTTTCGATGTCGCGATATCATAACACGTTATGAGTACAATAAAGTACACTCTTCTCATGACTGTGCATGCCATCACCATATCATAAATAATCTGAACCCGTTAATGGGGGAATTACTCTGACACAAGTCTTTTCTAATGCGGATTGACATTGCTAAGCCATCCCTTTTCAAGTTTGGTAGAAATCACATGTCACGAGCTGCTGGCATTGCCCTAAGCAAACAACCTAATTAAATCAAGTTGCGGTGCGTATCACGCCATATCTAGCATCTCGATAGTGATAGATCGTCATTCCCAAAGAGGCATAACCTATATCATTCCCTACTTTCGTTTGTACCAAGGATGCCCAATAATCATGTGGTTCCTATCCTTTATGGAACTCGAGCTGTGCGCCTCCACCGTCGCATAATTATCAAGTCATTTATTGTCCCTTTATATTTCTTTGAGCAATCAACGAAATACCCCATTGATACAACTTACCTCTAATAAACCACACTTTTGCCGGGCTATATCAAAGGACCATACTAGTGAAATCCTCCTCATGTGACTACATGAGATCTCTTATTTCCTGCTTTGGTGCTCGCATTGCAAATATATCCAAGCACATGCCACCTAAATTGGGTCATTTATTTCCTAAAATGACATTGTCTACGAACATGTTAGGATGGACTTCACAATACTCGTATTTAACCTCTTATTTTCTGCTCCGATGATAATTGCTATATTGTCTTTGGGACGAGCTACCCATTATCCTAAATTATATGTAACTATCAAAAAACAATTTGCTTACATTGCAAATTTATCCAAATCCGTTGTTAAACGCATATACGAGGCCATATTTTTAGTTTGTTCTTTTGTTATCCTTTGTAATTTCCTTTCTTATGCGCTTATCTATCCTTTTTATTCAATTTCATTTTTCATTATCATTTTCTTCGATTAGTGATACAATTCCTGTAACACCCCGTATTTTCTGTCAGCATAAGAGTAACAAATCTGAGAATAATTAAATTGTAACAGAAGAATTAAGGGAAACGGGTTACGCTATTGCGTTCGTCTCGAAATTCTGCTTGGAATAGAGTCCAAGTTTGCGTAAATAGGATTTCGTATGAAGAAGATATGGCCCTCAGAAGTTTCAATAAAAACCAGCCCGAAATTCAAAACAGATTCAAATTCGAATTCAAAATAGACACCCGGGCTGGGCGGGAAAATTCCCGCCCAGGACCCAGGTCAACCAGGGGTCGATCCGAGGGTCAACCTAGGTATGCAGGTCGACCATAGGTTCAACTTGGGGGTCGACCTCCCCAGGCAGGTCGGCCTGGTCGACCTGTTTTGGGCCAGATACGATTTTTTGCACCTGGACTATTTTCTGCAATTGATTCCTTGGCTTATACACTATAAAAACACCCCTAGACCTAATGTTTTCTCTCCACACAACTTCATGGCGTCTACACTCTACCTCTATCCTAATTAAAATAAATCAATGGCGTCGCTACTCTACTGAAACCTAAGCTAGGACTTGTGCTTCTTCTTCTTCTTTCAATTCTGAATAGGATTAAAAGAGAATAGCTACAACACCTTTTTCTTTTAGAATCCAATCAAGGCAAGTACAGTTATTTTCCGATATGAAATTTAATTATGATCCTAGCATGATAATGAATCTGAATCTGAGATGATGCCTATTTTTGTTTATCAGATCTGTTTTTCTGTGAATTTATCTAATTTATTGTGACTGTTCTGTATCGCTTCCCTCTTTTCTTTCTTTCTGTTTTTATAGCCAGCCTACCATTAGCCTGAGCCAAATCTCATAAGAGATGAACGCACAAATTATAAATTTGGGAAAAATATTGAAAGATGCATATTATAATTCAAGATCCGATTTTGAGGACATAATACATGTTGAATTTAAGATCTAGATTTAGGGGAATATTCTATACTATGCAAATTTAACTAAAATATGGGGGAATATTCTATACTATGCAAATTTAACTAAAATATGGGGGAATATGTATATTGTGAATTATGATCATAATTTGGGCATGTAGATTTATAAGCTTAATATATAATTAAGCAAGATATGTTAATGGAACTTTAGAGAGATGTTTTAACTGCCTAATCTGCTAAATCTGTTGAAACTGAATACTGTAATTTGTTGAATTAGTACAATTAGTCTGATATTGGCACAATTAGTCTGATATTGGCATAATTAGTCTGTTGTTGACATAATTTGTGAATAAATATTATAGCTATAATAAGAATGCTGAGACACGAGGTTAGACTCAGTTTGCGGCAGAAACCTGCCCGGAACCAACCGGCCTAACCAGTAGCCGCAAACTGTCAGTCTAATGTGAGAGGCCGTAGGCATAACTAAAAGATGCCTAGACACGAGGTTAGGTCTGGCTTGTGGCGGAAGTCTTCCCGGAACCACCCGGCACATCCAGCGGCCTCAAGTTACTGACCTAACGTGAGGAGTCTGTGCATTAATAATTAATTAACGCAAAACTAAGATAAATATGAGGCCTAAAAACGTGTTGGGTAGATAGGGTTAAATCAACTGGACTGATGAATCTAATAAACCCATTTCGTGAATCTGTAGGCCCAATACAATGTTAGGTAAAACAATCTGTAAGTCTGTTAATCTGTACATCTGATCCATTAGTCTGAAAACTTGTTAACCTGTATGTCTGATCTGAGGACCAGTTAATTCTGAACTTTGTACATCTATTAATCTGTAAACCAATTAATCTGTATGTCTGATCTGAAAACCTGTTAGTTTGAAATCTGTAAGCAAGATTATCTGAAATCTGAAATCTGTTAGTCCGAGGACACAAGTTTAGGAGGGGTAATTACTTATGTCATCGATCGTGTGGGACCCATATTAGTCAGTAACCCTTTCTGGTATCAAAACTATGACCCAACAGTAGGTAGTGTCCGGGCACGCTTACTGAACTAATTATAAGAGGTTAATGGTGAGGGTTGTTGATGGCGCATTCCAACCAGGTCATGTGCGTGCATGGATCCGGTCTGCTCTGGGGATGTAAGACACCATGACATCTGTAAATAGGTCTGTGTCTATAGGTTGCCACATTTGGGAATGATACGTCCTTCAGTGGGGCCGACATAGGGTATTAATGTATTAGAGAGCCGATTGCTTGGGGTAGAATTAGGGGTACACCTAGTTCTGCCTGTTTCTGTTGGGGTGGTAAAGGCCCATTGGGGTGGTAAAGGCCCATTTCTAGCATTCTGTTTTTGTACCGTCTATTTCTGTGGGGTGGTAAAGGCCCATTAGTTGGGGTGGTAAAGGCCTATTATTACTATCCTATTTCTGTACCTTCTGTCTCTTTTGGGTGGTAAAGGCCCATTTCCAGCATTCTTTTTCTGTAAAGATATTTCTGTTTCCGTTTCTGTTTAGGCATTAGGGTAACACCTAATCCTGTTATACAAGTATTAGTGCAGAGAAGTGAAAATAATAGCTTGTATCATCCTGTTTTTTTCTGTTTAACCTAAGTATATCTGCTACTCCTGTTACTGTTCTCTCTCATCCAGTTTTTTTGTATGCCATGACATTATTATCTGTTCATAGCTGAAAATCACTAGACTTGCCAGACTTTTTGTCTGACCCTTGTTGGTTCTGCATCTTTTCTTCCGTTCCCCACCCCCCCCCCCCCAAGGTTTTTAAGGAGGGAATACTCTAGCTTAATCCGGATTTATTCTGCTTGAAGTACTTAAAGTATGGCTTGCCGTTTTTTATGGCATCTTCTGTGGGGATTATGATTTTAAAGTTTTGTACTCTGATGGTTTTTGAACAAGGCTGATATTTATGTACCTGAGTTTTGGTACTGTGATTTTGAAAGAATGCAACCAAAGATTATTTCTGTTTCTACTGTAATAAAGTTATAAAGTTTTTTTTCAAGTACTATTTTATGTATCTGTCTTGTAAATTTCTGTTATGTTTACTTATAATACTTCACCAAAGTTAAGGCATTCCCTTTGTGAGTGACCTTAACGGAGGTGGGGTGTTTCACTTGGTATCAAAGCTGAAGGTTACCAGATTTAATAAAAGGTTTTTGAAAATTATTTTCAAAAAGGTTTTTAAAGGAAGTATTTTCAAAACGTAGAGTTTATTTTGAAAAACATAATTCTCAAAAGCCATAAATCTATCTTTTCTCCATTTTTAAACCCCTTTTTCTTTCGTTTCAGCATGTTTGGGGATCTTAACCTTCCAGATGGCGAACCGGTACCTAGCTGGTTCAGAAGGTACCTAGAAGCTAGGGCTAACGATGCAGGCCCAGCAAACGTCCCTCCTCCCCCATCTGCAGCGGTTCCTCCACCTTCGCGCGTGAATACTTTCCTGAAGATATGTAGAGACTTCCGAGCCATGGGTGGAAATAACTTTAATGGAACAGAACCATTCGTGGAAGCAGGAAACAAGCTTAAGGAAACAGAGGATTTGTTCGTTATCTTCGAATTGGATGATAGGCAGAAGATACAGTTGGCCGTGTGGCTACTTAAGGACGAAGCCTCATTCTGGTAGGAGGTCACGAATGGAGAACGAGCAGTGGAGACTTGGGCGGATTTTAGGCATAGGTTCGAGGCGAAATTTTTCTCACGAGCCGAAGAGAACTTATACATGGAAAGGTTCTTGGCGTTAAAGCTAGAGAATTTGACAATGAAGGAGTACGTCAACAAATTCAATCAATTGGCAAGATTTGGCTTAGACTTGGTGAACACACCTGAGAAGAAGGCCCTGAGATTCGCTAAAGGTTTTAATGAGCCGCTACATGGGTTAGCTATGGCCCACATTCCTATGGGGGCTACCTTAGAAAAATTGGTTGACATGGCGCTTATGCATGAAGAGGAGAAAGGCGCTAATGCTAATAAGGCACTGGAGAAGAAAGGGGATCAAAAGAAACCACAACAGTAACAGCAAAACAAGAAGGATGAAAAGTCTGAAGATAAGAAGGAGAAAAAGTGCTTTACTTGTGGAAGTTTGACCCATCTGAACAAGGATTGCAGAAAGAGGAAGGGCGCTTGCTTCAACTGTGGAGAAATGGGACACTTCACTAGGGACTGCCCAAAGAAACGGGGGCAAGGGAAGAGGACAGGACCTACTTCTGGAGGACAAGCGAATGTTCTCGAGGCTAGTGGATAGGATAGTGATAGGGAAAAATTTCTGTAGAAGGTTTAATTTCCTTGTCTGATTTTTGAGTTGACACTATTTTTGATTCTGGTATTTTGATCCTGTAATGGAGACTCTGCACTTTAATACTAGTCATGTTTCTGATCCCGCTATAGTCTCAAACCCCGTAATGGTTATGACTTGTCTGTTTGTGATAAGTTAGGGTATCTGTGTTAGGCGTTAAGTGACTATGACGCATATATTATGGGTTTTATCAATGCTTAGTTTTCTAAAAATCATTTGATAATCTGATCTGTACCAGTAGTCTGTAAGTATTTGAATATTTCTGAAAAGGATAGAGGTTTTTACTTGAAGCATGAAGTGGATTTCCAGTTTTGGCATTGTTTAATGGGAGTAATTCTCTGAGTATCAATTTGATGTTGATTTCGGTCTTCAGGGTTGGTACTTGGGGAACTATTCTCTTAACCGAAGTCAAATGGGAACAGAACTTTTGTTTTAATTATACCTTGCTCCTATCGATCGAGTCTTCGAACTTTAGGTAGAAACTAATGGGTTTAAACATGTGTTTGAGACATGTTATGTTTGATGGTTGCAAGTGGTTGCAAGTGGATGCATATACACACACTAGGCACTAGATCGGCTCAAAACACTCTCATACAGCATATGGATGTGTGTGCATTTTTTTCTTCAAATTTTTATGGATGCAAAATGGTTGATTCAGCACATGTATGTTGCATATGAATGAATGGTTGTGCACTCATATAGAAATGAAATGTATCAAATAGGAAAATTGCATACATGTTGGGCTCTTGGCACTGACATTATTCGCATTAAGGAGGTCAATTGAATCAGTGGACCGCCTGATCTTTGCATTAGATAAGGAACATATACACACACTTTTTGCATATGTTCATACTACATTAGAAGTTTCTAAGGACAATGGATGCTTGTGGATGTTGATTGAGTAGATGGGTGATTGGATGGTAGGGCACATTCTTCTTAACTTGAAGATTTCGGGACGAAATCCTTTATGGAGGGGAGAATGTAACACCCCGTATTTTCTATGAGTATAAGAGTAAAAAATCTGAGAATAATTAAATTGTAACAGAAGAATTAAGGGAAATGGGTTACGGCATTGCGTTCGTCTCTAAATTCTGCTTGGAATGGAGTCTAAGTTTGCGTAAATCGGACTCCGTATGAAGAAGATATGGCCTTCAGAAGTTTCAATAAAAACCAGCCCGAAATTCAAAACAGATTCAAATTCGAATTCAAAACAGACACCCGGACTGGGCGGGAAAATTCCCGCCTAGGACCCAAGTCAACCAGGGTGTCGACCTAGGTATATAGGTCAACCATAGGGTCGATCTGGGGGTCGACCTCCCCAGGCAGGTCGACCTGGTCGGCCCGTTTTGGGCCAGATACAATTTTCTGCACCTGTACTGTTTTCTGCACTTGATTCCTTGGCTTCTACACTTTAAAAACACCCCTAGAACTAATGTTTTCTCTCCACACAACTTCATGGCGTCTACACTCTGCCTCTATCCTAATTAAAATAAATCAATAGCGTCGCTACTCTGCTGAAACCTAAGCTAGGACTTGTGCTTCTTCTTCTTCTTCCAATTCTGAATAGGATTAAAAGAGAACAGCTACAACACCTTTTTCTTTTAGAATTCAATCAAGGCAAGTACAGTTATTTTCCGATATGAAATTTAATTATGATCCTAGCATGATAATGAATCTGAATCAGAGATGATGCCTATTTTTGTTTACCAGATCTGTTTTTCTGTGAATTTATCTAATTTATTGTGACTGTTCTGTATCTCTTCCCTCTTTTCTTCCTTTCTGTTTTTATAGCTAGGCTACCACGAGCCTGAGCCAAATCTCATAAGAGATGAACGCACAAATGCTAAATTTGGGAAAAATATTGAAAGATGCATATTATAATTCAAGATCCGATTTTGAGGACATAATACATGTTGAATTTAAGATCTAGATTTGGGGCATATTTTATATGACAATTTATGACTTTGAAGAAAAAGGATTTGTGACTTAGGCCTGAAAACCTATATTAAAAATAAAGACAACTATAAATGTGAATACGCCAAATTTGGATATTTGGATATTTGACATATGCGGTAATAAAAGGCTATAATTTGGCATAGTTTATATTGTGCACCATGATTTTGGGGTTTTTGGGGAATATTATGTGCTATGCAAATTTAACTAAAATATGGGGGCATATGTATGTTGTGAATTATGACTGTAATTTGGGCATGTAGATTTATAGGCTTAATTTATAATTAAGCAAGATATATTAATGGAACTTTAGAGAGATGTTTTAACTGCCTAATCTGCTAAATCTGTTGAAACTGAATACTGTGATTTATTGTATTGGTACAATTAGTCTGATTTTGGCACAATTAGTCTGATATTGGCATAATTTGTCTGTTTTTGACATAATCTGTGAATAAATATTGTAGCTATAATAAGAATACTGAGACACGAGGTTAGACTCGGTTTGCGGCAGAAACCTGCCCAGAACTAACCGACCTAACCAGTAGCTGCAAACTGTCAGTCTAATGTGAGAGGTCGTAGGCATAACTAAAAGATGCCTAGACACAAGGTTAGGTCTGGCTTATGGTAGAAGTCTGCCCGGAACCGCTCGGTACATCCAGCGGCCACAAGCTACTGACCTAACGTGAGGGGTCTGTGCATTAATAATTAATTAATGCAAAACTAAGATAAATATGATGCCTAAAAACGTATTGGGTGGATAGGGTTAAATCAACTGGACTGATGAATCTAATAAACCCATTTCGTGAATCTGTAGGCCCAATACAATGTTAGGTGAAACAATTAGTAAGTCTGTTAATCTGTACATCTGATTCGTTAGTCTGAAAACTTGTTAACCTATATGTCTGATCTGAGGACCAGTTAATTCTAAACTTTGTACATCTATTAATCTGTAAACCAATTAATCTGTATATCTGATTTGAAAACCTGTTAGTCTAAAATCTGTAAGTAAGATAATCTGAAATCTGTTAGTCCGGGGACACAAGGTTAGGAGGGGTAATTACTAGTGTCATCTGTTGTCTGGGACCCATATTAGTCAGTAACCCTTTCTGGTATCAAAACTATGACCCAACAGTAGGTAGGGTCCGGGCACGCTTACTGAACTAATTATAAGAGGTTCATACTAAAAATGGTGAGGGGTGTTGATGGCGCATTCCAACCGGGTCATATGCGTGCATGGATCCGGTCTGCTCTGGGGATGTAAGACACCATGACATCTATAAATAGATCTGTGTCTATGGGTTGCCACATTTGGGAATGTTACGTCCTTCTGTGGGGCCGGCAAAGGGTATTTATGTATTAGGGAGCCGATCGCTTGGGGTAGAATTAGGGGTACACCTAGTTCTGTCTGTTTCTGTTGGGGTGGTAAAGGCCCATTGGGGTGGTAAAGGCCCATTTCTAGCATTTTGTTTTTGTACCGTATGTTCTGTTGGGGTGGTAAAGGCCCATTAGTTGAGGTGGTAAAGGCCCATTATTAGTATCCTGTTTTTGTGCCTTCTGTCTCTGTTGGGGCGGTAAAGGCCTGTTTCCAGCATTTTGTTTCTGTAAAGATATTTCTGTTTCCGTTTCTGTTTAGACATTAGATTAACACCTAATCCTGTTATACCAGTATTAGTGCAGAGAAGTGAAAAATAATAGCTTATATCATTCTGTTTCTTCTGGTTAACCTAAGTATATCTGCTACTCCCATTACTGTTATCTCTCATCCAGTTTTATTTGCATGCCATGACATTATTATCTGTTCATAGCTGAAAATCACTGGACTTGCCAGACTTTTTGTCTGACCCTTGTTGTTTCTGCCTCTTTTCTTCCGTCCCCCCCCCCCCCCCAAGGTTTTCAAGGAGGGAATACTCCAGCTTGATCCGAATTTTTTCTGCTTGAAGTACTTAAAGTATGGCTTGCCCTTTTTTATGGCATCTTCTGTGGGGATTATGATTTTAAAGTTTTGTACTCTGATGGTTTTTGAACAAGGCTGATATTTGTGTACTTGAGTTTTGGTACTGTGATTTTGAAAGAATGAAACCAAAGATTATTTCTTTTTCTGTTGTAATAAAGTTATAAAGTTTTTTTTCAAGTACTATTTTATGTATCTGTCTTGTAAGTTTCTGTTCTGTTTACTTATAATGCTTCACCAAAGTTAAGGCATTCCCTTTGTGAGTGACCTTAACGGAGGTGGGGTGTTACAATTCCTGTTTTCATTTTTATTTCACTTTGATTTCCTTAACTTTTACCTTCTTTCTCCGCCTATGTTCCCACTTTTATTTTTATAATTATTATGCTATTTCCAGTTTCATAAACCCTATCGACTTATCATTTTTCTTAATATTCCCTTTTTTTGGACCCTATCGTATTTTAAGAAGTTGGAGTTTGGTTTTTACCTTTTTGTCCGTGGTCTATTTCCATGCTACTCCTGAAAGGTGAATTGTGCATGATGCTTGTGCATACAAAAGGTTTAAATTGTATTTATTGAAGTTAGAGGTGTTAAACATAACAATTACTTTTATTTTGTACTTACATTCTTTCGTGGGAAATCAAGTTTCCCATAACTAGCATAACACATTTATGAGGATTATAATAATAATATATAAATTTACCATTTCATCTCAGCCTTCCAACAAACTAAAATATCGGCTATGTAACGACCCGCTATTTCGGACCTTTTAAGCCAATAGTAAAACCTATTCTCGCTGTTCGAAATAATATATCGTTATTACTATAGGGCTAAAATAACGTCATCACAGTATCACATACATAGAATGTGACGACCGCCCATAACCCCCGCACTATACAAGAGAAATAATGCTCTGAAAGATGTGCAAGGCAGCTATGGACGATCATCAAAGTAGGTAAATAGAAGCGGAACCTGTCGTAAACTTATAGCGCAAGGATAAAATATAATAGAACATATACAACAGGTAGTAATAGTGAAGCAGAAACACTGAACTTTCATACAACCCGGAAGTAATATCCATGAACTTGGAAATAATGTTTATACAAAGTTGCCTGACTACATCAATCTTAAAAGCAAACAGCGGAAACCCAATTATTAGATAGTAGTAAAACTGGTACATGAGCCTCCTGCTAGCCATCGATCAGCATCGTCGTCCTCACTAAAGCTACCTGTCACCTACTACTTAGTCTGCCAATCCAACGTTCGGATGAACAACCCAAGGTAATAAGAGGAAACATAAAACCTTGAGTCAGACAACAGTCTTAGTGAGCGATAAAACAGCTAACAAACTTCAACAATAAAGTGTATGAGAAAGGATAGATCAGCATACTAATCTACCCACGGCACCCGAGAAGAACTCAACCTTATCTTCCCCACATCGGACAGTGATAGCCTTTACAATACATTCATTCAAAGGAATAACAATTCATACATGGAAACCAAAGCAACCATTGATAACATTCATAGCATCCAGATTACATAGGTCTCACATAGGCAACCCTAATCGAGTTTAACATTCCCCAAGTACTCTCCCCTGAGGCCTAAACCAATATCAGTTAAGCACTCAAAGAACATCTCCCTCGACTTTGGATAGTCTACGTGAGATAGTATAATAGAACAATCAATCATCCATGACTGACTCTGGCTATCACCGCCAATCCTGCTTTGAAACCACCGATAATCGTATAACGACCAACCTTGCCATATGTCAAGGGCTAATGGCAACCCCAGTTCTAGCATAAACTCTATTTGTCCAACCTTGACAATGTTCAACCTTGACAACTAGGCCTTTTCAACGATACCCAAGGTACTCGATGTACCCCTGCTTCGAGCCTGCTAGAACTTACGACAACGATGACTTCTCGGCCTTCATATCCCTAGTCATCCAACCTAATGACGCTTCATAGCTCAAGCAACCTTCTCGAGCAACCATTATCCACTAACTCACAACCTTTGAGTTGTCATCACGTTCGTTGCTTTTCAACACGAATGCCTCACATCACTTTAACATTCTCAGTTTAATTCATTTTGAAGTCATCATCACCCATGAACCAAGTATTACATCACACCAAAGTCCATTCAAGTGAAGCACGACATGACTCTTCAACTTGAACACGGCATGACTCACTATGTCGATTCATACCACGTCATTCGCGGCATGACATACCATGTTGCGGACGACATGACTTACTATGTCGAATTCAACATATTTCACCACATCGATTCATACCATGTCGTTCGCGACATGACATATTCGCTATGTTGGATCCGATATACTACACTATGTCGGATCCAACATAGTTTAACATTCTGATTCGTACCATGTCGTTCGCGACATGCCATACCATGTCGCTGGCAACATGATTCACTATGTCGGATCCGATATACTACACTACGTCGGATCCAACATAGTTTACTATCTCGATTCGACCTAATGTCATTCGTGACATGACACATCATGTCGCTGGCGACATGATTCACCATGTCGGATCCGATATACTAAACTATGTCGGACCCAACATAGTTCATTATCCTGGTTCATACCATGTCGTTTGCGACATGACATACCATGTCGTTCGTGACATGATTCGCTATGTCGGATTCGATATACTACACTATGTCGGATCCGATATGCTTTATTGTGCCTTGACTCAAGGAAGAAACGACCGACTCATGCCAAAAACGACATGACTCCAGATCTGACCAAAATGGCTCTGATTTCGACCAAATCTTCGCCAAACGACAATGATGATGAAATCCACTCATTCCAAACATCAAATCAATCACAAACACTCCAACAAATCATCAATAAAACAAAATAACCATTATCATTATTAAATCATAGAAAATGCTCTAAATAATGATAATCGCATAATAAAACCAAAATGATGGGTCTATAAGCAAAATCATGTGAAAGCATATGGAAATTATAAATTTAATCTTCCTAAATTAGGTCCTATGGTGTTCATATGAAATTATACATATAATGGTGTGAATCTATGGTGAAACATTCCTATTTGATGAAAAACAAGCACAAATTCTCATATACTTCATTGCATTCATGTGAGAGAAGTAAATCATTCACCAATTATCCAAAATAAAGCAAAATCGAAGAAATAAAATTCCGGATAGCGAAGAGATAGCTCCTAGCCCTTCGATTTGATGAATCCTCACTCCAATTGATGTACATCTTGCCTCCAATGGTGTAGATCTATGATTTCCCGCCTTAGATTTGGATTATTAATGGTGGAAAGGTGTTAGAGGAAGAAGGAGATCAAAGCCTCCCCATAAGAAAATGGAAAATTCAAACCTTTCCCCATATCCCTTACCCCCTATTTATAGTCTCCACCAACCCTCTAATGTTCCTTCTCCAAATCAGCCCATTAGCCTTCCAAAATCTGAACAGCTAACTGAAAAACCTTAAAACAGCGATTTCTCCCAAACCGCTAAGCCAAATCTTTCATGTAACCACTCTACGAAAAGAGAATCATCAATTCCTTTCCAATGGCACAGGTCTCACCCTCTAATTCAACATGAGTTAAAAGTTATGCCCTATACAAGACTGACAGGGGCAAAATGGTCACAACCAAAATCGGTAAAAATTATGGACATGTCTCACATCCCCATAAGCAACATATTATAAGATGAGAATGATCCAACCCTCAGAGAATAAAATAAAATTATTTTACGATCTTCCGATACATAAAATGCGGGCTGTTACTTGCTCCCTCCCTTAAGAATTTCGTCCCCGAAATTCCAAACAAGCACAAGTAATCACAACGATTCCGCATGCCTATCATCCATGAGAAACCAATTCTATCATCCAAACTAGCGACCACCAAGCCATGCATCCATAGCCTTATCCTAGCACGCGAAATTCTAACAAACAACAACAAGATACAACGATACAACAAAGATACGATATCAAAGGGTCCTACCGACGAAGAGTTCTGGATGAGTCGCTCTCATACTCATTTCCGTCTCCCACGTACAATCGTCGCCATCATCACTCCATTGTACCTTGACTAGCTTTACCATCTTCCTCCTAAGCTGTTTCGTGTCATTCTCCACAACCCGAAGCGGCTTACGAGGTCTTGAAACTACGATCTCTACTTCGAGGTCTTCGTACTGCTCTGGAGATACCACCACATTTGAATCATGAACGAATTTCCGTAGAAACGACACATGAAACACATTATTTACACCCAACATCTTCTCAGGTAACTCCAACCTATATGCGAGCTTTCAATTCGCTCGACTATCGGAAATGGTCCAACAAACCTTGGAGCTAACTTTCCTTTCTTACCAAATCTAACCATGTGCTTCAACGGCGAAGCTTTCACGAAAACCATATCGCCCATGTCGAATTCTAAATCCTTACGACGCTTGTCGGCGTAACTCTTTTGACGATCCTGGGCTGCCTTCATTCGTTGCCGAACAATCTCGATACAATCCAAGGCCTCTCTTATCATCTCTGGCCCAAGCACCAACTTATCTCCAGTTTCTAACCAACAAGCTGGAGAATTGCATGGCCTCCCATACAATGCCTCGTATGGTGCCACCCCAATGCTAGACTGGTAGCTATTATTATATGCAAACTCAACTAGATGTAGGTGGTCTTCCCATGATCCTCCGAAGTCTAACACACAAGCCCTCAGGAGATCTTTCAAAACTCGATTGACTCTCTCGGTCTGACCATCAGTTTGGGGATGATATGTCGTACTTAAGCAAAACTCGGTTCCCAAAGCTTCTTGCAAACTTTCCAAAATCCACTCGTGAATAATGGATCTCGGTCACTCACTATACTCTTTGGGACCCATGGAATCGAACTATCCATTTCACATAAAGTTCAGCTAATTTTGATGCCGTCCTAGTCGACTTGACAGGAATGAATCTCTCACTTTTGGTCAACCGATCCACAATGACCCAAATTCCTTCATTTCCCGCCTTGGTTCTAGGTAGCCCATCAATAAAATCCATCGATACTTGCTCCACTTCCATGTAGGAACTTCTAATGGCTGAAGCAAACCACTCGGCTTCTTCTGTTCAGCTTTCACCAACTGACAGTTCATACACTTGGAAATGAACTTTCCAATGTCTCGCTTCATCCCTTCCCAATAGTAGACTTTCTTCATGTCCTGATACATCTTATTGCCATCGGGATAAATCGTCAACTTCGAGTGATGACATTCTCTCATAACCTCATCCCTCAATCCGTCGATATCAGGAACAACTAATCACCCTTGCTTTCGAAGCCAACCTTCTTGATCAACCTCGAACTCTTTATCTTCTGGTTCTAGTTGCTGAATGAACTTGACAAGCTTCACATCTTTCCTTTGGCTTTCGCCAATCATTTCGATTAGAGTAGGTCTTATCGACAATCTTGCCAACATTTCAGGTTCCAACTCACACCTTGGCCTGAAATCGAACCTTGCCAAGTACTCGAGGCTCTTCCATTCCGAAAACATCGCTCCCAAACTTGCGTGTCTTCAACTTAACGCATCTGCGACTGCGTTACCCATGCCCAGAGTATAGGCTATGCAAAATCATATAACGCCAGAAACTCTAACCATCTTTGCTGCCGAAGATTCAAATCCTTCTGGGAGAAAAGATACTTCGACTTGTGATCCGTAAACAACTCGAATCGAACTCCCAACAGATAATGTCTCCACATCTTCAGAGCAAATACAATTGCCGCCAACTCCAAATCATGAGTTGGGTAATTCCTCTCATGCGGCTTTAGCTGTCGACTTGCGTAGGCCACAACCTTATCTTTCTGCATTAGTACTGCTCCAAGTCCAGTACCACATGCATCGGTATATATACCACCATCTCTTCATTCCCAGTTGGAATGGTCAACATAGGTGCACTCGTCAATTTCTCCTTCAGGATACTGAACTCTTGTTCACACTTTGCATCCCATGTGAACACTTGGTTCTTTTTCGTCAATCCTGTCAATGGTGCAGCTACTTTGGAGAAATCCTTGATAAACCGTCAGTAATAACCGGTCAACCCAAGGAAACTTCGAACTTCTATCGCATTCTTAGGTCTATCCCAGTCCTGGTGTGACGACCGCCCATAACCCCCGCACTAAACAAGTGGAAGAACGCGCTGAAAGGTGTGCCAGACTGCTATGGACGATCATCGGTGTAGGTAAACACATCGAAACCTGTCGTAGAGCTCACAGCGCAAGTATAAAATATAATAGAACATATACAACAGGTAATAGTAATGAGGTATCATATAACAAACTTTTGAAACTTTTTCAACATCCAGAAAGATTATCCAACTGATATCAAAGTTTGTACGTAAGGCCTCACTATAACTCTCAAGCAACTCAAACAGCGGAAAGAGAAATACTAGATAGTAATAAAACTGGTACACCAGCCTCCTGCTCGTCATCGCTCAGCTTCCTCGTCTCACTAAGCTCCATTACCTGTAACCTGCTACTTAGTCTGCCCATCCACAACCGGATGAACAGCCCAAGGTAAAAAGAGGAAACATAAAACCTTGAGTCGGAAAATAGTCTTAGTGAGCGATAAAACAGCTAACAAACTTCAACAAGTAAGTATATGAGAATGGGTAAATGAACAACTTGTCTACCCACAACACCAGAGAAGAACTCAACCTTATCATCCCCACATCGGACAGTGATAGCCTTTACACCAAGCATTTCAACCATTAATCCATAGAAACCAGAATAACCATTTGTTCATAGCAAACAGAAACAATCAACAATAGCAATCATGGGATCGAGATTATATATATCATGCAAAACATCCAGCATACACGACAGACTCTGGCTATCACCGCCAATCCTGCTTTGAAACCATCGTTAATCGTATGACAACCAACCTTGCCATATGTCAAGGGCTAATGGTAACCCTAGTTCTAGCATGAACTCCATATGCCCAACCTTGACACTAGGCCTTTCCCCAAGCCCCAGGGTACTCGACCAACAACCTTCTGATCTTTTGGGTGCCCCCATTGTACCCCTGCTTTGAGCCTGCTAGAACATACGACAACGATGACCTTTCGGCCTTCGCATCTCTAGTCGTCCAACCTTGACGATATTTCATAGCTCAAGCAACTTTCTCGAGCAACCATCATCCATCAACTCACGACCTTTGAGTTGTCACCTCATTCGTTGTTCCACCTTGATCAACGAACACATTCAACACTTCAAACCTTCCTACTTGAACCACTTCGAAGTCATACCATCACCGAGCCAATCACATCACTGCGCTGCGGCTAGGGTTCAAGGGGTTGCCCCCGAAAAATATATTTTTTTCAGACCTTTTTCTCCAAATCTGAGTCGTACCCGAAAAACGTACTTTTTCCAGAAAACGACCCTGTTAAAACCGACCGACCTGCTCCACCAGACTGACCAGGTTGAAACCGACCACCTCTTCACGACCAACCAGATTGAGACCGATCAGCTCCACCAGACGACCACCCCTGGATGACCACCACTGGACCAACCAGCTTCTACTCAATCAACCAACTTCTGACCGACCACCCCTGGACCGACCAGATTCTGACCTACCAGCCTCACCTTCGAACGACCAGACCCCTTCTGATCCTTCTAGACCGACTAGATCCCATCTGGACCGACCAGACTCCCTCCTGGTCCTTCTGGACCGACCAGAACCTCATCTGCCCCCTTCTGGACCGACCAGAATCCTTCTGAACCACCCAGACTCCCTCCTGGTCCTCTTGGACCGACCAGAACCTTCTCTGCTCCTCCTGGACCGACCTATACTCCAGACCGACCGACCCGGAAGAAAACCGACCCAAAACATGTCTTGCTCCCCAAGCCACGTCTTGACCGACCAGTCTAGGACCGACCCCTCTAGACCGACCCGATTCCTGCACAGCTCCATTTCGACTTCGATTTCGACCAAAACTTCGCCAAACGACGAATCCGATGAAACCGGCTTATCCGATTCATCCAAACGCAACCACAAACATGTTATGAAACCAACAATATCATCAATCTAACAATTTCCATCAAAACACATAAATTTCCCAAAACATGATAAGTGAACATATGAACATAAAAACGGATCTAACTTGCATAAACTTGTGAAAAATCATGAAATTAACCATTTAAATTATCTAGATCATATCCTAAGGTGATTCATGTGTAATATAAAACTTAGCGTGGTGTAGATCTAAGGAAAATAACATGAAAATGATGAAATTAACATCCTATAACTCACATACTTTCATGAATCCGAGTGAGAGATGTAAATCACTCACCGATTATCCAAAACAAAGCAAAAGCGATGAAAAAGCAACCCGGACAGCGAACAATTCGAATCAAACCCTTCAATCCGATGAATTCGCCCTTGAAACGATGTTGATCTAGCCTCGAATGGTATAGATCTTCGATTTCCCCCTTGGATTTGGAATTTTAATGGAGGAAAGGTGTTAGAGGAAGAAGGAGATCAAAGCCTCCCCATAAGAGAATGGAAAATTCTAATCCTTTCCCCATATCCCTTACCCCCTATTTATAGTCTCCACCAACCCCTTAATGGGCCTTCTCCAAATCAGCCCATTAGCCTTCCAAAACCTGAACAGCCAACTAAAAAACCTTAAAACAGCGATTTCTCCCAAACCGCTGAACCAAATCCTTAATGTAACCACTCTACGGAAAGGCAATCATCAATTCCTTTCCAATGGCACAGGTCTCACCCTTTGATTCGACCTGAGTCAAAAGTTATGCCCTGTACAAGACTGATAGGGGCAAAATGGTCACAAACAAAATCGGTAAAATTTATGGACATGTCTCACATCCCCATAAGCAGCATACCAAAAGATGAGAATGATCCAACTCTCCGGGAATAAAATAAAAATATTTTACGATCTTCCGATACGTAAAATGCGGGCTGTTACATTCTCCCCCTCCTTAAGAATTTCGCCCCCGAAATTCCAAGCAAACACAACAATTCCGCATGCCTATCATCCATGAGAAGCCAATCCTATTATCCAAACTAGCAACCATCAAGCCATGCATCTATATCCTTATCCGAGCACGCGGAATTCTATCAAACAACAACAAGATACAACGATATAATGACGATACAATCAAAGGGTTCTATCGATGAAAAGTTCTGGATGAGTCGCCCTAATGCCCTCTTCCGTCTCCCATGTACAATCGTCGCCATCTTCACTCCATTGTACCTTGACTAGCTTAACTGTCTTCCTCCTAAGCTGTTTCGTGTCATTCCCCACAACACGAAGTGGCCTACGAGGTTTCGCAACTGCAGTCTCGACTTCTAAATCTTCATGCAGTTCTGGGGATACCACCACATTCGAGTCGTGCACAAACTTCCATAGAAACGACACATGGAAAACATTATGCACTCTCAACATCTTCTCGGGTAACTCCAACCTATATGCGAGCTTTCCTATTCGCTCGACTATCGGAAACGGTCCAACAAACCTAGGATCCGACTTCCCTTTACTTCCGAATCGAACCACATGCTTCAATGGTGAAATCTTCACGAAAACCATATCTCCTACGTCGAATTCCAAATTCTTACGACGCTGATCGGCGTAACTTTTCTGACGATCTTGGGCCGCCTTCATTCGTTGTCGAACAATCTTGATACAATCCGAGGTTTCTCTAATCATTTCAGGCCCAAGTACCGACTTATCTCCAGTTTCTAACCAATAAGCTGGAGAATTGCACGGCCTTCCATACAACGCCTCGTATGGTGCCATCCCAATACTCGACTGGTAGCTATTATTATACGCAAACTCAACTAGATGTAGATGGTCCTCCCTTGTTCCTCCGAAGTCTAACACACAACCCCTCAGGAGATCTTCTAAAACTCGGTTGACTCTCTCGGTTTGACCATCAGTTTGGGGATGATATGCCGTACTTAAGCACAATTCGGTTCCCAAAGCTTCTTGCAAACTTTTCCAAAATCCACTCGTGAACAATGGATCCCGGTCACTTACTATACTCTTTGGAACACTATGGAATCGAACTATCCATTTCACATAAAGCTCAGCCAATTTTGATGTTGTCCTTGTCGTCTTGATAGGAATGAACCTTGCACTTTTGGTCAAACGATCCACAATGACCCAAATCCCTTCATTCCCTGTCCTAGTTCTAGGCTGTCCATCGATAAAATCCATCGATATCTGCTCCCACTTACATGTAGGAACCTCTAATGGCTGAAGTAAACCACTCGGCTTCTTCTGTTCAGCTTTTACCAACTGACAGTTCATACACTTGGAAATGAATTTTCCAATATCTCTTTTTATCCCTTCCCAGTAGTAGGCTCGCTTCATGTCCTGATACATTTTATTACCACCGGGATGAACCGTTAGCTTCGAGTGATGACATTCTCTCAGAACCTTATCCCTCAATCTGTCAACATCAGGAACAACTAATTGTCCTTGCTTTCGAAGCCAACCTTCTCGGTCGACCTCGAACTCTTTATCCTCTGGTTTCAGTTTCTGAATGAACTCGACAAACTTCGTATCTTTCTTTTGGCCCTTGCCAATCCTTTCGATAAGAGTAGGCCTTATCGACAAGCTTGCCAATATCTCAGGTTCCAACTCACACCTTGGCCTGAAATCGAACCTTGCCAAGTACTCGAGGCCCTTCCATTCCGAAAACATCGCCCCCAAACTTGCGTCTCTTCGACTCAATGCATCTGCAACTGCATTGCCCTTGCCAGGAGTATAGGCTATCCCAAAATCATACGATGCTAGAAACTCTAACCACCGTTGCTGCCGAAGGTTCAAATCCTTTTGGGAGAAAAGATACTTCAACGACTAGTGATCCATAAACAACTCGAATTGTACTCCCAACAGGTAATGTCTCCACATCTTCAGAGCAAACAAAATCGCTGCCAACTCCAAATCGTGAGTCGGATATTTTCGCTCATGTGGCTTTAGCTGTCGACTTGCGTAAGCCACTACCTTACCCTTCTGCATTACCACCGCTCCAAATCCAGTACCACATGCATCAGTATATACCACCATCTCTTCATTCCCACTTAGAATGGTCAACACAGGTGCACTCGTCAATCTCTCTTTCAAAATTCTGAACGCTTGTTCACACTTCGCATCCCATGCGAACACTTGGTTCTTCTTCGTCAATCCTGTTAATGGTGCAGCTATCTTGGAGAAATCCTTGATAAACCTTCAATAATAACCAGCCAACCCAAGGAAACTCCGAACATCCATCGCATTCTTAGGTCTATCCCAGTCCTGATTTGCTGCAACTTTAGCGGGGTCAACCGCTATACCTTTTCCAGAAACAACATGACCTAAGAACCTCACTTCATCCTTCCAGAAGTGACACTTTGAGAACTTAGCCTTAAGATGATGCTTTCGCTAGATCTCTAACACAGCTCTCAAGTGCGTCTTATGTTCTTCCACATTCCTGGAGTAAACCAGTATATCATCCACGAACACAAGCACGAACTTACTCAACTGATCTCTGAACACTCTATTCATAAGATCCACAATTTACGCTGGCGCGTTAGTCAACCCGAATGGCATCACCAACCACTCGAAGAACCCAGATGGTGTCCTAAAAGCAGTGTTTGGCACACTATCCTTAGCCACTCTCAACTGTTGAAATCCCGTTGCCAAATCCATCTGAGAAAACACTTTGGCTTCGTGAAGCTGATCGAACAAGTCATCAATCCTAGGCAACGGATACTTGTTCTTCTTTGTCACCTTGTTCAGCTCACGATAGTCCACACACAATCTTAACGAGCCATCCGCCTTGGTTGCAAATACGATCGGTGAAACCCATTCAGAAACACTCCTCCGAATGAATCCTTTTCCCAAAAGGTCTCTAACTTGCACCTCCAACTCTCGCTATTCCTTAGGTGTCGTCCGCCTAAGTGGCATAACGATTGGTCTTGCACCCTCGACCAAATCGATCCTAAACTCGATCTCGCGATGCGGCCGCAACCCTTTGACCTCGTCAAAGATGTCTGCATACTCATTAGCGATCGGCACTGATGACAGGTCTTCTTGTGGAATCCCAAGCGAATATATATAACTCACGAAGACCCCATCTTCGCGCTTACATCTAATCAACACCTTTCGCCCTTCCACATCCCCAACCCTCACCTCTAGCTTCTAGCAATTCACCCTTGCCTCATACCTCTTGAGCCAATCCATGCCCAAGATGATCCCATACCCAGCGAAGTTAAGAACAAAGCAATCACACAAAAAAGAGCAACCATGACTCGATAACACTAGACCACGGCAAATCATGCACAAACTGGATGAACCCCCAACTGGATTAGTCACGATCAAAGGTCTATCACAAATCTCGGGTTCCAAACCCAAGCTACACACAAGCTCATTGCAGATAAATGAATGTGATGCTCCAGTATCAAACAAAACTCGAACTGAAACACCGTTAACGGAAAAAGTACCTTGCACCACGACACCCTTTCCCTTCTCCTCTGCAGTAGGAGCTCTTGAAGAAGATGGCACGGCTTCCAAAGCATATGCCTTTACAATCTGTTTGCCCTTAGCTGATTCTGGACAATCTTCTTCTCATGCCCAGGCTTTACACACTTGAAGCACTTCTTCTCAGCTTTGTGATTCTTGCACTCATTTGAATAATGACCCTTCTATTGGCAGTTAAAGCAAACTACCTCACTCTTGGGTTTCTTTTGGCCATCCTTTCCTTTCTGTTGTTGCTGCTTCCTCTTTTTATTACCACGCTGGTGTGGTTTCTGAGCTTCCTTGGTTGCAGCGACAACATTTGCTTCCTTGAGAAACAAGCTCTCATGGAGAATAGCTTTTTCCGCAATTTTCTCAAATGAATCATCAAGATGGTCCACAAGCGGTTTTCCAATATGAGCATCCAAACCCAAGACAAACTTCTCGTTCTTCTGATAGGGTGTATCAATGTATGAACGAGCATATCTAGACAAAGCCTCAAAATCAGAAATGTAGTCAAAAACTGATCTGCCACTCTGCTTCAACTCTACGAACTTCTTGAAGAGAACGGACTTCTGAGCAGTGGAGATAAACTTTGCTTCAAACTTAGCTTGGAATCGCTTCCATGAAATCTCCTCTTCCGGAGTCTCGAGTATGACAGAATTCCACCATTCCATGGCCCTGCTCTGAAGCTGCCTTGATGCAAGCTTTCTCTTCATTGCATATTCAATACCCAAGTCTCCAAAGATTCGAACACATGAATCCATCCACCTCTGAACCTCTTCAGCTGGTCCAGTTCCCTTGAATGGTTTCCCTCCTAGAGATATAAAGTCCTGGCACATCTTTGCAAAATTTACTCTAGGAACTCGCACACCTACATCTACCGTAGCCGCCACTGGAGTGGGTACCCTTCGCATAATTGCTTCTGCCAGGGCTTCAAACATGGACGGGTAATCTGGTTCATCACCATTTCCCCCTCCAGTGTTAGCTCTCCTAGCAGCATGTCTTGATGATCGTCTACTCATTCTAAATCTGCAATTTAGAATAATTAGCCACTTCCAAGAAAAACTGCTAAAGAGATACAACCGTTACTACTATATATGTTAATATATATAATAAACATCCAACTGAAATCTACAAATACGTCCCTCATACGTAATTATGCCTTTGAACTTTGGCCAAAATCGTTGACCAGAGCTCTGATACCAAATGTGACGACCGCCCATAACCCCCGTACTAAACAAGTGGAAGAATGCGCTGAAAGGTGTGCCGGGCTGCTATGGACGATCATCAGAGTAGGTAAACACATTGAAACCTGT
Organism: Allium sativum; assembly: GCA_030737875.1. Classification (NCBI taxonomy): domain Eukaryota; kingdom Viridiplantae; phylum Streptophyta; class Magnoliopsida; order Asparagales; family Amaryllidaceae; genus Allium; species Allium sativum. The sequence continues at coordinate 49,722,848 of CM060912.1, read as the reverse complement.
CGTAGAGCTCACAGCGCAAGGATAAAATATAATAGAACATATACAACAGGTAATAGTAATGAGGTATCATATAACAAACTTTTGAAACTTTCTCAACATCCAGAAAGATTATCCAACTGATATCAAAGTTTGTACGTAAGGCCTCACTATAACTCTCAAGCAACTCAAACAGCGGAAACAGAAATACTAGATAGTAATAAAACTGGTACACCAGCCTCCAGCTCGTCATCGCTCAGCTTCCTCATCTCACTAAGCTCCATTAACTGTAACCTGCTACTTAGTCTGCCATCCACAACCGGATGAACAGCCCAAGGTAATAAGAAGAGACATAAAACCTTGAGTCGGACAATAGTCTTAGTGAGCGATAAAACAACTAACAAACTTCAACAAGAAAGTATATGAGAATGGGTAAATGAACAACTTGTCTACCCACAACACCAGAGAAGAACTCAACCTTATCATCCCCACATCGGACAGTGATAGCCTTTACACCAAGCATTTCAACCATTAATCCATAGAAACCAGAACAACCATTTGTTCATAGCAAACAGAAACAATCAACAATAGTAATCATGGGATCGAGATTATATATCTCATGCAAAACATCCAGCATACATGACAGGCTCTGGCTATCACCGCCAATCCTGCTTTGAAACCATCGTTAATCGTATGACGGCCAACCTTGCCATATGTCAAGGGCTAATGGTAACCCCAGTTCTATCATAAACTCCATATGTCCAACCTTGACACTAGGCTTTTCCCCAAGACCCAGGGTACTCAGACCAGCAACCTTCTGATCTTTTGGGTGCCCCCATTGTACCCCTTCTTTGAGCCTGCTAGAACTTACGACAACGATGACCTCTCGGCCTTCGCATCTCTAGTCGTCCAACCTTGATGATATTTCATAGCTCAAGCAACCTTCTCGAGCAACCATCATCCATCAACTCACGACCTTTGAGTTGTCACCTCATTCGTTGTTCCACCTTGATCAACGAACACATTCAACACTTCGAACCTTCCTACTTGAACCACTTCGAAGTCATACCATCACCGAGCCAATCACATCACTGCGCTGCGGCTAGGGTTCAGGGGGTTACCCCCGAAAAATATATTTTTTTCAGACCTTTTTCTCCAAATCTGAGTCGTACCCGAAAAACGTACTTTTTCCAGAAAACGACCCTGTTAAAACCGACCGACATGCTCCACCAGACTGACCAGGTTGAAACCGACCACCTCTTCACGACCGACCAGATTGATACCGATCAGCTCCACCAGACGACCACCCCTGGATGACCACCACTGGACCGACCAGCTTCTACTCAATCAACCAACTTCTGACCACCACCCCTGGACCGACCAGATTCTGACCTACCAGCCTCACCTTCGACCGACCAGACCCCTTATGATCCTTTTGGACCGACCAGACTCCCTCTTGGTCCTTCTGGACCGACCAGAACCTCATCTGCCCCTTCTGGACCGATCGGAATCCTTCTGAACCACCCAGACTCCCTCCTGGTCCTCCTGGATCGATCAGAACCTTCTTTGCTCCTCCTGTACCGACCTATACCCCATACCGACCGACCCGGAAGAAAACCGACCCAAAACCTGTCTTGCTCCCCAAGCTACGTCTTGACCGACCAGTCTAGTACCGACCCCTCTAGACCGACCCGATTCTTGCATAACTCCATTTCGACTTCGATTTCGACCAAAACTTCGCCAAACGACAAATCCGACGAAACCGGCTTATCCGATTCATCCAAACGCAACCACAAACATGTTATGCAACCAGCAATATCATCAATCTAACAATTTCCATCAAAACACATAAATTTCCCAAAACATGATAAGTGAACATATGAACATAAAAACGGATCTAACTTGCATAAACTTGTGAAAAATCATGAAATTAACCATTTAAATTATCTAGATCAGATCCTAAGGTGATTCATATGTAATATAAAACTTAGCATGGTGTGGATCTAAGGAAAATAACATGCAAATGATGAAATTAACATCCTATAACTCACATACTTTCATGAATCCGAATGAGAGGTGTAAATCACTCACCGATTATCCAAAACAAAGCAAAAGCGATGAAAAAGCAATCCGGACAGCGAACATTTCGAATCAAACCCTTCAATCTGATGAATTCGCCCTTGAAACGATGTTGATCTAGCCTCGAATGGTATAGATCTTCGATTTCCCCCTTGGATTTGGAATTTTAATGGTGGAAAGGTGTTAGAGGAAGAAGGGGATCAAAGCCTCCCCATAAGAGAATGGAAAATTCTAATCCTTTCCCCATATCCCTTACCCCCTATTTATAGTCTCCACCAACCCCTTAATGGGCCTTCTCCAAATCAGCCCATTAGCCTTCCAAAACCTGAACAGCCAACTGAAAAACCTTAAAACAGCGATTTCTCCCAAACCGCTGAACCAAATCCTTAATGTAACCACTCTACGGAAAGACAATCATCAATTCCTTTCCAATGGCACAGGTCTCACCCTCTAATTCGACCCGAGTCAAAAATTATGACCTGTACAAGACTGATAGGTGAAAAATGGTCACAAACAAAATCGGTAAAATTTACGGACATGTCTCACATCCCCATAAGCAACATACCAAAAGATGAGAATGATCCAACCCTCTGGGAATAAAATAAAAATATTTTACGATCTTCCGATACGTAAAATGATGGTTGTTACACCTGGATTGCTGCTACTTTAGCGGAGTCAACCACTATCCCATTTCCAGAAACAACATGACCTAAGAACCTCACTTCATTCTTCCAGAAGTGGCACTTGGAGAACTTAGCTCTCAGCTGATGCTTCCACAAGATCTCTAACACAACTCTCAAGTGCGTCTTATGTTCTCTCTCATTTCTGGAGAAAACCAGAATATCATCTACGAACACAAGCACAAACTTATTCAACTGGTCTCTGAATACTCTATTCATAAGATCCGCAAAATATGTTGGTGCGTTAGTCAACCCGAATGGCATCACCAACCATTCGAAGAAACCGGATGGTGTCCTAAAAGCAGTCTTCGGCACGCTATCCTTGCCACCCTCAGTTGGTGAAATCCCGTTGCCAAGTCCATCTGAGAAAACACTTTGGCTTCGTGAAGCTGATTGAACAAGTCATATATCCTTGGCAACAGATACTTGTTCTTCTTTGTCACCTTGTTCAGCTCACGATAGTCCACACACAATCTTAACGAGCCATCCGCCTTGGTTGCAAATACGATCGGTGAAACCCATTCAGAAACACTCCTCCGAATGAATCCTTTTCCCAAAAGGTCTCTAACTTGCACCTCCAACTCTCTCTGTTCCTTAGGCGCCGTCCGCCTAAGTGGCATAACGATTGGTCTTGCACCCTCGACCAAATCGATCCTAAACTCGATCTCGCGATGCGGCGGCAACCCTTTGACCTCGTCAAAGACGTCTGCATACTCATTAGCGATCGGCACTGATGATAGGTCTTCTTGTGGAATCCCAAGCGAATATAGATAACTCACGAAGACCCCGCCTTCGCGCTTACATCTAATCAACACCTTTCGCCCTTCCACATCACCGACCCTCACCTCTAGCTTCTCGCAATTCACCCTTGCCGCATACCTCTTGAGCCAATCCATGCCCAAGATGATCCCAAATCCAGCAAAGTTAAGAACAAAGCAATCACACATAAAAGAGCAACCATGACTCGACAACATTAGACCACGACATATCATGCAGAGATTTGACGAACCCCCAATTGGATTTGTCACTACGAAGGGTCTACCACAAATCTCAGGTTCTAAACCCAAGAGACACACAAGCTCATTGCAAATGAAAGAATGCGATGCTCCAGTATCGAAAAGCACACGAACTAAAACATCATTTAAAGAAAGAGTACCTTGCACCACGACACCCTTTCCCTTCTCCTCTGCAGTAGGAGCTCTTAAAGAGGTTGGCACGGCTTCCAAAGCATATGCCTTCACAACTTGCTTGCCCTTAGCTGATTCCGGACAATTTTTCTTCTCATGCCCAGGCTTCCCACATTTGAAGCACTTCTTCTCAGCTTTGGGATTCTTGCACTCATTAGCAAAATGGCCTTTCTGTTGGCAGTTAAAGAAAACCACCTCACTCTTGGGCTTCTCCTGACCATATTTTCCTTTTTGTTGTTGTTGCTTCCTCTTCTTATTATTACCACCTTGCTGTGGTTTCTGAGCCTCTTTAGTCGCAGCGACAACATTTGCTTCATTAGGAAACAAACTCTCATGACGAATAGCTTTTTCCACAATCTTCTCAAATGAGTCATCGAGATGGTCCACTAACGGCTTTCCGATATAAGCATCCAAACCCAAGACAAATTTCTCATTCTTCTGATAGAATGTATCAATGTATGAACGAGCATATCTAGACAAGGCCTCGAATCAGAAATATAGTCAAGCACAGAACGACCATTCTGTGTCAACTCTACGAACTTCTTGAATAGAGCAGATTTCTGAGCTGTGGAGACAAACTTTGCTTCATACTTAGCTTGGAATATCTCCCATGAAATTTCTTCCTCTGGAGTTTCGAGTGTAACAGAATTCCACCATTCCATGGCCCTACTTTGCAGTTGCCTTGATGCAAGCTTTCTCTTTATCGCATCTTCAATACCCAAGTCTCCAAAGATTCGGACACATGAATCCATCCACCTCTGAACCTCTTCAGCTGGTTCAGTTCCCTTGAATGGTCTTCCCCCTAGAGATGTAAAGTCCTCGCACAACTTCACAAAATCTACTACTCTAGGGACTCGCACAACAACATCTACTATTGCCGCCACTGGAGCGAGTACCCTTCGCATAATTGCTTCTGCCATGGCTTCAAAAATGGTCGGATAATTAGGTTCGCCACCATTTCCCCCTCCAGTATTGGCTCCCCTAGCAGCGCGTCTTTTTCCTCGTCTACTCATTCTAAATCTGCAATTTAGAATAATTAGCCACTTTCAAGAAAAACTGCTAAAGGAAAACAACTATTATTACTATATATGCTAATATATATAGTAAGCATCCAACCGAAATCTACAAGTATGTCTCTCATACGTGATTATGTCCTTGAACTTTAGCCAAAAATCGTTGACCAGAGCACTGATATCAAATGTGACGACCGCCCATAACCCCCGCACTATACAAGAGAAATAATGCTCTGAAAGGTGTGCAAGGCAGCTATGGACAATCATCAGAGTAGGTAAATATAAGCGGAACCAGTCGTAAACTCACAGCGCAAGGATAAAATATAATAGAACATATACAACAGGTAGTAATAGTGAAGCAGAAACACTGAACTTTCATACAACTAGGAAGTAATATCCACGAACTTGGAAATAGTGTTTATACAAAGTTGCCTCACTACATCAATCTTAAAAGCAAATAGCGGAAACCCAATTATTAGATAGTAGTAAAACTGGTACGTGAGCCTCCTGCTCGCCGTCGATCAGCATCGTCGTCCTCACTAAAGCTACCTGTCACCTGCTACTCAGTCTGCCCATCCAACATTCGGATGAATAGCCCAAGGTAATAAGAGGAAACATAAAACCTTGAGTCAGACAACAGTCTTATTGAGCGATAAAACAACTAACATACTTCAACAATAAAGTGTATGAGAAAGGATAGATAAGCATACTAATCTACCCACGGCACCCGAGAAGAACTCAACCTTATCTTCCCCACATCGGACAGTGATAGCCTTTACAATACATTCATTCAAAGGAATAACAATTCATACATGGAAACCAAAGCAACCATTGATAACATTCATAGCATCCAAATTACATAGGTCTCACATAGGCAACCCTAATCGAGTTTAACATTCCCCAAGTACTCTCCCCAGAGGCCTAAACCAATATCAGTTAAGCACTCAAAGAACATCTCCCTCGACTTTGGATAGTCTACGTAAGATAGTACAACAGAATAATCAATCATCCATGAATGACTCTGGCTATCACCTCCAATCCTGCTTTGAAACCACCGTTAATCGTATGACGACCAAACTTGCCATATGTCAAGGGCTAATGGAAACCACAGTTCTAGCATAAACTCTATTTGTCCAACCTTGACAATGTCCAACCTTGACAACTAGACCTTTTCAACGAAACCCAAGGTACTCGATGTACCCCTGCTTCGAGCCTGCTAGAACTTACGACAACGATGACTTCTCGGCCTTCACATCCCTAGTCATCCAACCCGACGACTCTTCATAGCTCAAGCAACCTTCTCGAGCAACCATTATCCACTAACTCACAACCTTTGAGTTGTCATCACGTTCGTTGCTTTTCAACACGAATGCCTCACATCACTTCAACATTCTCAGTTGAATTCATTTTGAAGTCATCATCACCCATGAACCAAGCATTACATCACACCATAGTCCATTCAAGTGAAGCACGATATGACTCCTCATGTCGAATCACGACATGACTCCTCAACTTGAACACGGCATGACTCACTATGTCGATTCATACCATGTCGTTCGCGGCATGACATACCATGTTGCTGGCGACATAACATACTATGTCGGATTCAACATAATTCACCGCATCGATTCATACCATGTCGTTCGCGACATGACATATTCGCAATGTCGGATCCGATATACTACACTATGTCGGATCCAACATAGTTTATCATTCCGATTCGTACCATGTCGTTCGCGACATGCCATACCATGTCGCTGGCGACATGATTCACTATATCGGATCCGATATACTACACTATGTCGGATCCAACATAGTTTACTATCTCGATTCAACCCATGTCATTCGCGACATGACACACCATGTCGCTGGCGACATGATTCACCATGTCGGATCCGATATACTACACTATGTCGGACCCAACATAGTTCATTATCCTGGTTCATACCATGTCGTTTGCGACATGACATACCATGTCGTTCGCGACATGATTCGCTATGTCGGATCCGATATACTACACTATGTCAGATCTAATATGCTTTATCGTGCCTTGACTCAAGGAAGAAACGACCCGACTCATGCCAAAAATGACATGACTCCAGATCTGACAAAAATGGCTCTGATTTCGACCAAATCTTCGCCAAACGACAACGATGATGAAATCCACTCATTCCAAACATCAAATCAATCACAAACACTCCAACAAATCATCAATAACAACAAAATAACCATTATCATCATTAAATCATAGAAAATGCTCTAAATCATGATAATCGCGTAATAAAAACAAAATGATTGGTCTATAAGCAAAATCATATGAAAGCATATGGAAATTATAAATTTAATCTTGCTAAATTAGGTCCTATGGTGTTCATATGAGATTAGACATATAATGGTGTGAATCTATGGTGAAACATTCCTATTTGATGAAAAACATGCACAAATTCTCATATACTTCATTGCATTCATGTGAGATAAGCAAATCACTCGCCAATTATCCAAAACAAAGCAAAATCGAAGAAATAGAATTGCGGACAGCGAAGAGATAGCTCCTTGCCCTTCGATTTGATGAATCCTCACTCCAATTGATGTAGATCTTGCCTCCAATGGTGTAGATCTATGATTTCCCTCCTTAGATTTGGATTATTAATGGTGGAAAGGTGTTAGAGGAAGAAGGAGATCAAAGCCTCCCCATAAGAGAATGGAAAATTCAAACCTTTCCCCATATCCCTTACCCCCTATTTATAGTCTCCACCAACCCTCCAATGGGCCTTCTCCAAATCAGCACATTAGCCTTCCAAAATATGAACAGCCAACTGAAAAACCTTAAAACTAGGGGTGGGCATTAACCGAACCGAAGGGCGTAAACCGCCCAAACCGAACCTCAAAAATGGTGCAAAAAACCGATTTGGATGCTCTCTTTAATAATAATATCCAAACCAAACCGACTCGCAAAGATACGATTCGGTTGCGACTTAACCGTTGATCAAATCGTATTGAATTGGACTAAACCGCGGACCTTTATACCGAACCGCGCCCACCCCTACTTAAAACAGTGATTTCTCCCAAACCGCTGAGCCAAATCTTTCATGTAACCACTCTACGGAAAGAGAATCATCAATTCCTTTCCAGTGGCACAGGTCTCACCCTCTGATTCGACCTGAGTTAAAAGTTATGCCCTGTACAAGACTGACAGTGGCAAAATGGTCACAAACAAAATTGGTAAAAATTATCGACATGTCTCACATCACCATAAGCAACATATTAAAAGATGAGAATGATCCAACGCTCAGAGAATAAAATAACATTATTTTACATTCTTCCGATACGTAAAATGCGGGCTATTACATAGAATAGCAGAATATCTCTCACCAGATTAAATAAAATACAATAAAAGTTCATGAAGCTATTAAATATAAAATCTCAAAAAGTAACATATTATCAGAGTAGCAAAATCAAATACCATGAGATTCTAAATACAATATATTTCTAATACAGCTGACCAGAATGAAAGCAACTGAAATAAGTAAATAAAGATATGGTCTTCAACAAGTCTTCAACTTTGAAAAATGAAATCGCACTGTCAAAATACTCGATCTGACCCAAGCATAAAGTAAACCAAAACAAATTAAATCAACTCAAGTGAACTGTTCAAATGAAATCCACAAGTAACTTAAGGGGTGTTTGGGATTTCCATCCTCTAAGGATCCATTAAACTAGACGTTATATAATACAAAACTATATCATAATAGTGTCTATTGTAATTATACTATTGAAAATAACATAAGTGAGACTACCATTATTTCCCTTACACTTTTTATAATGTCGTACTTTATACAATACCGTAAACTCACTGTAAACTGGTGGCATCAAAGGGTGCTTTATATTGTACGACACAAATCAAAATTATTGTAGATGCGATCGTGATAATACACTACACCAAAAAAAGAACTTTAGTAGCGTTTGAAAAATGCTACCAAAAATTTTTGGTAGTGTTTTAAAGAACACTACTACAGGTCCTGCAAATAAAAGTTTTTTTTGTTTCGTTTTGATAAACGCTACCAAATCTTCTGTGCAGTTGCGTTTTCTAAACGCTACCGTAGGCTTGTCCGTGGGTCCTTTTTTTTCTTTTCTGTAGCATTTATTTTATGCAACTAAAAACTTTTTGTTGCATTTATTTTTGCCACTAAAAATTCAGATGGTTTGTTACTTTTTTTTTGTAGCATTTCTTAAACGCTACTAAAACACGTTGATTGTTTTATAGCATATTTTAAATGCTACCTTATACTATTAATGGCTTATATTATTTTCAGCACCTAGTTATATAATAGTCATATTTAAGTAACAATCATAAAAAAGTCTGATTTAAATCAATTCGTATAATCATCATACTCAAATAACTGAGAATACATTAGTCATATAAGTATTTTGCATAACTATTTAGATAATAGTTATTTGACAAATTTAGCAGATTCACATACCACAAGCATTCAAAAACAAGTTTACACAATAAGTACTAAAAAATATCATAATACATATAACAATTAAAGTCATGTCCATTGTTGCTGATTGTCTTTACTCCAGAAAAGCTAATTACCTGTAGACAAGATTAGTAATCAACAATAAAAATTTGCCACGATTTCAATAATAGATGGCATGCTGGTTCTTAAAATTAGTTCAATAATAATAATAATTATAATAATAATAATTATTATTATTATAAACTTAGTTAATTTAATCAAGGTTAGCTAATTACTATTATCATTTTATTATAATAAACTTGTTAATTTAAAAAAATTAACATAGTTAATCCTCATAAAATTAGTTAAATCATTGTTATTATTAGAAAATTCATCATCATTATTAATTTAATAAATTTTTATCAAACTTTGTTTATTGTTAACTTTAAAAAAATAGTTAATTTAGTCTAAGAATAAGAATGATGGTTTAACAATATATCACGATAAATCGACATCACATATATGAACATGCAAAGTAATTTTGTATACGTTAAGTTCGTGTGCGAAATAACCATCCAAATTAAATTTATCATGAATTGGAATAGATTCTGATTTTGACTGACGCATGCATTACAAATTAACTAATCTATCATAATTTTTGATTAACGCAACCAATCGCAAATAAATTAATTATTGATCATTTTTATTTGGGTTTTATTTCTCATTTTCCCCACTTTGTGCCTACTGTAATGCAATTTCTCTGCTTAGATTGCATAAGATCTCCATCTGCAAGGAAAATATATTACAACAAACCCTTAAAAGTATAACTTGAATTTGAATCAATGCTTACTGCTACTATCGTATATATACATTGAAAATTCTCTCCCTTAAAGGTTTGATATTCTTTTTATTATAAGTCTCTTTTTTAATTCAAGCCCAAACTATTTCTTTATCCTAAATTTAGGATTTAAGATCATTAATTCAAACGTTTTGTTTCAATTTCTGTTTTTCTCGTATTCTTTGTTTCGAATTTTATGGTTATGAATTTAACTGTCTTCATTTATTTTATAGAATTTAGCATTCTAAAATCACCATTATATATTTGTACTGTCATATTACATGATAGTATATATATTGTGTTTTCTACATGCTAGTCTGGCGACTTCCAAACATATTGTTGGGCAATATAATTATGTGTTTCAGTAAACAAATAAAACAATATGCATGTAATCATTTCGTATTTTATCCATGCTTTTGTACTCCTAATAGTATAATGAAGAGTTTCTAATAAACGAATAAAAGAGTACATGCGCAATCAGTTGGTACTTCATTGTACAATTCATTAGCGACAACGAGAAAATATCGATTAAAAGGTTTTATATAAAAAAAATTGATTTCACAGTTGTATGGGCTTTCAATTGTTAGGTATGTGTGGGTTGTCTACGAATCGCAATGTTTGTTACATTCCTATATCTATTTGGGACACACTGCACTATGGTATCATCATACATTGATACGTAAGAAACTTATGAAAACTGAAACTCATTATCAAAAATATCTCAAAACTAACCTCTCACATACTTCTTCTCATAATTCCATTTCAATGCCACTTCAATTTTTAAGTGAAATTATCAGGATCCAACATAATTGTAAATAACCATGTACTAAGAAATAAGTCATACCTACGTAAATCATTTCTCTGGTGCTCTAAAAAAATTCATATAGTTATTTAATCACAAGTGAATCATAAAAGCAGAAATACCTTTATAAGCATGGTCATTCTTGCAACATCCAACAGACTTGGGTTCAATCAGTAATGTCTGCAATTATAAGTCGACTTGATTAATAAGTCCAGAATATTCACGCACACTTAGCACAACCTAGTTATATTTCAGAAACAAAATATAAGTAATACCTATTCTTACTAAAAGCGAAAAGGTAACTGACTGGATAATGCACAAGAGATAGGTTAATCTTACCATTATAATCAGAGTGTATCAAATCCTCCACCTCCTTCTCTTGCATCGTACTCCATCTGTATTAATTTGGACATCTAAAATTTTCCCTATGTTGACACCAATTTTAAAGTTAGAAATCTGGTTGTGGGAATAAATCCAAAGTAACATAAAAAAATCTGTAATGTTTAGTCAAAAGCATCAACAATTACTTTTACTATGATTGTTTTTTAGACTGAATAAGCGTTCTATATATATAAACAGTGGGAAAAATTGTAGGTAGAATATAAAAAGAAAGTGAAAGTCCGAGAATCTAAAAAATAAAAATGAGATGTTTGTTATGTAATGACGATCGGAACAAAGCCATCTCCTTACAACGTAGGGCACGCGCATATGAGTTGGCACTCACATCCTTGTAACAAAAGGAATCCCTGATGTTACGTGCCTACCGACTCATATTTGTACTGCACTCCTTCAATTTATTCCATGATGCAGGACTATTTATTCAAACCGTCATTCCTACCTTAACAACATGCGAGACAATCCCAACAGCCCCCCTTGACTCGCAACCTACAAGTATCTTTTGAGAGTACTGCCTTTCCTACATGGCCCAGTCTGTAACCTTCGGCTCCGATACCACAGTTATGTAACGATGGTCGGAACAAAACCCCTCCTCCTCCTGCATAGAGCGCACACATATGAGTTGGCACACGTGTAACAACCCGGAAATTCAGAACTAATTTAAAATTTTTATTTTTTATTTTAGCTATTTTAATGGATTTAGATTATTTAAAATGATTTTTTTTAAATAATAACGACTAAAAATTTATTTAAATCGAAGTTAAAACATATAAATCTATTTTAAATATAAAACGAGCCTGAAATGGCGCGGTATTCTGGAAATTCGATTTTAAATTTCAAATGAATGTACAGAATTCAAAATAAATCGGATTTCAGTAAAACAAGAAAAGTTGGAATCTATTAAACTATATCTTTCTAACGAATGTGAGAAATTGAGATCTTACTTTATAAATTAAAAGTTATGTCCAGTTTAAAATTGGAAATAGTCGCTATGGAATTTATATATATTTTAATATAATATATAGCCCTTAAAAATAGTCATTTTGCAAACGACCTCCTTTTTTAAAAAAAACCACTTTTGTTCGATCCAGAATGTCAGATTATTGCTATATTCCAATTTTCGTAATTTTTGGGGCAAGTATGCGGCTGCGCGCAATAAATTGTGAATCGATTAGTCACATAAGCCAGAAACAGAGTTTTTTGAGCAAATGGACTCGGAATTCGACGAAACCAGTTTTGTTGGAACCGTATCGTCAAGACATAGCATCATGTCAATTTTCATCGCCAACGGAGTTTGTGTGTGGCCGTAGCATCGATAAACGTCGACTGGAGACAGCACTAACTAGAGAATTAATTTAAAATCCTACCCCACTACTATATAATATCTTTTCCTCTTCCCAAACCCTCATTAATACCTCTCCCACCAGCAGCGTCCCATCTCCTTCCTCTTTTCCAAAATTTTGCAAAAAAGCCCCTGAAACTAAATAATTTATATCTCCCAAACCGTAAAGAGTTAGGCCATGAAATTTTTTGAGATTGTAGAGCATGATGAGTACTAGCTACTATAAAAATTTGGTGGTGATTGGGCTAGTGATTTGGTCGGAAATGTGCTCAAAGTGCAGTAGGTCGGTTTTCGTATTTTGGTTATTGCGGGCCCCACGTAGAGAAGTTGGTTGAGCGGTTCGGAGGGATGGTAGAGGGGAAGCATACGAAGATTTTGGATGTTGTGGCATGGCCTCAAGCGGAAGGAGTTGGCCGGAATGTCAAGTTCATCCGAGGGGTGCTGGAAAACGAGGCCGTCACGAAAATGATCAATTTCCCGCTAATCCGTGCATTTTCAGGCGAAGTGCCCTGAAGGAAAGTTGTCCGGGAGGTCGAGACCGAGTTACTGGTAAAATTTGGTGGGATTTGGAGCACCGAGGTGGCCATAGCACCAAGATGAACAGAAACTGTAGTTTCCGTTCAACTACAAATCGCGGGGCCCACATGGCGAACTAGAGAGGGACCAGCAGCCATGGAAAGAGGAGGAGATGCCGTAGACAATGGCTCTAGTCTCGTATGATTCCGAGTTACGGTTTGGCCGTGGCGAGCGTTTGTAGTTGAGGGTGTCGTTTTGAGAAGAAGGTGAATAGTGATTTTATTGTTTAAACGATTTCTATATTCGTATGCTAATATCATTTTGCTATGAACTCAGAATCGTGCGAAACTGGATTCGTTGCGATAGTGGAGTCCAGAGCTTCACAACAAAATTGACAAGGTCCAATTTGGAGCTTGTTTGAATTTAGGACAAATCCCGAACGGAACCAAAACCGTCAATTAAAGACTGGCGGAGTGGAAACCAATGTGAGAACTACTTCTCACTCTAATTATTTTACAGTTAAATATATACGAGGATGCAGACGGGGCTTAGAAGCCCTCGACACTATTTTATTGTACAAACCATGATTGTTTGTTGGGATTGTATTGTGGAAATTTGGTTGTGTTGAAAATTGATTGTATTGTGGTATATTAAATATGATTGACTATTGTGTATGGCGCGAGCCAATATCAGTAGAGGGGTAATGCTAGACATTACTCCGGTTCTAATATCGCACCGTTATAATGTCGAAATTTTCTGAAATAAATATTTATTCATTAAAAACCTCATTTTAATTGTTATATGAACTGTATAAAATATTCATGTGTTGAATAAAATGTTTGAACAATAAAAATATCATTTTTATTGAATGTATGAACTATTTAAAATAGTCAAGTATTGAAATAAGTATTTTATCGTTAAAAATATAATTTTTAATGTATATATGAACGGCATGAATTCTCCTAAAATGAAAATAAATATTCATTTACAAATCGTACGATTTGTTTATGTACACCCATTTAACTGATATTGATCGGGATGATAATTTTACACATCGCCCAACCGCACAAATAATATTCGGTATTTGTTGGTTGAAACCCCACACGGGTATTGGGATGATATTTGACGTACACTAATCCTAATTGTTTAGTTGTAAGACTGTTGTAAGCGTTAATTATTTATATTTAATGCTTATGCAGTTGTGTAATGCAATCTGGATGATGGTTGATTGTGTATCATTATTGTTGTGTACATGCGATGTATGTAATCCATATAAATAAATTATATGGTAATTGATTTGGTCTGATTCCAATTCAGAAAGAACGAATATTTTAAAATAATATTCAATAAAGGATTAAAATGTGAATTTGAGGTCCGATTTTAGATGGACACGAAAATATTGAAATATGTGAAGCCATGTTGAATAGATACGCGTCATTTTAACGTAACCGATTTTTATATCGATTTTATTCATTTTTATAATGAATATAGAAAAGGAAATTATTTCAAAATCTGATATTTTGAAAATATTACCATTTAAATATTATAATGATAAGAAGTATTTATTTTTGATTTAAAATTGAAGTGAAAGTGGGAATCATTTTTAAAAAACGAAATTATAAAATACGTTTTGAACGATATATATATTATATATTATATATACATTAATGGCTTGAATAGAATGCGCTACGCCGCGAACGTTCGCGAATTTCGACCATTGACTTCGAATAGATATTATGGGAGATCTGACTGTCGCATTCTCCTAATACCGGAACCATTGGGTTCGTATCGAAAAGATCTTTCCAAAGAATATAAGTGGTTTAAATTTGAACGGTTAGATTTGGAATTATGTCCAGATCAAATTTGGAAAAGGTCGCTATGGATGCAGTTCGTTGGCCGTTATTGGAAACCAACTGTATGGGCCTTAATAAAATTATTAAAAATAGTAATAATTTGTGTAAAATCATAATTAATGATTTGGAAAGAATTTGGATGAAAAGTTCCAATTTTGTAAGGATAAAAAGATATTTTATCGAAATGAACTAGTTGTTAACTAGAATGATAATCCAAAGTTTTTAAATAAATAAATTAGATTTGAGAATGGTTTTAATCTAACCAGAATTTTCCAATGTATGAATTGGAATGGATTTGAATAAAAATCATCTTCGTTGATTTTGATATTGGATTCTATGACTATACAGATATTGTGGATGAATTTGGAAGATAGATATATATCGTTATTCCCCATACGATATGTGTTCATTTCAGAATCTGATATTGAATATAAGCCGATATAATTTCTGTTTAGAGCCTTATATGATATATCAAATTGGATTTTGGGTTTGTCATGAATGGTGGCTTAAATAACACTCTTCTTAAACCCAGTGTGAAAAGAATAAATCTTTTAATTAAGATTATTAGAGTTTCCAATTATACTTAGTAATCGGAATATAATGGAATGTGAATTGGGTTTATTGTGAACTGTGTTTTTAACGACATTCGTTCTTTAACCCGATTAACAGTGAAATGTGATTTGGAATATATAAATCCTTCAATTAAGTTTAATGGAATTTTCCAAAGTAAAGTTTTCCAATTTAATAAAATAAATTGGAATGGAATTGAATTCGATTTAGTAATAATCGAAGGGAGCTTCTGTGGAGGAAGACTGTTAATATATATGGAATTTAAAAGGCTTGCCGTTATTCCATTTATATTATTAGTCGGATACGGAAATTGATATTGATTATATATATTGATCTGTTTTCCATGAAGATTCCATGGTTAATGGAATGTGATTTTGGGTTTATCGTGAACTGTGTTTTAAATGACATTAGTTCTTTAACCCAGTTAAAGACAGGATTACTGTAAGGAACCCGAACTTCCCCGGTCTTCGAAGAGAAGAGAAAGAACGGATCGCTTTGAGGACAAGACGAATCAGAACACAAACAGAAGAACATTTCATTGCTTATTACAACAATTTACATCAAGTACAAGAATATACAGAGTATGAATAAATATCACACATTTGACAAATACCAGAGATTTAAATACATTACTGCAGCGGAAAATAATACAAAAACACAAGTGAATAAAATATGCGGATACAGAGCTTTCCGAATACCATTTCAGTTTTAAATCAGGATCCTATGAATATAAATCTGCAAAGCCAAAACTCCTAGCTGCTCATGCGGAAAATAGAGGCACCCGGAGTTTAGGTTAAAACAATAAACTCCAGGTCAGTCATGTAACTGGTGTGAGAACTAAAACAGTTGTTAATCTTTATTTTAAAGTTAGGTAAGTCAAGGGACCACGCCGTATAACACGGAACGGGTTTCCTCCCAAGAACACCAGTGCATATGACAAACAGCGCAATGCTAAATAAAGAAAAAATGAAGCTATTATAAGACTCAGGTCCCATCACACAATGAACGCAGTTGGAGGATAGAGCTTTCCCATATAATAGCCAAAAATGCTTGGTACGTGAAATTTCATATTTTATTATTTCTATAAGTGAAGAAATCAACTTCAAATATAAATGTATCAATCATAGACGACATGAATTTCGCATACCACTATCTCGCCATACTAGGCTCTACAATTAAAACCGCAAGGTCGTACTGGAAGTTGGATTTCCATCTGTGAACCGAGGCAAAAGATAGTCCTCTCCGATTCGAGAGCCTCTAGTCCTCTCCTCAGGCAAGCGCGCAGGCAAGCCTTGGATCGTCAGGGCCGGTCCACTCGATGTGGATTATAATTCCTGAACACTGCGTTTCCTGGCCCTATGGGGCGTAAATGAGCCAAATGACTCCATCGGACCCGGATCATCCGATCTAACCGTGGCACCTCAAAATCCATCATCCACACAAGTAATGCCAGCCACTTCAAGCACTGACACCACTTCTAACTAGAAGAAAACACATGTACTCCCTGAGGTCCGTCTCCTGTTTTTGGTTCACCGGGTGTGAGGCTCGCGAATTAACACCTTACACAAAGCTACGCTATATTAAAGTCGTGCTTTGATCATCAACCACAAGACTCTGCTTTTCAACAAGACCCTTGATCTTCTGCATCCCAGCATGCCACACAGGTAATTCACGCTATGCAACTGATATCACTCAATCACACAGAATGAAATCCAATGTCAGAAACACTGTCCATTTACAAGTCCGTTCTGGTTATGAACGAAACCGGAGGCATCTTATTCCGCCTCCCATATGTCCAATACAGGAGTGAGGTCCTCGCATATCCGTCGATCTCCAAGTACGTCTGGACAATCACCAACGTATTCCCTACTCTTGGGTGTACATCCCAATCAAGATTATCAAGAATCGTCCAAACGATGTGAAGACCTCTGGTCTTTAACCATCGTCTTCATCTTTGACATATCGTCATATCAGTTATTCAGAATGGGATAGACCCGGTCTTTCGGAATAACTCGCGTAAATAATAAATAAGTGTTACACAAACACAACATATGCCTCATTCCAATCCAGAATATTCTTTTATTCAAATATTCACATCCTTAGGGAAAGGTTCCCATAAATTTTATCAAAGATAAATTCTTTAAAATTTATTCTTTAATCTTCCTTTGGATTTCAAACCAATTTAAGGTTTTCCAAACTAGTCGGGATTAGCACACCTTACCGAAGTAATCCTTTATTTAATTTCCCAATCCCAACCTATTCATACCATGGAGCAAAACTAGAAATACTCCATATCAAACCCCATGGTGTCATCGGTAAAATTAATTACCATTTCACGTTCAAATCTAATTGAAGATTTAACTATCGCCTGGAGGAAAACTGGTGATACTCCATTCTCGATCATTTCTCAGATTTGATAATTTAAATTAACAAATCCTCATTTCAATCTAATTAAAGATTAATTAAAACACTAATTCAGTTTTAATCTCAAAAATCATTACTTAATGATCTTTCAAAGTTAAGAAATTAATCTTATCTTTAACTGGGTTAAAGAACTAATGTCGTTTAAAAAACACAGCTCACGATAAACCCATAATCTCATTCCATTAATCTCTAACCGTAAATTAGTAAGAGAACAATTCCCTCGGTATTAATCCCGAAGGCTGAAACCAACATCAGATCAATACCCAGGAAACCATTCGACTTAACTAATCTCCAGTTAGTTTCTAATTTTCTTAACTCCACTGGGTTTAAGAATAGTGTTAGTAAAGACACCGTTCACAACAACCCCAACATCCCAATCCATTAATCTCTAACCATTAATTAGTAAGAGAACAATTCCCTAAGTATTAATCCCGAAGGCCGAAACCAACATCATATCAATACCCAGGAAACCATTTGACTTAACTAACCTTCAGTTGGTTTCTAATTTTCCTAACTCCATTGGGCTTAAGAACAGTGTTAGTGAAGACACCGTTCACGACAAACCCAAAATCCAATACGATATTAAGTATAAGGCTCTGAATAGAAAATATATCGGCTTATATTCAATATCGAATTTTGAAACCAACAAATATCGTATTGGAAATAACGATATAAAATATATCTTTCAAATTTCCATAACAATATTTGTATAATCACGAAATCCAACATCAAAATATCCCGACGATGATTTCGATTCAAATCCATTCCAATTCATATATTGGAAATTCTGGTTATTTTAAAACCCATTCTCAATCCCACTTATTTCTTTAAAAATAATTGGATTTTAATTCTAGTTAATAACTAGTTCAATTCGATAAAAATCTATTTTTATCTTTTCAAATATTGAGCTTTTCATCCCAATTCTTCCCAAATCATTTATTATGATTTTACACAAATTATTAATATTTTTAATAATTTTATTAAAGCCCGTACAGTCAACTTCCATCAACGGTCGTCGAACTGCACTTACAACGACCTTTTTCAAATTTGATTTGGACATAATTCCAAATCAACCGTTAGATTTCAAATTTCTTATATTCGTTAGAAAGCTCTTTTCGATACGAACCCAACGGTTCTGGCTATAGGAGAATCCGACGGTCGGATCTCCCGTATCATCAATTCGAAGTCAATGGTCGAAATTCGCGAACGGCCGCGGCGCGACGCGTTTTATTCAGGCCATTAAATATATATATTATATATATTTCGTTCAAAACGTATTTTATAAATTCGTTTTTAAAACGATTCCCACTTTTACTTCAATCTTAAATCAAAATTGAATATTCTATATCATTAATATATAAATGATCATATTTTCAAAGTATTTGATTTTGAAATCATTTCTATTTCGATATTCGTTATAAAACGAATAAAATTGATATAAATATCGTTCGCGTCAAAATGGCGCAACTCTAATCAATACGGCTTCACATATTTCAATATTTTAATCATTTACTGAATATTATTTCAAAATATTCCTTATTTAAAATATTTGTTATTTTTAAAATATTACTTCTTCTTAAACTGGAATCAGACACAGTCAATCACCATATAATGTGATTATATGGATTTCATACAACACATGTATACAACAGCCATGATAAGCAATCAACCATCAACCGGGGTGCGTTCTACACTGTATAAGCATTAAATATAAATATTTAACGCTTACAACAGTCTGTCAACCTAACGACTGACATACCACTAAACAGTTCGGATTAGTGTACGTCAAATATCATCCCAACACCTGTGTGGGGTTTCAACCAACAAATACTGAATATTATTTGTGCAGTTGGGCGATGTGTAAAATTTGTCGTCTCAATCAATATCAATCAAATCAGTGTACATAAACAAATCGTCTGATTTGTAAACGAATATTTATTTTATTCACATACACGCTAAAAATTATATTTTTAACGATAAAATATTTATTCGGTTCATTTACACAGTAAAAATGATATTTTTATTTTTCTAATATATTTTAGAAAATTTCGGCGGCATAACGACACGATAATAGGTCAGGGATAAGGTCTAGCCTTATCCCCAATCTACTAATGGCCTGCTCCATACACATACCAATTCTAGCCAATTCATTTCAATTCCCTAACCAAATTCAACCAAATTATCCAATCAACCAAACCAAATTCAACCACACAATCAAACAAACAAGCCGTCCATAGTCTGTGGACGACGGGTGTCGGGTTCTGCTAAGCACCGTCAGCATCCTAGTATATATTTTAACTAGAAAATAAAATTTAAAGTGAGAAGTTCTCATCCATAAGATTAACCAAACGCAGCGACTCTTCTTATGTAGAAAATCTTCGCCGTGTTTCCAACGAGATCTGTTTCACGTAGTAGATATTAAAAATCACATTTTTAATATCGCTTTCTATACATAAAAATTATACTTTTATTACGCTATTTCATTATAAAAATTATATTTTCATATCGCCACTTCATATATAAAAATCTTATTTTTATATCGTTATACATATAATAAAAATCGCATTTTTATTATATCGCTACATATATAAAGATTAAATTTTTACTTCGCTACATATATAAAAATCGTATTTTGATTCAAATAAAAATCTTAACTTTATGCGTATATAAAAAAAAAATCTAAACTTTATATAAAAATATAAACTTCCTTAACTAAAAGTTAAATCTTTATATAATTAAAAATCCCGTCTTTATATGCTAATCATATAAATGAAAATCACTTCTTTTATATGCTAACTTCATATAAATAAATTATATTTTGAAACCGCTACATTTAAAATAAAAATCACATTTTTATTTGTTCACTTTCAATATATAAAATCATATTTTTATACTTCTTTCTATGTAATAAAAATTATATTTTTATCGCTATACAATTAAATAAAAAATAAATTTTTCATCTCGCTATCTTCATATTGTTAAAAATCTATACTTTTGATAAATAAAGATCTATACTTTCCTGAGTAAAAATATAATCCTTTCACATTTTAAAATCATAACTTTTCTATTCTTGTTTGAAAATCAATTCTTTTTACAATTAAAAATCACAACTTTTAATCCGCAGCTTATATATATATATAAATCAAGTTTTTATTCTAATGATAAACATATAAAGATCAAAATTTTATCGCAATGAAAACATCATAAAGATTGCATTTTATCGTGCTTTTCTATAAAATAAAACTGATTTTCTTTTCTTTCTTTCTTTTTAAAAAAAATCTGAACTTTTATATAATAGAAATAAATAAATAAAACTCACCATGGCATGGAGGAGGGGTAAGGGCTGGAGGTCGACGGTCGTAGAGGTGTTTCAGGGTGGTCTCTGTGGCGGAATGGTGGTGGTGGCGGCCTTGAACGGAGCTCGGCGGTGGCCGTGCGATGGGGGAAGCAACGGGGGAGGGATGGGAAGGCGCGAGGGGAGAGAGGGGGGAGGCGGAGAGGTCGTCGAGTTGGAGGAGGGTCATCAGACTCCGACGTCTGGCGATTGGGGGAGGGCGCGGGTCTGGAACGAGATCCGCTTTTATTTTTTTAAATTTTTTTTCTTCGTTGACTGTGAGGGAGGGAGTGTAAGGAGATTATATAATACTTTAATTATTTAATTAATTAATTTCTCCAAAAGGTAACTTTAAATTTCGATCTCCAAACGAGACCCAACGGCTATCGCCCATAGTGTAATACCCCCATTCCGAACACAATGAGATGTGTTTCGTTACCCAATTCCATCGTTTCGATCAGTTTTCGTCAAATTTAAAATATAAATTAATATAATAGTCAATATTGATTTTAACACATGTTTTAATCTACCGGGGCCACATACTGATTCTAAAAATTCCAGAAAAATTATTTCTAGCTTCGTATTGACGATATGGCCTAACAAAACTAATTTCATCAAATTCTGAGACCGTTTGAAAAATGGCCATTTTCTGGTCGATCGAAATTGACTAAAACTGTTAAAATACGTTTTCTTTCGCCACGCTCACATATTGATTCAAAAAATTATCCAAATTGGAATCTAGCAATAATTTGACATCCCGAATCCAATAAAATTGGTTTCGTCGAAAACGAAGGTCGTTTGCAAAATCTCCATTTTCAAGGGATATATATATATATTAAAATATATATAAATTCCACAGCGACTTTTTTGAATTTTAAACTGGACATATCTTTCAACTTATAAAGTGAAATATCGATTTCTTAGCTTCATTAGGAAGATATGATTAAACAGATTCAAAGATTTCTCGTTTCGTTCAATTTTGACTTATATTGAATTCTGTATATTCATTTGAAATTAGAAATTGAATTTTCGAACTGTCGCGCCATTTCAGGCTCGTTATATAATTAAAATAAATTTATTCTTTTTAACTTTGTCGAAAATAAATTTATCGTCGTTATTATTTAAAATAAATCATTTTAAATATTCGAAATCCATTAAAATCGCCAAAATAAAATTTTTAAACTGGTTCAGATTTTTCGGGTTGTTACAATCTCCCCAACTTAAAATCTTTTCGTCCTCGAAAAGGAACGAAGCTGAAAGTTGTTTAACTAATCAACTCAACTTTCATTGTTTTCATTACGGCTTAAGTTCTTCAGTCTTTTAGTTTCTAAGAACTTTTCAAATTTTTCAAAAATTTGGCTAACACCCTAAATTTTTGGAAAATTTTGCCATAACCTCCCCTGCACCGGGAGCATCGGGATATTTCAAATAGACTCCCAGGGCCCTCACCAATCCAAAAGAAAAAGCCAAGCGTCTAGCCAATCGGCTCAGAAAATCATCAAAAACCCCAAGAAATACAATAAACATGTACCTATTTGTCGGGCATTACAATTTTATTCCTCTTCTTAGCCTCTTGCTATGACCTGTTCAATGTATATACATGTACATATATGCAAATGTAAAGAAATATTCAATTCAGTTCAATATTGGCACAATTTGACTAAATTTACCTTACATGTACAAAGTGGTTTCAACAATCTTATTAGTCAAACTAATAATCAAACAACACAACCAGCAATCAATTAGTTGATTAACATTTCAAATTCATAATATTTTTTTTATATATACTCAAAAATCATGTTTTTGATGCCAGTCACAACAATAAATTTTAACTAAGTTTTGGTTCTCACACCAGTCCAATGGAAATATACAGATATCCCACTTTTTGAGACTCGAACATAAACACTTATGATGCTGCATCGATCATCAGAATCATGTCCGGGCGACTAAAGTGTAATTCCATATCTATCCAGCATATTAAAACTTCGAATATATGTTTGCAAGGCGTATATGCAAAACCTTTATATACTCGATTGGCCAAGATAAAATAAAATAATATACTCAAATACGTATAATTAGATTAAATTTTCAAAACAAGATTTGTTTTAAATTTTACTCTTTACACTCGTTCTAGGATACTACTGATCTTGTCTATAACGAGTAATTCTCATTGGATATTACTAATCCAATCTCTGATGAATTCTTTCGTTCGGTTCTAATGTGTCTTGTTCTTGAGCTTTGTAAACCAAAGCTCTAATACCACTGTAAGGAACCCGAACTTCCCTGGTCTTCGAAGAGAAGAGAAAGAACGGATCGCTTTGAGAACAAGATGAATCAGAACACAAACAGAAGAGCATTTCATTGCTTATTACAACAATTTACATCAGAGTACAAGAATATACAGAGTATGAATAAATATTACACATTTGGAAAATATCAGAGATTTGATACATTACTGCAGCGGAAAATAATACAAAAACACAACTGAATAAAATATGCGGATACAGAGCTTTCCGAATATCACTCCAGCTGTAAATTAGGATCATGTGAATATAAATCTGCAAAACCAAAACTACCAGCTGCCCGTGCGGAAAATAGGGGCACCCAGAGTTTAAGTCAAAACAATAAACTCCAGGTCAGTCATGTGACTGGTGTGAGAACTAAAACAGTTATTAATCTTTATTTTAAAGTTAGGTAAATCAAGGGACCACGCTGTAAAACATAGAACGGGTCTCCTCCCAAGAATACCAGTGCATATAACAAACAGCGCAATGCTAAATAAAGAAAAAATTAAGCTATTATAAGACTTAGGTCCCATCACACAATGAACGCAGTTGGAGGATTGATTTTTCCCTTATAATAGCCAAAAATGCTTGGTACATGAAATTTCATATTTTATTATTACTATAAGTGAAGAAATCAACTTCAAATATAAATGTATCAATCATAGACGACATGAATGTCCCATACCACTATGTCGCCATACTAGGCTCTACAATTAAAACCGCAAGGTCGTATTGGAAGTAGGATTTCCATCTGTGAACCAAGGCAAAAGATAGTCCTCACCGATTCGAGAGCCTCTAGTCCGCCCCTCAGGCAAGCGCGCAGGCAAGCCTTGGATCGTCAGGGCCGGTCCATTCGGTGTGGATTATAATTCCTAAACACTGAGTTTTTCCCCGCCCTATGGGGCGTAAATGAGCCAAATGACGCTATTGGACCCGGATCGTCCGATCTAACCGAGGCACCTCAAAATCCATCATCCACACAAGTAATGCCATCCAGTTCAAGCACTGACACCACTTCTAACTAGAAAAAAACGCATGTCCTCCCTGAGGCACGTCTCCCGTTTTTGGTTCACACCTGGGTGTGAGGCTCGCGAATTAACGCCTTACACAAAGCTACGCAATATTAAAGCCGTGCTTTGATCATCAACCACAAGACTTTGCTTTTCAACAAAAGCCTTGATCATCTGCATCTCAGCATGCCACATAGGCAATTGACACTATGCAACTGATATCACTCAATCACACAGAATGAAATCCAATGTCAGACGCACGGTCCATTTACAAGTCCGTTCTGGGTCTGAACGAAACCGGAGGCACCTTGTTCCGATCCTATATGTACAATACAGGAGTGAGGCCCTCGCATATCCGTCGATCTCCAAGTACGTCTGGACGATCATCAACGTATTCTCTCCTCTTGGGTTTACAGCCCAATCAAGATTATCAGGAATCGTCCAAACGATGTGAAGACCTCCGGTCCTCAACCACCGCCTTCATCTTTGACATATCGTCGTATCAGTTATTCAGAATGGGATAAACTCGGTCTTTCCGAATAACTCGCGTATATAATAAATAAGTGTTACACAAACACAATATACGCCTCTTTCCAATCCAGAATATTCTTTTATTCAAATATTCACATCCTTAGGGAAAGGTTCCCATAAATTTTATCAAAGATAAATTCTTTAAAATTCATTCTTTAATCTTCCTTTCGATTTCAAACCAAATTAACGTTTTCCAAACTAGTCGGGATTAGCGCACCTTACCGAAGTAATCCTTTATTTAATTTCCCAATCCCAACCTATTCATACCATGGAGCAAAACTGGTAATACTCCATATCTAACCCCCACGGTGTTATCGGTAAAATTAATTACCATTTCACGTTCAAATCTAAATAAAGATTTAACTATCGCCTGGAGCAAAACTGGTGATACTCCATTCTCAATCATTTCTCAGATTTGATAATTTAAATTTTCAAATCCTCATTTCAGTCTAATTAAAGATTCATTAAAACTCTAATTCAGTTTTAATCTCAAAAATCATTACTTAATGAGCTTTCAAAGTTAAGAAATTAATCTTATCTTTAACTGGGTTAAAGAACTAATGTCGTTTAAAAAACACAGCTCACGATAAACCCAAAATCTCATTCCATTAATCTCTAACCGTTAATTAGTAAGAGAACAATTCCCTAAGTATTTATCCTGAAGGCCGAAACCAACATCAGATCAATACCCAGTAAACCATTCGACTTAACTAATCTCCAGTTAGTTTCTAATTTTCTTAAATCCACTGGGTTTAAGAATGGTGTTAGTAAAGACACCGTTCACGACAAACCCAACATCCAATTCCATTAATATCTCGCTGTAAATTATTAAGAGAACAATTCCCTAAGTATTAATCCCGAAGGCCGAAACCAACATCAGATCAATACCCAGGAAACCATTCGACTTAACTAACCTTCAGTTGATTTCTAATTTTCCTAACTCCGTTGGGCTTAAGAACAGTGTTAGTGAAGACACCGTTCACGATAAACCCAAAATCCAATTCGATATTATGTATAAGGCTCTAAATAGAAAATATATCGGCTTATATTCAATATCAAATTCTGAAACCAACAAATATCGTATTGGAAATAACAATATAAAATATATCTTTCAAATTTCCATAACAATACTTGTATAATCACGAAATCCAACATTGAAATATCCCGAAGATGATTTCGATTCAAATC
The DNA here is from genome assembly GCA_030737875.1 of Allium sativum. Taxonomy (NCBI): domain Eukaryota; kingdom Viridiplantae; phylum Streptophyta; class Magnoliopsida; order Asparagales; family Amaryllidaceae; genus Allium; species Allium sativum. The sequence continues at coordinate 49,696,364 of CM060912.1, read as the reverse complement.
CATTCCAATTCATATATTGGAGATTCTAGTTATTTTAAAACCCATTCTCAATCCCATTTATTTCTTTAAAAATAATTGGATTTTAATTCTACTTAATAACTAGTTCAATTCGATAAAAAACTAATTTTATCTTTTCAAATATTGAGTTTTTCATCCCAATTCTTCCCAAATCATTTATTATGATTTTACACAGGTTATTAATATTTTCAATAATCTTATTAAGGCCCGTACAGTCGATTTCCATCATCCATCGTCGAACTGCACTTACAACGACCTTTTTCAAATTTGATTTGGACATAATTCCAAATCCAACCGTTAGATTTCAAATTTCTTATATTCGTTAGAAAGCTCTTTTCGATACGAACCCCACGGTTTCGGTTTTAGGAGAATCTGACAGTCGGATCTCCCATAACATCAATTCGAGGTCAATGGTCGAAATTCACGAACGGTCGCGGCGCGACACGTTCTATTCAGGCCTTTAAATATATATATTATATGTATTTCATTCAAAACGTATTCTATAAATTCATTTTTAAAACGATTACCACTTTTACTTCAATCTTAAATCAAAATTGAATATTCTATATCATTAGTATATAAATGATCATATTTTCAAAATATTTGATTTTGAAATCATTTCCTTTTCGATATTCATTATAAAACGAATAAAATCGATATAAATATTGTGTAGGTCAAAATGGCGCAACTCTAATCAATACGGCTTCACGTATTTCAATATTTTAATCCTTTATTGAATATTATTTCAAAATATTCCTTATTTAAAATATTTGTTATTTTTAAAATATTACTTCTTCCTGAATTGGAATCAGACACAGTGAATCACCATATAATGTGATTATACGGATTTCATACAACACATGCATACAACAGCCATGATAAACAATCAACCATCAACCAGGGTGCATTCTACACTGTATAAGCATTAAATATAAATATTTAACGCTTACAACAGTCTGTCAACCTAACGATTGACATACCACTAAACAGTTGGGATTAGTGTACGTCAAATATCATCTCAACACCCGTGTGGGGTTTCAACCAACAAATACTGAATATTATTTGTGCAGTTGGGCGATGTGTAAAATTTATCGTCCCAATCAATATCAATCAAATCAGTGAACATAAACAAATCATCTGATTTGTAAATGAATATTTATTTTATTCACATACACGTTAAAATTTATATTTTTAACGATAAAATATTTATTCAGTTCATTTTCACAGTAAAAATGATATTTTTATTTTTCTAATATATTTTAGAAAATTTCGGCGGCATAACGGCACGATACTAGGTCCGGGATAAGGTCTAGCCTTATCCCCAATCTACTAATAGCCCGCGCCATACACATACCAATTATAGCCAATTCATTTCAATTTCTTAACCAAATTCAACCGAATTATCCAATCAACCAAACCAAATTCAATCACATAATCAAACAAACAAGCCATCCAGGGTCTGTGGACGATGGGTGTCGGGTGCTGCTAAGCACCATCAGCATCCAAGTATATATTTTAACTAGAAAATAAAATTTAAACTGAGAAGTTCTCAACCATAAGCTTAACCAAACGCCGCGACTCTTCTTATGTAGACAATCTTCGTCGTGTTTCCAACGAGATATGTTTCACGCATTCGATATTAAAAATCACATTTTTAATATCGCTTTCTATACATAAAAATTATATTTTTATTATGCTATTTCGTTATAAAAATTATTTTTTTATATCGCCACTTCATATATAAAAATCTTAATTTTATATCGTTATACATATAATAAAAATCGCATTTTTATTATATCGCTACATATATAAAGATCAAAATTTTACTTCGCTACATATATAAAAATCGTATTTTGATTCAAATAAAAATCTTAACTTTATGCGTATATAAAAAAAATCTAAACATTCTTTATATAAAAATATAAACTTCCCTTATATAAAAATATAAACTTTCTTAACTAAAAATAAAATCTTTATATAATTAAAAATCCCGTCTTTATATGCTAATCATATAAATGAAAATCACTTCTTTTATATGCTAACTTCATATAAATAAATTATATTTTGAAACAGCTACCTTTAAAATAAAAATCACATTTTTATTTGTTTACTTTCAATATATAAAAAATCATATTTTTATACTTCTTTCTATGTAATAAAATTTATATTTTTATCGCTATACAATTAAATAAAAAATCAGATTTTCATCTCGCTATTTTCATATTGTTAAAAATCTAAACTTTCCATAAATAAGTATCTATACTTTCCTAAGTAAAAGTATAATCCTTTCACATTTTAAAATCATAACTTTTCTATTCTTGTTTGAAAATCAATTCTTTTTACAATTAAAAATCACAACTTTTAATCCGCAACTTATATATATAAAAATCAAGTTTTTATTCTAATGATAAACATATAAAGATCGAAATTTTATCGCAATGAAAACATCATAAAGATCGCATTTTTATCGTGTTATTCTATAAAATAAAACTGATTTTCTTTTCGTTCTTTTTTAAAAAAAAACTGAACTTTTATATAATAGAAATAAATAAATAAAAACTCACTGTGGCATGGAGGAGGGGTAAGGGCTGGAGGCCGACGGTCGCAGGGGTGTTTCTGGGTGGTCGGCGACGGAATGGTGGTGGTGGCCTTGAACGGAGCTCGGCGGTGGTTGCGCGATGGGGGAAGCAACGGGGGAGGCTTGGGGCGTCGAACTGGGGATGGAAAGGCGCGAGGAGAGAGGGGGGGAGGTCGTCGAGGTGGAGGATGGTCATCAGCCTCCGGCGTCTGGAGATTGGGGGAGGGCACGGGTCTGGAACGAGATCCAATTTTATTTTTTATATTTTTTTCTTCGTTGACTGTGAGGGAGGGAGTGTAAGGAGATTATATAACACTTTAATTATTTAATTAATTAATTTCTCCAAAAGGTAACTTTAAATTTCGATCTCCAAACGAGACCCAACGATTGTCGCCCATAGCGTAATACCCCTATTCCGAACACAATGGGATGTTCGATCAGTTTTCATCAAATTTAAAATATAAATTAATATAATAGTCAATATTGATTTTTACACATGTTTTAATCTACCGGGGCCACATACTGATTCTAAAAATTCCAGAAAAATTATTTCTAGCATTGTATTGACGGTACGGTCCTAACAAAACTTATTTCATGAAATTATGAAACCGTTTGAAAAATGGCCATTTTCTGGTCGATCGAAATTGACTAAAACTGTTAAAACACCTTTTCTTTCGCCACGCTCACATATTGATTCAGAAAATTATGCAAACTGGAATCTAGCAATAATTTGACATCCTAGATCCAATAAAAGTGGTTTCGTCGAAAACGAAGGTCATTTGCAAAATTTCCATTTTTAAGGGCTTTATATATATATATATATATTAAAATATATATAAATTCCACAGCGACTTTTCTGAATTTTAAATTAGACATATCTTTCAACTTCTAAAGTGAAATCTCGGTTTCTTAGCTTCGTTAGAAAGATATGATTAAACAGATTCAAATATTTCTTGTTTCGTTCAATTCTGACTTATATTGAATTCTGTATATTCATTTGAAATTAGAAATTAAATTTTCGAGCTGCCGCGCCATTTCAGGCTCGTTATATAATTGAAATAAATTTATTCATTTTAACTTCGTCGAAAATAAATTTATCGTCGTTATTACTTAAAATAAATCATTTTAAATATTTGGAATCCATTAAAATCGCCAAAATAAAAATTTTAAATTGGTTCAGATTTTCCGGGTTGTAACAATTACATGTCTAGCATTGTATTTCGAACCGTATTGTTGATCTCTGTTAAATATATATCTGTTTGGTGGTGGAGAATTTATTCTCTTGCTTAACACCCTTCTCTGAGACATACGAGCTTAGAGATTATATATCGGTAGAAATCAGTGATACGGTAGAGATTGTCGATGCGGCATGTTTGTTTTTCCCAAAGTTAACTAATCAGTAATAATGATTGTTGGAAGATTAAAAATAAGTGGAGTTTCAATGAATCTGTAATTAGATTAAAATGTGAATGTGATAATTTAAATTATCAGATTTGGGAAATGATCGAGAATGGAGTACCACCAGTTTTTACTCCAAGCGATAGTTAAATCTTTAGTTAGATTTGAACGTGAAATGGTAATTAAATTTAATGATAACACCGTCATGTTAGATATAGAGTATAACCAGTTTTGCTCCATGGGATGAATAGGTTGGGATTGGGAAATATAATAAGTGATTACTTCTGTAAGGTGCACTAATCCTGACTAGTTTGGAAAACCTTAATTTGGTTTAAATTGTGAAAAGAATATTTGAATAAAAGAATATTCTGGTTGGAATGTGGCGTATGTTGTGTTTTTATAGCACTTTATAATAAGATATGTGAATTACTCGAAAAGGCCGGGTTTATACCCATTCTGAATAATTGATTCGACGATAAGTCGACGATGAGGATGGTGGTTGAAGACCGGGGGTCTTCACAATGTTTGGATGATTACTGACGTCTTGATTGAGTTGTACACCCAAGACAAGGTAACAAGTGGTGATCGTCTAGACGTACTTGGAGATCGACCGATTATGCGAGGACCTCGCTCCTGTATTGGACATATGGGACAAGGAATAAGGTGCCACCTGTTTCGTTTAGACCTAAAACGAACTAGTAAATGGATGTGTGTCTGACATAGATCTCTATTAAATATATAGTTGTTTGGCGACGGAGAATTTATTCTCTTGCTTAACGCCCTTCTCTGAGACGTATGAGCTTAGAGGTTATATATCGATATACATCAGTCGCATAGCGTGAATTGTCAGTGTGGAATGTTGAGATGCAAATGATCAAGGCTTCTGTTGAAAAGCAGAGTCTTGTGGTTGATGATCAAAGCACGACTTTAAATAGCATAGCTTTGTGTATAGCGTTAATTCGCGAGCTTCATTCCCCGGTATGAACCAGAAACGGGATGAAGGATCCAGGGAGAATGTGCGTTTCTTTCTAGCTAGGAGTGGTGTCATGGTATGGAGCCCAGACATTTTACTTATGTGGTTGTTGGAAAGCGAGGCGCCTCGGATATATCGGCCACTACGGGGACGATGGATGATATGGTCGACATACTGACCACCATTACGCCCCATAGGGAAGGGAAACACATTGTTCAGTAGTTATAATCCTCAAAAGTAAGGAAGGACCGGCCATGTGGCTCTTAGGTGCAGTTGCGGCTGTAGCCTGAGACATGGTAGGCTAAATTGTCTCGAATTCGGTAAGGACAATCCCTTGCCTTGGTTCATGATGGAAATCCAACTTCCAATACTACATCGTGCGATTTTGATTGTAGAACTAGTATGGCGACATGGTATATGGTACTCATGCCGTCTATGATTGATACATTTATATTTGAAGTTGTTTTTAACACTATGCACTTATAATAGTATTAAATAATTTGTTTTAAATCATACTAAGCATATTTGGCTATTATAAGAGAAAACCTTATCCTCTGGCTTGCGCTGCATTGTGTGATAGGATCGGAGTCTTATAATAGCTTCATTTTTTCAAAAAGCATTACGCTGGTTTTTTTTTTTTGCACTGGTACTCATGGGGGTAAACCCGCTCCGTGTTATACGGCGTGGTCCCTTGATATACCTAACTTTAGAGTAAAGTTTTAAATAACTGTTTTAGTTCTCATACCAGTCCCATGACTGATCTGGAGTTTATTGTTTTAACCTAAACTCTAGGTGCCCTGATTTTCCACACGAGCAGCTAGTAATTTTGGTTTTCACAGATATTTCTTTTCCCAGGATCCTGGATTTACAACTGGAGCTATATTTGAAAAGTTTTGTATCCGTGTATCTCTTTCAGTTGTGTTATGTATTACTTTTCCGCTGCTAATGTAATGTATTTTAATCTCTGAGATTTTTCTAATGTATATTATTTATTCATACTCTGTTATATTCTTGTTCTCTAACGTAATTGTTGTAACATCAATGAAATGTTCTATTGTTGTGTTCTGATTTGTCATGTTCTCAACTCAATCCGGGCTTTCCTGTAAGGGCGAGTTTCGGGTGGTTTCAACGTGGTATCAAAGCTTTGGTTTACAGAGCTCGAGAACAAGGCACACTAGAACCAAACGAAAGAGTTCATCAGAGATTGGATTAGTAATATCCAAGCAGAATGACTCATTAGAGATGGGGTCAGTAGTATCCCAGAATGAGTTAGAAGAGTATTGTTTATAAAAATAAAAATAAATTTTGTTTTGAAAATTTAAACCTTTTTATACGTATTTGAGTATTTTATTTTAAATTAATTTGGACAATTGAGTACATGAAGATTTTCCATATACGCATTGCAAACGTGTATACAAAGCCTTAAATATACTGGATAGATATAGAATCACACTCTAGTTGCCCAGGGATGATTCTGATAATGCTGCAGCATTATCAGTATTTATTTTCGAGTAATGAAAGTGGGATATCTATATATTTCCATTTGACTGTTGTGAGAACCAAAACATAGATAGGATTTATTGTTGTGATTTGGTCCTGAAAATGGATTTTTGAGTATATATTAAAGTTATGTGTTTGAAAAGCTAATCAACTAATTGATTGCTGATTGTGTGGTGTGATTATTAGTTAACAAATTTAATTATTGGAATGACCAAACTAATAAGGGAATGAAAGGTAAATTAAGCCAAATAGAATCAAATTTGAACTGAATTCAAAATTGATTGGAATTGCATACGTGTACATATACATGTATGAAGAGGTCATAGCATGGAAGCTAAGAAAAGGAATAAAATTATATGCCCCACAAATAGGTACAAATTTACTGTATTTATTGGGTTTTGGTGATTTTATGAGCCGATTGGCTAGCCGCTTGGTTTTTTCCTTTTCTTTTGGATTGGTAAGGGCCTTGTGAGGAAAGTTGCGGTTTTAAAGGTCTCCCCGTACAAAGGAGGTTATGGCAAAAAAATTCGAAAATTTAGGTGTAACGTCTTGTATTTTTACAGTTGCATAATTAATTAATTTATTTAAAATATGGTTTGGTAATTTAAAATGGTCGTTTAATTAAATAACTTTGAATATTTAATTAATATAATAACTAAATAATATATATAATTCTGAAATAATCAGAATTGGATGAAATGGCGATATGGTGTGAATTGGGCAAAGTCAAAAGATATAATCCAGGTTGGAATTGAATTACGATAACGAATATATTAATTTAATGATGATTGAACGTATAATTATATTATAATTATAATCGAGCTCAAAATGGCGTGGCAGTTCGCGAATTGGTGATTCGAACTTTAAATGAATATACAGAAGCCATTTTAAATCGGATTTCTGTGAAATAAGAAACGTTAGGAGCTGGTGAAGTATATTTTTCTAATGGAAGAGAAAAATCGATATTTCGTTGTATATATTGGAAGTTATATCTAAATCAATTTTTTAGAAAAACAGAGGTGTAATCGTTTATCAACCATAATGATATATTTAATTATAATTAAATATTGGCCTCGAATTTAGACAAGCCCTTTGAGATGTAGTGTTAATTTAATTTTTAGAATTTTACTGTAATTTTTAATTATTTAAATACGCAACTTTTAATTTGGAGTATTTTGCACCCTATATCAATATTTTGGGGTTTCACAATATGAGTTAACGGACCTATATTGTTATATTTTTGGAACCGTGACACTTTGCTCGGCACGATGATATATTTTTATCTGTAGATAGCGGTCCACAAACGAAAATAGTTTTACGTAACGGTACGCTAAAATTTAAAATAAAATAAAGACACTAGTAATGAAAAAGGGCTAGCTAAAATTGCACATGATTGATGTATGGTAAATATTTCTCTTCTTATTGTAGAAAACGTGACACAATAAACAGGACACACCCTCATACATTCAAATACCAAGGATAATTTCTAGAAATAGCCGGAACTGGAAAACCGTGTCATGTACGTAAACCCATCTTTTTGAAAACTATTGTGCAAACTACAAAAGTAGTGACAGGCATTTTTTCACTTAGACTCTTGCTTTGCCATTTGTTTCAAGGACGTGGCCTAACTATATACATACACCCGCAACAAATATCTCCACCCTTTACTATAAATAACCAACGTCCTTAAGACCTAAAACAAATTTCAACAACAAACACTTCTCAAAACAGGTCGCCATTCCTTTTCTTCAAACAACCCAAACGTGAGCTTTTTAAATTCTTAAAAATCAAAATTTAATTCCTACAAATCTCCTAACAAGTTAACTTGGGTTCCTGGTTTATTCTTTTCAATGTGGTGTTTGAATAGATGGATGTTGTGGTGAGGAGGAGATGAAAAGAGAAGAGAAAGGAGATGTAGAGGGTACGACAATAGAAGGGAAGGGCTCAGCCATAGTTTTTGCTGCTGTAGGAAGGAACGGATGGGGAAAGGTGGAGTTCATGTGGGGTTCAACGGATCAGCGTACTAGAGTTTGGGAGGAATAGCACGGGCATGAAGGTGAGAAATGAAATGCGTAAATGGATTGGGGTACAGTTGAAATAGTGGTCTAGATAATTACATGAGACGCAAGTTATATCATGTAAGAAGGAGAGGTCAACAATATGGGTTCACTATTCTTAAGTGATGCGGATTTTCATTAGAAGAAAATGGTGTATTAGTTTGTGGTTTAAGGAATTATGGAGTGAGCAATGGGAGATCGAACGGATGTAAATTGCTGGAAAGGAAAGGGAGCTGGCAGCCTTCGAATGGATACAGGAGGAGGACGCGATATGTAATTGTGGAAGGGAAGATACTGTGTATTGTTTTGGGTAGGCTTCCTAATTGGGCCAAGAGTATAAAAAAAGGGAAATAATTAAAAAAGAAAAAGGAGATTTAAGTGGTGTAATGGCTGTTCGAAAGGAAGGAGGCCATAAATTGGTAACCAGGGAAGAAGAGTGGGAAACGGATGTGGGCTTTTTAAGTATGGGCCGAATATTTGTTGGTGAGGCCTTTTATTAAAATTAACTTAAGTTTTAAATTAAATTTAAAATGTTTTAGCGTGTAATTTTAATACCTAGGCCATACGATATCAGAATTCGTCAAAACAAGATCCGATAGGATCGTATGGATGAGAGCGACCCAATGGAACTGATTGGGAGAGAATTCGACCTCGTTACAATTTATAGCGAAATAAATTGTTCATTTGAATAAACAAATGCAAATCGTTATTTAACGGTTAAAGCGAAATATGAGTAAAACTCACCAACTCTGAACAGTTATATTTTTATAACGTATTCTTAGAACTGATAAGGATCTGTTGATTGATGTGTGTTAACTGTTTCGATTTAATTGTTAATTTATTGGTTGAAAATATAGATAACGATATATATAAATCATTAATCGAATATTGATTCTTTTTATCATAATATTTTATATTCGTGTTATTTGACATATGCGATGCAGAGAAACAGGTAGGAGGGACCCAACTGGGTTCCTCAATATTTATATTATTGTTTTGTTCATATATTGTGTTATATGATGTGATGTATAATCTGAGATTGATCATAGTGACAATGGTCTTGTTATTTGGTACTATTAAATACCAGAAGAAATATTGAAATAAAATATTATATAAAATCGAAAGATTTTATATAGAACAAAGATTTCAAACTGTGCATTTAAATAGAATAAATATAAAGTGAAATTTTCAATGTTATATTGAAAAAGAAATATTTATAAAATGAAAAGATTTTATAAAAAGAGATATTTAGTTAGAAAATAAATAGAAAGAGTTAAAGAAATGTTTATTTGGGAAATAAATGGAATTGAAAAGGAAATATTTGTAAACAAATATAAAAGGAAATACTTATAAAATGAAAAGAATTTTATAAAAGGATATTTACTTAGAAAGTAAATAGAAGGATAAAAAGGATATTTACTTAGAAAGTAAATAGAAGTATAAAGGAATAATTAATTAGAAAATAAATAAAGTTATAAAAAGAAGTATTTATTTAGAAGTAAATAGAATTATAGAAAGGAAATATTTATATGAAATAAATATAGACAAATAGAAAAGGAAGTATTTGTAATCGAATTAAAGTTAATCGACTGAAGTAAATCAAATAGAGTTAATCGAATATTAGTTATTCGAAATAGAGTAAATCAAATAGAGTTAAGCAAAAAAGTAGAAACTGACTAGAGATTAGTAAATTGAATGGTTTTTCTAAGTGTCTACCTGATGTTGGTTTCGGCCTTCGTGATAAATACTTAGGGAATTGTTCTCATAATAGTGTACAGTCAGGGACTGATAGTTGTGGAAGAATAGTGAAACGCAAATAAGCTGTGGAAATGTTTTCCAGTGTTAATAACATATATTTTCTAAATATAGAAAATAAGGACATATGGATATATATATATATGATTGATCAATAGAAATTCCAATTGGAAATAATATCGTTGTTTGCACACGTGTTTTCTTTGATAGTTAAATCACAGATTATCAAAGTTTTAACCATTTTAACGTTGTTAATATGGAGAGACCGGTTGGATTATCATCCAAAGAACCAATCCGTATTGGCATAAGTGTTGCGAGTCATATATGCCAAAGATAATTGAAAACGGAGTAAAGTGCAAGGGCTGTTGTATAAATCTTAGGTAAAGATTGCCTAAGATGGATTTACTGAATAGTGCCTTCGGTTTGTCCAGTCCCAGGACAACTTGCATGGAATAAGGTCTGACAGAGTATATCTAATAGATCATGTAAGTTGATCTCTTCAAATGTATTCACATTTGGTGGTGGAGGAATTCGTTTCTCTTAGCTGTATACACATGTTATTTTTGGATAAATCAATTTGTGAATTTAAAGGGTATGACGATGTGACATTCTAAGTGAATGAAGATGTGGCATGTAAAAGATAAGCGTAACTTCTAGCCTCACATCCGGTAAATGACAAAAATCAGGCAGGCAGCATGGCTATGTGGATAGCTCCCATTAGGGTATATAATCACCTATCTAGAGATATTCATTTCATTCTTTAATCTATTCGAAGCTGTCCCATTCGGGAAACGGTTGCTGATCCCAACCGTTGGTGATATACATTCGATACACTCAAGCGAAATGAGTGGTCGGTCATGTATGGCCGGGTTGCAAGATGTTCTTGTTGAACCCAGTGTATTCCTCTCTAGAGGTACACTAGCGAAAGGTGGTTCCATACCTTGTCATAGTTGAAAATCCATTATCCAATAAGTGCTCGCGGTTTTGATTTGTATACTATGTATGTAGAACGCGAGATGAAAGCATTTCTGCTTGATGATTATTATATTTTGATTGATAGACCTTATTATAATATCAAAAAGAATTTTGATATAAAGATTATTTTGGATTCTCATAAGGGAAAAACCCGTTCCGTTATACGACGTGGTCTGATGAGATATCGTTTAATCGCTCAAACTGTTTTAAATTGTTTACTCACACCAGTCCCATGACTGACCCAGAGTTTATTTTGTTTTGTTTTCCCTAAACTCTTGGGTGCCCAATTTTGTACGGGCAGTCAAGTAGTCAGGATTTTACAGATATACTTGAATAGCTAGAGCAGGAGGCTTATATATTGTTATTTCGATGTGTTGTAAGTGATGTACTTGATAATGATATGTATATTCAAGTACAATCTTTTATTTCAAAGTTATATTATATTTTATTCATTCCGCTATGAGATTCGTGTTTACTCTGATGTTGTATATTCTACTTCTTCTTCTATTCTAAGTTTCTATCTTATCTTTCCTCACCCTCTGTTTTCTTTCTATTAGTTTTCTGATTTCCAGTATAATGTGGGTTGGACTTGTGTTATTTAGTCAGCTCAAACTAGACCGGAATTTTGGGACGCTATAGTCGGTATCAGAGCTTAAGGTTAAGTGAATTACCTTAGCTCTGTGGCGTGACTCGATAGAGATAGGGTTAGTAATACCCTAGATTGAGTTGAGTGTATATATATGAGTGCGTATTTGTTATTGATATAAAAATTGTTTTATATTCTATAGATTTGTTGGTTGAGTTGTTTATGGGGCCTGGTCGATCAGTTTGATCCACTGTATCGGTAGGAGTTCCTAAACACTTAAATACGATGAACCGACAATGTATGTTTTAAAAAAGAGGGTAAACGAAATAATTTTACCCAAATTATATTTTTGATATAAAGGGTTTATATTGAAATGATTATAATATATTGGATATATTGGTTGTTATTATAATCGAGTAAGATTATAAAAGTAAAATGGTAATATATATAACCAAGTAGAATTCGTATAAGTGTTACGAAGTGAATTAAATCTAAAATTTGAATCAGAATTGAAATTAAAACTCTGGAAATTTGAATAAGCGTTTGTAAATAAATATGGATAAATATATGAGAATTTTAAAATCCTGGGAGATTTTAAATTGTTTTACAAGAATTGTGAATGGTATTTTGAATTGATTTCAAAATGGAAATGTTTAAATATGAGTTTTAAAAGAGATATAGTATTTAACTCACTTTAATAGCTGGGAAATAACCCTGATGATGATGGCCACATCATCAGTATTCATTTTCAAGTTCTAAGTGACGGATTACTACTACCAAAGGTATTCATTTTGAATTGTTTTGAGAAAACAAGTTGTTTTAAATCCTGAAAAGGAAAGTTTGGTTTTAGAAAAGCAAAGCTGTTAAAAATTCCTAGAAGAGACTGTTCGGATTAAAAACAAATTGAATTAGAATTTGTAAAAGCAAATATGAATTGTATTGAAACCAATTAACTGGAAATTGAATTGGAACATAACATATCAGGTAGAATCAGGTTTTGAATTGTGAGATATGAATCTAAAATGGTATTGGATTGGTGAGTTAGAGATTGAAATCAAGACTAGAACTCGAATTTGAAATGAAGTTTGACTTGGGTATAAGCCTATGATTTCGTTTGAGGATAAAAACTGATCGGAGTTTGACTGGGATAACACTGGTATATGTTGAATTGATAACAGGTGAAAGTGATAGAGTTGATATGTCCGACAAAAAGGTACAAGTTTATATTTCATATGGTATGGGATTTTTATGAGCCGAATTGGCAAGCCGCTTGGTTGTTTGATTTTCTTTTGGATTGAAGAAGGCCTAGAGAGGCGAGTTGGAGTTTGAGCTATTGACCAGTACAAAGGAGGTGCTGGCGAAAATTTTCGAAAATTTCAGGTGTTAGAAAATTTTCAGAATTTTTGAAAATTTTAGTTATCAAAATAAATTAATAATTTAATTGAAATTAAATTGGTTCAGTTAAAACTGAAGTTAAGAAGTAAACAAATAAAATTTAACCCAACAGCAGGGTGTGTTTTCTACCTTAGCAATTTTGATGACGAAATTATTTTAAGTGGGGAAGAATGTAACGTCCTGTATTTTTACGGTCGAATAATTAATTTATTTAATTATTTAAAATATGGTTTGGTAATTTAAAATGGTCGTTTAATTAAATAACTTTGAATATTTAATTAATATAATAATTAAATAATATATATAATTCTGAAATAATTAGAATTGGCTGAAATGGTGATATGGTGTGAATTGGGCAAATTAAAAAGATATAATTCAGGTTGGAATTGAATTACGATAACGAATATAATTATTTAACGACGATTGAGCGTACAATTATATTATAATTATAATTGAGCTCGAAATGGCGCGGCAGTTCGCGAATTGGCGATTCGAACTTTAAACGAATATACAGAAGCCGTTTTAAGTCGGATTTCTGTGAAACAAGAAACGTTAGGAGCCGGTGAAGTATATTTTTCTAATGGAAGAGAAAAATCGTTATTTCGTTGTATATATTGGAAGTTATATCTAAATCAGTTTTTCAAAAAAAACAGCGATGTAATCGTTTATCAACCATAACGATATATTTAATTATAATTAAATATTGGCCTCGAATTTAGACAAGCCCTTTGAGACGTAGTGTTAATTTAATTTTTAGCATTTTACTATAATTTTTAATTAATTAAATACGCAACTTTTAATTTGGAGTATTTTGCACTCTATATCAATATTTTGGGGTTTCACAATATGAGTTAACGGACCTATATTGTTATATTTTTGGAACCGTGACACTATGCTCGGTACGATAATATATTTATATCTGTAGATAGCGGTCCACAAACGAAAAGAGTTTTACGTAATGCTACGCTAAACTTTAAAATAAAAAAAAGCACTAGTAATGAAAAAGGGCTAGCTAAAATTGCATATGATTGATGTATGGTAAACATTTCTCTTCTTGTTGTAGAATATGTGACACAATAAACAGGATACACCCTCATACATACAAACATCAAGGATAATTTCTAGAAATAGCCGGAGCTGGAAAACCATGTCATGTACGTACACCCATCTTTTTGAAAACTATGGTGCAAACTACAAAAGTAGTGACAGGCATATTGCCACTTAGACTCTTTCTTTGCCATTTGTTTCTAGGACGTGGCCTAACTATATACATTCACCCACAGCAAATATCTCCACCCTTTACTATAAATAACCAACGTTCTTAAGACCTAAAACAAATTTCAATAGCAAACACTTCTCAAAACAGGCCGCCGTTCCTTTTCTTCAAACAACCCAAACGTGAGCTTCTTAAATTCTTAAAAATCAAAATTTAATTCCTATAAATCTCCTAACAAGTTAACTTGGGTTCCTAGTTTATTCTTTTCGATGTGGTGTTTGAATAGATGGATGTTGTGGTGAGGAGGAGATGAAAAGAGAAAAGAAAAGGAGATGTAGAGGGCACGACAATAGAAGGGAAGGGCTCAGCCATAGTTTTTGCTGTTATAAGAAGGAACGAATGGGGAAAGGTGGAGTTCATGTGGGGTTCAACGGATCAGCGTACTGGAGTTTGGGAGGAAGAGCACGGGCATGAAGGTGAGAAATGAAATGCGTAAATGGATTGGGGTATAGTTGAAACAGTGGTCTGGATAATTACATGAAACGCAAGTTATATTGTGTAAGAAGGAGAGGTTAACAATATGGGTTCGCTGTTCTTAAGTGATGCGGATTTTCATGAGAAGAAAATGGTGTATTAGTTTGTGGTTTAAGGAATTATGGAGTGAGCAATGGGAGATCGAACGGATGTAAATTGCTGGAAAGGAAAGGGAGGTGGCAGCATTCGAATGGATACAGGAGGAGGACGCGATATGTAATTGTGGAAGGGAAGATACTGTGTATTGTTTGGGTGGGCTTCCTAATTGGGCCTTGAGTATTAAAAAAGGGAAATAATTAAAAAAGAAAAAGGAGATTTAAGTGGTGTAATGGCTGTTCGAAAGGAAGGAGGCCACAAATTGGTAACCAAGGAAGAAGAGTGGGAAGCGGGTGTGGGCTTTTCAAGTATGGGCCGAATATTTGTTGGTGAGGCCTTTTATTAAAATGTTTTAGCGTTTAATTTTAATATCTAGGCCATACGATATCAGAATTCGTCAAAACACGATCCGATGGGATCGTGTGGACGAGAGATACCCAATGGAACTGACTGGAAGAGAATTCGACCTCGTTACAATTTATAGCGAAATAAATTGTTCGTCTGAATCAACAAACGCAAATCGTTATTTAACGGTTAACGTGAAATGTGAGTAAAACTCACCAACTCTAAACAGTTATATTTTTATAACGTATTCTTAGAACTGATAATGATTTGTTGATTGATGTGTGTTAACTGTTTGGATTTAATTGTTAATTTATTGGTTGAAAATATAGGTAATGATATATATATATATATATATATATATATATATATAAATCGTTAATCGAATATTGATTATGTTTATGAGAATATTTTATATTTGTGTTATTTGACATTTGTGATGCAGGGAAACAGGTTGGAGGGACCCAACTGGGTTCCTTAATATTTATAATACTGTTTTGTTCATATATTGTGTTATATGATGTTATGTATAATCTGAGATTGATTATAGTGACAATGGTCTTGTTATTTGGTACTATTAAATGCCAGAAGAAATATTGAAAAAAAAAATTATATAAAATCGAAAGATTTTATATAGAAGGAAGATTTCAAACTATGCATTTAAATAGAATAAATATAAAGGGAAATTTTCAATGTTATATTGAAAAAGAAATATTTATAAAATCAAAAGATTTTATAAAGGGAGATATTTAGTTAGAAAATAAATAGAAAGAGTTAAAGAAATATTTATTTGGGAAATAAATAGAATTGAAAAGGAAATATTTGTAAACAAATATAAAAGGAAATATTTATAAAACGAGAAAAAATTTGTAAAAGGATATATACTTAGAAAGTAAATAGAAGGATAAAAAGGATACTTACTTAGAAAGTAAATAGAAGTGTAAAGGAATATTTAATTAGAAAATAGATAAAGTTATAAAAGGAAGTATTTATTTAGAAATAAATAGAATTATAAAAAGGAAATATTTATATAAAATAAATATAGACAAATAGAAAAGGAAGTATTTGTAATCGAATTAAAGTTAATCGATTAAAGTAAATCAAATGGAGTTAATCGAATATTAGTTATTGGAAATAGAGTAAATCAAATAGAGTTAAGCAAAAAATTAGAAGCTGACTAGAGATTAGTAAATTGAATGGTTTTTCTAAGTATCTATCTGATGTTGGTTTCGGCCTTCGGGATAAATACTTAGGGAATTGTTCTCATACTAGTGTACAGTCAGGGACTGATAGTTGTGGAAGAATACTGAAACGCAAATAAGCTATGGAAATGTTTTCCAGTGTTAATAGGACATATGGATATATATATATATATATATGATGATTGATCAATAGAAATTCCAATTGGAAATAATATCGTTGTTTGCACATGTGTTTTTCTTTGATAGTTAAATCACAGACTATCAAAGTTTTGACCATTTTAACGTTGTTAATATAGAGAGACCGGTTGGATTATTATCCGAAGAACCACTCTGTATTGGCATAAGCGTTGGGAGTCATATATGCCAAAGATAATTGAAGACGGAGTAAAGTGCAAGGGCTGTTGTATAAATCTTAGGTAAAGATTTCCTAAGATGGATGTACTGAATAGTGCCTTTGGTTTGTCCAGTCCCAGGACAACTTGTATGGAAGAAGGTCTGATAGAGTATATCTAATAGATCACGTAAATTGATCTCTTCAAACGTATTCACGTTTGGTGGCGGAGGAATTCGTTTCTCTTAGCTGTATACCCGTGTTATTATTGGATAAATCATTTTGTGATTTTAAAGGGTATGACTATGTGACAT
Organism: Allium sativum; assembly: GCA_030737875.1. Taxonomy (NCBI): domain Eukaryota; kingdom Viridiplantae; phylum Streptophyta; class Magnoliopsida; order Asparagales; family Amaryllidaceae; genus Allium; species Allium sativum. The sequence continues at coordinate 49,679,094 of CM060912.1, read as the reverse complement.
TCTAAGTGAATGAAGATGTGGCATGTAAAGATAAGCGTAGCTTCCAGCCTCACATCTAGTAAATGACAAAAATCGGGCAAGCGGCATGGCTATGTGGGTAGCTCCCATTAGGGTGTATAATCACCTATCTAGAGATATTCATTTCATTCTTTAATCCGTTCGATGTTGTCCCATTCGGGAAACAGTTGCTGATCCCAACCGTTGGTGATATACATTCGATACACTCAGGCGAAATGAGTGGTCGGTCATGTGTGGCTGGGTTGCAAGATGTTCTTGTTGAACCCAGTGTATTCCTCTCTAGAGGTACACTAGCGAAAAGTGCTTCCATACCTTGTCATAGTTGGAAATCCATTATCCAATAAGCGCTCACGGTTTTGATTTGTATACTATGTATGTAGAACGTGAGATGAAAGTGTTTCTGCTAGATAATTATTATATTGTGATTGATAGATATTATTATAATATCAAAAAGAATTTTGATATAAAGATTATTTTGGATTCTTATAAGGGAAAAACCTGTTCCGTTATACGACGTGGTCTTATGAGATATCGTTTAATCACTCAGACTGTTTTAAATTGTTTACTCACACCAGTCCCACGACTAACCTGGAGTTTATTTTGTTTTGTTTTCCCTAAACTCTTGGGTGCCCAATTTTGTACGGGCAGTCAAGTAATCAGGATTTTACAGATATACTTGAAGAACTGGAGCAGGAGGCTTTAGGATTTTATATAGCTATTGTTATTCTGTTGTGTTGTAAGTGCTGTACTTGATAATGATATGTATGTTCAAGTACAATCCTTTATTTCAAAGTTATGTTGTATTTTATTCGTTCCGCTGTGAGATTCGTGTTTACTCTGATGTTGTATATTCTTCTTCTTCTTCTATTCTAAGTTTCTATCTTATCTTTCCTCACCCTCTGTTTTCTTTTTATTAGTTTTCTGATTTCCAGTGTAATGTGGGTTGGACTTGTGTTATTTAGTCAGCTCAAATTGGACCGGAATTTCGGGACGCTACATTAGGGTGTTAGCCAAATTTTTGAAAAATTTGAAAATTCTTAAAACTGAAAAGTTGAAGAATGAAAGCCAGAATGAAAGTTGAGTTGGTTAGTTAAACAACTTTCAGCTCCGTTCCTTTTCGAGGACGAAAAGATTTTAGGTGAGGGAGATTGTAACAACCCGAAAATTCAGAACCAATTTAAAATTTTTGTTTTTTATTTTAGCTATTTTAATAGATTTAGATTATTTAAAATGATTTATTTTAAATAATAACAACTAAAAATTTATTTAAATCGAATTTAAAATGTATAAATTTATTTTAAATATAAAACGAGACTGAAACGACGCGGTAGTTTGAAAATTCGATTTTAAATTTCAAATGAATGTACAGAATTCAAAATAAATCGGATTTCAGTAAAACAAGAAACGTTGGAATCTATTTAACTATATCTTTCTAACGAATGTAAGAAACTGAGAATTCACTTTATAAATTAAAAGTTATGTCCAGTTTAAAATTGGAAATAGTCGCTATGGAATTTATATACTTTTTAATATAATATATAGCCCTTAAAAATAGCCATTTTGCAAATGACCCTAGTTTTCGATGAAACCAATTTTGTTGGATCCGAAATGTTAAATTATTGCTAGATTCCAGTTTTCGTAATTTTTGGAGCTAGTATGTGGCCGTGCACAATAAACTATAAATCGATCATTCACATAAGCTAGAAACAGAGCTTTTTGAGCAAACGGACTCGGAATTCGACGAAACTAGTTTTGTTGGGACCGTATCGTCAAGACATAGCAGCATGTTAATTTTCATTGCCAATGGATTTCGTGTGTGGCCGTAGCATTGATAAACGTCGATTGGAGACAGCGCTAACTAGAGAATTAATATAAAATCCTATCCCACTACTATATAATATCTTTTCCTCTTCCCAAACACTCATTTATCCCCTCCCTCCTAAAATTGGCATCAGCCTCTCTCATTTCTTTTTTTTTCCAAAATTTTGCAAAAAAACCCCTGAAACTAAATAATTTATATCTCTCAAACCGTAAAGAGTTAGGCCATGAAATATTGTGAGATTGTAGAGCATGATGAGTACTAGCTACTGTAAAATTTGGTGGTGATTGGGCTTGTGGTTTGGTCAGAAATGTGCTCGAAGTGCAGCAGGTCAGTTTTCGTATTTTGGTTATTGCGGGCCCCTCATAGAGAATTAGGTTGAGCGGTTTGGAGGGATGGTAGAGGGGAAGCATACGAAGATTTTTGCGGTGGTGGCATGGTCTCAGGTGGCCGGAGTTGGCCGTAATGTCAAGTTCATCGAAGGGGTGCTGGAAAACAAGGCAGTCACGAAAGTGATCAATTTCCCACCAATCCATGCATTTTCAGACGAAGTGCCCTGAAGGAAAGTTGTCCGGGAGGTCGAGACCGAGTTACTGGTAAAATTTGGTGGGAATTGGAACACTGAGGCGGCCGCAGCATCAAGATTAACGGAAACTGCAGTTTTCCATTCAACTACAAATTGCGGGGCCCTCGTGGAGAACTGGGGGGAAGACCACCAGCCGTGGAAAGAGGAGAAGATGCCGAAGACAATGGCGCAGGTCTCGTGCGATTTCGAGTTACGGTTTGGCCGTGGCAAGAGTTTAAAGTTGAAGGTGTCATTTTGAGAAGAAGGTGAATGGTGATTTAATTGTTTAAATGATTGTCTATGTTCGTATGCTAATACATTTTTGCTACGAGCACAGAATTGCGCGAAACTGGACCCGTTGCAATAATGGAGTCGAGTGCTTCACAACAAAACTGACTGGGTCCAATTTGGAGCTTGTTTGAATTTGGGGCAAATAGAAACCCGAAGAAAACCAAAACCGTCAATTAAAGACTGGCAGAGTGGAAACCAATGTAAGAACTCCTTCTCACGCTAATTACTTTACAGTTAAGTATATACGAGAATGTAGAGGAGGCTTAGAAGCCCCCGACACTATTTTATTGTACAAACCATGATCGTTTATTAGGATTGTATTGTGGAAATTTGGTTGTGTTGAAAATTGATTGTGTTGTGATATATTGAATATGATTGACTATTGTGTATGGCGCTAGCCAGTATCAGGAGAGGGACAATGCTAAACAGTACTCCGTTTCTAATATCGCGCCGTTATAATGCCGAAATTTTCTAAAATAAATATTTATTTATTAAAAACCTCATTTTTAATGTGTATATGAACTGTATAAAATATTCATGTGTTGAATAAATTGTTTGAACAATAAAAATATCATTTTTATTGAATGTATGAACTATTAAAAATATTCAAGTGTTGAAATTAATATTCATTTACAAATCGGACGATTTGTTTATGTACACCCATTTAACTGATATTGATTGGGATGATAATTTTACACATCGCCCAACCGCATAAATAATATTCAGTATTTGTTGGTTGAAACCCCACACGGGTATTGGAATGATATTTGACGTACACTAATCCCAATTGTTTAGTTGTATGTCAATCGATAGGTTGACAGACTGTTGTAAGCGTTAATTATTTATATTTAATGCTTATGCAGTTGTGTAATGCACTCTGGATGATGGTTGATTGTGTATCATTATTGTTGTGTATATGTGATGTATGAAATCCATATAAATAAATTATATGGTAATTGATTTGGTCTAATTCCAATTCAGAAAGAACGAATATTTTAAAATAACGAATATTTTAAAATAATATTCAGTGAAGGATTAAAATGTGAATTTGAGGTCCGATTTTGGATGGACACGAAAATATTGAAATATGTGAAGCCGTGTTGATTAGATACACGTCATTTTAACATGAACGATTATTATATCGATTTTATTCATTTTTATAATGAATATCGAAAAGGAAATTATTTCAAAATCTGATATTTTGAAAATATTATAATGATAAGGAGTATTTAATTTCGATATATAATTGAAGTGAAAGTTAGAATCATTTTTAAAAAACGAAATTATAAAATATGTTTTGAACGATATATATATATATATATATATATATATATATATATATATATATATTATATATATATATTAATGGCTTGAATAGAACACGCAGTGCCGCGACCGTTCGCGAATTTCGACCATTGACTTCGAACGGATATTACGGGAGATCCGACCGTCAGATTCTCCCAAAACCGGAACCTTGGGTTCGTATCGAAAAGATCTTTCCAAAAATATAAGTGATTTAAATTTGAACGGATGGATTTGGAATTATGTCCAAATCAAATTTGGAAAAGGTCGTTATAGATGCAGTTCGGTAGCCGCTATTGGAAACCGACTGTATGGGTCTTAATAAAATTATAAAAAATATTAATAACTTTTGTAAAATCATAATTAATGATTTGGAAAGAATTTGGATGAAAAATTCCAAATTTGTAAGGATAAAAAGATACTTTTATCGAAATGAACTAGTAATTAACTAGAATGGTAATCCAATGTTTTTAAATAAATAAATTGGATTTGAGAATGGTTTTAATATAACCAGAATTTTCCAATGTATGAATTGGAATGGATTTGAATAAAAATCATCTTCGGGAGATTTCGATATTGGATTCCATGACTATATGGATATTATGGAGGAATTTGGAAGATAGATATATATCGTTATTCCCCTTACGATATGTGTTGGTTTCAGAATTTGATATTGAATATAAGGCGATACAATTTTTATTTAGTGCCTTATATGATATATCAAATTTGATTTTGGGTTTGTCATGAACGGTGTCTTAAATAACATTGTTCTTAAACCTAGTGTGCAAAGAATAAATATTTTAATTAAGATTATTAGAGTTTCCAATTATATTTAGTAATTGGAATATAATGGAATGTGAATTGGGTTATGTAACGTCCCGTATTTTTATGGTGAAATAATTAATTTATTTAATTATTGAATATCGATTTGGCGATATCGATAAATTGAATTAAATAATATTTTTATCTAATTGATATAAATAATAGAATAATGTATTTATTTTTGAAATGGTCGGAAATAGCTGAATTCCCAATATTGTGTGAATTAGATCATTTATAAGATTTAGTTCAGTTTAGAGTTGAATTATAATAACGAATATATTATTTAAATGAAGTTTGAATGTATAATTATATTATAATTATAATCGAGCTCGAAATGGCGCGGCAGTTCATAATTTAGCAATTCAAACTTTAAACGAATATACAGAAGCCGTTTTAAATCGGATTTCTGTCAAACAAGAAACATTAGGAGCTGGTGAAGTATATTTTTCTAACGGAAGTGGAAAATGGAGGTTTCGTCATATAGATTGCAAGATACGTCCAAATCAAGTTTGCAAATAGTCGTTATAGAATCGTTCATTGACCGTAACAGTTTATTTGAAATAACTGCATACTGGATTTGAATTAGACAAGGTTCTTTTGAGACGTAGTGTTAATTTAATTTTTAGAATTTTACTGTAATTTTTAATTAATTAAATACACAAATTTTTATTTGGAGTTTTGCACCCTATATCAATATTTTGGGGTTTCAATATATAAGTTAACCTACCGATATTATTATATTTTTGGGATTGTGGCACCTTGCTTGTCACAAATGTAGTTCTATTTTTGTCAATAGTGGTCCTTTATAGAATAAAATTCTGTGTAGCACGGTACCTGTGTTATTTATAAAAGCAAATCGTAATCATATAAAATCTTTGCCAACTCTAATCTATTTAATAGGCCAATTGTGTTTTCAAATCAAGTACATATGGGCAGCTACCTAGGCTAAAGACTTCATGGCGAAATCTTCATTTTTCTACCCTGCTACTGACATAGTTTACTAAAGCACATGTTATTCACATCTTTAAACTTAACCATTAAGTAAATGATCTGCCCATGCCATTACGTACAGTTTCTTTTCCCACCCATCCTTTCACGTAGACTAAAACAATTCAATGCGAACCTACAACTGCCTATAACTTTAAGCTTAAGTTTTATAAAACTGCAAACCTAACTCTGTTCTTCGTTGCTTAAAGCCTTAACCATGAAGAACTCTATCTATATACAGCAGACCTCCCCTGTACGTTTTCAAGCGATGTAAACAATGCATGTCACCCTGTATTTTCTTGGCCATCTAATCACTGTAGTGTCCTGCCGAACTGCATGCCTAAGAAAACATGAATTGTTTCAATCAAACGTAGGCTTCAACCTATCCTTGCCTAGCTACATACCAACGTGATGTCTGCAAGTTTTTAATGGCACATGATAAAGAGTAAATCAAACAGTAGCTGCGTTGAAAACCATACCTAAGCTACCCCCTATGAGCGTGGACACCACGTTGCCTTACCGTATAAATACACAAGGCATCTAATTTCTAGAAAGAAACATCAACAATTCGAAACAAAATTTAATATGCCATAAATACATGAACATGGAGCATGCTGGAGATCGAGCATCACGTAACAGTACACATGGGCCTGGCAGCATACACTAGTGAGGCATTGGAGCCACTAATCGGTGTGACTTGGCGGTGTTTTTGGGAAGCATTGGGTTTTGGAAGCAACCGCCAGGATTGCAGCTCGTCGCTGGCATGGAAGAAGCAAGGACAAAGAACTGGAGCGCAACAAATGGTGGAGTTGTTTCCCATTTTAGGTGGAGCACTGGGAGGGGGTTCGGTGCAGAGTTCATCAGGGGCAGTGGGTTCACGTTAGACGAAGTGCAGAAGGCGGTTGCATGAAAAAAAAGAATGGAAGGAAACAGTAGAAGAGTGGTAAGACGCAGGTAAGAAACTAAACAGAAAGGGAAGAAGGATCGTAAATGGATCCTTGAAAATGAATGCAAAGGTGTGGTATGGAAATTTTGGATGCCTGGAAGGCTGGAAAGAAAGAAGTTTAGTTGTATTAAACTTGTGGCGGGACAGAAAGAATAGGAGAGGGGATTTGAGTAGATTACTGTTGCGTGAAGGTTTTGCTTTGTAAATTGGATGCGCATGCTTAAAGGATATGGGCTTCTAGGTTGTTGGGCCTGGACAAGTCCAGTTTGCTTTACATTTATTAAAAAAAATTGAAGAAAAGGGGAGAACGGAAGGATGTGGCAAGTGGGCGGGCCGATATGGCAAAGGGAATGGGAGTAATGAAGTCGAACGCAAGAGTAAAATTTGGGCTGATTTGGAAAACAAACGACTACATACTGGAACCGGGTTGGAACCAATTGGAATTCCTTTGAATTTATGGCAGAATTGAACACTCGGTTTAATCGATCGACGCAAATCGTTGTTTAACGGTTAACGCGCAAAGGTGAGTAAATCTCACTAACTCTGCTCAACTTTTATTTTTATAACGTATTTTTAGAACTGATAAATGATGGTTGTTTGTTGTGTGTTGGTTGTTTGGTTGAACTGCTAGTTAATTGGTTGAAATTACAGATAACGCTATGTATAAATCGTTATCGAATATTGATTCTGTTATCAAAATATTTCATATTCATGTTATTTATGTTGATTGACATCTGTGGGTGCAGGGAAACAGGTCGGAGGGATCCAACTGGATTCCTCAACATTTATTTTACTGTTTTCATATATTGTGATATATGATGTGATTTATAATCTATTGTTGATTATGGGTATTTGATCATTGTTGTTGGTACTTTTAAATACCGAAGGAAATACTGGAATTTATAAAAGGGAAATTTCAAACTAAAAAAAATCTGAAAGAAAAATATTTATATAAAATCAAAGGATTCTATAAAAAGAAATTTGTGAAATAGATATTGAATTCAAGGATTTTATAAAATCAATAGCATTTATAAAAAGGGAATATTTGGAAATTAAATAAGAAATTTCTTGGGAAATTATTAGTTAAATGGAAGATTTATAAGCTGTTTCGTCAAGATACTTAAATAAGAGTAATAAGAGGGAAATAAATAATTATATGTAATAAACGTGATATTTGGGAAATTATGTAATGTAAAAAGGAAATTGTCAATTATAAAGGAATTATGGGAAAATGAGTTTTTAAGTAAATATTTAATCGAAATCTGTTTTAACAGATGATTTGAGAAGATTAATTTATAAATAATATTTTATAAATTAAGTTTAAATATTTATCTTTGATAAATGGAATATATAAGTCTGAAGTTATATAGAGAAGTAAAAATTGGTTTTTGCACCGATATTTTAAATAGAATGTGAACTCAACATTTATAAAGAATTTAGAAATGAGATTTGAGTGTTTGAAATAAAAAGGAGTGATGGAGTATGGTGTTTACGTGGTGATCAGGAGGGTTGGCATGACGACTGGAAGGATTGGTGCTTTGGTACTTGGTACTTTGCCAAGTACCAGGTGGTAGTTTGGTACGTTGACTGGAGCATGGAAATTACGCGGTGATCTAGAGGTTTGGCACGATAACTGGAGATCTGGCACTTTGATACTTTTCAAACTACAAAGTGGTATTTTGGCAAAAGAAGAAATCGTGAGCGCAACCTTAGGATCCGAAGCGAAATCATAGTGTTTTGGAACTGGTACTTTGGCAAACTAGTACTTGGGAAAATTTGCTTAAAAATGAGTTTGTGAACGAGGTTTTAATTAAAGATTATTTTAATTAAAATAGGAAAGAAATAAAATTTAAACATAAATAAATATTTATATAAAACCAAATGATTTTATATAAAAAGAGAATTTGAAGTGATTATCAAATTTTGGAAGTTTATAAAATCAAAAAGGTTTTATGAAAAAGAATTTACAAATATATAGAATCAAAAAGGTTTTATAAATGGAGTAAATACGGTAATGTTTCCAATGATTAATAAAGTATATTTTATAAATTTAGAGAATAAGAATTTACGAATATATAGAAATGGAAAATGAATAAATTAATGATAAGTGAATTTAAGAGATAAATGTTGAATGATGATTGATTGATAGAATTTCCATCTGGAAATAATGTCGCTGTTTGCACACCTGTTTTTCTTTGATAGTTAAATCACCCACTGTCGAGGTTTTTGACCATTTTTACGTCGTCAATACGGAGAGACCGGGATCAGGTTCATTATCTGAAAACCACTCTGTATGGACGTTAATGTTGCGATCAAATATTGAAGATGGAGTTATGCAAGGACTATCCTGTTTACATAATAGTGCCTTCGGTTTGTCCAGTCCCAGGACAAACGTGAATGGACGAATGTCTAACAGAGTATATCTAATGGATCGCGTAAGTTGATCTCTTTAAACGTACCTCCGTTTGGTGGCAGAGGAATTTGTTTCTCTTAGCTTTATACCCATGGTATTTTTGGGGAAATCAATTTGTGATTTGACGGGTATGACGATGTGGCGTTCAAAGTGAATGGCGGTCAGGTGTTAAAACAAATACGTTATGACCTCAAGCCTCATCAACCGGGAAATGACAGAAATCGGGCAGGCAGCATGGCTATGTGGGTCGCTCCCATTAGGGTGTATATCACCTATCTAGAGAAAATCCATTCCATTATCTATTTTTGATGCCGTCCCTTTTCAGGAAACAGTTGGTAGCTCCCAATTGTGGGTGATATACACTCGTTACACTCAAGCGAAATGAGTGGTCGTTCATGTGTGGGCCAGGTTGCAAGATGTTTTTGTTGAACCTAGTGTATTCGCCTCTAGGGATACACTATCGGCAGGTGGTCCCATACCTTGTCATAGTCGGTATCCAATCTCCAATAAGAGCCCGCGGTTTTGTTTGTATACTATATATGTGGAACGTGAGATGCAAGCGTTCTGCTAGATTGTTATTTACTTATGATTAGACATTATTATAATATCAGAAAGGTATTGGTTTCCAAAACTGTTTTGGGTTACCGTAAGGTAAAAACCATCCGTGTTTATGTGTGGATCGGTTTTACGATTATCTTTTCTTTTGAAAATGATTTTGAAAAGTTAAACCGATGATTTGAGTTTACTCACACCAGTCCCATGACTGACCTAGAGTTTGTTTTGTTTTGTTTTTCCCTAAACTCTTGGGTGCCCAAATTTGTATGGGTAGTCAAGTTGTTCAGGTCTTTACAGATATACTTGGAGGAGCTTGAAGCAGGAGGCTTCAGGATTATATAGCTATTGTTATTTCCGCTGTGTGTAAGTGTTGTAATCTGATAGTATTATTGTATATACATATTGTTTTATTTCAAAGTTATGTTGTATATTATATTATATTCGTTCCGCTGTGAGATTCGTATTACTCTGATTCTGTTCTGTGGTGATCTTCTTCTACTTCTTTTCTAATTTTCTATCTTATCTATTCTCACCCTCTAACTTCTTTCTATTAATGATCAGGTATTTTCGATGTTCGAATAGTCAACATGGCAGTTTTGTGTTGATTTTCGAAGTCGAAAATCCCCGGGTCGTTACAGTTGTATCAAAGCTGAAGGTTAAGTGATTACCTTGGCTCTGTGGCGTGATTCAGTAGAGATGGGGTTAGTAATACCCTAGACTGAGTTTGAGTGTATATATATACGAGTGAACGTACTTGGAGATTTTATAAAAATTGTTTTATTTTATGAAGATTTATTGATTGAGTTGTTTATAAGTTCAGGTTGATCAGTTTGATCCACTGTATCGACATGGGCTTCTAAACACTCAAGTACGATAAACCGACATATTATGTTTTGAAAGAGGGTAAATGAAATGATTTAACCCAGATTATATTTTGATATAAAAGAAAGGTATATCTTGGAATTATTATCATATATTGGATGTGTTGATTGATTAAAATTGAAATAGTTATATAAATAACCAATTTGAGTTTGTATAATATAAAAGCTGATTAATTAAATTTGAATTAAATCAGAATTTGAATTAAAATTCTGAAAACTGGGGAAAAATTGTTTGCAAGTGGATTTGAGTTAAATATAAGAAAATTTTAAGATCCTGGGAGATTTTAATTTGTTTACAACCATCGTGAATGATATTTGAAAAAGATTTCAAAATGGAATTGTTTAAAAATGGTTTTTAGAGTGATTTAGTATTGAACTCACTTTTATCACTGGGAAATAACTCTGATGATGCTGGCCACATCGTCAGTGTTCATTTTCGAGTTATAAGTGATGGATTACTACCAAAATACTGTTCTGAATTGCTTTGACGAAAACAAGATGTTTTGAATCCGAAAAGGAATAATTAGTTTAGAAAAGCAAAGTTATTTAAAACTCCCAGGAAAGAATTAATTTATAAATAGAATTAAGTAATTTGAAGAATAATTAGTTAATCGAGTTTTGATACGAAATTGGGTTTCGGTTGAGTAATTTGAACCGGTGAATTCATATTCGAAATCGAATATGAAACTTGAATTCAAAATGGAATTTGATTAGTGTACAAGCAAATTAAAATTTGTATATGAACGTGATGTGTTCAATTAAAAAGTGGATTAGGTAAAAGAGCCAATTAAAGAATAAGTTAGCAAGTTAAGTTAAAAATGATGGGATTGAGTTGGAATAAATTGGGAACGAACGTATACATGTGAAATAGATATATAATGAAGAGAATGAAGGTTATAATTCGAGTGCCCGCTACATGTTTAAATTCCATATGAGATTTTATGCGCAGAATATGCATGCCGCGTGGTTTTTTTGATTTTCATTTTAAATGGAAAGGGCCTAGAGAAGCGAGTTGAGGTTTGAGCTATTGACCAGTACAGAGGAGGTGCAGGCGAATTTTTCCGGAAATTTAAGGAGTTAGAATATTTTTAAGAAAATTTGATAAATAGAAATCAATATATCGATATATATATAATTCGATAAGGAAACGAACTTAAAATAGAATATTACAAAGAAAAAGGAAATTTATATAATTATATTGGGTAAAGATAGAAAGAGAAACATATACATATTTTAAAAATGGATAATTGGTTTTTATGATGTTCATTATTCGAGGCAAGTGGTCTTGAATGTTTTGAAGTTAATGATGTTTTCAGTCAAGGTATGAGAGGTAGTTATACCTCCAACTTGATTGATTTCATTATTAACCGATAAATAGGAGGATTCAGTCTTGAAGATCAATGTTTAAAGAGATTTAGTGGAATGGGGTATTTTAGGTTGTTGTAACGATGTTTTACAAAACATTCGTTTAACCCAGGTGAGTGGAATTTTGGAAATAAAAAAATAAATATTTCTTGAGTATAGAAATGAATGGTCGTGGAAGGGAGAAATTATTGGATGTTTTCCAATTATAAATAAGAGATATTTTCTAAGTATAGAATACAAAAGAAGGTGATATATGAAAATGTTTTCCAAATAGCGTGACAGGCCAAGATGATTGTTGAAATTGTTGGGTTAACAAATATTGGTAAGGAAATGGAGAAGTGATTTAATTAATGAAATATTAATTAAGGTGCCCAGTGATTGTTTGATGCTTTGAATGAATGTTTGTTTTTCATTGATAGATAAATAACCAACTATCGAAGTATTGGCCAATATCGTTGTCAATATTGAGAGACCGGTCTGATTATTATCCGAGAACCACTCTGTATTGGCAGTAGCGTTGCGAATCAGATTATTTGAAGATAATCAAAGACGAAGTAAAATGCAAGGGCTTTTTCTGTTAATCCTTGTTAGAAATTGCCTAAGATGTATTAATGGAAATTGTGCCTTCGGTTTCGTTCAGTCCCGGAACAGAGTATATGGACGAATGTCTGACGGAGCATTTCCAATGATCGCATATGTTGATCGGTATAAATATATATGGTGGCGGAGAATTTATTCTTTTAGCATGATATCCAGAATATATTTGTGCAAATCAATTAATGATTAACAGATCTGATAATGTGGCATTCAAAGTGATTGTGTTATCAATGAATGGCAAGTAATTGTGGCCTCAGGTCACAACAACTGGGAAATGACCAAAATCGGGCAGGCAGCATGGCTAAGTTGGTAGCTCCCCATTAGGGTGTATTATCACCTATCTAGAGAAATTCATTTCATTCTTTATTCTATTCTATGTTGTTCCGTTCCGGAAACGGTTGTTGATCCCAACCGTTGGTGATATACAATCGATGCACTCAAGCGAAATGAGTGGTCGTGTGTGGCCGATTTACAAGATATTCTTGTTGAACCCAGTGTATTCTTCTCTAGAGATACACTACAGAAGGTGTTCCATACCTTGTTATAGTTGGAAATTCATTACCCAATAAGTTCTCGCGGTATTGATTATATATCATATATATGGAGTATGAGATGCAAACGTTCCACTAAATTGTCATTTATTTGATTTAGACACTATTATAGTATCAAAAGAGTTTTGATACAAAGACTATTGTTTTTTTTCAACAGGATTTTGAAAGTTAAATCAAGTGTTTTAGATTCTCATAAGGAAAAAACCCGTTCCGTGTTATACGACATGGTCTTGTGAGATATCATTTATTTTCTCAAACTATTTTAAATTGTTGACTCATACTTGTCCCATTACTTTAACGACCCAAACTTCAAGGAAAGCCCGGATTGTAATGAGAACACGACAGATCAGAACACAAACAGAAGAACATTTCATTGCTTATTACCACAATTACATCAGAGTAGAAGAATATTACAGAGTATGAATAAATAATATACATCATAAAAATATCAGAGATTAAATTACATTAGCAGCGGAAAAATAATACATAACACAACTGAAAGAAATACACGGATACAGAGCTTTCCGAATATTGTTCCAGTTGTATATCCAGGATCCTATGAAAATAATATCTACAAATACCCAAAACTACTAGCTGCCCGTATGGAAAATAAGGGCACCCAGAGTTTAGGTTAAAACAATAAACTCCAGGTCAGTCATGTGACTGGTGTGAGAACTCAAAACAGTTATTAAACTTTACTTTAAAGTAAAGTAAATCAAGGGACCACGCCGTATAACATGGAACGGGTTTACCCCCAAGAATACCAGTGCATAAAACAAACAGCGCAATGCTAAATAAAGAACAATGAAGCTATTATAAGACTCAGGTACCATCACACAATGAAACGCAAGCCGGAGGATAGAGTTTTACCTTATAATAGCCAAATATGCTTGGTACGCGAAATTTATCTTTTATTATTACTATAAGTGAAGAAATCAACTTCAAATATAAATGTATCAATCATAGACGGCATAGTGCCTCATCCCACTATGTCGCCGTACTAGGCTCTACAATTAAAACTAAAATGTCGCATTGGAAGTTGGATTCCATCTGTGAACCAAGGCAAGGGATCATCTTTACCGAATTCGAGACTGGCTAGCCCGAGCCTCAGGACCCAGACTCAGGTGGGTCCTTGGATCATCAAGGTCGGCCCACACATAGCGGGTTAATAATACCATAAACTATATGCTAGTCTGCCCTATGGGGCATAAATGAACCAAATGACTCAATATCCATCGGCTTCGTAGTAACTGATATATCTGAGGCGCCTCTCTATCCATCAAGTAATAATAAGCAACATCTACATGAGTAAAATATCTGGGCTCCATACCATGACACCACTCCTAGCTAGAAACCAGCATATGTCCATTACCCTGAAGTCCTCTCCCGTTTCAGGTTCACACCGGGGTGTGAGGCTCGTGAATCAACGCTATACACAAAGCTATATTATATTAAAGCCGTGCTTTGATCATTACCCACAAGAATCTGATTTTCAACAGAAGCCTTGATCATTTGCCACTCAAGCATGCCACACAGGCAATTCACGCCATGCGACTGATGTCTATCGATATATAACCTCTGAGCTCGTACGTCTCAGAGAAGGGCGTTAAACAAGAGAATAAATTCTCCGTAGCCAAACAGACATATATTTAACAGAGATACATCAACACAGAATAAAATCCAATGTCAGACACACAGTCCATATACAAGTTCGTTCTGGGTCTGAACGATACTGGAGGCACCTTATTCCTCGTCCCATATGTCCAATACAAGAGAGAGGTCCTCGCATATCCGGTTGATCTCCAAGTACGTCTGGACGATCACCACTTATTACCTTGTCTTGGGTGTACAGCCCAATCAAGACATCAGTAATCATCCAAACGATGTAAAGACCTCCGGTCTTCAACCACCGTCTTCATCGTCGACTTATCGTCGAATCAGTTATTCAGAATGGGTATAAACCCGGCCTTTCCGAATAACCCGCGTATATTATAAAAAAGTGATATAAATACACAACATATGCCTCATTCCAATCCAGAAAATTCTTTTATTCAAATATTCACATTTTGAGGGAAAGGTTCCCATTATTTTTATCAAAGATAAATTCTTTAAATTTATTCTTTAATCTTCCTTTGGATATCAATTCAAACCAAATTAAGGTTTATCCAAACTAGTCGAGAGTAGCGCACCTTACCGAAGTAATCATTTGTTAAATTTCCCAATCCCAACCTACTCATCCCATGGAACAAAACTGGAAATACTCCATATCTAACACCACAGTGTTATCGGTAAAAATTAATTACCATTTCACGTTTAAATATATTTAAAAATTTAACTATCGCCTGGAGTAAAACTGGTGATACTCCATTCTCGATCATTTCATGAATTCGATAAATTTATTTATCTTATTCTCTTTCCAATCTAATTAAAGATTTATTAAAACTCTAATTCATTTTTAATCTCAAAAACCATTACTTAATGATAATTCAAAGTTAAGAAATTAATCTTATCGTTAACTGGGTTAAAGAACTAAAATGTCAGTTAAAACACAGTTCACGATAAACCCAAAATCCCATTTCATTAATTATGGAATCTTCACGGAAAACAAATCAATATATATAATTGATATCAGTTTCCGTATCCGACTAATAATATAAATGGAATAACGGCGAAGCCTTTTAAATCCCATGTATAGTACCAGCTTTCCTCCACAGAAGCTCACTTCGATTATTACCAAATCGAATTCCATTCCATTCCGATTTATTTTATTAAATTGGAAAAAACTTTACTTTGGAAAATTTCATTAAATCTTAATAAAAATATTTATAAATTCCAAATCACATTTCACAGTCAATCGGGTTAAAGAACGAGTGTTATTTAAAACACGGTTCACTATAAACCCAAAAATCCAATTCTTTTATTCAATTCCAATTAAATATTAATTAATTGCAAATCTTCACTAAATCTTAATTAAAAGATTTATTCTTTTCTCAACTGGGTTTGAGAACAGTGTTATTTAAAACACCATTCACGACAAACCCAAAATCCAATTTAATATTAAATACAAGGCTCTGAATAGAAATTATATCGGCTTATATTCAATATCAAATTCTGAAATCAACAAATATCGTACTGGGAATAACGATATATATATATATATATCTTCCAAATTCCTCCACAATATCTGTATAATCACGGAAACCAATATCGAAATATTCCGAAGATAACTTCGATTCAAATCATTCCAATTCATATATTGGACATTCTGGTTATATTATAACCCATTCTCAATCCAATATATTTATTTAAAAAAAAAATTGGATTTTAATTCTAGTTAATAACTAGTTCATTTCGATAAAAATATATTTTTATCTTTTCGAATATGGAATTTTTCATCCCAATCCTTTCCAAATCATTTATTATGATTTTACACAAATTATTAATAATTTTATCAAGGCCCGTACAGTCGATTTCCATAAACGGTCATCGAACTGCACTAACAACGACCTTTTCCAAATTTGATTAAGACATAATTCCAAATCCAACCGTTAGATTCCAAATCCTTTATATTCATTGGAAAGCTCTTTTCGATACGAACCCAACGGTTCTGGATTTAGGAGAATCCGGCGGTCGGATCTCCTGTAATATCAATTCGAAGTCAATGGTCGAAATTCGCGAATGGTCGCGGCGCGGCGCGTTCTATTCAAACCATTAATATATATATATATATATATATATATATATATATATATATATATTATTTCGTTGATTTCCATTTAAAACGTATTTTATAATCGGTTATAAATTCGATTTAAAACGATTCTAACTTCATTTTCAATTTTAAATCAAAAGTGAATATTCCTTATCATTATATTATTTAAATGATAATATTTTCAAAATATCAGATTTTGAAATCTTTTCCTATTCGATATTCATTATAAAAATAAATAAAATCGATAAGAATATTATTCGCGTTAAAATGGCGCAAATCTACACAACACAGTTTCATATATTTCAATATTTTCGTGTCCATCTAAAATCGGACATCAAAATCATATTTTAATCCTTTACCGAATATTATTTTAAAATATTCGTTATTTCAAAATATTTAATTCAACACATGAATATGTTTAGTGGTTTATACATTCAATAAAAATTATATTTTTATTGTTCAAATATTTTATTCAACACATGAATATTTTTAATCCTTTTTCTGAATATTATTTTAAAATATTCGTTATTTTTTTTTAAATTGGAATGAGACTCAATCAATTACCATATAATGTTAGTATATGGATTTCGAACAATACATGTATATAACAACAATAATAAATAATCAACTATCATCGAGAGTGCCTTCTACCACTGTATAAGCATTAAATAAATAAATAACGCTTATACAGTCCGTCAACCCATCGATTGACATACCACTAATTATTGGGATCGGTGTATGTCAAATGCCATCCCAATACCCGTGTGGGGTTTTCGAGCAACAAATATTGATTATTATTTGTGCAGTTGGTCGACGTGTAAAAATTACCGTCCAATCAAGATTAGTTAAATAGGTGTACATAAACAAATCGTCCGACTTGTATATGGATACTTATTTCAACACATGACTATTTTTAATCTTTCATTTATTCAATAAAAATTATATTTTATTGTTCAAACATTTTATTCAACACATAAATATTTTATACAGTATATTTATACAATAAAAATGATATTTTTATCGTTCAAATATTTTATTCAACACATGAATATTTTATATAGTTCTATTACACATTAAAAATGATATTTTTAACGATTACACATTTTATTCAACACATGAGTATTTTTATTATTTCATTTCACATCACAATCACAACACAATACAATCAAACAAGTCGTCCGTGGTCTGCGGACGACGGTGTCAGGAGCTACTAAGCCCCGTCTGCAACTCAGTATATATTTAACTGTAAAAAGTTTAAGTGAGAAGGAGTTCTCACATTCGTTTCCACTCCTTCGTTCTTTTATTTCTGAATTTCTGTTCTGTTTGGATTTAAATTTTCGTGAAATTCTGATTTGTTCCAAATCACTCCTAGTCAGTTCTGAAATGTAGTGCTCTTCAAGACGATTTCAACGCAACTCGTTTCACTGATTTCTGATTTAGTATAACAATGATATGATAATACAAACATTGATTACATTATTAATATTAATAAATATAATTAATTTCACTAATCAAGTCATTAAGGGTATTAATTACCCTTCTCCTGCGCTCCCCCAGGATCGAATACGAACCGAAACTCGTTGCCGTTTATCACCATCGCTCGGAACCCTAGGCCACCGGAGGACCATCCACCACCTCCTCGAGAAGCGCGCCGGAACCCTCCCCTACTACCTTCCATATTGGCGAACTCGGCCCCCCTTTGCTTGAATTCGACCATGAACAGTGGCTATTCACGGCGTAAATTCTAACCCAATTCAACATGATAACCGATCATTCCCGTACCATCTTGAAGATCATGGAAAGGGCTTCTGATTTTGTTTTGAATTCATCGTTTGATTCGAATCCGATTAGGAATTATTAAGGATCTAATTCGAATCGCTTCCGCCCTTTATTTCTGAACTGAAGGTGGTTTATGAAGAGGGTAGGGTTAGGGTTCTTTATTTTATTTATATATTAATTTAAATATTATTTTAATTCCTAAAAGTATGTTTTTGCATACGAACTCCAAATCAAACCCAACGACTGTCGCCCCTAGCTAAATACCCCCATTCCGAACACAATGGGATATGTTTCGTAAGCCAATTCAACTATTTCGAATGGTTTTTCTTTAAATTAAAATATAAATTAATATAATGTTCAAAATTGGTTTCAATGTACATTTTAATTTACCGGAGCCACATACTGACTCCAAAAATTCCAGAAAAATAAATCCAGCTATGTTTTGACAATACTGTTCTAACAAAACTAATTTCGTCGAGTTTGGAGACCTTTTGAAAAATGGTCATTTTCTGGTCGATCCAATTTGACTAAAATTGACAAAACACGTTTTCTTTTGCCACGCTCACATATTAATCCCAAAAATTATGGAATTTTATACCTAGCAATAATTTGACGTTCCGGATCCAACAAAAGTGGTTTCGTCGAAAACGGAGGTCGTTTGCAAAATGGCTATTTTTAAGGGCTTTATATTATATAAAATATATATAAATTCCATAGCGACTATTTTGAATTTTAAACTAGACATAACTTTCAATTCCCGTTATGAAATCTCAGTTTCTTAACTTCCTTAGAAAGATATAGTTAATCAGATTCAAATATCTCTTGTTCCGTCCAATTCTAACTTATTTTGAATTCTGTATATTAAATTGAAATTAGAAATCGAATTTTCAATCTACCGCGCCATTTCAAGTTCGTTTTATAATTAAAATAAATTTTTACGTTTTAACTTCGATTTAAATAAATTTTTAGTCGTTATTATTTAAAATAAAACATTTTAAATATTCAAAATTCATTAAAATTGTTAAGATAAAAATTTTAAATTGGTTCTGATTTTCCGGGTTTTTACAATCTCCCCCACTTAAAATCTTTTCGTCCTCGAAAAGGAACGGAGTTGAAAGTTGTATAACTAACCAACTCAACTTTCATTATTTTCATTATGGCTTAAGTTCTTCAACTTTTCAGTTTCTAAGAACTTTTCAAATTTTTCAAAAATTTGGCTAACACCCTAAATTTTCGAAATTTTTTGCCATAACCTCCTTTGTACGGGGAGATATTTAAAATCGCAACTAGCCACGCAGGGCCCTCATCATCCAAAAAGAAAAAGAAAAAGCCAAGTGGCTAGCCAATCAGCTCATAAAATCATCCAAACCCAACAAATATAGTAAACATGTACCTATTTGTCGGGCATACAATTTTATTCCTCTTCTTAGCGTCCATGCTATGACCTGTTCAATGTATATATATGTACATATATGCAATTCTAAACAATTTTCAATTCAGTTCAATATTTGATCAATTTGGCCAAATTTACCATACATTTACATGTTGGTTCAAATGAATAATCACACAACGAAATCAGCAATCAATTAGTTGATTAACGTTTCAAACACATAACTTTAATACATAATCAAAAATCATATTTTTGATGCCAATTCAAAACAATATATTCTAACTATATTTTGGTCTCACACAAGCCAATTGGAAATATATAGATATCCCACTTTCGGAACTTGAACATAAATACTGATAATGCACGTGCTATCATCAGTATAATCTTCGGGCGACTGGAGTGTGATTCTATATCTATCCAGTATATTTAAAGCTTTGTATACACGTTTGCAAGGCGTATATGCAAAATCTTTATATACTCGATTGTCCAAATCAAATTTAAAATAAATATTCAAATACATATCATAAGGTTTAAATTTTCAAAACAAAATTTGTTTTCATTTTTATTTTTAAAAATAATACTCTTCCAACTCGTTCTAGGATGCTACTAATCCCCTCTCTAACGAGTCATTCTCATTGGATATTACTAATCCAATTTCTGATGAATTCTTTCGTTTAGTTCTAATGTGTCTTGTTCTCGAGCTCTGTAAACCAAGGCTCTGATACCAACTTTAACGACCCAAACTTCCCCGTAAAGGAAAGCCCGGATTGTAATGAGAACACGACAGATCAGAACACAAACAGAAGAACATTTCATTGCTTATTACCACAATTACATCAGAGTACAAGAATATCAGAGTATGAATAAATAATATACATAACAAAAATATTAGAGATTAAATTACATTAGCAGCGGAAAAATAATACATAATACAACTGAAAGAAATACACAGATACAGAGCTTTCCGAATATAGTTCCAGTTGTAAATCCAGGATCCTGTGAAAATAATTTCTGCAAAAACCCAAAACTACTAGCTACCCGTGTGGAAAATAAGGGCACCCAAAGTTTAGGTTAAAACAATAAACTCCAGGTCAGCCATGTGACTGGTGTGAGAACTCAAAACAGTTATTAAAGTTTACTTTAAAGTTAGGTAAATCAAGGGACCACGCCGTATAACACGGAATGGGTTTACCCCCAAGAATACCAGTGCATAAAACAAACAACGCAGTGCTAAATAAAGAATAATGAAGCTATTATAAGACTTAGGTCCCATCGCACAATGCAATGCAAGCCGGAGGATAGAGTTTTACCTTATAATAGCCAAATATGCTTGGTATGCGAAATTTATCTTTTATTATTACTATAAGTGAAGAAATCAACTTCAAATATAAATGTATCAATCATAGACGGCATAGTGCCCCATCCCACTATGTCGCCATACTAGGCTCTACAATTAAAACTGAAATGTCGTATTGGAAGTTGGATTGCATCTGTGAACCAAGGCAAGGGATCGTCCTTACCGAATTTGAGACTGTCTAGCCCGAGCCTCAGGACCCAGACTCAGGTGGGTCCTTGGATCGTCAAGGTCGACCCACACATAGCGGGTTAATAATACCAAAAACTATGTGCTAGTCTGCCCTATGGGGCATAAATGAGCCAGATGACTCAATATCCATCAACTTCGTAGTAACCGATATATCTGAGGCGCCTCTCTATCCATCAAGTAATAATAAGCAACATCCACATGAGTAAAATGTCTGGGCTCAATACCATGACACCACCCCTAGCTAGAAACCAGCATATGTCCATTACCCTGAAGTCCTCTCCCGTTTCAGGTTCACACCGAGGTGTGAGACTCGCGAATTAATGCTATACACAAAGCTATGCTATATTAAAGTCGTGCTTTGATCATCACTTACAAGACTCTGCTTTTCAACAGAAGCCTTGATCATTTGCCACTCAAGCATGCCACACGGGCAATTCATGCCATGCGACTGATGTCTATCGATATATAACCTCTGAGCTCATACGTCTCAAAGAAGGGCGTTAAGCAAGAGAATAAATTCTCCGCCACCAAACAGATATATATTTAATAGAGATCAATCAACACAGAATAAAATCCAATGTCAGATACACAGTCCATATAGTTCGTTCTGGGTCTGAACGAAACCGGAGGCACCTTATTCCTCGTCCTATATGTCCTATACAGGAGAGAGGTCCTCGCATATCCGGTCGATCTCCAAGTACATCTGGACGATCACCACTTATTACCTTGTCTTGGGTGTACAGCCCAATCAAGACATCAGTAATCATCCAAACGATGTGAAGACCTCCGGTCTTCAACCACCGTCTTCATCGTCGACTTTTCGTCGAATCAGTTATTCAAAATGGGTATAAACCCGGCCCTTCTGAGTAACCCGTGCATATTATAACACTACTACAAAAGTGGGCATATTCGACACTAATTTGTGTGCGTTGCATGAAAAATGTGGCGAAAGCTATGCATTCTTTGATCTTCTGCAACAACATTCATTTGTTGTTGCATTAGATGTGAACGCAGTGTTGCGGTTGGAATTCTTGTGCTGTGACATGCAATACCAGTTCAAAGTGTTGCATTACATAAATACATGCCAGGTCAGCGATCTGCGTTATCAGTGTAAATAAAGCCACAACCGTAGATGCATGATTAATCCAATGGTTCAAACCAATCCATGCTGCCTATTGAAATATTACACCATCATCCAATCAATGATGGCCACCTCATTGCATTCTTCCTGGATGTGAAATTTTAGCGCAAGTTTTTCCCCCTTCACGATTTATCACGTAAAAATAATCCTGTCACTCTTCTTCACTTTTCCCTTTTTACTGTTGACCAACATTTAAACCTAAATTCACGTTCATTCCCATCACCCTCATTGCATCAATTCCCAATCTCTTCCTGATCTAGACAAGTCGTTCACCGTACCGCTGTGGATTCATTAATTTACATCGGACTACTTCGGTTGGGACTTCGAATTTTGTCGGTGTTGATTTGCTTTGCTTCACCAGGTTAAAACAACCAATCTTCCCTAACCCTAATTCTTACAACAAATCACCAGATTAGCTTCGTATAATTTCAAAACCCAGATCTACGCATTGCATCTCAATACGATCCGCGAGATTTCCTGAAGTTCAGCAGCCGCAATATTTATGATGTGAATTCTTTTCGAAAACAGGAGATCAAGCCATTGGGGAAGTTGGGTTCTGGCATCGTCGGCGTAAGTGAAGCTTCACTTCCAATTTCTCATAACCGATCTACCGGTTTTTCTCTACAAGATTCTCCATCAATTTACAGTGGCTTGGTAAAATTTAATATAGTTTTGGTTGATTTTGTGGTTCAGATCTTAAAGAAAAATTGCTTGCGGTTTGGGGTTAATGATTTCGATCTGGTATTAGTTTAGACATGCTGTAAATTTTGGTAATACTGTGGTTTGAAGAAGTTTTGTTTATTTGGAAGGGTTGTTTTCACAAGCATCTCATCAGTTTCCCAATCGTCCTAAAATGGCAACTGAATCTCTCTTGTAGGATTAAACGCACGATTAGTCAACACTCATTTAGGGATTACTATTTAGTTGAATTTAGAGTTAGTCTACACACTGTCCAATATAAATATAGTACGTTCTTTTAATCTGTCTACATACGCACACGGCATACATGTGTGTTAACTAACTATTTTCTATTATATCATTTTACTATGACATGATTATTTGATGGCAATTAGTCAGGACCTTCTAACAGCCATGCAATTAGTGGGAGATGGGAATGTTTGATGTAAACATGTATTTGTTTGGTATAAAGATGTGATAAAAAGGGAAGAAATTTGATTAATTGTTGCAAATTTAATTGGACACGTGTAGGAACATGTAAATGTGTAAAATTTTTTGAATTCCTAATTTTTCTGAATGCTTCCTATTTTGCGTTTTGTGTTGGGTAGGTTTTTCGATGTATCTTAAGATGATAAAGAAGCCAATGGCAGAATAGTAAAATGAAGCAGAGAAAAATACCTTATACAGAACACTGACGAAAAGGTTTTTTTCACCCCCCTTCTTTTTTATTTTCACTTATAATATAGCTCTCTTTGTTATATGGATAGAAAGATATTGACATTCGAGAAGCGATAGTGATGAGAAAACAACACATTATGATTAAAAGTTAAGGCTTTTCATGAATTCAGACTAGTTTTGTATTGTTAATTAATTTTCATTCTTAAATTGTTATTTAATTATTTTTAATAGATGTGAACTACATAAGAACTCACACCCATGAACAATTGTCACAATGTTAGTCAACAAGCAAGCTCTAGGCGAAGTAAGCAATGAATTTCTGGACGATCAATTCAATCCTACTATTTGGGAAATGAGTAAAACATTATACTGTAAATTTGATAGTCCATTACATATATTTGTCACTGTTAGCCTTTGTCTTCACTTAACAGAATGTTGGTCATGGGACTTATGTTTGTGCAAAACATACAAGGTCTCATAGTTGTTGCTCCATTGTCCCTAATAATGATTGAAGAATTGCACTGAGATATTTTAGTCATAATCTTCTTTCCTTCTGCATTTGGGGGTTGTGGTTTTAGAGTTTTATGATAGGCCGACATTCTACAATACCTCAAGTAGTTTTAATCATTAGACGATACCTCAAATATGGTTACAACAGCAGCAATACTACGTTAAGACATATAGTGTAAAATATTTTTTCTCAGAGCAGTGGGCAGTTGGTTTCCATGCAGTCTTTCCTATACATTGCAAGGGAACAGCCCGAAATAGGTTATTGTGATGTTAATTTTTCTCCTTCTATGTTTGGCTCCTTCACCTTTTACAGTCTCTCCCCATGTAACATATCATGTAGGACTAATGAAATAACTACTTTATGTATTGTGTATTTGTTTCATTTTTGCATTGGTCTTTGATGTTTTCATGCATTTGTGTTTCCTCGTTCTTGCTATTAACATTGAAGTAACATCAAGACCTATGTACTACTAATGATGGCATCAGGGGGGACTGTAATGTAGTTTACTTACGGCTATGCGGCCCATTGAATGCTAATTTGTGCACCTCTTCTGAGATGCTACTGATTACTTCTGCCGTAGTCAGTTTTAGCTGCTTGTTTATTATACTTTACGAACTTATTTCTCTTTTAGCAGATTACTCACATGGATATGATTAAGGGAATTCAAGGACATGGTTATCATGATGAACTTGTGGTTCCTATAATTGAGAACACTAGTCATGATGATGAACTCACAGAAGCCGTTAGTGAAGCGGTAATATACTTCACTAACAATCTATTTACCTGCATGTATTTCTATTAATATACTATTAATGATATACTACTGGCTGATTTCTCATTCAATAAAACTGAAGCTTTCCTAGTTGCTTCACCAGAGAGATAATGATTTAGGCTGAAAATATTATTCAAAGAAGTTAGTGCAATAATGTGCAGTGTACTGAAACTTCAAGATAATGATTGGCACATGAACTTTTCTTGCAACCATGTCAAAAATAGGAACCTCATGCTGAAATTTCCTTTGAACATTTCATTTATATGTAACTAATCATATGGCCGATGCTTCTTGCTGTAGAATGCTTTGGCTCATGGTTAGGGACTTCATTTTGCTCTCCGAAAATGGGTCGGGGTATGAACATACCAACAAATAGTTCATGAACTATGTTCGCCCTTGTTTCATCATATACAGATGTACCAAAATATATATTGAGTACTGACTAAGTGATGTGTATTTAAAATGAAAGCATGCTCATGCGAAAACTGGAGTGGTTGATTCGCAGTAGATAGTGCATCAGGTGGTTCCTTCACTAGGGAATCAGGTTAGTAAAGGACTTAAAACAATGTACAATTTGACAGAATATTTGATTGGAAATTGTAGTTTCATGCCTATGTATTGTCGTCTTTGTGAACAAGGAAAAACTAAGCCTAGAGGAAATTTCAGGCTCGTCGACATTAATCCTGATTCGACGAGCCTTCCAGGCATAGTTTCTATGAGCCTGAAACTGCCTTCAGGCTCAGTCTCAGGCTTGTCGAACCTGAGCCTAGGATCAATTTCAACAAGCCGTTCAAGCTAAGTTTCGACGAGCTATCACGCTCATTTTCGACGAGCCCGATGGCAAGTACTATCCTAATTGCTATTAGCTATTGTATCATATTGTTTTATGGTTTTTGGTATAGGGAGTCAATTGATGAGTTAAAGGTTGAATTGGTACCAAGGAGGACAGTCTCTTGATTTTTTTTTCACAACTGCAGTCTGCAACTACAGTTCTAGCACGGTAGTTAGTGAGACTATGACGACAAATAGGTAAATTACAAAGCAGGTACTCATACACAGTTTTTGTGTGAAATGTTTACTCAAGTTTGGATTGTTGTCAATGCATGTTTATTTATTCTGTCCTTTGTTGATTACACATTTACAGTGATCTTCCTTTTCATTGATAGTTGCACTTGCGCATCATGTAAATAATATAAATGCATGTCGGAATTTGCAGTATTTTCCTGTGTGGGTGCTCTTGCTATAACTGGATCTCTACACTATGTAGATAGAGACCTTCTTGGTTGGTGCTTATGTGAGAGGCAATGCCAAACTGGAGGACTAAATGGACGTCCCGAAAAGTTTGCTGATGTGAAGTATTAAAATAGTTGCATCTTTTATAGTCTTTTTGCATTCTTGATGTGGTATATTTGAAGAATTGGTATGGTTTGTATAATATTTTGGATGGTTTGAATGTGATGATAAATGTTTTGGATGAGTTTCGTATATGTACAAAACTGGTATTGGAATTTTTTTAATTAAAGCACTGTATTTGCTTTCTTCTAATGTACCATTTGTCTTCTTTTACTGTTGCATTTGCCTTTTTTTAATGTTGCATTTCACGATAGTGGTGTTGCATTAAATAAAATATTACTAATTCCACATCATACGTGGGCCCCACAACTGACATGGCGTGTGACAAGTGTGCATCTGACGTGTCTTGTGACACGTAGGCAGCTGACGTGGAAAGCTGACGTGACCTCACTATCATGACCTGGAAGTCAGGCTCTAACTAATGTTTAAGGTAACACTGAATATTGTTGCATTACGTGCATATAGTGTTGCATTACGGCTATAATGCAACACTTTCTCTCCATGGCCTTAGATGGGCAAAAGCGTTGCCTTAGATGGCTAATGCAACGCCCGCGGATGCCACGCCCCCCTGGTGTTGCCTATTTGAAAAAATGGCCTACGGCAACACTTTTTTGATCTACGGCCACAGTAAAATAGTGTCGAATATGCCCACTTTTGTAGTAGTGAAACAAGTGATATAAATACACAACATACGCCTCATTCCAATCCAGAATATTCTTTTATTCAAATATTCACATTTTTAGGGAAAGGTTCCCATTAATTTTATCAAAGATAAATTCTTTAATCTTCCTTTGGAAATCAATTCAAACCAAATTAAGGTTTATCCAAACTAGTCGAGATTAGCGCACCTTACCGAAGTAATCATTTGTTAAATTTCCAAATCCCAACCTACTCATCCTATGGAGCAAAACTAGTAATACTCCATATCTAACACCATAGTGTTATCGATATAAATTAATTACCATTTCACATTTAAATATATTTAAAGATTTAACTATCGCCTGGAGTAAAACTGGTGATACTCCATTCTCGACCACTTCATGAATTCGATAAATTTATTTATCTTATTCTCTTTCCAATCTAATTAAAGATTTATTAAAACTCTAATTCAGTTTTAATCTCAAAAACCATTACTTGATGATTATTCAAAGTTAAGAAATTAATCTTATCTTTAACTGGGTTAAAGAACTAAAGTCAGTTAAAACACAGTTCACGATAAACCCAAAATCCCATTTCATTAATTACGGAATCTTCACGGAAAAAAAAATCAATATATATAATCGATATCAGTTTCCGTATCCGACTAATAATATAAATGGAATAACGGAGAAGCCTTTTAAATTCCATGTATAGTACCAGCATTCCTCCACAGAAGCTCACTTCGATTATTACCAAATCGAATTCCATTCCATTCCAATTTATTTTATTAAATTGGAAAAAACTTTACTTTGGAAAATTTCATTAAATCTTAATAAAAAGATTTATAAATTCCAAATAACACTTCACTGTCAATCGGGTTAAAGAACGAGTGTTATTTAAAACACAGTTCACTATAAACCCAAAAATCCAATTCTTTTATTCAATTCCAATTAAATATTAATTAATTGGAAAACTTCACTAAATCTTAATTAAAAGATTTATTCTTTTCTCAACTGGGTTTAAGAACAGTGTTATTTAAAACACCATTCACGACAAACCCAAAATCCAATTTAATATTAAATACAAGGCTCTGAATAGAAATTATATCGGCTTATATTCAATATCAAATTCTGAAATCAACAAATATCGTACTGGGAATAACGATATATATATATATATCTTCCAAATTCCTCCACAATATCCGCATAATCACGGAAACCAAAATCGAAATACTCCGAAGATAATTTCGATTCAAATCATTCCAATTCATATGTTGGACATTCTAGTTATATTAAAACCCATTCTCAATCCAATATATTTATTTAAAAAAATTGGATTTTAATTCTAGTTAATAACTAGTTCATTTCGATAAAAATATATTTTTATCTTTTCGAATATGAAATTTTTCATCCCAATCCTTTCCAAATCATTTATTATGATTTTACACAAATTATTAATATTTTAATAATTTCATCAAGGCCCGTACAGTCAATTTCCATAAACGGTCATCGAACTGCACTTACAGCGACCTTTTCCAAATTTGATTTGGACATAATTCCAAATCCAACCGTTAGATTTCAAATCCCTTATATTCGTTGAAGGCTCCTTTTGATACGAACCCAACGGTTCTGGATTTAGGAGAATCTGACAGTCGGATCTCCTGTAATATCAATTCGAAGTCAATGGTCAAAATTCGCGAATGGTCGCGGCGCGGCGCGTTCTATTCAAATCATTAATATATATATATATATATATATATATATATATATATATATATATATATATATATATATCGTCGATTTCCATTTAAAACGTATTTTATAATCGTTTATAATTTTTTTTTAAAACGATTATAACTTCATTTTCAATTTTAAATCAAAATTGAATATTCCTTATCATTATATTATTTAAATGATAATATTTTCAAAATATCAGATTTTGAAATCTTTTCCTTTTCGATATTCATTATAAAAATGAATAAAATCGATATGAATATTGTTCGCGTTAAAATGGCGCAAATCTACACAACACGGCTTCATATATTTCAATATTTTCGTGTCTGTCTAAAATCGGACATCAAAATCATATTTTAATCCTTTACCAAATTTTATTTTAAAATATTCATTATTTCAAAATATTTTATTCAACACATGAATATGTTTAGTGGTTTATACATTCAATAAAAATTATATTTTTATTGTTCAAATATTTTATTCAACACATAAATAGTTTTATTCCTTTTTCTGAATATTATTTTAAAATATTCGTTATTTTTATTTCAAATTGGAATGAGACTCAATCAATTACCATATAAAGTTAGTTATATGGATTTCGTACAACACATGCATGTAAAAACAATAATAAATAATCAACCATTGTCCAGAGTGCCTTTTACCACTGTATAAGCATTAAAATAAATAAATAACGCTTATACAGTCCATCAACCCATCGATTGACATACCACTAATTATTGGGATCGGTGTATGTCAAATATCATCCCAATACGCGTGTGGGGTTTTCAAACAACAAATATTGATTATTATTTGTGCAGTTGGTCGATGTGTAAAAATTATCGTCCCAATCAAGATCAGTTAAATAGATGTACATAAACAAATCGTCCGATTTGTATATGGATATTTATTTCAACACATGATTATTTTTAATCTTTCATTTATTCAATAAAAATTATATTTTTATTGTTCAAACATTTTATTCAATACATGAATAATTTATACAGTATATTTATACAATAAAAATGATATTTTTATCGTTTAAATATTTTATTCAACACATGAATATTTTATATAGTTCTATTACAAATTAAAAATGATATTTTTAACGATTACACATTTTATTCAACACATGAATATTTTTATTATTTCATTTCACAATCAGAACATAATACAATCAAACAAGTCGTCCATGGTCTGTGGACGACGGTGTCAGGAGCTACTAATCCCCGTCTGCAAATTAGTATATATTTAACTGTAAAAAGTTTGAGTGAGAAGGAGTTCTCACATTCGTTTCCACTTCTCCATTCTTTTATTTCTGAATTTCTGTTTGGATTCGAATTTCCCTGAAATTCTGATTTACTCCAAATCACTCCTAGTCAGTTCTGAAATGTAGTGCTCTTCAAGACGATTTCAATGCAACTTGTTTCATTGATTTCTGATTTAGTATGACAATGATATGATAACACAAATATTGATTATATTATTAATATTAATAAATATAATTAATTTCACTAATCATGTCATTAAGGGTATTAATTACCCTTCTCCTACGCTCCCCCAGAATCGAATACGAACCCAAACTCAAAGTCGTTTATCACCATCGCTCGGAACCTTAGGCCACTGGAGGACCATCCACCACCTCCTCGAGAAGCGCGTCGAAACCCTCCCCTACTACATGCCGCATTGGCGAACTCGAGCCCCCTTGCCTGAATTCGACCATGAATAGTGGCTCTTCACGGCGGAAATTCTCACCTAATTCAACATGATAACCGATCATTCCTGTACCATCTTGAAGATCATGGAAAGGGCTTCTGATTTTGTTTTGAATTCATCGTTTGATTCAAATCCGATTAGGGATTATTAAGGATCTAATTTCGAATTGCTTCCGCCCTTTATTTCTGAACTGGCGGCGGTTTATGAAGAGGGTAGGGTTAGGGTTTTTAATTTTATTTATATATTAATTTTAATATTATTTTAATTCCAAAAAGTATGTTTTTGCATTTTAATACCCCCATTTCGAACACAATGGGATATGTTTCATAAGCTATGTTTTGACCATACGGTCCTAACAAAACTAATTTCGTCGAATTTGGAGACCGTTTGAAAAATGGCCATTTTCTAGTCGATCCAATTTGATTAAAATTGACAAAACACGTATTCTTTTGCCACTCTCACATATTAATTTCAAAAATTATAGAATTTTAAACCTAACAATAATTTGACATTCCGAATCAAACAAAAGTGGTTTCGTCGAAAACGGAGGTCGTTTGCAAAATGGCTATTTTTAAGGGCTTTACATTATATAAAATATATATAAATTCCATAGCTACTATTTTGAATTTTAAACTGGACATAACTTTCAATTCCCGTTATGAAATCTCAGTTTCTTAACTTCGTTCGAAAGATGTTGTTAATCAGATTCAAATATTTCTTTTTCCGTCCAGTTTTGACTTATTTTGAATTCTGTATTTTTAATTGAAATTAGAAATCGAATTTTCAAACTACCGCGCCATTTCTGGTTCGTTCTATAATTAAAATAATTTTTTACGTTTTAACTTCGATTTAAATAAATTTTTAGTCATTATTATTTAAAATAAAACATTTTAAATATTCAAAATTAATTAAAATAGCTAAGATAAAAAATTTAAATTGGTTCTGATTTTTCGGGTTGCTACAATGACTGACCCAGAGTTTATTTTCTATGTTTTCCCTAAACTCTTGGATGCCCAAACTTGTACGGGCAGTCAAGTAGTTCAGGTGTTTACAGATACCCTTGTAGGAGCTTGGAGCAGGGGACTTCAGTGTTAGTTATATAGAGTTTTGTTCCGCTATGTTGTAAGTGTTGTGCTCTGATAATTATATGTGTATATAGTACAAATTTTGTATTTCAAAAGTTATTGCATATTATATTTTATTCCGCTGCAATGTGAGATTATGTGTTGTTTTTCAATTCTTCTTCTATATATTTCTTCTTATATTTCATAACGATTCCTATTTCTGTGCAATTTGGGCTGAACGTGTGGTGTATTTAGTCAACTCTAATGGTACAAATTTGCGGACCACTACAAAGCCACCACTCGATTAAGTATATCTACTCCTAGAAAACCTATGATCACTCCAAAATATGCAAGATAATCAATACAACAAAAAAAGAAAGTAAAACTCTAGATCTGGTCTCCAATAAGCACATCATCAATAATCAACCAAACATGCACCCTCCGCCAAGAAGAAAGTTGATTACCAAGGCGAGGAAGTCGCCCATGTGTCTGAGCCCTCGAAATCAAGGGTAAGGAGTTTAGAAATGGTCGAACAACCCCATGGTCGTTAGAAGATCACAACCCCCCCCCCCCCCCCATCCGAAAGATCACATCCAAAACAGTTACTCTAAGAAACAACAGATCCCTAGTCCAGCGATCCTGAAAGAACCTGTAAAGCCGGACCCTAAAGTACTAGCAAAAAACATAAGACCTTAAAGGAGGGTGGGGAGGTATGAGGTGAGGGTAGTAGGATGGTGCCTGCTGTCCTAAAAGTAGATGATTCAACCAATCCCCTCCTGGGGGTAGTTAGTACTGATGAAATATCGAAGGTACTAACCAATCTTCGGGAGCGGGGACCAATAGAACCCCTAAACGGTCTGCCTCGAAAGGCAAGGAACACATCATTCCTTACCCATCGAATGATATAAGTAGAGGTCATAGGAAAATCATCAAAAATTGCCTTATTTAGCGAGCACCAGATATGCCAGCAGATAAGATAAGGAATTAGCTAAAAAAGGATTGAAGAACAGTTTTGCCTGAGATTTAGCCCCACCGGTATCTCAACAGATCATTAAGAGAAGACGCATTACCTCGAAGACCGACCAAGTTTCCGAAATAATTCCAAATAGCTTTGGTAGAAAAGCCAAAGAAGAACAAGTAACCTATGGATTCCATGTCACCAAACCCACAGTACCTGCAACGGGAGACAAAAGGGATGCCAATCTTTTGGAGGTTCTCGTCTATCGGTAGCCCACAATGCAGGTTCCGCCACATAAATAGAGAAACCTTCAGTGGGGTACAAGCATCCCAGACGAAGGACACAAGAGGGAGACGTGGCTCTGGCGTCCTCGCTGAGCTGCACGCCTTAATCGTGAAAGGACTGTCTTCCCAGTCGGATCCACCTCCATGGGAATTCGAAAAGGTCTTTACAGATTGCATCCGTTTCCACGACTCACTAGCGAAGGAAGGGAACCGGATAAATTCGTGGCTATAAGTATGCGGTACTTGACGTCAAGGAAGAACGTTGCCCATAAGGAGTCGTTCGCATCAAACCGGGCCCAAAACTTGCAAACAAAGGCATTACACATATCCTTTGGATTTCTGAGGCCTAAACCCCCTTCACATTTTGGACAACAAATGATGTCCCAAGAAATCCAATGGTGATTATTAGCATTGTCCTTTCTACCCCAGAAAAAGGACGAAGCCAACGATCGATAAGAACGGAGGATTCATAGCAGCAAAGACTTGTGATCCTATAGAGTCAAACACAGACTGTAATAGAATCAGTCTTCCTGCCTAAGAGAGAAGCGCCGCATTCCATCGGGTGATCTTTCCCTGGACTCTATCTATTAGGGGATCGAAAATGGCATTGAGATTCTGACCTCTGTAAAGCACAATACCTAGGAATGGCAAGGAAAGGGAAGCATTCTTGAAACTGGTGAAAGTTTCAATCCAAGAAGATCTAACCTGAGACAAGTCTCTCGCCGGAACGAAACAACTTTTAGCAGAGTTAACAAGTTGGCCTGAACATCTCTCGTACTGCTAGATGAGACCAATAAGACGACGGACAGAGCGACGGCTACCATTCATGCAAATGATAATGTCATCTACAAAGGATAAGGAAGAGTTGAGAGGGCAGCTTGAAGGAATGCCAAACCATTGAATCTGATTTGCTATCGTCAGTGAGTGTAATCCACGCACGAAAGCCTCGACCGCGATAATGAACAGAGAAGGGGAAAGAGGGTCTCCCTGACGAAGTCCCTTCCCACCTTGAAATACTCGTTGGTTGTTCAGTGGATGAGAACGGAAAACCAACAGTTGGAAATAAGCCTCCAGATAAGATCAATTAGGGGTTCTAGAAACCGAAAGCCCTAAGGACCTTAATGATGAAAAACCAGGACATATGATCGTAAGCTTTAGCCATGTCCAGCTTGACGACCACATTAGATCCCCTGATCTTCCAATTAATCTGAGAAATTAGCTCCTGGGCTAAAAGGACGTTATCTGCAATCAAACGTCCTTTTACATACCCAACTTGAGAAGAGGATATGATACGTTGCAGAAACGGAGCTAGCCTAGTGGCTAGAACCTTAAAAATAACTTTATTAGAGAAGTTACATAAACTGATAGGATGAAAATCCGCCCACGTGCGAGGATTTTCGCACTTAGGGATAAGGACTAAGTTGGTGGAGGTCCAGCCCTGAGGTAGATCTCCCTCGGAGAAGAAAAACTGAATAGCTAGGCAGAAATCCAAGTGGATGGTCGGCCACACACTCCGAAAGAAAACCCCATTAAAGCTATTAACCCACTAGTGCTATCCTTACTAAGAGCAAAGACATAAGCTCATATCTCTTTCGAAGAAGGAGGTATCGCAAGGTCAACACTCTCCGAAGGGAGAATCAACCTAGGAATGAAGGCTAGCAAGGACTGATTAGAAACCGACATAGAAGGAGAGTCAAGGAAGGTCTGGAAGTGGCAAAGGATGGTCTCTTTGACTTCCACCGGAGTGGAAGCCATAGAAAGATCAGGGCGTTGAATCTGAAGAATCGTAAAAAGTATGTTCTTCTTACAAATGGAAGAATGGAAGAATGGAAGAACTTGGAGTTCGAGTCACCGAGGATAACCCACTGAATCCTCGCCTTCTGAAGAAGATAGTCTTTCTCGACACAGAGTTCCGACGAAAAGGCTAACCGGGCCAGCGCCAAAGCCTCCTTATTAGTAGGAGAATGATATTCATCGGAGGATGCTTCTGCTAGAATAAGAATATCTTCGGTCGCTCTGATACGGTCGAAAATATTCTTGAAAACTTGCACGTTCCACGACATGAGGCAAGTCTTGAGACGCTTAAGCTTACGAGAAAACACATCAGTTGGGGAGCCAACTGCAGGAGAGTTCCAAGGGTCTTCCACAACCTGATGGAATGAGTGATAAGACCTCCACATACTCTGGAACCTAAAAGAGGAGGGACCAGACAGAGTATGGGGAGAGCAGTTGAGAAGCATAGGAGCATGATCGGAAAAGGTCCAATGCAGATGAGAAACAGAGAAAGAGAAGGGAAGCTTTAACTAACCTTCCGATCCGAAGACTCTGTCTAACCTAGAGAGGATACGATTAGGCCCATCCTGGTTGTTACACCAAGCAAAAGCCGATCCGACGAAGGAAACTTCGGAAAGACCCGAACCAATGATGAAAGCATTAAAATCTGCGACCGCCATATGGTTAGCGGCAATGCCTCCCCGTTTCTTGGATTGGAAGGCAACTACGTTGAAATTGCCTCCTAAAACTGAAATGGAAAAACCCAAGACAGAAAATAGAGAGAGAGGATGTCGGACCAATGGTTCAACCTCTAAGTCCGATCACATTTGGCGTAAACCGTTGAGATAAGAAAGGAGGAGGAGAAAGAAGGAACATAGCATGCCACCCACAGAAGCTGAGATGAATCGAAAACATAATGAACCACAGGTTCTTTGGACCAGAGGATCCAAATCTTCCCGGACGCATTGGCTAAAGCTCCACAAAAGCCAAGAGTCAAAATGGTACTAGTGACCAATTTTGGACCCACAAAAGGCTCGAGAAGCGCAACCAGACATACGGAACATTTCCTAATGATGCACTTTAGTCTAGCCATCGACGCTTCATTACAATACCATGAACATTCCAGAAGAGGAAGTTCGCCATCGGGAAAGGTAGAAAACAAGCAGAAGCAACGTGCAGGGAGCTCCCACAAAGGAAGTACCCAACACACCTCAAACAAGATAAAGCGTGTGCCGAGTAGATCTAACGATTTGCTCGGCCGCTACTATAGAGAGTGTGCGAATGGTGCAGGGGGTGCAAGGAGAGCGAGGAGACGCTCGCAGTCTACTACATACTGTAGAAGACCGAACAACCGGGGAAAAGCTAGATCGCGAACCACTAGTTCACGACGAACACAAATTCTTAGTAAGACAAGATAGGCGACCGTTAATGGTCAATATCTCATCCTTACTAAGAAGGGGGGATAGGGAGCAACGACAAAAAAGGAGGAGATCTCCTCTCTTGCAGAAGTGAGAAACGAAAAGACGACAGAGACAGGTAGACACCTAATAAATATTGGGACATGCAAAAGCACCTTTACTCCTGTTCCTGAATGGACCTTACCAATATCGAATTGTCGTATAGTTGACTATGCGCCTCAGGTTAAGCTATTGCATAGTAACTGGAAGCTTATTTTTCAACTGGTGGACATGGCTACTGTAGGGAGACCGTCACTAATGCGGAGGGCTTTCGTAAGTAGTAACTCTCATTAGTTTTATTAGTTTTCATGTCTTGACGGTTTTGTCTGTGATGGTGCTTTTTGAGTGTTTGAGTATTCAATGGTTGCCATTGTTTGCGTCTTGTTAGTAGTACACGTTGTTGGTCCATTTTATTTTTGGATGTAGAAGGTCTGTACTAGTGTTTGGTTATTTTTTGTATGTTGGTGCTCAGCAGTTCGATATGAACGTCTCTGCCTGTGTAAACCTTGGTTTTGTTTGATGATTGCATGGATGGGTTTCACCA
Organism: Allium sativum; assembly: GCA_030737875.1. NCBI lineage: Eukaryota > Viridiplantae > Streptophyta > Magnoliopsida > Asparagales > Amaryllidaceae > Allium > Allium sativum. The sequence continues at coordinate 49,642,257 of CM060912.1, read as the reverse complement.
CTATATGATGGCTTAACACGAGATGCTTTTTGCACTGATCTTAGTTGTCGTTATGGTGGTGTTTCTTGCCTACCTATGCAGTTCTATTTTATGCCGTGCAGTTTGTAATATGGAATTCGATCGTGTTTTTGGTATGTCGAGAGACAATGTGCTGGTTCCAATGTCTTCATCTTGGTGGAGTATCCTTCCTCTTCTCTGGACTTGACATTTTGTCCATCTGAAGGTAATATTGGGCCTCATGCCTTATTGCCTGACATGCTAACGTTCTTTACACTATAGCAATGTGGAGCTCAAGAAATTTTATTGTAGCTGTGTGGTCACATCTTAATTCTTCCTACAGTAGTCTCCATGTCATTTTATAGTATTTACACAGTAGGGTCTGTGGTTGTATTGTGTATTTATTGTACTTTATGTAATTCACTTCATTTTGAAGTATGTAATGTATCATGTCTGCCTCCCCGCGTGGGTTGCTTGCCTATTGTAGTCTAGTAATTTGCTAGCTCCAGTGTTGTAAGCCTGATAGGTAGTGGACAGAACACTATAAACTCCGTTTGCAGTGGACGGTCTAGCTTAAAAACCGAATTAGTTGATTGTAACCCCAATCACCTGTACTATACTGTATTTTTTATTATTGGTTATAATAAAAAGGTGTCTGCAGTCACCTTAAAAACTGGTTGGCTACGCCATTGTATAAAAACAATGTAAGTTATCACATGCTATTTAATTCTAGTATTATATTTTAATCCCAGCCACTTTATTGTATTTTAAACAATTATACATAATTTTATTTCCTTACAGCATGTATATATGTATATGCCTTTAAATATACGCAATATTCTCCTATTATTTCCAGTTACATATGTTTACCTTATGCACATATATTAGTTGCTGAATACCCTTACTTCCATTTATATAGCTTCAATTTATGTATATATTCATACCATTTCAGAAATTAATACAATTTTTAAACATATATAGTGTACACCTACACACAAACACACACACACACACACACACACACACACACACACACACAAACACACAAACACACACACACACACACACACACATATATATATATATATATAACATGCCAACTCAAATACCACCCCATGTATGTGTATATATATGTATATATATATATATATATATATATATATATATATATATATATATATATATATATATTCAAAGGTGATTATCCTTTTATTAATTTAATCGGACACTAAGCAAATTCAGGGCATTACAAAATCATATGTTCAAAATTCTTCTTTTGAGGCTTTAACCACCTACTTGCATAGGATATAACATTCCCATGTTGCATCAACACTACACCTAAACCAACCCGACACACATCGGTGTAAATGACCAACTCCTCCCCTCTATCTATGATAGCGAAAATAGGGGAACTGGTAAACTTTCCTTCAACACACAAAGTGCATCATCGCACTTTGAAGTCCATTCGAACTTAGTATATCCTTCTTTATTAACTTGGTCAAGTCTAATGAAATCTTAGAGCAATCCTTAATAAACCTTATATAATAACCTTTCATCCCTTAAAAGCTTCTCACCTCCGTAGGTGTTGGTGTTTCCTTAAATCTTGCATGAAATCTACCTTTGCCGGATCAACTGAGATACCATTTCCTAAATCAATCCTAGGTATCTTACCTATGAATACCAAAAGTGGCATATAGAAAATTTTGATTTAAGAACGCTTTTCCTTAACGTCTCCCAAACCACTTCCAAATGATGTTTATGCTCCTCCTCAGTCTTAGAGTAGATAAGTATATCATCATTGAAGATTAGCACAAACTTAATCAAACCTCCCTTAAAATTGATTCATAAGATCTACAAAATATGTTGGTGCATTGATTAGCCCAAAAGGCATAACCAGCCATGTAACAATCCGTCATTTTGACCGTCCCAAATCGGTGATTAGGCCAAATCGAAGCGTTCAAAACGACGGATTGTTATCAGCTTACAGGGTTCAAAATGGAATTTAACACAGAATCGCATTGCTCAACCATAGCAGCAAAATAAAGTTTATTCACATATTAGAGTTTACAATGTTTATTTAGCGGAACAATAAAAAAGAAATTTATGAACAAGTTTCACAAATTTTGTCGGGCTTTTGCATCCACATCAAAATATATCAAAAGCCCAAATTCACCTAATAAGATAAGAAACTCCCCCATTTCATACAGTATGAGTCCGCGGTAGTTATTTTAGCAAATGGAAACCATAAATTGCCAACCCCAATTCATCATAAAATTTCCGCTTCTTCTATGCTTCTTCGTTGATTACTACACTATTAAATATATGGTTGGCCGATGGTGTCGGATCTTTAGTTGCGGCTAAAAGTGAGACTGAAAATGTTATAACTAAAGATATATAAAACAATGAACCATGAAAATATCATACATAATAGTAGTTCATTTGCTTGGTGACTCGGAAGAATTAATCTTATAGAAGTCACTGCATAGAAACTTGAGAGGACGTAGGGTTAAAAAAAGATCAACTGTCATGAGAAAATATAAACTTTATCCAGGTAATTATCATTCTATTCAATTAAAATATAAGATGTACTTTAAAATCCAAGATGTACTTTAATATATGAAAGGTCTATGAGATACAATGGTCTTGTTCGAAACATCACATGATATGATATCATGAGAAAATCTCAGTACGAGATGTAAATAAAAATCCAAGATTTGAGAAACTGATGTCAATACCAACATCCCAAAAATATTGCAGAACACAAATTGGGAAATTTTGTGTTTACCTTGGCTTTTGCAAATCATGCTACAAAAACAATAAAATAGAAACTCATCATTCATTGACAGGGGCTAACATGACTGGAATACACGGTTAACGTTGACTGGCATGTTACAAGCTTGTATCATAAATATTATGTAGTACATCGTAATTCTTACACCAGATAATTTCTACATCTGAGGCAGATAAACAAATCCTCACATGACTAGAAGGAAAGCACAGTCACCACATTCATAGGGCCAACCGTTGAAATTCCTGTCCTCACAATTACAGAGCTAATCCTATGATTACATAACAGTTTACGTATCAACCGGTAGCATAATAACCGGATAGCTAAACTTGTCAGCTCTAATCAAATGCCTTTATAAAAACGGTATAACTGCAAACTGATTCTATTCCCGAAAGCTTACACCAGCAGTTTTACTCGAAAAAATATAAGGTGCAGGATTGGTCAAAACCATTCGCTTCCTAAAGTATTACCTTAACCGTTATCCTCCCTTAAACAATGTGCTCACCAACTAATCAAGGGTGTTTCTTCTTTGTTGTTATTGTTGTAAAAACAGATAGTTGTTTGTTCTTCCAAATATTTGATATAATGAATGATGGGATATCAACAACGCTACAGAGACGTTTCAAGGATTAGTTTAAAGAAGGTGATCTTTTTGAATAATATGGGTAAGTGTAAATACACTATATACTGCCTCACAACTGGTCCACTAGTACCATTAAACACTTCATGGTATGCATTAGCAAATGCATAAAATACTAGCGAATAGCACTTCCAAGAATAAAAAAAACATAAGTGAATTGAACAATATAACAACACTCACCTTACCCAACGTGACTGGAGGAAGCAAAGGACCAGGCTTTTTGGTTGTGTGCCGCGACAAGAAGACAGCGGAGGCGGAGAGCTCTGTGAGCCGGTGCAATGCCACGGTGCTGGAACTCGGGTCCATGGAACTAAGTCCGGTAGCGTATACTGTCGAAGGAGAAAAGGTAACCCGAGCACAACAAATCGGGTTCTGGAGCAGGTAGAAGAGGTGGCACGCAGATGGTGTCTTCGAAGAGGGCAGAATGCAGTTTGGCGTCGGCAAAAAGGGCAGAGCATTTGGTGGCGAGTTGGGCAGCCCTGGTGGTGGGTTCCAGGCAGATCTTGAGGTTGGGTAACGAATTTTTAGTGGAAGGAAAATACTTTAGCTGTTAGAAGAAGTAAAAAAGAGTGGGTGCATTTTTAACGAACGTGAGCGTGACATTTGAGTGTGGCATTTGAACGTGTCATTTGAGCGTGGTACTGTAGCGAAGGGAAAATGTGTTTTTAGCTACGAACAGGGTATTTGAGCGTGATATTTGAGCGTGGTATTTTAATTGTTAATTTGTTTGTTTTGAGTTAATTAAATACTAATTTCGGTTGAACAAAATGACTACATTTTGTTACACCAAAGAAAATACAAACATAAATACGACAGAAATACAATAACACGATGACATGAACTTCCAACTTGTTGCTATTTATCAGATAAGTTTGGTATTCTTGGTCATGACGTTTGTCTACAAGCCCTCTAATCAACCAGCTTTTCGCTATCTCATCCGGAAGAGCAGTGAACATATCATTTATTTTGGGGTCCAACACAAATAATAGTGCGTTTGCAACATCAAACTCACCCGTTGCTCCAAGACGTTGCATACGAGCTACCGTATTTGCATAAGTTGTAGAACTTCCCGTTGATTCCACGCTAGCACCCGTATTAGGACTATCAGAGTGCGTCCGAGATTTTTTCATCTGTCTCTCGTGCATTAGGTCAATGAGCATAGCCATCTTATCGTCACTTTTACCACGTTTTCTTCTTGAATTTTGACGTGCAGTTGGTTGAATGGGCGGATTCATTGGAATTTGGGTTGACGGAGGGATTCTTGGAGCTTCACAATTTGATGTATTCATTGAAGTTTGTTGCAGCAGAGGATTTGATGGCGAATTCAAGTTTGGAATATGATTATTTTACTTGTCTTCCAATGGTTCCAAAAACCCGTGGAAATTCCATGTCCTGTCAAACGTGCTTTGTGTTGATGGCGGGTTGCCAGTCTGCGATAGTTGTACACTAGCAGCATGAGTGTACGACGATTGACCAGTTGCATTCGTCCCACGAAATAATTGTTGCATCAGCTCTAAGTTTTCTATTGGTCGTTTCTTATATTTCAAGACACTCGTTCCAAATTCCTAAATGTAAGAAATAAATTATAAGAAACTGTCTACAAAGGAATGGTAACAAAATAAATTTACAGACCTTAACACGATCTTCCCACCATTCATCGCTTCCAGAGACCGTTCCTTTGTATGCATCCCAACCCGCGCTAGTCTTGTTCATCAGTGCATCCCATTTCATCCAATCCCGTCGAAGACTGTCATATTTGTTTCGGATCTTGGTTTCGTCAATCGGTACGATGTCTAGAATGGTTTCTATTGCATCGTTGAACTTTTCTGCAATTGCTTTATGTACACCTTTTTTGTTGATGCCACAAGCACCATATGCATCAACCGAACATTGAAGCATAATCTGAGTTGCAGTAAACGACCAGTGATGTGCAACCTTTCGATTGGTCATACTAAAAAATGGAAAATTTAATAATGTGGAAAAAAAAATTAGAAGAGGAATGGAGGAGTGTAGTGTGGATGAAGAGGAAGGTGTAGGTGAGAGGGTTTTATAGGTGTGTGGGAGGAGCGTTGAAAATCAAGCCGTTGGCGTCCGACGTGTCGGACGCCAACGGCTTGATTTTCAACGTTCAGCAATCGTTTCATTTGAACATGGAAAAGGTATTCGCGTCCGACGCGTCGGACGCGAACAAAAACTCTAGGGTGCCATTTATTTGCTGCGAACGCACCCAGAGACTTGATATGGTCGGAGCAATGAAAGGACTGGCTCGAAGAATGATCGGTCGATAGCGACGACAGTGCGCAATCGGCCGATGTCCCTTCCACGAATTGGAGTTGCATCAATTTAAATTTGGAGAGGAATTTAAATTTTTGGGGAAAGCAAAAATAAAAATGAATCGGCTGTTGGTGGAAGAGGGCTTCCCCCCCACCCCACCCCACCAACAAAAAGTGGTTCGCTTATTTTATAAGCCAACGAAGGATCCAGATACTGGTAGAAAATAGCCCGGGTAGACAAGTGTTCTAATTTTTTTTGCTGAATATACAAGTGTCCACCTCAAATTTTAAATTATACATTTATCCAGATGCTACTTACACAACACGTTGTCTGTTCAAAGGGTTGAACACACGTTACTAACGAACGGTACTCAGTTGAAACGAACCACGCTGTTCCCTTGAGTTATAACTTCAACAACGACTAACCGTAAATTAAATTTTTATGTAACGCAATAGTATGCGTAATTTATTTCTCAATTTATTCCTTTCCTTTTCAACTACATCACCCGTATATTCAACATTTGGAGTATGGAATAAATTTACACTTGACGTTTTAAACAAGATCAGTTAACGGTTCCCAAAAATAATAATTCAGTCCTTATATTTGAACTGTCACTTTAAAGAAAACATTTAATCTTAAGTTAAATAAAAATTCAAAATTCAAAACAAATAAATTAAATTAGTTTATAACTCACCAGATAAATTTATCAAACAATAAATTAAATGTGTGTTAACGATTAATTTCAAACTCAAATTTATATTAAAAATAAGTAAGTTAAATTTCTTAATTTAATTTATTTTTAAACGCCAAAAATTTTCAAGCTATTGCAATCCCCTCTAAATATCCGGGTTGTTACAAGCCACTCAAAAAAATTTTGGACCTTTAAAAGCGGTTAAGGGTATACTATCCTCCTTTACCTGTAATTAATGGAAACCTATAGCAAAGTCCTTCTGAGAAAATACCCTGGCACCAAAGAGCTGGTGAAACATATCATTTATGTTGGGTAAGGGATACTTATTTCGAATGGGTTGCTTGTTTAACTCCTTATGGTCCGCACATAATCCTAAAGAACCATCAGAATTAGGTATTGAAACTACTGCAGACTCCTAGCTTTATCGACTTGGTCTAACCGATCCTCTTTCCAATAAATATTGGTTTGACACATAAGTTCTTTCTTCTCTTTCGAGACCAATTTATGCAAAGGTTGAGTGATAGGTTTTTCATTGGGAACTAAATCAATACGAAACACAAAAACACAATTTCCAATGAGGGGGAAAACTACTAACAGGTTCAAAAATATCAGAAAATTTATTGAAAACTTGCATTGATCCTAACCCTTTTGGGGATGATTCTAAAGCATATAAGAAACTAATCATATGCTTGCTTGGCTCCATACAAACTATCTCTGCTGATACTCTTTTGGAGTTTGGTTTCAAACTTACCCTCCTCTTATCACAATCTAAAAAGGCTCCATGCTTAGACAATTAATACATACCAATTATGACATCAAACCCTTTGAAATCCAAGACAAAAAGATTATAGCAAGATTGATGCTCTTTGAAATTAACTTGCACATTCTTACAAACCAAACATAAATTATTTATACTTCCTATAGGGTTTGAAACGTTAATTTTTCTCTTTACAAATATGACGCAAAGTTTTAATCTTCAAACTAATCTCTTAGAAATGAAACAATGGGATTTCTCTTGTATCAAACAGAACATAACCATAATATTATTAACATTTAAGGTACCTTCTAGCACTCTCTTCCCTTTAACATCTGAAGAACTTGAGGGCTCATCCTTTATAGCATAAACTTTAACTTGCTCTCCCTTCTTCATCGATGGGCAATCCTTAAACATGTGCCTAGGCTGGTGTCAATTATAACAAAGCGTCTTCTGAACCATTTGAGAAATAGATCTTACTTTCTTCACCATTTTAATTTTACATAGCTTTGGATTGTGGCTTTTTTTATTATAATTGTAGTAAGTAACATCCTCATACCATTTCCTTTGATCCCCTTCTGTTGGTTTTCACTTACCCTTCTTCTTCCAGTTTGAATTAAACTTCATTTTGCTAGGGTCAAAGGCCTCAATATTAGGTGTTGCCGCTTCTGCCTATTCCTCCTTTTACAAAGTCTCATACCTCAAAGAGAAACTAACCAAATCCACAAAATTTACCTTAACATGAGGAGTCAGCTTCTCATGAAATTCTTGTCTCATATCCTTTACAAACTTCTCATTCTTCTTGAGAGTTTTGTTCATCAATTCTGAACCATAAAACGATAATTAGTTGAACTTAGTCTCATGCTCTACAACTGATAAGTTTCATTGACTAATATCAAAGATGTAAATAGATGGGTCTTCCTTGCTGACGACACAAACTGGTCTTCAAATAACTCCCTAAATCTCACCCATGAAATTTCATTCCCAATAAATTAGCAGTAACAATGTCTCACCAAGCTGCTGCTCCCTCTTGAAGATGTTAAGAAGCGAAGAATCTCTTACGCTCATCCTCTAATTCCATACCCTTGAAAATCTTCTCATATGACGGAAGCCAAGCTTGCACATCACGATCGATTCAGTGCCCTTGAAAAGCCCTCCTCCTAAATTGGTTAAACCCTTCCAAAAAGTAGCAAAATTCGCTTGAGACTGCACTGGAGCTACTTCTTCCATGATACCTGCTCCACCATCAACTTGAACTCTACCATTTGTAGTTGTGGTACTTCCAATTCCCCATCCATGTATTCCTATAGAACGAATACTTTTCTATGCTAAATGAATCAAGATCACATTAAAAATAAAGATGAGATTAGCTTAGGGAAAAGAGCATTAACCTTCTCTACAAATGCAGACCAGAGCAACAATGATACACTTGCTCAAATATTAAAATCATTCTAGGGTACTACTAACCCTATCTCTAATGAGTCGATCCCCAACCAAGACCTAGGTGTTTGCTTAACCTAAGCTCTAGTACCACGTGTGATGAACTACTTTTCGAACACCCAAAGACGACACTTAATACATCCTCGGTGTTCATGTGCCGATCATTTAAGTATTTCGAAAGATAAGTCATGGAGTAAATAATATAAAAGACAGAGAAAACAAACATAGATTTTTCTCCTAACATTAATTACATAGAATATAATATAAAATAGTACATAAGATTACTCAAAAAAGTTTCATCAAGTTACTACATGTACCACTTCCATGGGACAGTTGTATCAGCCTATCAATTACTAAAACATAATATATAAACACAGCAGAAATATAGGTAACAGCTTGATAAAGATGGAAGCTCCAAAATCCAATACTGTTTCCCAAAAATTGCTCCAAAATACCTGGTTACTCATAAAAATTTGAGTACCCAAGAGTTTAAGGCATAGAAATAAACTCTAGGCAAACATGGGTTTGGTGTGAGTAAAGCATAAGTTTTAGTCATGTAATTTTTTTAAATTAATAGTATCTCGTAAGATCATGTTGCATATAAACACGGAGAAGTTTTTCCATTACAATAACCAAAACATTTATACATACAATATTATAATAATTTATAGAATACAAGTATATATGAATATAGATGAAATGCTTACATCTCACTTTTCAGCATAACAAGTTTACAATCAAGTCCGTAAGCTCATATTGAAAAGTGGACTCCAACTATGAAAAGGTAAGGGTCTACCTGACGAATTCGTATGCCTCGAGAAATTTTTTTGCAAGGTTGCATTAATTTATACCTCAGCTACTCCGGACTAGAACTATCCTTAAAATTGTATAACGTCGAATATGATCACCCCTCGGTTGCGACCAATAACTATAAAAAGTAATCCCGTATCATACAAGAATATCAATTCTAGATGAGGGATAATCATATCCTAATGGGAGCGATCCACATAGCCCTACGACTTTTCCCTGCTTTATTCATTTACTTGGTGATGAGGCTAAAGGTTATGTTTTAACTCATAAATAGCAGATTATCTTGAAATGCTACCAATACCTTCCAGGAAATAATGTAATGATAGCATTCAACCATACAAATTGTTCCAAAATCGACCAAACATATAAAATTTACTTCTTCCGTTTTGGCATCACCCCTAGAAAGAATAGTATAGCTCCATATCTTGCTTTATTGAATTTCAATTACGTACGTCATTAATTTGAAGTGGTTCAGATAAGTTATACTTATACATAAACTGATGTTGCCAAAATTAGTGAAGTTCGGGTAAATTCAAATCCGGTTCTTTGGAAATTTGTTACAATAATCCAAGTTCTTATAGGGAAGCATAGGTATACAACATTAACTTTCTGAGTTAATTTTAGGACAAGTTTTTTAATTATAGAAAACCTACTATCTATGATGAGGGTATAAACTTGTATATAGATAACCATATACCAATTTAAACATGACTCATTTATGTAAATTAACTCTTCTCGTATCCATCACATTTTTGATACTTCAACATTACTCTACCCCCTCGCATAGAATAAATTCTAGATCTCATAGATAGAGGGTCAGTTTACAAATTGTATTTTAGTGTTATATATGAGATGACTTGCTTTCCATACATGACTCACCACATTATCATTTGATTTCATATTTGTTTGAGGTTTTTAGAAGGAGATGTCAAGAGATCCTTTAATTTAAAATTAACTAAAAAATACAGTTGAAAAGTTTTAAATCGGTTTATGACAAATAAAATCTTCAATTTATCAGTTAGGATCAAGAGATCTCTCCCTTCTTGCATGGGATCCTATCTTGTCTTCCTCGTATTAAATTTCTGTTTCATGTCTCTTTGGGGGGTGGTTCATCCTGTTTATTTTGGCACGATATTTGGCTTGGTCAGTTACCTCTCTCTCTTACCTTTTCTTCACTCTTCTCTCTTCAGTCTAATCCTTCGCTTTCTGTTGCTGCTGCTTTTAACGATGATTATGTTAGCTTAGTTCCAGGTTCGCTTTTTGATCGGAGTATTCTTTTTCAGTTGCTAAATATCTTTGCTCTCATTAGCAACACTCAGCTAAATAACTTGGTTGATCATTTTGTTTGGGTTCTCTCTCCATCTAGAGGCTTTTCTGTTTCTTCATGTTACAAGTACCTGAATTTTTCAGGTAGATTGTTCAATTTCTCAAGACTTTGGAAATGCAAGCTGGCTCCAAGAATTCTCTTCTTCCAATGGTGTTTGATTCATGAAAAGGTCAATACAAGAGAGAAGCTCTTCAAACGCAATGTGGTTCCTGACCCTAACTGCCCTTTCTGTAATTCTCATGCTGAATCCATTCATCATCTCTTCTTTTCCTGTGACTATACCTACCCAATTTGGGCTGCAGCAAGTACCCATTTAATTGGTTTCATCCCCATCATTTCTTCTTTCTTTGACCATTGGGAATCTGATTCTTGTCCAGTACTTGATATCTTCCTGGCTGTTTATAGTTGGTGTATATGGAAAGAAAGAAATGCAAGGATTTTTAATAACAAAGCTTGTTCGATCATGTCTATTTGTCATCGCATCATTCATATTTTTTCGTCCTGGTCAGGTTCTGGAGTCAATCATGCTGCTATATTCAGGTTTGCACTACCGGTGGCCACTTCTCCAGCTACTTCTGTTGATAGCAATGATACAGCGTCTAGCATGGAGCTTATGTGATGACTGATGATGCTTCTTTATTTCTCAGCGTAGTATTTGTATAATTATGATGGTTAACAGTTTGATCTGCATGCTTTTGTAGTTGTATTCGTAATATGCTCTACGTGTGTTGTATGATGTATCTTAAACTTTGTGGTGATGGCTGTTTTTTGGACTACCAACTGGGTTTGTCAGTTGGATAACTATTATTATCTATTAATTAACCGGCTGTGTAGCCCCGCGCTACATATCCGTTTGCTCTAAAAAAAAATTATCAGTTGAACTTAATTAAAAACTTATGATTATTAAATCATAAGTCAGTTGAAAATGAAACACAATTAAACCTTGAATAATCTTAGTGAAGTCTTAATTAAAGTAATTAGACCAATATTATCTAATTAGCGACTGAATAATAAATCTTAATAAATTACTTAATAATTAATTAAATAGTTCAATTTAATTTGGTAATAAATAATTAAAGCTTGATAAAATTTATTTAATCATAAATAACACTTAATAAGTAATTAAAAGTAGTTTTAATTAAATACTTATAACTAACTTGCTAAATATTTTCATAAGTACTAATTGATTCCTTAATTAATAATTAATAAAATAATTAACACATTAATTAATAAAAATAATAAATAAGAACTAATCTTTCTTTCAAAATAAAATTAATTAGTATTTAATATTTAATTAGGTTAAATTAATAAACATAGGAAAATTAATTTATTATTAATTAACAAATTAAGTAATTATTAATTAAAAAACAAATTAAGTAATAATTAATTATTAAAAACTTGATTATCTTTCCATAATCATCATTATTACGTTAAAATAGCATTATTAAATTATAAATCATTTTCAAAACAATTTAAGTATAAAACATGATATTTTTTTTCTAAAGTCGTGGTTTTGCAGTAAAACTGCATTCATAGCGACAATTGCTATGGATTTAGTTTCAAAGTTTAATAAATAAGAAACTTTAAAACTCTTTCCTAAATGAATTTAATAACTTTTTAAACATTTCGGAAAAATAGGATTTCAAGCATTCAAATAAAGTCTTTACTTTAAGAACAAATATAAAACTTTTTGTTTTAAAACCAAGGATCTCAAACCTTTATGCAAAGTTAAATACTAATTTTTACATACTACTTATACTTCAATATGTATTCATGTCCATTATAAACATTATTATAAAGCCTACACATTATAATATGACAAAAGATCGCGTCATTATAACTAATATTCACTTAGACCTTAGTTTTAAATCTAGTTTCCAAGAAACATATCAAAAATACAAATATGCAATCATAATAACAAATCGTGCTATCTCAATAATAAAGAAATATTTCACAACTTACAAGCAAGATTTATACAACATAAATATAATTAAATTTTCATTTTAAAACCAAACATTTCACTCATCAAACTTACACAAAACCCAGCTAAAAAGTTGTACTAGAACCATGCAAACTCCTTCCTACTTGCACTGACTTTGTGAAAATTGAATTTTAGAGGGTCTAAATGAAAAATTGCTCGGCCTTAGGCTGGTTTAGCATGGCCTTGTGATGATTTAGCATTGCTTTAGGCTGTTTTGGGTGGTTAGAGCTTGTAAATAGAAGAGAAACGGTGTAGGGAAGTAAGGAAATGTAAAAAGGTGAGTTTTTAAAACTTAAGTAAAAATCGAGATTTTAGAAATTTGAAAGTTGATAAAAGAAGCCGTTAAAGAAGTTATTAAAGCTTTTAAAAAGGAAGAAGAAGAACTTTTAAAAAGAAGAAATGAAATGAGAAGGTAAGAGAAAGTAAGTTGTTTTTATATAAATGTGCATGGAAAGCTACCAAAATGCCCTTAAAGTACTTAGCCTCTCTTTAAACATTGACAATACATTTTTTACATTTGAATTTCCATTCGAATTCAATTTTACACCTAAGGTTCTTGTTTTACACCAAAGGTACTTTCTTTCCTTAATTTAGAGTACTTGTGTACCGTTATGTCTTATTTTTAATATTGAAAGAAAGTAAGTGGAAATTGTTTTTTCATACATTATTCAAAACTTATTTTAACTTAATTAATTATGATTTAATTCTAATTAAGTTATATTAACAGGATGTAAGTGTGCATATAAAATTCATATAGGTTTACAATATTTACAACAACTTTTTAACGAGGAAATGTTGAATTTTTTTAAAAAAAATGGTCATAATTTCCATTTTTCTTTAAACTAATTTTTTTGTAAAAAAAGTTAAAACCAATTTCCCATCATTAATTATAATTAAAAAGATTTTTTTAAGTTGTAAATCCCATTAAATAAATAATTAATATTATATTAATTACTATTTTTAGAGGGATAAATTGTTACAATAGCTTATTTCCGGTCTAAGCTATTAAGTCCAAATTGATATAAGATAATAACATTATGGAATGGAATATAATATCATAGTCTAAATTTGACAATGAATTATTTGATAATATAAAATTTGAATTTTGAAAATGAATCCAATACTTAATAGATTCAAATAAAGGATTTGAAAGAAATCAATACTTTACGTTAAAATTGATTTATGATAGAGATATGAGTTCAAATACAAATGATCATGTGTAAAAAATGTAAGCGTTTAGTTGGTAAAGAGACCGAGATCAGTTATTGTCATACCCACTGCCAATATCGGGAACCACTTTAACAACTGTGTACGTCGTGGATAATCTAGAATGAAATATATTAGTTTGATGAACGCTATTGGAATGAAGTCAGAGAACGATGATAGACAGATTTAACTTTCGAGTCATAATTAAAATGATTAAAATATGAGCTACACTGAGGACAAGTGAGTTAGCTACACCGTTCATACACAATTCTTCGTTTATTATCTCTATCCTTGGGTTTTATTTGATTTAAGTGCATCTGTGATTTTGGGAGTGTTGTTTGAGGTAGGTGGTAATTATAAGTATATGTTACCAAAAGCCCGACTCTGAAAAACGGTAGAATCTTACCCTGGGTATTGTACCATGCATCTTGTTATATCACTACAAGAAAACATGTCTTTAGTTACTTTTATTGGTAGCGTTTATGGTTGAAAGCAACCAAAACTACTTTAGCCCTTTTTTCCCTTTCAAAATTATGCTCGGAGAACGTGAACGTAATTTACATCCGGTATCCAAGCCTTCACATTTGTTTTGTTAAGAGATGAGGAGGAGAGTTATAAGTGAGGAACAATTGTAATTTTATTGATACAAAAACATGATACAAAGAGCACATATATATAGTGCTATGAGCCCAACGACTAGTACAAAATATACCAAATATGTATGAGCCTAACAGCTATTATCAAATATACCAAGTATGCATGAGCCTAACGGCTAGTATTAAATATACCAAGTATGCATGAGCCTAACGGCTAGTATTAAATATACCAAGTATGCATGAGCCTAACGGCTAGTAGATAATTACAAAACATACTAAATATGATAAAACGTTTTCACACGCTAATGGCTCTATTGTAATGGCTCTATTGTCTTCATTATGCCCCCTCAGTTCGAACTAGGGTTTCCTTTTTCATTCTGGCTTCCGCGCCTCCACTGATAACGCGAAGTTCCTCTCTCATTCTGATAAAATTCTTGGTCGAAAGGGCCTTTGTGAGAGCATCTTCTCTCTGATAGTATGCGGGTACATGACATATTGTAAGTCTTCCTGGTTGCATTCTTTCTCTCACAAAGTGGAGAACAATTTCAAGATGTTTCGTCCTTGAATGTTGAATAGGATTTAGAGATAAAGATACTGTGCTCTTATTATCCCACCAAATGACCGGCTTTCATCTTGGAGTGAAACCAAGCTCCTCCATCAGTGATTCTATCCACGTGATTTCAATTGTAGTGCTTTCCAATGCACGATACTCCGCTTCTGTGCTAGATCTGGATGTGATCTGTTGTTTCTTCGTACACCAGGAAATGATATTGGAACCGAGGTAAACGCAGTATCCTGAGACAGACTTTCGATCGTCAATATCATTTGCCCAATCGACATCGCTAAAGCACTGTAAGTTAAGTTCCTTTTCTGAATTTAGGCGTATGTCGTAATGTCTTGTGCCTTGTAAGTATCGTAACACTCTCTTTAATGCCATCCAATGTTCTGATAAAGGGTTCTGCATGTATTGACTGAATTTGTTGACTCTGTAGCATATGTCTGGTCGAATAATAGTTGTGTATTGTAACACTCCCATTATGCTTCTATATTCTTTGGCATTGTCAATAGCTTCTTCTTTGTGCTTAGATAGTATTAGGTTACTAATCATAGGCGTAGGTAATGGGTTTGCCTTGTGCATATTTGCCTTTGCAGTATTTCAGTGATATAATTTTGTTGGGATAATATTATTCACCATTGTTTTTCCTAATCACTTGTATTCCAAGAAAAAAATTTAGTTCCCCCAAGTCCTTAATGGCAAAATTTTGATCTAGCTTGTGTACGGTTCTATTTATTTCTTCGTTGTTGTCTCCTGTTTTTAGCATGTCGTCAACGTATACTAGAATGAACACAGTTCCATGTATGCTCTTCTTCATATATAAAGAATTATCCGATTTAACTTGTGACAAATTCATGTTAGACAAAGTTGACTTTAGCTTTTCATACCAAGCTCTCGAAGCTTGTTTTAAGCCATATATTTCTTAGTGTTATTTGCACACTTTATCACCAATACCATATCCTTCAGGCTGTTGCATGTATACCTCTTCATTCAATTCCCCATTCAAAAAAGCATTTTTGACGTACAGTTGCATGTATCTTATCCTTTGTTTAGAGCAATGGTCAGTATAATTTTGATGATTGTGGGTTTTATGACTGGGGAAAAAGTTTCGTTGGAATCAAAACCAAATTGTTGTGTGTAACCTTTTGCAACCAGTCTGGCCTTGTATTTGTCAATAGATCCATCTTCTTTTCTTTTTATTTTGTATTTCCACCTACAACCAATCACATTTTTGTGTTTTGGTTGAGTCACTAAGCTCCAAGTGTTGTTTCTTATGAGAGCTTTATATTCAATGTCTCCATTGCCTCCTTCCATTTGTTTGATCTTATGGCCTGAGTGAAATTCAATGGTTCGATCTCACTGGCAGAAATATTATATACTTTGGGTTTGAAGATGCCTCTCTTTGACCTGGTAATCATGTGATGTCCAGTTGCTTGTGGTGGTGTCTGCTGCTGTGTATCATTGCTGCTGGTAGTGTCAACATGGTTGTTGTTTTCTGTATCTTCACTATACTGCATGTTTTGATTTGATTGATGTATGTTTGTATCTTATGAGTCATTGTGTGTCTCATTGGTTTGCTCATTTGTTCGGTCCATAGTTTCTTCCTGTGTGTTTAAATTTCCTGTGTGTTGTCGCTCTTCATTTCTATCAATTGAAGGTGGTTCACTAATGAATGGCTCGAATCATATGTTATTGTTTATGCTTTGTTCCCCATGCTTTTTTCCGATTTTCTTTTCTGCATAAGAAAACTTGTTTTCACCAAATATCACATGTCTAGAAACATATATTTTTCCATTTTTGTCCATGCACTTATAGCCTTTTTGGTTTTGTGCGTACCCAATGAATGTGCATGGGCTTGATCTCATACTTAGTTTATGATTGTTATAGTCTCTCAAACATGGAAAACATAGACACCCATAGGCTTTCAGAAAACCATATTCTGGTCTAACACTGTATATCATTTCATGAGGGCTTTTATTGTTAAAGATTTTGGTTGGCAATTTGTTAATGAGAAATACAGATGTGTAGAAAGCTTCATTCCAATATTTCATGGGTAATGAGCTTTGTGATAACAAAGTTAGACCAGTCTCTACTATGTGTCGATGTTTTCTTTAGACTAAACCGTTTTGTTCGGATGTATGGGGGCAAGTTAATCTATGTTTGATCCCTCTTTTGAGAAAGTAATTAGTTAGAGGTTTAAACTCAGCTCCTCCATCTGTCTGAACAACCTTAACAGTATTGTTCGTTTCTTTTTCGAAATGAGTTATAAATTGCATAACTATATTGCAAGCTTCTGATTTAGTTTTCAGCATGTATATCCAAGTATATCTAGAATAAGCATCCACAAAAGAAAGATAATACTTGTGTCCCTGATATTAATTTAGAGGTGTGGGTCTCCACAAGTCAGCGGCTATAAGCTCCAATGGCTCATTATAGCTGGTTTTAGAATCACTAAAAGGGAGCTTGTGACTCTTGCCGAGTTGGCAGTGTGTGCATGTGTGTTTGATAGGTACATTTTTATAATGAATGTTATTATTACGCAGAACAGTCTTAACAGTTTCCAGATTAGGATGTCCTAATTTTACATGCCAAGAATTATTTACATTACATTTATTGCTATTTTTGTCAAAATCAACGTTATTGCAGCTATTCCTAATACAGTCATTGTCACTACCAGCATCTACATTATTGCACCAAAATTCTCCACTTGAGTTTGTAGTCTTCAAGTTGTTGAATTTGTATAAACCATCGTATAGGTTACCTTGAAGTAATATTTCATGATTTAGGGAATCTTTAACTAAGCAAAACATAGGATGAAATTCAAAGTAAACATTATTGTCATTGGTAAATTTTGATACACTTAACAAATTTTTATTAATCGTGGGTACCCTAAGAAGATTGTTTAATTTGAGTTGTCTTTTCCCAAAAATTGTCCCTTTGCCTATGTGTGTGATACTAGCAGTACTATCATTACCCATATGCAAATTCCTCATACCTGAGTAATTTTTTCTCCCAATGTTTAAATTCTAAAGATATCTAGTTATGTGGTGAGTCGCTCCTGAGTCAGGGTACCATTCTTCGAAGCCATTGTCTTCATTTTTTTAATTCATCATCATCTGCAGCATTATGTCTTCGGTTTGCGTCATTATTATTTTGAGCTGAATTACCTGTTGTTTCCATATTTGCTTGTGCTCTTCTTTGTGAAGAGTAATTTTGGCTTGGTTGTTGTCCACCTGTGTCTGAATTATACCTGAAGTAACATTTGTTCGCCATGTGACCGAACTTTTGGCATATTTGTCATTTCACACGATAGTTGTTGTTATCTCCTTGTATCTGCTTATTTCTGACTGTGGCATAATTGGCAGAGAACTTATTTTGTTTTTGTTTTTCTTTGGTCGATTCTGCCTCCATAAGCGAGGAGTGCTGATCGAATGAACTGTAAGTCAGGTAAGGTTTGTTGTGTGGCTAACACAGTTACTAGAGATTCGTATTCTTCATCTAATCCACCAATAATAAATAGGATTTGCTCACTGTCACTGATCTTATGGCCAACAGCATTTAGTTTGTCACATAAGTTTTTAATTTTTCCTAAGTACTCTTTCATGCTTGCCTCCTTTTTTCTAGAATTTTGTAATTCCCTTCTATATTGCATGATTCTAGCAGCTGATTGTGAACTGAAAATCTGTTGCACAGTGGTCCATATTTCATGAGATGTGTTGCAGCCTACTATCTGTGATGACAAACTCGGGCTTATCGATGATAGCAGCCATGATGATAACAGGATGTCCTGTTTATGAAATTTGACGTGGTCAGGGTTCGGTGAGAGATTGCCATCTTAGTCTGTTATCATCACTGGTGGTATAGTTATGGTTCCATTGACATACTCTTGTAGTCCATAGCCTTTTAACGCAATTTCAATTTGGTATTTCCATAGATATAGTTATCCTCGTCCAACGATGTAGTAATGACTTGACTTTTTGGTTTGATCAGGTTATGATGGTTTGGTGGGGTGTCGTTGATGGTGCTTGCTGATACAGCTGATGTGGCATCGGAATCATTGGCCATTAAATATGAGAATATGACGAGGTAGTTTACTTATAGTTGCATCCTTTTTGTCTTACTTGTATCACTATAACGTGATAAAGCTCATGGTAGCATGTAGAGATCCAGAAAAGATTGAAGGTTGAAAGAGGTCTGGCACAACAGAGTTGGTGTTGTAGCTGTGGTCAACACTTTTGATAAAGAATAAGCCTTTCGGCATTAAGGCTCTGATACCATATTAAGAGATGAGGAGGAGAGTTATAAGTGAAGAACAATTGTAATTTTATTGATACAAAAACATGACATAAAAGAGCACATATATATAGTGCTATGAGCCCAACGGCTAGTACAAAATACAAAAAATATGTATGAGCCTAACGGCTAGTATTAAATATACCAAGTATGCATGAGCCTAACGGCTAGTATTAAATATACCAAGTATGCATGAGCCTAACGGCTAGTATTAAATATACCAAGTATGCATGAGACCAACGACTAGTAGATAATTACAAAACATACTAAATATGATAAAATGTGTTCACACGCTAACGGCTCTATTGTAACGGCTATATTGTCTTCATTATGTTTAACTTTCCCTTTTCACCGAAAATTCCCTCCAATTGAAAATTATCCCCCACAATTTTCTTCGGCTTTACAACTTATTCCCGTTTATTCGCTTCATCCTTTATTTTCATCTTGAATTTTCCCTCGTTTTGCCTCTCGATTTTTGCCTCAATTTCCTTAGCTACCAAATAATATTTTGGGTGCGTTCTCATCGTGGGTTCGATAAGGTTTTGGTTCGTTTCAGATTTAGAAATTGATTTGGATTGCGTTTCAAATTGAGGTTTTGGGTATGTTTCAGATTGTGGAACGGTTGACGCAAATGATTCAGATTTAAATTTGTTGTTAAGGTACGTAAATTATAGTTCGTACAGTTTTTTTAGTTGTAATAGTTGATAGCTCAATTGAATGAAGATAAACAATCTGCATTTGTCTGGGTTCACATAAAAAGTAATGCAGAGTGGAAATAACAGTTTGACAATTTTGGAGTGTCCCGTGTATGTTGTGGTTCCTGTTATATATTGGAGAATTAATCTGTGTTCGTTATAAGATACAATAAGATGGCGTGCATTTGACTTCAAGTAAATTTGATCTTTACCGATATAAGTTGATTTCACGATGGATAGAGTATTAACATAAGAAACAATGACTAAACTACTGTAGGTCATGAAATATTTTTTGTCTAGTCTTCGGGATATCTATTTAATGACTAAAATATTCACTTGAACTACATATAGATATGTTGTTCATGCCCCTATCGTTGTTATAAAAGTTGAAATTATTTTGTATTATATAAATGGATGTTGCATGGTTCAATCGCAGTGTTTTATAAGTTATTTACGATATATTTTGGTTCGATTTGGAATACTTTGAAATATATTTTTGGAATGAGTTGGCTTTGTCATTGTAGTCTATATAGCTATATTTGAAATAGCTTTTATATTATATAAATAGATTTCTTGACAAATCACCAAGCAGGTTGCGTGAAAGCTGTCCCTCGCAGCACACAATCCTCGATTCATTCATTTTTGAAATGATTTTACGGGACACAAATATTATGTGCACACAAAGCCTTATTAAAATCAAGATTGTATGTTAGAGAAAGAGGCGGAGTTGGATTTTAGCAAGTGTTTGTGAAAATTATGACAACACGTTAGAGCAAGAGGTAAATGCACAGATTTATGCATGTATATATTTATGCAGAGTCTGACAAACATGAATTAAATGCAAGATAATGGATTCAAGAGTATATATATAGCTGCGAAATTCAACAAGAATTAACAAAGAATTGTATAGGAATATACAAAATATGATTTGCTGGAATTTTTATCAAAATGCAAAAGAATTTTATGTAAACTGAAACTGGCATTCTAGCCTTGGTTTATTCGCAATTAAATGATTACTAGTAGCTATACTATAAAGGATCGTAAGTAGTTAACTGGATATTGAGTCAAGGTTTGAATATCAAAAAGGAAAGTGGATTCAAGTATCTGCAGAATCAATTATATGCAAAGAAGTATAGCCAAAATAAGATGGAATGAGTTGTATTGAAGATTGATTAAATTGTTGAAAGTTTAACATTATAAAATAATAATTATTGGTAACAGATTGTTAAGCTGAATTTAAGAAAATGATAGTATTTTGAAAGAATCTAGTATGAGTGGATATTAACTAAGAACTGAAATCATAAACTGCAGGAAATTATCTGCTCTGCTGAAGAGAATAACAATGTTCAGATACAAAAAAAAAAAAGAATGGCAATGAATTTAAGCAAGAAATCACAATGTAAATGGCAAAATGGTTATCGCTATCAAAACAAAATTAAACTTGAAAGGTTTACACTAATGTTCCTTTTATATTGGAAGCACATCCTTTTCTTTCATGCGGTGTTTACATTAGCAAAATTTAATTATTGTGTTTCCTTCATATGATAATCTGTTAAATGGTGGATTAGAATCTTTCTGTAGTCACAAAGAGATTCCTCATATGTTTCTTCTATCACAAAAATATTCAATGTGTAACCTATATGAAAACAGATGCATCATACTATTTCTGGCTATGAATTTTATTTTGATAACTTCAAATTTGCATTAATCAAGTAGACAACATACCTTTTGCTTCTCTTGTTGTGTACTTGTGTTTTAGCAAAATGTTTATTTGTAGCTAAGTTTTAACTAACACAAATACAATCTTGTTTACTTCTTACCAATATAAAAGAATAATATAGATCAAAGTGTACACATAATTAACTTAATTTTGACTTATGGCCTTTGGTATTGACTTGAAGCATCAGGTGAATCCAATATGGGTTGTCGATAATGTTTCCATTAGTTGATGTCAAATAAAAAAGTTTCAACTGATAGGAAGTAGATGAAAACCCATAGAAGTACATATTATACGAAAATTGGAAGCTAATGCACATTAATTCTGTAAAAACAATTGTATGGGTTAACATGTGCATAATTCTGTTCTTGTCTTCTTTTCTGCTTGATTCATTCTAATTTTGAAACTTGTTTAAGCAACGACAAAACCTAACTTGCATTATTCTAATTCTGAAAGTGTTGTGGTTTTTCATTTAGATTTTTCTTTCAAACAAGGTACTATCTCCATACATTTTATAGTTTTCTGTTTCGATTGTTTCAGCCTCCGCTTCTTTTCCATACATATTGTGGTATTGAAAATGCAAATTAGAACGCTGCCTAGTTTTTATCCTGAATCATGAAGTGAAAAAACATTTTATAATGGAGACAAAATATGATATCCTGTGGATGCATGGCTGTTCCACTCTTGTCTAAAATAAACAAAGAAACCATTGCATAACCAATTTCAATTCAGATCCCTCTCCATAAACTTAAAGGCGTTAGTATATATCCACTCTGCATTATTACAGTAATGGGTTGCCTTTAGCTAGCGTTATGTGTGGGCCATTCGAGTGCTTTTTAGGGCTCAATCTCAACCCTATGTGCAAGCCTAGTGAAGTTGCTTGCACTCTGCTTCCAACTATGGCCTATCTCAAGTTGTTGCCAGCTAATAAACCTAAGAGTCTTGATAAAAAAAGATTTGGTTAGTTTGACTGATATTAAGCTTTGCCATGAATACGAGCTCATTGTCATCGCTTGTTCTGATATGTAATGCAACCTATACTACTATGTTGTACATGCACATGCGTAATATCATTTTATTATGTTTGCATGTATGTATATATTGGTTGTGCAGGACTGTACATGTATAGAGTAGGTGATGTTTTAAGAGTTGCTGGATTCAAAAACAAGTCTCCTCAGTTCACGCTTCTAAGAAGAAAGAACGCGGCATTATGTTGTAAAATTTTCAAAATAAATGCTTTGGGGTATGGGTTTAATTTGAAGAGAAGAATTAAAATAGGAAGAAGAAAGGAGCAAGTAGTTTTTGTCCCACATTGTAAGATATATGTGTGTATGTTGCATACTTAAGTGGCTTTCTCAAGAAGGTGTTGGGGCCTTGGGGCACCCAAATGTTTACTTTGTTGTGAGGAGGGAGACCATGCATATAGACCACACACGCGCGCGCCGTCCGTCCGACCGACCGAACCGGGCCGGGTACGGGTACGGGTTTCGGGTTCGGGTCAAATGAGAAATAATTTTTGACCGGAATATATTAGTGATAAACGGGCCAAAACTGGGCCCATTACGGATCCGAAAGAATATTGGGACAGAAAGAAAACCTGTCGACAGGCCAAATTCAACCAGTCGACCGAATTTTTCTCTGTTTGATATCGGTCGACCGGTGATATTGACCTGTCGACCGATTTCAGTTAAATGGGGTGCGACGTTTCAAATTGAAACAGATGTGACTGTCGCAAACAGTCATGACGCTTCGCTGAAAAGACATCTCCTTTGGTCTGCTATAAATAGCGACGCCCAGAAACGTTGCAAAGCACCAAATAAATCTTATCTTCTTCTTCCTTCGATCTGCAACGCCATTAAAGCGTTACAATAACGCTGTTTCGTCTGTAACACCTCTGTGGTGTTGCAAATTCCTAAAAAAAAAACGTTGTAGATTCTTCTTCTTCTCTTTGTTCTTCGCACTACTTGCATCATCAGAAACATATATTCAGAGTGCTCTTGGTCGGATCAAAATAGTACAAATTTTGAATCCGAAAACGCTGTTTCAAGGCTTCATTGAATCCTGAAGTCAATAGTTCGTTAACCCGTTTGTACCTGGTGGGTTGAACTATTGTCTGAAAGAATTTGCTCCGCAAATCCTTGAAGTCAGAAGTACGGCAGATTCTACTCCTCCAAAAGCGTCTCAAACCAAAAAATTCCCAACAATTTTTCAGACAATACATTCAACCATGGATAGTTTGAGCGCTTTGCAAGTAATGAATCAGCATTTGACGAAGTTGGAGCGTTTTGATGGAGAGAACTTCACTCGTTGGCAGGAGACTATGAAATTCTTTCTGATCACGGTTAAATTATTTCATATTCTCGAAGACGGATTGGAGAAAATACCGGAGGAAACCGATAAGGATAGTGCAGAATTAAAAGCAAAAAGGGCAAAGCGAAAAGAGGAAGATTTTCTATGCAGAGGCCACATACTGAATGCACTGTCTACTCCGATATACAATGCTCACAGGACCTTGGACACGGCGAAGGCACTCTGGACTGCGCTAGAAAGCAAATATCGCATCTCTGAGGCAAGTAATAAGAAATTTCTTATATGCAATTTTATGGATTTCAAAATGGTCACTAACAAGTCCATAATTGGACAAGTTAGTGAAATACTACTGTTAGTAAATCAACTTAAGGATGCCGGAATTGATCTCCCTGAATCATTTGTTGTTGGAGTTATTATTTCGAGACTCCCGAATTCTTGGAATGATTATAAGAAAAAATTAAAACATGCGGAAACCGATTATGATTTAGACGGTTTACAGCGTCATCTTCGTATTGAAGAGGATTCTCGTAAACGCGAACTAGATGATAATCCGCAAACTGAGTCTCAGTCTAAGGCTAATAATGTTGAAATTAACGATAAGTTGAAGCCTAAGAATGAGACACAGTTCAAAAAGAAAGGTACCAATTCCAAGAATAAGAAGAAGGGTGACTGTTACTATTGTCACAAACCCGGCCACTATGCCCGAGACTGTCGTCTTCGGAAGAAACAACAAAAAGCGAATGTGGTCGAAGAAAAGCTTGTGGCTGTCGTACAAGAGGCGAACTCCGTTAGTGGCATTGACAATGACTGGTGGCTCGATACTGGAGCAACTATTCATATTTGCAAAGACCGTAATCTGTTCAAGACTTACGATGAGAATAACGGAGAATCCAGCGAAGTAACTAGCGCAAACAAAGTTGCAAGCAAAGTTCTGGGAAAAGGCACTATTGAATTGACATTCACCTCTGGGAAAGTTCTTACTTTAGTCAATGTATTTTATGTACCTGATATGTGTAAGAATTTGATTTCTGGATACCTTCTTAACAAAGGAGGATTCAAGATGGTGTATGAGTCTGATAAGTTAGTGTTGTCCAAGAACAGCAAATTTATTGGACAGGGATATTCTTGTAATGGCATGATTAAGTTGAATCTAATAAAGAAATCTTCTGCTTATATTGTTGACTCTGTTAATTTATGGCATAATAGATTAGGACATGTTAATTATAAGTCACTTAGAAATATGCATAAATTAGGATTAATTTCTGATTGTGATTTCGAATCCATTTCTAAATGTGAGATATGTGTTCAAGCAAAAATACATCGAAAATCCTTTAAATCCGTTGAAAGGAAAACTGGTTTGCTTGATTTGGTATATAGTGATGTGGGTGACTTGAAAAGTCATATCACCTATGGTGGTAACCAATACTATATAACGTTTATTGATGATTATTCTAGATATGCTTATGTATATCTAATGAAATCAAAAGATGAAGCTTTTGATAAATTCAAAATTTACAAAGCAGAAGTCGAAACACAATTAGGAATTAAAATTAAAGTGTTACATTCAGATCGTGGTGGTGAATATTTTTCAAATGAGTTTACTTTGTTTTGCAAACAAAATGGTATCATTCACCAATGTACTGCCCCTTATACACCACAACAAAATGGTGTTGCTGAGAGAAAAAATAGAACTTTAGTAGAAATGGTTAATGCCATGCTCATAAGTTCTAATTTGCCACATAACCTATGGGGTGATGCTATGTTATCTGCATGTTACATTTTAAATAGAGTACCACTTAAGAAAAATAATATTTCTCCTTATGAATTATGGTTCAATAGAAAACCTAATCTTATTAGACTTAAAGTTTGGGGTTGTTTAGCATATGTTAGAAAACCAGACCCTAAACGACCAAAGTTAGGTAATAGGGCTTTTAAATGTGTTTTCATTGGATATTCTCTTAATAGTATAACTTATAGATTTATGATTCTTGATACCTTAGAAGTCATAGAATCTGTAGATGTAGAATTTTTTGAAAATCAAACTATTGAGAATTCATTGAGATCATCTAGTCCAGAACCAACTGAGACTAATGATACAAATGATGATGAATATGCTCCTGCTCAGAACAGCAAGGAAGTGTCAGTACCAGATGATAGTATTGAACACAGAAGAAGTAAAAGAGCGAGAATAGAGAAGGACTATGGTCCTGACTTCATAACATATCTCATAGAAGGCAATAAGGACAAACTCCTTAATATGACAAGATATGTAATGAACGTCGATGATGATCCCAAAACTTATTCTGAGGCTATGAGTTCTAGAGATTCTAATTTCTGGAAAGAAGCTATCAATGATGAAATGAATTCCATAATGTTAAATCAAACTTGGGTATTAAGCGATTTACCTCCTGGTGCTAAACCTATAGGATGTAAATGGATATTCAAGAAAAAGTTGAATACAAATGGATCCATTGATAAGTTTAAAGCCAGATTAGTTGCTAAGGGATATAAACAAAGACAAGGAGTAGATTATTTTGATACATATGCTCCGGTGGCTCGCATATCTTCGATACGTTGTTTAATAGCACTTGCATCAATTCATAACTTGGTCATACATCAAATGGATGTAAAGACAGCTTTTCTAAATGGAGATTTAGAAGAAGAGATATACATGGAACAACCTGAAGGTTTCATAACCCCAGGCCAAGAAAAGAAAGTTTGTAAATTAGTTAAATCTCTTTATGGCCTGAAGCAAGCTCCCATGCAATGGCATGAGAAGTTTGATAAAGTTGCACTGTCATTTGGATTCATTGTTAATGATGCAGATAAATGTATCTATAGCAAATCGGATAACAACGGTTATGTTATAATATGTTTATACGTTGATGACATGCTGATATTTGGTTCCAACATATCCTGTGTAAATGAAACTAAAAAGTTTCTATCTTCTAAATTTGATATGAAAGATCTGGGAGAGGCTGATGTAATTCTAGGAATTAAAATCATTAGGAAAACGGGGGAGTTATTATTAACTCAATCTCATTACATTGAAAAGTTCCTAAAGAAGTATAATCATTATGATGACAAACCAGCACCAACTCCTTTAGATCCAAGTATAAAATTAGAAAAGAACACTGGACGTACCATTTCTCAATTGGAATATTCCAGTATTATTGGGAGTCTTATGTATGCTATGCATTGCACTAGACCAGATATCGCACATGCTATAAGTGTATTATGTCGATTTACGAGTAATCCAGGTTTCGAACACTGGAAAGCCATTTCCAGAGTCTTAGCTTATTTGAAGGGAACCATCAACTATGGTTTATCTTATAAAGGATATCCTGCTGTAATAGAAGGATATAGTGATGCAACCTGGAACAATGTAGAATCGAAATCCAAGTCTACGACTGGATGGATATTTACATTAGGAGGAGCTGCTGTGTCTTGGGCTTCCAAGAAGCAGACCTGTATATCTGATTCAACTATGTTATCAGAATTAATTGCATTAGCAGACGCATGTAAGGAAGCAGAATGGCTTAGAAATTTGTTAGTAGAAATCCCATTATGGAAGAAGCCATCTCCAGCAGTCTTGATTAATTGCGATAATCAAGCAACGATATATAATGTCTCTAATAAAACATATAATGGAAAGTCTAGACATGTGAGTCTAAGACATCAAATGGTGAGACAGTTACTCAAAAGTGGAGTTATAACTGTTGACTACATAGAAACAAAGAAAAACTTGGCTGACCCACTTACGAAGAGTCTTCCAAAGGCTATGGTTTCTATAAAGTCAAAAGAAATGGGACTAAGGTCTGTGAATGAAGATTGATCATCCTTAACAGAAACCCAACTTGTGTCTTGAAAAGGATAGACAAAGTTCAATGGGTACCAACAAGTTAAGGAAATGATTATGGAACACTAAATCAATAATCCCATAATGTTTAGTGTTGGATTCTGCATGAACAAAGGATGGATGAATATCCTTAATAAGTCTAGAAACCCTAAAAGGTGTCTCGCAGAAACACCTTAAGTGACTTACCTATATGAGTATGGAAATCAGGCCGTTTCCTAAGAAAGTAAGACCGCTTTCGAAGTAGACTCATGAACCAGGATTTAAGCACATGGCCATTAACGTGCTGAGCAATACAGAACACTCTAACTAAGGAATACAACATGTGTGATTGTTCCGGTTTTATCATTAAGGGATACTTGGTTCAAGATTCGTTCACCATTGAATCTCGATAGAATTTTGAATGGTTTACACTAAGTAAAAGTTCAAATCCAAAAGATACTTTTATCTATGTGTTGTTTCCACGATGATGCAAAACTTGATCTTAGAACTACATAGGCTTGATCCCACTTGGGTATGTAGGAAGTCACACTAGTGACTCAGCCGTCCACTTTAATCTTATTTTGAAAATTGGGGGAGATTGTTGTAAAATTTTCAAAATAAATGCTTTGGGGTATGGGTTTAATTTGAAGAGAAGAATTAAAATAGGAAGAAGAAAGGAGCAAGTAGTTTTTGTCCCACATTGTAAGATATATGTGTGTATGTTGCATACTTAAGTGGCTTTCTCAAGAAGGTGTTGGGGCCTTGGGGCACCCAAATGTTTACTTTGTTGTGAGGAGGGAGACCATGCATATAGACCACACACGCGCGCGCCGTCCGTCCGACCGACCGAACCGGGCCGGGCCGGGTACGGGTACGGGTTTCGGGTTCGGGTCAAATGAGAAATAATTTTTGACCGGAATATATTAGTGATAAACGGGCCAAAACTGGGCCCATTACGGATCCGAAAGAATATTGGGACAGAAAGAAAACCTGTCGACAGGCCAAATTCAACCAGTCGACCGAATTTTTCTCTGTTTGATATCGGTCGACCGGTGATATTGACCTGTCGACCGATTTCAGTTAAATGGGGTGCGACGTTTCAAATTGAAACAGATGTGACTGTCGCAAACAGTCATGACGCTTCGCTGAAAAGACATCTCCTTTGGTCTGCTATAAATAGCGACGCCCAGAAACGTTGCAAAGCACCAAATAAATCTTATCTTCTTCTTCCTTCGATCTGCAACGCCATTAAAGCGTTACAATAACGCTGTTTCGTCTGTAACACCTCTGTGGTGTTGCAAATTCCTAAAAAAAAAACGTTGCAGATTCTTCTTCTTCTCTTTGTTCTTCGCACTACTTGCATCATCAGAAACATATATTCAGAGTGCTCTTGGTCGGATCAAAATAGTACAAATTTTGAATCCGATAACGCTGTTTCAAGGCTTCATTGAATCCTGAAGTCAATAGTTCGTTAACCCGTTTGTACCTGGTGGGTTGAACTATTGTCTAAAAGAATTTGCTCCGCAAATCCTTGAAGTCAGAAGTACGGCAGATTCTACTCCTCCAAAAGCGTCTCAAACCAAAAAATTCCCAACACATTATGCATAGACTTAGATAAAACGGATTAAGTCGAGCTACATAATGCGATCAGTAATGCAGTGACACACTTGGTACCATTTGGTGCATCGGTAACCGTATACACCTGTTATACAGATTCGAGCACTTTTCTAGGTCTGTACTGGGAGATGAAGCTTGGAGTGACAATAATACCCCCTCCGTGTTTGAAGACTGTTGTCTTGCAGTGAAATAGTCGTTGAACTGCGTGTACAGACAAGGAAGGACATTATACAAGTTGATTGGGCCATTAGAGATTCGTTTATTTCGGAGTTCAAAAGTTTGACGGTAATGATTATTCTTTTATGGACAGTTGTGCAGTGAGGTTTGTTGTATGGTGCTGGATGCTAGCAGAAACTTGTGCTGACTTAGGTGATGGGGAGGTTGCAGCATACGTGGATTTAGGAGGAGATGAGTATGGATTTTGTAGTTGAAGAAAGTGATGGAAGCTAGGCAATGTATTAGATGGTAACAAGGTATGTAAGTGGTTGAAGTAAACTTTTTGTGAGTGTTGACTATTTGGCAGAGAGAGATAGAGGATATTGTATGGTCTGAATTGAGAAGCGATCGGGTTCGAGAAGGTTTGTGGTGATGAGATGAATGGTTGGTGAAGTAGCTTTGGGTGGAGGTGGTGTTCAAGTGAGAATGGAGTTACATATTGAAAGATGATCAATGTGACAAGACCATGGTTTGGTTAACGAGTTGAATGGGTTGTTGTGGTGTTTGCTGGCAGTTTAATGGTGAATGGTAAATGTTGTTGTGGATGATGGTGAGTATGCAACAACTCAAGGAGGAGTTAATGCACAGTTGAAGTGGAAAATGGCAGAACGTAAATAGTGTAAATAAGAAAAATACAAACGCCCTGGCAATGGAGAAGGTATAAGAATATTGGTCCCTCCATCTCATGTGCCTAATTGACTCGGTGATATGAATGCAGCTAGGCAAGTATACATCTAATACAGGTATATCCATTTGTGGAATCTCCGAATTATATATATGTACACTACAACAAAAAGACCTTTTTATGATGTTTAAAAATCACCATAAAAACTTTCTATGATGATTCTATAAACGTCATAGATCAACATCTTGTCAAAAGTCTGGTAGATTTTATGACGTGTAATTTTTGCAATAGAAAGCGTACTTTTGTTGCAATCTTAAACAGGGCCATATTGATGCGACAACTTTTTTATAGCGTTATGAAACGTGTTATAGAATTTTTATGACGTCGTTCGGTTGCTATATTGTGTTAGCATGCCATATTATTATGGCATCTGAACATGCTATGGAATTAACACATGAAGCTTTTATGATACAATGATAGGCTATAGAAAATTCATTACTATCCATTACAACATCGTTTTGTTGCTATAAAAACTATTTACTTCTTGCAAAATATTTTCTATAGCACTAGCATGATGCTATAGTATAACAAAGCTAACAAAAATATTTCTATTGCACATTTTTGCTGCCATAACATTCAAAGCATATAATTTTCAAATCTACCAATATATTATAACAATTCAAGAAACCACATTTATCAAATTAATATACGTAGACAAATGGAGTCATAAGCCAATTCACAATATATATATATACACACACACATAATATTTCATACATTAAGAAATAAACATAAATATCTATGATAAAACTTAACAATACGTACGACTGTAGCAAACCAAAACAGATACATACTAAAAATGTTTTCATAAATGTGGACCAGCATGATCATTTGAAGAAGATGGAGTGACATCCTGTATCAGTCTCAAAAAGCATCATACAACACCTGCCAAAAAGAAGCATAAACATAGGTATGTTAGTCAGTATATGTAAAATAAGAAAGAACAAAACAAATTACCTATTTCAAAATGGCTAACAAACTTTCTGTAATGCTACTTCATGTTATAACTAACACTAGTTTACACTTATTGACATGCCAAGAACAACTCTTTTATTTTGTTCTCAGTTAATGCAAAGATTGTGATGGTTTTAGGCATTTAGTAGGCACAGAGATTAACATCCATGGAATCCCCTAAATTTCACATTTTCTACTTCCTTATTTAATGCTGAAGTGGGGAACTAAGAAAAAAGATTAGTTGTTTAACATAAACACATATACATACTGAAGTATAAAACTCAAGCATGGTTATACTCAAGTAAATCAAAGAGTGTATGCATTGTAATCAATATTCGAACCCTGCACTTCTTACACTTCTGCTCAACCAAACGTGTGGTACAGGTAAGTTACTGCACCAAAAAATAAAAGTGCATGTCACATTCAATCATTAGCTAAGTTACAGCACTAGAAAATAAAAGTGCAGGTAAGTTACTACAAGTTGGAAAAATAGCAATTTACTTAGGATAAAATGGACAAAAAGGCACACTAGCTGAAACGGCACTACTGGAAACTACAAATTTGTAAACCATGTGCCTATCTGTATTTCGGCAATGGACAAGCTTTACAACTTAACCTAGTAGGCCAATGCGTTCCAACTTCACAAACTATGATGATAATGCCCAAGGCTTTTCAAACTCCTTCAAAAACTACTCCAACAATGGCAATGTCAACTTGGACACTTTCAGTCGTTACAATAGAAGCACGTTAGGGGACTTTGATTCGGTGCATACTATTTGAATGGCATTGTCGTAACTACCAACTTCACCAGCTACTCTGGTGGCCAACTTGGTGGCTCTGGGAAGTTCTCAAACTACAAATTGAACTAAAATGTGCCAGATTTGAAATTCTCAAACTACGACACTAAAGCATTTGGGCCATAGAAAGATTTCACAATCTACATGAAGGACACCAATGAAGGTGATGAGAAGTTCTCCAGTTATGGGAAAGACGGTGATGACATATCTACTAAGTTTAGCAGGTACGGGGAGAATTCAAATGTTATAGGATCTAGATTCACTGGCTATGAAAAGAATGCTAGAATTGCCAACGATAGGTTTACTTCTTATGGTGTGAACAGTAATGTGCCTGAGGATAATTTCAAAGGGTATGGAGAAAATGCCATTTTTCCTACGGACGAGTTCTAGACTTACATAAATCAGCCTAACATAGGTGATGATTTTTCTCACTATGAAGATTCTTTCAATACAGGTAGTGATAATTTCGAACTTTATGGTGAGAAAAATACTACTGATGTGCTTAATTTCACTACATATGCTGGTGAGCTCACTGACTTAAAAGGATACGAAAACAATGTAGAAAATGGGAATAAGTTTAATTTTAGGTCTTATGTGAATGCGTTTACGGTGCCACATTCAGACTAGGTTAAAGAAGAACAGAAGAAGGTGAAGAGGATGATTGGTAGAGTTGTATATAAATGGCTAGTGGAACCTGGAAAGTTCATCAGGGAGAACAATTTGAAGAAGGGGAACATAATGCCTATGCCTGATGTTAGGAACAAGATATCTGCAAGGTCATTTTTGCCCCCAAGCTATTGCTAGCAAAATAGCTTTCACAACTGAGAACGTTGGAATTGTATTTGCTATACCAGAAGACACTGCTGTGGGGAAGGCAGTCAGTGACACCTTAAATGACTACAATCGTATGCCGAGCAATAAATGATTATTGCACAACTCAACCTAGCTGCACAACCATGTTTTTCTAATGGATGCACAGGCTTAAGCAAGAACATAAAATCGTGTCAAGCAGTAGGAGTAAAAGTCATATTGTCAATTGGAGGCAGCGCAGGGTCATAAATTACCACAATAGAAGATGATGCAAAACAAGTGGCTGAATACATATGGAATAACCATCTAGGTGGTCAGTCTACTAACAGGACATTTGGTGATGCTGTATTAGATGACATTGATTTTGATATCGAGGAAGCACATATCATTATAATGACCTTGCTACATATTTGTCGGATTACAGTGCACATGTTAAAAATGTACAGTTGACTGCAGCACCGTAGTGTCCATACCCTTATGCTTGGGTTGGAGAAGCATTGGACGTTGGATTGTTCGAGAATGCCTAGGTTCAATTCTAAAATAATCCACCATGCCAGTGTTCATCGGGACAGGTTACAGTTTTGGATGACGCATATAAAATAATCCACCATGCCAGTTTTGTTACTATTGCACTTTAATGACTATAACAAATTCAAACTATAAAAAAATTATCATATCTAAAGAATGCTTGAAATGTACTTACTAGAACTTGATTCCATTATAACGTTTGCAGCAGGCCAAGCTATCGTAGTACGAAGAGCATCTTCAATGACTTCTAAATCGAACGTTGTTCTCTATAGACAGGCTTTTGGAATTTTAACAATATCTACCCAAACATTAACTGCATTTATACCCAAAGGGACGCAATGAACCAGTGATGTTGGATCGGTTTAAGATATACGGCCTAATGCAACTAATTCTCTCTTTCCCGACCAATTAATCAACTTGCATTTACTATTCTCCATAAAATTTTAACTCTATCAATTAAACAAGAAGATTATTTTAGTATGTGCTTTAATAATTTGTCCGATGAAAAAATAATTGAATCGCATATAAACAAGTTTGATACCTACCTTCTCGAAACTCTGACATTACTCTAGGATTATTTGATGATGTTGTGTAAATTGTTTCGATAACTATTTTTGATTCAATCCATGCAACTTTGATACCGAAAGCTTCTCCAACCATTGCCAATCCTTTAGTGGGCCTCCGTAGAAAAGCATCTTCGATTTTTGGATTATCTATCCAAACTGCAATGGCAGCCGGACCAAGAGGGAGATCATTCACGAATTCTTTTGGATCATTCGAATGCAGTCGTCCATGTGCAACTAATTCTTCATTCCCACTCCAATCCATTAATTTGCATTTATGATATACGCTGTTACTTTTACTCTAATAAAAAAAAGACATTTTTTTTGTACATTAAAAATTGAAAAATAATTAGTAAAAAATGAAAGATTACCCCATTATCTTCTTTTTCAAAGTTATCGAAGTTGCGCATAACGACTGTAGTAATTGGCCAAGCTACTATCTCACCAACATATTATTATCTAATAAAATTTCAAAGTATTTACAATAGCATATGTGGAAATCGAATTTACAGGCTCGCCATTCTTTCATGTGTACGATTTGATCCACACTTGAGCTCGACAGACAGAAGATGGAAGAGGACTCGTCTTTTTCTATGTTTGTAGAATATATTTTTACAACATGCCACAATGACTAATTAGCTAATAAATATTATGGTATATAGGTAATAATTCTTACCAAATCATCGGCCACTCGAGCAATTCCTTTACGATTGCATGTATGAGGTATTTGATTGAATCTAATGGCTTGATATTTCTGACTCAATTCCTAAGAATAAAATGAAAACATGCATTAAAAAATCCAAATTGATTTCGCATCTCATTAATATTAAATGTGTAACAATTACCTTAAAAATTATAAGTAAGTAATTTCACTTCCTCCAACAAAGTGGTATCGGAGCCTGGTTGAAATTATGGCGCATATATTTCTTCCATCGTTTTTTCTCACTGTTCT
Organism: Allium sativum; assembly: GCA_030737875.1. Classification (NCBI taxonomy): domain Eukaryota; kingdom Viridiplantae; phylum Streptophyta; class Magnoliopsida; order Asparagales; family Amaryllidaceae; genus Allium; species Allium sativum. Next base: position 49,607,222 of record CM060912.1, on the reverse strand, counting down.
CACAAAAGAAAATTTTGAAGAATGGAGTAATAAAAAGAAAGAAGAGCTGATTTCCAAAGGATTATGGAAAATCACTGAAAATGGCTACGAATGGTCAAAAGATGTGAAATATGACGGAGAAAGAAAGAAAATCATTTGTAAGCTTGAGACGGAAAGATCTTCAAGCTCGTGTTGTGATGAGCGAGAACCTCAATGGAGAAGCATAATTTCATATTCATGGAGAAAGTTCCGCAAAAGATTCGTGGAAAATACTGAAAGAGGTATATGCAAAGGATGACTCAAGATTGATAGAAGAAGACAATTTGATTGTTGACAAAGAAAACATGAAAAATATTGAGGAGGAAGATGTTGAAGCTGAAGAGCACATTGAAGAGGTTAAGTCAACCAATGATGTAAAAGATAATGAAAACAATATGAAGTACGGAGATGTTGCGAACAAGGCTGAAGAAGAAACAACTAATATTAAAGAAGAAATTGGTATTGATGATGAAAAAATACTGATGTGGAGGAGAAAAATGGTGTGAAAGATGCTGATGTAAACCTCATAGAGGATTTGGAAAATGAAAATGATGCTAACAAAGAGGATGAGAACAACATTGCACAAGATTTGAAAAATGGAATGTCACAAACAAAGATAAGGAAGCAAGTGAACATAGAAATTCAGAAGCGGATGATGTGGAGATAACTAACATAGAAAAAAACAAAAGTGAAGTGAAAATGGATGTGGAAAGAGAAGACAAAAGCGAGAATGAAAAAATGGATGCTAGAATGATTGAAGTTGAAGACGCTCAAGCAAAATACAATCCAGAAGACAAGGAGGAACCAAAAGAGATGGAGAAGCTAGACATTGTAAAGCACTCAATGACAATACCAAAAGTGGCTTACAGGCTTGCAAGAAAAAGACCTGGTGATCTCAAGTTCCTGCATCAAACTCATTTCATTAAAAGGAAAGGGAAATTATCAATTGTTTGTGATTTTCTTGTTGGCTGTGTTAGATGTGTTTCTGTTGAAAACAGAAGGTTGAGTTCAGTAGTTGAACAAATGGAAAACTATGAATGCAAGTTTATAAAGGGTGAGTTGGAAGCTGGCGCAACTATGAAATCTATTTGTAATGTTCAGAAGAATATCGTTAAGTATTATGAAGATGAAAATGAGAAAGAAAAAATCTTGATTGGAAAGAAGATACAACCTATGATACTTGAGGCACCCAACCCTAAAAGAGTAAGAAAGAAAATTTCAAATTAGGAGGGAGTGTTGGAATATAATTTGAAATGGTATTTTGCTATTTGTGTTTTATGTTGGTTCATGTATTCAAAGTGTCTATTCAAGTGACGAGACATGTGCGTTCAAGTGAAGAGTTGTATCCATTCAAGTGAAGAGATGTGTCCTTTCAAGTGAAGAGTCGTGTCCGTTCAATGAATAGTCATGTCAGTTCAATGAATAGTCATGTCAATTCAACGAAGGGACGTGTCCGTTTAGTGAAGAGTCGTGTCCATTCAAAGGGTTGTGTCTATTTGTAAGGGGGTGTAAACCACTATATATATGGTCATTTTGTTGTGTTGAAAGCAAGAAATTCAAAAAAGTTCTTCACTTAAAATTAAGTACTCTTCCTCTAATTTCTCTTCCTCTAACATTTTGGACTTGACAAACTTTTTCCACTCATCCATACTTAGGTTGTCTGGTTTCAACTTATTTCTTTTTTCTTCGCTCCTTGCTTTTACTATTTTGCGAACTAATCGAGATTTTGAACCTCTAAAGATGCATCCCATTTAATGAAATATGCACATTTTTGCCATTCTTCATCCAGTTTAAATCTAACCTGCAATATTTAAAAACATATGAGCTTCAAGTCAAATATCGTGTTAGTATTAATTTGCAAGGACATGTTAATTTGCAAGTCAAATATAGTGATTGGTAGATTAGGAAACAAGGGCATTTTAATTTGCAAGGAGAAAACTGATAAAGGATATAAAATTAAGGCATAAAGGTAAAAGAACTGAAATGATAAAGCAATATTAAATAACTGGTTATCATCTTCTCCATTTTGGAAAAATTACTCATTTTGGACAAATTAATTTTCAAGCATGTCAGTGTATACAAGGTGGTATACTTTCAAAACTTAGTTTTCACCTTGGAAAAAAATAATCAAGGATCTAAGAAATAAATTATTTTGAGAATTCTATGTAGAAGGAAAAGTAATTGATTATTTCTACTAAAAAGGAAGTTTATTTGGCCTCAATACATGAAATGGTGTGATGGAGCATAATATTTGTGATTTCGTGTATAGCTCAATATCAGGATAGCAGTGCATGCTGTTGGTTTTTCTGTATTGGGTACAAGTATCAGTGGTATGATTAGGAATTGGATGTGCTAATTTTAGTAAACAAGATTTGCGGTAGGATGATTATCTTATAATAATTTTTGCCTTATGCACTTACTACTACCAGTAGAAATTAATTACAGAGACCTACATTACAACTACTTTTGCTTGTAAACCAGCCTTACATCATATTTGATTTTAAGGATCCCGCTTAATATGCACGAAAACTAACCCACGAACAAACCAGATAACCAATTTTCTACATAAATCATTACGCATTAAATGTAAAGATAAATAAACTAACAAGCTTTGAACAATAACAAAATAAGTTCAACAGCCACTGGAGGCAGACATAGGTTTTATTTTCTTTTTTTGGAACTTAACAACCAACACCGGGATTCATAGATAAAAGAATTAAACGTTTGGAACACAAAATAGATTTGCAGAGAAGCGAAATCCATAGAGCTGCAATTGTCATGCTTCAAAAATCACAAATGGAAACAGAACACGTAAATAAACTATTTCTTAAAGGTTAAAGTAAACAATTCCTGAACAAAGCTATGTTTGATGGCAAAAATGACAAATTTGGTTCACAACATAGAAAAAACATCAATAGTCAAATTCCCTTATTTTTCGATTCATAAGTTAGATTAGGAATCAATTTCAATCTAGATGTGCATCTTGATCTTAGTCTCCATAAAATCCATAAATTCATGAATTTGGGCAAGTTGTGAATGAAAAAAGGGTGAGTTGATGTTGCTTACCAAATAACCCAGACCACTGCATTGTTATCATTTTCATTGTTATTAAACTATATATTACGATTGAAGAAAAACAGCGTGACAATAACTTATATTCATCTCTTTGGATTGCATACAGGGAACACGATCTACCGCTCGGTTACATACATCCTCACCATTGATTAGTTATCCAAAACATTTCTTGTAACCAGTTATTCTCCAGCCCAAAGCCTACTTATATATTATAAATACTGGGCTCATGTATTATATCGTTATGTACTCAATCATTCAGTTTAATAACAAAAGATTTTACATTTCATCCTGTAATCTCTCTCTCACAACATTGTAGTGCTCTAAAACTTTACACGGTATCAGAGCATCTACTGAGCCTAACGGCAGCATAATTCCTACAAGATCCTGGTGCAAATATACCCATCAATTAAATTTCATCATTTGGGTATATCAAATACAGTATAATCAACGGTGCCTTGCCATAAATTCTATCGAATTTGGCTGCATCTCGACAATATACACTGTATTTGTCGAAATTCCTCATCAATCGCCAAGGATCCAATTCAAGAAAGTCAAGAAACTCACCAAAAACCCGATCAAAGCCTCGCCTGAGAGCGTCATCAGATATTCAGATCAGTGTTTTAACCTATCTCTTCATTAAAGCTCTCGGCTGCTTCGCACCTGATCTTTGGTTATTCCTCTTCTATCGATCAGAAACGACATTTGATCAAGAATTTTTTCGTTTCTTGTATTCTTTTCATCATGGTGGATACATCCATTTCTTCTGCATCAGCTACAGGGACTGCCACTGGAAATGATCCAGGAAACCCACCAAATCCGCCAAATGGACATGTTAATCAGTTAGTCAAAACTGGTATAAGTCCCTAAAGTCAACTAATCACAGTTCAACTGCAAGAAGAAAATTATATGTTATGGAAGCTACAGGTTGAAACTGCTATACAAGGTTATGGGTTAGGAGGATTTATTCTTGGCACTACTCCTATTCCTGCAAAGTTTATCACTGATCAAGATAACATAACTATTGCTAATGAGGCATTTGTTCAATATCATAGGTAAGATCGGTTAATTAGTTCTTGGATACTATCTTCTATAAGTGAAGATTTATTACCAACAGTTACTGGGTGTTCATCTATCAATGATATCTGGACTACTATAGAGAAAGAATTCAACAATCAATCATCTGCCAAGGTATTACATTATAAAAGGCAACTTCAGAATATTAAAATGGAAAACTTAAGCATGAGAGAATATATAGGAAAGGTAAAGAAGTGTGATTTACTTGGAGCTGCAGGTAATAAAATACCTAATGGAGATCATGTGTTATATTTGCTAAATGGATTAAATGAAGATTACGAGGCAGTTGTTGTTATCACAACTCAAAGAATTGTTCTTCCTATTGATGAAGTTCGTGCAATTTTACTGTCTGATGAAGCAAGAATTAACAACAAACGTATTCAAGAAATTGACCTCAATACAAATCTTTCCACAGATAGTAAAAATAAAAACTATAATAACAATAAGAGATCTGAAGCATCTTACCAGAGAGGTGGTGGTGCAAACAGAGGTAGAGGCCGAGGCAGATGGAACAATAACAACAGACCCAAATGTCAGATCTGTGAAAAGATTGGTCACACTGCCCTAAAGTGTTACTTCAGATACTCAAACAACAATCAGAATCAGAAAATCAACAATACTCCTAATGCAAATGTGGCACAGATAAATCAAGAAACTAGCAGTCAAGATAAAGGAAATGATACAGCCAGAATGGAACATTTGCAAGATGACAGTTGGTACCCTGATTTTGGAGCAACCAATCATCTTACTAATAATTTTGATAACTTGAACATTGGATGCAAGGAGTATCGAGGTAATAAATCTATTTCTATTGCTAACGGTAAACATATTCAAATTACTCTTGTTGGCAACACTTACATTAATGGCAGTAAACAATTACATTTACGCAACTTGCATAGAGTTCCAAGAATCGCCAAAAATTTGATTAGTGTATCCCAATTTGCTAGAGACAATAATGTTTACTTTGAATTCTTTCCAAAATATTGTCTAATTAGGGATATTCTAACTAGAAAAATTATATTACGGGGTGATTTGGCAAATGGACTATACAAATTTAACGATGCTAGGTGCAAGAGTGATGTTAGTGCAGAAAATTGTAATGCCATGTGTAATTTGAATATTAAAACTGATAGCAGCATGAATGTATTTGATTTCTGGCATTGCGAACTTGGACATCCTAGTGTTAAATTGTCCAGACAATATTGAATGATAATCATATCAAATTTGATCCTGTATCCTTACCTTATATATGTGAATTTTGTCAAATGGGTAAGAATCACAGATTACCATTCACTGATTCTAACACTATCTATACTGAACCACTGCGATTAATTGCTATAGATCTTTGGGGTCCATCACCAGTTTATTCTGACTATGGTTATAAGTATTATGTGTCTTTTGTAGATGCCTACACAAGATTTACTTGGATATATTTTTTAAAAACAAAGTCAGAAACTTTTAATGCCATTATTAATTATACTACTATGGTTGAAAAACAATATGATCAAAAAGTTAAGATCATTCAAACTGATGGTGGTAGTGAGTTTAAAAATCTATGTAAATTCTTTCAACAAAAAGGAATTGTTCATAGAATTGTCCATATACTTCACAACAGAATGGACTAGTAGAAAGGTAACATAGACATTTGGTTGAATTTGGATTGACATTGTTCGCTTAAGCAAATATGCCATTGAAATTTTGGCCAGATGCCTTTAATACACATGTTTATCTGATTAACAGACAACCAAGAAGTGTATTAAAGGATATTTCACCATTTGAAAAATTACACAATGTCAAACCAGATTAAAAAAAGCTTAAATTTTTTGGGTGTCTATGCTTTCCATATTTGAGACCATACAACGCCAATAAACTAAATTTCAGATCAAAAAGGTGTACTTTCCTAGGGTATACTACAGATCAAAAAGGATATAAGTGTATTGATGACACTGGCAGAATCTATGTCAGCAGGCATGTTGTTTTTGATGAAATAGTTTTTCCATAGTAGAAAAGATATAAGCACTACATGTAAAGTTAGAAATCCAAGGGTTTCTATACCTACTGTACCTCATATTAATGAAAGCTGGCAGCAAATAGAGGGCAATCAACAATCTAATGCTCAAAGCTCACCAATCAACAACGATCATGAAAGCCTTGAGCCACCCAGTGTGACTTCTCATCTACCTACACATGATCATAATCAAGAAAATGATGAGTCAAACAATCAGAAATCAACTCCTGAAAGATCAGAAAGCAATGATGACTCACCACCAACTGAACAACCAGCTCAAACTGGCCATCCAATGGTTACAAGATCAAAAAGTGATATCTTTAAACCTAAAATATTTGCTACTACATCCAGTACTAATGAACCTGGATCTTTTGATCAGGCAATTAAAAATAAGCACTAGAAAGCAGCAATAGATGAAGAGTATAATGCTCTAATTAAGAACAACACTTGGGATATTGTATGTCCACCTGCTAAAAAGAATATAGTTGGCTGCAGATGGACATACAGATTGAAAAAGAACCCAGATGGGTCAATAAACAAGTATAAGGCTAGACTAGTAGCCAAAGGTTTTACACAAGAGTATGGGTTTGACTTCAATCAAACCTTTTCTCCTGTTGTAAAACCTACAACTATAAGACTTGTACTAACTATTGCTACAAGTAAGAATTGGCATATTAGACATTTAGATGTCAATAATGCATTCTTAAATGGTGTGCTTAAGGAAGAAATCTACATGAGACAACCACCAGGTTACAATGTTAACTCAAACTATGTCTGTAAAATAAATAAGGCTATATGTGGCCTAAAGCAATCTCCACGTGTATGGTTTGATAGACTGAAAAATACTTTATACAAGTTAGGTTTTCAGTCAACCAAATCAGACAATTCCTTGTTCGCAAAAGTTAATCAGACTTCTACAATATACATATTAATATATGTAGATGATCTGATAATAACTGGCAACAACATTACAAACATAGATGAATTAACACAGTATTTAGATAGATATTCTTCTATAAAAAATCTGGGTGATATTAATTACTTCTTAGGCATAGAAGTAACGAGAAATAATAACAAAATATTCCTATGCCAAAGAAAGTATATCACTGAACTGCTAAATAAAACAATGATGTTGAATGCTAATCCTCAACCAACACCCATGATAAGTAACCAACAATATTCAAAATTCAGAGGAAAAGCAATTTTTAACATAACTGAATACAGGATGGTAGTGGGAGCATTACAATATGCTACTATTACTAGACCTGACATTACCTACAATGTTAATAAAGTATCACAGTTCATGCAGAAACCACTGGACACACACTAGAAGGCAGTCAAAAGGATCTTAAGATATCTTAATGGAACTATAGACTATGGTCTCACACTAGAGTCCTGCCAACATCTAAACATAGTGGGGTATGTAGATGTTGATTGGGCTTCAGACCCTGATGATAGAAGGTCTACAAGTGGTTACTGCATCTACATTGGTCAAAGTTTAATCTCATGGAGTTCAAAGAAACAAGCTACCATTTCTAGATCAAGCACTGAATCAGGGTATATAAGTATAGCCAACGCTGCAGCAGAGATAAAGTGGATTCAATCCATACTAAAAGAGCTACAAATAAATACTACAGCAAAGCCAGTGTTATGGTGTGACAACAAAAGTGCCGTATATATGTCAGAGAATCCAATACAACACGTACGAACAAAGCATATTGAGATAGATTTGCATTTCGTTAGAGAAATGGTTCAAAGAGGAGAGATCGAGGTTAATCACATACCTGGAGCTTACCAGAAGGCAAATATACTGACTAAAGCAATTACAGTGAGAAACTTTACCAGATTCCGCTTAGATATGAATGTTGACAGAAGCAAAGATCAAGCAGACCAAAGCCAAACCAACTCTGATCAAAGCAAACAGAAAAATGGCATCAGCAGAGAACTAAATAGCTTTGACAACAAAGCACACTTAACTGAAATTAAATCTGACGAGATTAATATCAGAGACTCCGTCACTAAGAAAATTGGGAGCAATAATATGGATTCTATCAAGCGCCGCCACGAGAGACTCCATCATGAAGAAAATTGGGAGCTATAATATGGTTTTTGTCAAGCGCCGCCATGAATACAATGCAAACTAGGGTTTGGGAAACCCTAGTTTCTAGAGGGGTGTATTACGATTGAAGAAAAACACTGTGGCAATAACTTATATTCATAATTTCGGATTGCATACATGGCACACGATCCACCGCTCAGTTACATACATCCTCACCGTTGATTAGTTATCCGAAACATTTCTTGTGACCAGTTATTCTTCAGCAAAAAGCCCACTTATATATTATAAATACTAGGCTCATGTATTATATCATTATGTACTCAATCATTCAGTTTAATAATAAAAGGTTTTACATTTCATTCTGTAATCTCTCTCTCTCTCTCTCTCGCAGCATTGTATTGCTCTAAAACTTTACACTATATCCATTATCTTTGCCTATAAAGTCTGTCTATACTGTTTAAAAGTCATATTATACTGCGTAATCGCAACTCATAACTATAAACGTTGAAAAAAGTGCATAATTCATCCCACAAACTAATCAGTTGGGATATTGATAATTTCATAAGCTTAACATATCAATACAGCACATGTTAGCATTTATCTCAGATAATCTTAACTGTAACATTTATTTCACAAATAGAACAGGACTAAACATTTACTTCAGATAAATAAATGAATTCACAGACTTTTAATTACAACAAAGTAAAAATTTCTGTTTGGGTTTCTATTAATCAACCAATCAGCAAGCAACCTATCAAACAATTGTTTAGTATAAGAATTATTTGGGTTTCTATTAATTCATGTTTATTTTTAGTCCGAATTAGAACCGACTTTGCTCATGAATGCAATCGACGAAGGGGTCCATGTGAGTCAAAATGAACATTTTAGTCTAGATTATCGTGAATGTAGTCGAATATGGTATAAGGATGCTTAATCTTGATATTTCAAGCCAGTTCAACAATATATAGACAACCAAATTTTTATCCCATAAATAAAGATATACCTGAATGCAATCCGACAAAGCAACTTGTAGTCCATCGCTTAGATTCTTCCACTTATCAAGGGTAACTGAACATATTCCCTAATTAGCGGACCTAGATATGAAGATAACTTGATAGAACCGTCTCCTATTGGTTTGGACATCCACATCAAATTCAACTTCAATAAGTCTAGAAAGATTTGATGGAAGTCTTTTCACTTTAGTTGGACCTCTAACATTGCGCTTCACACTTGGATTTTCATTGGCATCTCTTGTAGTCTCATTCATGTCAGCTTCAAAATTTTCTTAAACATGCGTTGAATATTTGTCAACTGCTTCAGCGTTGTCTTGATTCGAGCATTGTTATTCTCAGCGTGTACTTCCATTTTGCTGTCTTGATTTCCAATTTCTTATGAGTTGCCTTCAATGCGAATGTTGCTACCCACCATGTTGTCCTTGCCTTTAGCATTATCATTGGATGTGGTGGATTCTTTCATTGTTTTTAGCCAATTTTTAGCAGCCCTCCTCCTTTTATTCATTTTTTGCAAAATACACAATGGCTAAAAAAGGTCAAAACAGGTCATTCTATAAATAATTCAAATAAAGGAAGCATGAAGGAGTTCAACATCATCCAGCTAACATATTTCAATATCAACACTGTTCAAACACATATACATGCATACATCAATTTGAGATGCTCCCAGATACACATACATAGATACATATACATACACAGTGGCGGAGCCACATCACTGCACCAGAAAATGCAAAATCTTTTAATCTTATCTTTTTTTTTTTTTTTTTTTTTTGTTGTTTTTTTTTTTTTTTTTTTTTTGAACTTTTTGGTCCAGGCTCCAACTCTAATTCATAAAAACCATAGTTGCCTTCAAAACTCATTACCATAATAAATATTAGAATTCCAAGATCCAATTAAGAGTCCATGGAAGATAGGAGTGCATAATTAAAACAATAGAGTAGATCTGTAGCTATTTTTCTTGTTAATTTCCATTCCATCTCTTTTAATTCAGTTTTGCTATCACATAGTTCTTTTAATTCCAGTTCCTTTAATTCTTGTAATTGTTCATAATATCATCTCCAACAATTTACATTTGTAGTTCAGTAAATACTATATTTCAAATTCCATTGTTAGATTGCAATTTTCATTCTAGCTACTATTTTCCATTTCTTGTTCATTATATATACCAATAATTGTTCCTGTGCATTGAATTCCTGCATATTTATGCAATACTTGTTCGAACTCTTTCTTGCCTTAATTTCCAGCAAATATTTGTTAATTTTCCTTTGTTAATCTTGTTAATCCTATCTAATTACTTCACATAATCGTTAAAACCCGCTCCAATTCCTTGATCTAAACGTTGTCTTTTCTTTCCTGAAACTGCCTGTGTTTGTATTTCAACAAACACTTACCTTGCTGTCTTTTTAAGTGTTTGACGAAATCCCTAGTGATGGCCACCTATACAAGTTGAGCCTATCAAGTCTCCAAATAACATCCAGAAGATGGTAATAGATTTTGTTTACAAATTATGTTATCAAAGCACATACACTGCTCAACTGAAATGTATAGATCTAAAAAATAGGAAGCCGCCATGTTTTGTAAGAAGAAAGAGTCTGTAACCGATAATTCCTCTCAGGCTTTCCCACTTTTATTGCTCGTCATCTTTGAGCAGAAATTTTTTAGTGCACTGGACCACTGATCGCCCTTTGCAAGCCATTTAATTTTAGATTTCTGTCTATTTTTAATTGCTTGATTATATAGAAAACACTCTAATTGGAAAGTGCTATTTTTATATTGTTGCAAAACTGCTTAGTCATGTGGATTCTCCAACAACTAATTATATAGTTTATCATCCTCTACTCTCAAAGAATTAATAGCAACAGATAAAGGAATTCTACTCTTGTTCCATCTTTTAAGAGTTGCTTTAACCTTTTTAACTTTCTCAGAAATATGTATAAATTATTGCCAGTTTCGTCACTATTCCAATTTGCTTGAATAATGTTATTGTATCAAAAAATGTTAGCCCCACATATTGTTGTATTTGAATGGTGTCTTTTGTCGTTGAGGCACCTGTTCAAGATATAATTGGAACTAAAATCGGAGTTGCTGAACAATGAGAGAATACTTCCTGAAACTGAAAATTAGAAAAGAGAATCGATTTTACTCCATTTGAAAATATTTCACTCCCCTCCGAGAAAACATATTACCTTTTATAACACCCCATTTGAAATTAGTGGATTTGAAGGGTAAATTTGCTTCAGTTTTCTTCGCACACCTCATTTGAAATTTTCTTCATTTATAGACGGTTCAATAAAACACTAACCAAATAATGACCTAGAGAAACTTAATAGATACTTCAATAAAACACTAACAAAATAACGATATAACTCATATTAGGAAAGAAAAATCATCAAACATGCTCCGTGCACCCAGGATAATAGCAACTAGTTCAGTTTAACACACAACATATTTAAGAACTGTTTATCATCATTCTTTAAGGCATTAGCTTTACCAACTGTACGTTCAGGTGTTTCTCCACTCCTTTTGTTGTCTTCTAATTTAAAGGAATTGAAAGCAAAAAAGGAATGATAGAACTCACTAAATGCACCAAATGATATTCAAAGGTGATAGGGTTAGCATATCATAAATGCCACAAGTTTTGAACATATAAATGATATTATTTAAATGATGTTCTTTCATTGAATTGAAAGATACAGCTATATAAAGGTTGGGCCATGACCATGCTAATATGTCCCTAACTATAAGTTCAGTGGTATGAAAGATAACTCAAAGTAACTACTGAAGCTAGTATAACACAAATATCTATTGGTAACTTTTAAGTAAACCCAGCCAAAAGCGAAGTGTTCGCCAACAAATAGCAGGTCCCGGTCTAGAGTCTGGACTGGTCTTAGTTGGCAGTTGTAAGTAGATTTAGTTGCTTTGTCAATGGAAGATGTGGAAAAGGTCACCAAAAACACATACTTCCACACAGAAAAATATAATAAAACAAGAAGTCAATTAAAGGTTATGACTTTAGTATCAATTTCTATACATTTTGGTGACTTCATAGGTTAGAGTTTGGAAAAACATATCTTAATTAAAGTAAGGACACTACTACAAAAGTGGGCATATTCAACACTAGTTTTATGTGGTCGTAGATCAAAAAAGCGTTGTCGTAAGTCATTTTTTCAAATCGACAACGCCAGAGGGGCATGACATCCGCGGCCGTTGCTTTAGCCCTCTGAGGCAACGCTTTTGCTCATCTACTGCCACAGAAAGAAAGTGTCGCATCATAACCCTATTACTACAGTATATGCAAGTAATGCAGCAACATACAACGTTGCATTAAGCAAAAGCCAGAGCCTGGCTTCCAAGTTATGGTAGTGGGACCCACATGAACTTTCCACGTCAGTTGTCAACATGTCATATGCCACGTCATCTCTCCACATTAGCTGCCCATGTGTCACATGCCACGTCAACTATCCACGTGTCACCATGTGAGCTGTGGGCCCCACGTGCTGTACCATAGTGGAATTAATAATATTTCCCTTAATTCAACACCACAACACCATCTAATGCAACACCACAAAACTGTAATGCAACACCACAACACAATCTAATGCAACACCACAAAACTTTAATGCAACACCAGAAAAAACCAACTGCAATAGTAAAAAAAAATCAACTGCAACACTAGAAAAAAAACCAACTGCAACTGTAATACAACCCTGTAATTACAAATTCTGCAGTACATATATACAATCGAAAACATTGTACCACATTCATACATACATACCAAGATATTCATATAATAAATCCCCCCAAAACATTCGCTCACCACAATCAGACCAACCAATTATACATACCAACTCACAAGTATTATTACCAACACATACCACAAGTGTCATCACCAAAACATTACACAAGTGCCATCACGAACACATACCACAAGTGCCATCACGAAAACATACCACAAGTGCCATCATAAACACATACCACAAGTGCCATCACGAACACATACCACAAGTGCCATAATTTAAATGTACAATTCGAATATATCAGAAGTGCTAACACATACCATCCAAATACTTCATTCAGTTGTCGGGGTTGTAGGAGTACCAATGTCATCTTCATCACTTGTTGTGGTGACACAAAAGTCTCTGACATCTAAATTACAATCTGGATTGACTTCACCTAGCTTTTTTTAACACCCATGACACGTTCTCTTTCACTTTTCTGTTCGCCTTTTCTCCAAATCCGCCTCAAGCTCTTGCCTTATTTTCTTGGTCAGCTCTTGCACATAACTGTCTGAAGAACCAGGAGTTGTTGGAGACTTTTCAGCCATTTTACCTTGCCCTCCTACAGCCAGTTCCGTGTATGGGTCTTTCCACCAGAGACAAGTGCATCTGCCTCAGCAATGTTTCCTGTATCTACCATTACTTGAATCTTTGCCTACAAAATGAAAACCAGACAAGCTTATAAACAGGCAGCTAACAGGAATGAATTTATTAATAGAACTGGTTTGCTTTCAAACTAACTATGTGTTCGATTTAATAAGCAACTCCAACAAACGTACAATGTACCAATTATACTGACACAAATATTGATTCATAATTGATCTTTGGTCAAATACTTTATATAAAGTACTCGATAAAATTTATTAACAGAAGTGGTTATTTTTAAAACATATAGATTAAAATATGGAAGTTTTAGCTACAATGTGGTCAACTTTCAAACTAACTATTGACTTGCTATTTCAGTATCTAATGTACTTACATATTTGGCCTTTAGTTCATCCGTGTTAGTCTTGTAAGTTCTCCTGGTTTTCGTTTATACGTTTCCAAATAGACCAAGACAGCAGATGGGGTGGCTTTTTCTTGGTCCTTCTTTCTCTGTCAAGTATTATAATTACCAAAAATTATACAGAATTTTAAACATTCAATGTTAAGGATTTACAAATCTAGCTGCTGCCTATGAACATTGTGACAATGATATAAAATATAATTCAATGATATAACAAATTAAAATTATCATGTGGCCAATTCAACTCAATCACAAAAAAAAAAACTTAAGTTCAAAAAAAAAAACATACTATCTGTTCTTTGACTACTGCATGAGTTTTGGGACCCATGGTATGTGTCTCACTTAATGAATTACGATAAGCGGAATTAGTCTCAACTAGGGCCTGGAAATCGAAAAAAAACATAGCACTAAACAAGGATAATGTGAACTTCTAAAGAAGAGATTAGCACTAAACAAGATAATTCGAACTACTAAAGAAAAGAATAGCACTAAACAAGATAATGTGAACTACTCAACATTATACAAATGTGAATATCATTAATTTATTTTATTTATTTTTTCCATCTGTTTCATGATTATTAAATTAGCACTAAACAAGAAAAGTTTAGCACTAAACAAGAAAAATGTGAATATCATGAATTTAATTTATTTATTTATTCCATTTGTTGCATGATTATTTAATTAGCATTATACAAATTAGTTTTCTTTTGTGGTCACATTAAAGGCGTACTTGAACTGCTTCATCCCCCCAGTATTCCAAGAGCATTTTAAAATCCTCCAACAGAATTATATTGGGCCTAGTCGCAAGACTTTCCTCATTAGTTGAATACTTTTTATAATACATTGCTTTCATGCGAGACTTGTGCTACCTCCATGGGTCATTAAGCGTGTTCAAGACCCACTTGTGTCCTTCTTCCGGAATGACATACCTAGCCTACAATATATCAAACACAAAATTCAGGAAACAAACTAATTAATTAAAACCAAACATTTAGGAAGTGATCAGTTGAACTATGGTTTAGGGTGATAGATTTTACCAGAGCATATTCCAACATTTTCGCCTTTAATTGATCAGGAACAACATGCCAATTGATGTAAGTAAGAGACACATTGTCCTTTGCTATTGTCCCAAGAAAATTGCTTAACTCAGTAATATTATCAGATACTGGCTGACCATCCTCATTCAACTCAATGACTACTTTATTGTCAGGGGTTCTAGCATGACTTTGGTCATTTTTGACTTCCCTCTAGGTTTTTTTGGACTTTGTACTTTATAAACCAGATTCAATAAAATGAATAGAAAATTAATGTATGGCATTATAGAAACATAATATGCATGCAAAACTTAAAATAGACACACTCAACAGTGCAATGCACAAATAAAGAAACATTGTACCTATACCTGCTTCATCTTCCTGTGCAATCCATTCCTGCTCTAATCGATCAGTAAGATTTTCCATTGTTGGAGGCGCTTCAACATTCTGCTTTTGACATTTCCGCATCGCTAAATAAGCAGCGAATGAACCAGCAGCTTCACATGAATTGGTTGATTGTTTGAACATTTTGCTACATGTAGGTTTTAAAACTGGAGGACGAGACGTTGTAGGTTTTAAAACTCCTGAATAAGACAGTGTAGGTTTCGTCAATTTCTTTAATGTTTCTTCAAATTTCTCTCGGTTACCGAGTTTCTTTGGAGTGGGAGTGTGTGTCATCAACTCGTTATCGGAGCCAGCTTTCTTTGGAAGGGGGTGCGGGTCATCGCTTCCTTCTCAATTTCAATGGATGCATTGGTTCGCGAACGATTTCTCGGTTCGGCTAAAGGATCCTTTGGCTTAACAACTTTGATTCTTTATAATTAAGTCGAAGTTCAAGATTTTTTATGGTTATAAAGGCAAAGACAATAAGTAGTAAACAAATAACTTTTTTATACCTTCAAATTTGATGAAGCATCACTGACATCTTCACCAGCATTTTCTCGGATGGATTCATCACATCCAGCAATATCTTTACCTTTTTCTTTCCTATTTTGTGTGACAACCTCTTGCATACAACAAACCAATGAAGGCACCCCAAGTGATCTACTAACTGCATCATTTTATTGCATTCGCGCGATTCACTCTTGTTCATACTTCGTGAAAACTGATGGTTGTGAGAACGACAACCAGATTAGCATTATTACTCATCACTGATAATAAATTTAAGCTAGTTAACCAAATAGAGTCGATGTATAAACAGTTCTTGCTATTTCGACGGAATTCATGCAAAAAGAACCAATAATTACTTGAATTAGCTGCAGCCTTCATAGTTGGAATAGGAAATCGACACAGTAATAGAAAACACTAAAATGCATTCCTTGCTTTTACGTGTAGAATTTTATTAGAAAGTAGTTTGGAATACAAGATTTCATCTCAATTAATAAAACTGAAATAAAAACTGAAAAATACCTCATGAACATCAACTTCATTCTCTCGGGTATCATCATCATTATCTGTTTCATTTTCTACATTTAATTTTCTCCTGGTTCCTTTGTCCGTCACAGTAACAACTTCTTCATCATTATTCATATCAGGCTCCAGGGATAGTTTCTTCTGACCCACTTGAATTGGGTTGTTTTTCATCATTTTGCATTGCTGCTGAAGTCTATGAGCAGTAATATACTTGCGTTTTGCAACCAGTTTCTTAGTAGAACCTGTAACAATAAAAATAATAATGATGGCCTCCTTCATAGTTCTTTACACACACACAGAGATATATATGCACAAATATATATACACAAGAATGGATCTTTATTACATATACATATATATACCTTGCATTATGTTTTTCCTTGGTCGTATGACTACATGTGGCTGTAGTTGAATCAATGGCTCACTGTCTTTATCAATGGTGTTGTCAATGTAAAAAATCACTTCTTCTTCCTATTTGCAGCCCTGTATGTGTTCGTTTATGTCCTTGTCATTCAATATCAGCTGCCATCCATCCCTCATTCCTTTGCTGACATAGACTCCTCCTATTCCAGTGTAATGGAGGCAATCTTTAACAAAGTCCATAAGCACACTGTACGAAAAGCGGTCTACATCATATTTTGTTACTATGAAGGATTCTCCACCGACGTAACATGTCCTTTGAAACTCTCCGTCATGGTGCAGCCGGATATTTATAAGTTCATCCATCCTATACAAAATGAATACATTAGAACAAGGTATATGCATGTTTAAGTGGACAAAAAACAACAATTAACATTTTGGTCTATAACAAATTTATATGATAGTAAAGAAAGACATTAAATCATAAAACATGCGAACAATGTAGATTGCATTATGAGAAAAGAGTGCCAAATACATTCAACAAAGATAATAATATACAGCTAAAATAAAAAGTGCCAAATACATCATAAATTAGACAACATATTAGACCAAAATAAAGCAATAAGAAAGAGGAATTTATTTGTCCTAACGAGATGGAACAGGATCAAGATCTTCTGCTTCTAGTTCTATTTCTAGTTCTGTTTCTAGTTGTATTATTGGGACATCATCCCTAATCCAACCCTCATCAACAACTTCTGGTTCTAGTTCACCACCTATGCCCATATTATGTGAATGCGGATTGCACATGTCCTCTTCCATTGCATTCTGATTTTCAGTATCACACAAATCTCTTGGAAATTTTGTAATAACATAACGATTGTTCTTTTCAACTACATCTTCCACATAAAATACTTGTTCCACTTGCAAAGACAGGACATAAGGATCAGTTTTATGGCACTTACTAAAATTTACTCGAGTAAGACCATATGAATCTTTTTCCTCTTCGTACTGGCAACACTTTAAAAGGACCACCATGAAAGCTCCCCAATAATCAAGCTAAAAAATTTCTTTGATTGATTCGTAGTAATTGACATCACCCACTATTGGGTTTTGGTATTTCGAACTTGCAAAGCTGGTGGTTTTGGCAGTAAAAAATACACCATTATTTTGTGTGGTACATCAAGAATCTCTAAATTTTATGTGGAATCTATATCCATTTACTATATAACAGGTAAACTTCCTAACTACTCGATTAGGACCTAATGCAAACACCTCTAAATCTCTTGAAATATTGTCCTTTTTTAGAATCTCTTCTTTTAGCCAATTCCAAAACTCTTCGAAATGTTCTTATTTCCTCTTATATCTTCTTGGATTTGCAAGATCATCCACAAAAGCTCGATGAACCCTAAATAATAATTAAGGTCAAAAAACTACGAAATGAAGATATTAATTTATAGTTAAGGAAAATGATATGGTAACTTAAGAACTTACTCAATCAATATCTCAATATCTTTATTACCGAAATTGAACAGAATATAGCGACGCGTTGCGTTCCTATCTGCATCTTTCAAATTGAACATCTTTCCATCTTTCTTCTTCTTTGTTCCAATATGATATTCCAAATATGTTGGACATCTTCCAAAATCAATCCACGTGTTTTATGTTCCTCCATCAATGCTTAAAAATCTTGAACAGAAGGTCACACACTCTTCTGCCAAGTAACCTTCTACAATCGAACATTCCGGTCTGTTTCCATTTTGCACATAAGATTTCAACTTTCCTAGATATTGCTCAATTGGATACATGCATTTAAGATATTTAGGCCCAATGTATTCGATTTCTCTGCATATTTGAACAGGAAAGTGTACCATTATATCGATAAAAGCCTGTGGAAAAATCATTTCAAAATGACAAAGTATCTCGACAATTTCTTTTTGCAGCCTCTTGATATCATCTACTTCAATAACCTTGCTCCATAGTCCTCTAAGGAGTGCACTAAACTGATCATTATAGCGCAACCTCGGGTTTCGACGCTTTCTTCACGACAAATTGTAACAAATAGTGGAGTATGAAATGAGCATCATGGCTCTTATATCCCATAACCCTAATTTAAGGCAATCGGTATACCCAAATCAAATAGAGACATTGAATGTAGACCAAAATAAGTTAGAGATGAAATCACCTAAATAAAAATGAAATGATGAAGCCCTAACTACCTGTAATTTTCCTAAATGATCCAAATTGGAGGTGTAAAGTTTGTAATTAATAGCAATCGGAGGTTTATAGTTTGTAACCGGAGGTAGAGTATTAATCAGAGGTGTTTATGGACGAATTTCGTGGAGAGAGAAGAGTACAGAAGGAAGAGTATGAGAGAAATTTGTTTTGACGGAAGTATTTTGTGAATGGGGAAAACATCGCGCCATCACTAAATTGTAGCAAGGATCTGTTTGAACCGTTGGATTAATCAACATATAAGGTTATTTATTTGTTTAAACTGATAAAGCGGATTGCTGACCTGACATGCATTTATGTAAAGCAACGCTTTGAACTGGTGTTGTAACACCCCGATTTTTTAACAATATTAAAGAGGGTAAATTAAATAACAATTAATTTAATATTCATAATTAGAGGAAATGGACTGCATCATTGTGTCCATCTCGAAATTCTGGTCAAGGTAGACATTCGGTTTGGGTAAAAAAGACATCGTATGAAGAAGTTATGAGGGTTTTAAGTTTGTATACGTGTAGAAATATTATATATATACACGCATGAGTCAGGGATGAGTCAGAGCCTTATCCAGAACGTACGAATTTGAAAAATTCGTCAGGGCGGCAAAAATCCCGCTCTAGGGGGTCAACCCCCCTAGAGGGGTGTTGACACCGGGGTCGACCCCCCTTAAGGGGTGTCGACCCACCCACAGGGGTGTCGACACCCCTAGGGATGACGTGGCACTCGGTCTCATGGGGTCTGGCAGTTATATATATGTGTCCTATTCTCCTATTTTCTTCACTGAAAATCATGGAGGCCATACGCTGTCTGGATGCAAACTGAGACGGAATCGTTTTCTACAACGACATTCAACTTTGCAAATCAAATTCAGAAATTCAAGATCCGTTCTTTCTCAATTTTCTAAACCTAACGCTGTGAGTTTCTAGTTGCTTTTAGGTTTAAATGGATAAAAGTAAATTGTGAAAGTATATGAATTGGATATGATGTAAACTATGAATCTATGTTATTGTTAAACCCTATGCTATGTCATGACAGATCTATTTCTCTAGATCCAATATAATTGTGGTTATTCTATTATGTCACCTATGTGGATCTTGGTTTGCACCTATATTGTGGTGAATGTAAATCTATTAAATTGGACAGTTGTAACCTTGGTTAGATCTAGTTCTTATGTAAATCACCCTTTCACTTGTCATATTATGGACAATTTGGATATGTTGTAAACTGGACATGTGAATTCATAATTAGATTTAAACATGCTACTATGTCACCCTAATTATGCTAGATCTAAATAGTTGGACATCTAAATGGTTAATTTATATCTCATTATGCTTACTTTGACATCATAGTAATTGTCACAAGTTCATCAGTTTTTATATGTCCGCCCTTTTGCCATGCTTGTTTATACTTATGCCAAGTTATGTTGAAACTATCACCTTTGTCATATTCCCTTTTCATTGTTATGGCTATGCTACTTTATAGCCCAGATGCTGCCAAAATACGTGTGAATAAGTTAGATAGGAAACGGGGAAAAGGGATTAGAATTGGCATAATATTTATATAAATTAGGCATATATTTCAAATAGGGAAAAATGGAAATAATCACCTATAATGACATAAGTAGATTTGGATAAAATGGAATGTATAGTAATTACAATTAGGAATTGTAATTGTACTAATGACACGAGGTTAGGTTTCATTAGTGGTGGAAGTCTGCCCGGACCAGACTGGCATATCCAGCTGCCACTAATGTTGAACCTAATTTGAGAGATCTAAGTGCGCAAATATGAATCGGGCTAAGACATGAGGTTAGATTCAACTGTGGAATAAGACTGCTCGGACCCGACTGGCATATCCTGTTGTAGGCCTAATGTGGGTGGTCTAACCCATTATAACCATAATTGGGCATGGTAATGAATTGGACTACTTAACCTAGTTTAATCCATAGGGATTGTGTGATTATGAACTTTAGTTAGGGTTAAGTAAAATGGAATGGATAGTGTGTGGGTTAAGCAAGTTTGGGGGGGTTAGTATTTATATATAGGCCCACAAACTTAACCCAATAAGGTTATGTAATTAAAGACACCTAGTGGTATACATAACCAGAGTAGATACTAATAAAGTTATGTAATTAAAGACACCCTTTAGGGTAAGCATAACTGGTATAGGAATATGTAATTAAAGACACCCTTTAGGGTAAGCATAACTGGTATAGGAATATGTAATTAAAGACACCTAGGGATATACATAGTCAGGGAAAAACCTAATGGGGATACAAGATAAAGGGGAGAGCTTGTATCATATTGTGTGGGACCTATTTCAGTCAGTACCCCGGAGTAGGTATCAAATAAAGAACTTCGTACTAGGCGGAGAAGGGGCACGCTTACTGACTGATTATAAGAGATCCAAACGAGACGAATGGTGTGGGCGGCGCAAACCGACCGGACCATGTGCATGCATGAGCCAGGCAGAAGGGGATAAGACGACCATGACACCAGTAGATATGGTTGTGCACATCTGTGGAAATGAAGGGTTGCCACTTTAGGAAGTGATACCTCCTACTGTGGGGCCAGCACAGGGTATCTACGGAGTAGGGAACCGATCGGTTAGGGTACATTTGGACATTTTCCCTAAGCGTACCGCATTATAGTGAAAAGGATCATCTCATTCTGGTTATAGTAGTAATAGTGCAGAGTAATCATTAGTGAAGCATATATACCTCATCTTGTCTGCCTTGTCACATCTGCCATTTATGTAGTGATTTCTCTTACGCACTTTATATGCCTATCATGTTACTTATATTTATTTATTGGCTAAAAGTAACTAGACTCGCCATACTTTATGTCTGACCCCTTTGTTTCTCCTTCTTTCTTCCGTTCCCCCAGGTTCTCAGGGAGGAAACACTCAGGCTTAGTCAAGACTCAGATATCATCTTGCTAGGAGCTACCTCTGATGTATGGCTCAAGTTATTATCTCTACTATGGCTTAACTCTTTTTTTTGGGGAATTATGCTTTTTATTTACTTATGTACTCTGATGGTGCAAGACAGAAGTTATTTTATTGTAATGGTTTTTGTGACTTATGGTATTGTGGACCACGATATTATGGTTTATGTTTGAAATAAAAATTTAATCTTCGCTGCTATCTTATTTAAGTATGTCTTGCAATTATTCTGTGTCTATTTACCTATAACGCTTCACGAAACTTAATGCATTCCCGTAGTGAGTGACATTAACGGACGTGGGGTGTCACACTTGGTATCATAGCTAAAGGTTACCAGAATAGATAAAAGTTTTTGAAATTATTTTCAAAAAGGATTTAAAAGAAAGCATTTCAAAAAGAAAAGTCTATTTTGAAAAACATTCCCCAAAAAGCCATATGTAGTATCCTTCGGTCCTTTATCTAAATCTCTTCCTTTTTCCTTTTTCAGCATGTCTGGGGAACAAAACATCCCTAATCTCCCAGAGGGCGTCACAATACCCTGATGGTTCCGTAGGTATTTGGAGGCCACGGCGCCTGCCGAAAGCCAAGGAAATGTTTCTCCCCTATCTGCACCAGTCATTCCTCCTCCTCCTCCCCCTCCAGGAGCAAATAACTTTGTCAAGATCTGCAAGGACTTCCATGCTATCGGAGGGAAGCCATTCCATGGGAATGAGACATTCGTAGAAGCTAGGAATTGGCTTAAGGAGACCGAGGATTTGTTCGTAATTTTTGAAGTAGAGGATCGAAGAAAGATTCAGTTAGCTGCTTGGTTATTAAAGGACGAAGCCACATTTTGGTGGATCACTCAAGCTGGACATCCGGTGGAAACTTGGGAAGATTTAGACAAAGGTTCGAATTGAAATTTCTCTCCCAGGCCGAAAGAAGCATGTAGATAGAGGGATTCTTAGTACTCAAACAAGGAAATTTGACGGTGTAGGAGTATATGAACAAGTTCAACCAACTAGCAAGGTTCGGGTTAGAGTTGGTGGATACGCCGCATAAAAGGGCTTTGTGGTTTGCTAAAGGGCTGAATGAGCCTCTGCATGGAATAGCCATGTCTCATATTCCAATGGGGGCCACTTTTGAAAAGCTTGTTGATATGGCCTTAATGCATGAAGAGGACAAGGGAGAAAAGAAGGAAGTAAAAGCTGAGTGGACATCACAGAATAAGAAGGTGTGTCCCAGGAAAGGTCAACAACAACAGCAGAAGAAAGGAGGGAAAGATGAAAAAGGCAGGGATAAGAGAAAATGTCACAATTGTGGAAAGGAAGATCAATTGATCAAGGACTGTAAGAGAAGGAAGGGCAATTGCTTTAATTGCGAAGAGGTCGGACACTTCTCTAAAGAGTGCTCGAAGAAAAGGGACAAGGTCAGAGGGTAGGAACTTCTGGAGGGCAGGTGCATGCTCTCGCGGTCAGTGCTCCTGAAAGAGGTAGAAAAATTTCTGTAGAAAGTTTAGTTTCTCTTTCAAACCATCCAGTTAGAATACTTTTTGATTCTGGCGCTTCACACTCGTTTATATCTAGTTCTGTGGTTGAATCTCTGCACTTAATTACTAGTATGGTAGTAGATCCCGTAGTTGTTTCAAACCCCAATGGTGGTTCGGCTCATTTATCTATGATTTGTAGGGGTTTAAAATTATCTGTGTTAGGCATCGAGTTTGAATGCGACGCGTACGTGCTCGGGTTTATGGGCTATGGTTGATTCTAGGAATGGATTGGCTTACGACGTATGAGGCCGTTCTAGATTGTGAAAGGAGGGTTGTTAGGCTCCTAACTTGTCATGGGAGGACCTTGAAGTTTCTTGTGACCCCAATGGTCTGTTATGCTTAGCTTCCTAGAGTCTTTAGATGCATCCATAGATGATCTGCAATCTGTTCCAATGGTTCGAAATTATTCTGATGATTTTGATGAGGTATAAGGTTTACCTCCGAGGCGCGAGATAGACTTTCGCATATACCTGGTAGACAATGCAAATCCAGTTGCATTACCAGTGCGCCATATGGCTCCAAGGAAAAGGAGGGAGCT
Organism: Allium sativum; assembly: GCA_030737875.1. Lineage (NCBI taxonomy): Eukaryota > Viridiplantae > Streptophyta > Magnoliopsida > Asparagales > Amaryllidaceae > Allium > Allium sativum. Next base: position 49,583,145 of record CM060912.1, on the reverse strand, counting down.
GAGTAAGCAAGTAGGGGAGCTACTTGAGATAGGGTTTATCAGACGAAGCATATCTGAATGGGGTGTTCCAGTAGTATTCGCAACTAAGGTGGATGGTTCGCTTCGTTTGTGTGTTGACTATAGAGAGTTGAGTAAGCTCACCAAGAAGAATAGGCACCTGCTTCCGCGAATTGATGATTTATTTGATTAGCTCATTCGTGCCTTGGTATTTTCTCAGTTGGACTTGGCTACAGAGTTCCATCAGTTGAGGGTGACTGAGGACAGCATAGACAAGTCTGCTTTCAGAAACCCGGATGGTTTCTTTGAATGGCTAGTTATGCATTTTGGGTTGACAAATGCTCCCACTTATTTTGTTGATTTGATGTGTAGGGTGTTTCAGGAGAGTCTTTGTTGATGATATTTTGATCTTCTCCAAGAATGAAGAAGAGCATGCCCAACATTTGGGAGAAGTTATGAAAACTCTCTGTGACCATCAACTAAAGGAAAAGTTCTCCAAGTGTCATTTTTGGAGAAAGGAGGTGAGATTCTTGGGGCATGTAGTCTCCAAAGAAGGGATAGCTTTAGATCCTACAAAGGTGGTTGTAGTGCAAGATTGACAGATTCCTAAAAATGCAACCGAGGTGAGAAGCTTTCTTGGGTTGGCAGGTTACTATAGGAAGTTCATTAAGGACTTCACGAAGATATCAGCCCCTCTCACCAGGCTGACAAAGAAGAATTTGGCATTTTCATGGGATATAGCTTTCCAATGAATGAAGAGGGCTCTAACAACAACCCTAGTTTTGAGCTTGCCTGATGGAAGTAAAGTGTTAACTGTTTACACTGATGCATGCGGTACAGGGCTTGGTGCAGTTCTGATGCAAGAAGGGAAAGTAGTATTTTATGGGGGTAGACAGTTGAGAGTTCATGAAAAGAACTACCCCACCCATGATCTAGAGCTAGCTTCCATAGTATTCGCGTTGAAGATGTGGCATCATTATTTACTTGGAAAAAGGTTCGAGTTATACACTGATCATAAATCTCTCAAGTATCTATTCTCCCAGAAGGATCTCAACTTAAGGCAACAACGGTGAATGGAGTTCTTAGCTTCTTATGATTTCGAGATTGCTTATACCCCTGGCAAGGGTAATGTGGTGGCAGATGCACTAAGTAGGCAGAGGATGGCCCTGAGTCCTTTGTTTGTGGAAAGAAAGAAATTGGAGTTCATATCAGCTTTTGATTTTAGGCCCTCCGTCGAGGTTTTGCCTGATTTGTTTGCATCCCTGGAGATACGACCGACCCTTATGGACCAGATAGGAGCTTCGCAGCATGGTGACCCATAGATTCTAGACATCATGGATAAGCTCAGAAGAGGGGAGACTTCCAGTCACCTCAGTAGATATGCCATAGATGAAAAGGGGTGCTTGCGACGGGATTGAAGGATTTGTTTCCCTCAAACTGGAAGCTTGATAAAGGCAGTCCAAGAAGAAGCCCACCATTCAAAAATGACCATTCATCCAGGTGGTGACAAGATGTACAGAGACATGAAAAGGGTTTTCTTTTAGGCTGGGATGAAGAAAGATGTAGCCAAATTTGTTTCTCATTGTTTAGTTTGCCAGCAAGTCAAGGCTGAGCAAAATAATCCCGGTGGTTTACTTCATCCTTTGGAAATTCCGCAGTGGGAATGGGAGAGCGTCTCTATGGATTTCATAGATGGTTTTCCTAGGTCAAAAAAGGAAATACCAGTATTTGGGTGGTGGTAGATAGACTCACTAAGAGCGCTCACTTTATTCCAATTAAGAGTAAGAGGACGGCATCATGGTTGGCATCAATTTATGTTCGTGAGGTAGTTCGTCTCCATGGAGTACCTTCAGCATAGTAAGCGATCGTGACCCCATCTTTACCAGCGAATTTTAGAGGAGTTTGCAAGAAGCATTAGGTACACAGTTGTGTTTGAGCACCGCTTATCATCCTCAGACCGATGGGCAGACAGAGAGGGTAAACAGAATTCTAGAAGATCTTTTGAGACTGTGTATCCTAGACTTCGGAGGGACTTGGGAAGAGCATCTTCCTTTAGTAGAGTTTGCCTATAATAGCAGTTATCAAGCTAGCATCAGCATGACACCCTTCGAAGCATTATACAGATGACCCTATAGATCGCCAACTTGTTGGTGGGAATCTACAGAAAGATTATTACTTGAACCAGATATGGTTAGAGAAACGTCCGAGAAGATTGACCTGATTCGACGGCGGATAAAGACAGCTCAAGATAGGCAGAAGTCTTATGCAGACAAGAGAAGAACATACATCGAATTTGAAGTGGGAGACTTAGTTTTTATCAAAGTATCTCCTATGAGGAATGTGGTTTGCTTCGGGTCAGTAGGGAAGTTGGCACTTAGGTTTGTGGGGCCATTTCCTGTAGCACCCCGAATTTTAGGTTAACATTATAATAACAAATTAAAGAATACTTAATTTAAAACGTGAGAATTAAGTAAAATGGACATCACCATTGCGTTCGTCTCGGAATTGTTCTTGAGATAGAGTCCGAGTTTGCGTAAAACGGATAACGTATGAAGAAGATATCTTTAAATTAAATATTGCAGCAAAACATGAAAAAAAAAAAGAATGAGAAAAGAATAATGTTTAGCATTGTTCTAAGGTTTGTAAGCAAAAGACTAAGTAGCTCATTTGGTTAGAACATGTGACTTGCATATAAGAGGTACAGAGTTTGATTCCCGCCAGCGCCATCTTTTTGTTTTAGGGGAATGGCTAAAAAGTGGCTTAGTGTGAACGCAGTTCAAAATGTGGTTTAGTGTGAAAATGGTTAATTGGGAAGATAGATAAAAAGAAAAATAAATAAATATATATATAGGAATTATAAATATACACATATATATATATGACATGTACGCACGTGGCGCATTTTTGTTGGTTAAAGATTGTTTTTTTAACGTGGCTTTTTATGATTGGTCGGGTGACGATTAGTGCTGACGTGGCATTCTCTGATTGGCCTGTTGGTCGAACTATGAGTCATTAGGGATTGCATGGCGCAAAACGGTTGGCTGAATGACATATTAATCGACTTTGATGGCTACGATCACCCCCGGTTTGATCCAACGGCTCTAATCTAATTAAATCTATATAAATACAACCCTAGACCATAACCCAAATCACACAAATTAAAAGATAAAGAGCCATCATGCTGCCGGGTTGAAACTAAGAGTAGCCATCAGTGGAGAAAGCTTAGAGACGAGCAAAACTAAAGTAAAGACTAAATTCTAACACCGTTTATCTATCCAAAGGAAAGCATTCCAAATTCAGAACTCAGAAACCAGAAATCAAGATCGTCGTGTGTTTTAAGTATAGTTACTATTCCGATGTGAATAAAATTAAGACTTGATTGGTTATAAAATGAAAATGGAATTTACTATGATTGTATAAAGTCGACAATGTTAATTCATGTTTATTTCGATGATTGTATCATGAATGGTATTGGGATGTTTGTGGTGTAATTTACTTGGTGTTGGAACTATTGTACATATAGAGTGAAAACAACATCACCTGCAAGTATATGGTTTATGTTAGAATCTACACCTATATGTTGTATGGTTAATATAAGTTGTGTACATTTTGCTAAGTCCAAGTTAAGACTTACATATATATGTTCTATGTTAAGACCGTTATGCCTATATGATAAAAATCCATGTATATATTCTTATGTTCATTACAAGTTACAAATTGGGTCCATGACTAGAACCATTTGGGTTTACACGATTAATACAAGTTTCATGTTATAATAGTATACATGATTTGATCTAGTTTCACACCTTTTGTTAATGTCAAAAATAGACATTTTTATGGACATGTAATAACCTTGTCACCTGATAGTTTGTGTTTGAAGTTATGCCTAGATCAAAATATGTTTAGGCTTATGTTTTATGCAAGTCTAAATCATGCCATTTCACGTGACACCTATTTAATTAGATTCTTATTTGAATGCAAGTTCACATGACAAATTGAAACCCATGATTTATGTTAATTAGATCGCAAAGTTGCAAGTTCATATGTCACACACCCTTTATGTTATTTAGAATATTTCATGTTTTTGGCTTTCCCTTCTATGTTTAAAAGTTGGGCTGAAATATCAAGCCCAGCATTCATTTGTAATCTTGCGAACGTACAAACGGGGGAATATCATTAGGATTAAACATGAAAATATATGCATTGGCATGTTTGGCACATGCCAATGATTTGTGACATTTAAGCGGTATAAATTGTTATACCCAAAAATAATGAACTTGAAAAGTGGGCCATAACATTTACATATAAGAATATAAAGGACAAATATGTAAATTTAGAAAATACGAATATGCTTAACCCTAGGTTGGATTGAGTTGTGATGTAAACTTGCCCGGACCCGACCGGCTGTCCAGCAATAACAACAATTCCTATCCAATGTGGGTGGTTAAGGCATTGAGCCCAATAAGAACCCAAGGTTAGACTGAGTTGCGGTGTAAACCTGCCCGGAACCGACCGGCATATCCAGTAACCGCAACGATACGTGTCTAATGTGAGTGGTTGGTGCTTTAATGAATAATTTAAAGCTAAGGTACAGCTAAGCAAGAATGGAAGGGTTAAGTCCATAAGAGCACTTAACCAACTTAAACATGTTAACATAACAAGATTTGTAGGGGTTAAGTAATTAAGGATACACTTAACCAATTTAACATGTTAGCTAAGACGAGATGGTAGGGTTAAGTTAATTAAGGTAACACTTAACCAATGCAACGTGTTAACTAAACTGATGGGTGGGGTTAAGTTAATTTGGACACTTAACCAACTTAACACGTTAACAAGACGAGATTTGTGGGGGTTAAGTAACTAAGGAAACACTTAACCACTATAACCTGACAAACGAGTAAGGTTAAGGAATACTTAACCAATTTGACATGATATAGGTGTGGGTTAAGTCAACATGAACCGCTAGACAACACTTAACCAATTTGATTTGATATATAGGTGGGTTAAGTCAACGTGAACTACTGGATAACACTTAACCAAATTTAACATGACAAGTGAATGGGTTAAGTTAACTTGAATTGACTAATGATACTTAACCAATCGAACATAACGAGAAAGAGAACTAAGTAGTAAACCTTAGTTAAGAAGGCTAAGTAGTAAACCTTAGTTAAGAAAGCGAACGATTCGGGAAACTAAGTGGTAAACCTTAGTTAAGAGAACTAAGTAGTAAACCTTAGTCAAGAGAGTCAAACACGAGAAGGAGCGAACGTCCGTCTGATCATGAAGAGGGCTCCAACGAACTGGGTTACGAAGCATGCGGCTTCGAGGGGACGTGAGGATACTCTTGGTATCCCTCTGTGAGGCTGCAGATGATCCGCCTGGGCTCACAGAGGTTAAGGCCTGCAGTAGAAGAACCAAGAGTATGCCTTGGTTGCAATATAAGGCAACCTAAAGACCAGGATGGACCAGCGTGATTCGACGAGACCGGTTTGCCCTGTGATATAAACTCATCGTCTACCTACCATCTTGAGTCAGTCGAGATACGTAAAGCGGAAAGACAGAGAACTCCAAAAGACCATATACTTGCTATCTAGTTATCGGTGAGGGTGGCCATAGGATAGTGGGGCATAGGGGGCCTGCGTATAGTTCTCATTCTGGTTTTTCAAGGGTGCCTTTCATTAGTTGAGGAAGGGGTCAAGTGGGACCATAGCCATTGGAAAAACAGACCTTAGCATCTACATCGGCAGATATCGACCGAGTCCCGTGTTTCTTGATTTGCCCTGCCACGGGACTCGGGTCGCACATATAGAGGACATGTGCATTTAGACAGCGATAACGATTCGCGACACATACGTGGGAAAAGTCTAAGAACATATACCACGCTAGGTAGTGTGTCCTAGACTAGGGTGCATCGTTCGACATGTAGCATAATCCCTAGTTGGACCTAGGTCGCATAAACCCTGAATGCCGAGAAGCATTCAATAGGTAGCATAAACCCTAGTTGGACTAGGTCGCGTAAACCCTGGTTGAATCTAGGAAGCGCTCGATAGAAAACCCTAGATTAGATCTAGATAATAAATGGAATCCCCAAAATAGATGTACACCTGAAGGCAACCACAATTATGTGGATTGGGATCACGTTATCATATGATCATTTTATGTAGATTACTAGTTGGGACACTAGTTAGGTGGTGCAGAGATATAGTGTGGGGTGCGACAGTATATTCGGCTCTAAACTACTTTAACTTAGTTTATGGTACTTTCCTATTTCCAGTTTATTCCTATCATGCCCTTTTTCTTATTCACATACTGAAGAGTCACTAGACTTACCAGGCTTTATGTCTGACTCTATTTTTCTTTCGTCTTCTTTTCTTTCGTTTTCCCCCCAGGTAGTCAAGGAGGGAACAACTTAGCTTAGTCTGGACCGTTATCCTTTTCCAAGCTTGAAGACTCTTGGATGCATCGCTTTGGGCTCTCTTTGCCACTGCTATGGTCAGCTTATGCTTTTTTTGGGGAATATCCTTGCTATTTTATGCTTCTTTATTTTATTGTGTAAGACAGATACTCTGGTATTGAGAATTAATTATTTGTACAAACTATTTTATCAATGAAGTAAAAGTTTTATTTTTCGCTATTTAACTTTGTCTGTCTTGTAATTTATCTGCGTCTTTTACCTATAATGCTTCGTAGAACTTAGTGCATTCCCTTTGTGAGTGACACTAACGAATCTGGGGTGTTACATTTCCCATAACCGAGAGGATTGGCCAAATGGCCTATAGAGTTAAGCTCCCAGAAAATCTATCCGGTGTTCATGATGTTTCCCATCTCTCTCATCTGCGAATGTGCTTGCATGACACCGCGGAGGTTGTTGAGCCAAGTGTGTTGGAAGAAGTCGAAGTGGAACGGGAGCCGACAGTCAGGCGAGTCCCTACCTATATTCTTGGATTGGAAGTTAAGAAGCTGCGCAATAAGGAGATCAAGTTGCTAAAGGTTCAACGGGGAGACAGCCCAGAGGATGTGACTTGAGAAACCGAAGACAAGATTCGTGCTTCGTACCCTTTCCTTTTCGAGGGTATGTTCTTAACTCCTTTTTCACAGTTTTATCAGTGCTTTTTTCTGTTATTTAAGTATATCTAGTCCATAGTATTTTTTCGACCTTTAGATAGGAATCCTATGGATGTAAACATGTGTTTGAGACATGTTATGTTTGATGGATGCGAGTGGATGCAAGTGTTTTCTAGTGGTTGCCTGTGGATGCATATACACACACTAGGTACTAAGATCGGCTCAATCACTTTCATATTGCATACAGATGTGTGTGCATTTCTTTTCTATTATGGATGGAAATGGATGAGTTAGCATACGGATGTTGCATTTGGACGAATGAATAAGCACACATATAGAACTCACAAGTTATAATAGGATTATTTGCATACATATTGGATTCATGGCACTAACATACACTGCATTAAGGAGGTCAACTGAATCAGTAGACCGCCTGATTTTTCGCATTAGTGTTGGGATATATACACACACTGTTGCATATATTCATATAAGCATTAGAAGTGTTTAAGGACAATGGATGCCAGTGGTTATTGGATGAGTAGATGGATGATGGTTGGCAGGATATGCATTCTTTTCAAACTTAGAGATTTCGGGATGAAATCCTTTGAGTAGGGGAGAATGTAATACCTCGAATTTTAAACAACATTAAAGAGGGTAAATTAAATAATAATTAATTTAATTTTCACAATTATAGGAAACGGACTGCACCATTGCATCAAGTCTCGAAATTCTGGTCAAGATAGACATTTGGTTTGCGTAAAACGGACACTATATGAAGAAGTTACGAGGGTTTTAGGTTTGTATACACGCAGAAATATTATATATATATATACGCATGAGTCAGGGATGCGTCAGAACCTTATCTAAAACGTTTGAATTTGAAAAATTCGTCAGGGCGGCAAAAATCCCGATATAGGGGGTCGACCCCCCTAGAGGGGTGTCGACACCGGGGTCGACCCCCTTAAGGGGTGTCAACCTAGGGGTCGACCCAACGACAGGGGTGTCGACACCCATAGGGTTGACGTGGCACTCGATTTCAGGGGGTCTGGCAGCTATATATATGTGTATTATTCTCCTATTTTCATCAATGCAAATCATGGAGGCCATATGCTGCCGGGATGTGAATTGAGACAGAACCGTTTTTTACAACGACATTCAACTTTGCAAATCAAATTCAGAAATTCAAGATCCGTTCTTTCTCAATTCTCTAAACCTAAAGCTGTGAGTTTCTAGTTGCTTTTAGGTTTAAATGGATAAAAGTAAATTGTGAAAGACTATGAATTGGATATGATGTAAACTATGTTATTGTTAAACCCTAGGCTATGTCATGACAGATCTATTTCTCTAGATCTAGTACAATTGTGGTTATTCTATTATGTCACCTTTGTGGATCTTGGCTTGCAACTATATTGTGGTGAATGTAAATCTATTAAATTTGACAGTTGTAACCTTGGTTAGATCTAGTTCTTATGTAAATCACCCTTTCACTTGTCATATTATGGACAATTTGGATATGTTGTAAATTGGACATGTGAATTCATCTTTAGATCTAAACATGCTACTATGTCACCCTAATTATGCTAGATCTAAATAGTTGGACATCTAAATGGTAAATTAGTTCTCATTATGCTTGCTTTGACATCATAGTAATTGCCACAAGTTCATCAGTTTTTATATGTCCACCCTATCACCATGCTAGCTTATACTTATGTCAAGTTATGTTGAAACTATCACCTTTGTCATATTCCCTTTTCATTGTTATGGCTAGGCTACTTTATAGCCTAAATGCCGCCAAAATACGTGCGAATACGTTAGTTAGGAAAGCGGGGAAAGGGATTAGAATTGGCATAATATTTATATGAATTGGGCATATAATTCAAATAGGAAAAAATGGAAATAATCACCTATAATGACATAGGTAGATTTGGATAAAATGGAATGTCTAGTAATTACAATTAGGAATTGTAATTGCTCTTATGACACGAGGTTAGGTTGCATTTATGGTGGAAGTCTGTCGGGACCCGACTGACATATCCAGCAGCCACTAATGTTGAACCTAATGTGAGAGGTCTAAGTGCGCAAATACGAATCGGGCTTAGACACGAGGTGTAAAGGCCCGTAAATCCATACCAATTTGAGCTGACTAGTTACAACCCGAATGACACGAAATTACAAATCTTTAATAGAAAGAAATTAGAGGATGAGAAAGATAAGATAGAACTAATAGAATAGAAGAATAAGAAGAACATCCGAATCTCATAGCTGAACGAATAAAACATAATGCTTCAAATATCTTTACAAAACTGTATATATACGTACCAATCATTAGAGTACATCGTGTATCAGACACAACGGAAATAAACTCTGAATAACTAATGGAGAAGCCTCCTGCTTCCAACTCTTGAACTCCAAGCGGAACTGAACCTGTAAATATACTCGGTCTGACCCGAGCACATTTTGATTTAAAACAAAATTCACCCGGATCAGCCTAGAATACTTTTAGTGGTAAATTCACAATAAACAACTTGTTTACTTTAGAAATCCTCTTTAAAAGAAAAGATAATAGTAAGACCAACCCATACATAAACACAGACGGTTTTTACCTTAATATAACCCAAACCAATTTTGATATATCAAAATCCAGTGATATTATAATAGTGTCTATCATATCACAAATAAATAATCAACTAGTAGAACGCTTGTATCTCATGCTCTACATATTTATTATATAATAAAAAACCACATGGCGCTTATTGGAGAATGGATTCCAACAGACAAGGTATGGGATCACCTTCCGATCAGTTTACTCTAAACGGTATACACTGGGGTTCAACAAGAACGTCTTGCACCCCGACCACACATGACTGACCACTCATTTAGCTTGAGTGTATCGAATATATTGTCACCACAGTTTTTGGCCATCCAACCGTAATCCAAAGATACAGAAACGAAAGGAAGAATAAATATAAATTTTCTCTAGATCGATGACAATGCACCCTGCTTGGGTACGACCCAACAAGCCATGCTGCCTGCCCGATTTCTGTCACTTCCCGGTTGATGAGGCTAGAGGCTACGTCTATCTCTTCAGAATATTTGGCCACCCTTCACTTTGAATGCCACATCGTTAGATCCGTCAAATCACTAATTGACGTCCACAAATACACTCTGGGTGTTAAACAAGAGAAGGTGTCTTCTCCTCCACCAAACTTGGTATATTTGTAAAAATCAACATACGTGACCTTAAGGAAATACTCTGTCAAACACTCGTCCATACAAGTCATCCAGGAACATGATGAACCGAAGGCACTCTCCTACCGCATCCTTATATCAGAATCACCCCAAGGATCAGTAGCGAGTATTCTTGCAATCCGTAAATTCTAATCACGACAAAACCACAATATATCTCTTTTGTGTGGGAGCGACCCAAAGATTATAAGTAGTTCTTCCGTTTCATGAAGATCCAAGGTCTTCAATGCTCCGTCTTCAATTACTGCAGTTCATTACGCACGCAACGTTGGATCGAAGTGGTTTTGGGTCTAATTCCCATCCCGGTCTCTTCGAAACAACACGTCAAAAGGTCCAATAGAATATTTCATTGATAGTCGGTATTTTAACTATCAATGCCAATAATATCATTAAGTAGATTGGCAGCTCAGACCCTTTGATAAAACTATTTCCATTAAATCATTATATCTTTATAATATCATAAAACCTTTCTTATTTTCTTTATCTGGGAAATATTACTTTATATTCTTCAAAATCTCCTTTTAACTTTACTTCTTTCTTCTTGAACTTCTTTCTTCTTTCTTCTTGAACCCGCTCATCAAATCGTTCTCCCATTCGCGCCTTCGAACAAACGCCTGAACTGCTAACCCGCTCATCAAATCTTACGCCGCCAACGCCTCCAGTCCACCTCTTGTTCCATGTGCTCATTTCCACAGTAGACTCCGCCTGAACTGCTAACCCGCCTTGCGTTTAAATTTCTAGCCGTTTAAATTTCCAGGCCACATATTTTTCTTGTTTAAAATCCATGAAGGGTCCAAAAACCATAAAGGCCAAGTCTCCATCTCTACTGTCTTTACTTCTCCACCAAAAGCCATATATTCTTACACCCCCACGCATCTATCCAACTCCACCAAGTTTCCTGCCAACCTCCAACTATACTCTTTTTCCACGTTTATTTTATACCCTGCTGACAACAACCGTCCTCGACAAACACCCCGACTTCTAGGCCAATGAGGTGAAAACGTGCGAACACTTTACTACTCAAAATCCATCAAACACCGCTGCAAATTCCTTCCATCTTTCACAACTCAGATCTCGCCAGTCACCATCGCCTGTCAGCTTCAGTAACTTCAACCAAAAATGTTGCAAAGATTTTGAAGCCTTCCCGCGCTTCCATGCACTTCTCGTGTACACCTCACTTACTCGCCATGCAGAACACTGCACCACAACTTCCTTGAACCTACTCTCCATTTTCCACGCTCACCCCTCACAAACACTACACCACTAGTCCATGACTTCTTACTGAAAGCAAAAACCCCATAGTATTTCTCCACTAATCCTTCCTGCACCATCTCGTATACGAAGAGGACTGCACCTTGTTATCCAGAAGCCATCGTGCTAAGGCCGGTGTGTACTCCATTAACCTCCGATCTAATCACCGGAACTGAGGCAGCACTGGATATCTTCGAATACTCGAAACCAGCGTTACTCCAATTTTTGAACCATAGAAGAATTAGACAATCAGTTTTTAGTTTTATTTTGATATGATTCTCTGGAGTCTTCGCTTTCTTTTTTTTGTTTACTTATATTCTTTCATCGAATGATTTTGTCTAGGTGCAATGGGCAGTGGCCACACGGTTTTATAAAGGGAGTAGTTTTGATGATAATTACAAAGTCGTTTTCAAATGGGTATGGGGATTATTTTTCAACGGTATGGTTTGCTTGCTTCAATAGGACACAATAGGTAATGGAGGAACATCCAGGCAACATTATCTCCTATATATGTTTTGTTTTCATAGGCATACACATAAGGGTGATAAATTTCAACGTAGGTGAATGGGTTGTCTTACCATTTAGAAGCAAGAAAGTAAAGTAGCTGGAAAAATGAGGCATAGAGTAGAAATTTCCCATTGTACTCAGCACGTTTTGTATTTATTATGGTTTTGATGATAATTACAAAGTCGTTTTCAAATGGGTATGCGGATTATTTTTCAATGGTATGGTTTGCTTGCTTCAATAGGACGAAATAGATAATGGAGGAACATGCAGGCAACATTAGCTCCTATATATGTTTTGTTTTCATTGGCAGACACATAAGGGTGATAAATTTCAAGTAGGTGAATGTGTTGGCTTACCTTGTAGAAGCTAGAAAGCAGAGTAGCTGCAAAAATGAGGCGTAGAGTAGAAATTTCCCGTTGTGCTCAGCACGTTTTGTATATATTATGGTTAAATTTTTAGGGTACCATACTATATGAACTTTTATCATTTAACGACCGTTATCGACAAAAATAAAAGTACCGCTGTATCAACCAATGCCCCACGATCCCAAAAGTATAATAATATAGACTAGTTAACTCATATTGTGAAACCCGGAAATATTGATATAGGGTGCAAAATACTCCAAATAAAAAATTGCATATATAATTAATTAAAAATTACAGTAAAATTCTAAAAAATAAATTATAATTAAGCCTCAAAGGTTTTGTCCAGATTCGAAACCAATATTTAATTATATTAAATTATCATTATGTTTTACAATCGATTCCATAGCGATTTTCTGAGATTTTTAATTGGACATATCTTAATATCTATACGATGGAATCTCGGTTTTTCTCTTTCCTTAGAAAATTATCATCTAATCGATTCAAGAGGTTCTTGTTTTACTGAAATCCGATTTATATCGGATCCGGTATAACCAGTTGAAGTTTAAATCGTAAATTACGAACTACTATGCCATTTCGAGCTCGTTCTAATTTATTTATATTATATATAAATTCTAACTCTATTTTATATAAATAAATTCGATATAAAATCCATTTATATCACCAAATTAATATTTAAAACGAAATTTAATATTCGTAATTAATGTCCAAAAATCTGGGATGTTACATACCTTCCCCCTTACAAGAATTTTGTCCCCGAAATTACAAGGTAAGAAGAATGCTCCGAACTAATTATTTTAAAATAATTTTATTTGAGTTATCATCAAAATAAATTTAAACTCTTTGAAATTTTCGAAAATTTCGCCAGCACCTCCTCTGCATGGTTCGATCGATACGACTACAACTGCCACTTTGGGCCTCAATTTCTCCAGAAGAAATCCAAACTAAACGACTACCCAGCTCAGGTACAAATCAATCACCAACCAATAATATATTAAGGTTTACCTATTTGTCGGGAAACTCCATTCCAATTCCGACGTAATCATCTAACTGCTCTTCGTTATCCAATCTGTACTTCAATCTCTGTATCTAAATCGATTCCATAACCTTATGGAATCTGCACTTATCTTAATTTACACCGCAAATATCAAACACGAGTTTGAACTTCATCTCCTAACTGATTTTACTCCCGATTCATTATACTGGAATTTATTTCCTTGCTTTCAATTCCGTTCAATTCCTTATGAACAGTTAATAACTTCTATTCAACCAAACTAATATCCAAACAATCACAATAGACCATTAACTTGATCATTCAAATTAAATTAATTTATTTAGTTAAATTCAATTATTTAATTCCATTTAATCGAGTTAAATTTCTTTCCAGATCCAATTGGTTCAATTTTATTTCATAATTCTGTATCAGCTCTAACCATGTAAGTTAGATTCAAACATTCAAGTCATCGATTCCGAATGTTTACATACCATTCGATTAACATGAATTCTGTTTATAATTGTTTCTTAGCAATCCATTTGGATTTATTATACGTTCAGCTCATTTATTCAAGATTAGTTTCAATCAAGTTTTATTCTTCAACCAGGCAATCAATCATTCAATCAAACAAGGCACAAACAACATAACCAAATCATTCTGATTTATTTTCACTTTAATATCCACTTTGATTCCAAATTAACTTCACATTGATGTTTTATTTTCAAATTTCATATCTGAAATTCCCATTTTGTTAAATCATTTCAATAATCCAATTTCATCCCAGATTATCTCTAATCCAATCTGATTTTATTTATCCTAGTTTAAGTTAAATTCCAATTTTATTTATCCACTTTTACCTTTTAAATCTTATTAACTTCATAACTTAAATCTCAGAATTCAAATTCCAGGATTTTATTTCAAATCAGTTTGAAATCATATATATTTGCATATAATGATGGCAATTCAAAACATTTGAATTTTTTATAACTTATTTCTCAAATAATTCAAAAACAAAATCTTTGGCAGTAATCCGTCACTTAGAAACTCGAAAATGAACACCGATGATGTCGCGATCATTATCAGAATTATTTTCCAGCAACCGAAGTGAGTTCAATTCTATATTACTTTCAAAAACTCATTTTTAACACTTTATTTCGAAATTACATCAAAATATCCTTTCAAAATGCTTGGAAAAACATTCCTAAATTCCCAGGATTTAAAATTCCATATATTAAATCCAATTTCATTTACAAACCTTTTTACTCAGTTAGGTAAAATCTTGTTATAATTTCCAATCGTTTACAAATCCTTACCATAGTTTTAAATTCCAAATTTGATTTAAATTCATATTTAGTTCATCTGATTTGTATTTTATACTTACATGAATTTCGATTGGTTATTTACATAACCAACCTAATTATGATCTTATTCAATTATAATAATGATCACACATCCAATATGTTATAATAATCTCAAGATATATAGTCCTTTTATATCAAAATATATTTTGGGTAAAATTATTTCATTTACCCAGCTTTTAAAACAATACCATGTCGAATTACTCTGTTCAAGAGTTTATAGTTTGCATTACCGTATCGACCAGAATTCATAAACCACTCGACAGACCAAGCAATACAATATAAAACAGTTTTTATATCAATTTACAAATACGCGCTCAAATATATACACTCAAACTCAATCTAGGGTATTACTAACCCCATCTCTACTGAGTTACGCCACAGAGCCAAGTTAATCATTTAACCTTCAGCTTTGATACCAACTGTAAAGGCCCATAAATCCGTACAAATTTGAGCTGACTAATTACAACTCCAATGACTAATTACGAATCTTTAATAGAAAGAAATAAGAGGATGAGAAAGATAAGATAGAACTAATAGAATAGAAGAATAAGAAGAACATCAAAATCTCACAGTGGAACGAATAAAAAATATATTTTCAAATATCTTTACAAAACTGTATATTCATACCAATCATTAGAGTACATCTTATATCAGACACAGCGAAAATAAACTCTGAATAACTAACGGTGAAGCCTCCTGCTTCCAGCTCTTGAACTCAACGCGGAACTGAACCTGTAAATATACTCAGTCTGACCCGAGCACATTTTGATTTAAAACAAAATTCACCCGGATTAGTCTAGAATACTTTTAGTGGTAAATTCACAATAAACAACTTGTTTACTTTAGAAATCCTTTTTAGAAGAAAAGATAATAGTAAGACCAGCCCACACATAAACACGGACGGTTTTTACCTTACTGTAACCCAAACCAATTTTGATATATCAAAATCTGGTGATATTATAATAGTGTCTATCATATCACAAATAAATAATGAACTAGTAGAGCGCTTGCATCTCACGCTCTACATATTTATTATATAATCAAAAACTGCATGACGCTTATTGGAGCATGGATTCCAACAAACAAGGTATGGGATCACCTTCCGATCAGTGTACTCTAGAGGGTATACGTTTGGGTTCAACAAGAACGTCTTGCAACCTGACCACACATGACCGACCACTCATTTAGCTTGAGTGTATCGAATATATTGTCACCACGGTTGTAGGACATACAACCATAATCCGAAGATACAGAAACGAAAGGAAGAACAAATATGAATTTTCTCTAGATCGATGACAATGCACCCTGCTTGGGTATGACCCAACTAGTCATGCTGCCCGCTCGATTTCTGTCACTTCCCGGTTGATGAGGCTAGAGGCTACGTCTATCTCTTCAGAATATTTGGCCACCCTTCACTTTGAATGCCACATCGTCAGATCCATCAAATCACTAATTGATGTCCACAAATACACTCTGGGTGTTAAACAAGAGAAGATGTCTTCTCCGCCACCAAACTTGGTATGTTTGTAAAAATCAACGTACGTGACCCTAAGGAAATACTCTGCCAGACACTCGTCCATACAAATCATTCAGGAACATGATGAACCGAAGGCACTCTCCTACCACATCCTTATATCGGAATCACCCCAAGGATTAGTAGCGAGTATTTCTTGCAATCCGTAAATTCCAATCACGACAAAACCACAATATATATCTTTTGTGTGGTAGCGACTCAAAGATTATAAGTAGTTCTTCCATTTCATGAAGATCCACGGTCTTCAATGCTCCGTCTTCAATTACTACAGTTCGTTTCGCACACAACGTTCGATCGAAGTGGTTTTGGGTCTAGTTCCCATACCGGTCTCTTCGAAACAACACGTCAAAAGGTCCAATAAAATATTTTATTGATAGTCGGTGTTTTAACTATCAATGCCAATAATATCGTTAAGTATATTGGCAGCTCAGACCCTTTGATAAAACTATTTCTTTTAAATCATTATATCGATTTAATATCGTTATAATATCATAAAACCTTTCTATTTCCTTTATCTGGGAAATATTACTTTATATTCTTCAAAATTCCCTTTTAACTTTACTCCGGGAAATATCTGTGTATTATCCGCTTGATGGTATAACTCCAATCATTGATTCTCGTATGGCCAACACAACGTCAAGCGATATTTAGTTATTATATAACCCAATTTTTTTTATTAACTCCGTCTTCAAATATTACTATATATCTGAATTCAAATAATAACTTCCATTTCCCCCTTCAACATAACCATTTCCACTTCTTTGGAAAACGTTCGTTATTTACTTATTTCATAGAATAAGTGTATTTCATCCCATAATATTTCATTACACTTCAAATCAGGTCAAACGATGTTAAATTATACATTGTTTATTTTTAAACCAATCGTTTAATTACAATTTAAAACTTGTCATTGTTGCAATGTAATAAACTAATCCCAAATCCTTTACCATTCAAACTGATATTATACCTCGATAATAGTGAAGTCATTTAAGTTGGGGTATTTTAATTACCTCTCAGACCTTTATTGACAATGTTCTTATCTTAAGATAATAAAAGTTTCAATTCAAAAACACATTATATTATTCCCATTTCCATTTACTATTTAATTTAAATATGGTATTATAAACCATTTTCTTAATTTGAAACCCAACCCTTTATTCTAATTCATTCTGCTTAATTCGTTAATTAAGTACACTATTTTCTAACCTTCGATTAGAATCTTTTTATCCCACTTCATTTATAACTTTATTTGTTATACAATTCATTTACTGAATCTTTACGCAACTCCATCTTTTATCACTTATCATAACCTAACTGGTTTTAAATTCCAAAGCTATTTACCATCTTCGCTTTGTTTATACTTACCTTAATCTAGTTATTAAGTTAACGTTCATTTAAAAAGCATACCATTTTATTCCAACCTTTTGATCGACTTAGTTTACAAACTCAGCATATTTATAATTCTCTTTACCCGATCTTACACTTATTTTACTTCTTAAATTAAACCATTTAAAAGTAAATTACTTTTAATAACCTTATCATCTAATTTGAAGTAAAAACAGTTTTACTTCAATATTAACTAACAATTCATTATTTGAAAGATTAATAATAATAATACTTTATTAAAATAAATAATTCAATAAATGACTTTAAACCGTAGTTAATTAAAGGTAAATTAACTACTTAGAACACTCGTTAAATTTTAACAACTGATCATAGAACTTTTAGATTTAATTAATCTAATATTCAATATTCATTAACCAGTTGATTTCGTCAACTTAGAACCATTAGCAACGGATTTATACTAATCCACTTTTCTAAATTTATTAACACTTCATTAACTCGATGATACATTTTAATTGTTTAAATAAACAATTATTCCAATTTCCTTAACCTGTCGGTTAATTATACTTTCTATTCATAAATCTTAATAACGACCTAAAAATGCATTATATATATAACGCTTAACAATTTCGGTAATCCGTGATTATAATATATATCTATAATCCTTTTATTTAAATAACCAATATTCGAAAAACTTCGATTTAGTTATAAAAATATATTTTATAACATAAAACTCCGCTAATTTGCCTAACGACAAAATGACATTTTTAAAATGATGGATATCAGGCCATCTGCTGCCAATAACTTAATCAATACTGTTTATTAATTAAAACACAATAATCGTTGAATATAAATTCAACGATTAACATCCATTCAACCATCGATAATTCAAACAGGTTATATCATCATTTGGGGGTAAATAGTTCATGTGTGGGTAAAATGAACAATCAGTAATATATATAATTTATTTGAGGAATCCGGTCGGATCCCTCCAACCTGTTCTTCCCTGCATATCAGATCATAATATAATTTATAACTACATATGAAGCAATAATTTAAACTAAATTATCTAATACGACATAAATAAAATGTCGACAATCAAACACTACGCAACCATGGCATCCAAATATCCAAATTATACTTTTGATGGTGAATTATAGTTATCTATGAATTTAGCACATCATAGCAGTCCAGAAAAATGTGAGAATTAACTCACCTTTATTTTCGACTGACGGTTCCAGCATTGCTTCGTAAAATTTTAAATAGTCATTTAAAATTACACGGAATTCCAATTGCTTCTGTTTCTGACCAAACCAGCTTAGCAGTGTAGTACTCTTCACTGCGATTCCAACGAATCCAATTTCAATGAATTCTGATATTATATGAACGTGTTACGCTTATTTCAAGTTTATATAATTTAAACGATAATTAAATTAAACTAATTATTAATTAATTATCCTTAAACAAATATTTTACCCTTTAATTTCGTCCACGTCGTTAGCTGTTAAAACAAAAACGCGTCTTCCACTTCTTTCTTCTTGAACCCGCTCATCAAATCGTTCTCCCATTCGCGCCTTCGAACAAACGCCTGAACTGCTAACCCGCTCATCAAATCTTACGCCGCCAACGCCTCCAGTCCACCTCTTGTTCCATGTGCTCATTTCCACAGTAGACTCCGCCTGAACTGCTAACCCGCCTTGCGTTTAAATTTCTAGCCGTTTAAATTTCCAGGCCACATATTTTTCTTGTTTAAAATCCATGAAGGGTCCAAAAACCATAAAGGCCAAGTCTCCATCTCTACTGTCTTTACTTCTCCACCAAAAGCCATATATTCTTACACCCCCACGCATCTATCCAACTCCACCAAGTTTCCTGCCAACCTCCAACTATACTCTTTTTCCACGTTTATTTTATACCCTGCTGACAACAACCGTCCTCGACAAACACCCCGACTTCTAGGCCAATGAGGTGAAAACGTGCGAACACTTTACTACTCAAAATCCATCAAACACCGCTGCAAATTCCTTCCATCTTTCACAACTCAGATCTCGCCAGTCACCATCGCCTGTCAGCTTCAGTAACTTCAACCAAAAATGTTGCAAAGATTTTGAAGCCTTCCCGCGCTTCCATGCACTTCTCGTGTACACCTCACTTACTCGCCATGCAGAACACTGCACCACAACTTCCTTGAACCTACTCTCCATTTTCCACGCTCACCCCTCACAAACACTACACCACTAGTCCATGACTTCTTACTGAAAGCAAAAACCCCATAGTATTTCTCCACTAATCCTTCCTGCACCATCTCGTATACGAAGAGGACTGCACCTTGTTATCCAGAAGCCATCGTGCTAAGGCCGGTGTGTACTCCATTAACCTCCGATCTAATCACCGGAACTGAGGCAGCACTGGATATCTTCGAATACTCGAAACCAGCGTTACTCCAATTTTTGAACCATAGAAGAATTAGACAATCAGTTTTTAGTTTTATTTTGATATGATTCTCTGGAGTCTTCGCTTTCTTTTTTTTGTTTACTTATATTCTTTCATCGAATGATTTTGTCTAGGTGCAATGGGCAGTGGCCACACGGTTTTATAAAGGGAGTAGTTTTGATGATAATTACAAAGTCGTTTTCAAATGGGTATGGGGATTATTTTTCAACGGTATGGTTTGCTTGCTTCAATAGGACACAATAGGTAATGGAGGAACATCCAGGCAACATTATCTCCTATATATGTTTTGTTTTCATAGGCATACACATAAGGGTGATAAATTTCAACGTAGGTGAATGGGTTGTCTTACCATTTAGAAGCAAGAAAGTAAAGTAGCTGGAAAAATGAGGCATAGAGTAGAAATTTCCCATTGTACTCAGCACGTTTTGTATTTATTATGGTTAAATTTTTAGGGTACCGTACTATACGAACTTTTATCATTTAACGTTTGCTATCGACAAAAATAAAAGTACCGCTGTATCGACCAACGCCCCACGATCCCAAAAATATAATAATATAGACTGGTTAACTCATATTGTGAAACCCCGAAATATTGATATAGGATGCAAAATACTCCAAATAAAAAGTTGCATATTTAGTTAATTAAAAATTATAGTAAAATTCTAAAAATTAAATTATAATTACGCATCAAAGGTTTTGTCTAGATTCGAAACCGATATTTAATTATATTAAATTATCATTATGTTTTATAATCGATTCCATAGCGATTTTCTGAGACTTTAAATTGGACATATCTTAACATCTATACGATGGAATCTCGGTTTTTCTCTTTCCTTATAAAATTATCATCTAATCGATTCAAGAGGTTCTTGTTTTACTGAAATCCGATTTATATTGGATCCGGGATAACCGATTGAAGTTTAAATCGAAAATTACGAACTACCACGCCATTTCGAGCTCGTTTTAATTTAATTATAATAAATATAAATTCGAACTCCATTTTATATAAATAATTTCGATATAAAATCCATTTATATCACCAAATTAATATTTAAAACGAAATTTAATATTCGTAATTAATGTCCAAAAATCTGGGATGTTACACGAGTTTAGACCCAACAGTGGAATAAGACTGCCCGGACTCGACCGACATATCCGGCATCCACATGTTGTAGGCCTGATGTGGGAGGTCTACCCCGTTATAATCATAATTGGACATGGTAATGAATTGGATTACTTAACCTAATTTAATCCATAGGGATTGTGTGATTATGAACTTAAGTTAGGGTTAAGTAAAATGGAATGGATAGTGGGTGGGTTAAGCAAGTTTGGGGGGGCGGGTAATATTTATATATAAGCCCACAAACTTAACCTAATAAGGTTATGTCATTAAAGACACCTAGTGGTATACATAACCAGAGGAGATAATAATAAAGTTATGTAATTAAAGACACCCTTTAGGGTAAGCATAACTGGTATAGGACTATGTAATTGAAGACACATACATGTATACATAGTCAGGGAAAAATTTAGTGGGGATACAAGATAAAGGGGAGAGCTTGTATCATATTGTGTGGAACCCATTTTAGTCCGTAACCCGAAGTAGGTATCAAATAAAGAACTCCGTACTAGGGGGAGAAGAGACACGCTTACTGATTGATTATAAGAGATCCAAACGAGACGAACGGTGTGGGCGGCTCAAACCAACCGGACCATGTGTGTGCATGAGCCGGGCAGAAGGGGATAAGACGACCGTGACACCAGTAGATATGGTTGTGCACATCTTGGGAAATGAAGGGTTGCCACTTTCTGAAGTGATATCTCGTACTATGGGGCCAGCACAGGGTATCTACAGAGTAGAGAGCCGATCGATTAGGTTAGTGGTTAGGGTACATTTGGACATGTGCCGTATGCCTACCGCATTATAGTGAAAGGGATCATCTCATTCTGGTTATACTAGTAATAGTGCAGAGTAATCATTAGTGAAGCATATACACCTCACCCTGTCTGCCTTGTCACACCTGCCAGTTATGTAGTGATTTCTCTTGCCCACTTTATATGCCTATCATGTTACTTTTACTTATTTATTAGCTAAAAGTAACTAGACACGCCAGTCTTTATGTCTGACCCCTTTGTTTCTCCTTCTTTCTTCCGTTTACCCCCTCCAGGTTCTCAGGGAGGAAACACTCAGGCTTAGTCAGGACTCAGATATCATCTTGCAAGGAGCTACCTCTAATGTATGGCTCAAGTTCTTGTCTCTACTATTGCTTAACTCTTTTGTTTGGGGAATTATGCTTTTTATTTACTTATGTACTCTGATGGTGCAAGACAAAAGTTATTTTATTGTAAAGGTTTTTGTGACTTACGGTATTGTAGACAACGGTATTATGATTTATGTTTGAAATAAAAATTTAAATTCCACTGCTATCTTATTTAAGTCTGTCTTGTAATTAAAACGTGTCAGTTTTCCTATAACGCTTCCCGAAACTTAATGCATTCCCTTAGTAAGTGATATTAACAGACGTGGGGTGTCACAAGTGTTGCACATCACAACACAATAATTCCAACTGCAACACTGCATTCATGTCTAATGCAACAACATATGAATGTTGTTGCAGAAGATCAGAGAAAGCATAGCTTTCGCCACACTTTTCATGCAACGCACACAAATTAGTGCCAAATATGCCCATTTTTGTAATAGTGGGATATCGCTTATTGTTGTAATCAAAAATTGATCACAACACTCCAAGGTTTTTAAGCTACACTTCACAAAAGTAAGATTTGAAAAAATGGAGCCATGAAATATAAAAGTAAGTAAAAACGCGGGAATTTTAGAGTGGTTCGGATTAGAGTCGGCCTACGTCCACTATAGAAGCTATTTTCATTATCATAGAAGGATTTACAAAGTACATCGCTTCATTCATTACACTCATTTCACTCATTTAAAATGATCTCTTTTATTTTCTCTCTTTTAAAATGATATTCTCGACTTTTCTCTCTTTTTGCCCTAGATTTCACTTGAATTCATGAAGGAATCAGTAAGATATCTTGCTTTTTTATGGTTTTTGAGTAGATCTTCAACCACTTGAACATTTAGATCATCCTCTTTGGTTCCATAATGATTATGTGTTAGATCTAGGCTTCAGAGAGAACTAATGGAGGTTAGAGAGGTTTGGAGTGGTGGAGAAATGAAAACGGCAGCCCTTCGATATGGAAAAATCGGTCCCTTGAATGGCGGATAAGTGGGGGTACTTATAGGTGGAATTTGGAGGGAGTGGAAAAGCTAAAATTTATGTGTGCAAGCTATGGTCGGTCGCAAACATAATTACAAAAACACCACTGGGCAGCTGGCAATGGTTGGCATGCACTATATTTCCACAAGACCCATAGGTACACGACCCATAGGTGCATCATCCATCGGTGCACGACCCATATGTGCACGACCCATAGGTGCACGACCCATTGGTGCACGACCCATTGGTGCACGACCCATAGGTGCACGGCCCATAGGCGCACGACCCATTGGCGTATGACCCATAGGTGCAAGACCCATAGGCGCATGATCTATAGGCGCAAGACCCATAGAGGCATAACCCATAGGGTAACGACATGTCCGACCCATAGTACCATTAGAATGTTGACCCATTTTTTAGGCTTAGATCCAATCTATCAATATGCGCATGATTTTTAGTGGACAAACATTTGCCCCTCGAAATTTGAAATTTTTTGTTGTATAAAAATTGCAAGCTTCGAAGTGACTTATTTTAGTGCCTTTTGATAGATTGCAATCTAATTTACATGGTTCGACATCATCTGTCTTAGCACGGATTGGAATACACATACAATATCATTGCATGTGTGTTTTATTTTTGTATATGGGTCAGAATATTTATTACACTATTAATTGGACATAAAATAAAAATTTTAATAGGCCAAGCACACACACGATGGGCCAGAACAACCCACTTAGACATTGCCTCATATATCACTCTTGGGTCGGTAGCTTTTCCATTATCCCACTTTCTTAATTAGAAAACACTTTAATGGTGGCTGCCCTCCTTTGAAATATTCTTTTGCACAAACTTTGTTGTGCTAATAGACGCTTCAGTTTTGAATTCTAGCATTTTTCGTTGATGACGTCGGTGAATGCCCCAGTTTTAACTTAGGATCGAGTACGTAAAACAAATAAAATTTTCGATGAACTGGTCATGCTCGATTTTTAATGAAATGGTTGTGGCCAATTCACGCTGAATTATTTGTTTAACGAACTTGTCTTGCCACTAAATTTCTATCGAAGCAACATACACTTTTTAAAGCGAACGACGATCGTGTCTTTTTCCACTGCTAAAACTGTCTTGTAACAATAAAAAACATTGCACATTTTTGGGCGAATATTTTGTTATCAACTTCCCATATCGAAAACAGATTAGTCAGTTAAAAATTTTAATTGTGGCGAATTTTTATTTTGAATTGAATGATGTGTCTACACAGAACTGTTTTATTCAATGGTTTATTACTCGTCAAATATCATATGCACAGACACAACATTCTTATACGAATTCGCGTTGACGCTTAAGATGAACTAATCGACAAAAGCCAACTGTGGATTTCAGCCTTCGTTATTTTAATGACTTATATAATCTTGTACAACTTTTCACACTTTGGAAATGCGTACTTGTGATTTATTTCCTGCTTTCTCTTGGGGACGCTTTCTATATCCTTGTTCCCCCACTCAAGGAGGCCTTTGCATTAAGTGCCCCCGCTCAAGGAGGACTCATATTTTGTGCCCCCGCCTGTGCAGTTAAAGCGCTCAACGGATCTAATGCGGTGGAGGCGCAAAAAGTTGCAGTGGGGATAAAGCAAGGAAATAGCAAGATATAGTGGATGAGTCTAAAATAGCATATAAAATTTGTATTTATTTCTTTTACATATATATAAATGATAAATAAATGGAAAATTAACATTCAACTTATTTATAATTTGTACATTCTTAATTTAAATAAAAGCGTAAGCAAATATATATATATATATATATATAAATAAGTGTAAACTTTTATTTAGTTTGACTAAATTTAATTTAATATTATATTATTTTATATTCTGAAACATATATGTTTAAAATTATATTTGTGAATAATTTATGATGCATAAATGTCATTTTACTTCATTTTTCTTATAGAAGATATAGCGGAAATAGCGGAATATAACTGAAATAAGGGGATATATTGAGAATATCGAAATATAGTGGGGCTTAAAGCGGAAAGGCTATTTCAGAGGCTATTTGGAAATAGCGTAGCGTTAGAATCCCACTACACGATATAATGGGGATATGGTGGGGTAATAGCGGGGAATAAACTGCACAGGCCCCCGTTACGGGAGGTCTTATATTTTGTGCCCCCG
Source organism: Allium sativum (assembly GCA_030737875.1). Lineage (NCBI taxonomy): Eukaryota > Viridiplantae > Streptophyta > Magnoliopsida > Asparagales > Amaryllidaceae > Allium > Allium sativum. The sequence goes on along the minus strand of CM060912.1, from coordinate 49,557,609 downwards.
CTAGGGGAGGTTTTATATTTTGTGCCCCCGCTAGGGAAGGACTTATATTTTGTGCCCTCGCTAGTTGAGGACTTATATTTTGTTCCCCCGCTAGGGGAGGTCTTATATTTTGTGCCCTCGCTAGGGGAGGACTTATACTTTGTGCCCCCACCATGGGAGGTCTTATATTTTGTGCCCCCGCTAGGGGAGGTCTTATATTTTGTGTCCCTGCAAAGGCAGATCTTATATTTTGTGCCCCCGCTAGGGGAGGTCTTATATTTTGTGCCCCCGCTAGGGGAGGTCTTATATTTTGTGCCCCCTAACTTATATTTTGTGCCCCCGCTAGGGAAGGTCTTATATTTTGTGCCCCCGCTAGGGGAAGTCTTATATTTTGTGCCCCTACTAGGGAGGACTTATAATTTGTGTCCTCGCTAGGGGAGGACTTTTGTTGTTTCACCTTTTCTCGGGGCAGGCGCAAGTTCCTTTATCGGATGCTTGATTTGGCAGGCTATCTCAATTAAGAAACCGGGGCCTTGGATCTCTCATTCGGGAAAGTGCCCCTTCGACAAAAGTTACAACCCTTTGGTTTGTTTGTCGCAGCGCTTGCTCGTGGTTTGAATCTTTACGACTCTTCCCATTCTCTTTTCATGGCAATCGCTTTTTATTTTTGCATTTGCGCATGTTGATATTCACAGCATTTGGCGCTTGAACCAGTGTTGTTGGGGTCGCTATGTTTTGTCAGATTCTTAAGGAACAAGCACTCAGCGGTTAGCTTATAATATAAAATCATCTATAAGAAAATTTTGATTTGACAATTTTTTTGCAAGTAATAGATCTATTCAGGCAAATATGCTTTTAGTCATAAAGCTTATGTCTAGTACAATGTTTGTAAAATATTACAAACTGTTTTACAAGAATTTTGAAACATAACATGAAGTAAAGCATGAAGTAAAACACGAAATAAATTTGTGGCAATGATGATCGCTTATTCCAAGCCATTAAAATTGGAGCACCACCATTGGTTATCAGTTGATCATTTGCCTCAAATTGGTTTGAGTGGGAGCTACGTTGCTTGGATCAGATTGACCATTTGATGTATCTTGCCCTTGGGGAGTGGCAGAAGGATTCGTAGCTTGTGGATTCTTTACATATTGTTGCAACCTGATTTTCCAGATCAATTCCTTGATGAGGTTCTTCAAGCGTCGGAATTCATTAGTATTATGCCCAGGTTGACTGTGAAAGCGACAGAATTTTCCAGAATTCGCAACTCTCTTAGAAATACTCAGTGATGGTGGATTTGGATAGTGTTCAGTATCATTGGTGGCATGGTAAATGTTTTCGGAGTATTATTTATAGGGGAGAATTTAGCGGGGGTAAAGAAGCGAGTGTTCTTGCCATCTCGATTATCTTTCCCGTCGTTTCCTCTCTTTTGTCCTCTGTGATTCTTCTGATTGTATTGAGTAGCAAAAATTTTTGGGAGCTTCAAGAAGTTGGTTAAGATCAATAATCTAAAGAGGCACAGGATTATTGTCCACTCTCATACACTCCTCTACATTTTTATAGAATTTTTCAAGCGTGTTTGGTTCTTTATTTTTAATCTATCTACCGAATTCTCTTTTCTCATCTATGGCGCTGATTAGAGACATTAAGATCATGCGGGGCTCAGGATTCCCCACCTTGGACAAAGAAGTGTTGAACCACTTGAGGAAAGCTTTTACAGACTCTCCAGGATTCTGTTTCATTGATGTCAGAGAAGTAACATCCTTAGCCTTCGTAGCTTGTATCCTAAACTACTCCTTGAATTTCAGAGTCAAATCAGCAAATCAGTCAACGAACTTGGGCGGCAACCTTGTGAGCCATAATGATGCGACACCTCTAGATAAAGAGGGAAGCACAAGCACTTGATCTCGTCCGTTGCCTTGGCTTCATTCATATGTCATTCATATTTGTAAAGGAAGTGATTTGGATCAGCAGTCCCATTATATGGAGGCAGAGTAGGATGAGTGAACTTTTTAGGGAACTCGTCTTTGCGAATCCTTTTAGTGAATGGATTTTTGCTAGGGGAGAAGTCCCATTCTATCTCACTGTCATTATAGGCCATGCTATCTTTCATGATTTTCTTTATCTTATCTGCGATATACTCTTCCGAGTTGTGTCATTTCGCAGAGCGAACTTCGATCTCTTTACTAGATGCCTGTCTTGGTGAGCGATCGCGATTAGAGGATCTAGGTCTTTTACCTCCACTATGAGGAGATGCCCCATTGGCGGGACTAGCAACTGTTCGAGTATTTCGATCGGAATGAAATTTAGAATTCATCTTGGAGCCTTGGACATCAACGTTTCCTTTGTCACTTTCCCATCCATCAAGCCCTTCCATGTTATCATTACGATGATGATCACAGGCTGACGAATTCGCGTTCTCTTCAAGGTTCATGTGAACCTTTTGAGGTGGAGCTGGATTTGCTTGTGCATTCATCTTATCAATAAGAGCTTGATTATCATCCAACAAAGCTTTATTTGAAGCATTCATCCATTGATTTAAGTTGGCCACAACGACATCTAGCTCAGCTTTGGTTACTCGAACTCCACCTGTCGAGTTTTCTCCAACTTCAAAGTGGTTGGTTAGCGGTGTTTCCTCGTTAGCAACGTTGTCGGGTTTTCCAACGATTTTGCTTGCAGTCTTTTTTGACTTTTCCATTATTTCGGACAAGGCTTTAAACTTTGAAGAGAATTCGTCAATTGGCCTGGATCTTATATTTGGAGAATCTATCGTAGAAGCAGGCTTCAAGTTTCACTGTCTCTGCAAAGCACGTAACCTTGTGGTCATGGGTTCGAGCCCCACGGTGGGCACCAAAAATGTTGCAATCAAAAATTGATCACAACACACCAAGGTGTTTGAGCAACACTTCACAAAACTACGATTTGAAAAAATGGAGCTATGAAATATAAAAGTAAGTAAAAACAAGGGAATATTAGAGTGGTTTGCCTAGAGTCGACCTACGTCCACTGTAGAAGCTATTTTCATTATCATAGAAGGATTTACAAAGTACATCGCTTCATTTATTACACTTATTTCACTCATTTATAATGATCTCTCCAATTTTCTCTCTTTTAAAATGATATTCTCGACTTTTCTCTCTTTTTGCTCTAGATTTCGCTTGAATTCATGAAGGAATCGGTGAGATCTCTTGCTTTTTGATGGTGGTTGAGTAGATCTTCAACCACTTGAACATTTAGATCATCTTCTTTTGTTTCATGATGATTTTGTGTTAGATCTACGCTTAAGAGAGAATTAGTGGAGGTTAGAGAAGTTTAGAGTGGTGGAGAAATGAAAATGGCAGCCCTTCGGGGTGGAAATATCAGTCCCTTGAATGGTGGAGAAGTGGGGTATCTATTGGTGGAATTTGGAGGGAGTGGCAAAGCTAAAATTTATGTGTGCAAGCTATGGTCGGTCACAAAAATAATTACGAAAATGCCACTGGGCAGCTGGCAATAGTTGGCATGCATTATATTTGTGGAAGACCCACAGGCGCAGGACTCATAGGTGCACGACCCATAGGTGCACGACCCATAGGTGCGAGACCCATTGGGGCACCACCCATAGGTGCACGACCCATAGGTGCAAGACCCATAGGTGCACGACCCATAGGTGCAAGACCTATATGTGCAAGACCGATAGGTGCAAGACCCATAGGTGCATGACTCACAGGCACAAGACCCATAGGCGCAAGACCTATAGGCGCATGATCCATAGGCGCAAGAACCATAGGAGCATGACCCATAGACGCATGATCCATAGGCGCATGACCCGTAGGCGCATGACCCATAGGGTAATGACATGTCCGACCCATCGTACCATTTGAATGTTGACCCATTGTTTAGGCTTAGATCTAATATATCAATATGCACATGATTTTTAGTGGATAAGCACTTATGCACTTCATGTGAAAGAAATATTACTAAATATCTTCAACTTGTGTTGATTTTTTCGACAAGATAAAATTTCTACTCATAGATCTCACTTATATTGGGAGCCATCAGTTACTTTTCTAATTTGAGGATTTATTTGATTTTAAATTGAGTAGATGGCATGCATGAATAAATTCATGCCCCCTACTGCATGAACAGTGCAATTCAATGCTTAAGGAAGACTATATATGCATTCCATTTCACATTAAAACACATAAATATTAAGACTAAGATTAAACATCTATAATGGTAACAAAAAACAACTTCTTACTAAAGGTATGTATAGGCAATATGCAAAAAACTAAGGCCAATTTTTTTTTTCAACAAGATAAAATTAAGGCAAAAAACAACTATTTTATCACACCAGTACTAATTGAGTTGGAGAGATTTCAGAAACTTACATATACCTCAAACCAATAATATCATATAGCAAACAAACCAGTGTAAATAATAAGCAGATATTTGTGATCATCTGATATAGAGTTCGACAATAATCCAAACTTAAAATAAAAAAATTGAATTGCTAACAAATATATACGTACTGTATTTGCAGACTTTTTTCTAATTAATAAAAATTCTATTTTGTGGGGCCATACTAAATCTAACAGCTTACTACTCCTGAATGGATCTACATATGCATGAATTAATATCAATTTATAAAGTGAGATCTGATAGTCATGTTCGGCTTCAATACCTAGAGAAAGGATTGACACAAACTTAAAGGGGGAAAATCGATCTTTTTGTTCAATCTACCTTTTTGTTCAAGGAAAGCAACGGCTTAATCAAATAATGCCTAAAATCGATGGATGGTTGCAGAATCAATGCGGAATGAACTCCGTAGACAACCAGAGGGAAGGGAGCAAACCAGGAATCGATGCGGAATGTAGAAAGGAGGGAATTCATGGAATTACATTTTGTGAACTGGATTTTGTCGAAGGGAGGGAATGAATTAGAGGAAAGCATTAAATAAGAGGGAGAGTGAAAATTAGATTTTGTGAAGAACCTGAAAAGCAAATTTCAACGGCCAAAATTAGGAGGGAAGGATAAAACATAAGGCGGACAAAATTTATGCCCTATTATTTGCTATTGCATGACAACTATGTCATGGTTTACTTTTTAAAACAATCACTTAATTGTTATTGGATTGGTCAATGTCATGGTTTAATGTTCAAAGTAATGGTTTATCCCAACTAATGACTAGCATACTTAACTATTGCAAGTTGAATTATCGTGCAATCTTTGCTTGCTATCAATATATTATTTTCTTGTAGTGGCATACACACACAAATATACTCGTACCTTAGCATGTATTTTTATTTGAGTTCATAAAATAAAAGATATCAAGTTGAAGTTCTAGCATGCTAAACAATATTCATTTTTGAAGTCAGTTTCTTTCTCATGAACTAATGGGTGTGACAAAAATGATTGTGACATGAACTAATGGGTGTGACATTTAGCCGATCTCAAATGTTAATAGTCTATTATCGTTTGCCTTTTAGTTGATAGTACAGGTCATGGTTAACTAATACCTGAATCCTCATCTTCGGAAATTTACCAGTGATATGATAATGTGAAGTCCATGCTAAATACTTTCAAGTTGCTTTATATATATTTTTGTTCAGTAATGCCAATTAGATTGATATAAGGTCATATAGTGGACAAAATCAAAAGATCGAAAATGACCTTGAGCTATTAGTGTGCCTCGTATTCTTACTTGAATCAAGGTATTAATTTTCATTTTGTACTTCAACTGCTCCATTAGTTTTCTTTATTTAGCTATGTTGTGTAAGTGTGCTGAATATGTCTCATCATTTTTTTATTGCTTTACTGTGTCATATATCATGTGATCCTACAAAGTCATACAAATTGTACATGTATGTAATTCTTAAAAAGTGAACTTATATATTCGTCATTCCCATACCATAAACGCACCTGCACTAGCACATTAAAGTAGGCAATGAAATACACCTACACATAAAAACTAAATAATAACCTCCTGTTTAAAAATATAACTAAAAGGAAACACCATTCTGTCATTCGTATTAACTAAATTTTATAAAAATTAAACAAGTTTTCAGGTGTTCATCACAAGTCATCTCAGCTCTGTTCGCTCCTCAAAGCCAAAATCTCCATCTACATCACTAGGTATAATGTCTTCACCTTCATTTCCCGCAACCTCAATGAGTAGCTCCTTTAGCTCCCGCAATTGCATTTTGTCGTGGGAAGCCAATGTCGTAGCCATAGTCGCCATAGTCGTCCGCCTCCGTGACATCGTAGCAATATGCCATAGCCTCCGCCTCGCTGGCCCTCTCTAGCCGTAGTCACAACCCTGTTAGCCTTACTAGCCGCCCTGAGCAAGCCACATTGTTGTACCCAAAGGCATATCCATAGCAAAGCAGTAACATGTACTTTAGTGTAACAACCAGAATTCTACGCATCGGAGGATCGTAGAATATTTATTTCTCATACGAAGTCATATGGTCGTTTAGAGTTGGGGAACGACTATTGGGGTCATTTACCATGTTCATGATTTTTTCCGATTTTTAAATGACCGTTTTGCCCTTAGCTGATTTTGTTTCGTCCATAACTTTTGATTGGAAAGGAGTTTTGACCTGAAACCACTTCCACTGGCTTCAAATGACGGTTTACCTTTCGTAGAGTGATCACATGTGAAAAACGGACTTACCGTTTGGGAGATATGGCTGAAATAAGGTTTTAAAGGTGAAAAACTGCATAACCGGGCCAAATAGGTGGTTGGTAATTAGGCCCATGACCCATTTCGGGATTAGGGTTATGGGAGGGCTGAAATGAGTTAGAGTTTCATTCCATTTCAGTTTTCTAGCCTCCACTTACTTCTAAGAAACCCTAATAATGGCCTCCAACCACTAAATCACCTCCAAATCACTTGCAACTTGAAGATTGGGATTAGCAACATCAAATCAAGGGAGATCTTCACCAAATCAAGATTAGAGCTGCTGTTTTGTGTTGGTATTCGTGCCATATCAGAGATTTATTTTAGATCTAAGGTTTATTTGTGGCTAAGGTGAGTGATTAGCTTGCATTCACACTAATTATGGATAATTATGGCTAATTAGTGTTAATTAGCAAATTTATGCATGTTAAAAATCTAGAAAAATATTTACAAATTCTTAAATGATGTTTTAGACCTCTGCTAGAAATTTGGGTTAGTTTGGTTAAATTTTGCTAATCCTATCATTAATTATGCTTGAACATGCTTAAGGGAAAATATGGGGTTTTGGCTATATTTGATCCATTTTAACTTATCATATTGTTGTTTTGGTGTTTGAGGTCACTTCTACTTTTTGCTATGACTTTGTGGTATGCTTTGTGATTGATTAGAATAGTTAGAGCGGTCAAAAAACGCTGTCTAATGGCGTAAAACACTTGCTGGAAAAGTTGCAGGAAACTACAGGTTTCATACCAGAGGTGGAGTAACGGATCGGACCGGAGTTTGGCATAAGGCCACACGAACTGGAAAAGAGCAGGGGATCGGATCAGAGATAGGGAGGAGAAGCAGACCAGAGGACGGACGTCTTGAACCGAACCGAAGGCAAGAGGGGAAGAACTGAACTGGAGACCCGAACGTTATACCTGAACCGACCCGAGTGGTCATTCGCGACCCAAACCGAACCGATGGAGCAAGGGTACACCGAACCGAACCACACTATGAGAGGCCGAACTGAACCGAGTTGCTGAAATGCCACACTGAACGAGGTGTAGGAGACCGAACCGAATCGATGGAGCAATGAAATCCGAACCGATCCGGTGATGACCAATAACCCGAGATGCAAAGGTAGTCCAAATGGAAGTTAGAGCTCAGGATCCAGTTGGGAACCAATGAGTTCACTTCGTGATTGGAATTTGCTGCGGGACGTGTGCTAAGGAGTTGTCGACGTTCATAACTTCGATTCACCACTGAAATGAATGATAGGCTGCATATCAGTGCAGTAGAGTCATCATGACTTGAGGGGCAAAGTGATCGTGGCAGGACTACGTATCAGTGCAGTAGAGTCACCATGACTCGAGGGGCAAAGTGATCGTAGTAGGACTATGAGCCAGTGCAGTGGAGCCCTTGTGACTCCATGGGGCAGAGTGGACATAGTAAAGGATTAGTAAGGCTATGAGCCAGTGTAGTGGAGCCTTTATGACTCCATGGGGCATAATGGACATAGCTAAGGATTAGTGGCTATGTATCAGTACAGTGAAGCCATTGTGACTTCATGGGGCAAGGTGATCATAGCAAAGTATTGGGTGATCGAAGTGGTGAATATCGTATACTTTACGCACTGAGTGAGGGATGTGAGAATGGTTGCTATGTTTGATTGTTTGCCATCACTATGACATGCACACCCCAACCCCATATGATTACACACCATATGTTAGTGGCACCTTATAGCATTGTACATTATGTAGTGCTAACTCTTTGGTTGCAGGTCCAAGTTCAGGTATGGTTTAGTATACCTGTTATTGTTCTGTTTATACTTGCTACCACTCATACCAGACTGATGTCTGACCTAGATTTTTATGTTTCTTCTTATTACTCTGGGTGCTCACAAGAGCAGACTAGAGACAGGTTGGAGGGTATGCACGAGTAGCTGTACAGAAGACGAGCAGGAGGCTCCCACGTATTATCTACATGTATTCTCCCTGTGTTGTTGGTGGTCGCTACTTTGGGCATTAGTAGTGCACCTTTCTTGTTTAGCTTTTTGAGACAGTTTTAAAAGTTGTAATAATGTTGGCTTTGGATCATAAGCTGTATTTTGGATTTTCCGCTGCTATGATAGTTTATTCTCAGCTTATGCACTGTCTCACCTGTTTTGTGTCAAGTATATGTTATGATTATATTTTATTCCATGCGCTGTGAGACATATTACAGGTTCTTTGTTTGGTTCATTCTCTTCTTTCCTTTCTTCTGGCGACCGTCCCGTGCTAACTGGACATGTGTACAGTGCACTTTTGGAGGAAATGTCAGTTGGTGCAGGGCGGGCTGTCACATTTGGTATCAGAGCTCTATGTTGTGTAGTTAACCTAGGGAAAGATACCAGGGAGAGATAGTACGTAAAAGAGAGCGCGTATTTGTGATTACTTTGGTTTTCAAAATCTATATATATATATACTATTAGTAGTATAAGAATGAAGTCGTACTGCACTGGCACCACTATGGAGATGGTAAATCGTTTTCCCTTTACAGATTTGTCGATGAGCCGAGGTTTGTGTTGGCAGAGGAGCCAATAATGGGAATGCTCCTGACATGAGGGCTATGTTTACTGACCTCATGAGAGATATGCTCAGGGATATTCAGAGAGCGGCTCCTAATGTTGCTAATGATGGTGGTGTAGCCGTGCAGGCGCTTAGGGACGATTTCGCCAAGCTGTGCAAGGATTACACTAACCTTGGTGGGAAGCCGTTCCACGGAACGGAGTCGGCCACGGATGTTCAGGATTGGTTGAATTGTTGTGATCGTATCTTCGAAGACTTGGGTATCGAGGATGCGATGGAGAGAAGGCTAACATCTCGTCAGCCGCAAGGGCGAGCGATGAATTGGTGGAATGCTATTAAGACAGCCACACCAGAAGATCAAGTTACTTGGGACCAGCTTAAAGCTCGCTTTAGCGATAAGTTTATCCCAGCTGCTCAGAAGTCAGAATTGTTTAGAAAGTTCTTGGAGCTTAAGCAGAATGGTAGGGCAGTCTCGGACTATATTGCTGAGTTCGACACTTTGTCGAAGTATGGATTATCCCTTATCGATACTCCTGAGAAGAAGAATGAGAAGGTCATTACTGGTTTGGATGGATACTTGGGTGAAAGGCTTATTAACCACATCGGTGAGACTTTTGAATCGATTGTTGGGAAAGCTTTGAGATCGGAGAGTCTTTACCCTAAGTCAAAGATCGAGGTTGCATCTGCAGAAGGGCCAAAGCCGCAAGCAGGCGGTGGAGGTAAGAATAACTCTCAGAACAAGAGGAAATAGAATCAGACCAAGGATGGCCAGAAAAAGAGCAAGAAAGATGTTGAGTGCTTCAGCTGTGGTAAGAAAGGCCATTATGCGAAGGATTGTCGGGCCAAGCCAGTGGATATGAAGTGCTTCAACTATGGCCAAATGGGACATCATAAAGATAAGTGTCCATAACCTCTTAGAGAGAAGCAGATTGTGAAAGCATATGCTATTAGTTCTGTTCCATCTTTGTCGAATGCCCCAACTGCGGCGGAGAAAGGGAAGAATGTCGTCATTCAAGGTATGCTTTCTATTTCTGATGTACCTGTTCGAGTTTTGTTTGATACCGGGGCTTCATGTTCCTTCATATCTAGTGACCTGGTAGATAGGTTGGGACTGGAACCCGAGATAGTCGATAGACCTTTGGTTGTGATGAACCCGATTCGTGGTTCGGCTAACCTTAGCATGATTTGTTGTAATTTGGTCTTATCGAGTCATGGATGTATGTTTGTGATTGCTTTGTTTTGCGCTTTACTGGGTATGGCATTATTTTGGAAGTCGATTGGCTCCAAAGATACGGGGTGGTGGTAGACTGTAAGGGCTTTTTGGTGGCAGTTAGAGCAGATGATGGGCGAAGGGTAGTGCTTGGTAGTCTGCCTAGTGATGGGGTAATGGCTAGTTTTATAAATTCCCTCGTCATCCAGCATGATGAGTTGTCAGATGTGCCCATGGTTGGCTAGTATCCGGACGTCTTCGAGGAAGTGACCGGACTTCCACCACACCGAGAGATTGAGTTCCGTATTGATTTAGTGAAAGATGCCAGACCTATAGTGATGCCACTTCATCGTATGGCACCAAGGGAGCAACGAGAGCTCAGGGTGCAAGTAAGCGATCTTTTGAAGAAGGGATTTATTAGAAGAAGTGTTTCCGAGTGGGGAGCACTGGTTGTGTTTGCCACTAAGGCAGATGGTTCCCTTCGTTTGTGTATGGACTATCGCGAGTTGAATAATGTGACGAGGAAGAATAAGTATCCTCTTCCAAGGATAGATGATTTGTTTGATCAACTGGAAGGATCAATAGTGTTCTCCCAGTTGTACCTCGCGAGTGGATTTCATCAGCTCCGAGCAGCAGCTGATAGTATAGCTAAAACGACATTTCGGACGCCGTCTGGATTTTATGAGTGGTGGGTCATCCCATTTGGGTTGACCAATGCACTAGCACACTTCGTGGATCTTATGAATAGGGTATTCAGAGATCAATTGAACAAGTTTGTTCTTGTGTTCGTGAACGATATCCTTGTTTACTCGAGGACAGAGGAAGAACACAAGGAACATTTGAGAATAGTGATGGAAGTGTTGAGGAAACACCAATTGAAAGCGAAGTTTTCTAAGTGTCACTTCTGGAGGAGGGAAGTGAGATTCTTGGGCCATGTTGTTTCAGAGAATGGTATTGCCGTGGACCCTGCAAAGGTGGCTACGGTACAGGATTGGTCTATGCCCAAGAGTGCAACAGACGTAAGAAGTTTCTTGGGGTTAGCTGGATATTATCATAAGTTTATCCAGGACTTCTCCAAGATAGCGACACCGTTGACTCAGTTGACTAAGAAGAATCAGGCCTTCGTCTGGGACGGAGTGTGTGAGGATGCATTCAAGAGGCTAAAGGGAAAGTTGACGCGTGCCCCAGTGTTATTCATTCCTAAAGGGAATGAAGAGATGACAGTATACATGGATGCTTGTGGTACCGGACTAGGTGCTGTATTGATGCAAGGAGGTAGGGTATGCTAGTCGGCAACTGAAGCCGCATGAGAAAAGGTATCCTACCCATGATTTGGAACTGGCAGCGATCGTATTTGCGCTGAAGATGTGGAGACATTATCTCTTGGGAGAAAGATTCGAGTTGTTTACCGATCATAAATCGTTAAAGTATCTTTTCTCTCAGAAGGATCTAAATCTCCGTCAGCAGAGATGGTTAGAGTTCTTGGCTTCTTATGATTTTGATATCGCATACACACCAGGAAAGGGCAATGCGGTAGCTGATGCCTTGAGCATGAGACATGCCAGCTTAGGGGCTATGTTTCTTGAATGGAAGCAACTGGAGTATATCGCAGGGTACAATTTCAGACCAAAGTGCGAATTGGATCTAGAGTTGTTAGCTAGTTTGACGATTAGACCCACTTTGATTGAGCGGATTGGTTCCAGTCAAAGGGACGATCCTATCCTATTGGAAACCATCTCCAAGTTAGAAATTGGAATTGATGAGGAGATTAATTTGTATGGGCTTGATCGAGAAGGATGGCTTAGAAAGAAAGGAAGATTAGTTGTACCCAACGTCAATGGCTTGAGGGATGAAGCACTTAGAGAATGTCATAACTCAAAACTAACTGTACATCCCGGTGGTAACAAGATGTATCGAGACATGAAGCAGACTTACTACCGGGAAGAGATGAAAAGAGACGTTGGGAAGTTTATATCTAAGTGCATGAATTGCCAGCTAGTTAAAGCTGAGAAAAAGAAGCCTAGTGGTTTGTTACAACGTTTGGAAATTCCCGAATGGAAATTGGAACAGGTCTGTATGGATTTCATTGATGGTTTACCAAGGACTAGATCGGGACATGATAACATTTGGGTAATTGTGGACGATTGACCAAGAGTGTAAGATTTGTACCAGTTAAATCGAACAGAACTGTAGCTAAATTAGCAGAACTATATATGAAGTGGGTAGTGAGATTTCATGGAGTACCCAAAGGCATTGTGAGTGGCCGAGATCCGTTGTTTACTAGTGGATTTTGGAAAAGCTTACAGGAGGCTCTAGGGTCAAAATTACATCTCAGTACCGCGTATCATCCTCAAACCGATGGTCAGACAGAGAGGGTGAATCGATTATTGGAAGATCTCTTGAGAGCTTGTATATTGGATTTTGATGGATTATGGGATGACCATTTGCATCTAATAGAGTTTGCATATAATAATAGTTACCAATCCAGTATTGGTATGGCTTCATTTGAAGCTTTGTACGGGAGACCGTGAAACTCACCATCATGTTGGATAGAGACCGGTGAGAAGTTTGTGCTTGGACCGGATGTGATAAGAGAAACTTTAGATAAGATTAAGATCATTCAACAATGAATGAAGGCTGCCCAGGATAGGCAGAAGAGTTACGCTGATAAGAGGAGAAGAGACTTAAAATTCTTCGTTGGCGACTTGGTGTTTGTCAAGATTTCTCCATTAAAGAGCGTGATTCGATTTGGTAGGAGAGGCAAGTTAGCACCAAGATTTGTTGGTCCATTCCCAGTTCTCGAGCAAGTTGGGAATTTGGCGTATAAAGTTGACTTACAAAAGAAGATGGCGGGAGTTCATAACGTATTTCATAATTCCCAGCAAAGGAAGTTCGTGCACGACCCAGATATGACTATTTCACCTGATCAGTTAGAGGACTTCGAAGTGGAACCCGAGGCGGTTGGGTACCGCAAGACGATTCGTATTGTCGAGCACGATACGAAGCAACTTCGAAGGAAGGCGGTGAAGTTAGTCAAGGTTCAGTGGAGCAAGAACGGGAATGACTGTATTTGGGAGACAGAGGAGAGCACTAGGAAGACGTATCCAGAACTCTTTGCCTGGTAAGGTTTTCTTTGCGATTTAGTTATTCCGCATGCTAGGATAGACTTGTTTTGCATGTTTGGTTGTTTGCAAATGATTGATAGGCATGCGGGACCCTTTGTGTGTGTTTTGGTTAGGGAATTTCGAGGGCGAAATTTCTTAAGGGGGGAGAAAATGTAACAACCTGCATTCTACGCATCGGAGGATCGTAGAATATTTATTTCTTTCTCATACGAAGTCGTATGGTCGTGTAGAGTTGGGGAACGACTATTGGGGTCATTTACCATGTTCATGATTTTTGCCGATTTTTAAATGACCGTTTTGCCCCTAGTTGATTTTGATTCGTCCATAAATTTTGATTAGAAAGGAGTTTTCACCTGAAACCACTTTCGTTGGCTTCGAATGATGGTTTACCTTTCCGTAGAGTTGTCACATGTAAAAAACGGACTTACCGTTTGGGAGATATGGCTGAAATAAGGTTTGTAAGGTGAAAAATTGCATAACCGGGCCAAATAGGCCCATGACCCATTTCGGGATTAGGGTTATGGGAGGGCTGAAATGAGTTAGGGTTTCATTCCATTTCAGTTTTCTAGCCTCCACTTACTTCTAAGAAACCCTAATAATGGCCTCCAACCACTAAATCACCTCCAGATCACTTGCAACTAGAAGATTGGGATTAACAACATCAAATCAAGGGAGATCTTCACCGAATCAAGATTAGAGCTGCTGTTTTGTGTTGGTATTCACGCCATATTAGAGATTTTTTTCAGATCTAAGGTTTATTTGTGGCTAAGGTGAGTGATTAGCTTGCTTTCACACTAATCATGACTAATTAGGGCTAATTAGTGTTAATTAGCGAATTTATGCATGTTAAAAATCTTGAAAAATATTTATAAATTCTTAAATAATGTTTTAGACCCCTGCTAGAAATTTGGGTTAATTTGGTTAAGTTTTGCTAATCCTATCATTAATTATGCTTGAACATGCTTAAGGGAAAATATAGGGTTTTGGCTATGTTTGATCCATTTTAACCTATCATATTGTTGTTTTGGTGTTTGAGGTCACTTCTACTTGTTGCTATGACTTTGTGGTATGCTTTGTGATTGATTAGAATAGTTAGAACGGTCGAAAAATGCCGGCGTAAAACACTTGCTGGAAAAGTTGCAGGAAACTGTAGGTTTCGGATCGGAGGTGGCGTAACGGATCAGACCGGGGTTTGGCATAAGGCCACACGAACTGGAAAGGAGCAGGGGATCGGATCGGAGATAGGGAGGAGAAGAGGACCGGAGGACGGACGTCTTGAACCGAACCGAAGGCAAGAGGGGAAGAACTGAACTGGAGACCCGAACGTTATACCCGAACCGACCCGAGTGGTGATTCGCGACCCGAACCGAACCGATGGAGCAAGGGTACACCGAACCGAACCACACTAAGAGAGGCCTAACCGAACCGAGTTGCTGAAGTGCTACACTGAACGAGGTGTAGGATACCGAACCGAACCGATGGAGCAATGAAATCCGAAGCGATCCGGTGATGACCAATAACCCGAGATGCAAAGGTAGTCCAAATGGAAGTTAGAGCTCAGGATCCAGTTGGGAACCAATGAGTTCACTTCGTGATTGGACTTTGCTGCGGGACATGTGCTAAGAAGTTGTCGACGTTCAAAACTTCGATTCACCACTGAAATGAATGATAGGCTACGTATCAGTGTAGTTGAGTCATCATGACTTGAGGGCAAAGTGATCGTGGCAGGGCTATGTATCTGTGCAGTAGAGTCACCATGACTCGAGGGGCAAAGTGATCGTAGTAGAACTATAAGCCAGTCCATGGAGTCCTTGTGACTCCATCGGGCAGAGTGGACATGGTAAAGGATTAGTAAGGCTATGAGCCAGTGCAGTGGAGCCTTTATGACTCCATGGGGCAGAGTGGACATAGCGAAGGATTAGTGGCTATGTATCTGTGCTGTGAAGCCATTGTGACTTCATGGGGCAAGGTGATCATAGCAAAGTATTGGGTGATCGAAGTGGTGAATATCGTATACTTTATGCACTGAGTGAGGGATGTGAGAATGGTTGCTATGTTTGATTGTTTGCCATCACTATGACATGCACACCCCCACCCCCGTATTATTACACACCATATGTTAGTGGCACCTTAGAGCATTGTACAGTATGTAGTGCTAACTCTTTGGTTGCAGGTTCAGGTATGGTTTAGTATACCTGTTATTGTTCTGTTTATGCTTGCTACCACTCATACCAGACTGATGTCTGACCCAGAGTTTTATGTTTCTTCTTATTACTCTGGGTGCTCACACGAGCTGACTAGAGACAGGTTGGAGGGTATGCACGAGTAGCTGTACCGGAGACGAGCAGAAGGCTCCCACGTATTATCTACATATATTCTCCCTGTGTCGTTGGTGGTCGCTACTTTGGGCATTAGTAGTGCACCTTTCTTGTTTAGCTTTTTGAGACAGTTTTAAAAGTTGTAATAATGTTGGCTTTGGATCATAAGCTGTATTTTGGATTTTCCGCTGCTATGATAGTTTATTCTCAGCTTATGCACTGTCTCACCTGTTTTGTGTCAAGTATATGATATGATTATATTTTATTCCATACGCTGTGAGACATATTACAGGTTCTTTGTTTGGTTCATTCTCTTCTTTCCTTTCTTCTGGCGACCGTCCCGTGCTAACTGGACATGTGTACAGCGCACTTTTGGAGGAAATGTCGGTTGGTGCGGGACGGGCCGTCACATTCAGCTTCTTTTTTGAAGATAATTTCAACAAGTTTTGAATGGTTATCAATTATGGATTCTAACGTTCGTACTATTACATGAATCATTCATGAATAATTTTTTATTTGTAGCCAAGTTCGATTTTGTTAATAAAAATAAGGTTTTTGAGGTTCAGGAAATGTTTGATTTGCTTAAATTTTCTGCTTAGAACAATGCAAACGTAGATCTAGATGTCGTGATATGAGTAAACTGCTTATATAAATGTAAAATGAAGTTTATGTTAAAGCTTGATCCTATTATAAATACACACACACACATGTATATATATATATATATATATATGTGTGTGTGTGTGTGTGTGTGTATTTATGTGTATATATATGTATGTATGTATATATGTATATGTATGTATATGTATATATATATATATATATGCACATGGGTACTTTTATAACATAAGCATTATGTCAATTTTATCTCCAAAAGTCTGCATAATAGGTTTCCTAATATGCACGAGTATATAAAGCCTTTACTATATTGGCAATAGCTTGATTAATATAAAAATATAATCTATTTACCTTGATGACTGTTAGGAATGCCTCACATGTTGTTAAGGAGGAATGATGGTTTGGATGCAAAGTCCTACATCACCAAATAAATTAGCGGAGGCAAGTACAAATATGAGCTGGTAGGCACGTAACATCGGGGATTCCTTTTGTTACAAGGATGCGTGTTGAAACGACCCAAAACTCGCCCTTACGGGAAAGCCCGGAATGAGTTGAGAACATGAAAAATCCGAACACAAACAATAGAACATTTCATTGCTGTTACAACAATTACATCAGAGTACAAGAATATAACAGAGTATGAATAAATAATATACATCAGAAAAATCCCAGAGATTAAAATACATTAAATTTGTAGCATAAAAATAATACATAACACAACTGAAAGAGATACACGGATACAAAGCTTTCCGAATATAGCTCCAGCTGTAAATCCAGGATCCTAGGAAAAAAATATCTGCAAAAACCAAAACTACTAGCTGCCCGTGTGGAAAATAGGGGCACCTAGAGTTTAGGTTAAAACAATAAACTCCAGGTCAGTCATGGGACTGGTGTGAGAACTAAAACGGTTATTTAAAACTTCACTTTGAAGTTAGGTATATCAAGGGACCACGCCGTATAACACAGAACGGGTTTACCCCCATGAATGCCAGTGCATAAAAATAAACAGCGCAATACATTTTGAAAAATGAAGCTATTATAAGACTTAGGTCCCATCACACAATGCAACACAAGCCGGAGGACAGAGTTTTCCCTTATAATAACCAAACATGCTTGGTACGATTTAAAACAAATCATTTGATACTATTATAAGTGCATAGTGTTAAAAAAAACTTCAACTATAAATGTATCAATCATAGACGACATGGGTACCATATATCATGTCGCCATACTAGGTCTACAATCAAAACCGCATGATGTCGTATTGGAAGCTGGATTTCCATCATGAACCAAGGCAAGGGATCGTCCTTACCAAATTCAAGACAATCTAACCTACCATGTCTCAGGCTACAGCCGCAACTGCACCTAGGAGCCACATGGACGGTCCTCCATTACGTTTGAGGATTATAACTCCTGAACAATGCATTTCCCTGACCTATGGGGTGTAATGGTCAGTATGTCGACCATATAATCCATCGGCCCGGTAGTGACCGATATATCTGAGGCGCCTCGATTTCCAACAACCACATAAGTAAAATGTCTGGGTTCCATACCATGACACCACTCCTAGCTAGAAAGAAACACACATTCTCCCTGGATCCTTCATCACGTTTTTGGTACATACTGGGGAGTGAAGCTCGCGAATTAACGCTATACACAAAGCTATGCTATTTAAAGTCGTGCTTTGATCATCAAACACACGACTCTGCTTTTCAATAGAAGCCTTGATCATCTGCATCCCAGCATGCCACACTGACAATTCACGCCATGCTACTGATGTCTATCGATATATAACTTCTGACCTCATAGGTCTCAAAGAAGGGCATTAAGCAAGAGAATAAATTCTCCATCGCCAAACAGATATATATTTAACAGAGATCAATCAACACAGAATAAAATCCAATATCAGACACACATCCATTTACTAGTCCGTTTTGGGTCTGAACGAAACCGGAGGCACCTTATTCCTCGTTCCATATGTCCAATACAGGGGAGAGGTCCTCACATATCCGGTCGATCTCCAAGTACGTCTGGACGATCACCACTTATTACTTTGTCTTGGGTGTACAGCCCAATCAAAACATCAGTAATCATCCAAACGATGCGAAAACCTCCTGTTTTCAACCACCGTCTTCATCGTCGACTTATCGTCGAATCAATTATTTAGAATGGGTATACACCCGGACTTTCCAAATAATTCACGTATCCTATAATAAAGTGCTATAAAAACACAACATACGCCTCATTCTAATCCAGAATATTCTTGTATTCAAATATTCTTTTCACAATTTAAAACAAATTAAGGTTTTCCAAAATAGTCGGGATTAGCGCACCTTACCGAAGTAATCACTTATTATATTTCCCAATCCCAACCTATTCATCCCATGGAGCAAAACTGGTAATACTCCATATCTAACACGACGGTGTTATCAGTAAATTTAATTACCATTTCACGTTCGAATCTAATTATAGATTTAATTATCGCTTGGAGGCAAAAATGTTGGTACTCCACTCTCGATCATTTCCCAAATTTAATAATTTAAATTATCACATTCACATTTTAATCTAATTAAAGATCCATTAAAAGTTCACTTAGTTTTAATCTTCCAACAATCGTTATTAATGATTATTCAACTTTGGAAAAAACAAACATGCCGCATCGACAATCTATACCGTACCACTGATTTCTGTCGATATATAACCTCTAAGCTCGTACGTCTCACAGAAGGGTGTTAAGCAAGAGAATAAATTCTTCGCCACCAAACAGATACATATTTCACAGAGATCAACAATATGGTTCGAAATACAGTGTTAGACATGTAATCCTGTCTTTAACTGGGTTAAAGAACTAATTGCATTTTAAACACAGCTCACGATAAACCCAAAATCACATTCCATTAACCATGGAATCTTCACGGAAAACAGATCAATATATATAATCGAAATCAATTTCCGTAACCGACTAATAATATAAATGGAATAACGGCAAAGCCTTTTAAATTCCATATATATTAATAGTCTTCCTCCACAGAAGCTCACTTCAATTATTACAAAATCGAATTCCATTCCATTCCAATTTATTTTATTAAATTGGAGAACTTTACTTTGGAAATTTCCACTAACCTTAATTAAAGGATTTACATATTCTAAATCACATTTCACTGTTAATCGGGTTAAAGAACGAATGTCGTTAAAAACTCAGTTCACAATAAACCTGTAACGACCTGGGGATTTTCGACCCCGGAAATCAACACAAAACTGCCATGTTGACTATTCGAACATCGAAAATACCTGATCATTAATAGAAAGAAGTTAGAGGGTGAGAATAGATAAGATAGAAAATTAGAATAGAAGAAGAAGATCACCCCTATTCAGAATCAGAGTAATACGAATCTCACAGTGGAACGAATAAAATATAATATACAACATAACTTTGAAATAGAACAGTATGTATATACAATAATACTATCAGAGTACAACACTTACAGCGGAAATAACAATAGCTATATAATCCCGAAGCCTCCTGCTTCAAGCTCCTCCAAGTATATCTGGAAAGGCCTGAACAACTTGACTACCCATACAAATTTGGGCACCCAAGAGTTTAGGGAAAAATAAAACAAAATAAACTCTGGGTCAGTCATGGGACTGGTGTGAGTAAACTCAAATCATCGGTTTAACTTTTCAAAATCCTTTTCAAAAGAAAATATAATCGTAAGACCGATCCACACATAAATACGGATAGTTTTTACCTTACGATAACCCAAATAAGTTTTGGAAACCAATACCTTTCTGATATTATAATAATGTCTAATCATAAGTAAATAACAATCTAGCAGAACGCTTGCATCTCACGTTCCACATAATTAGTATACAAACAAAACCGCGGGCTCTTATTGGAGATTGGATTCCGACTATGACAAGGTATGGGACCACCTGCCGATAGTGTATCTCTAGAGGCGAATACCCTGGGTTCAACAAGAACATCAGACAACCCGGCCCATACATGACTGACCACTCATTTCGGTTGAGTGTATCAAATGTATATCAGCTACGGTTTGGAGCTACCCACGTTTCCTGAAAAGGGACGGCATCGAAAATAGATAATGGAATGGATTTTCTCTAGATAGGTGATATACACCCTAATGGGAGCGACCCACACAGCCATGCTGCTTGGCCGATTTCTGACATTTCCCGGTTGATGAGGCTTGAGGTCATTACGTATTTGTTTTAACACCTGATCGCCATTTACTATGAACGCCACATCGTCATACCCGTCAAATCACAAATTGATTTCCCTAAAAATACCATGGGTATAAAGCTAAGAGAAACGAATTCCTCCACCACCAAACGGAAGTACGTTTGAAGAGATCAACTTACACGATCTGTTAGATATACTCTGTTAGACATTTATCCATTCACGTTTCTCCTGGAACTGGACAAACCGAAGGCACTATTCTGTAAACAGGATAGTCCTTGCATAACTCCATCTTCAATACTTGATCGCAACACTAACATCCATATAGAGTGGTTTTCAGACAATGAACCTGATCCCGGTCTCTCTGTATTGATGACGTAAAAATGGTCAAAAAAATCGATAGTCGGTGATTTAACTATCAAAGTAGAATAGGTGTGCAAACAATGACACTATTTCCACATGAAAATTCTATCAATCAATCATCATTCAACATTTATCTCTTAAATTCACTTATCATTAATTTATTCATTTTCCATTTCTATATATTCGTAAATTCTTATTTTCTAAATTTATAAAATATACTTTATTAATCATTGGAAACATTACCATATTTACTCCTATTTATAAAACCTTTTTAATTCTATATATTTGTAAATTCTTTTTTATAAAACCTTTTTGAATTTATAAACTTACAAAATTTGATAATCACTTCAAATTCTCTTTTTATATAAAATCCTTTGGTTTTATATAAATATTTATTTATGCTCAAATTTTATTTCTTTTCTATTTTAATTAAAACAATCTTTAATTAAAACCTCGTTCATAAACTCATTTTTAACCATTTTTCCCAAGTACCAATTTGCGAAGTACCAGATCCAAAACACTATGATTTCGCTTTGGATCCTAAGGCTGCGCTCACGATTTCTTCTTTTGCCAAAATACCACTTGGTAGTTTGCAAAGTATCAAAGTGACAGATCTCCAGTTATCGTGCTAACCCTCTTGATCACCACGTAATTTCCATGCTCCGGTCAACGTACCAAACAACCACCTGGTACTTAGCAAAGTACCAAGTACCAACCCTTCCAGTCGTCGTGCCAACCCTCTTAATCACCACGTAAACACCATACTCCATCACTCCTTTTTATTTCAAACACTCAAATCTCATTTATAAATTCTTTATAAATGTCGAGTTCACATTCTATTTAAAATGTCGGTGTCAAAACCAATTTCTACTTCTCTATAAGTTCGGACTTATATATTCCATTTATCAAAGATAAATATTTAAACTTAATTTATAAAATATTATTTATAAACTAATCTTCTCAAATCATCTGTTAAAACAGATTTTGATTAAATATTTACTTAAAAACTCATTTTCCCATAATTCCTTTATAATTGGCAATTTCCTTTTTACATTACATAATTTCCCAAATATCACGTTATTACATATAATTATTTATTTCCCTCTTATTACTCTTATTTAAGTATCTTGACGAAACAACTTCTAAATCTTCCATTTAACTAATAATTTCCCAAGAAATTGCTTATTTAATTTCCAAATATTCCCTTTTTATAAATACTATTGATTTTATAAAATCCTTGAATTCAATATCTATTTCACAAATTTCTTTTTATAAGATCCTTTGATTTTGTATAAATATTTTATTTTCAAATTTTTTAGTTTGAAATTTCCCTTTTATAAATTCCAGTATTTCCTTTGGTATTAAAAAGTACTAACAACAATGATCAAATACCCATAATCAACAATAGATTATAAATCACATCATACATCACAATATATGAAAACAGCAAAATAAATGTTGAGGAATCCAGTTGGATCCCTCCGACCTATTTCCCTGCATCCACATATGTCAATCAACATAAATAACATGAATATGAAATATTCTGATAACAGAATCAATATTCGATAACGATTTATATATATCGTTATCTGTAATTTCAACCAATTAACTAGCAGTTCAACCAAAAAACTAACACACAGCAAACAACCATCATTTATCAGTTCTAAAAATACGTTATAAAAATAAAAGTTGAGCAGAGTTAGTGAGATTTACTCACCATTGTGCATTAAATGTTAAACAACGATTTGCGTCGATCGATTAAACCGGGCGTTCAGTTCTGCCATAAATTCAAAGGAATTCCAATTGGTTCCAACCCGGTTCCATTACGTAGCCGTTTGTTTTCCAAATCAGCCCAAATTTTACTCTTGCGTTTGACTTCATTACTCCCATTCCCTTTGCCATATCGGCCTGCGCACTTGCTACATCCTTCCGTTCTCCCCTTTTCTTCTATTTTTTTTAAATATAAAGCAAACTGGACTTAGCCAGGCCCAACAACCTAGAAGCCCATGTCCTTTAACCATGCGCATCCAATTTACGTAGCAAAAGCTTCACGCAACAGTACTCTACTCAAATTCCCTCTCCAATTCTTTCTATACTGCCACAAGTTTAATACAACTAAACTTCTTTATTTCTAGCCTTTCAGGCATCCAAAATTTCCATACCACACCTGTACGTTCATTTTCAAGGATCCATTTACGATCCTTCTTCCCTTTCTGTTTAGTTTCTTACCTGCGTCTTACCACTCTTCTACTGTTGCCTTCCATTTTTTTTCCATGCAACCGCATTCTGAACTTCGTTTGGCTACCTAACGTGAACCCATCGCCCCTGATGAACTCTGCATCGAACCCCCTCCCAGTACTCCACCTAAAATGGGCAATAACTCGACCATTTGTTGCGCTCCAGTTCTTTGTCCTTGCTTCTTCCATGCCAGCGACGAGCTACAATCCTGGCGGCTGCTTCCAAAACCCAATGCTTCCCAAAAACACCGCCAAGTTACACCGATTAGTGGCTCCAATGCCTCACTAGAGTATGCAGCCAAGCCCATTTGCACTGTTACGTGATGCTCGATCTCCAGCATGCTCCATGTTCATGTACATGGCGTATTAAATTTTGTTTCGAACTGTTGATGTTTCTTTCTGGAAATTAGATGCCTTGTGTATTTATACGGTAAAGCAATGTGGTGTCCACGCTCATAGGGGGTAGCATAGTTATGTTTTTCAACGTAGCTACTATTTGATTTACTCTTTATCATGTGCCATTAAAAACTTGCAGACATCACGTTGGTATGTAGCTAGGCAAGGATAGGTTGAAGCCTACGTTTGATTAAAACAATTCATGTTTTCTTAGGCATGCAGTTCGGCAGGACACTACAGTGATTAGATGGCCAAGAAAATACAGGGTGACATGCATTGTTTACATCGCTTGAAAACGTACAGGGGAGGTCTGCTATATATAGATAGAGTTCTTCATGGTTAAGCCTTTAAGCAACGAAGAATAGAGTTAGGTTTGCAGTTTTATAAAACTTAAGCTTAAAGTTATAGGCAGCTGTAGGTCTGCATTGAATTGTTTTAGTCTACATGAAAGGATTGGTGGGAAAAGAAACTGTACGTAATGGCATGGGCAGATCATTTACTTAATGGTTAAGTTTAAAGATGTGAATAACATGTGCTTTACTGAACCATGTCAGTAGTAGGGTAGAAAAATGAAGATTTCGCCATGAAGTCTTTAGCCTAGGTAGCTGCCCATATGTACTTGATTTGAAAACATAACTGGCCTATTAAATAGATTAGAGTTGGCAAGATTTTATACGATTACGATTTGCTTTTATAAATAACAAGGGTACCGTGCTACACAGAGTTTTATTCTATAAAGGACCACTATCGACAGAAACAGAACTACAGTTGTGATGAGCAAGGTGCCACAATCCCAAAAATATAATAATATCGGTAGGTTAACTTATATTTTGAAACCCCGAAATATTGATATAGTGTGCAAAATACTCCAAATAAAAATTTGTGCATTTAATTAATTAAAAATTACAGTAAAATTCTAAAAATTAAATTAATACTACGTCTCAAAAGAACCTTGTCTAAATTCGAATCCAGTATGCAGTTATTTCAAATAAACTGTTTCGGTCGATGAACGATTCTATAGCGACTATTTGCAAATTTGATTTGGACGTATCTTGCAATCTATACGACGAAACCTCCATTTTCCACTTCCGTTAGAAAAATATACTTCACCAGCTCCTAAGTTTCTTGTTTCACAGAAATCCAATTTAAAACGGCTTCTGTATATTCGTTTAAAGTTCAAATCGCCAAAATATGAACTGCCGCGCCATTTCGAGCTCGATTATAATTATAATATAATTATACGTTCAAACTTCGTTTAAATAATATATTTGTTATTATAATTAAACTCTAAACTGAATTATATCTTATAAATGATCTAATTCACCCAATATTGGGAATTTAGCTATTTCCGACCATTTCGAAAATAAATGTATTATTCTATTATTTATATTAATTAAATATAAATATTATTTAATTCAAGTTATCAATATCGCCAATTTGATATTTAATAATTAAATAATTCAAATTCCAAATTAATATTTAATAATTAAATAATTCAAATTAGTTTAAAGGAAAAACTTTAAAACAATTTTTAAAACGGGGATGTGACTTTTAAAATTTCGGCAAAAAGACAAATCACGTTCTTCCCCAAATCGCCTTTCAAAGTCACCGCGATTTGGCCATCTCTCCCTAACCGCCTTCCAAATCTGTCCGAACCCGCCGTCGTCACTTGTCGTGTGAAGCCGCCGCGGCCTGTCATCCGAAGCCGCTGTTGCCTGAGCCTAAAGCCGCCGCCGCCGCCTATCGTCTGAAGCCGTCGTTGCCTGAGCCTAAAGCCATCGTTGCCTGAAGCTAATTGAACCCTCAATCATAGTCGTTTTTGAAGCAGTCTGCACCCTCATCATCATCGATTTGAATTAAAAAATAATAATCAGTACCACGTCCTCTACTCAATTATCGATGGTCTGAATTTAAAAAAAAAAACCAGTGATACCAAAAGTGCTAAATCAACTTAGCATTAAATAAATGATGTGCAGTCTATTTAAAAGTAATTTATATGCACGAAGGACGCTCTAGAATTCTTAAGTTCCAATTTATGAAAGACCATTCTACCTTATAACAATATCAAAAATGCTAAATTCAGCTATCATTTCATGTATGCAATATATTTTATAGAAGCTTAAAAATACAGTGATATATCTAACTATCATTAGAATATTATACACATGCTAGGTCACTTTCAAAAATAGAATGCTAAATTCAACTATCATTTATCATATCTATACATGCTAGTTCTCTGTAGGAAACACACTGCTATATTTGTGTATCATTTTTCATATCTTATATGTGCTAGTTCGCTTTAAAAATGTAATGCTATATTCAGCTATCATTTAGCTTATTCTATATATGCTAGTTCACTTTAAAAATACGATGTTGATATCAACTATCATTTATTATGTTCTATACATTCTAGTTTACTTTAAAAATACCATGCTATATTCAACTATCATTTAGCATATTTAGACGTTCTAGTTCCTTTTAAAAAATATAATGCTAAATTCAATTATCATTTATTATATTCTGTTCATGCTAGTTCATTTTACTAATAAATACTATATTCAAACATTATTTTGCAAACATTACACGTGTTAACTCACTTCAATGATACAAATGATAAATTCAACTATCATTTATTATATTTTATACATGGAAGTTCACTTTAAAAATGCAATGTTTTATTCAACTATACCAAAAGTGCTAAATCAACTTAGCATTAAATCAGTGATGTGCAGTCTATTCAAAAGTAATTCATATGCACGAAGGACGCACTAGAATTCTTGACTTCCAATTTATGAAGGACCATTCTACCTTATAACAACATCAAAAATGTTAAATTCAGTTATCATTTCGTGTATGCAATATATTTTATAGAAGCTTAAATAAACAATGATATATTTAACTATCATTTAGAATATTATACACATGCTATATCGCTTTTAAAGATAGAATGCAAAATTCAACTATCATTTATCATATCTATACATGCTAGTTATCTTTAGGAAACACACTGCTATATTTGTGTATCATTTTCCATATCTTATATGTACTAGTTCGCTTTAAAAATACAATGCTATATTTAGCTATCATTTAGCATATTCTATACATGCTAGTTCACTTTAAAAATACGATGTTGAAATCAATTATCATTTATTAAGTTCTATAAATTCTAGTTTACTTTAAAAATACCATGTTATATTCAACTATCATTTAGCAAATTTAGACGTTCTAGTTCCTTTTAAAAAATATAATGCTAAATTCAACTATCATTTATTATATTCTATTCATGCTAGTTCATTTTACTAATAAATACTATATTCAAACACGTAAAAGACTTCCGCACCCAGTAGGAATTATATTCTATTCATTTATTATATTTTATTATATTTTATTATATTTTATTCATGCCAGATCGGGTACTCCATCAACGATTCTGCACCCAGTAGGAATTAGTTAACCGAGCGGGTATCCGTGACACGTAAAAGCCTTCCGCACGCAAGGCCTAATCGGGTACTTCAGCAACGACTCTGCACCTAGTAGGAATTAGTTAACCGAGCGGGTACCCGTGACACGTAAAAGACTTCCACACGCAAGGCCTAATCGGGTACCTATGACACGTAAAACACTTCCGCACGCAAGGCCTAATCGAGTACTCCAACAACGATTCTGCACTCAATAGAAATTAGTTAACCGAGCGGGTACCCGTGACACGTAAAAGACTTCCGCACGCAAAGCCTAGTCGGGAACCTATGACACGTAAAACACTTCCGCACGCAAGGCCTAATCGGCTACTTGACACGTAAAACACTTCCGCACGCAAGGCCTAATCGGGTACTCCAGCAACGATTCTGCACCCAGTAGGAATTACTTAACCGAGCGGGTACCCGTGACACGTAAAAGATTTCCGCACGCAAGGCCTAATCGGGTACCTTTGACACGTAAAATACTTCCACATGCAAGGCCTAATCGGGTACTCTAGCAACAAATCTGCACCCAGTAGGGATTAATTAACCGAGCGGGTACCCGTGACATGTAAAAGACTTCTGCACGCAAGGCCTAATCGGGTAAATATGACACGTAAAACACTTCTGCATGCAAGGCCTAATTGGGTACCTATGGCACGTAAAACACTTCCGCACGCAAGGCCTAATCGGGTACTCCAACAACGATTCTGCATCCAATAGGAATTAGTTAACTGAGCGGGTACCCGTGACATGTAAAAGACTTCCGCATGCAAGGCCTAATCGGGTACCTATGACACGTAAAACACTTTTGCACGCAAGGCCTAATCGGGTATTCCAGCAACGAATCTGAACCCAGTAGAGATTAATTAACCGAGCGGGTACCCGTGACATGTAAAAGACTTCTGCACGCAAGGCCTAATCGAGTAAATATGACACGTAAAACACTTCCACACGCGAGGCCTAATCGAGTATATCAGGTTAAGGTTAACAAAAGCTCAAAGAAGTATTACTTGTTTAAAGTCGGTTGTAGTGTAATACTTATATATAATGATATATTAATATGTCATTTTATTCTTAATACCCACTATTATACTAAATTATGCAAATAATAGATGAATATAACACATTTGTTTATAATAAGTATTGCCAAATGTGAAAAACCATTTAGTACACCTCTCAACTATATGTAATCATGCACTATACAAATATGAATCCATATAACCAAAATGATATGTACAAATATTATTATACTCAAACAAAGAATAATAAAACCACAAACACAATCAATAGAGTAAATCAAACAGAAACAAATCACATAGCATGCATCATACAATCAATAGAACCACAAACACAATCAACAGAGAAAATCAAATAGAATAAAAATCAGACGATATTTGCATAGTATTTAAATAATTAAAAAAAATCTAATTACATGGCAAAATGTATAATACATTTAACTGCATGAGCACATGAAAAACCAGTAACTCTCCAATGATTATAACTACATAAATGATTTTGAAGATCAACAACTTGTGACTTCCACGACTTAACATCAAAAATAAACTCTAATGACTTGAAAACGTCCCAACCAAAACCATCATCAGCTAATTTTGATAAATAGTCCTCCATGATAGAACAAAGAACTATTTTCCATAGCGCACATTTCTCCCTCCTTCTAGCAATTTGCTCAATAATTTTACTGTATGAAATGATATATACAACTAGCATTATGCAATAATAATTATACAATCATCAGACTAAAAGAAATAAACCACTGTCAAACTAAATGACAATATGAATAGAAAATGATAGTTAAACATACCATTTGAATACAAATGACAATAAAATTTAAAAACCATATTTAAGATGATAATCGTACCTTGATGCGATCAACATTCACAAATTTCATACTTAACTTCAAATGAAGAAGAGTCTATGCTAAGACAAGTGGAATATGAATTATCATTATACTCAAAAACAACTAGCAAGCTTATTGATTCATCAGAGGTAATATCATCACTGCAAAACAAAGGTGTACAGTTATTATTAACAAAACTGAAAACGTTATGAACACAGCATATAGTTACTATTAACAAAACAAAAAATGCTATACACACATAGCATATCAGGGTAAAATAGCTTCCAATATGCGTAAACACAATCTAATTTAATAACGATAAAGAAATTTGAAATAAGAAACAAAAGCATACTTCACAGGAGGAATTGTTGATGTCGACGAACTCGATTAGACCTTGCATGCAGCTGCCACCGCCGCCGCCTGAAGCCGCCGTCGCACCCGCCGCCGCCGCCTGAAGATGTCGTCGCAGCCGCCGCCTGAAGCTGTCCTTTGAACGATTCGCTAAAAAAATTGATGAAGAAACTGATGACCTAGAATTTAAGATTTGGGAATTGTTTTTCCTTCGAACAAAAATTGAAAACCCGCGTCCTTCTGAGTGAAAAAAGATGCTGCGTCGTTTTGACAAAAAAAATAAATGTTTTCTTCCTTGAGCCGATTTTCCTGTTAATTATTTCACCATAAAAATACGGGACGTTACATTCTTCCCCCCTTAAAATAATTTCGTCCTCGAAATTGCTAAGGTAGGAAACAACCCTATTGACTGGTAAAATCTATTCGTTTATTTCTATCTTTAGTTTTAACTGAATTAATTGATTTCAATTTAAGTTGTTAATTAATTTATTTTATTGAAAATTTTCTAAGATTCTGAAAATTTTCTAACACCCGAAATTTTCGAAAAATTTCGCCAGCACCTCCCCTGTACCGGTCAATAGTTCAAACCTCAACTCGCCTCTCTAGTCCTTTTCCTTTCAAAAAGAAAATCAAAAAGCCAAGCGGCTTGCCAATTCGGTGCATAAAACACCATATGGAAATTTAAACATGTACCTTTGTGTC
Organism: Allium sativum; assembly: GCA_030737875.1. Classification (NCBI taxonomy): domain Eukaryota; kingdom Viridiplantae; phylum Streptophyta; class Magnoliopsida; order Asparagales; family Amaryllidaceae; genus Allium; species Allium sativum. The sequence continues at coordinate 49,527,586 of CM060912.1, read as the reverse complement.
GGGCATATCATTATATCCTTGCACTTGCTTCTACTCAATACCTGCTGATCATATATCCATCTATACTAATCGATTTCTAATCAATTTTAATCAATCAAATCTCAACACAATCATTTGCTTATATCCAAACCTCATCTCATTTCAACTCAAGTTCCATTTCCTTAACTCGTCGATCCCATAAACTTAACCAAGTTGAGTTTCATTCTCACATCCCAAACTCCAAACTCATCAATCCAATACCATTTCAGATTCTTATCTCATAATTCCAAATCTGATTTTACTTGATATATTTATATTCCAATTAAATTTCCAGTTAATTGGTTTTAATTAAATTCATATTTTCTTTCGCATATTTCTATTTAGTTTGTTTTGATTCAACAATTCTTTCCTGGGAGTTTTAAATAACTTTGTTTTTCTAAACCAATTATTCCTTTTCGGATTCAAAACAACTTGTTTTCCTTAAAGCAATTCAAAAAAGTATTTTGGTAGTAATCCACCACTTATAACTCGAAAATGAACACTGATGATGTGGCCAACATCATCAGAGTTATTTCCCAGTGATAAAAATGAGTTCAATACTATATCACTCTAAAAACCATTTTTAAACAATTCCATTTTGAAATCTTTTTCAAATATCATTCACGATGCTTGTAAACAAAATAAAATCTCCCAGGATCATAAAATTTTCTTATATTTAACTCAAATCCACTTGCAAACACTTTTTCCCCAGTTTTCAGAATTTTAATTCAAATTCTGATTTAATTAATCTGCTTTTATATTATACGAACTCAAATTCGTTATTTATATAACTGTTTCAATTATAATCAACCAACACATCCAATATATGATAATAATTCCAAGATATACCTTTCTTTTATATCAAAATATAATTTGGGTAAAATCATTTCATTTACCCTCTTTTAAAACATACTGTGTCGGTTTATCGTACTTGAGTGTTTAGAAGTCCCTATCGATACAGTGGATCAAATTGATCGACCAGAACTTATAAACAACTCAATCAATAAATCTCCATAAACTAATTGACCAGAACTCATAAACAACTCAATCAATAAATCTGCATAATATAAAATAATTTTATAAAATCTTCAAGTATGTTCACTCGTATATATATACACTCAAACTCAGTCTAGGGTATTACTAACCCCATCTCTACTGAGTCACGCCACAGAGCCAAGGTAATCACTTAACCTTAACCTTTTATACCACTGTAACGACCTGGGGATTTAACGACCTGGGGATTTTACTGAGTCACGCCACAGAGCCAAGGTAATCACTTAACCTTTAGCTTTGATACCACTGTAACGACCTGGGGATTTTCGACTCCGAAAATCAACACAAAACTGCCATGTTGACTATTCGAACATCGAAAATACCTGATCATTAATAGAAAGAAGTTAGTGGGTGAGAATAGATAAGATAGAAAATTAGAATAGAAGAAGAAGAAGATCACCACAGAACAGAATCAGAGTAATACGAATCTCACAGCGGAACGAATAAAATAGAATATACAACATAACTTTGAAATAAAACAATATGTATATACAATAATACTATCAGAGTACAACACTTACACAGCGGAAATAACAATAGATATATAATCCTGAAGCCTCCTACTTCAAGCTCCTCTAAGTATATCTGTAAAGACCTGAACAACTTGACTACCCGAACAAATTTGGGCACCCAAGAGTTTAGGGAAAAACAAAACAAAATAAACTCTGGGTCAGTCATCGGACTGGTGCGAGTAAACTCAAATCATCGTTTTAACTTTTCAAAATCCTTTTCAAAATAAAAGATAATCGTAAGACCGATCCTCACATAAACACAGATAGTTTTTACCTTACGATAACCCAAAACAGTTTTGGAAACCAATATCTTTCTGATATTATAATAATGTCTAATCATAAGTAAATAACAATCTAGCAGAACGCTTGCATCTCACGTTCCACATATATAGTATACAAACAAAACCGCGGGCTCTTATTAGAGATTGGATTCCGACTATGACAAGGTATGGGACCATCTGCCGATAGTGTATCTCTAGAGGCGAATACACTAGGTTCAACAAGAACATCTTGCAACCCGGCCCACACATGACCGACCACTCATTTCGCTTGAGTGTAAAGAATGTATATCACCAACAGTTGGGAGCTACCCACTGTTTCCTGAAAAGGGACGGCATCGAAAATAGATAATGGAATGGATTTTCTCTAGATAGGTGATAAACATGCTAATGGGAGCGACCCACATAGCCATGCTGCCTGCTCGATTTCTGTCATTCCCCAGTTGATAAGGCTTGAGGTCATTACGTATTTGTTGGAACACCTGACCGCCATTCACCTTGAATGCCACATCGTCATACCCGTCAAATCACAAATTGATTTCCCTAAAAATACCAAGGGTATAAAGCTAAGAGAAACAAATTCCTCTGCCACCAAACGGAAGTACATTATAAGAGATCAACTTACGCGATCCGTTAGATATACTCTGTTAGACATTCGTCCATTCACGTTTGTCCTGGGACTGGACAAACCGAAGGCACTATTCTGTAAACAGGATAGTCCTTGCATAACTCCATCTTCAATATTTGATCACAACGCTAATGTCCATACAGAGTGGTTTTCAGATAATGAACCTGATAACGGTCTCTTGTATTGACGACGTAAAAATGGTCAAAAACCTCGATAGTCGGTGATTTAACTATCAAAGAAAAACAGGTATGCAAACAACGACATTATTTCCAGATGGAAATTCTATCAATCAATCATCATTCAACATTTATCTCTTAAATTCACTTATCATTAATTTATTCATTTTCCATTTCTATATATTCGTAAATTCTTATTTTCTAAATTTATAAAATATACTTTATTAATCATTAGAAACATTACCATATTTACTCCCATTTATAAAACCTTTTTGATTCTACATATTTGTAAATTCTTTTTTATAAAATCTTTTTGATTTTATAAACTTCCAAAATTTGATAATCACTTCAAATTCTCTTTTTATATAAAATCCTTTGGTTTTATATAAATATTTATTTATGCTTAAATTTTATTTCTTTCCTATTTTAATTAAAACCTCGTTCACAAACTCATTTTTAAGCATATTTTCCCAAGTACTAGTTTGCCAAAGTACCAGATCCATAACACTTTGATTTCGCTTCGGATCCTAAGGCTGCGCTCACGATTTCTTCTTTTGCCAAAATACCACTTGGTAGTTTGCAAAGTATCAAAGTGCCAGATCTCCAGTTATCATGCCAACCCTCCTGATCACAACGTAATTTCCATGCTCTAGTCAACGTACCAAACTACCACCTGGTACTTGGCAAAGTACCAAGTACCAAAGCACCAACCCTTCCAGTCGTCGTGCCAACCCTCCTGATCACCACGTAAACACTATACTCCATCACTCCTTTTTATTTCAAACACTCAAATCTCATTTATAAATTCTTTATAAACGTTGAGTTCACATTCTATTTAAAATATCGGTGCAAAAACCAATTTCTACTTCTCTATATAACTTCAGACTTATATATTCCATTTATCAAAGATAAATATTTAAACTTAATTTATAAAATATTATTTATAAATTAATCTTCTCAAATCATCTGTTAAAACAGATTTCGATTAAATATTTACTTAAAAACTCATTTTCCCATAATTCCTTTAGAATTGGCAATTTCCTTTTTACATTACATAATTTCCCAAATATCACGTTTATTACATATAATTATTTATTTCCCTCTTATTACTCTTATTTAAGTATCTTGACGAAACAGCTTCTAAATCTTCCATTTAACTAATAATTTCCCAAGAAATTTCCTATTTAATTTCCAAATATTCCCTTTTTATAAATGCTATTGATTTTATAATATCCTTGAATTCAATATCTATTTCACAAATTTCTTTTTATAAAATCCTTTGATTTTATATAAATATTTTATTTTCAAATTTTTTAGTTTGAAATTTCCCTTTTATAATTCCAGTATTTCCTTTGGTATTTAAAAGTACCAACAACAATGATCAAATACCCATAATCAACAATAGATTATAAATCACATCATATATCAAAATATATGAAAACAGTAAAATAAATGTTGAGGAATGCAGTTGGATCCCTCCAACCTGTTTCCCTACATCCACAGATGTCAGTCAACATAAATAACATGAATATGAAATATTCTGGTAACAGAATCAATATTCGATAACGATTTATATATATCGTTATCTATAATTTCAACCAATTAACTAGCAGTTCAACCAAACAACCAACACACAGCAAACAACCATCATTTATCAGTTCTAAAAATACATTATAAAAATAAAAGTTGAGCAGAGTTAGTGGGATTTACTCACCTTTGCGCGTTAACCGTCAAACAACGATTTGCGTCGATCGATTAAACCGGGCGTTCAATTCTGCCGTAAATTCAAAGGAATTCCAATTGGTTCCAACCTGATTCCAGTACGTAGCCGTTTGTTTTCCAAATCAGCCCAAATTTTACTCTTGCGTTCGACTTCATTACTCCCATTCCCCTTGCCATATCGGCCTGCCCACTTGCCACATCCTTTCGTTCTCCCCTTTTCTTCAATTTTTTTTATAAATATAAAGCAAACTGGACTTGTCCAGGCCCAACAACCTAGTAGCCCGTATCCTTTAACCATGCGCATCCAATTTACGTTGCAAAAGCTTCACGCAACAAAAATCTACTCAAATTCCCTCTCCTATTCATCCTGTCCTGCAACAAGTTTAATACAACTAAACTTCTTTCTTTCCAGCCTTCCAGGCATCCAAAATTTCCATACCACACCTGTGCGTTCATTTTCAAGGATCCATTTACGATCCTTCTTCCCTTTCTGTTTAGTTTCTTACCTGCGTCTTACCACTCTTTTACTGTTGCCTTCCATTATTTATTTTCCACGCAGCCGCCTTTTGCACTTCGTCCGGCCAGCTAACGTGAACGCACCGCCCCTGGTGAACTCTGCCTCGAACCGCCTCCCAGTGCTCCACCTAAAATGGGTAACAACTCCACCATTTGTTGAGCTCCAGTTCTTTGTCCTTGCTTCTTCGATGCAAGCGACGAGCTGCAATCCTGGCGGCTGCTTCCAAAACCCAATGCTTCCCAAAAACACCGCCAAGTCACACCGATTAGTGGCTCCAATGGCACACTAGTGTATGAAGCCAAGCCCATGTATACTGTTACGTGATGCTGGATCTCCAGCATGCTCCATGTTCATGTACATGGCGTATTAAATTTTGTTTCGAACTGTTGATGTTTCTTTCTAGAAATTAGATGCCTTGTGTATTTATACGGTAAGGCAACGTGGTGTCCACGCTCATAGGGGATAGCATAGGTATGTTTTTCAACGCAGCTACTGTTTGATTTACTCCTTATCATGTGCCATTAAAAACTTGCAGACATCACGTTGGTATGTAGCTAGGCAAGGATAGGTTGAAGCCTACGTTTGATTGAAACAATTCATGTTTTCTTAGGCATGCAGTTCGGCAGGACACTACAGTGATTAGATGGCCAAGAACGTATACAGGGTGACATGCATTGTTTACATCGCTTGAAAACGTACAGGGGAGGTCTGCTGTATATAGATCGAGTTCTTCATGGTTAAGGCTTTAAGCAACGAAGAACAAAGTTAGGTTTGCAGTTTTATAAAACTTAAGCTTAAAGTTACAGGCAGTTGTAGGTCCACATTGAATTGTTTTAGTCTACATGAAAGGATGGGTGGTAGAAGAAACTGTACGTAATGGCATGGGCAGATCATTTACTTAATGGTTAAGTTTAAAGATGTGAATAACATGTGCTTTAGTAAACCATGTCAGTAGTAGGGTAGAAAAATGAAGATTTCTCCATGAAGTCTTTAGCCTAGGTAGCTGCTTATATGTACTTGATTTGAAAACACAATTGGCCTATTAAATAGATTAGAGTTGGCAAAGATTTTATACGATTACGATTTGCTTTTATAAATAACACGGGTACCGTGCTACACAGAGTTTTATTCTATAAAGGACCACTATCGACAGAAACTGAACTACAGTTGTGACGAGCAAGGTGCCACAATCCCAAAATTATAATAAAATCGGTAGGCTAACTTATATTTTGAAACCCCGAAATATTGATATAGGGTGCAAAATACTCCAAATAAAAATTTGTTCATTTAATTAATTAAAAATCACAGTAAAATTCTAAAAATTAAATTAATACTACGTCTCAAAAGAACCTTGTCTAAATTCGAATCTAGTATGCAGTTATTTCAAATAAACTGTTACGTTTGACGAACGATTCTATAGCGACTATTTGCAAATTTGATTTGGACGTATCTTGCAATATATACGACGAAACCTCCATTTTCCACTTCTGTTAGAAAAATATACTTCACCAGCTCCTAAGTTTCTTGTTTCACAGAAATCCAATTTAAAACAGCTTCCGTATGTTCATTTAAAGTTCGAATCGCCAAATTACGAACTGCCGCGCCATTTCGAGCTCGATTATAATTATAATATAATTATACGTTCAAACTTCATTTAAATAATATATTCGTTATTATAATTCAACTCTAAACTGAATTATATCTTATAAATGATCTAATTCACACAATATTGGGAATTCAGCTATTTCCGACCATTTCAAAAATAAATGTATTATTCTATTATTTATATTAATTAAATATAAATATTATTTAATTCAAGTTATCGATATTGCCAAATCGATATTTAATAATTAAATAAATTAATTATTTCACCGTAAAAATATGGGACGTTACATTCTTCCCCCCTTAAAATAATTTCGTCCTCGAAATTGCTAAGGTAAGAAACAACCCTATTGACTGGTAAAATCTATTCGTTTATTTCTATCTTCAGTTTTAACTGAATTAATTGATTTCAATTTAAGTTGTTAATTTATTTATTTTATTGAAAATTTTCTAAGATTCTAAAAATTTTCTAACACCCGAAATTTTCGAAAATTTTCGCCAGCACCTCCCCTGTACCGGTCAATAGTTCAAACCTCAACTCGCCTCTCTAGGCCTTTTCCTTTCAAAAAGAAAATCAAAAAGCCAAGCGGCTTGCCGATTCAGTGCATAAAACCCCATATGGAAATTTAAACATGTACCTTTGTGTCGGGCATATCATTATATCCTTGCACTTGCTTCTACTCAATACCTGCTGATAATATATCCATCTATACCAATCGATTTCCAATCAATTTCAATCTATCAAATCTCAACACAATCATTTGCTTATATCCAAACCTCATCTCATTTCAACTCAAGTTCCATTTCCTTAACTCGTCAATCCCATATACTTAACCAAGTTGAGTTTCATTCTCACATCCCAAACTCCAAACTCATCAATCCAATACCATTTCAGATTCTTATCTCATAATTCAAAATCTGATTTTACTTGATATATTTATATTCCAATTAAATTTCCAGTTAATTGGTTTTAATTAAATTCATATTTTCTTTCGCAAATTTCTATTTAGTTTGTTTTGATTCAACAATTCTTTCCTGGGAGTTTTAAATAACTTTGCTTTTCTAAACCAATTATTCCTTTTCGGATTCAAAACAACTTGTTTTCGTCAAAGCAATTCAAAACAGTATTTTGGTAGTAATCCGTCACTTATAACTCGAAAATGAACACTGACGATGTGGCCAACATCATCGGAGTTATTTCCCAGTGATAAAAGTGAGTTCAATACTATATCACTTTAAAAACCATTTTTAAACAATTCCATTTTGAAATCTTTTTCAAATATCATTCACAATGGTTGTAAACAAATTAAAATCTCCCAGGATCTTAAAATTTTCTTATATTTAACTCAAATCCACTTGCCAACACTTTTTCCCCAGTTTTCAGAATTTAATTCAAATTCTGATTTAATTCAAATTTATTTAATCAGCTTTTATATTATACGAACTCAAATTGGTTATTTATATAACTATTTCAATTATAATCAATCAACACATCCAATATATGATAATAATTCCAAGATATACCTTTCTTTTATATCAAAATATAATCTGGGTTAAATCATTTCGTTTACCTTCTTTCAAAACATACTGTGTCGGTTTATCGTACTTGAGTGTTTGGAAGCCCCTATCGATACAGTGGATCAAACTGATCGACCGGAACTTATAAACAACTCAATCAACAAATCTTCATTAAATAAAACAATTTTTATAAAATCTACAAGTACGTTCACTCGTATATATATACACTCAAACTCAGTCTAGGGTATTACTAACCCCTTCTCTACTGAATCACGCCACAGAGCCAAGGTAATCACTTAACCTTCAGCTTTGATACAACTGTAACAACCCGGGGATTTTCGACTTCGAAAATCAACACAAAACTGCCATGTTGACTATTCGAACATCGAAATTACCTGATCATTAATAGAAAGATGTTAGAGGGTGAGAATAGATAAGATAGAAAATTAGAAAAGAAGTAGAAGAAGATCACCACAGAACAAAATCAGAGTAATACGAATCTCACAGCGGAACGAATAAAATATAATATACAACATAACTTTGAAATAAAACAGTATGTATATACAATAATACTATCAGAGTACAACACTAACACACAGCGGAAATAACAATAGCTATATAATCCTGAAGCCTCCTGCTTCAAGTTCCTCCAAGTATTCCTGTAAAGACCAGAACAACTTGACTACCCATACAAATTTGGGCACCCAAGAGTTTAGGGAAAAACAAAACAAAATAAACTCTAGGTCAGTCATGGGACTGGTGTGAGTAAACTCAAATCATCAGTTTAACTTTTCAAAATCATTTTCAAAAGAAAAGATAATCGTAAAACCGATCCACACATAAACACGGATGGTTTTTACCTTACGATAACCCAAAACAGTTTTGGAAACCAATACCTTTCTGATATTATAATAATGTCTAATCATAAGTAAATAACAATCTAGCAGAACGCTTGCATTTCACGTTCCACATATATAGTATACAAACAAAACCGCGGGCTCTTATTGGAGATTGGATCCCGACTATGACAAGGTATGGGACCACCTGCCGATAGTGTATCCCTATAGGCGAATACACTTGGTTCAACAAGAACATCTTGCAACCCGGCCCACACATGACCGACCACTCATTTCGCTTGAGTGTAACGAATGTATATCACCCACAATTGGGAGCTACCAACTGTTTCCTGAAAAGGGACGGCATCGAAAATAGATAATGGAATGGATTTTCTCTAGATAGGTGATATACAACCTAATGGGAGCGACCCACATAGCCATGCTGCCTGCCCGATTTCTGTCATTTCTCGATTGGTGAGGCTTGAGGTCATAACGTATTTGTTTTAACACCTGACCGCCATTCACTTTGAACGCCACATCGTCATACTCGTCAAATCACAAATTGATTTCCCCAAAAATACCATGGGTATAAAGCTAAGAGAAACAAATTCCTCTGCCACCAAACGGAAGTACGTTTGAAGAGATCAACTTACGCGATCCATTAGAAATACTCTGTTAGACATTCGTCCATTCACGTTTGTCCTGGGACTGGACAAACCGAAGGCACTATTCTGTAAACAGGATAGTCCTTGCATAACTCCATCTTCAATATTTGATCGCAACATTAACGTCCATACAGAGTGGTTTTCAGATAATGAACCTGATCCCGGTCTCTCCGTATTGACGACGTAAAAATGGTCAAAAACCTCGACAGTCGGTGATTTAACTGTCAAAGAAAAACAGGTGTGCAAACAACGACATTATTTCCAGATGGAAATTCTATCAATCAATCATCATTCAACATTTATCTCTTAAATTCACTTATCATTAATTTATTCATTTTCCATTTCTATATATTTGTAAATTCTTATTCTCTAAATTTATAAAATATACTTTATTAATCATTGGAAACATTACCGTATTTACTCCATTTATAAAACCTTTTTGATTCTATATATTTGTAAATTCTTTTTTATAAAACCTTTTTGATTTTATAAACTTCCAAAATTTGATAATCACTTCAAATTCTCTTTTTATATAAAATCCTTTGGTTTTATATAAATATTTATTTATGTTTAAATTTTATTTCTTTCCTATTTTAATTAAAATAATCTTTAATTAAAACCTCATTCACAAACTCATTTTTAAGCAAATTTTCCCAAGTACTAGTTTGCCAAAGTACCAGATCCAAAACACTATGACTTCGCTTCGGATCCTAAGGCTGCGCTCACAATTTCTTCTTTTGCCAAAATACCACTTGGTAGTTTGCAAAGTATCAAAGTGCCAGATCTCCAGTTATCGTGCCAACCCTCCAGATCACCACGTAATTTCCATGCTCCAGTCAACGTACCAAACTACCACCTGGTACTTGGCAAAGTACCAAGTACCAAAGCACCAATCCTTCCAGTCGTCGTGCCAACCCTCCTGATCACCACGTAAACACCATACTCCATCACTCCTTTTTATTTCAAACACTCAAATCTCATTTATAAATTCTTTATAAATGTTGAGTTCACATTCTATTTAAAATATCGGTGCAAAAACCAATTTTTACTTCTCTATATAACTTCAGACTTATATATTCCATTTATCAAAGATAAATATTTAAACTTAATTTATAAAATATTATTTATAAATTAATCTTCTCAAATCATCTGTTAAAACAGATTTCGATTAAATATTTACTTAAAAACTCATTTTCCCATAATTCCTTTATAATTGACAATTTCCTTTTTACATTACATAATTTCCCAAATATCACGTTTATTACATATATTTATTTATTTCCCTCTTATTACTCTTATTTAAGTATCTTGACGAAACAGCTTCTAAATCTTCCATTTAACTAACAATTTCCCAAGAAATTTCTTATTTAATTTTCAAATATTCCCTTTTTATAAATGCTATTGATTTTATAAAATCCTTGAATTCAATATCTATTTCACAAAATTCTTTTTATAAAATCCTTTGATTTTATATAAATATTTTATTTTCAGATTTTTTTAGTTTGAAATTTCCCTTTTATAAATTCCAGTATTTCCTTCGGTATTTAAAAGTACCAACAACAATGATCAAATACCCATAATCAACAATAGATTATAAATCACATCATATATCACAATATATGAAAACAGTAAAATAAATGTTGAGGAATCCAGTTGGATCCCTCCGACCTGTTTCCCTGTACCCACAGATGTCAATCAACATAAATAACATGAATATGAAATATTCTGATAACGGAATCAATATTCGATAACAATTTTTATATAGCGTTATCTGTAATTTCAACCAATTAACTAGTAGTTCAACCAAACAACCAACACACAACAAACAACCATCATTTATCAGTTCTAAAAATACGTTATAAAAATAAAAGTTGAGCAGAGTTAGTGAGATTTACTCACCTTTGCGCGTTAACCGTTAAACAACGATTTGCGTCGATCGATTAAACCGGGTGTTCAATTCTGCCATAAATTCAAAGGAATTCCAATTGGTTCCAACCCGGTTCCAGTATGTAGCCGTTTGTTTTCCAAATCAGCCCAAATTTTACTCTTGCGTTCGACTTCATTACTCCCATTCCCTTTGCCATATCGGCCCGCCCACTTGCCACATCCTTCCGTTCTCCCCTTTTCTTTAAATTTTTTTTATAAATATAAAGCAAACTGGACTTGTCCAGGCCCAACAACCTAGAATCCCATATCCTTTAAGCATGCGCATCCAATTTACGCAGCAAAAGCCTCACGCAACAGTAATCTACTCAAATTCCCTCTCCTATTCTTTCTGTCCTGCCACAAGTTTAATACAACTAAACTTCTTTCTTTCCAGCCTTCCAGGCATCCAAAATTTCCATACCACACCTATGCATTTATTTTCAAGGATCCATTTACGATCCTTCTTCCCTTTCTGTTTAGTTTCTTACCTGCATCTTACCACTCTTCTACTGTTTCCTTCCATTCTTTTTTTTCATGCAACCACCTTCTGCACTTCGTCCGGCCAGCTAACGTGAACCCACTGCCCCTGATGAACTCTGCACCGAACCCCCTCCCAGTGCTCCACCTAAAATGGGCAACAACTCCACCATTTGTTGCGCTCCAGTTCTTTGTCCTTGCTTCTTCCATGCCAGCGACGAGCTGCAATCCTGGCGGCTGCTTCCAAAACCCAATGCTTCCCAAAAACACCGCCAAGTCACACTGATTAGTGGCTCCAATGCCTCACTAGTGTATGCTGCCAAGCCTGTAACGACCCGTATTTCTGTCAGTCAAATATTTAAATATTCGAGATATTAATGGGATTTAATATTGAATTTGTTAGTACGACCAATTCAAAATTTTGAGATAGTCGCTATGGAAATCGTTTATAAACAATAACGTTTATCAAATAAAATATTAGCGATGTATTTACAATTGGATAATTGTTAAGCCGAATTCCTGAATGTCGAGCTTTAAATCCCTCTTAGTCTTATTTGATATGAGATTTCGTTGAATATATTTGATAATATCAGCTTATTTTTATTTACCCAACTGTTTTGAAATGTAACTTATCTCGTATCGGTATTATAAAACGCAAACTTAACCCTCGACCGTATATAATTAAATATTTGGTAGAGTCACAAGGCAACAAACCCTCTTTAAATTAAATAAAAGTTATGTGACAATCCAAAGTTGTATCACCAGTTATAACGTCGCTAAGGGGATGACTATGCATATATATATATATATATAAATATATACATATATATATATGACTAGAGTATGGATATGTTTCCAATGTATGGATCCACCATCCATAACTGAAACTTAAAGAAAGAGAAAATATAAGTAAAAAGAAAATTTGTTGAAACACAATGACCAAGAATAAACACATTTATTCATCACTAAAACTGGTTGACAACATCCAGTAGGTAAATACACTAAGATAAGATGTTCCACTATTAAATTTACCAAGTGAGAACATTACATTACATTAGCACAATCAAAACAAACGTATAAAAAAATACACGTTCTTGATGAAAACAATACTTCTACAATGAGATTGCCATTTGTCTTCTGTTCGTATCCTATGTATTTTCTTGAGTCTCTCACACATTTACGGTTCTGCATATCTATCCTATATAATCTGTAAACCTCACATATAAACTGTTCAGCGATTCATGTGATGTCACTATTTGAATCTGCAACCTGAAAAGAAGAGAAACTGCTATAAGTAGCTAATAGGAAATAGATTTCAAGCTGTAAAGAAAAATAAAAATAAAAATGAAGACAGTGAATTTACAGTGAAATAACAAATACGAAACATTGATTTAACTACTCATGAAAACAGTAAGGTACACAACTCAATCAACCAAGAACAGCTACATTACTAAACTATTCATCCATCAAGTACACATAACCACATATATAATATAGATGGACATGTGCAGCTTGCACATGCATGTCCCTTTCGAAACCATTGCACCACAGACAATGTATGTCCTTAAGCAAACCAAACCTATAAATCTTTAGGAAATCGAAGCAGACCTACATTTAGAAAACCCAATCCTGACCTACATATATATATATATATATTGATATATAGGCATTCAGAAAATCTTGTATACCAAATCCTATCTGCCATAAATTTACATCAATTCAAAAATCTGAAAACACAAATAAACCATTAAATGGTTACACAGACAACTCAATGCAAATTTCAAATCTGAGCAGACAATACATAGCCTAACCTAATCTATATAGGGACACAGTTCAGTTGTGTATATATGAGCAGTAACAATGCATGAAAATCCAACTGAAAATCGTCACATTTCACTGTTAAATGTCACACAAAAACCAAATCAGTCACAAACAGTTCGACAATTCATGGCAGAGCCGAAATGGAAAAGCAAACGCCTAAAAACTAGGAACAACTAAGCCTAAAAACCCTATGATTCGAATTCACAGTAAACCGCAAGTATAAATACAAAGTGTGTTCAACCACAAGCTAATTCAAACCAGCATACGAAAAACCGAACTTAAATAAGAAGAGAAAGAAAGCAAAACAAAAATTTAATTGGAAAAAAATTACTTAGCTTTTTCGTACTGAGATTCGATCTAGTTCCGGGGGGGGGGGGGTGGTGGCGGAGCATCTGACGTTGAGGCCGATGCGAGGTAGTGGCAGCAAGGCATCGCTGGCGTCAGTGTTGTGGTGATCGACTAGGGTTACAGCAGGAAGAGGCCAAGCTGGTGTATGAGACAAGGAGAAGGTAGAGATCGGAAGGAGGAAGGCGATGGGCTGGTTTTGGAAGAGTACGGCGGCCATAGGAGCAGAGTTTTTGGGGATTTAGGGTTTCGGGTTTGAGCAAATTTTTGAGGCGGCCGACTTAATGAAGGAAAGTGATTAGGGATAGGGTTTTAAGGGGGAGTGGTAGTGGGCTTGGGCCGGCGGTCAAAAGGTAAGGGCCCGACTATTTTAAATCTAAATTCTTGTTTAAATAAATTAATTAGTTTATAATCTTCCTAATATGATATCTCGGACATACGATCTCAGATTTACGCACGGTCAGTTGCGTTGAGACCGTGGAGACGAGTATTTCGAGATGGAGCAGGCCTAGTCCGGATCTGAAGTAACGGGAATTTTTATTCGAATTAAACGGCAGTTCAGTTTGACTAAAGCAGATATTTATCGAGGATATCAAACCAAAGGTGAGTTAAACTCACTCAGTTATTTCCCGCTTATATTTTATAAGTTGGGTTTTTATTTTTGTGTGCTATGATTGCTAGTGATTGACTGATTGCTGATATATTCAGTTATGGTTAAACTGATGAAATTAAACGTCGTTTAATTTCAGTGAAATCCAAATCGTTATTTTAACGATTGGTTCCAATTGAGGTAAGTTACCTCATTGGTCACGTTTATAAAATAAACGTGTTTTTTTTAACAAATGAATTGTTTGATTGATTGTTGTGGTCGACCTTGAAGTGTCGTTATAAACTGTTATGAGACCATTACTGAATTGTTTTGATGGTTGAATATTGACCTGATGATTTACCATTTGTTTGGTTTAAACCAATGGGTATGATTGGTTGAGTGGTTGGTAGTACATGGCCTGTGAATTAACCGATTTTATAAATACCGATCTACCGTCAAGTAAATCGACGAGATAAGTTATAATATTTATTTTATAACTGGAAATAGATTTTTAAATCTATTATTTGAATTAAAGTTGTAAAAAAAGAAATAAATATTTATTATTTACGAATTGAGTTATAATTGGTTTTTAAATGATTTTATAAAAGAAAGTGATAAAGAAGGGTTTATAGAAGTTTGACAGCAGTGAAAAACCCAAGGTTTTACATAAGGGTTGGTTACTTAGATAATTTGTTTTCAAACAATGAAAAATTGATTTTTATCAATTAAGTTATTTGATTAATTTAAGGAAAGGGAAATGACAAAGGGAATTCAGTGAACTGTTAACTGATATATATGGTTGGTAAAACCCACTGTTTCGAGTAAAATGGACAAAGGGGTAGATATTGATTTAAATATTCGTTTAAGTGTAACGGGTAGAGTTAGATATTGGTTAATCTTCGATTAACTAAAATCTAAAGAGAATATTGAACTGGTTATTGTTAATAACCTAAATTATGTTGAGTAAGCTTGTAAAAGTAATAATAAATCCTATTTTTGATTTGGGCGAAGTTAACTATATTTTGATATGGTTAATGGTAAAACTAATTATTCTTTTTTTGTAAAATGATTTAAAGAAATGAATTCAATGTAAAGTCGAGTAAGAAATAATTAGTTGGAGATAAATTCGATTAAGAGATTATGGAGTGTTTTATGACCCAAGTGTTCGATGAACTTGGTAAATGAAGTTGGTAGGTAAGTATAAAGATTTAAATAGGGGTTTTACTTAATGTTTCAAATTAAGTAAGGCGAATCCGAATTGGAATAATACTTGAAAGGGGTTAAGTGATGAGGGGTTCGAACACAGGATTTCAAATATAAGAAAGGTTGAATAACCCAGACTTAAAATCAAGTTTTGAAACGAGATTTAGTATGGATAGTTGTGTGATAAGCTAATATTATTCTGAGGTAAGAACGGGTTGATCAAGGTCTGAGAGGTAACTAAAATACCCCAACTTGGTTGGCCTCACTATTATCAAGGGACGATATTAGTTTGGTATGAGTGAATGTGATGAATTGGTTTTATCTTATACAAGAAATACTGAACTCTAATGCAAGGATTTGGGGAAATTAAGGAATATTGAGATATTGGTTTAGAAAGAAATGAAGATATTGATTTAAAATTTATATCGAACATTTGCTATTTAATTAGAATTGATCGAATATAGTGGAATTAACCAAACGTAGTTAGTCAGAAAGAGTTGCTATTGCATACGACTGCTAGCGTAATTTGCAGGGCTACAGATAGCCTACGGCGGTCGAATGTTTCCTAAGGGAATCAGGCGTAACCATTGTGATCGCTGCGATCTAGAGTCAAGTGAAGAGAGTAAAGTTGAATATTAGAATTGACTAACGATTTTGTTAAATATATTTTTAAGGGCCATGTCATGCCAAGCACTGAATCAGTGATATCATTTTATTGACACATGTGTTATTTGATAGTTAAATCACCGACTATCAAAACCTGACCAATACGATTGTTGGTATGGAAAGACCGGGATTAGATTTATATTCGAAAACCATTCCGACCAACAAATACGTGAAGAGATCAGAAGATGATCGTGATGGAGCATTGAAGACCGTGGATCTTCATAAGCGGAAGGACTGCTAATAATCTTTGGTGAGCTCCTAGAGATAAACTGTGGTTCGGTCGTGGTTGGGATCCACGGGTTGCAAGGACTTCTCACTACTGATCCATGGGGTGATTCCTATATGAGATGCAGTAGGAGAGTGCCTTCGGTTCATCCTGTTCCTGGATGACTTGTATGGACGGATGTCTGACAGAGTGTTTCCGAAGGAATTACATGAGCTGATTTTCTCCAAACGTACAATAGTTGATGGCGGGGAAATGGTTATTCTCTAGCCAGATAAACTAGAATATTTTTGTGGACGTCAATCCATGTGATGTCTGGCGGATCTGACGATGTGGCATTCAAAGTGAATGGTGGCCAGATGCTGAAAAAGAGATTCTAGCCTCAAGCCTCATCAACCGGGATATGACAAAAATCGGGCAGGCAGCATGGCTATGTGGGTCGCTCCCATTAGGGTGTATGATCACCTATCTAGAGAAATTCCTTTTGTTTCTTATTCTATCGATTCTGCCCATTCGGGAACGGTGGTTTGAGTCCAACCGTTGGTGATATATATTCGATACACTCAAGCGAAATGAGTGGTCGGTCATGTGAGGGCCGGGTTGCAAGACGTTCTTGTTGAACCCTGTGTATTCGCATCTAGAGATACACGTGCGGAAGGTGGTCCCATACCTTGTCAAGTTGGAAATCCAATATCCAATAAGCGCCCGCGGTTTTCGATTGTATACTATATACGGGGAGCGTGAGATGCAAGCGTTCCTCTAGTTTTGCTAATTATTTGTATTTAGACATTATTATAATATCAGAAAAGATATTGATTTCGAAAACTGATTTGGGTTATCGTAAGGTAAAAACCGTCCGTGTTTATGTGTGGATCGGTCTTACGATTATCTTTTTCTTTCGAAAGGATTTTAACTTAAAAATCAAGATGTGTGATACCTTAATGCTGTGCGAGTTTTTTTCTCACTCTGGTCCACCAGACTGACCCGGTGTTTTGTAAATGCTCAGGTTAGACCGAGGTGTACAGGTTCAGGTGATCAGGTACCGTGAAGTCCAGTGACGAGCTGAAGATGTTCAGATAAATGATATTCCGCTGTGTGATATATATATGAGGACAGATTATCAAAACTGTCCAGCTGTGTGTTGTACTCTGATCTTGTAAGTATTTGAAAGCTCTCAATAAAGTTTTATTTCTGTATTATATTTTGTTTCGCTGCGATGTGAGACTCTGTGATGATTCTTCACCTTCTTCTATTCTTATAATTCTTTCTTCCTTATCTCACCCTCTAAATTCTTTCTAATAACTATCCAGTGTTTCGGTGTTTGGAAGGTCGGCATAAGTCATGGTAAGGGTATTTATGTCGATTTTCGAGGCCGAAAACCCTGGGTCGTTACAGTGGTATCAGAGCTATTGGTTTAGAAATAACCTTAGCTCTGTGGCGTAACTCGATAGAGATGGGGTTTGTAACACCCTAGATTGAGTTTGAGTGTATATATATATATATATATGAGAGCGTATTTGTAAATTTTATATACAAATGTTTTGTATTGTGTTGCGGGTCGGTTCAATTGTTGAAAAGCGTTGAACTGATAAGAAACACAATATTGTTTTGTGAAAAGGGTAAATGAAATAATTTTACCCAAAATATATTTTTGTATGGAAAGGAATAATTTTATGAAATTATTGAGGTATTGTGTGTTGGTTGATTTAGATGAATTCAAATTGAATTTAAAATTTGAATTGAAACCTAACCTATTTAAGTAAGAATAAATTAATTTATTGGGAATGAATTAAATAGGAATCAATCGGATATCAATCGATGGATATTTAAATATGTTGAATTAAATTAAATAATAATATTAAATGTGAATTCACTTGACTTGTTTGAGTTGTTGTGCCTTGATTTGTTGATTGATTGTTGTTTGCTTATTAGATTGGCTGAATGAAATTTATCCATGGTTTAACGAAGAGTAAATAAACTAAAACCCAGTAAATGAAGTGATAATTAAATATTTCATATATGTGTTGGAGTATTTTCGATATTTTTGGAAATTTTGGTCACCAAAATTTGTTTTACTTTGAAGATAAAATATACTTTTAAAATTAATGGGATTTGCAATATTCTTCTTACCTTAGCAATTTCGAGGACGAAATTATTTTAAGGGGGAAAGAATGTAACGACCCGTATTTCTGTCAGTCAAATATTTAAATATTCGAGATATTAATGGGATTTAATATTGAATTTGTTAGTACGACCAATTCAAAATTTTGAGATAGTCGCTATGGAAATCGTTTATAAACAATAACGTTTATCAAATAAAATATTAGCGATGTATTTACAATTGGATAATTGTTAAGCCGAATTCCTGAATGTCGAGCTTTAAATCCCTCTTAGTCTTATTTGATATGAGATTTCGTTGAATATATTTGATAATATCTGCTTATTTTTATTTACCCAACTGTTTTGAAATGTAACTTATCTCGTATCGGTATTATAAAACGCAAACTTAACCCTCGACCGTATATAATTAAATATTTGGTAGAGTCACAAGGCAACAAACCCTCTTTATATTAAATAAAAGTTATGTGACAATCCAAAGTTGTATCACCAGTTATAACGCCGCTAAGGGGATGACTATGCATATATATATATATATATATATATATATATACATATAAAAATATATACATATATATATATATATATGCCTAGAGTATGGATATGTTTCCAATGTATGGATCCACCATCCATAACTGAAACTTAAAGAAAGAGAAAATATAAGTAAAAAGAAAATTTGTTGAAACACAATGACCAAGAATAAACACATTTATTCATCACTAAAACTGGTTGACAACATCCAGTAGGTAAATACACTAAGATAAGATGTTCCACTATTAAATTTACCAAGTGAGAACATTACATTACATTAGCACAATCAAAACAAACGTATAAAAAAATACACGTTCTTGATGAAAACAATACTTCTACAATGAGATTGCCATTTGTCTTCTGCTCGTATCCTATGTATTTTCTTGAGTCTCTCACACATTTACGGTTCTGCATATCTATCCTATATAATCTGTAAACCTCACATATAAACTGTTCAGCGATTCATGTGATGTCACTATTTGAATCTGCAACCTGAAAAGAAGAGAAACTGCTATAAGTAGCTAATAGGAAATAGATTTCAAGCTGTAAAGAAAAATAAAAATAAAAATGAAGACAGTGAATTTACAGTGAAATAACAAATACGAAACATTGATTTAACTACTCATGAAAACAGTAAGGTACACAACTCAATCAACCAAGAACAGCTACATTACTAAACTATTCATCCATCAAGTACACATAACCACATATATAATATAGATGGACATGTGCAGCTTGCACATGCATGTCCCTTTCGAAACCATTGCACCACAGACAATGTATGTCCTTAAGCAAACCAAACCTATAAATCTTTAGGAAATCGAAGCAGACCTACATTTAGAAAACCCAATCCTGACCTACATATATATATATATATATATATATATTGATATATAGGCATTCAGAAAATCTTGTATACCAAATCCTATCTGCCATAAATTTACATCAATTCAAAAATCTGAAAACCCAAATAAACCATTAAATGGTTACACAGACAACTCAATGCAAATTTCAAATCTGAGCAGACAATACATAGCCTAACCTAATCTATATAGGGACACAGTTCAGTTGTGTATATATGAGCAGTAACAATGCATGAAAATCCAACTGAAAATCGTCACATTTCACTGTTAAATGTCACACAATAACCAAATCAATCACAAACAGTTCGACAATTCATGGCAGAGCCGAAATGGAAAAGCAAACGCCTAAAAACTAGGAACAACTAAGCCTAAAAACCCTATGATTCGAATTCACAGTAAACCGCAAGTATAAATACACAGTGTGTTCAACCACAAGCTAATTCAAACCAGCATACGAAAAACCGAACTTAAATAAGAAGAGAAAGAAAGCAAAACAAAAATTTAATTGGAAAAAAATTACTTAGCTTTTTCGTACTGAGATTCGATCTAGTTCCGGGGGGGGGGGGGGGGTGGTGGCGGAGCATCTGACGTTGAGGCCGATGCGAGGTAGTGGCAGCAAGGCATCGCTGGCGTCAGTGTTGTGGTGATCGACTAGGGTTACGGCAGGAAGAGGCCAAGCTGGTGTATGAGACAAGGAGAAGGTAGAGATCGGAAGGAGGAAGGCGATGGGCTGGTTTTGGAAGAGTACGGCGGCCATAGGAGCAGAGTTTTTGGGGATTTAGGGTTTCGGGTTTGAGCAAATTTTTGAGGCGGCCGACTTAATGAAGGAAAGTGATTAGGGATAGGGTTTTAAGGGGGAGTGGTAGTGGGCTTGGGCCGGCGGTCAAAAGGTAAGGGCCCGACTATTTTAAATCTAAATTCTTGTTTAAATAAATTAATTAGTTTATAATCTTCCTAATATGATATCTCGGACATACGATCTCAGATTTACGCACGGTCAGTTGCGTTGAGACCGTGGAGACGAGTATTTCGAGATGGAGCAGGCCTAGTCCGGATCTGAAGTAACGGGAATTTTTATTCGAATTAAACGGCAGTTCAGTTTGACTAAAGCAGATATTTATCGAGGATATCAAACCAAAGGTGAGTTAAACTCACTCAGTTATTTCCCGCTTATATTTTATAAGTTGGGTTTTTATTTTTGTGTGCTATGATTGCTAGTGATTGACTGATTGCTGATATATTCAGTTATGGTTAAACTGATGAAATTAAACGTCGTTTAATTTCAGTGAAATCCAAATCGTTATTTTAACGATTGGTTCCAATTGAGGTAAGTTACCTCATTGGTCACGTTTATAAAATAAACGTGTTTTTTTTTAACAAATGAATTGTTTGATTGATTGTTGTGGTCGACCTTGAAGTGTTGTTATAAACTGTTATGAGACCATTACTGAATTGTTTTGATGGTTGAATATTGACCTGATGATTTACCATTTGTTTGGTTTAAACCAATGGGTATGATTGGTTGAGTGGTTGGCAGTACATGGCCTGTGAATTAACCGATTTTATAAATACCGATCTACCGTCAAGTAAATCGACGAGATAAGTTATAATATTTATTTTATAACTGGAAATAGATTTTTAAATCTATTATTTGAATTAAAGTTGTAAAAAAAGAAATAAATATTTATTATTTACGAATTGAGTTATAATTGGTTTTTAAATGATTTTATAAAAGAAAGTGATAAAGAAGGGTTTATAGAAGTTTGACAGCAGTGAAAAACCCAAGGTTTTACATAAGGGTTAGTTACTTAGATAATTTGTTTTCAAACAATGAAAAATTGATTTTTATCAATTAAGTTATTTGATTAATTTAAGGAAAGGGAAATGACAAAGGGAATTCAGTGAACTGTTAACTGATATATATGGTTGGTAAAACCCACTGTTTTGAGTAAAATGGACAAAGGGGTAGATATTGATTTAAATATTCGTTTAAGTGTAACGGGTAGAGTTAGATATTGGTTAATCTTCGATTAACTAAAATCTAAAGAGAATATTGAACTGGTTATTGTTAATAACCTAAATTATGTTGAGTAAGCTTGTAAAAGTAATAATAAATCCTATTTTTGATTTGGGCGAAGTTAACTATATTCTGATATGGTTAATGGTAAAACTAATTATCCTTTTTTTGTAAAATGATTTAAAGAAATGAATTCAATGTAAAGTCTAGTAAGAAATAATTAGTTGGAGATAAATTCGATTAAGAGATTATGGAGTGTTTTATGACCCAAGTGTTCGATGAACTTGGTAAATGAAGTTGGTAGGTAAGTATAAAGATTTAAATAGGGGTTTTACTTAATGTTTCAAATTAAGTAAGGCGAATCCGAATTGGAATAATACTTGAAAGGGGTTAAGTGATGAGGGGTTCGAACACAGGATTTCAAATATAAGGAAGGGTGAATAACCCAGACTTGAAATCAAGTTTTGAAACGAGATTTAGTATGGATAGTTGTGTGATAAGCTAATATTATTCTGAGGTAAGAATGGGTTGATCAAGGTCTGAGAGGTAACTAAAATACCCCAACTTGGTTGGCCTCACTATTATCAAGGGACGATATTAGTTTGGTATGAGTGAATGTGATGAATTGGTTTTATCTTATACAAGAAATACTGAACTCTAATGCAAGGATTTGGGGAAATTAAGGAATATTGAGATATTGGTTTAGAAAGAAATGAAGATATTGATTTAAAATTTATATCGAACATTTGCTATTTAATTAGAATTGATCGAATATAGTGGAATTAACCAAACGTAGTTAGTCAGAAAGAGTTGCCATTGCATACGACTACTAGCGTAATTTGCAGGGCTGCAGATAGCCTACGGCGGTCGGATGTTTCCTAAGGGAATCAGGCGTAACCATTGTGATCGCTGCGATCTAGAGTCAAGCGAAGAGAGAAAAGTTGAATATTAGAATTGACTAACGATTTTGTTAAATATATTTTTAAGGGCCATGTCATGCCAAGCACTGAATCAGTGATATCATTTTATTGACACATGTGTTATTTGATAGTTAAATCACCGACTATCAAAACCTGACCAATACGATTGTTGGTATGGAAAGACCGGGATCAGATTTATATTCGAAAACCATTCCGACCAACAAATACGTGAAGAGATCAGAAGATGATCGTGATGGAGCATTGAAGACCGTGGATCTTCATAAGCGGAAGGACTGCTAATAATCTTTGGTGAGCTCCTAGAGATAAACAGTGGTTCGGTCGTGGTTGGGATCCACGGGTTGCAAGGACTTCTCGCTACTGATCCATGGGGTGATTCCTATATGAGATGCAGTAGGAGAGTGCCTTCGGTTCATCCTGTTCCTGGATGACTTGTATGGACGGATGTCTGACAGAGTGTTTCCAAAGGAATTACATGAGCTGATTTTCTCCAAACGTACAATAGTTAATGGCGGGGAAATGGTTATTCTCTAGCCAGATAAACTAGAGTATTTTTGTGGACGTCAATCCATGTGATGTCTGGAGGATCTGACGATGTGGCATTCAAAGTGAATGGTGGCCAGATGCTGAAAAAGAGATTCTAGCCTCAAGCCTCATCAACCGGGAGATGACAAAAATCGGGCAGGCAGCATGGCTATGTGGGTCGCTCCCATTAGGGTGTATGATCACCTATCTAGAGAAATTCCTTTTGTTTCTTATTCTATCGATTCTGCCCATTCGGGAACGGTGGTTTGAGTCCAACCGTTGGTGATATATATTCGATACACTCAAGCGAAATGAGTGGTCGGTCATGTGAGGGCCGGGTTGCAAGACGTTCTTGTTGAACCCTGTGTATTCGCCTCTAGAGATACACGTGCGGAAGGTGGTCCCATACCTTGTCAAGTTGGAAATCCAATATCCAATAAGCGCCCGCGGTTTTCGATTGTATACTATATACGGGGAGCGTGAGATGCAAGCGTTCCTCTAGTTTTGCTAATTATTTGTATTTAGACACTATTATAATATCAGAAAAGATATTGATTTCGAAAACTGATTTGGGTTATCGTAAGGTAAAAACCGTCCGTGTTTATGTGTGGATCGGTCTTACGATTATCTTTTTCTTTCGAAAGGATTTTAACTTAAAAATCAAGATGTGTGATACCTTAATGCTGTGCGAGTTTTTTTCTCACTCTGGTCCACCAGACTGACCCGGTGTTTTGTAAATGCTCGGGTTAGACCGAGGTGTACAGGTTCAGGTGATCAGGTACCGTGAAGTCCAGTGACGAGCTGAAGATGTTCAGATAAATGATATTCCGCTGTGTGATATATATATGAGGACAGATTATCAAAACTGTCCAGCTGTGTGTTGTACTCTGATCTTGTAAGTATTTGAAAGCTCTCAATAAAGTTTTATTTCTGTATTATATTTTGTTCCGCTGCGATGTGAGACTCTGTGATGATTCTTCACCTTCTTCTATTCTTATAATTCTTTCTTCCTTATCTCACCCTCTAAATACTTTCTAATAACTATCCAGTGTTTCGGTGTTTGGAAGGTCGGCATAAGTCATGGTAAGGGTATTTATGTCGATTTTCGAGGCCGAAAACCCTGGGTCGTTACAAAGCCCATGCGTACTGTTACATGATGCTCGATCTCCAGCATGCTCCATGTTCATGTATTTATGGCGTATTAAATTTTGTTTCGAACTGTTGATGTTTCTTTCTAGAAATTAGATGCCTTGTGTATTTATACGGTAAGGCAACGTGGTGTCCACGCTCATAGGGGGTAGCATAGGTATGTTTTCCAATGCAGCTACTATTTGATTTACTCTTTATCATGTGCCACTAAAAACTTGCAGACATCACGTTGGTATGTAGCTAGGCAAGGATAGGTTGAAGCCTACGTTTGATTGAAACAATTCATGTTTTCTTAGGCATGCAGTTCGGCAGGACACTACAGTGATTAAATGGCCAAGAAAATACAGAGTGACATGCATTGTTTACATCGCTTGAAAACGTACAGGGGAGGTCTGCTGTATATAGATAGATTTCTTCATGGTTAAAGCTTTAAGCAACGAAGAACAGAGTTAGGTTTGCAGTTTTATAAAACTTAAGCTTAAAGTTATAGGCAGTTGTAGGTCCGCATTGAATTGTTTTAGTCTACGTGAAAGGATGGGTGGGAAAAGAAACTGTACGTAATGGCATGGGCATATCATTTACTTAATGGTTAAGTTTAAAGATGTGAATAACATGTGCTTTAGTAAACTATGTCAGTAGCAGGGTAGAAAAATGAAGATTTCGCCATGAAGTCTTTAGCCTAGGTAGCTGCCATATGTACTTGATTTGAAAACACAATTGGCCTATTAAATAGATTAGAGTTGGCAAAGATTTTATATGATTACGATTTGCTTTTATAAATAACACAGGTACTGTGCTACACAGAATTTTATTCTATAAAGGACCACTATCGACAAAAATAGACTACATTTGTGACGAGCAAGGTGCCACAATCCCAAAAATATAATAATATCGGTAGGTTAACTTATATTTTGAAACCCCAAAATATTGATATAGGGTGCAAAACTCCAAATAAAAATTTGTGTATTTAATTAATTAAAAATTACAGTAAAATTCTAAAAATTAAATTAACACTACGTCTCAAAAGAACCTTGTCTAATTCAAATCCAGTATGCAGTTATTTCAAATAAACTGTTACGGTCAATGAACGATTCTATAGCGACTATTTGCAAATTTGATTTGGATGTATCTTGCAATCTATATGACGAAACCTCCATTTTCCACTTCCGTTAGAAAAATATACTTCACCAGCTCCTAATGTTTCTTGTTTCACAGAAATCCGATTTAAAACGGATTCTGTATATTCGTTTAAAGTTCGAATTGCTAAATTATGAACTGCCGTGCCATTTCGAGCTCGATTATAATTATAATATAATTATACGTTCAAACTTCATTTAAATAATATATTCGTTATTATAATTCAACTCTAAACTGAATTATATCTTATAAATGATCTAATTCACACAATATTGGGAATTCAGCTATTTCCGACCATTTCAAAAATAAATATATTATTCTATTATTTATATCAATTAGATATAAATATTATTTAATTCAAGTTATCGATATCGCCAAATCGATATTCAATAATTAAATAAATTAATTATTTCACCATAAAAATACGGGATGTTACAAAACCCAATTCACATTCCATTATATTCCAATTACTAAATATAATTGGAAACTCTAATAATCTTAATTAAAAGATTTATTCTTTTCACGCTAGGTTTAAGAACAATGTTATTTAAGACACCATTCACGACAAACCCAAAATCAAATTTGATATATCATATAAGGCACTAAATAAAAATTGTATCGCCTTATATTCAATATCAAATTCTGAAACCAACACATATCGTACGGGGAATAACGATATATATCTATCTTCCAAATTCCTCCACAATATCCATATAGTCATGGAATCCAATATCGAAATCTCCCGAAGATGATTTTTATTCAAATCCATTCCAATTCATACATTGGAAAATTTTGGTTATATCAAAATCATTCTCAAATCCAATTTAGTTATTTAAAAACATTGGATTATCATTCTAGTTAATAACTAGTTCATTTCGATAAAAGTATCTTTTTATCCTTACAAATTTGGAATTTTTCATCCAAATTCTTTCCAAATCATTAATTATGATTTTACACAAATTATTAATATTTTTAATAATTTTATTAAGACCCATACAGTCGGTTTCCAATAACGGCCACCGAACTGCATCTATAACGACCTTTTCCAAATTTGATTTGGACATAATTCCAAATCCGGCCGTTCAAATTTAAATCACTTATATTCTTTGGAAAGCTCTTTTTGATACGAACCCAAGGTTCCGGTTTTGGGAGAGTCTGACGGCCGGATCTCCCGTAATATCCATTCGAAGTCAATGGTCGAAATTCGCGAACGGTCGCGGCACTGTGCGTTCTATTCAAGCCATTAATATATATATATATATATATATCGTTCAAAACGTATTTTATAATTTTGTTTTTTAAAAATGATTCTAACTTTCACTTCAACTATATATCGAAATTAAATACTCCTTATCATTACAATATTTAAATCATAATATTTTCAAAATATCAGATTTTGAAATAATTTCCTTTTCGATATTCATTATAAAAATGAATAAAATCGATATAAAAATCGTTCACGTTAAAATGACGGGTATCTAATCAACACGGCTTCACATATTTCAATATTTTCGTGTCCATCCAAAATCGGACCTCAAATTCACATTTTAATCCTTTACTGAATATTATTTTAAAATATTCGTTATTTTAAAATATTCGTTCTTTCTGAATTGGAATCAGACCCAATCAATTACCATATAATTTATTTATATGGATTTCATACATCACATATACACAACAATAATGATACACAATCAACCATCATCCAGAGTGCATTACACAACTGCATAAGCATTAAATATAAATAATTAACGCTTACAACAGTCTGTCAACCTATCGATTGACATACAACTAAACAATTGGGATTAGTGTACGTCATATATCATCCCAATACCCGTGTGGGGTTTCAACCAACAAATACTGAATATTATTTGTGCGGTTGGGCGATGCGTAAAATTATCATCCCAATCAATATCAGTTAAATGGGTGTACATAAACAAATCGTCCGATTTGTAAATGAATATTTATTTCAACACTTGACTATTTTTAATAGTTCATACATTCAATAAAAATGGTATTTTTATTGTTCAAACAATTTATTCAACACATGAATATTTTATACAGTTCATATACACATTAAAAATGAGGTTTTTAATAAATAAATATTTATTTTGGAAAATTTCGGCATTATAACGGCGCGATATTAGAAACGGAGTACTGTTTAGCATTGTCCCTCTCCTGATACTAGCTAGCGCCATACACAATAGTCAATCATATTCAATATATCCCAACACAATCAATTTTCAACACAACCAAATTTCCACAATACAATCCCAATAAACGATCATGGTTTGTACAATAAAATAGTGTCGGGGGCTTCTAAGCCTCCTCTACATTCTCGTATATATTTAACTGTAAAATAATTAGCGTGAGAAGGAGTTCTCACATTGGTTTCCACTCTGCCAGTCTTTAATTGACGGTTTTGGTTTTCTTCGGGTTTCTATTTGCCCCAAATTCAAACAAGCTCCAAATTGGACCCAGTCAGTTTTGTTGTGAAGCACTCGACTCCATTATTGCAACGTGTCCAGTTTCGCGCAATTCTGTGCTCGTAGCAAAAATGTATTAGCATACGAACATAGACAATCATTTAAACAATAAAATCACCATTCACCTTCTTCTCAAAATGACACCTTCAACTTTAAACTCTTGCCACGGCCAAATTGTAACTCGGAATCGCACGAGACCTGCGCCACTGTCTTCGGCATCTTCTCCTCTTTCCACGGCTGGTGGTCTTCCTCCCAGTTCTCCACGAGGGCCCCGCAATTTGTAGTTGAATGGAAAACTGCAGTTTCCGTTCATCTTGGTGCTGCGGCCGCCTCAGTGTTCCAATTCCCACCAAATTTTACCAGTAACTCGGTCTCGACCTCCCGGACAACTTTCCTTCAGGGCACTTCGCCTGAAAATGCATGGATTGGTGGGAAATTGATCACTTTCGTGACTGCCTTGTTTTCCAGCACCCCTTCGATGAACTTGACATTACGGCCAACTCCGGCCACCTGAGACCATGCCACCACCGCAAAAATCTTCGTATGCTTCCCCTCTACTGTAACGACCCAGATTTTTTTGACCATTAAGTTATTATTTAAAAATGTTTTTTTATTGTTTTGGAAGTTTAAATGGTTTAATTTCAATAATTTTGAATATTTTATTTTATTCCGAAATGGTAGAAATTTAGTGGATCTGCAATATAATGTGAACTGGCAGTATAAAAGGATAAATTTTTAATTTAAAATAGTACGTTTACAAAGGATGTAGTAGCTAACGAACTCGGATTTCGATGAAATCAGTTTCATTAAATCTGAAATGATGAAATTAGGTAACCAACCAAGTTACGTCAAAAATGGCATCCGTATGTGGAAAAGAAAAAATAAAAGGCCAAAATTTGAACTAAATTTTGACGGTAATTGGAATTTGCTAATGCTAACGGCAAAACTGGAACCTGAGACCTATCCAGGAAAATTCTAAACATAGGATATTAGCTATATATGAAATCTGGGAAAATCCTATAACGGATATAGAAAGTTATTAAGGAAACAAAATTTAAATAAATTATTTGAAAATCTAAACAAACTCTGATTTTTGATTTGAATACATCGGATTGAAGTACGTTAAAAACCGGACAAGATGGTGGAAGAATTTCTGAAAACCGTTATCGTTTGATACTCCAACATGAGACCGAAAGGTGTTGAAACTAACACAAAACACTATTTTGAATTTGAATTTAAATTATTTGAAAGTTCAAACGAATTCAAAATTTAAATATTTTTATATATTATTGAAGAGCAAGAAAAAATGAACAACATGGTTGAAAAAGATTTTGGATAAGGTATCAATAAGTAAGTCAAATTAACTTCCGAATAGGGTTGAGAAAACACACTTTACTATTCATAAATTATTAAATTTATTTATAATTTAATAAATTTAAGGATTAATCCTAGCCATCCATTTTCAACCGTTGGATTCGCACCACCTCAGCAATCCATGTGACTCCTTCGGCTATAAATAGCCCCCCCTTCATTTTAAACTCACTCCTCCTCCTCCTCTTTCAAGCTTTGGCAATGACAGAAATAATAATAAAATATTAGGAAATAGGGAAAAGGGAAGGAAGGGAGAAAGGAGGGCAAGACGGGGAGCTAGGGACTCTTAGGCAGAGGCTTGGGCTTCGCGGGGTAAGTTTTTAAATAATATTTATTTATTTATTTATTTGTGTAATATATATATATATATATATATATATATATATATTATAATTAAAATAGAATTTGTAAAAATAAATATCAGAACATTCTAAGGGTGACAGAGAGGATAGTGTCTAAGGCTTGAGTTTGGAAAATATAGTTTCCTGCTCTCCCTGGCTATCCCTAACTGATCCGACGGATGGGATGATTAATTTAAATTTAAATTTAAAATTTAATTTGAATTTAATTTGAATTTAAAACAGGCCAGGGGCATTTTCGTAATTTTTAACCATAAACTTTAAAAGCTTATAACTTTTTCAAAACAAGTCGGATTTCCACGAAACAAGGACCGTTGGATTCTTATCGGAAAATACTTTAAAATGAGTGGAAGCAGATTTTTGATCCGGGTTAAAAAATTTAAGTTATAATTAAATGAATATTTTTAAATATTTTATTTGAAAATTAAATTTAATTAATATTAAAATGGTTTTTCAATTTTAAAAAAATTTGGATATGGCTAGAGATGGGAAAGTATGATTTTTTAGAAGGGCAGGGAAGGTAATTTGGCTAATAACGCAATTAGAAATTAATTAAGATAAAAATAATTTAATTAATTTAATTAAATATATATTCATTTAAATTAGGTAAATATTGTAAATAGCATAACTTTTGCATACATTAACAAAATTTAACGAAACAGGATCCGTTGGGATCGTATGGACGAGCATTACGCAATGGAACTGACCGCAAGTGGATTGGAGCTCGTTTAGATTTATGGTGAAATTTAACGTCTGAACCAAATCAATGACCGATTATCGTTATTCAACGATAAACCGTCCAAGGTGAGTAAATCTCACTAACTCTGAGCACTTTATATTTTTATAAAGTATTTTTAGAACTGATAATTATTGGTTGAATTGCTGAGTGTTGATTGTTCGGTTGAACTGCTAGTCAATTGATTGAAAATACCGATATAGTTATATATATCGTTAACCGATGTTGATTTTGTTTATCAGAATACCTCATATTGAAATGAAATTGATTTGAATTATATTGTGTAACATCTGTGGATGCAGGGAAACAGGTCGGAGGAATCCAACAGGATTCCTCAACATTTATTTACCGTTTTCATATATTCTGATATATGATGTGTTATATCATCTGTTGTTGAACCTGTGTGTTTGGATGATGATTGAACCTTTTGATTTGGTATTTTTATACCATAAGTGATACTAGAAAGTGAAAAGGGATTTTCAAAGTTTATTTTGAAAATAAATTATTTATATAAAATCAATAGATTTTATATATAAAAGGAAGAGAATTTCATGAGAGAAAATGAATATAGAATCAAAGCATTTGTAAAAAAAAACAAATATTGGTAAAATCAAATAGAAGGGAAAATATTGGTGAAATCAAATAGAAGGGAAAATATTGGTGAAATCAAATAGAAGGGAAATATTTGTGAAACGATTACAAATAGAAATAAAAAGGGAAACATTCGTAAAAGTATTTACAAATGGAATTGAAAAGGGAATATTCATGTAGGGAATAAAGAAAAGTTGACAGAAGTACTTATTTGTTAAATAAATAGAAAAGTTAAAAGAAATATTTATTTGTTGAATAAATAGAAAAGTTAAAGGGAATATTTATTTGTTAAATAAATAGAAGCGAAAAGAGAATAGTCATTTGTTGAGTAAACGAATAGAAAAAGAATCTATTCAAGGGAAGTAATTCAAAGGAATTATTCCAAAGGAATTATTCAAATGAGAAAAGTCAAAGGGATTAATTCAAAAGAGTTAATCAACTAGAGTTAAACCGTTGGAGTTAAACTGTTAGAGTTAAACAGTTGGAGTTAAACTGTTAGAGTTAAACAGTTGGAGTTAAACTGTTAGAGTTAAACAGTTGGAGTTAAACTGTTAGAGTTAAACAGTTGGAGTTAAACTGTTAGAGTTAAACCGTTGAAGTTAAACTGTCAGAGTTAAACCGTAAAGTTAAACAGTTAGAGTTAACCAGTTAGAGTTATTCAGTTAGAGTTATCCAGTTAGAGTTATTCAGTTAGAATTAACCAGTTAGAGTTAATCAGTTAGAGTTAATCGTTTTGAGTCAAATCGAACTAGAGTTATTCAAATATAGTAATCGAATAAGGGTTAATTGAATATTAGTTATTCAATTAGAATTGATCGAATCTAATTATTCGAGATAGAGTTAAAAATAGACAAAGTTATTTAAGGATGAATTTCCATTTAGCACGACTGCTAGCGTAATTCGCAGGGCTGCAGATAGCCTGCGGCGGTCGGATGTTTCCTGAGGGAATCAGGCGTAACCATTGTGATCGCTGCGATCTAGAGTCAAGCAAATGGTGTTAAATCAAATAGTAATTAATCAATAGAAGTTAATTAAGTCGAGTTAGTCGAGTATTAGTAAATTAAGTAGGGTTAGTCAAAAAGGGAATTAATCGAATATCACCTATTCGGAGTAGAGTTATCTAATATAGTTTATTCGAGAAGAGTAATCGAATATAGTTCGTTCGAAGTGTGTTAAATCGAATATAGTTATTCGAAGGAGAGAATTATCGAATATGGTTTATTCGAAGTGAGATTTTTCGAATATTAGTTATTCGAAGAAAAAGATTACGAATATTAGTTATTCGAACAGGGGAATCGAATATAGTTTATTCGAAAGAGAATTATCGGATAGTGATTATTCGAGAGTGAATCATACATGGAAATTCGATTATATCGAATCAAGGGAAGTAATGTTTACTTTCCATTTCAAATCAAGTTTTAATTATCTATTAATAAAGTAGTTGGTTGTTTATTTATCCAAATTAAGATATGGGAATATATTTAAGTTAACATATTTTGAAAGCATGGAATTATAACATTTATAGTTATAATCAAATGATTCAGTAAAGGAAATGGATTCATAAATAGAATCCGAGAGTTCGCAAGGAAGTTTCTTAAAGAGTGAAGTTTGAACTTTGTCTATTTCGAAGTTAGAAATGTTGTTCAGTTAAGGTCTGAGAGGTAATTATACCCCAACTTGATTGAATTCGTTTTTAACTAAGAAGTGGATAAGATTCGAGAGTGAAAGGGGTTAAGTGAATTTAGTTAATGAGCGAAATGGTTGGTGTTGGCATAGCGATGGTTATTCAAACATCAGTTTAAACCCAATGAAGGAGATTTGGAAATGTCTTCCAAATGAAAAATCAGAAATGTTTTCTGAATATAGAAAATGAGAAATGGAATTGTTTTCCATTGTTAATAACGTATATTTTCTAAATATAGTAAATAAGAAATATAGGACAACAAGAATAAGGAAAAGGGTAAATTTATGATAATTTGATGATGAATGATGATTGATCGATAGAATTTCCGTCTGGAAATAATATCGTTGTTTGCACACAGACATGTTTTCATTTGATAGTTAAATCACCGACTATCAAAGTTTTTGACCATTTTACGTTGTTAATATGGAGAGACCGGTTGGATTATTATCCAGAGAACCACTCCGTATTGGCATAAGCGTTGCGAATCAAGTATGCTAAATATATTGAAGACGGAGTTATGCAAGGGCTATCCTATTTACAGAATAGTGCCTTCGGTTTGTCCAGTCCCAGGACAAACGTGAATGGACGAATGTCTGACAGAGTATATTCAAAGGATCGCGTAAGTTGATCTCTTCAAACGTACTTACGTTTGGTGGTGGAGGAATTCGTTTCTCTTTGCTGTATACCCGTGGTATTTTTGGTGAAATCAATTTGTGATTTGGCGGGTATGACGATGTGGCATTCAAAGTAATGGAGGTGGGATCTGTCAAAAGATACGTTATGACCTCAAGCCTCATCCACCGGGAAATGACAAAAATCGGGCAGGCAGCATGGCTATGTGGGTCGCACCCATTAGGATGTATGATCACCTATCTAGAGAAATTCCTTTTGTTCCAAAATCTATCGATGCTGTCCCTTATCGGGAGACGGTTGCTGATCCCAACCGTTGGTGATATACATTCGATACACTCAAGCGAAATGAGTGGTCGGTCATGTGTGGGCCGGGTTGCAAGATGTTCTTGTTGAACCCAGTGTATTTGCCTCTAGAGATACACGTTCGGAAGGTGGTCCCATACCTTGTCAAGTTGGAATCCAATCTCCAATAAGTGCCTGCGAGTTTGATTGTATATTATATATGTAGAGCGTGAGATGCAAGCGTTCTACTAGATTTTAATTACTTGTGATTAGACATTATTATAATATCAGATAATATATGATTTCCAAAGTGTTTTGGGTTATCGTAAGGTAAAAGCCATCCGTATTTATGTGTGGATTGGTCTTACGATTATCTTTTCTTTTGGAAAGGATTTTGAAAAGTTAAACCAAATGATTGGAGTTTACTCACACCAGTCCCATGACTGACCCAGAGTTTTATTTTGTTTTGTTTTTCCTAAACTCTTGGGTGCCCAAATTTGTACGGGCAGTCAAGTAGTCAGGATTTACAGGTATGCTTGAAGAGCTTGGAGCAGGAGGCTTCAAGATTTTTCTAGCTATTGATTATTCCGCTGTGATGAAAGTGTTGTACTCTGATAATGGTATGATATACATATACTACTTTGATTTCAAGATATGTTGTCTTTTATATTTGTTCCGCTGTGAGATTCGTGTTACTCTGATGTTGTTGTGTTCTTCTTCTTCTTCTGTTCTAATTTTCTATCTTATCTATCCTCACCCTCTAATTTCTTTCTTGGACTATCCGGTAATTTCGACTTTTGATTGTTCGATAGGTGTTATATATCGGATAACCAAGGTCGCTTTTTCCCGGGTCGTTACAGTTGGTATCAGAGCTGAAGGTTAAGTATTACCTTGGCTCTGTGGCGTGATTTAGTAGAGATGGGGTTAGTAATACCCTAGACTGAGTTTGAGTGTATATATACGAGTGAACGTATTTGTTATTTGATATAAATTGATTTTATATTGTGGAGATTTATTGGTTGAGTTGTTTATGAATTCTGGTCGATCAGTTTGATCCACTGTATCGATAGGGGTTTCTAAACGCTTGAATACGATGAACCGACACAGTATGTTTTGAAAAAGGGTAAATGAAATAATTTTACCCAAATTATATTTTGATATAAGCAAAGTATAGATATTTGAAATTATTATAGTATATTGAATGTGTTGGTTGTGATTATAATCGAATAAGATTATAAAATGTGAAATGGTTATGTAAATAACAAATCAAAATTCATATAAGTGAAATATATGAAATCAGATGAATTAAATCTGAATTTAAATCTGAATTTAAGTTCAGAATTGGAATTAAAATTGCTAAAATTTGAATAAGCGTTGTAAATGGAATTAAATTGAATATATGTGAATTTTAAAATCCTGGGAGATTTTAAATTTGTTACAAGCATTGAAAAGGGATATTTTGAAATGAATTTCAAAATGAAAATGTTTAAAAATGGGTTTTGAAAGTGCTATAGTATTGAACTCACTTCGATAGCTGGAAAATAAATTCCGATGTTGATCCGGACATCATCGGTGCTCATTTTCGAGTTTGTAAGTGACGGATTACTACCAAAGATTTTGTTTTTAATTGTTTTGAAAAACCGAGTTGTTTTGATATTCCAAAGGGATATTTGATTTTTGGAAAAGGCAAAGCTATTTGAAACTCCCAGGTACAGATTATTGAAATAAACGTAAATTAAATAGAAATTTGTGAAAGTAAATTTGAAATTAAATTGAAGGCAGTTCAGTGGAAATTGAGTTGAATTGAAATAGAATGGTATCAAGTAGAATTGGACTGAATTAGAGATTATCTGGGATAGAAATGGATGGTCGAGCAAGAAATTTGAATTGAGATTGGAATTGCAGTTTGATTGAAATTTGGCTTGGTTATAAGCGGATGGTCGTGCTGAAGATAAAAGTGATTGGGAGTTTGATTGGGATGATAGTGGTATATGCTAAATTGATAGCAGAATTGAATGCCGACAAAAAGGTACACGTACATATTCATATGAGTTGGATGAGATTTATGAGCCTGTTTGACAAGCCACTTGGCTGTTTGATTTTCTTTTGGGTTGAAGAAGGCCTAGAGAGGCGAGTTGGAGTTTGAGCTATTGACCAGTACAAAGGAGATGCTGGCGAAATTTTTCAGAAATTTCGAATGTTAGAAAATTTTCAGAATTTTTGAAATTTTCGTTTATAGAAATAAATTAATAAATTAATTAGAATTAATTGGTTTAGTGAAACCGGAGTAAATAAATAATTTTAACCTAGTTATAAAGTTCATTTTTCTACCTTAGCAATTTCGAGGACGAAATTATTTTAAGGGGGAAAGAATGTAACGACCCAGATTTTTTTTACCATTAAGTTATTATTTAAAAATGTTTTTTTATTGTTTTGGAAGTTTAAATGGTTTAATTTCAATAATTTTGAATATTTTATTTTATTCCGAAATGGTAGAAATTTAGTGGATCTGCAATATAATGTGAACTGGCTGTATAAAAGGATAAATTTTTAATTTAAAATAGTACGTTTACAAAGGATGTAGTAGCTAACGAACTCGGATTTCGATGAAATCAGTTTCATTAAATCTGAAATGATGAAATTAGGTAACCAACCAAGTTACGTCAAAAATGGCATCCGTATGTGGAAAAGGAAAAATAAAAGGCCAAAATTTGAACTAAATTTTGATGGTAATTGGAATTTGCTAATGCTAACGGCAAAACTGGAACCTGAGACCTATCCAGGAAAATTCTAAACATAGGATATTAGCTATATATGAAATCTGGGAAAATCCTATAACGGATATAGAAAGTTATTAAGGAAACAAAATTTAAATAAATTATTTGAAAATCTAAACAAACTCGGATTTTTGATTTGAATACATAG
Source organism: Allium sativum (assembly GCA_030737875.1). Taxonomy (NCBI): domain Eukaryota; kingdom Viridiplantae; phylum Streptophyta; class Magnoliopsida; order Asparagales; family Amaryllidaceae; genus Allium; species Allium sativum. The sequence goes on along the minus strand of CM060912.1, from coordinate 49,490,466 downwards.
GATTGAAGTACGTTAAAAACCGGACAAGATGGTGGAAGAATTTCTGAAAACCGTTATCGTTTGATACTCCAACATGAGACCGAAAGGTGTTGAAACTAACACAAAACACTATTTTGAATTTGAATTTAAATTATTTGAAAGTTCAAACGAATTCAAAATTTAAATATTTTTATATATTATTGAAGAGCAAGAAAAAATGAACAACATGGTTGAAAAAGATTTTGGATAAGGTATCAATAAGTAAGTCAAATTAACGTCCGAATAGGGTTGAGAAAACACACTTTACTATTCATAAATTATTAAATTTATTTATAATTTAATAAATTTAAGGATTAATCCTAGCCATCCATTTTCAACCGTTGGATTCGCAACACCTCAGCAATCCATGTGACTCCTTCGGCTATAAATAGCCCCCCTTCATTTTAAACTCACTCCTCCTCCTCCTCTTTCAAGCTTTGGCAATGGCAGAAATAATAATAAAATATTAGGAAATAGGGAAAAGGGAAGGAAGGTAGAAAGGAGGGCAAGACGGGGAGCTAGGGACTCTTAGGCAGAGGCTTGGGCTTCGCGGGGTAAGTTTTTAAATAATATTTATTTATTTATTTATTTGTGTAATATATATATATATATGTATTATAATTAAAATAGAATTTGTAAAAATAAATATCAGAACATTCTAAGGGTGACAGAGAGGATAGTGTCTAAGGCTTGAGTTTGGAAAATATAGTTTCCTGCTCTCCCTGGCTATCCCTAACTGATCCGACGGATGGGATGATTAATTTAAATTTAAATTTTAAATCTAATTTGAATTTAAAACAGACCAGGGGCATTTTCGTAATTTTTAACCATAAACTTTAAAAGATTATAACTTTTTCAAAACAAGTCGGATTTCCACGAAACAAGGACCGTTGGATTCTTATCGGAAAATACTTTAAAATGAGTGGAAGCAGATTTTTGATCCAGGTTAAAAATTTTAAGTTATAATTAAATGAATATTTTTAAATATTTTATTTGAAAATTAAATTAAATTAATATTAAAATGGTTTTTCAATTTTAAAAAAATTTGGATATGGCTAGAGATGGGAAAGTATGATTTTTTAGAAGGGCAGGGAAGGTAATTTGGCTAATAACGCAATTAGAAATTAATTAAGATAAAAATAATTTAATTAATTTAATTAAATATATATTCATTTAAATTAGGTAAATATTGTAAATAGCATAACTTTTGCATACATTAACAAAATTTAACGAAACAGGATCCGTTGGGATCGTATGGACGAGCACTACGCAATGGAACTGACCGCAAGTGGATTGGAGCTTGTTTGTATTTATGGTGAAATTTAACGTCTGAACCAAATCAATGACCGATTATCGTTATTCAACGATAAACCGTCCAAGGTGAGTAAATCTCACTAACTCTGAGCACTTTATATTTTTATAAAGTATTTTTAGAACTGATAATTATTGGTTGAATTGCTGAGTGTTGATTGTTCGGTTGAACTGCTAGTCAATTGATTGAAAATACCGATATAGTTATATATATCGTTAACCGATGTTGATTTTGTTTATCAGAATACCTCATATTGAAATGAAATTGATGTGAATTATATTGTGTAACATCTGTGGATGCAGGGAAACAGGTCGGAGGAATCCAATAGGATTCCTCAACATTTATTTACCGTTTTCATATATTCTGATATATGATGTGTTATATCATCTGTTGTTGAACCTGTGTGTTTGGATGATGATTGAACCTTTTGATTTGGTATTTTTATACCATAAGCGATACTAGAAAGTGAAAAGGGATTTTCAAAGTTTATTTTGAAAATAAATTATTTATATAAAATCAATAGATTTTATATATAAAAGGAAGAGAATTTCATGAGAGAAAATGATTATAGAATCAAAGCATTTGTAAAAAAAAAACAAATTTTGGTGAAATCAAATAGAAGGGAAAATATTGGTGAAATCAAATAGAAGGGAAAATATTGGTGAAATCAAATAGAAGGGAAATATTTGTGAAACGATTACAAATAGAAATAAAAAGGGAAACATTCGTAAAAGTATTTACAAATGGAATTGAAAAGGGAATATTCATGTAGGGAATAAAGAAAAGTTGACAGAAGTACTTATTTGTTAAATAAATAGAAAAGTTAAAAGAAATATTTATTTGTTGAATAAATAGAAAAGTTAAAGGGAATATTTATTTGTTAAATAAATAGAAGCGAAAAGAGAATAGTTATTTGTTGAGTAAACGAATAGAAAAAGAATCTATTCAAGGGAAGTAATTCAAAGGAATTATTCCAAAGGAATTATTCAAATGAGAAAAGTCAAAGGGATTAATTCAAAAGAGTTAATCAACTAGAGTTAAACCGTTGGAGTTAAACTGTTAGAGTTAAACAGTTGGAGTTAAACTGTTAGAGTTAAACAGTTGGAGTTAAACTGATAGAGTTAAACAGTTGGAGTTAAACTGTTAGAGTTAAACCGTTGAAGTTAAACTGTCAAAGTTAAACCGTAAAGTTAAATAGTTAGAGTTAACCAGTTAGAGTTATTCAGTTAGAGTTATCCAGTTAGAGTTATTCAGTTAGAATTAACCAGTTAGAGTTAATCAGTTAGAGTTAATCGTTTTGAGTCAAATCGAACTAGAGTTATTCAAATATAGTAATCGAATAAGGGTTAATTGAATATTAGTTATTCAATTAGAATTGATCGAATCTAATTATTCGAGATAGAGTTAAAAATAGACAAAGTTATTTAAGGATGAATTTCCATTTAGCACGACTGCTAGCATAATTCGCAGGGCTGCAGATAGCCTGCGGCGGTCGGATGTTTCCTGAGGGAATCAGGCGTAACCATTGTGATTGCTGCGATCTAGAGTCAAGCAAATGGTGTTAAATCAAATAGTAATTAATCAATAGAAGTTAATTAAGTCGAGTTAGTCGAGTATTAGTAAATTAAGTAGGGTTAGTCAAAAAGGGAATTAATCGAATATCACCTATTCGGAGTAGAGTTATCGAATATAGTTTATTCGAGAAGAGTAATCGAATATAGTTCGTTCGAAGTGTGTTAAATCGAATATAGTTATTCGAAGGAGAGAATTATCGAATATGGTTTATTCGAAGTGAGATTTTTCGAATATTAGTTATTCGAAGAAAAGGATTACGAATATTAGTTATTCGAACAGGGGAATCGAATATAGTTTATTCGAAAGAGAATTATCGGATAGTGATTATTCGAGAGTGAATCATACATGGAAATTCGATTATATCGAATCAAGGGAAGTAATGTTTACTTTCCATTTCAAATCAAGTTTTAATTATCTATTAATAAAGTAGTTGGTTGTTTATTTATCCAAATTAAGATATGGGAATATATTTAAGTTAACATATTTTGAAAGCATGGAATTATAATGTTTATAGTTATAATCAAATGATTCAGTAAAGGAAGTGGATTCATAAATAGAATCCGAGAGTTCGCAAGGAAGTTTCTTAAAGAGTGAAGTTTGAACTTTGTCTATTTCGAAGTTAGAAATGTTGTTCAGTTAAGGTCTGAGAGGTAATTATACCCCAACTTGATTGAATTCGTTTTTAACTAAGAAGTGGATAAGATTCGAGAGTGAAAGTGGTTAAGTGAATTTAGTTAATGAGCGAAATGGTTGGTGTTGGCATAGCGATGGTTATTCAAACATCAGTTTAAACCCAATGAAGGAGATTTGGAAATGTCTTCCAAATGAAAAATCAGAAATGTTTTCTGAATATAGAAAATGAGAAATGGAATTGTTTTCCATTGTTAATAACGTATATTTTCTAAATATAGTAAATAAGAAATATAGGACAACAAGAATAAGGAAAAGGGTAAATTTATGATAATTTGATGATGAATGATGATTGATCGATAGAATTTCCATCTGGAAATAATATCGTTGTTTGCACATAGACATGTTTTCATTTGATAGTTAAATCACCGACTATCAAAGTTTTTGACCATTTTACGTTGTTAATATGGAGAGACCGGTTGGATTATTATCCAGAGAACCACTCCGTATTGGCATAAGCGTTGCGAATCAAGTATGCTGAATATATTGAAGACGGAGTTATGCAAGGGCTATCCTATTTACAGAATAGTGCCTTCGGTTTGTCCAGTCCCAGGACAAACGTGAATGGACGAATGTCTGACAGAGTATATTCAAAGGATCGCGTAAGTTGATCTCTTCAAACGTACTTACGTTTGGTGGTGGAGGAATTCGTTTCTCTTAGCTGTATACCCGTGGTATTTTTGGTGAAATCAATTTGTAATTTGGCGGGTATGACGATGTGGCATTCAAAGTAATGGAGGTGGGATCTGTCAAAAGATACGTTATGACCTCAAGCCTCATCCACCGGGAAATGACAAAAATCGGGCAGGCAGCATGGCTATGTGGGTCGCACCCATTAGGATGTATGATCACCTATCTAGAGAAATTCCTTTTGTTCCAAAATCTATCGATGCTGTCCCTTATCGGGAGACGGTTGTTGATCCCAACCGTTGGTGATATACATTCGATACACTCAAGCGAAATGAGTGGTCGGTCATGTGTGGGCCGGGTTGCAAGATGTTCTTGTTGAACCCAGTGTATTTGCCTCTAGAGATACACGTTCGGAAGGTGGTCCCATACCTTGTCAAGTTGGAATCCAATCTCCAACAAGTGCCTGCGAGTTTGATTGTATATTATATATGTAGAGCGTGAGATGCAAGCGTTCTACTAGATTTTAATTGCTTGTGATTAGACATTATTATAATATCAGATAATATATGATTTCCAAAGTGTTTTGGGTTATCGTAAGGTAAAAGCCATCCGTACTTATGAGTGGATTGGTCTTACGATTATCTTTTCTTTTGGAAAGGATTTTGAAAAGTTAAACCAAATGATTGGAGTTTACTCCCACCAGTCCCATGACTGACCCAGAGTTTTATTTTGTTTTGTTTTTCCTAAACTCTTGGGTGCCCAAATTTGTACGGGCAGTCAAGTAGTCAGGATTTACAGGTATGCTTGAAGAGCTTGGAGCAGGAGGCTTCAAGATTTTTCTACCTATTGATTATTCCGCTGTGATGAAAGTGTTGTACTCTGATAATGGTATGATATACATATACTACTTTGATTTCAAGATATGTTGTCTATTATATTTTATTCGTTCCGCTGTGAGATTCGTGTTACTCTGATGTTGTTGTGTTCTTCTTCTTCTTCTGTTCTAATTTTCTATCTTATCTATCCTCACCCTCTAATTTCTTTCTTGGACTATCCGGTAATTTCGACTTTTGATTGTTCGATAGGTGTTATATATCGGATAACCAAGGTCGCTTTTTCCCGGGTCGTTACATCTACCATCCCTCCAAACCGCTCAACCTAATTCTCCATGTGGGGCCCGCAATAACCAAAATACGAAAACTGACCTGCTGCACTTCGAGCACATTTCTGACCCAACCACAAGCCGAATCAGCACCAAATTTTACAGTAGCTAGTACTCATCATGCTCTACAATCTCACAATATTTCATGGCCTAACTCTTTACGATTTGAGAGATATAAATTATTTAGTTTCAGGGGTTTTTTTGCAAAATTTTGGAAAAAAAAAGAAATGAGAGAGGCTGCTGGCAATTTTTGGAGGGAGGGGATAAATGAGTGTTTGGGAAGAGGAAAAGATATAATATAGTAGTGGGGTAGGATTTTATATTAATTCTCTAGTTAGCGCTGTCTCCAATCAACGTTTATCAATGCTACGGCCACACACGAAATCCGTTGGCAATGAAAATTAACATGCTGCTATGTCTTGACGATACGGTCCCAACAAAACTGGTTTCGTCGAATTCCGAGTCCGTTTTCTCAAAAAGCTCTGTTTCTAGCTTATGTGAATGATCGATTCATAGTTTATTGTGCACGGCCACATACTAGCTCCAAAAATTACGAAAACTGGAATCTAGCAATAATTTAACATTTTGAATCCAACAAAATTGGTTTCATCGAAAACTAGGGTCGTTTGCAAAATGGCTATTTTTAAGGGCTATATATTATATTAAAAAGTATATAAATTCCATAGCGACTATTTCCAATTTTAAACTGGACACAACTTTTAATTTATAAAGAGAATTCTCAGTTTCTTACATTCGTTAGAAAGATATAGTTAAATAGATTCAAACGTTTCTTGTTTTACTGAAATCCGATTTATTTTGAATTCTGTACATTCATTTGAAATTTAAAATCGAATTTTCAAACTACCGCGTCGTTTCAGTCTCGTTTTGTATTTAAAATAAATTTATACATTTTAACTTCGATTTAAATAAATTTTTAGTCGTTATTATTTAAAATAAATCATTTTAAATAATCTAAATCTATTAAAATAGCTAAAATAAAAAACAAAAATTTTCAATTGGTTCTGAATTTTCGGGTTGTTACAATCTCCCTCACCTAAAATCTTTTCGTCCTCGAAAAGGAACGGAGCTGAAAGTTGGTTAACTAACCAACTCAACTTTCATTTTGGCTTTCATTCTTCAACTTTTCAGTTTTTAAGAATTTTCAAATTTTTCAAAAATTTGGCTAACACCCTAATGCAGCGTCCCGAAATTCCGGTCCAATTTGAGCTGACTAAATAACACAAGTCCAACCCACATTACACTTGAAATCAGAAAACTAATAAAAAGAAAACAGAGGGTGAGGAAAGATAAGATAGAAACTTAGAATAGAAGAAGAAGAAGAATATACAACATCAGAGTAAACATGAATCTCATAGCGGAACGAATAAAATATAACATAACTTTGAAATAAAGGATTGTACTTGAACATACATATCATTATCAAGTACAGCACTTACAACACAACGGAATAACAATAGCTATATAAAATCCTGAAGCCTCCTACTCCAGCTCTTCAAGTATATCTGTAAAATCCTGAAAACTTGACTGCCCCTACAAAATTGGGCACCCAAGAGTTTAGGGAAAACAAAACAAAATAAACTCCAGGTTAGTCGTGGGACTGGTGTGAGTAAACAATTTAAAACAGTCTGAGTGATTAAACGATATCTCATAAGACCACGCCGTATAACGGAACAGGTTTTTCCCTTATAAGAATCCAAAATAATCTTTATATCAAAATTCTTTTTGATATTATAATAATGTCTATCAATCACAATATAATAATCATCTAGCAGAAACACTTTCATCTCATGTTCTACATACATAGTATACAAATCAAAACCGTGAGCGCTTATTGGATAATGGATTTCCAACTATGACAAGGTATGGAACCACTTTTTGCTAGTGTACCTCTAGAGAGGAATACACTGGGTTCAACAAGAACATCTTGCAACCCGGCCACACATGACCGACCACACATTTCGCTTGAGTGTATCGAATGTATATCACCAACGGTTGGGATCAGCAACCGTTTCCCGAATGGGACAACATCGAACAGATTAAAGAATGAAATGAATATCTCTAGATAGGTGATTATACACCCTAATGGGAGCTACCCACATAGCCATGCCGCTTGCCCGATTTTTGTCATTTACCAGATGTGAGGCTGGAAGCTACGCTTATCTTTACATGCCACATCTTCATTCACTTAGAATGTCACATAGTCATACCCTTTAAAATCAAAAATTTATTTATCCAATAATAACACGGGTATACAGCTAAGAGAAACGAATTCCTCTGCCACCAAACGTGAATACGTTTGAAGAGATCAATTTACGTGATCTATTAGATATACTCTATCAGACCTTCTTCCATACAAGTTGTCCTGAGACTGGACAAACCAAAGGCACTATTTAGTACATCCATCTTAGGAAATCTTTACCTAAGATTTATACAACAGCCCTTGCACTTTACTCCGTCTTCAATTATCTTTGGCATATATGACTCGCAACGCTTATGCCAATACAGAGTGGTTCTTCGGATAATAATCCAACCGATCTCTCCATATTAACAACGTTAAAATGGTCAAAACTTTGATAGTCTGTGATTTAACTATCAAAGAAAAACACGTGTGCAAACAACGATATTATTTCCAACTGGAATTTCTATTGATCAATCATCATATATATATATATATATATATATATCCATATGTCATTATTTTCTATATTTAGAAAATATATATTATTAACATTGGAAAACATTTCCATAGCTTATTTGCGTTTCACTATTCTTCCACAACTATCAGTCCCTGACTGTACACTAGTATGAGAACAATTCCCTAAGTATTTATCCAGAAGGCCGAAACCAACATCAGATAGATACTTAGAAAAACCATTCAATTTACTAATCTCTAGTCAGCTTCTAATTTTTTGCTTAACTCTATTTGATTTACTCTATTTCCAATAACTAATATTCGATTAACTCCATTTGATTTACTTTAATCGATTAACTTTAATTCGATTACAAATACTTCCTTTTCTATTTGTCTATATTTATTTTATATAAATATTTCCTTTTTATAATTCTATTTATTTCTAAATAAATACTTCCTTTTATAACTTTATCTATTTTCTAATTAAATATTCCTTTACACTTCTATTTACTTTCTAAGTAAATATCCTTTTTATCCTTCTATTTACTTTCTAAGTAAATATCCTTTTACAAATTTTTTTTCGTTTTATAAATATTTCCTTTTATATTTGTTTACAAATATTTCCTTTTCAATTCTATTTATTTCCCAAATAAATATTTCTTTAACTCTTTCTACTTATTTTCTAACTAAATATCTCCCTTTATAAAATCTTTTGATTTTATAAATATTTCTTTTTCAATATAACTTTGAAAATTTCCCTTTATATTTATTCTATTTAAATGCACAGTTTGAAATCTTCCTTCTATATAAAATCTTTCGATTTTATATAATATTTTTTTTTTCAATATTTCTTCTGGTATTTAATAGTACCAAATAACAAGAACATTGTCACTATAATCAATCTCAGATTATACATCACATCATATAACACAATATATGAACAAAACAGTATTATAAATATTAAGGAACCCAGTTGGGTCCCTCCAACCTGTTTCCCTGCATCACAGATGTCAAATAACACGAATATAAAATATTCTGATAAACAGAATCAATATTCGATTAACGATTTATATATATATCATTACCTATATTTTCAACCAATAAATTAACAATTAAATCCAAACAGTTAACACACATCAATCAAAAAATCATTATCAGTTCTAAGAATACGTTATAAAAATATAACTGTTTAGAGTTGGTGAGTTTTACTCACATTTCACGTTAACCGTTAAATAACGATTTGCGTCTGTTGATTCAGACGGACAATTTATTTCGCTATAAATTGTAACGAGGTCGAATTCTCTTCCACTCAGTTCCATTGGGTAGCTCTCGTCCACACGATCCCATCGGATCGTGTTTTGACGAATTCTGATATCGTATGGCCTAGATATTAAAATTACACGCTAAAACATTTTAATAAAAGGCCTCACCAACAAATATTCGGCCCATACTTGAAAAGCCCACACCCGCTTCCCACTCTTCTTCCTTGGTTACCAATTTGTGGCCTCCTTCCTTTCGAACAGCCATTACACCACTTAAATCTCCTTTTTCTTTTTTAATTATTTCCCTTTTTTAATACTCAAGGCCCAATTAGGAAGCCCGCCCAAAACAATACACAGTATCTTCCCTTCCACAATTACATATCGCGTCCTCCTCCTGTATCCATTCGAATGCTGCCAGCTCCCTTTCCTTTCCAGCAATTTACATCCGTTCGATCTCCCATTGCTCACTCCATAATTCCTTAAACCACAAACTAATACACCATTTTCTTCTCATGAAAATCCGCATCACTTAAGAACAGCGAACCCATATTGTTAACCTCTCCTTCTTACACAATATAACTTGCGTTTCATGTAATTATCCAGACCACTGTTTCAACTATACCCCAATCCATTTACGCATTTCATTTCTCACCTTCATGCCCATGCTCTTCCTCTCAAACTCCAGTACGCTGATCCATTGAACCCCACATGAACTCCACCTTTCCCCATTCGTTCCTTCGTACAACAACAAAAACTATGGCTGAGCCCTTCCCTTCTATTGCCGCGCCCTCTACATCTCCTTTCTTTTCTCTTTTCATCTCCTCCTCACCACAGCATCCATCTATTCAAACACCACATCGAAAAGAATAAACTAGGAACCCAAGTTAACTTGTTAGGAGAATTATAGGAATTAAATTTTGATTTTTAAGAATTTAAGAAGCTCACGTTTGGGTTGTTTGAAGAAAAGGAACGGCGGCCTGTTTTGAGAAGTGTTTGCTATTGAAATTTGTTTTAGGTCTTAAGGACGTTGGTTATTTATAGTAAAGGGTGGAGATATTTGTTGTCGGTGAATGTATATAGTTAGGCCACGTCCTAGAAACAAATGGCAAAGCAAGAGTCTAAGTGGCAATATGCCTGTCACTACTTTTGTAGTTTGCACCATAGTTTTCAAAAAGATGGGTGTACGTACATGACATGGTTTTCCAGCTCCGGCTATTTCTAGAAATTATCCTTGATGTTTGTATGTATGAGGGTGTATCCTGTTTATTGTGTCACGTATTCTACAACAAGAAGAGAAATGTTTAGCATACATCAATCATATGCAATTTTAGCTAGCCCTTTTTCATTGCTAGTGCTTTTTTTTATTTTAAAGTTTAGCGTACCATTACGTAAAACTCTTTTCATTTGTGGACCGCTATCTACAGATATAAATATATTATCGTACCGAGCAAAGTGTCACGGTTCCAAAAATATAACAATATAGGTCCGTTAACTCATATTGTGAAACCCCAAAATATTGATATAGGGTGCAAAATACTCCAAATTAAAAGTTGCGTATTTAATTAATTAAAAATTATAGTAAAATGCTAAAAATGAAATTAACACTACGTCTCAAAGGGCTTGTCTAAATTCGAGGCCAATATTTAATTATAATTAAATATATCGTTATGGTTGATAAACGATTACACCGCTGTTTTTTTTTTGAAAAACTGATTTAGATATAACTTCCAATATATACAACGAAATAACGATTTTTCTCTTCCATTAGAAAAATATACTTCACCAGCTCCTAACGTTTCTTGTTTCACAGAAATCCGACTTAAAACGGCTTTTGTATATTCGTTTAAAGTTCGAATCGCCAATTCGCGAACTGCTGCGCCATTTCGAGCTCGATTATAACTATAATATAATTATATGCTCAATCGTCGTTAAATCATTATATTCGTTATCGTAATTCAATTCCAACCTGAATTATATCTTTTGAATTTGCCCAATTCACACCATATCACTATTTCAGCCAATTCTAATTATTTCAGAATTATATATATTATTTAATTATTATATTTATTAAATATTCAAAGTTATTTAGTTAAACGACCATTTTAAATTACCAAACCATATTATAAATAATTAAATTAATTAATTATTCGACCGTAAAAATACGGGACGTTACATTCTTCCTCACTTAAAATAATTTCGTCATCAAAATTGCTAAGGTAGAAAACACACCCTGCTGTTGGGTTAAATTTTATTTGTTTACTTCTTAACTTCAGTTTTAACTGAACCAATTTAATTTCAATTAAATTATTAATTTATTTAGATAACTAAAATTTTCAAAAATTCTGAAAATTTTCTAACACCTGAAATTTTCGAAAATTTTCGCCAGCACCTCCTTTGTACTGGTCAATAGCTCAAACTCCAACTCGCCTCTCTAGGCCTTCTTCAATCCAAAAGAAAATCAAACAGCCAAGCGTCTTGCCAATTCGGCTCATAAAAATCTCATAACATATGAAATATAAACTTTTACCTTTTTGTCGGACATATCAACTCTATCACTTTCACCTGTTATCAATTCAACATATACCAGTGTTATCCCAGTCAAACTCCGATCAGTTTTTATCCTCAAACCAAATCATAGGCTTATACCCAAGTCAAACTTCATTTCAAATTCGAGTTCTAGTCTTGATTTCAATCTCTAACTCACCAATCCAATACCATTTTAGATTCATATCTCACAATTCAAAACCTGATTCTACCTAATATGTTATGTTCCAATTCAATTTCCAGTTAATTGGTTTCAATACAATTCATATTTGCTTTTACAAATTCTAACTCAATTTGTTTTTAATCCGAACAGTCTCTTTTAGGAATTTTTAACAGCTTTGCTTTTCTAAAACCAAACTTTCCTTTTTAGGATTTAAAACAACTTGTTTTATCAAAACAATTCAAAATGAATACCTTTGGTAGTAGTAATCCGTCACTTAGAACTTGAAAATGAATACTGATGATGTGGCCATCATCATCAGGGTTATTTCCCAGCTATCAAAGTGAGTTAAATACTATATCTCTTTTAAAACTCATATTTAAACATTTCCATTTTGAAATCAATTCAAAATACCATTCACAATTCTTGTAAAACAATTTAAAATCTCCCAGGATTTTAAAATTCTCATATATTTATCCATATTTATTTACAAACACTTATTCAAATTTCCAGAGTTTTAATTTCAATTCTGATTCAAATTTCAGATTTAATTCACTTCGTAACACTTATACGAATTCTACTTGGTTATATATATTACCATTTTACTTTTATAATCTTACTCGATTATAATAACAACCAATATATCCAATATATTATAATCATTTCAATATAAACCCTTTATATCAAAAATATAATTTGGGTAAAATTATTTCGTTTACCCTCTTTTTAAAACATACAGTGTCGGTTCATCGCATTTAAGTGTTTAGGAACTCCTACCGATACAGTGGATCAAACTGATCGACCAGGCCCCATAAACAACTCAACCAACAAATCTATAGAATATAAAACAATTTTTATATCAATAACAAATACGCACTCATATATATACACTCAACTCAATCTAGGATATTACTAACCCTATCTCTATCGAGTCACGCCACAGAGCTAAGGTAATTCACTTAACCTTAAGCTCTGATACCGACTATAGCGTCCCGAAAATCCGGTCTAGTTTGAGCTGACTAAATAACACAAGTCCAACCCACGTTATACTGGAAATCAGAAAACTAATAGAAAGAAAACAGAGGGTGAGGAAAGATAAGATAGAAACTTAGAATAGAAGAAGAAGTAGAATATACAACATCAGAGTAAACACGAATCTCATAGCGAAATGAATAAAATATAATATAACTTTGAAATAAAAGATTGTACTTGAATATACATATCATTATCAAGTACAACACTTACAACACATCGAAATAACAATATATAAAATCCTGAAGCCTCCTGCTCCAGCTATTCAAGTATATCTGTAAAATCCTGACTACTTGACTGCCCGTACAAAATTGGACACCCAAAAGTTTAGGGAAAACAAAACAAAATAAACTCTGGGTCAGTCATGGGACTGGTGTGAGTAAACAATTTAAAACAGTTTGAGCGATTAAATGATATCTCATAAGACCACGTCGTATAACAGAACGGGTTTTTCCCTTATGAGAATCCAAAATAATCTTTATATCAAAATTCTTTTTGATATTATAATAAGGTCTATCAATCAAAATATAATAATCATCAAGCAGAAATGCTTTCATCTCACGTTCTACATACATAGTATACAAATCAAAACCGCGAGCACTTATTGGATAATGGATTTCCAACAATGACAAGGTATGGAACCACCTTTCGCTAGTGTACCTCTAGAGAGGAATACACTGGGTTCAACAAGAACATCTTGCAACCCAGCCATACATGACCGACCACTCATTTTGCTTGAGTGTATCGAATGTATATTACCAACAGTTGGGATCAGCAACCGTTTCCCAAATGGGACAGCTTCGAATAGATTAAAGAATGAAATGAATATCTCCAGATAGGTGATTATACACCCTAATGGGAGCTATCCACATAGCCATGCTGCCTGCCCGATTTTTGTCTACCGGATGTGAGGCTAGAAGTTACGCTTATCTTTTACATGCCACATCTTCATTCACTTAGAATGTCACATCATCATACCCTTTAAATTCACAAATTGATTTATCCAAAAATAACATGTGTATACAGCTAAGAGAAACGAATTCCTCCGCCACCAAACGTGAATACATTTGAAGAGATCAACTTACATGATCTATTAGATGTACTCTATCAGACCTTATTCCATACAAGTTGTCCTGGGACTGGACAAACCGAAGGCACTATTCAGTACATCCATCTTAGGCAATCTTTACCTAAGATTTATACAACAGCCCTTGCACTTTACTCCATTTTCAATTATCTTTGGCATATATGACTCACAACACTTATGCCAATACGGAGTGGTTCTTTGGATAATAATCCAACCGGTCTCTCCATATTAACAACGTTAAAATGGTTAAAACTTTGATAATCTGTGATTTAACTATCAAAGAAAAACACGTGTGCAAACAACGATATTATATCCAATTGGAATTTCTATTGATCAATCATATATATATATATATATATCCATATGTCCTTATTTTCTATATTTAGAAAATATATGTTATTAACACTGGAAAACATTTCCACAGCTTATTTGCGTTTCACTATTCTTCCACAACTATCAGCCCCTGACTGTACACTATTATGAGAACAATTCCCTAAGTATTTATCACAAAGGCCGCAACCAACATCAGATAGACACTTAGAAAAACCATTCAACTTACTAATCTCTAGTCAGTTTCTACTTTTTTGCTTAACTCTATTTGATTTACTCTATTTCGAGTAACTAATATTCGATTAACTCTATTTGATTTACTTCAGTCGATTAACTTTAATTCGATTACAAATACTTCCTTTTCTATTTGTCTATATTTATTTCATATAAATATTTCCTTTCTATAATTCTATTTACTCCTAAATAAATACTTCTTTTTATAACTTTATTTATTTTCTAATTAATTATTCCTTTATACTTCTATTTACTTTCTAAGTAAATATCCTTTTTATCCTTCTATTTACTTTCTAAGTAAATATCCTTTTATAAAATTCTTTTCATTTTATAAATATTTCCTTTTATATTTGTTTACAAATATTTCCTTTTCAATTCCATTTATTTCCCAAATAAATATTTCTTTAACTCTTTCTATTTATTTTCTAACTAAATATCTCCTTCTATAAAATCTTTTGATTTTATAAATATTTCTTTTTCTATATAACATTGAAAATTTCACTTTATATTTATTCTATTTAAATGCGCAGTTTGAAATCTTTGTTCTATATAAAATCTTTCGATTTTATATAATATTTTATTTTAATATTTCTTTTGGTATTTAATAGTATCAAATAACAAGACCATTGTCATTATAATCAATCTCAGATTATACATCACATCATATAACACAATATATGAACAAAACAGTATTATAAATATTGAGGAACCCAGTTGGGTCCCTCCTACCTGTTTTCCTGCATCACATATGTCAAATAACACGAATATAAAATATTCTGATAAAAAGAATCAATATTCGATTAATGATTTATATATATCGTTATCTATATTTTCAACCAATAAATTAACAATTAAATCGAAACAGTTAACACACATCAATCAACAGATCATTATCAGTTCTAAGAATACATTATAAAAATATAACTGTTCAGAGTTGGTGAGTTTTACTCATATTTCGCTTTAACCCTTAAATAACGATTTGCATTTGTTTATTCAAACGGACAATTTATTTCGCTATAAATTGTAACGAGGTCGAATTCTCTCCCAATTAGTTCCATTGGGTAGCTCTCATCCATACGATCCTATCGGATCTTGTTTTGACGAATTCTGATATCATATGGCCTAGGTATTAAAATTACATGCTAAAACATTTTAAATTTAATTTAAAACTTAAGTTAATTTTAATAAAAGGCCTCACCAACAAATATTCGGCCCATACTTATAAAGCCCACATCCGTTTCCCACTCTTCTTCCCTGGTTACCAATTTATGGCCTCCTTCCTTTCGAACAGCCATTACACCAATTAAATCTCCTTTTAATTTTTAATTATTTCCCTTTTTTTATACTCATGGCCCAATTAGGAAGCCCACCCAAAACAATACACAGTATCTTCCCTTCCACAATTACATATCGCGTCCTCCTCCTGTATCCATTCGAAGGCTGCCAGCTCCCTTTCCTTTCCAGCAATTTACATCCGTTCGATCTCCCATTGCTCACTCCACAATTCCTTAAACCACAAACTAATACACCATTTTCTTCTGATGAAAATCCGCATCACTTAAGAATAGTGAACCCATATTGTTGACCTCTCCTTCTTACATGATATAACTTGCGTCTCATGTAATTATCTAGACCACTATTTCAACTATACCCCAATCCATTTACGCATTTCATTTCTCACCTTCATGCCCGTGCTATTCCTCCCAAACTCCAGTACGCTGATCCGTTGAACCCCACATGAACTCCACCTTTCCCCATCCGTTCCTTCCTACAGCAGCAAAAACTATGGCCGAGCCCTTCCCTTCTATTGTCGTGCCCTCTACATCTCCTTTCTCTTCTCTTTTCATCTCCTCCTCACCACAGCATCCATCTATTCAAACACCACATTGAAAAGAATAAACCAGGAACCCAAGTTAACTTGTTAGGAGATTTATAGGAATTAAATTTTGATTTTTAAGAAATTAAAAAGCTCACGTTTGGGTTGTTTGAAGAAAAGGAATGGCGACCTGTTTTGAGAAGTGTTTGCTGTTGAAATTTGTTTTTGGTCTTAAGGACGTTGGTTATTTATAGTAAAGGGTGGAGATATTTGCTGTGGGTGTATGTATATAGTTAGGCCACGTCCTTGAAACAAATGTCAAAGCAAGAGTCTAAGTGAAAAAATGCCTGTCACTACTTTTGTAGTTTGCACAATAGTTTTCAAAAAGATGGCTTTACGTACATGAAATGGTTTTCCAGTTCCGGCTATTTCTAGAAATTATCCTTGGTATTTGTATGTATGAGGGTGTATCCTGTTTATTGTGTCACGTTTTCTACAACAAGAAGAGAAATGTTTACCATACATCAATCATGTGAAATTTTAGCTAGCCCTTTTTCATTACTAGTGTCTTTATTTTATTTTAAATTTTAGCGTACCGTTACGTAAAACTCTTTTCGTTTGTGGACCGCTATCTACAGATAAAAATATATCATCGTGCCGAGCAAAGTATCACGGTTCCAAAAATATAACAATATAGGTCCGTTAACTCATATTATGAAACCCCAAAATATTGATATAGGGTGCAAAATACTCCAAATTAAAAGTTGCGTATTTAAATAATTAAAAATTACAGTAAAATTCTAAAAATTAAATTAACACTACGTCTCAAAGGGCTTGTCTAAATTCGAGGCCAATATTTAATTATAATTAAATATATCATTATGGTTGATAAACGGTTACGCCTCTGTTTTTCTAAAAAATTGATTTAGATATAACTTCCAATATATACAATGAAATATCGATTTTTCTCTTCCATTAGAAAAATATACTTCACCAGCTCCTAACGTTTCTTATTTCACAGAAATTCGACTTAAAATGGCTTCTGTATATTCGTTTAAAGTTCGAATCACCAATTCGCGAACTGCCACGCCATTTCGAGCTCGATTATAATTATAATATAATTATACGTTCAATCGTAATTAAATTAATATATTCGTTATCGTAATTCAATTCCAACCTGGATTATATCTTTTGACTTTGCCCAATTCACACCATATCGCCATTTCATCCAATTCTGATTATTTCAGAATTATATATATTATTTAGTTATTATATTAATTAAATATTCAAAGTTATTTAATTAAACGACCATTTTAAATTACCAAACCATATTTTAAATAAATTAATTAATTATGAAACCGTAAAAATACAAGACGTTACACTTAAATTTTCGAATTTTTTTGCCATAACCTCCTTTGTACTGGGAGACCTTTAAAACCGCAACTTTCCTCACAAGGCCCTTACCAATCCAAAAGAAAAGGAAAAAACCAAGCGGCTAGCCAATCGGCTCATAAAATCATCAAAACCCAATAAATATAGTAAATTTGTACCTATTTGTTGGGCATATAATTTTATTCCTTTTCTTAGCTTCCATGCTATGACCTCTTCACACATGTATATTTACACGTATGCAATTCCAATCAATTTTGAATTCAGTTCAAATTTGATTCCATTTGGCTCAATTTACCTTTCATTCCCTTATTAGTTTGGTCATTCCAATAATTAAATTTGTTAACTAATAATCACACCACACAATCAGCAGTCAATTAGTTGATTAGCTTTTCAAACACATAACTTTAATATATACTCAAAAATCCATTTTCAAGACCAAATATCCTATCTATGTTTTGGTTCTCACACCAGTCAAAAGGAAATATATAGATATCCCACTTTCGTTACTCGAAAATAAATACTAATAATGCTGCAGCATTATCAGAATCATCCCCGGGCAACTAGAGTGTGATTCTATATCTATCCAGTATATTTAAGGCTTTGTATACACGTTTGCAATGCGTATATGCAAAATCTTCATGTACTCAATTGTCCAAATTAATTTAAAATAAAATACTCAAATACATATAATAAGGTTTAAATTTTCAAAACAAAATTTGTTTTTATTTTTATAAACAATACTCTTCTAACTCATTCTGGGATACTACTGACCCCATCTCTAATGAGTCATTCTGCTTGGATATTACTAATCCAATCACTGATGAACTCTTTCGTTTGGTTCTAATGTGCCTTGTTCTCGAGCTCTGTAAACTAAAGCTTTGATACCACGTTGAAACCACCCGAAACTCGTCTTTATAGGAAAGCCCGGATTGAGTTGAGAACATGACAAATCAGAACACAAACAATAGAACATTTCATTGATGTTACAACAATTACGTTAGAGAACAAGAATATAAAAGAGTATGAATAAATAATATACATTAGAAAAATCTCAGAGATTAAAATACATTACATTAGCAGCTGAAAAATAATACATAACACAACTGAAAGAGATACACGGATACAAAACTTTTCGAATATAGCTCCAGTTGTAAATCCAGGATCCTGGGAAAAGAAATATCTGCGAAAACCAAAATTACTAGCTGCTCGTGTGGAAAATTGGGGCACCTAGAGTTTGGGTTAAAACAATAAACTCCAGATCAGTCATGGGACTGGTATGAGAACTAAAACAGTTATTTAAAACTTTACTCTGAAGTTAGGTATATTAAGGGACCACGCCGTATAACACGGAGCGGGTTTACCCCCATGAGTACCAGTGCAAAAAAAAACAACCAGCGTAATGCTTTTTGAAAAAATGAAGCTATTATAAGACTCAGATCCTATCACACAATGCTGCGCAAGCCGGAGGATAAGGTTTTCTCTTATAATAGCCAAATATGCTTAGTATGATTTAAAACAAATTATTTAATACTATTATAAGTGCATAGTGTTAAAAACAACTTCAAATATAAATGTATCAATCATAGTTGGCATGAGTACCATATACCATGTCGCCATACTAGTTCTACAATCAAAACCGCACGATGTAGTATTGGAAGTTGGATTTCCATCATGAACCAAGGCAAGGGATCGTCCTTACCGAATTTGAGAAAATCTAGCCTACCATGTCTCAGGCTACTGCCGCAACTGCACCTAAGAGCCACAGGGTCGGTCCTTCCTTACTTTTGAGGATTATAACTACTGAACAATGCGTTTCCCTTCCCTATGAGGCGTAATGGTGGTCAGTATGTCGACCATATCATCCATCGTCCCCGGAGTGGCCGATATATCCGAGGCGCCTCGCTTTCCAACAACCACATAAGTAAAATGTTTGGGCTCCATACCATGACACCACTCCTAGCTAGAAAGAAACGCACATTCTCCCTGGATCCTTCATCCCGTTTCTGGTTCATACCGGGGAATGAAGCTTGCGAATTAACGCTATACACAAAGCTATGCTATTTAAAGTCGTGCTTTGATCATCAACCACAAGACTCTACTTTTCAACAGAAGCCTTGATCATTTGCATCTCAGCATTCCACACTGACAATTCACGCCATGCGACTGATGTATATCGATATATAACCTCTAAGCTCATACGTCTCAGAGAAGGGCGTTAAGCAAGAGAATAAATTCTCCGTCGCCAAACAACTTTATATTTAATAGAGATCAATCAACACTGAATAAAATCCAATGTCAGACACACATCCATTTACTAGTCCGTTTTAGGTCTGAACGAAACCTGTGGCACCTTATTCCTTGTCCCATATGTCCAATACAGGAGCGAGGTCCTCGCATAATCGGTCGATCTCCAAGTACGTCTAGACGATCACCACTTGTTACCTTGTCTTGGGTGTACAATCCAATCAAGACATCAATAATCATCCAAACAATGTGAAGACCCCCGGTCTTCAACCACCATCCTCATCGTCGACTTATCGTCGAATCAATTATTCAGAATGAGTATAAACCCGACCTTTTCGAGTAATTCACGTATCTTATTAAAAAGTGCTATAAAAACACAACATACGCCTCATTCCAACCAGAATATTCTTTTATTCAAATATTCTTTTCACAATTTAAACCAAATTAAGGTTTTCCAAACTAGTCAGGATTAGTGCACCTTACAGAAGTAATCACTTATTATATTTCCCAATCCCAACCTATTCATCCCATGGAGAAAAACTGGTTATACTCTATATCTAACATGACGGTGTTATCATTAAATTTAATTACCATTTCACGTTCAAATCTAACTAAAGATTTAACTATCGCTTGGAGTAAAAACTGGTGGTACTCCATTCTCGATCATTTCCCAAATCTGATAATTTAAATTATCACATTCACATTTTAATCTAATTATAAATTCATTAAAACTCCACTTATTTTTAATCTTCCAACAATCATTATTACTGATTAGTTAACTTTGGGAAAAACAAACATGCTGCATCGACAATCTATACCGTATCACTGATTTCTACCGATATATAATCTCTAAGATCGTACGTCTCAGAGAAGGGTGTTAAGCAAGAGAATAAATTCTCCACCACCAAACAGATATATATTTAACAGAGATCTATAATACGGTTCGAAATACAATGTTAGACATGTAATTGTTACAACCCGGAAAATCTGACCAATTAAAAATTTTTATTTTGGCGATTTTAATGGATTCCGAATATTTAAAATGATTTATTTTAAGTTATAATGATGATAAATTTATTTTCGACGAAGTTAAAATGAATAAATTTATTTTAATTATATAACGAGCCTGAAATGGCACGGCAGTTCGAAAATTTAATTTCTAATTTCAAATGAATATATAGAATTCAATATAAGTCAGAATTGAACGAAAAAAGAAATATTTGAATCTGTTTGATCATATCTTTCTAACGAAGCTAAGAAACCGAGATTTCAGTTTAGAAGTTGAAAGATATGTCTAATTTAAAATTCAGAAAAGTCGCTGGGGAATTTATATATATTTTAATATATATATATAAAGCCCTTAAAATGGAAATTTTGCAAATGACCTTCGTTTTCGACGAAACCACTTTTATTGGATCCAGGATGTCAAATTATTGCTAGATTCCAGTTTGCATAATTTTCTGAATCAATATGTGAGCGTGGCGAAAGAAAACGTGTTTTAACAGTTTTAGTCAATTTCGATCGACCAGAAAATGGCCATTTTTCAAACGGTCTCAGAAGTTGACGAAATAAGTTTTGTTAGGACCGTACCATCAATACAAAGCTAGAAATAATTTTTCTGGAATTTTTAGAATCAGTATGTGGCCCCGGTAGATTAAAACATGTGTTAAAATCAATATTGACTATTATATTAATTTATATTTTAAATTTGATGAAAACTGATCGAAACGATGGAATTGGGTTATGAAACACATCCCATTGTGTTCGGAATAAGGGTATTACGCTATGGGCGATAATCGTTGGGTCTCGTTTGGAGATTGAAATTTAAAGTTACCTTTTGGAGAAATTAATTAATTAAATAATTAAAGTGTTATATAATCTCCTTACACTCCCTCCCTCACAGTCAATGAAGAAAAAAAATATAAAAAATAAAATTGGATCTTGTTCCAGACCCGTTCCCTCCCCCAATCTCCAGACGCCGGAGGCTGATGACCCTCATCCACCTCGACGACCTCCCTCTCTCCTCGCGCCTTCCCATCCCCAGTTCGACGCCCCAAGCCTCCCCTGTTTCTTCCCCCATCGCGCGGCCACCGCCGAGCTCCGTTCAAGGCCACCACCACCATTCCGTCGCCGACCACCCAAAAACACCCCTGCGACCGTCGGCCTCCAGCCCTTACCCCTCCTCCATGCCACAGTGAGTTTTTATTTATTTATTTCTATTATATAAAAGTTCAGTTTTTTTTTAAAAAGAAAGAAAAGAAAATCAATTTTATTTTATATAACAACACGATAAAAGTGCGATCTTTATGATGTTTTCATTGCGATAAAATTTCGATCTTTATATGTTTATCATTAGAATAAAAACTTTATTTTTATGTATATAAGTTGCGGATTAAATGTTGTGATTTTTAATTGTAAAAAGAATTGATTTTCAAACAATAATAGAAAAGTTATGATTTTAAAATGTGAAAGGATTATATTTTTACTTAGGAAAGTATAGATACTTATTTATGGAAAGTTTAGATTTTTAACAATATGAAAATAGCGAGATGAAAATTTGATTTTTTATTTAATTGAATAGCGATAAAAATATAAATTTTATTACATAGAAAGAAGTATGAAAATATGATTTTTTATATATTGAAAGTGAACAAATAAAAATGTGATTTTTATTTTAAAGGTAGCTGTTTCAAAAATAATTTATTTATATGAAGTTAGCATATAAAAGAAGTGATTTTCAATTATATGATTAGCATATAAAGACGGGATTTTTAATTATATAAAGATTTAATTTTTAGTTAAGAAAGTTTATATTTTTATATAAGGGAAGTTTATATTTTTATATAAAGAATGTTTAGATTTTTTTATATACGCATAAAGTTAAGATTTTTATTTGAATCAAAATACGATTTTTATATATGTAGTGAAGTAAAAATTTGATCTTTATATATGTAGCGATATAATAAAAATGCGATTTTTATTATATGTATAACGATATAAAATTAAGATTTTTATATATGAAGTGGCGATATAAAAAAATAATTTTTATAACGAAATAGCATAATAAAAATATAATTTTTATGTATAGAAAGAGATATTAAAAATGTGACTTTTAATATCGAATGCGTGAAACATATCTCGTTGGGAACACGACAAAGATTGTCTACATAAGAAGAGTCGCGGCGTTTGGTTAATCTTATGGTTGAGAACTTCTCAGTTTAAATTTTATTTTCTAGTTAAAATATATACTAGGATGCTGATGGTGCTTAGCAGCACCCGACACCCATCGTCCACAGACCCTGGATGGCTTGTTTGTTTGATTATGTGATTGAATTTGGTTTGGTTGAATGGATAATTTGGTTGAATTTTGTTAAGAAATTGAAATGAATTGGCTATAATTGGTATGTGTATTGCGCGGGCCATTAGTAGATTGGGGATAAGGCTAGACCTTATCCCGGACCTAGTATCGTGTCGTTATGCCGCCAAAATTTTCTAAAATATATTAGAAAAATAAAAATATCATTTTTACTGTGAAAATGAACCGAATAAATATTTTATCGTTAAAAATATAATTTTTAACGTGTATGTGAATAAAATAAATATTCATTTACAAATTAGACGATTTGTTTATGTTCACTGATTTGATTGATATTGATTGGGACGATAAATTTTACACATCGCCCAACTGTACAAATAATATTCAGTATTTGTTGGTTGAAACCCCACACGGGTGTTGAGATGATATTTGACGTACACTAATCCTAACTGTTTAGTGGTATGTCAATCGTTAGGTTGACAAACTGTTGTAAGCGTTAAATATTTATATTTAATGCTTATACAGTGTAGAATGTACCCTGGTTGATGGTTGATTGTTTATCATGGCTGTTGTATGCATGTGTTGTATGAAATCCGTATAATCACATTATATGGTGATTGACTGTGTCTGATTCCAATTCAGGAAGAAGTAATATTTTTAAAATAACAAATATTTTAAATAAGGAAAATTTTGAAATAATATTCAATAAAGGATTAAAATATTGAAATACGTGAAGCCGTATTGATTAGAGTTGCGCCATTTTGACCTAAATAATATTTATATCGATTTTATTCGTTTTATAACGAATATCGAAAAGGAAACGATTTCAAAATAAAATATTTTGAAAATATGATCATTTATATACTAATGATATAGAATATTCAATTTTGATTTAAGATTGAAGTAAAAGTGGTAATCGTTTTAAAATTGAATTTATAAAATACGTTTTGAACGAAATACATATAATATATATATTTAAAGGCCTGAACAGAACGCGCCGCGCCGCGCCTGTTCGTGAATTTCGACCATTGACTTCGAATTGATGTTATGGGAGATCCGACTGTCAGATTCTCCTAAAACCGGAACCGTGGGGTTCGTATTGAAAAGAGCTTTCTAACGAATATAAGAAATTTGAAATCTAACGGTTGGATTTGGAATTATGTCCAAATCAAATTTGAAAAAGGTCGTTGTAAGTGCAGTTCGACGACGGATGATGGAAATAGACTGTACGGGCCTTAATAAAATTATTGAAAATATTAATAACTTGTGTAAAATCATAATAAATGATTTGGGAAGAATTGGGATGAAAAACTCAATATTTGAAAAGATAAAAATAGTTTTTTTATCGAATTGAACTAGTTATTAACTAGAATTAAAATCCAATTATTTTTAAAGAAATAAATGGGATTGAGAATGGGTTTTAAAATAACTAGAATCTCCAATATATGAATTGGAATGGATTTGAATCGAAATCTTCTTCGGGATATTTCAATGTTGGATTTCGTGATTATACAAGTATCGTTATGGATATTTGAAAGATATATTTTATATCGTTATTTCCAATACGATATTTGTTGGTTTCAGAATTCGATATTGAATATAAGCCGATATATTTTCTATTCAGAGCCTTATACATAATATCGAATTGGATTTTGGGTTTATCGTGAACGGTGTCTTCACTAACACTGTTCTTAAGCCCAATGGAGTTAGGAAAATTAGAAATCAACTGAAGGTTAGTTAAGTCGAATGGTTTCTTGGGTATTGCTCTGATGTTGGTTTCGGCCTTCGGGATTAATACTTAGGGAATTGTTCTCTTAATAATTTACGGCTAGATATTAATGGAATTGGACGTTGGGTTTGTCGTGAACGGTGTCTTTACTAACACCATTCTTAAACCCAGTGGAGTTAAGAAAATTAGAAACTAAATGGAGATTAGTTAAGTCGAATGGTTTACTGGGTATTGATCTGATGTTGGTTTCGGCCTTCAGGATAAATACTTAGGGAATTGTTCTCTTACTAATTTACGGTTAGAGATTAATGGAATGAGATTTTGGGTTTATCGTGAGCTGTGTTTTTTAAACGACATTAGTTCTTTAACCCAGTTAAAGATAAGATTAATTTCTTAACTTTGAAAGCTCATTAAGTAATGATTTTTGAGATTAAAACTGAATTAGAGTTTTAATGAATCTTTAATTAGATTGAAATGAGGATTTGAAAATTTAAATTATCAAATCTGAGAAATGATTGAGAATGGAGTATCACCAGTTTTGCTCCAGGCGATAGTTAAATCTTTAATTAGATTTGAACGTGAAATGGTAATTAATTTTACCGATAACACCGTGGGGGTTAGATATGGAGTATTACCAGTTTTGCTCCATGGTATGAATAGGTTGGGATTGGGAAATTAAATAAAGGATTACTTCGGTAAGGTGCGCTAATCCCGACTAGTTTGGAAAACGTTAATTTGGTTTGAAATCGAAAGGAAGATTAAAGAATGAATTTTAAAGAATTTATCTTTGATAAAATTTATGGGAACCTTTCCCTAAGGATGTGAATATTTGAATAAAAGAATATTCTGGATTGGAATGAGGCGTATGTTGTGTTTGTGTAACACTTATTTATTATATACGCGAGTTATTCGGAAAGATCGAGTTTATCTCATTCTGAATAACTGATACGACGATATGTCGAAGATGAAGACGGTGGTTGAGGACCGGAGGCCTTCACATCGTTTGGACGATTCCTGATAATCTTAATTGGGCTGTAAACCCAAGAGGAGAGAATACGTTGATGATCGTCCAGACGTACTTGGAGATCGACGGATATGCGAGGACCTCACTCCTGTATTGTACATATAGGAGCGGAACAAGGTGCCTCCGGTTTCGTTCAGACCTAGAATGGAATTGTAAATGGACTGTGCGTCTGACATTGGATTTCATTCTGTGTGATTGAGTGATATCAGTTGCATAGTGCGAATTGCCTGTGTGGCATGCTGAGATGCAGATGATCAAGGCTTTTGTTGAAAAGCAGAGTCTTGTGGTTGATGATCAAAGCACGGCTTTAATATAGCGTAGCTTTGTGTAAGGTGTTAATTCGCGAGCCTCACACCCAGGTGTGAACCAAAAACGGGAGACGGACCTCAGGGAGGACATGCGTTTTTTTCTAGTTAGAAGTGGTGTCAGTGCTTGAACTGGCTGGCATTACTTGTATGGATGATGGATTTTGAGGTGCCTCGGTAAGATCAGACGATCCGGGTCCAATGGCGTCATTTGGCTCATTTACGCCCCGTAGGGCGGGGGAAAACTCAGTGTTCAGGAATTATAATCCACACCGAGTGGACCAGCCCTGACGATCCAAGGCTTGCCTGGGTGCTTGCCTGAGGGGCGGACTAGAGGCTCTCGAATCGGTGAGGACTATCTTTTTCCTCGGTTCACAGATGGAAATCCAACTTCCAATACGACCTTGCGGTTTTAATTGTAGAGCCTAGTATGGCGACATAGTGGTATGGGACATTCATGTCGTCTATGATTGATACATTTATATTTGAAGTTGATTTCTTCACTTATAGTAATAATAAAATATGAAATTTCATGTACCAAGCATTTTTGGCTATTATAAAGGAAAAATCAATCCTCCAACTGCGTTCATTGTGTGATGGGACCTAAGTCTTATAATAGCTTCATTTTTTCTTTATTTAGCATTGCGCTGTTTGTTATATGCTCTGGTATTCTTGGGAGTAAACCCGTTCCATGTTTTACGGCGTGGTCCCTTGATTTACCTAACTTTAAAATAAAGATTAATAACTGTTTTAGTTCTCACACTAGTCACATGACTGACCTGGAGTTTATTGTTTTGACTTAAACTCTGGGTGCCCCTATTTTCCGCACGGGCAGCTGGTAGTTTTGGTTTTGCAGATTTATATTCACATGATCCTAATTTACAGCCGGAGTGATATTCGGAAAGCTCTGTATCCGCATATTTTATTCAGCTGTGTTTTTGTACTATTTTCCGCTGCAGTAATGTATTAAATCTCTGATATTTTCCAAATGTGTAATATTTATTCATACTCTGTATATTCTTGTACTCTGATGTAAATTGTTGTAATAAGCAATGAAATGTTCTTCTGTTTGTGTTATGATTCGTCTTGTTCTCAAAGCGATCCGTTCTTTCTCTTCTCTTCGAAGACTAGGGAAGTTCGGGTTCCTTACAGTGGTATTAGAGCTTTGGTTTACAAATCTCAAGAACAAGACACATTAGAACCGAACGAAAGAATTCATCAGAGATTGGATTAGTAATATCCAATGAGAATTACTTGTTATAGACAGGATCAGTAGTATCCTAGAACGAGTGTAAAGAGTAAAATTTAAAACAAATCTTGTTTTGAAAATTTAATCTAATTATACGTATTTGAGTATATTATTTTATTTTATCATGGCCAATCGAGTATATAAAAGTTTTGCATATACGCCTTGCAAACATATATTCGAAGTTTTAATATGCTGGATAGATATGGAATTACACTTTAGTCGCCCGGACATGATTCTGATGATCGATGCAGCATCATAAGTGTTTATGTTCGAGTCTCGAAAAGTGGGATATCTATATATTTCCATTGGACTGGTGTGAGAACCAAAACTTAGTTAAAATTTATTGTTGTGACTTGGCATCAAAAACATGATTTTTGAGTATATATAAAAAAAATTATTATGAATTTGAAACGTTAATCAACTAATTGATTGCTGGTTGTGTTGTTTGATTATTAGTTTGACTAATAAGATTGTTGAAACCACTTTGTACATGTAAGGTAAATTTAGTCAAATTGTGCCAATATTGAACTGAATTGAATATTTCTTTACATTTGCATATATGTACATGTATATACATTGAACAGGTCATAGCAAGAGGCTAAGAAGAGGAATAAAATTGTAATGCCCGACAAATAGGTACATGTTTATTGTATTTCTTGGGGTTTTTTATGATTTTCTGAGCCGATTGGCTAGACGCTTGGCTTTTTCTTTTTCTTTTGGATTGGTGAGGGCCCTGGGAGTCTATTTGAAATATCCCGATGCTCCCGGTGCAGGGGAGGTTATGGCGAAATTTTCCAAAAATTTAGGGTGTTAGCCAAATTTTTGAAAAATTTGAAAAGTTCTTAGAAACTAAAAGACTGAAGAACTTAAGCCGTAATGAAAACTATGAAAGTTGAGTTGATTAGTTAAACAACTTTCAGCTTCGTTCCTTTTCGAGGACGAAAAGATTTTAAGTTGGGGAGATTGTAACAACCCGAAAAATCTGAACCAATTTAAATTTTTTATTTTGGCGATTTTAATGGATTTCGAATATTTAAAATGATTTATTTTAAATAATAACGACAATAAATTTATTTTTGACAAAGTTAAAAAGAATAAATTTATTTTAATTATATAACGAGCCTGAAATGGCGCGACAGTTCGAAAATTCAATTTCTAATTTCAAATGAATATATAGAATTCAATATAAGTCAAAATTGAACGAAACAAGAAATCTTTGAATCTGTTTAATCATATCTTCCTAATGAAGATAAGAAATCGAGATTTCACTTTATAAGTTGAAAGATAAGTCCAGTTTAAAATTTAAAAAAGTCGCTGTGGAATATATATATATTTTAATATATATATCCCTTGAAAATGGAAATTTTGCAAACGACCTTCGTTTTCGACGAAACCAATTTTATTGGATTCGGTATGTCAAATTATTCCTAGATTCCAATTTGGATAATTTTTTGAATCAATATGTGAGCGTGGCGAAAGAAAACGTGTTTTAACAGTTTCAGTCAATTTCGATCGACCAGAAAATGGCCATTTTTCAAACGGTCTCAGAATTTGATGAAATTAGTTTTGTTAGGCCATATCGTCAATACAAAGCTAGAAATAATTTTTCTGGAATTTTTAGAATCAGTATGTGGCCCCGGTAGATTAAAACATGTGTTAAAATCAATATTGACTATTATATTAATTTATATTTTAAATTTGACGAAAACTGATCGAAACGATGGAATTGGGTAACAAAACACATCTCATTGTGTTCGCAATGGGGGTATTACACTATGGGTGATAGTCGTTGGGTCTCGTTTGGAGATCGAAATTTAAAGTTACCTTTTGGAGAAATTAATTAATTAAATAATTAAAGTATTATATAATCTCCTTACACTCCCTCCCTCACAGTCAACAAAGAAAAAAATTTAAAAAAATAAAAGCGGATCTCGTTCCAGACCCGCGCCCTCCCCCAATCGCCAGACGCCGGAGTCTGATGACCCTCCTCCACCTCGACGACCTCTCCGCCTCCCCCTCTCTCCCCTCTCGCCTTCCCATCCCCAGTTCGACGCCCCAAGCCTCCCCCGTTGGTTCCCCCATCGCACGGCCACCGCCGAGCTCCGTTCAAGGCCGCCACCATTCCGCCACAGAGACAACCCTGAAACACCTCTACGACCGTCGACCTCCAGCCCTTACCCCTCCTCCATGCCACGGTGAGTTTTATTTATTTATTTCTATTATATAAAAGTTCAGATTTTTTAAAAAAAAAGAAAGAAAGAAATGAAAATCAGTTTTATTTTATAGAAAAGCACGATAAAAATGCGATCTTTATGATGTTTTCATTGCGATAAAATTTTGATCTTTATATGTTTATCATTAGAATAAAAACTTGATTTTTATATATATAAGCTGCGGATTAAAAGTTGTGATTTTTAATTGTAAAAAGAATTGATTTTCAAACAAGAATAGAAAAGTTATGATTTTAAAATGTGAAAGGATTATATTTTTACTCAGGAAAGTATAGATCTTTATTTATCAAAAGTATAGATTTTTAACAATATGAAGATAGCGAGATGAAAATTTTATTTTTTATTTAATTGTATAGCGATAAAAATATAATTTTTATTACATAGAAAGAAGTATAAAAATGTGATTTTATATATTGAAAGTGAACAAATAAAAATGTGATTTTTATTTTAAATGTAGCGGTTTCAAAATATAAATTATTTATATGAAGTTAGCATATAAAAGAAGTGATTTTCAATTATATGATTAGCATATAAAGACGGGATTTTTAATTATATAAAAATTTAACTTTTAGTTAAGAAAGTTTATATTTTTATATAAGGGAACTTTATATTTTTATATAAATAAAGTTTAGATTTTTTTTTATATACGCATAAAGTTAAGATTTTTATTTGAATCAAAATACGATTTTTATATATGTAGCGAAGTAAAAATTTAATCTTTATATATGTAGCGATATAATAAAAATGCGATTTTTGTTATATGTATAACGATATAAAAATAAGATTTTTATATATGAAGTGGCGATATAAAAATATAATTTTTATAACGAAATAGCATAATAAAAATATAATTTTTATGTATAGAAAGCGATATTAAAAATGTGATTTTTAATATCTACTGCGTGAAACAGATCTCGTTGGAAACACGGCGAAGATTTTCTACATAAGAAGAGTCGCTGCGTTTGGTTAATCTTATGGATGAGAACTTCTCACTTTAAATTTTATTTTCTAGTTAAAATATATACTAGGATGCTGACGGTGCTTAGCAGCACCCGCCGTCCACAGACTATGGACGACTTGTTTGTTTGATTGTGTGGTTGAATTTGGTTTGGTTGATTGGATAATTTGGTTGAATTTGGTTAGGGAATTGAAATGAATTGGCTAGAATTGTTATGTGTATGGAGCAGGCCGTTAGTAGATTGGGGATAAGGCTAGACCTTATCCCTGACCTAGTACCGTGCCGTTATGCCACCGAAATTTTCTAAAATATATTAGAAAAATAAAAATATCATTTTTACTGTGTAAATGAACCGAATAAATATTTTATCGTTAAAAATATAATTTTTAACGTGTATGTGAATAAAATAAATATTCGTTTACAAATCAGACGATTTGTTTATGTACACTGATTTGATTGATATTGATTGAGACGGTAAATTTTACACATCGCCCAACTGCATAAATAATATTCAGTATTTGTTGGTTGAAACCCCACACGGGTGTTGGGATGATATTTGACGTACACTAATCCAAACTGTTTAGTGGTATGTCAGTCGTTAGGTTGACAGACTGTTGTAAGCGTTAAATATTTATATTTAATGCTTATACAGTGTAGAACGCACCCCGGTTGATGGTTGATTGCTTATCATGGCTGTTGTATACATGTGTTGTATGAAATCCATATAATCACATTATATGGTGATTGACTGTGTCTGATTCCGGTTTAAGAAGAAGTAATATTTTAAAAATAACAAATATTTTAAATAAGGAATATTTTGAAATAATATTCAGTAAATGATTAAAATTTTGAAATATGTGAAGCCGTATTGATTAGAGTTGCGCCATTTTGACGCGAACGATATTTATATCGATTTTATTCGTTTTATAACGAATATCGAAATAGAAATGATTTCAAAATCAAATACTTTGAAAATATGATCATTTATATATTAATGATATAGAATATTCAATTTTGATTTAAGATTGAAGTAAAAGTGGGAATCGTTTTAAAAACGAATTTATAAAATACGTTTTGAACGAAATATATATAATATATATATATATTTAATGGCCTGAATAAAACGCGTCGCGCCGCGGCCGTTCGCGAATTTCGACCATTGACTTCGAATTGATGTTACGGGAGATCCGACCGTCGGATTCTCCAAAAACCAGAACCGTTGGGTTCGTATCGAAAAGAGCTTTCTAACGAATATACGAAATTTGAAATCTAACTGTTGATTTGGAATTATGTCCAAATCAAATTTGAAAAAGGTCGCTGTAAGTGCAGTTCGACGACCGTTGATGGAAATGGACTGTACGGGCTTTAATAAAATTATTAAAAATATTAATAATTTGTGTAAAATCATAATAAATGATTTGGGAAGAATTGGGATGAAAAGTTCAATATTTGAAAAGATAAAAATAGATTTTTATCGAATTGAACTAGTTATTAACTAGAATTAAAATCCAATTATTTTTAAAGAAATAAGTGGGATTGAGAATGGGTTTTAAAATAACCAGAATTTCCAATATATGAATTGGAATGGATTTGAATCGAAATCATCATCGGGATATTTTGATGTTGGATTTCGTGATTATACAAATATTGTTATGGAAATTTGAAAGATATATTTTATATCGTTATTTCCAATACGATATTTGTTGGTTTCAGAATTCGATATTGAATATAAGCCGATATATTTTCAATTCAGAGCCTTATACTTAATATCGTATTGGATTTTGGGTTTGTCGTGAATGGTGTCTTCACTAACACTGTTCTTAAGCCCAATGGAGTTAGGAAAATTAGAAACCAACTGAAGGTTAGTTAAGTCGAATGGTTTCCTGGGTATTGATCTAATGTTGGTTTCGGCCTTCGGGATTAATACTTAGGGAATTGTTCTCTTACTAATTAATGGTTAGAGATTAATGGATTGGGATGTTGGGTTTGTTGTGAACGGTGTCTTTACTAACTCTATTCTTAAACCTGGTGGAGTTAAGAAAATTAGAAACTAACTGGAGATTAGTTAAGTCGAATGGTTTCCTGGGTATTGATCTGATGTTGGTTTCGGCCTTCGGGATTAATACCTAGGGAATTGTTCTCTTGCTAATTTACGGTTAGAGATTAATGGAATGAGATTTTGGGTTTATCGTGAGCTGTGTTTTTTAAACGACAATAGTTCTTTAACCCAGTTAAAGATAAGATTAATTTCTTAACTTTGAAAGCTCATTAAGTAATGATTTTTGAGATTAAAACTGAATTAGTGTTTTAAATAATCTTTAATTAGATTGAAATGAGGATTTGTTAATTTAAATTATCAAATCTGAGAAACGATCGAGAATGGAGTATCACCAGCTTTCCTCCAGGCGATAGTTAAATCTTCAATTAGATTTGAACGTGAAATGGTAATTAATTTTACCGATGACACCGTGGGGTTAGATATGGAGTATTTCTAGTTTTGCTCCATGGTATGAATAGGTTGGGATTGGGAAATTAAATAAAGGATTACTTCGGTAAGGTGTGCTAATCCCGACTAGTTTGGAAAACCTTAATTTGGTTTGAAATCCAAAGGAAGATTAAAGAATAAATTTTAAAGAATTTATCTTTGATAAAATTTATGGGAACCTTTCCCTAAGGATGTGAATATTTGAATAAAAGAATATTCTGGATTGGAATGAGGCGTATGTTGTGTTTGTGTAACACTTATTTATTATTTACGCGAGTTATTCGGAAAGACGGGTTTATCCCATTCTGAATAACTGATACGACGATATGTCAAAGATGAAGACGGTGGTTAAAGACCAGAGGTATTCACATCGTTCGGACGATTCTTGATAATCTTGATTGGGTTGTACACCAAAGAGTAGGGAATACGTTGGTGATTGTCCAGACGTACTTGGAGATCGACGGATATGCGAGGACCTCACTCCTGTATTGGACATATGGGAGGCGGAATAAGATGCCTTCGGTTTCGTTCATACCTAGAACGGACTTGTAAATGGACTGTGTGTCTGACATTGGATTTCATTCTGTGTGATTGAGTGATATCAGTTGCATAGCGTGAATTACCTGTGTGGCATGCTGGGATGCAGATGATCAAGGGTTTTGTTGAAAAGCAGAGTCTTGTGGTTGATGATCAAAGCACGGCTTTAATATAGCGTAGCTTTGTGTAAGTGGTTAATTCGCGAGCCTCACACCCGGTGAACCAAAAATGGGAGACGGACCTCAGGGAGGACATGTGTTTTCTTCTAGTCAGAAGTGGTGTCAATGCTTGAAGTGGCTGGCATTACTTGTGTGGATGATGGATTTTGAGGTGCCTCGGTTAGATCGGATGATCCGGGTCCGATGTAGTCATTTGGCTCATTTACGCCCCATAGGGCGAGGAAACGCAGTGTTCAGGAATTATAATCCACATCAAGTGGACCGGCCCTGACGATCCAAGGCTTGCCTGCGCGCTTGCCTGAGGAGCGGACTAGAGGCTCTCGAATCGGTGAGGACTATCTTTTGCCTCGGTTCACAGATGGAAATCCAACTTCCAATACGACCTTGCGGTTTTAATTGTAGAGCCTAGTATGGCGACATAGTGGTATGCGACATTCATGTCGTCTATGATTGATACATTTATATTTGAAGTTGATTTCTTCACTTATAGTAATAATAAAATATGAAATTTCATGTACCAAGCATTTTTGGCTATTATATGGGAAAGCTCTATCCTCCAACTGCGTTCATTGTGTGATGGGACCTGAGTCTTATAATAGCTTCATTTTTTCTTTATTTAGCATTGCGCTGTTTGTCATATGCACTGGTGTTCTTGGGAGGAAACCCGTTCGGTGTTATACGGCGTGGTCCCTTGACTTACCTAACTTTAAAATAAAGATTAACAACTGTTTTAGTTCTCACACTAGTCACATGACTGACCTGGAGTTTGTTGTTTTAACCTAAACTCTGGGTGCCCCTATTTTCCACACGAGCAGCTAGTAGTTTTGGTTTTGCAGATTCATATTCACAGGATCCTGATTTACAACTGGAATGGTTTTCCGAAAGCTCTGTATCCGCATATTTTATTCACTTGTGTTTTTGTATTATTTTCCGCTGCAGTAATGTATTTAAATCTCTGGTATTTGTCAAATGTGTGATATGTATTCATACTCTGTACATTCTTGTACTTGATGTAAATTGTTGTAATAAGAAATGAAATGTTCTTCTGTTTGTGTTCTGATTCGTCTTGTCCTCAAAGCGGTCCGTTCTTTCTCTTCTCTTCGAAGACCGAGGAAGTTCGGGTTCCTTACAGTAATCCTGTCTTTAACTGGGTTAAAGAACTAATGTCATTTAAAACACAGTTCACGATAAACCCAAAATCACATTCCATTAACCATGGAATCTTCATGGAAAACAGATCAGTATATATAATCGATATCAATTTCCGTATCCGACTAATAATATAAACGGAATAACGGCAAGCCTTTTAAATTCCATATATATTAACAGTCTTCCTCCACAGAAGCTCCCTTCGATTATTACTAAATCGAATTCCATTCCATTCCAATTTATTTTATTAAATTGGAAAACTTTACTTTGGAAAATTCAATTAAACTTAATTGAAGGATTTATATATTCCAAATCACATTTCACTGTTAATCGGGTTAAAGAACGAATGTCGTTAAAAACACAGTTCACAATAAACCCAATTCACATTCCATTATATTCCAATTACTAAGTATAATTGGAAATTCTAATAATCTTAATTAAAAGATTTATTCTTTTCACACTGGGTTTAAGAACAGTGTTATTTAAGACACCATTCACGACAAACCCAAAATCCAATTTGATATATCATATAAGGCTCTAAACAGAAATTATATCGGCTTATATTCAATATCAGATTCTGAAATGAACACATATCGTATGGGGAATAACGATATATATCTATCTTTCAAATTCTTCCACAATATCCGTATAGTCACAGAATCCAATATCAAAATCAACGAAGGTGATTTCTATTCAAATCCATTCCAATTCATACATTGGAAAATTCAGGTTAGATTAAAACCATTCTCAAATCCAATTTGTTTATTTAAAAACTTTGGATTATCATTCTAGTTAACAACTAGTTCATTTCGATAAAATATGTTTTTATCCTTACAAAATTGGAACTTTTCATCCAAATTCTTTCCAAATCATTAATTATGATTTTACACAAATTATTACTATTTTTAATAATTTTATTAAGGCCCATACAGCTGGTTTCCAATAACGGCCAACGAACTGCATCCATAGCGACCTTTTCCAAATTTGATCTGGACATAATTCCAAATCCAACCGTTCAAATTTAAACCACTTATATTCTTTGGAAAGATCTTTTCGATACGAACCCAATGGTTCCGGTATTAGGAGAATGCGACGGTCAAATCTCCTATAATATCTATTCGAAGTCAATGGTCGAAATTCGCGAACGGTCGCGGCGCAGCGCATTCTATTCAAGCCATTAATGTATATATAATATATAATATATATATCGTTCAAAACGTATTTTATAATTTCGTTTTTTAAAAATGATTCCCACTTTCACTTCAATTTTAAATCAAAATTAAATACTCCTTATCATTATAATATTTAAATGATAATATTTTCAAAATATCAGATTTTGAAATAATTTCATTTTCGATATTCATTATAAAAATGAATAAAATCGATATAATAATCGTTTACGTTGAAATGACGTGTATCTAATCAACACGGCTTCACATATTTCAATATTTTTGTGTCCATCTAAAATCGGACCTCAAATTCACATTTTAATCCTTTATTGAATATTATTTTAAAATATTCGTTCTTTCTGAATTGGAATCAGACCCAATCAATTACCATATAATTTATTTATATGGATTTCATACATCGCATGTACACAACAATAATGATACACAATCAACCATCATCCAGAGTGCATTACACAACTGCATAAGCATTAAATATAAATAATTAACGCTTACAACAGTCTTACAACTAAACAATTGGGATTCGTGTACGTCAAATATCATCCCAATACCCGTGTGGGGTTTCAACCGACAAATACCGAATATTATTTGTGCGGTTGGGCGATGTGTAAAATTATCATCCCGATAAATATCAGTTAAATGGGTGTACATAAACAAATCGTCCGATTTGTAAATGAATATTTATTTTCATTTTAGGAGAATTCATGCCGTTCATATATACGTTAAAAATTATATTTTTAACGATAAAATACTTATTTCAACACTTGACTATTTTAAATAGTTCATACATTCAATAAAAATGA
Organism: Allium sativum; assembly: GCA_030737875.1. Taxonomy (NCBI): domain Eukaryota; kingdom Viridiplantae; phylum Streptophyta; class Magnoliopsida; order Asparagales; family Amaryllidaceae; genus Allium; species Allium sativum. The sequence continues at coordinate 49,453,173 of CM060912.1, read as the reverse complement.
TATTTTTATTGTTCAAACATTTTATTCAACACATGAATATTTTATACAGTTCATATAACCATTAAAATGAGGTTTTTAATGAATAAATATTTATTTCAGAAAATTTCGACATTATAACGGTGCGATATTAGAACCGGAGTAATGTCTAGCATTACCCCTCTACTAATATTGGCTCGCGCCATACATAATAGTCAATCATATTTAATATACCACAGTACAATCAATTTTCAACACAACCAAATTTCCACAATACAATCCCAGCAAACAATCATGGTTTGTACAATAAAATAGTGTCGAGGGCTTCTAAGCCCCGTCTGCATCCTCGTATATATTTAACTGTAAAATAATTAGAGTGAGAAGTAGTTCTCACATTGGTTTCCACTCCGCTAGTCTTTAATTGACGGTTTTGGTTCCGTTCGGGATTTGTCCTAAATTCAAGCAAGCTCCAAATTGGACCTTGTCAATTTTGTTGTGAAGCTCTGGACTCCACTATCGCAACGAATCCAGTTTCGCGCAATTCTGAGTTCGTAGCAAAAGGATATTAGCATACGAATATAGACAATTATTTAAACAATAAAATCACTATTCACCTTCTTCTCAAAACGACACCCTCAACTACAAACGCTCGCCACGGCCAAACCGTAACTCGGAATCATACGAGACCAGAGCCATTGTCTCCGGCATCTCCTCCTCTTTCCATGGCTGCTGGTCACCCTCAAGTTCGCCACGTGGGCCCCGCGATTTGTAGTTGAACGGAAACTACAAATCCCACCTCGGTGCTATGTCAAGTTATTTCCAGAGCCATTGTTTCCGTTCATCTTGGTGCTATGGCCACCTCGGTGCTCCAAATCCCACCAAATTTTACCAGTAACTCGGTCTCGACCTCCCGGACAACTTTCCTTCAGGGCACTTCGCCTAAAAATGCACGGATTAGCGGGAAATTGAACATTTTCGTGACACCCTCGTTTTCTAGCACCCCTCGGATGAACTTGACATTCCAGCCAACTCCTTCCACGTGAGGCCATGCCACCACATCCAAAATCTTCGTATGCTTCCCCTCTACCATCCCTCCGAACCGCTCTACCAACTTCTCTACGTGGGGCCCGCAATAACCAAAATACGAAAACCGACCTACTGCACTTCGAGCACATTTCCGACCAAACCACTAGCCCAATCACCACCAGATTTTTATAGTAGCTAGTACTCATCATGCTCTGCAATCTCAAAAAATTTCATGGCCTAACTCTTTACGATTTGGGAGATATAAATTATTTAGTTTCAGGGGCTTTTTTGCAAAATTTTGGAAAAAAGGAAGGAGATGGGACGCTGCTGGTGGGAGAGGAATTAATGAGGGTTTGGGAAGAGGAAAAGATATTATATAGTAGTAGGGTAGGATTTTAAATTAATTCTCTAGTTAGTGCTGTCTCCAATCGACGTTTATCGATGCTACGACCACACACGAAATCCGTTGGCGATGAAAATTGACATGCTGCTATGTCTTGACGATACGGTTCCAACAAAACTGGTTTCGTCGAATTCCGAGTCCGTTTGCTCAAAAAGCTCTGATTCTGGCTTATGTGACTAATCGATTCACAATTTATTGCATGCAGCCGCATACTTGCCCCAAAAATTACGAAAATTGGAATCCAGCAAAAATTTGACATTCTGGATCAAACAAAAGTGGTTTTTTTGAAAAAGGAGGTCATTTGCAAAATGGCTATTTTTAAGGGCTATATATTATATTAAAATATATATAAATTCCATAGCGACTTATTCCAATTTTAAACTGGACATAACTTTTAATTTATAAAGTAAGATCTCAATTTCTCACATTCGTTAGAAAGATATAGTTTAATAGATTCCAACTTTTCTTGTTTTACTGAAATCCGATTTATTTTGAATTCTGTACATTCATTTGAAATTTAAAATCGAATTTTCAAAATACCGCGCCATTTCAGGCCCGTTTTATATTTAAAATAGATTTATACGTTTTAACTTCGATTTAAATAAATTTTTAGTCGTTATTATTTAAAAAAAATCATTTTAAATAATCTAAATCCATTAAAATAGCTAAAATAAAAAATAAAAATTTTAAATTGGTTCTGAATTTCAAGCTTGTTACACGTGTGCCAACTTATATGTGTGTGCTCTATGCAGGAGGAGGGGGGGTTTTGTTTCGACCGTCGTTACATAACTGTGGTATCGGAGCCGAAGGTTACAGACTGGGCCATGTAGGAAAGGCAGTACTCTCAAAAGATACTTGTAGGTTGCGAGTCAAGGGGGGCTGTTGGGATTGTCTCGCATGTTGTTAAGGTAGGAATGACGGTTTGAATAAATAGTCCCGCATCATGGAATAAATTGAAGGAGTGCAGTACAAATATGAGTTGGTAGGCACGTAACATCAGGGATTCCTTTTGTTACAAGGATGTGTGTGCCAACTCATATGCGCGTGCCCTACATTGTAAGGAGATGGCTTTGTTCCGACCGTCATTACATAACAAACATCTCATTTTTATTTTTTAGATTCTCGGACTTTCACTTTCTTTTTATATTCTACCTACAATTTTTCCCACTTTATATATATATAGAACGCTTATTCAGTCTAAAAAACAATCATAGTAAAAGTAATTGTTGATGCTTTTGACTAAACATTACAGATTTTTTTATGTTACTTTGGATTTATTCCCACTACCAGATTTCTAACTTTAAAATTGGTGTCAACGTAGGGAAAATTTTAGATGTCCAAATTAATACAGATGGAGTACGATGCAAGAGAAGGAGGTGGAGGATTTGATACACTCTGATTATAATGGTAAGATTAACCTATCTCTTGTGCATTAACCAGTCAGTTACCTTTTCGCTTTTAGTAAGAGTAGGTATTACTTATATTTTGTTTCTGAAATATAACTAGGTTGTGCTAAGTGTGCGTGAATATTCTGGACTTATTAATCAAGTCGACTTATAATTGCAGACATTACTGATTGAACCCAAGTCTGTTGGATGTTGCAAGAATGACCATGCTTATAAAGGTATTTCTGCTTTTATGATTCACTTGTGATTAAATAACTATATGAATTTTTTAGAGCACCAGAGAAATGATTTACGTAGGTATGACTTATTTCTTAGTACATGGTTATTTACAATTATGTTGGATCCTGATAATTTCACTTAAAAATTGAAGTGGCATTGAAATGGAATTATGAGAAGAAGTATGTGAGAGTTTAGGTTTGAGATATTTTTGATAATGAGTTTCAGTTTTCATAAGTTTCTTACGTATCAATGTATGATGATACCATAGTGCAGTGTGTCCCAAATAGATATAGGAATGTAACAAACATTGCGATTCGTAGACAACCCACACATAGCTAACAATTGAAAGCTCATACAACTGTGAAATCAATTTTTTTTATATAAAACCTTTTAATCGATATTTTCTCGTTGTCGCTAATGAATTGTACAATGAAGTACCAACTGATTGCGCATGTACTCTTTTATTCGTTTATTAGAAACTCTTCATTATACTATTAGGAGTACAAAAGCATGGATAAAATACGAAATGATTACGTGCATATTGTTTTATTTGTTTACTGAAACACATAATTATATTGCCCAACAATATGTTTGGAAGTCGCCAGACTAGCATGTAGAAAACACAATATATATACTATCATGTAATATGACAGTACAAATATATAATGGTGATTTTAGAATGCTAAATTCTATAAAATAAATGAAGACAGTTAAATTCATAACCATAAAATTCGAAACAAAGAATACGAGAAAAACAGAAATTGAAACAAAATGTTCGAATTTATGATCTTAAATCCTAAATTTAGGATAAAGAAATAGTTTGGGCTTGAATTAAAAAAGAGACTTATAGTAAAAAGAATATCAAACCTTTAAGGGAGAAAATTTTCAATGTATATATACGATAGTAGTAGTAAGCATTGATTCAAATTCAAGTTATACATTTAAGGGTGTGTTGTAATATATTTTCCTTGCAGATGGAGATCTTATGCAATCTAAGTAGAGAAATTGCATTACAGTAGGCACAAAGTGGGGAAAATGAGAAATAAAACCTAAATAAAAAAGATCAATAATTAATTTATTTGCGATTGGTTGCATTAATCAAAAATTATGATAGATTAGTTAATTTGTAATGCATGCGTCAGTCAAAATCAGAGTCTATTCCAATTCATGATAAATTTAATTTGGATGGTTATTTCGCACATGAACTTAACGTATACAAAATTACTTTGCATGTTCATATATGTGATGTCGATTTATCGTGATATATTGTTAAACCATCATTCTTATTCTTAGACTAAATTAACTATTTTTTTTAAAGTTAACAATAAACAAAGTTTGATAAAAATTTATTAAATTAATAATGATGATGAATTTTCTAATAATAACAATGATTTAACTAATTTTATGAGGATTAACTATGTTAATTTTTTTAAATTAACAAGTTTATTATAATAAAATGATAATAGTAATTAGCTAACCTTGATTAAATTAACTAAGTTTATAATAATAATAATAATAATAATAATAATTGAACTAAGTTTAAGAACCAGCATGCCATCTATTATTGAAATCGTGGCAAATTTTTATTGTTGATTACTAATCTTGTCTACAGGTAATTAGCTTTTCTGGAGTAAAGACAGTCAGCAACAATGGACATGACTTTAATTGTTATATGTATTATGATATTTGTTAGTACTTATTGTGTAAACTTATTTTTGAATGCTTGTGGTATGTGAATCTGCTAAATTTGTCAAATAACTATTATCTAAATAGTTATGCAAAATACTTATGTGACTAATGTATTCTCAGTTATTTGAGTATGATGATTATACGAATTGATTTAAATAAGACTTTTTTATGATTGTTACTTAAATATGACTATTATATAACTAGGTGCTGAAAATAATATAAGCCATTAATAGTATAAGGTAGCATTTAAAATATGCTATAAAACAATCAACGTGTTTTAGTAGCGTTTAAGAAATGCTCAAAAAAAAAAGTAACAAACCATCTGAATTTTTAGTGGCAAAAATAAATGCAACAAAAAGTTTTTAGTTGCATAAAATAAATGCTACAGAAAAGAAAAAAAGGACCCACGGACAAACCTTCGGTAGCGTTTGGAAAACGCAACTGCATAGAAGATTTGGTAGCGTTTATCAAAATGAAACAAAAAAAAAACTTTTATTTGCAGGACCTGTAGTAGTGTTCTTTAAAACGCTACCAAAAATTTTTGGTAGCATTTTTCAAACGCTGCTAAAGTTCTTTTTTTGGTGTAGTGTATTATCACGATCGCATCTACAATAATTTTGATTTGTGTCGTACAATATAAAGCACCCTTTGATGCCACCAGTTTACAGTGAGTTTACGGTATTGTATAAAGTACGACATTATAAAAAGTGTAAGGGATATAATGGTAGTCTCACTTATGTTATTTTCAATAGTATAATTACAATAGACACTATTATGATATAGTTTTGTATTATATAACGTCTAGTTTAATGGATCCTTAGAGGATGGAAATCCCAAACACCCCTTAAGTTACTTGTGGATTTCATTTCAACAGTTCACTTGAGTTGATTTAATTTGTTTTGATTTACTTTATGCTTGGGTCAGATCGAGTATTTTGACAGTGCGATTTCATTTTTCAAAGTTGAAGACTTGTTGAAGACCATATCTTTATTTACTTGTTTCAGTTGCTTTCATTCTGGTTAGCTGTATTAGAAATATATTGTATTTAGAATCTCATGGTATTTGATTTTTCTACTCTGATAATATGTTACTTTTTGAGATTTTATATTTAATAGCTTCATGAACTTTTATTGTATTTTATTTAATCTGGTGCGAGATATTCTGCTATTCTATGTAACAGCCCGCATTTTACGTATCGGAAGAACGTAAAATAATGTTATTTTATTCTCTGAGGGTTGGATCATTCTCATCTTTTAATATGTTGCTTATGGCGATGTGAGACATGTCGATAATTTTTACCGAATTTGTTTGTGACCATTTTGCCCCTGTCAGTCTTGTACAGGGCATAACTTTTAACTCAGGTCGAATCAAAGGGTGAGACCTGTGCCACTGGAAAGGAATTGATGATTCTCTTTCCGTAGAGTGGTTACATGAAAGATTTGGCTCAGCGGTTTGGGAGAAATCACTGTTTTAAGGTTTTTCAGTTGGCTGTTCAGATTTTGGAAGGCTAATGGGCTGATTTGGAGAAGGCCCATTAGAGGGTTGGTGGAGACTATATATAGGGGGTAAGGGATATGGGGAAAGGTTTGAATTTTCCATTCTCTTATGGGGAGGCTTTGATCTCCTTCTTCCTCTAACACCTTTCCACCATTAATAATCCAAATCTAAGGAGGGAAATCATAGATCTACACCATTGGAGGCAAGATCTACATCAATTGGAGTGAGGATTCATCAAATCGAAGGGCCAGGAGCTATCTCTTCGCTGTCCGGAATTCTATTTCTTTGATTTTTCTTTGTTTTGGATAATTGGTGAGTGATTTGCTTCTCTCACATGAATGCAATGAAGTATATGAGAATTTGTGCATGTTTTTCATCAAATAGGAATGTTTCACCATAAATTCACACCATTATAAGTCTAATCTCATATGAACACTATAGAACCTAATTTAGCAAGATTAAATTTATAATTTCCATATGCTTTCATATGATTTTGCTTATAGACCAATCATTTTGTTTTTTTTTACGCGATTATCATGATTTAGAGCATTTTCTATGATTTAATGATGATAATGGTTATTTTGTTGTTTTTGATGATTTGTTGGAGTGTTTGTGATTGATTTGATGTTTGGAATGAGTGGATTTCATCATCGTTGTCGTTTGGCGAAGATTTAGTCGAAATCAGAGCCATTTTGGTCAGATCTGGAGTCATGTCGTTTTTGGCATGAGTCGGGTCGTTTCTTCCTTGAGTCAAGGCGCGATAAAGCATATCAGATCCGACATAGTGTAGTATATCGGATCCGACATAGCGAATCATGTCGCGAACGACATGGTATGTCATGTCGCAAACGACATGGTATGAACCAGGATAATGGACTATGTTGGGTCCGACATAGTGTAGTATATCGGATCCGACATGGTGAATCATGTCGCCAGCGACATGTTGTGTCATGTCGCGAATGACATGGGTTGAATCGAGATAGTAAACTATGTTGGATCCGACATAGTGTAGTATATCGGATCCGATATAGTGAATCATGTCGCCAGCGACATGGTATGGCATGTCGCGAACGACATGGTACGAATCGGAATGATAAACTATGTTGGATCCGACATAGTGTAGTATATCGGATCCGACATAGCGAATATGTCATGTCGCGAATGACATGGTATGAATCGATGCGGTGAAATATGTTGAATCCGACATAGTAAGTTATGTCGTCAGCAACATGGTATGTCATGCCGCGAACGACATGGTATGAATCGACATAATGAGTCATGTTGTGTTTAAGTTGAGGAGTCATGTCGTGATTCGACATGAGGAGTCATATCGTGCTTCACTTGAATGGACTATGGTGTGATGTAATGCTTGGTTCATGGGTGATGATGACTTCAAAATGAATTCAACTGAGAATGTTGAAGTGATGTGAGGCATTCGTGTTGAAAAGCAACGAACGTGATGACAACTCAAAGGTTGTGAGTTAGTGGATAATGGTTGCTCGAGAAGGTTGCTTGAGCTATGAAGAGTCGTCGGGTTGGATGACTAGGGATGTGAAGGCCGAGAAGTCATCGTTGTCGTAAGTTATAGCAGGCTCGAAGCAGGGGTACATCGAGTACCTTGGGTATCGTTGAAATGGCCTAGTTGTCAAGGTTGGACAAATAGAGTTTATGCTAGAACTGGGGTTTCCATTAGCCCTTGACATATGGCAAGGTTGGTCGTCATACGATTAATGGTGGTTTCAAAGCAGGATTGGCGGTGATAGCCAGAGTCAGTCATGGATGATTGATTATTCTGTTGTACTATCTCACGTAGACTATCCAAAGTCGAGGGAGAAGTTCTTTGAGTGCTTAACTGATATTGGTTTAGGCCTCTGGGGAGAGTACTTGGGGAATGTTAAACTCGATTAGGGTTGCCTATGTGAGACCTATGTAATTTGGATGCTATGAATGTTATCAATGGTTGCTTTGGTTTCCATGTATGAATTGTTATTCCTTTGAATGAATGTAGTGTAAAGGCTATCACTGTCCGATGTGGGGAAGATAAGGTTGAGTTCTTCTCGGGTACCGTGGGTAGATTAGTATGCTTATCTATCCTTTCTCATACACTTTATTGTTGAAGTTTGTTAGCTGTTTTATCACTCAATAAGACTGTTGTCTGACTCAAGGTTTTATGTTTCCTCTTATTACCTTGGGCTGTTAATCCGAATGTTGGATGGGCAGACTAAGTAGCAGGTGACAGGTAGCTTTAGTGAGGACGACGATGCTGATCGATGGCGAGCAGGAGGCTCACGTACCAATTTTACTACTATCTAATAATTGGGTTTCCGATGTTTGCTTTTAAGATTGATGTAGTGAGGCAACTTTGTATAAACACTATTTCCAAGTTCGTGGATATTACTTCCTAGTTGTATGAAAGTTCAGTTTTTCTGCTTCACTATTACTACCTGTTGTATATGTTCTATTACATTTTATCCTTGCGCTGTGAGTTTACGACCGGTTCCGCTTATATTTACATACTCTGATGATTGTCCATAGCTGCCTTGCACACCTTTCAGAGCATTATTTCTCTTGTATAGTGCGGGGGTTATGGGCGGTCGTCACATTTGATATCAGAGCTCTGGTCAACGATTTTTGGCTAAAGTTCAAGGACATAATCACGTATGAGAGACATACTTGTAGATTTCAGTTGGATGCTTACTATATATATTAGCATATATACTAATAACAGTTGTTTTCCTTTAGCAGTTTTTCTTGAAAGTGGCTAATTATTCTAAATTGCAGATTTAGAATGAGTAGACGAGGAACAAGACGCGCTGCTAAAGGAGCCAATACTGGAGGGGGAAATGGTGGCGAACCTAATTATCCGGCCATTTTTGAAGCCATGGCAGAAGCAAATATGCGAAGGGTACTCGCTCCAGTGGCGGCAACAGTAGATGTTGTTGTGCGAGTCCCTAGAGTAGTAGATTTTGCGAAGTTGTGCAAGGACTTTACATCTCTAGGGGGAAGACCATTCAAGGGAACTGAACCAGCTGAAGAGGTTCAGAGGTGGATGGATTCATGTGTCCGAATCTTTGAAGACTTGGGTATTGAAGATGCGATAAAGAGAAAGCTTGCATCAAGGCAACTGCAAAGTAGGGCCATGGAATGGTGGAATTCTGTTACACTCGAAACTCCAGAGGAAGAAATTTCATAGGAGCTATTCCAAGCTAAGTTTGAAGCAAAGTTTGTCTCCACAGCTCAGAAATCTGCTCTATTCAAGAAGTTCGAAGAGTTGAAACAGAATGGTCGTTCTGTGCTGGACTATATTTCTGGTTTCGAGGCCTTGTCTAGATATGCTCGTTCATACATTGATACATCCTATCAGAAGAATGAGAAATTTGTCTTGGGTTTAGATGCTTATATCGGAAAGCCGTTAGTGGACCATCTTGATGACTCATTTGAGAAGATTGTGGAAAAAGCTATTCGTCATGAGAGTTTGTTTCCTAAGGAAGCAAATGTTGTCGCTGCGACCAAAGAGGCTCAGAAACCATAGCAAGGTGGTAATAATAAGAAGAGGAAGCAGCAACAACAAAAAGGAAAATATGGTCAGGAGAAGCCCAAGAGTGAGGTGGTTTTCTTTAACTGCCAACAGAAAGGCCATTTGGCTAATGAGTGCAAGAATCCCAAAGCTGAGAAGAAGTGCTTCAAATGTGGGAAGCCTGGGCATGAGAAGAAAAATTGTCCGGAATCTGCTAAGGGCAAGCAAGTTGTGAAGGCATATTCTTTGGAAGCCGTGCCAACCACTTTAAGAGCTCCTACTGCAGAGGAGAAGGGAAAGGGTGTCGTGGTGCAAGGTACTCTTTCTTTAAATGATGTTTTAGTTCGTGTGCTTTTCGATACTGGAGCATCACATTCTTTCATTTGCAATGAGCTTGTGTGTCTCTTGGGTTTAGAACCTGAGATTTGTGGTAGACCCTTCGTAGTGACTAATCCAATTGGGGGTTCGTCAAATCTCTGCATGATATGTCATGGTCTAATGTTGTCGAGTCATGGTTGCTCTTTTATGTGTGATTGCTTTGTTCTTAACTTCGCTGGATTTGGGATCATCTTGGGCATGGATTGGCTCAAGAGGTATGCGGTAAGGGTGAATTGCGAGAAGCTAGAGGTGAGGGTCGGTGATGTGGAAGGGCGAAAGGTGTTGATTAGATGTAAGCGCGAGGCGGGGTCTTCGTGAGTTATCTATATTCGCTTGGGATTCCACAAGAAGACCTGTCATCAGTGTCGATCGCTAATGAGTATGCAGACGTCTTTGGCGAGGTCAAAGGGTTGCTGCCGCATCGCGAGATCGAGTTTAGGATCGATTTGGTCGAGGGTGCAAGACCAATCGTTATGCCACTTAGGCGGACGGCGCCTAAGGAACAGAGAGGGTTGGAGGTGCAAGTTAGAGACCTTTTGGGAAAAGGATTCATTCGGAGGAGTGTTTCTGAATGGGTTTCACCGATCGTATTTGCAACCAAGGCAGATGGCTCGTTAAGATTGTGTGTGGACTATCGTGAGATGAACAAGGTGACAAAGAAGAACAAGTATCCATTGCCAAGGATATATGACTTGTTCAATCAGCTTCACGAAGCCAAAGTGTTTTCTCAGATGGACTTGGCAACGGGATTTCACCAACTGAGGGTGGCAAGGATAGCGTGCCGAAGACTGCTTTTAGGACACCATCTGGTTTCTTCGAATGGTTGGTGATGCCATTCGGGTTGACTAACACACCAGCATATTTTGCGGATCTTATGAATAGAGTATTCAGAGACCAGTTGAATAAGTTTGTGCTTGTGTTCGTAGATGATATTCTGGTTTACTCCAGAAATGAGAGAGAACATAAGACGCACTTGAGAGTTGTGTTAGAGATCTCGTGGAAGCATCATCTGAGAGCTAAGTTCTCCAAGTGCCACTTCTGGAAGAATGAAGTGAGGTTCTTAGGTCATGTTGTTTCTGGAAATGGGATAGCGGTTGACTCCGCTAAAGTAGCAGCAATCCAGGTGTAACAACCCGCATTTTACGTATCGGAAGATCGTAAAATATTTTTATTTTATTCCCGGAGGGTTGGATCATTCTCATCTTTTGGTATGTTGCTTATGGGGATGTGAGACATGTCCATAAATTTTACCGATTTTGTTTGTGACCATTTTTCCCCTATCAGTCTTGTACAGGGCATAATTTTTGACTCAGGTCGAATTAGAGGGTGAGACCTGTGCCGTTGGAAAGGAATTGATGATTGCCTTTCCGTAGAGTGGTTACATTAAGGATTTGGTTCAGCGGTTTGGGAGAAATCTCTGTTTTAAGGTTTTTCAGTTGGCTGTTCAGGTTTTGGAAGGCTAATGGGCTGATTTGGAGAAGACCCATTAAGGGGTTGGTGGAGACTATAAATAGGGGGTAAGGGATATGGGGAAAGGATTAGAATTTTCCATTCTCTTATGGGGAGGCTTTGATCTCCTTCTTCCTTTAACACCTTTCCACCATTAAAATTCCAAATCCAAGGGGGTAATCGAAGATCTATACCATTCGAGGCTAGATCAACATCGTTTCAAGGGCGAATTCATTGGATTGAAGGGTTTGATTCGAAGTGTTCACTGTCCGGATTGCTTTTTCATCGCTTTTGCTTTGTTTTGGATAATCGGTGAGTGATTTACATCTCTCATTCGGATTCATGAAAGTATGTGAGTTATAGGATGTTAATTTCATCATTTGTAAGTTATTTTCCTTAAATCTACACCATGCTAAGTTTTATATTACATATGAATCACCTTAGGATCTGATCTAGATAATTTAAATTGTTAATTTCATGATTTTTCACAAGTTTATGCAAGTTAGATTCGTTTTTATGTTCATATGTTCACTTATCATGTTTTGGGAAATTTATGTGTTTTGATGGAAATTGTTAGATTGATAATATTGTTGGTTGCATAACATGTTTGTGGTTGCGTTTGGATGAATCGGATAAGCCGGTTTCTTCGGATTCGTCGTTTGGCGAAGTTTTGGTCGAAATCGAAGTCGAAATGGAGCTGTGCAGGAATCGGGTCGGTCTAGAGGTGTCGGTCCTAGACTGGTCGGTCAAGACGTGGCTTGGGGAGCAAGACAGGTTTTGGGTCGGTTTTCTTCCGGGTCGGTCGGTCTTGAGTATAGGTCGGTCCAGGAGGAGCAGAGAAGGTTCTGATCGGTCCAGGAGGACCAGGAGGGAGTCTGGGTGGTTCAGAAGGATTCCGATCGGTCCAGAAGGGGCAGATGAGGTTTTGGTCGGTCCAGAAGGACAGGAGGGAGTCTGGTCGGTCTAGAAGGATCAGAAGGGGTCTGGTCGAACGAAGGTGAGGCTGGTAGGTCAGAATCTGGTCGGTCCAGGGGTGGTCGGTCAGAAGTTGGTTGATTGAGTAGAAGCTGGTCGGTCCAGTGGTGGTCATCCAGGGGTGGTCGTCTGGTGGAGCTGATCGGTCTCAATCTGGTTGGTCGTGAAGAGGTGGTCGGTTTCAACCTGGTCAGTCTGGTGGAGCATGTCGGTCGGTTTTAACAGGGTCATTATCTGGAAAAAGTACGTTTTTCGGGTATGACTCAGATTTGGAGAAATAGGTCTGAAAAAAATATATTTTTCGGGGGCAACCCCCCGAACCCTAGCCGCAGAGCAGTGATGTGATTGGCTCGGTGATGGTATGACTTCGAAGTGGTTCAAGTAGGAAGGTTCGAAGTGTTGAATGTGTTCGTTGATCAAGGTGGAACAACGAATGAGGTGACAACTCAAAGGTCGTGAGTTGATGGATGATGGTTGCTCGAGAAGGTTGCTTGAGCTATGAAATATCGTCAAGGTTGGACGACTAGAGATTCGAAGGCCGAGAGGTCATCGTTGTCGTAAGTTCTAGCAGGCTCAAAACAGGGGTACAATGGGGGCACCCAAAAGATCAGAAGGTTGCTGGTCGAGTACCCTGGGTCTTGGGGAAAGGCCTAGTGTCAAGGTTGGACATTGTCAAGGTTGGACATATGGAGTCCATGCTAGAACTGGGGTTACCATTAGCCCTTGACATATGGCAAGGTTGGCCGTCATATGATTAACGATGGTTTCAAAGCAGGATTGGCGGTGATAGCCAGAGTCTGTCATGTATGCTGGATGTTTTGCATGAGATATATAATCTCGATCCCATGATTGCTATTGTTGATTGTTTCTGTTTGCTATGAACAAAATGGTTGTTCTGGTTTCTATGCATTAATGGTTGAAATGCTTGGTGTAAAGGCTATCACTATCCGATGTGGGGATGATAAGGTTGAGTTCTTCTCTGGTGTTGTGGGTAGACAAGTTGTTCATTTACCCATTCTCATATACTTTCTTGTTGAAGTTTGTTAGCTGTTTTATCGCTCACTAAGACTGTTGTCTGACTCAAGGTTTTATGTCTCCTCTTATTACCTTGGGCTGTTCATCCGGTTGTGGATGGGCAGACTAAGTAGCACGTTACAGGTAATGGAGCTTAGTGAGACGAGGAAGCTGAGCGATGACGAGCAGGAGGCTGGTGTACCAGTTTTATTACTATCTAGTATTTCTGTTTCCGCTGTTTGAGTTGCTTGAGAGTTATAGTGAGGCCTTACGTACAAACTTTGATATCAGTTGGATAATCTTTCTGGATGTTGAGAAAGTTTCAAAAGTTTGTTATATGATACCTCATTACTATTACCTGTTGTATATGTTCTATTATATTTTATCCTTGCGCTATGAGCTCTACGACAGGTTTCGATGTGTTTACCTACTCTGATGATCGTCCATAGCAGCCTGGCACACCTTTCAGCGCATTCTTCCACTTGTTTAGTGCGGGGGTTATGGGCGGTCGTCACATTTGGTATCAGAGCTCTGGTCAACGATTTTGGCCAAAGTTCAAAGATGTAATTACGTATGAGGGACGTATTTGTAGATTTCAGTTGGATGTTTACTATATATATTAACATATATAGTAGTAGCGGTTGTATCTCTTTAGCAGTTTTTCTTGGAAGTGGCTAATTATTCTAAATTGCAGATTTAGAATGAGTAGACGATCATCAAGACATGCTGCTAGGAGAGCTAACACTGGAGGGGGAAATGGTGATGAACCAGATTACCCGGCCATGTTTGAAGCCATGGCAGAAGCAACTATGCGAAGGGTACCCTCTCCAGTGGCGGCTACGGTAGATGTAGGTGTGCGAGTTCCTAGAGTAAATTTTGCAAAGATGTGCAAGGACGTTATATCTCTAGGAGGGAAACCATTCAAGGGAACTGAACCAGCTGATGAGGTTCAGAGGTGGATGGATTCATGTGTTCGAATCTTTGGAGACTTGGGTATTGAAGATGCAATGAAGAGAAAGCTTGCATCTAGGCAGCTTCAGAGCAGGGCCATGGAATGGTGGAACTCTATCATACTCGAGACTCCGGAAGAGGAGATTTCATGGAAGCGATTCCAAGCTAAGTTTGAAGCAAAGTTTATCTCCACTGCTCAGAAGTCCGTTCTCTTCAAGAAGTTCGTAGAGTTGAAGCAGAGTGGCAGACCAGTTTTTGACTACATTTCTGATTTTGAGGCTTTGTCTAGATATGCTCGTTCATACATTGATACACCCTATCAAAAGAACGAGAAGTTTGTCTTGGGTTTGGATGCTCATATTGGAAAACCGCTTGTGGCATCTTGATGATTCATTTGAGAAAATTGCGGAAAAAGCTATTCTCCATGAGAGCTTGTTTCTCAAGGAAGCAAATGTTGTCGCTGCAACCAAGGAAGCTCAGAAACCACAGCAGGGTGGTAATAAAAAGAGGAAGCAGCAACAACAGAAAGGAAAGGATGGCCAAAAGAATCCCAAGAGTGAGGTAGTTTGCTTTGACTACCAACAGAAGGGTCAATATTCAAATGAGTGCAAGAATCCCAAAGCTGAGAAGAAGTGCTTCAAGTGTGGAAAGCCTGGGCATGAGAAGAAAGATTGTCCAGAATCAGCTAAGGGCAAACAGATTGTAAAGGCATATGCTTTGGAAGCTGTGCCATCTTCTTCAAGAGCTCCTACTGCAGAGGAGAAGGGAAAGGGTGTCGTGGTGCAAGGTACTTTTTCCGTTAACGATGTTTCAGTTCGAGTTTTGTTTGATACTGGAGCATCACATTCATTTATCTGCAATGAGCTTGTGTGTCGCTTGGGTTTGGAACCCGAGATTTGTGATAGACCTTTGATCATGACTAATCCAGTTGGGGGTTCATCCAGTTTGTGCATGATTTTCCATGGTCTAGTGTTATCGAGTCATGGTTGCTCTTTTTTGTGTGATTGCTTTGTTCTTAACTTCGCTGGGTATGGGATCATCTTGGGCATGGATTGGCTCAAGAGATATGCGGCAAGGGTGAATTGCTAGAAGCTAGAGGTGAGGGTTGGGGATGTGGAAGGGCGAAAGGTGTTGATTAGATGTAAGCGCGAAGACGGGGTCTTCGTGAGTTATCTATATTCGCTTGAGATTCCATAAGAAGACCTGTCATCAGTGTCGATCGCTAATGAGTATGCAGACATCTTTGACGGGGTCAAAGGGTTGTCGCCGCATCGCGAGATCGAGTTTAGGATCGATTTGGTTGAGGGTGCAAGACCAATCGTTATGCCACTTAGGCGGACGGCGCCTAAGGAATAGCGAGAGTTGGAGGTGCAAGTTAGAGACCTTTTGGGAAAAGGATTCATTCGGAGGAGTGTTTCTGAATGGGGTTCACCGATCGTATTTGCAACCAAGGAGGATGGCTCGTTAAGATTGTGTGTGGACTATCGTGAGCTGAACAAGGTGACAAAGAAGAACAAGTATCCGTTGCCTAGGATTGATGACTTGTTCGATCAGCTTCACGAAGCCAAAGTGTTTTCTCATATGGATTTGGCAACGAGATTTCACCAGTTGAGAGTGGCTAAGGATAGTGTGCCAAAGACTACTTTTAGGACACCATCCGGGTTCTTCGAGTGGTTGGTGATGCGATTTGGGTTGACTAACGCGCCAGCGTATTTTGTGGATCTTATAATAGAGTGTTCAGAGATCAGTTGAGTAAGTTCGTGCTTGTTTTCGTGGATGATATACTGGTTTACTCCAGGAATGTGGAAGAACATAAGACGCACTTGAGAGTTGTGTTAGAGATCTTGCGAAAGCATCAGCTTAAGGCTAAGTTCTCAAAGTGTCACTTCTGGAAGGATGACGTGAGGTTCTTAGGTCATGTTGTTTCTGGAAAAGGTATAGCGGTTGACCCCGCTAAAGTTGCAGCAATCCAGGACTGGGATAGACCTAAGAATGCGATGGATGTTCGGAGTTTCCTTGGGTTGGATGGTTATTATCGAAGGTTTATCAAGGATTTCTCCAAGATAGCTGCACCATTAACAGGATTGACGAAGAAGAACCAAGTGTTTGCATGGGATGCGAAGTGTGAACAAGCGTTCGGAATTTTGAAAGAGAGATTGACGAGTGCACCTGTGTTGACCATTCCAAGTGGGAATGAAGAGATGGTGGTATATACTGATGCATGTGGTACTGGACTTGGAGCGGTGCTAATACAGAAGGATAAGGTAGTGGCTTACGCAAGTCGACAGCTAAAGCCACATGAGCGAAAATATCCGACTCACGATTTGGAGTTGGCAGCGATTGTGTTTGCTCTGAAGATGTGGAGACATTACCTGTTGGGAGTACAATTCGAGTTGTTTACGGATCACAAGTCGTTGAAGTATCTTTTCTCCCAAAAGGATTTGAACCTTCGGCAGCAACGGTGGTTAGAGTTTCTGGCATCGTATGATTTTGGGATAGCCTATACTCCTGGCAAGGGCAATGCAGTTGCAGATGCATTGAGTCGAAGAGACGCAAGTTTGGGGGCGATGTTTTCGGAATGGAAGGGCCTCGAGTACTTGGCAAGGTTCGATTTCAGGCCAAGGTGTGAGTTGGAACCTGAGATATTGGCAAGCTTGTCGATAAGGCCTACACTTATCGAAAGGATTGTTAAGGGCCAAAAGAAAGATACGAAGCTTGTCGAGTTCATTCAGAAACTGAAACCAGAGGATAAAGAGTTCGAGGTCGACCGAGAAGGTTGGCTTCGAAAGCAAGGACGATTAGTTGTTCCTGATGTCGACAGATTGAGGGATGAAGTTCTGAGAGAATGTCATCACTCGAAGCTAACGATTCATGCCGGTGGTAATAAAATGTATCAGGACATGAAGCGAGCCTACTACTGGGAAGGGATGAAAAGAGATATTGGAAAATTCATTTCCAAGTGTATGAACTGTCAGTTGGTAAAAGCTGAACAGAAGAAGCCGAGTGGTTTACTTCAGCCATTAGAGGTTCCTGCATGGAAGTGGGAGCAGATATCGATGGATTTTATCGATGGACTACCTAGAACTAGGACAGGGAATGAAGGGATTTGGGTCATTGTGGATCGTTTGACCAAAAGTGCAAGGTTCATTCCTTTCAAGACGACTAGGACAACATCAAAATTGGCTGAGCTTTATGTGAAATGGATAGTTCGATTCCATGGTGTTCCAAAGAGTATAGTAAGTGACCGGGATCCATTGTTCATGAGTGGATTTTGGAAAAGTTTGCAAGAAGCTTTGGGAACCGAATTGTGCTTAAGTACGACATATCATCCTCAAACTGATGGTCAAACCGAGAGAGTCAACCGAGTTTTAGAAGATCTCCTGAGGGCTTGTGTGTTAGACTTCGGAGGATCATGGGAGGACCATCTACATCTAGTTGAGTTTGCGTATAATAATAGCTACCAGTCGAGTATTGGGATGGCACCATACGAGGCGTTGTATGGAAGGCCGTGCAATTCTCCAGCTTGTTGGTTAGAAACTGGAGATAAGTCGGTACTTGGGCCTGAAATGATTAGAGAAACCTCGGATTGTATCAAGATTGTTCGACAACGAATGAAGGCGGCCCAAGATCGTCAGAAAAGTTACGCCGATCAGCGTCGTAAGAATTTGGAATTCGACGTAGGAGATATGGTTTTCGTGAAGATTTCACCGTTGAAGCATGTGGTTCGATTCGGAAGTAAAGGGAAGTTGGCTCCTAGGTTTGTTGGACCGTTTCCGATAGTCGAGCGAATAGGAAAGCTCGCATATAGGTTGGAGTTACCTGAGAAGATGTCGAGTGTGCATAATGTTTTACATGTGTCATTTCTACGGAAGTTTGTGCACGACTCGAATGTGGTGGTATCCCCAGAACAGTATGAAGATTTAGAAGTCGAAACTGCAGTTGCGAAACCTCGTAGGCCACTTCGTGTTGTGGGGAATGACACGAAACAGCTTAGGAGGAAGACAGTTAAGCTAGTCAAGGTACAATGGAGTGAAGATGGCGACGATTGTACGTGGGAGACGGAAGAGGGCATAAGGACGACTCATCCAGAACTTTTCATCGATAGAACCCTTTGATTGTATCGTCGTTATATCATTGTATCTTGTTGTTGTTTGATAGAATTCCGCGTGCTCGGATAAGGATATAGATGCATGGCTTGATGGTTGCTAGTTTGGATAATAGGATTGGCTTCTCATGGATGATAGGCATGCGGAATTGTTGTGGTTGCTTGTGTTTGCTTCGAATTTCGGGGCGAAATTCTTAAAGGGGGGAGAATGTAACAGCCCGCATTTTACGTATCGGAAGATCATAAAATATTTTTATTTTATTCCCGGAGGGTTGGATCATTCTCATCTTTTGGTATGTTGCTTATGGGGATGTGAGACATGTCCATAAATTTTACCGATTTTGTTTGTGACCATTTTGCCCCTATCAGTCTTGTACAGGGCATCACTTTTGATTCAGGTCGAATCAGAGGGTGAGACCTGTGCCATTGGAAAGGAATTGATGATTGCCTTTCCGTAGAGTGGTTACATTAAGGATTTGGTTCAGCGGTTTGGGAGAAATCGCTGTTTTAAGGTTTTTCAGTTGGTTGTTCAGGTTTTGGAAGGCTAATGGGCTGATTTGGAGAAGGCCTATTAAGGGGTTGGTGGAGACTATAAACAGGGGGTAAGGGATATGGGGAAAGGATTAGAATTTTCCATTCTCTTATGGGGAGGCTTTGATCTCCTTCTTCCTCTAACACCTTTCCACCATTAAAATTCCAAATCCAAGGGGGAAATCGAAGATCTATACCATTCGAGGCTCGATCAACATCGTTTCAAGGGCGAATTCATCGGATTGAAGGGTTTGATTCAAATTGTTCGCTGTCCGGATTGCTTTTTCATCGCTTTTGCTTTGTTTTCCATAATCGGTGAGTGATTTACATCTCTCATTCGGATTCATGAAAGTATGTGAGTTATAGGATGTTAATATCATCATTTTCATGTTATTTTCCTTAGATCTACACCATGCTAAGTTTTATATTACATATGAATCACCTTAGGATCTGATTTAGATAATTTAAATGGTTAATTTCATGATTTTTCACAAGTTTATGCAAGTTAGATCCGTTTTTATGTTCATATGTTCACTTATCATGTTTTGGGAAATTTATGTGTTTTGATGGAAATTGTTAGATTGATTATATTGTTGGTTGCATAACATGTTTGTGGTTGCGTTTGGATGAATCGGATAAGCCGGTTTCGTCGGATTCGTCGTTTGGCGAAGTTTTGGTCGAAAACGAAGTCGAAATGGAGCTGTGCAGGAATCGGGTCGGCCTAGAGGGGTCGGTCCTAGACTGGTCGGTCAAGATGTGGCTTGGGGAGCAAGACAGGTTTTGGGTCGGTTTTCTTCCGGATCGGTCGGTCTAGAGTATAGGTCGGTCCAGGAGGAGCAGAGAAGGTTCTGGTCGGTCCAGGAGGACTAGGAGGGAGTCTGGGTGGTTCAGAAGGATTCTGGTTGGTCCAGAAGGGGCAATGAGGTTCTGGTCGGTCCAGAAGGACCAGGAGGGAGTCTGGTCGGTCCAGATGGGTTCTGGTCGGTCTAGAAGGATCAGAAGGGGTCTGGTCGGTGAAGGTGAGGCTGGTAGGTCAGAATCTGGTCGGTCCAGGGGTGGTCGGTCAGAAGTTGGTTGATTGAGTAGAAGCTGGTCGGTCCAGTGGTGGTCATCCAGGGGTGGTCGTCTGGTGGAGCTGATCGGTCTCAATCTGGTTGGTCGTGAAGAGGTGGTCGGTTTCAACCTGGTCAGTCTGGTGGAGCAGGTCGGTCGATTTTAAGTGGGTCGTTTTCTAGAAAAAGTACGTTTTTTGGGTATGACTCAGATTTGGAGAAAAAGGTCTGAAAAAAATATTTTTTTCGGGGGCAACCCCCCGAACCCTAGCCGCAGCGCAGTGATGTGATTGGCTCGGTGATGGTATGACTTCGAAGTGGTTCAAGTAGGAAGGTTCGAAGTGTTGAATGTGTTCGTTGATCAAGGTGGAACAACGAATGAGGTGACAACTCAAAGGTCGTGAGTTGATGGAAGATGGTTGCTCGAGAAGGTTGCTTGAGCTATGAAATATCGTCAAGGTTGGACGACTAGAGATGCGAAGGCCGAGAGGTCATCGTTGTCGTAAGTTCTAGCAGGCTCAAAGCAGTGGTACAATGGGGGCACCCAAAAGATCAGAAGGTTGCTGGTCGAGTACCCTGGGTCTTGGGGAAAGGCCTAGTGTCAAGGTTGGACATTGTCAAGGTTGGACATATGGAGTTCATGCTAGAATTGGGGTTACCATTAGCCCTTGACATATGGCAAGGTTGGCCGTCATACGATTAACGATGGTTTCAAAGCAGGATTGGCGGTGATAGCCAGAGTCTGTCATGTATGCTGGATGTTTTGCATGATATATATAATCTCGATCCCATGATTGCTATTGTTGATTGTTTCTGTTTGCTATGAACAAATGGTTGTTCTGGTTTCTATGGATTAATGGTTGAAATGCTTGGTGTAAAGGCTATCATTGTCCGATGTGGGGATGATAAGGTTGAGTTCTTCTCTGGTGTTGTGGGTAGACAAGTTGTTCATTTACCCATTCTCATATACTTTCTTGTTGAAGTTTGTTAGCTGTTTTATCGCTCACTAAGGCTATTGTCCGACTCAAGGTTTTATGTCTCCTCTTATTACCTTGGGCTGTTCATCCGGTTGTGGATGGGCAGACTAAGTAGCAGGTTACAGGTAATGGAGCTTAGTGAGACGAGGAAGCTGAGCGATGACGAGCAAGAGGCTGGCGTACCAGTTTTATTACTATCTAGTATTTCTGTTTCCGCTGTTTGAGTTGCTTGAGAGTTATAGTGAGGCCTTACGTACAAACTTTGATATCAGTTGGATAATCTTTCTGGATGTTGAGAAAGTTTCAAAAGTTTGTTATATGATACCTCATTACTATTACCTGTTGTATATGTTCTATTGTATTTTATCCTTGCGCTGTGAGCTCTACGACAGGTTTCGATGTGTTTACCTACACTGATGATCGTCCATAGCAGTCTGGCACACCTTTCAGCGCATTCTTCCACTTGTTTAGTGCGGGGGTTATGGGCGGTCGTCACACCAGGACTGGGATAGACCTAAGAATGCGACAGATGTTCGAAGTTTCCTTGGGTTGGCCGTTTATTACTGACGGTTTATCAAGGATTTCTCCAAAGTAGCTGCATCGTTGACAGGATTGACGAAAAAGAACCAAGTGTTCACATGGGATGCAAAGTATGAACAAGCATTCAGTATCCTGAAGGAGAGATTGACGAGTGCACCTATGTTGACCATTCCAACTGGGAATGAAGAGATGGTGGTATATACCGATGCATGTGGTACTGGACTTGGAGCAGTACTAATGCAGAAAGATAAGGTTGTGGCCTACGCAAGTCGACGGCTAAAGCCGCATGAGAGGAATTACCCAACTCGTGATTTGGAGTTGGCGGCAATTGTATTTTCTCTGAAAATGTGGAGACATTATCTGTTGGGAGTTCGATTCGAGTTGTTTACGGATCACAAGTCGTTAAAGTATCTTTTCTCCCAGAAGGATTTGAATCTTCGGCAGCAAAGATGGTTAGAGTTTCTGGCGTTATATGATTTTGGCATAGCTTATACTCTGGGCAACGGTAATGCAGTTGCAGATGCGTTAAGTCGAAGACACACAAGTTTGGGAGCGATGTTTTCGGAATGGAAGAGCCTCGAGTACTTGGCAAGGTTCGATTTCAGGCCAAGGTGTGAGTTGGAACCTGAAATGTTGGCAAGCTTGTCGATAAGACCTACTCTTATCGAAAGGATTGGCGAAAGCCAAAGGAAAGATGCGAAGCTTGTCGAGTTCATTCAGCAACTAGAACCAGAAGATAAAGAGTTCGAGGTTGATCAAGAAGGTTGGCTTCGAAAGCAAGGGCGATTAGTTGTTCCTGATATCGACGGATTTAGGGATGAGGTTATGAGAGAATGTCATCACTCGAAGTTGACGATTCATCCCGATGGCAATAAGATGTATCAGGACATGAAGAAAGTCTACTATTGGGAAGGGATGAAGCGATACATTGGAAAGTTCATTTCCAAGTGTATGAACTGTCAGTTGGTGAAAGCTGAACAGAAGAAGCCGAGTGGTTTGCTTCAGCCATTAGAAGTTCCTACATGGAAGTGGGAGTAAGTATCGATCGATTTTATTGATGGGCTACCTAGAACCAAGGCAGGAAATGAAGGAATTTGGGTCATCGTGGATCGGTTGACCAAAAGTGAGAGATTCATTCCTGTCAAGTCGACTAAGACGGCATCGAAATTAGCTGAACTTTATGTGAAATGGATAGTTCGATTCCATGGGGTCCCAAAGAGTATAGTGAGTGACCGAGATCCATTATTCACGAGTGGATTTTGGAAAGTTTGCAAGATGCTTTGGGAACCGAGTTGTGCTTAAGTACGGCATATCATCCCCAAACTGATGGTCAGACCGAGAGAGTCAATCGAGTTTTGGAAGATCTCCTGAGGGCTTGTGTGTTAGACTTCGGAGGATCATGGGAAGACCACCTACATCTAGTTGAGTTTGCATATTATAATAGCTACCAGTCTAGCATTGGGGAGGCACCATACGAGGCATTGTATGGGAGGCCATGCAATTCTCCAGCTTGTTGGTTAGAAACTGGAGATAAGTTGGTGCTTGGGCCAGAGATGATAAGAGAGACCTTGGATTGTATCGAGATTGTTCGGCAACGTATGAAGGCAGCTCAGGATCGTCAGAAGAGTTACGCCGACAAGCGTCGTAAGTATTTAGAATTCGACGTGGGCGATATGGTTTTCGTGAAAGCTTCGCCGTTGAAGCACATGGTTAGATTTGGTAAGAAAGGAAAGTTAGCTCCAAGGTTTGTTGGACCATTTCCGATAGTCGAGCGAATTGAAAGCTCGCATATAGGTTGGAGTTACCTAAGAAGATGTTGGGTGTAAATAATGTGTTTCATGTGTCGTTTCTACGGAAATTCGTTCATGATTCAAATGTGGCGGTATCTCCAGAGCAGTACGAAAACCTCGAAGTAGAGATCGCAGTTTCAAGACCTCGTAAGCCGCTTCGGGTTGTGGAGAATGACACGAAACAGCTTAGGAGGAAGATGGTAAAGCTAGTCAAGGTACAATGGAGTGATGATGGCGACGATTGTACTTGGGAGACGGAAGAGAGTATGAGAGCGACTCATCCAGAACTCTTCGTTGGTAGGACCCTTTGATATCGTGTCTTTGTTGTATCGTTGTATCTTGTTGTTGTTTGTTAGAATTTCGCGTGCTAGGATAAGGCTATGGATGCATGGCTTGGTTGTCGCTAGTTTGGATGATAGAATTGGTTTCTCATGGATGATAGGCATGCGGAATCGTTGTGATTACTTGTGCTTGTTTGGAATTTCGGGGACGAAATTCTTAAGGGAGGGAGAAAGTAACAGCCCGCATTTTATGTATCGGAAGATCGTAAAATAATTTTATTTTATTCTCTGAGGGTTGGATCATTCTCATCTTATAATATGTTGCTTATGGGGATGTGAGACATGTCCATAATTTTTACCAATTTTGTTTGTGACCATTTTGCCCCTATCAGTCTTGTATAGGGCATACCTTTTAACTCAGGTCGAATTAGAGGGTGAGACCTGTGTCATTGGAAAGGAATTGATGATTCTCTTTTCGTAGAGTGGTTACCTGAAAGATTTGGCTTAGCGGTTTGGGAGAAATCGCTGTTTTAAGGTTTTTCAGTTGGCTGTTCAGATTTTGGAAGGCTAATGGGCTGATTTGGAGAAGGAACATTAGAGGGTTGGTGGAGACTATAAATAGGGGGTAAGGGACATGAGGAAAGGTTTGAATTTTCCATTCTCTTATGGGGAGGCTTTGATCTCCTTCTTCCTCTAACACCTTTCCACCATTAATAATCCAAATCTAAGGAGGGAAATCATAGATCTACACCATTGGAGGCAAGATCTACATCAATTGGAGTGAGGATTCATCAAATCGAAGGGCTAGGAGCTATCTCTTCGCTATCCGGAATTCTATTTCTTCGATTTTGCTTTATTTTGGATAATTGGTGAGTGATTTACTTCTCTCACATGAATGCAATGAAGTATATGAGAATTTGTGCTCGTTTTTCATCAAATAGGAATGTTTCACCATAGATTCACACCATTATATGTCTAATTTCATATGAACACCATAAGACCTAATTTAGCAAGATTAAATTTATAATTTCCATATGCTTTCATATGATTTTGCTTATAGACCCATCATTTTGGTTTTATTACGCGATTATCATGATTTAGAGCATTTTCTATGATTTAATAATGATAATGGTTATTTTGTTGTTATTGATGATTTGTTGGAGTTTTTGTGATTGATTTGATGTTTGGAATGAGTGGATTTCATCATCATTGTCGTTTTGGCGAAGATTTGGTCGAAATCAGAGCCATTTTGGTCAGATCTGGAGTCATGTCGTTTTTGGCATGAGTCGGTCGTTTCTTCCTTGAGTCAAGGCGCGATAAAGCATATCGGATCCGACATAGTGTAGTATATCGGATCCGACATAGCGAATCATGTCGCGAACGACATGGCA
Source organism: Allium sativum (assembly GCA_030737875.1). Lineage (NCBI taxonomy): Eukaryota > Viridiplantae > Streptophyta > Magnoliopsida > Asparagales > Amaryllidaceae > Allium > Allium sativum. The sequence continues at coordinate 49,428,006 of CM060912.1, read as the reverse complement.
TGTCATGTCGCAAACGACATGGTATGAACCAGGATAATGAACTATGTTGGGTCCGACATAGTGTAGTATATCGGATCCGACATGGTGAATCATGTCGCCAGCGACATGATGTGTCATGTCGCGAATGACATTAGGTTGAATCGAGATAGTAAACTATGTTGGATCCAACATAGTGTAGTATATCGGATCCCACATAGTGAATCATGTTGCCAGCGACATGGTATGGCATGTCGCGAACGATATGGTACGAATCAGAATGATAAACTATGTTGGATCCGACATAGTGTAGTATATCGGATCCAACATAGCGAATATGTCATGTCGTGAACGACATGGTATGAATCGATGTGGTGAAATATGTTGAATCCGACATAGTAAGTCATGTCGTCAGCAACATGGTATGTCATGCCGCGAACGACGTGGTATGAATCGACATAGTGAGTCATGCCGTGTTCTAGTTGAGGAGTCATGTCGTGATTCGACATGAGGAGTCATATCGTGCTTCACTTGAATGGACTATGGTGTGATGTAATACTTGGTTCATGGGTGATGATGACTTCAAAATGAATTCAACTGAGAATGTTGAAGTGATGTGAGGCATTCGTGTTGAAAAGCAACGAACGTGATGACAACTCAAAGGTTGTTAGTTAGTGGATAATGGTTGCTCGAGAAGGTTGCTTGAGCTATGAAGCGTCATTAGGTTGGATGACTAGGGATATGAAGGCCGAGAAATCATCGTTGTCGTAAGTTCTAGCAGGCTCGAAGCAGGGGTACATCGAGTACCTTGGGTATCGTTGAAAAGGCCTAGTTGTCAAGGTTGGACATTGTCTAGGTTGGACAAATAGAGTTTATGCTAGAACTGGGGTTGCCATTAGCCCTTGGCATATGGCAAGGTTGATCGTCATACGATTAACGGTGGTTTCAAAGCAGGATTGGCGGTGATAGCCAGAGTCAGTCATGGATGATTGATTGTTCTATTATACTATCTCACGTAGACTATCCAAAGTCGAGGGAGATGTTCTTTGAGTGCTTAACTGATATTGGTTTAGGCCTCTCGGGAGAGTACTTGGGGAATGTTAAACTCGATTAGGGTTGCCTATGTTAGACCTATGTAATCTGGATGCTATGAGTGTTATCAATGGTTGCTTTGGTTTCCATGTATGAATTGTTATTCCTTTGAATGAATGTATTGTAAAGGCTATTACTGTCCGATGTGGGGAAGATAAGGTTGAGTTCTTCTCGGGTGCCGTGGGTAGATTAGTATGCTTATCTATCCTTTCTCATACACTTTATTATTGAAGTTTGTTAGCTGTTTTATCGCTCACTAAGACTTTTGTCTGACTCAAGGTTTTATGTTTCCTCTTATTACCTTGGGCTGTTCATCCGAACGTTGGATGGGCAGACTAAGTAGTAGGTGACAGGTAGCTTTAGTGAGGATGACGATGCTGATCGATGGCTAGCAGGAGGCTCATGTACCAGTTTTACTGCTATCTAATAATTGGGTTTCCGCTGTTTGTTTTTAATATTGATGTAGTGAGGCAACTTTGTATAAACATTATTTCCAAGTTCATGGATATTACTTCTGGGTTGTATGAAAGTTCAGTGTTTCTGCTTCACTATTACTACCTGTTGTATATGTTCTATTATATTTTATCCTTGCGCTACGAGTTTACGACAGGTTCCGCTTCTATTTACCTACTTTGATGATCGTCCATAGCTGCCTTGCACATCTTTCAGAGCATTATTTATCTTGTATAGTGCGGGGGTTATGGGCGGTCATCACATTCTATGTATGTGATACTGTGATGACGTTATTTTAGCCCTATAGTAATAACGATATATTATTTCGAACAGCGAGAATAGGTTTTACTATTGGCTTAAAAGGTCCGAAATAGCGGGTCGTTACATAGCTGATATTTTAGTTTGTTGGAAGGCTGAGATGAAATGGTAAATTTATATATTATTATTATAATCCTCATAAATGTGTTATGCTAGTTATGGGGAACTTGATTTCCCGCGAAAGAATGTAAGTACAAAATAAAAGTAATTGTTATGTTTAACACCTCTAACTTCAATAAATACAATTTAAACCTTTTGTATGCACAAGCATCATGCACAATTCACCTTTCAGGAGTAGCATGGAAATAGACCATGGACAAAAAGGTAAAAACCAAACTCCAAATTCTTAAAATACGATAGGGTCCAAAAAAAGGGAATATTAAGAAAAATGATAAGTTGATAGGGTTTATGAAACTGGAAATAGCATAATAATTATAAAAATAAAAGTGGGAACATAGGCGGAGAAAGAAGGTAAAAGTTAAGGAAATTAAAGTGAAATAAAAATGAAAACAGGAATTGTAACACCCACCTCCGTTAAGGTCACTCACAAAGGGAATGCCTTAACTTTGGTGAAGCATTATAAATAAACAGAACAGAAACTTACAAGACAGATACATAAAATAGTACTTGAAAAAAAACTTTATAACTTTATTGCTGCAGAAAAAGAAATAATCTTTGGTTACATTCTTTCAAAATCACAGTACCAAAACTCAAGTACATAAATATCAACCTTTTTCAAAAACCATCAGAGTACAAAACTTTAAAATCATAATCCCCACAGAAGATGCCATAAAAAAGGGCAAGCCACACTTTAAGTACTTCAAGCAGAATAAATTCGGATCAAGCTGGAGTATTCCCTCCTTGAAAACCTTGGGGGGTGGGGAACGGAAGAAAAGAGGCAGAAACAACAAGGGACAGACAAAAAGTCTGGCAAGTCCAGTGATTTTCAGCTATGAACAGATAATAATGTCATGGCATGCAAATAAAACTGGATGAGAGATAACAGTAACAGGAGTAGCAGATATACTTAGGTTAAACAGAAGAAACAGAATGATATAAGCTATTATTTTTCACTTCTCTGCACTAATACTGGTATAACAGGATTAGGAGTTACCCTAATGTCTAAACAGAAACGGAAACAGAAATATCTTTACAGAAACAGAATGCTGGAAACAGGCCTTTACCACCCCAACAGAGACAGAAGGCACAGAAACAGGATACTAATAATGGGCCTTTACCACCTAAACTAATGGGCCTTTACCACCCCAACAGAAACAGACGGTACAAAAACAAAATGCTAAAAATGGGGCTTTACCACCCCAATGGGCCTTTACCACCCTAACAGAAACAGACGGAACTAGGTGTACCCCTAATTCTACCCCAAGCGATCGGCTCCCTAATACATAAATACCCTTTGCCGGCCCCACAGAAGGACGTAACATTCCCAAATGTGGCAACCTATAGACACAGATCTATTTATAGATGTCATGGTGTCTTACATCCCCAGAGCAGACCGGATCCATGCATGCACATGACCCGGTTGGAATGCGCCATCAACACCCCTCACCATTTTTGGAATGAACCTCTTATAATTAGTTCTGTAAGCATGCCCGAACCCTACCTACTGTTGGGTCATAGTTTTGATACCAGAAAGGGTTACTGACTAATATGGGTCCCAGACAACAGATGACACTAGTAATTACCCCTCCTAACCTTGTGTCCCCGGACTAACAGATTTCAGATTTCAGATTATCTTGCTTACAGATTTCAGACTAACAGGTTTTCAAATCAGACATACAGATTAATTGGTTTACAGATTAACAGATGTACAAAGTTCAGAATTAACTGGTCCTCAGATCAGACATACAGGTTAACAAGTTTTCAGACTAACGAATCAGATGTACAGATTAACAGACTTACTAATTGTTTCACCTAACATTGTATTGGGCCTACAGATTCACGAAATGGGTTTATTAGATTCATCAGTCCAGTTGATTTAACCCTATCCACCCAACACGTTTTTAGGCATCATATTTATCTTAGTTTTGCATTAATTTATTATTAATGCACAGACCCCTCACGTTAGGTTAGTAGCTGGTGGCCGCTGGATGTACCGGGCGGTTCCGGGCAGACTTCTACCATAAGCCATACCTAACCTCGTGTCTAGGCATCTTTTAGTTATGCCTACGACCTCTCACATTAGACTAACAGTTTGCAGCTACTGGTTAGGCCGGTTAGTTCTGGGCAGGTTTCTGCCGCAAACTGAGTCTAACCTCGTGTCTCAGTATTCTTATTATAGCTACAATATTTATTCGCAGATTATGTCAAAAACAGAATAATTATGCCAATATCAGACTAATTGTGCCAATATCAGACTAATTGTACCAATTCAACAAATCATAGTATTCAGTTTCAACAGATTTAGCAGATTAGGCAGTTAAAACATCTCTCTAAAGTTCCATTAACATATCTTGCTTAATTATAAATTAAGCCTATAAATCTACATACCCAAATTACAGTCATAATTCACAACATACATATGCCCCCATATTTTAGTTAAATTTGCATAGCACAGAATATTCCCCAATAACCCCAAAATCATGGTGCATAATATAAACTATGCCAAATTATAGCCTTTTATTACTGCATATGTCAAATATCCAAAAATCCAAATTAGGCGTATTCACATTAATAGTTGTCTTTATTTTCAATATAGGTTTTCAGGCCTAAGTCACAAATCCTTTTTCTTCAAAGTCATAAATTGTCATATAAAATATGCCCCAAATCTAGATCTTAAATTCAACATGTATTATGTCCTCAAAATCGGATCTTGAATTATAATATGCATCTTTCAATATTTTTCCCAAATTTAGCATTTGTGCGTTCATCTCTTATGAGATTTGGCTCAGGCTCGTGGTAGCCTAGCTATAAAAACAGAAAGGAAGAAAAGAGGGAAGAGATACAGAACAGTCACAATAAATTAGATAAATTCACAGAAAAAAAGATCTGATAAACAAAAATAGGCATCATCTCAGATTCAGATTCATTATCATGCTAGGATCATAATTAAATTTCATATCGGAAAATAACTGTACTTGCCTTGATTGAATTCTAAAAGAAAAAGGTGTTGTAGCTGTTCTCTTTTAATCCTATTCAGAATTGGAAGAAGAAGAAGAAGCACAAGTCCTAGCTTAGTTTTCAGCAGAGTAGCGACGCTATTGATTTATTTTAATTAGGATAGAGGCAGAGTGTAGACGCCATGAAGTTGTGTGGAGAGAAAACATTAGTTCTAGGGGTGTTTTTAAAGTGTAGAAGCCAAGGAATCAAGTGCAGAAAATAGTACAGGTGCAGAAAATTATTCTTGGCCCAAAATGGGCCGACCAGGTCGACCTGCCTGGGGAGGTCGACCCCCAGATCGACCCTGTGGTCGACCTGTATACCTAGGTCGACCCCCTGGTTGACTTAGGTCCTAGGCGGGAATTTTCCCGCCCAGTCCGGGTGCCTGTTTTGAATTCGAATTTGAATCTGTTTTGAATTTCGGGCTGGTTTTTATTGAAACTTCTGAAGGCCATATCTTCTTCATACGTAGTCCGATTTACGCAAACTTAGACTCCATTCCAAGCAGAAATTAGAGACGAACGCAATGGCTTAACCCATTTCCCTTAATTCTTCTGTTACAATTTAATTATTCTTAGATTTGTTACTCTTATACTCATAGAAAATACAGGGTGTTACATTCTCCCATCCATAAAGGATTTCGTCCCGAAATCTTCAAGTTAAGAAGAATGTACCCTACCATCCAATCACCCATCTACTCAATCAACATCCACAAGCATCCGTTGTCCTTAGAAACTTCTAATGTAGTATGAACATATGCAAAAAGTGTGTGTATATGTTCCTTATCTAATGCAAAGATCAGGCAGTCCACTGATTCAATTGACCTTCTTAATGCGAATTATGTCAGTGCCAAGAACCCAACATGTATGCAATTTTCCTATTTGATACATATCATTTCTATATGAGTGCAAAACCATTCATTCATATGCAACATACATGTGCTGAGTCAACCATTTTGCATCCATAAAAATTCGAAGAAAAAAAATGCACACACATCCATATGCAGTATGAGAGTGTTTTGAGCCGATCTAGTGCCTAGTGTGTGTATATGCATCCACTTGCAACCACTAGCAACCATCAAACATAACATGTCTCAAACACATGTTTACACCCATTAGTTTCTACCTAAAGTTCGAAGACTCGATCGATAGGAGCAAGGTATAATTAAAACAAAAGTTTTGTTCCCATTTGACATCGGTTAAGAGAATAGTTCCCCAAGTACCAACCCCGAAGACCGAAATCAACATCAGATTGATACTCAGAGAATTACTCCCATTAAAAAATGCCAAAACTGGAAATCCACTTCACGCTTCGAGTAAAAACCTCTATCCTTTTCAGAAATATTCAGATACTTACAGACTACTGGTACAGATCAGATTATCAAATGATTTTTAGAAAACTAAGCGTTGATAAAACGCAGAATATATGTGTCATAGTCACTTAACGCCTAACACAGATACCCTAACTCATCACAAACAGATAAGTCATAACCATTACGGGGTTTGAGAATATAGCGGGATCAGAAACATGACTAGTATTAAAGTGCAGAGTCTCCATTACAGGATCAAAATACCAGAATCAAAAATAGTTTCAACTCAAAAATCAGACAAGGAAATTAAACCTTCTACAGAAATTTTTCCCTATCACTATCCTATCCACTAGCCTCGAGAGCATTCGCTTGTCCTCCAGAAGTAGGTCCTGTCGCCGCCCTTGCCCCCGTTTCTTTGGGCAGTCCCTAGTGAAGTGTCCCATTTCACCACAGTTGAAGCAAGCGCCCTTCCTCTTTCTGCAATCCTTGTTCAGATGGGTCAAGCTTCCACAAGTAAAGCACTTTTTCTCCTTCTTATCTTCAAACTTTTCATCCTTCTTGTTTTGCTGTTGCTGTTGTGGTTTCTTTTGATCCCCTTTCTTCTCCAGTTCCTTATTAGCATTGGCGCCTTTCTCCTCTTCATGCATAAGCGCCATGTCAACGAATTTCTCTAAGGTAGCCCCCATAGGAATGTGGGCCATAGCTAACCCATGTAGCGGCTCATTCAAACCTTTACCGAATCTCAGGGCCTTCTTCTCAGGTGTGTTCACCAAGTCTAAGCCAAATCTTGCCAATTGATTGAATTTGTTGACGTATTCCTTCATTGTCAGATTCTCTTGCTTTAACGCCAAGAACCTTTCCATGTATAAGTTCTCTTCGGCTCGTGAGAGAAATTTCGCCTCGAACCTACGCCTGAAATCCGCCCAAGTCTCCACTGCTCGTTCTCCATTCGTGACCTCCCACCAGAATGAGGCTTCGTCCTTAAGTAGCTACACGGCCAACTGTATATTCTGCCTATCGTCCAATTCGAAGATAACGAACAAATCCTCTGTTTCCTTAAGCTTGTTTCCTGCTTCCACGAATGGTTCTGTTCCATTAAAGTTATTTCCACCCATGGCTCGGAAGTCTCTACATATCTTCGGGAAAGTATTCACGTGCGGAGGTGGAGGAGGAGGAACCGCTGCAGATGGGGGAGGAGGGACGTTTGCTGGGCCTGCATCGTTAGCCCTAGCTTCTAGGTACCTTCTGAACCAGCTAGGTATCGGTACACCCTCTGGAAGGTTAAGATCCCCAGACATGCTAAAACGAAAGAAAAAGGGGTTTAAAAATGGAGAAAAGATAGATCTATGGCTTTTGAGAATTATGTTTTTCAAAATAAACTCTACTTTTTGAAAATACTTCCTTTAAAAACCTTTTTAAAAATAATTTTCAAAAACCTTTTATTAAATCTGGTAACCTTCAGCTTTGATACCAAGTGTAACACCCCACCTCCGTTAATGCCACTCACAAAGGGAATGCCTTAACTTTGGTGAAGTATTATAAGTAAACAAAACAGAAATTTACAAGACAGATACATAAAATAGTACTTGAAAAAAACTTTATAACTTTATTACAGCAGAAACAGAAATAATCTTTGGTTGCATTCTTTCAAAATCACAGTACCAAAACTCAGGTACATAAATATCAGCCTTGTTCAAAAACCATCAGAGTACAAAACTTTAAAATCATAATCCCCACAGATGATGCCATAAAAAAGGGCAAGCCATACTTCAAGTACTTCAAGCAGAATAAATCCGGATCAAGCTAGAGTATTCCCTCCTTAAAAACCTTGGAGGGGGGGGGGGGAACGGAAGAAAAGAGGCAGAAACAACAAGGATCAGACAAAAAGTCTGGCAAGTCCAGTGATTTTCAGCTATGAACAGATAATAATGTCACGGCATACAAAAAAACTGGATGAGAGATAACAGTAACAGGAGTAGCAGATATACTTAGGTTAAACAGAAAAAACAGGATGATACAAGCTATTATTTTCACTTCTCTGCAATAATACTTGTATAACAGGATTAGGTGTTACCCTAATGTCTAAACAGAAACGGAAACAGAAATATCTTTACAGAAACAGAATGCTGGAAATGGGCCTTTACCACCCCAACAGAGACAGAAGGCACAAAAACAGGATAGTAATAATAGGCCTTTACCACCCCAACTAATGGGCCTTTACCACCCCAACAGAAACAGACGGTACAAAAACAGAATGCTAGAAATGGGCCTTTACCACCCCAATGGGCCTTTACCACCCCAACAGAAACATGCAGAACTAGGTGTACCCCTAATTCTACCCCAAGCGATCGGCTCTCTAATACATTAATACCCTATGCCGGCCCCACTGAAGGACGTATCATTCCCAAATGTGGCAACCTATAGACACAGACCTATTTACAGATGTCATGTTGTCTTACATCCCCAGAGCAGATCCATGCACGCACATGACCTGGTTGGAATGCGCCATCAACAACCCTCACCATTAACCTCTTATAATTAGTTCAGTAAGCGTGCCCGGACCCTACCTACTGTTGGGTCATAGTTTTAATACCAGAAAGGGTTACTGACTAATACGGGTCCCACACGATCGATGACACAAGTAATTACCCCTCCTAACCTTGTGTCCTTGGACTAACAGATTTTAGATTTCAGATAATCTTGCTTACATATTTCAGACTAACAGGTTTTCAGATCAGACATACAGATTAATTGGTTTACAGATTAATAGATGTACAAAGTTCAGAATTAACTGGTCCTCAGATCAGACATACAGGTTATCAAGTTTTCAGACTAATGGATCAGATGTATAGATTAACAGACTTACAGATTGTTTTACCTAACATTGTATTGGGCCTACAGATTCACGAAATTTATTAGATTCATCAGTCCAGTTGATTTAACCCTATCTACCCAACACGTTTTTAGTCCTCATATTTATCTTAGTTTTGCGTTAATTAATTATTAATGCACAGACCCCTCACGTTAGGTCAGTAGCTTGTGGCCACTGGATGTGCCGGGTGGTTCCAGGAAGACTTCCGCCACAAGCCAGACCTAACCTCGTGTCTAGGCATCTTTTAGTTATGCCTACGGCCTCTCACATTAGACTGACAGTTTGCGGCTACTGGTTAGGCCGGTTGGTTCCGGGCAGGTTTCTGCCGCAAACTGAGTCTAACCTCGTGTCTCAGCATTCTTATTATAGCTATAATATTTATTCACAAATTGTGTCATCAACAGACTAATTATGCCAATATCAGACTAATTGTGCCAATATCAGACTAATTGTACTAATTCAACAAATTATAATATTCAGTTTCAACAGATTTAGCAGATTAGGCAGTTAAAACATCTCTCTAAAGTTCCATTAACATATCTTGCTTAATTATATATTAAGCTTATAAATCTACATGCCCAAATTATGATCATAATTCACAATATACATATTCCCCCATATTTTAGTTAAATTTGCATAGTATAGAATATTCCCCAAAAACCCCAAAATCATGGTGCATAATATAAACTATGCCGAATTATAGCCTTTTATTACTGAATATGTCAAATATCCAAAAAACCAAATTAGGCGTATTCACGTTAATAGTTGTCTCTATTTTTAATATAGGTTTTCAGGACTAAGTCACAAATCCTTTTTCTTCCAAGTCATAAATTGTCATATAAAATATGCCCCAAATCTTGATCTTAAATTCAATATGTATTATGTCCTCAAAATCGGATCTTGAATTATAATATGCATCTTTCAATATTTTTCCCAAATTTAGAATTTGTGCATTCATCTCTTATGAGATTTGGCTCAGGCTCGTGGTAGCCTGGCAATAAAAACAGAAAGGAAGAAAAGAGGGAAGAGATAAAGAACAGTCCCAATAAATTAGATAAATTCACAGAAAAACAGATCTGATAAACAAAAATAGGCATCATCTCAGATTCAGATTCATTATCATGCTAGGATCATAATTAAATTTCATATCGGAAAATAACTGTACTTGCCTTGATTGGATTCTAAAAGAAAAAGGTGTTGTAGCTATTCTCTTTTAATCCTATTCAGAATTGAAAGAAGAAGAAGAAGCACAAGTCCTAGCTTAGGTTTTAGCAGAGTAGCGACACCATTGAATTATTTTAATTAGGATAGAGGCAGAGTGTAGACGCCATGAAGTTGTGTGGAGATAAAACATTAGGTCTAGGGGTGTTTTTATAGTGTATAAGCCAAGGAATCAAGTGCAGAAAATAGCCCAGGTGCAAAAAATCGTATCTGGCCCAAAACTGGTCGACCAGGTCGACCTGCCTGGGGAGGTCGACCCCCAGGTTGAACCTATGGTCGACCTGCATACCTAGGTCGACCCCCGGATCGACCCCTGGTCGACCTGGGCGGGAATTTTCCCGCCCAGCCCGGGTGTCTGTTTTGAATTCAAATTTGAATCTGTTTTGAATTTCGGGCTGGTTTTTATTGAAACTTCTGAAGGCTATATCTTCTTCATACGAAATCCTATTTACGCAAACTTGGACTCTATTCCAAGCAGAATTTCGAGACGAACGTAATAGCATAACCCGTTTCCCTTAATTCTTCTATTACAATTTAATTATTCTCAAATTTGTTACTCTTATGCTGATAGAAAATACGGGGTGTTACAGGAATTGTATCACTAATCGAAGAAAATGATAATGAAAAATGAAATTGAATAAAAAGGATAGATAAGCGCATAAGAAAGGAAATTACAAAGGATAACAAAAGAACAAACTAAAAATATGGCCTCGTATATGCATTTAACAACGGATTTGGATAAATTTGCAATGTAAGCAAATTGTTTTTTGATAGTTACGTATAATTTAGGATAATTGGTAGCTCGTCCCAAAGACAATATAGCAATTATCATCGGAGCAGAAAATAAGAGGTTAAATACGAGTATTGTGAAGTCCATCCTAACATGTTCGTAGACAATGTCATTTTAGGAAATAAGTGACTGAATTTAGGTGGCATGTGCTTGGATATATTTGCAATGCGAGCACCAAAGCAGGAAATAAGAGATCTCATGTAGTCACATGAGGAGGAATTCACTAGTATGGTCCTTTGATATAGCCCGGCAAAAGTGTGGTTTATTAGAGGTAAGTTGTATCAATGGGGTATTTCGTTGATTGCTCAAAGAAATATAAAGGGTCAATAAATGACTTGATAATTATGCGACGGTGGAGGCGCACGACTCGAGTTCCATAAGGGATAGGAACCACATGATTATTGGGCATCGTTGGTACAAACGAAAGTAGGGAATGATATAGGTTATGCCTCTTTGGGAATGACGATCTATCACTATCGAGATGCTAGATATGGCGTGATACGCACCGCAACTTGATTTAATTAGGCTGTTTGCTTAGGGCAATGCCAGCAGCTCGTGACATGTGATTTCTTCCAAACTTGAAAAGGGATGGCTTAGCGATGTCAATCCGCATTAGGAAAGACTTGTGTCAGAGTAATTCCCCCATTAACGGGTTCAGATTATTTATGATATGGTGATGGCGTGCACAGTCATGAGAAGAGTGTACTTTATTGTACTCATAACATGTTATGATATCGCGACATCGAAAGATGGTAAATACGAGATAGGTGATAATGAAAGGTGTTAGTGGATAGTATATTGGTCCAAGGTGAGGCAAGGGATGATTGTGTACATGTATGCTCATATACAAGGTCAAATAAAACTAAGAAGTAAATAAGTGTTGTACATGTATAGTGATGGATTCTAATCTAGTTAAATAATACCCAGTCACAAAAAATAATTATTTCGACCCTATCCTAAGAACAACCCACAAGCGCAACAGAAAATAGGTATAATTATTTCGGAAGGATTAGAGCTATTTGAGTCATTTGGTATGAAAGTGCCAATATTATGGTAAGTAATTATTTATTATTATAGTTAAACTATTTCCCTGTGAGTTTTTACTTCAACTCGAATGAATATCTTTTTTTCTTTCCCGAATACCAAACAAAAGATTCGTATTTCAACGGACTTGATTTTAATTTTTTGCCAAAATCAGATCCACTAGGGTGTAGGTTGTTACACCACAGCCGGTTTCACCGTCTTTCCCCTTTTTGGAACCAACAAAAAAAATGTTTATAGTTAGATAATTGTACAAAAGTTACAAATTGTTATTGATATGTTATACCGTAACATCTATTTTGAGCTTCAAACTATTCTTTACTATGTTAATCTTAGTTATGTCACACAACTAAATAAAAGGAATTCAGATTATACTTAGACAACTTAATTGAAACGAAATTGATTAGATTTGTATAACCTGGGAAACAAAAAAATTAAAGAAAGATCGGCTAAAGAGAAATTGAATGGAGAAATTCTTATTTTGTCTTATTTGAATAGTTGTGGGGGAGAAGTTGAGTTATTCATTTAAAATAATAGAGAAGATTATAAATATGTAGGTGTAGGTGGGCAAGTGAAGAGAATAGGTGGATGAAAGGGTATATGAGTGAAACAAGAGTGTAGATAAGCGTAAATGGCAACAACTAATAAAAGAAATTGGGGATTATTGAAGATTAAAATGCAGGATTTCCTACGTCCTATTGATCTTCACTATGACTGAGAACAAAATGCAACCTAAGGGTTGTAGCAAAAGAAAAATCAGAAACTTCACATAACAAAGTTGTGGCATCTGATCGTTATTTTTTGCAGAATATCATATTTCATATCATTGCTAAGGAGAGATTGCTCTTTGCTATTTGGAAGACGTTGGAGGGAATCTACAACCAATTGGAGAGCATCTTAATGATTTAGAGTAAACTATGAATCAATTTTCAACCATAATTTATTATCCCGATAATGAGACATAAGCATTGTATTGATAAGTTCTTTATTAAAAAACTTAGAAAAATCGGGTTTGCATTAGTAATTGGGGTGGAGTTATTTCAATAGTTTGCTCGTTAGTAGCTAACCTACTTAAAAGGTGATGGAGATGGTTAGCTTAATGGAAGGAAATGATAAGGAAGAACTTGAAAATTAAACCATGGTCGATGAGGTAGTCTTGCAAGAAAAATGATAACCATACGTATATGGAAAGACAATTAAATAAATCAAAAACAAAAAGGAGTATCATCTACTATTACTGTGAAAGACTAGTTCTCTATTGAAAAATTCCCACAATTCAATAAATGATAAAGAAAGGTAGTAGATATTAGAAGAAGGCTCAAAAACACTTAAGAATAATAAAGATACTAGGGTGATTTTTATGGTGCAGTTTTATGACAAGGTCTTAAAAAAGACAACGTACATTATTAGCTTGATTCTGATGTATGTTCTCATATATGTGAACAAAAAGGAAATGCTTATTTATTACAAAGAGCATAATAATGATGCTTGGAATCCACATATGAAGACTTGCATGTCAATGGCGTAGGCTCAGTTTGGCTGAAGATATATGATGAAAGATGGTGAAACTTTATTAGAATGAGGGTTTCAGTTGCACTGAGATAATATATACTTCGTATATTATAGAGAGCTAAAACATGCTTACCCACTTTTATTTTATTTACTGTTATGTAATAATGGGCTTTGCCTAATTGTCATTTGTACAATTATAAATAGGCTTTGCCTATCTGTTTGTTATCATCTATTCGGTAATAAAATCATTTTTACAACTTCTTTATTCTGCTATTCTCTACAATACAATTCTTCCATTAATTCAAAGATCATCAGATGGAATCAATTCTAAATTCAAACTTGGTATCAGAGCACTCAAGCTTTACAACATCATCACTGGGTGATAAAGTTTTCAACTCATCAAAGAAGCATCATCTTTTGGGTTCCTCTAATCAGTTTTACCCATTATATCAGAGTTGTTGAATCTAAATACACAACTCTGTGCCTTGCCATAACTTCTGATCATGCTGCATCAGAATTCTGTGCCTCACCGTAATTACTGATCAGGCTGCATCAGAATTATGTGCCTTGTTGTAACCACTAATCAAGCTGCATCAGAATTGTATACTAGAGTTCTGATATTTAGTGAAATTTAGAAAATCAAAGAAGCTGAAAAGAAGATCAAGAAAGTGCCATAACTTGCATCTCATCAGTTGAGCCAACATCATTTGAGAAGAGTTTGCACAATCAAGCATCAAGGACTTACCTACCTACTCCAAAAAATGAAATTCCAATATCTCACCATATTTTCTGATCGTCTTCCCTCAGATTTTGATCATCATTCGCTCTTCAGATCAGATCAAGAACTCATTTGTATTATCCATACATAGCTGGTGAAACTGAATCATCAACTACAGGAAACACAGGTACATCAAGTCAGCAAACTGAAGTAGGTATTGAGCACTTAGTAAAAACAGTAGTAAGTCCACAAAGTCAACTTATTACTGTAAAATTCGAAGAAAACGATTATCTTCCATGGAGGCTGTAGGTAGAGACAGCTATCCAAGGTTATGGCCTTAAAGGTTCCATCAATGGCACTCTTTCAGTACCACCCAAATTCATAACAGATAAAGATAACAAGACCGTTAGCAATGAATAATTTAACAGATTCAATAGGCAAGAAAGACTAATAAGCTCATGGTTGTTGTCTTCTATTCGCCCATGGCTACTATCTAAGGTTGTTGGGTGTAAGTGTGCAAATGACATTTGATCAACAATAGAAAGAAATTTCAATTCTCAATCTGCAGCAAAAGTAATGTATTACATAAAGCAATTGCAGAACATGAACAAAGGTGAACTACCCATGAGAGAATATTTAGGGGAAATTAAAACTATGTGTGATACTTTAGAAGCAGTAGGTCAAAAAGTGGGAAAATTTGAACAAATTCTCACAATCGTGAATGGACTTAATGAGGAGTATGAAGCTGTTATAGTGGTTAATCATCTCAAAAAGTCATGTGTTTAGTGGAAGACACCCATGATATACTTTTTTGCACATGAAGCAAGAATAGAAACAAGGAAAACACAAGAAAGTGATCTGTCTATAAACTATGCTACAACTAATAGAAATAAAGGGCAGTACAATAGAGGTGAACAACCAAATCAGAGAGGAAACTACTCCAACAGATGAAGAGGTAGAGGCAGATACAAAGACAATGCTAATTGACCTAAGTGTTAGAATTTTGAGAGAATATGCCATACAACAATAAAATGCTACTTCATATTCAATCAAATAACACAATAGGTCAATGTTCAGGAGGTTAAAGAAACCCAAATGCAAATGTGGCACAAGTCAACACTGATACAAACATGCAAAATGATGGAAACAATAGAAATGCTAAGCAGAATAATGTAGCAAGTCAAGAAACTATCCAAGATGAAAGTTGGTATCCAGACTCAGGAGCAACAAATCACATTATAAATAATCTAGACAGCCTGAATTTGGGAAATAGAGACTACAGAGGTAAACAAAGTGTGTGCATGGGTAATGGTAAGTCCATACCCATTACTCATAAAGGTAAGGGTACAATCGGTGGTAAAAGAACTCTTCTCTTATATAATTTACTTAGAGTACCCAAAATTAAGTAAACCTTATGAGTGTGTCATAATTTGCCCATGACAACAAGGTATACTTTGAATTATATTACTATTTAGTTAAAGACATGCTCACTAAAGATGTTTTACTGCAGGGTAAGGAAGAAAATGGATTGTCTCAGTCATATGGCATGCAAAAGAGAGCAATACAACCCTGTAGTAAATAATATAGAAAGAAACTTTGAAGTGTTTGATGTATGGAATAAAAAACTTGGACATCCAAGCATTAGCATTGTAAAGCATATTTTAATCATTGCAACATCTCTTGTTCTGGTATCCCTAATTCTTATATATGCACTTATTGTCAAATGGGAAAAAGCCATAAGTTGGCATTTCCTAATTCTACTCCGGTTTTATTCCAAGCCATTAGAAATGATTGCTACTGACTTATGGGGACCAGCTCCAATCACTACAAGAAAAATCGCATATAGCAGCGACAGTATCCGCTTCTAATCCGTCGCTAAATAGGCCTTAGCGACGGATTTCCTACATAATGCTGTGGTCAGTAAAAACCATGACATTATCTATGTCAGATTTTTGCGATGGAATATAGCATGATTTTTCCGACAGTTTTCCGTCATTTACTAATTATATAATAAAAATATAATTTTATTTACTAATTTAATTTTAAATTATTTACCGACTACTTACCGACGGATAAGTAATTTATAATAAATTATTATTTACAAACGGCATTGGTAAATCCTTGCTAATTAGCAAGGGATTTACGACAGAATATATTTTATTTAAAATATTTTTTGTAGGTACTTTGTTGGTAATCCTTTGCAATTTAGTTTTCCATGTTTGTATTATGGCTTCCTTTTTGCAGGTAATTTTTTTCCATTTCCCTTCTGATCTACCAATATATATATATATATGTACATATATATATATATATCAAACTAATATCATTCAACTGTGAACGCTCAAATAAATAACATATAAAGAAAATCTAGATCTACAAAAAAACATCCATAATCTTTTTTTTCAATGGCTGCAACAATACATCATTGCATTTCCTGTTGACTATCACCAAATTGACTCGAGTTATCAAAATTAACTACAAATTTCTATCCAACTATATAAAAGGAACTTAAAAACAGAGAAAACAAAGGAAAAAAGGAGAAAAACTTCACAGCTGCAATGCCAACTCCGGCGTTTCTTGATTCATTTCTTATGGATCTTGACCCAACTCTGACGAAATAAAAGGTGGATCTTTCTCCATAAAATCTGTAAGATTATTTGTTGCCCAAAATTGTGATTTGCGTATCACCAATTTCAACACTCCACCTTGATACCAAATCACAACATCTTCTCCACTCAAACAATAGCCCCTTAGCTCTCACTTATAACCTCTTCTTTCTCAGTTAACACCGTCTCAATTTTGTTGGCTACAAGATAAAACCATCCTGTCTTCTCTTCAAGTCCAGGCTCAATCACACCTTCTTGATTTCATCAGGCCACAAGATTACCTAATTGAATTCCAGGCTCAATCGCACCTCCTCTTTATCGATGTGCGCCAACCACTTGATCCCTCTTCATCTACATGGATCCCTCGAGAATTATCAACGCGAAAACAACAATTGAGAACATGATCCTCAACGGATCCTCAGCAGTGATCAAATGGTTCTTCATTCCAAATTCTCAAAATCTCCTACTCCACAATAGCCATCCATGAAAGCAACATCATCTCCGACATCTACAATCTTCAATCCAAAATCACTCCAAGCTATGCGATGAACTAAGCTCTGATATCAAACTATTATGCAAAAATTGATCTGATACCAATCTGTTGGGTTTTGTGCGGAGCGGAAGTTTGACAAAACGCCAATAAAAATACGATCTTTATCACCCAATCACTAGAAGATGAATGTGATTGAAAAAATAAACAACACCACAAAAATATTGGAAATATGATCACATGATATTCTATCCAACCACCCTCTTTATT
This sequence comes from Allium sativum, assembly GCA_030737875.1. Classification (NCBI taxonomy): domain Eukaryota; kingdom Viridiplantae; phylum Streptophyta; class Magnoliopsida; order Asparagales; family Amaryllidaceae; genus Allium; species Allium sativum. The sequence goes on along the minus strand of CM060912.1, from coordinate 49,410,221 downwards.
GATTCACTAATAAAAAATTGTTTACAATCGATCTCAACTATCATTACAAACAATTACAACTTGAACCAATAACCTTATTGAGAAATAGGTAGAGAATATCTAATGGCTAAATAATTTGAAGCAAAACACTCAACTTAAAATAGCTAGAATGGTCACTCTTGGTGGCTCTCAGCCACCACTCTTGGTGGCTCTCACCCACACCTAATGAAGATGTTAGATAGCCCTTTTACAGAGTGAATTGCTTCATGCCCATGTAAACTTGGCTCCCAAATTATTTTCATATATGTTAAAAAACTATTTGGATAAGCACCAAATATCCTTGCATTAAATGTCCACAAATATTGCAATAAATCTCTCCATAAAATCTAGCAACAAATCTCTCCACAATATCTAGCACCAAATCTCTCCATAAGATCTAGCAACAAATCTCTCCATAAAATCTGTAAGATTATTTGTTTCCCAAAATTGTGATTTGCGTATCACCAATTTCAACAGCCACTGCTGCTCGAAACTCGATATTGAATTACTGCCTTTATCGTCCATTAAACTAGTCCAAGGCCTCATTTGAAAACCATTTTGGTTTCTACAAGGCTGCATGAGACCAGACAATAAATTGGTAGCAGCTTGGTCCTATATAGTTAGTCATGACATATAAAACTTGAAACCTCAAGCTGACGAAACAAAAATTATATCATAACTATGTATATGACTTACCAATGCATTTACTTGCATAAGTATATAGAATAATTTCTTAAAAGGCATTTAAGATCACATTATTCATCATGGATATGACATAGATTAGCTCTTGAAGGATCTTCCAGTTTGACCATGAATGCATTATTGGTTGAACCACCTGCATTACTATCACTCAAATTAGAATTATGGACAAACCTTAAAAAAAATTACATGGTGATAACATGTAACCAAACATACTCTTGTATAAAATATGATGCTAGTTGTGTAGTGATTACTGAAGTCAAAAAGGCAGAAAAAGTGTATGTTTTGAAAGACCTTGCTATAACCCAAATACAAGTCATGCTTTTTGACAATTGAAAGGAGGTGTGTGCATATTTTATTACAAAATCCAAGTCTTGCTGGTTAACTCAAATACAAGTCTTACTATAACCCAACATACCTTTGTATAAATTACTCACATGTTATATTTTATTACAAAAAACAAAGCTGCTCACGAAATATAACATGAAGTAAAGTGAATAGAAACAAATAATCGGCTAGTCATTTGTTAGCATACACACTGGCCCACCATGTACATAAATTTACAAAATCCATTTAACATTTTTTTTATAATTTCATTCCTTTTCTACATGTATGTATATAGGAAATTAAAAAACTGACCAATTCCATTACTATATCTGTCGTTTAACATTTTATTTGGTGTTTGGGAGAAGAAAAATGTTTTGAAGTAGACAGTCGAAGACAACCGAACATTAAATGCTTTATTTTGGCACCGATCCCATATTGTAATTATCACTTAATCAATTGTATCACACAGAATTGGCATACTATGCATTGATACAGATATGGATAGCGATTGCATGTTTTATTTATTATATCATATGTGGTTTCTAGTGTTATTTAAATTGAGTTGAGTAATTGATATTAAAAAGTTATGTTTAATTCAGGGGGCGGTAATGGGAAAAAAATGTTAAATAAATGATACGTATAATAGTTCTTAAAAAAGGTATGGGTGCATGACACATATAATGATACATAGAATAGCTCTTCTTTTACTATTAGGTAGCAATCACATAATGAAGTCTAAAATTCAGACACTATTACATAGCACGTCCACAACTCTACTACTTATGATATAAGACAACCACAAGAGTTGTAACACCAAATATAATTCAAGTAATTCAACCAACACACCAAATAAAAATACAAAAAATGTTTCTTGTCTTATGGATGTGAACTGATTATAGAAATTTAACATAACCACCCAAATATTAATTTTCTTTTAGTCTCCAAACTAACAAAATATTATATGTAGGATATCTTATCTTTTTGTTCCCTTAAATTACTACAAAATGGGAAAGAAAATAATAATAATAATGCTTCAATGATGAAGAAAAGGAAATGCTAACCAGGAAGAGCAATGAAAGCATCTGAACTTTTGGCCATTTCTGCTTTCCTTTCGTGCATGTCCGCGACTATCTTCACTTCCCCTATGCCATTTCCAGAAATCTGCTCATATTCATGGTGCATTGTTAATTTTTATGTATATCGGTATTCTCCAATATATGTATATATTATTGAAACCGAAGCTCTATAACCAATGTTGTGAAGGTTTCAATTATTATAATCCCTACTGCATACACTATTTTGCATGTTGTATAAAAACATATCATACCTACTCGCTTATTTTTATGCACATTTTTTCCAATTAAGAACTTTATTCTCAACTTTTTTCCTTTCAAATTATCTGCTTACGTCCTTACTCAACTTTTGTTTAACCACACATGTACAGACCTGATACCAAAATTTATCAACTCATTGCACACGACTTCTACATCAATCTGTTCCTTCTACCTTTCCTTTGATTATAAACTGCAATCAAAATTTATCAACAGAGCATTTGGTATAAAGGGTCGCTTACCTCTGAAAAGCACTCCCCATAAAGCTTGAATTGCGCTGAATCAATTCTACAGTCTGTATATCGTAGATAAATTGTTGCGCCTTTGAATCATTTCACATAGTACTTTGTATGGGTGGTGCAAAATTCATTGTTGGAGAGACTCATGCAGCCATTGTCACTTCGGACGTCCACTTGAATAATCATCCTCCTGTCAAATGAGAACATGAAGTTCAGTGGTGAGCCACATTGATATTGAAGGGGTCAAGTGACCCCCCCCCCCCCCAGATTAGTTCAAATATCCCACTGGATTTGATTTCTCTATCCATGTCATTTGTACAAGAAAATGTGACGACATGATATAGAATATGTTGTATGAAATCTTCATTATTACATATATATTTATGCAAACATGGCGACATGTTCATGTACAAGTGATGCAAAATGGAAAAAGCTTTCCAGTAAATAGAAATGAAGCATCCAAAAAAGTTGCTTCTCTCATGAAATCCAGACTATTTTTGTACACTATCTATATTAACATCCACAAGAATTTCAATAATAAGAATTATGCACAAACAAAAGATAGACTTTTCGTTTCATCATCCTTCTCGTCCATCAATTTATTGTTCCTGTGAGTCAAAATCGGTAAGATCTCTTCAAATACTTATTAAATGCATGTCATGAGGTATAGTAAAACTGTAGTGCCATTGTTCCTTTTCACTTTTCAATCCTAGTGAACATCGTTATATACACTACTTGAATAAAAATACAACATGGTAGTCCCAAATCATATATCCATGCTTTATTCAATGCTCCTTCTACATCCAAATTTGCAAAGCACCAATATAATTATAGAAATGTACCAATGAGTTGACAAACTAAACTGCTCATTTTCACGGTAGCTTTTCCATTAGGAAATGGAGAGTTAGCTATTTGATCATATATATTATTCTTACATAATTAGAAACAACGTAGCATAGACGAGTACGATTAGATTTCAAATGAGCATTTCAATAAACAAATGAACTAGATATCTACCTTCTATATCATTTCACATTTGCAATGAAAATATAGAACCTAATAACTGAAAAATGAAAGGATGCATCTTTGGATTTGTGGATATAAACGAGGAAGTAAATATACAAAATGGCAAAGTCACCAAAATAAAAATATGAATAACACAAACGAACGGTAGAGTATGAAATCAAAAGATCTCTTTAATTTAAACAATACTGAACTAAATATATGGAGAGAAAAAAGGAATCCCAAAAGGAATAAGGAGTAAGCACAAATCCAAAAGCATAATCCAGTTTATAGATGAAGAATCAATGTTTGATTAATAGTCCACTTAATACAGAAAGTCCAAACTTTTGTTTCAAAATATATACACAACGAACATAATCACTTAAATGCAAGCATCACCTGACAACAAAAAGAAGGTCGTCCTTCAACTCCGATAGCAATTTCAGGCCACCATGTGCCAGTGACCACAAGTGCGACGTTAGTGACCAGGTGGTGGATTTTTCGTCATTGATAGCTACCCACTTCTCTGATAGTATTTCACGATGAATTTTACCCATCGGAGGCAAAGACGATCTCAGTCGTTGTTCTAAATCTAGGCGATAATTTAGTTCCTAATCTGATTTAGGGATTTAGGTAAATTTGATTATAATGTGAACAGAGAATTTCGTCCTACAAACTAACAAATCAGAGGAGACTACGTAGATCAGTAACTTAGACCGTTGACTTTGATTCAATTGGATGGTCGGATGTTGATCTAAAGAATTGGGTAGGATTGCTTCTTATACATCAGAACTGTTGTCGTAGTAAAGGCATAGTAAATTCCTCATACGCCCCGCTTTTTATTAACAAAAGCATACGGAATTTTCTGTGCAACTTTTTTTTTTACAAATTTCCTACCCTCTTCTGCGATTCACATCATGTCATAGGAACGACATAGAAAATTTTGTAAATAAAATTGAAGTATTTTCTATTAATACGAGGGTGGAGCCAAATTTCGAGGTGGAGGCAATTTTGAGGGTTGGAGCCAATAATTTTACTCAAAACCAAGACAAAGACGTTATCTGAAGCAAGAAGCAATAAAAAAAATTGAACAAAATATCTGCAACGTAATATGTAGATTTTATTATTTTGAAATTATTTTAAAATGTTAATCGAGTTTTCAAGTTTACATTTTCTTTTACTTTTAATTTTGATGTATATCAAAATTTCAAACTTTAGTCTTAAATTTTATAACTATATAAAATTTTATTCTTGCAAATGTCAAAATTCTAATTTTTTTTAGAATATTATTTATTAAATATTAAATAAAATTATAAATTTTAATTTTTAATTATTTGATATTAATTATTAAATAACCAATATTATTATTATTTATTAACTATTACCTTTTTAATAAATCCTAATTCAAATTATAATTTTTCAAATTCTATTTTTTTTAATATTAATAAATTTATCTTGGAAATTTTCAATTTTAATTTTTTTTTGGAATATTAAATGTTAAATATAACTAGTATTTACGTTAACTAATACTAAAAAAAGAAAAACAATAAATATAACTTCTTAATTATTATAGATTACATATTGATCCAAAATTATTAATTAAAATAAATTGTTTATATGTAGTAGATATAAATTATTTTTTAGTAGAGGGTAGATATTAATTATTCGTACTTTATTATATTAATCTATCATTTATTATTAACTAAATAATAAATATTAATTAATTAATACATACTAATTAATTTCTTAAAAGTGAATATTTATTAATAATTTCTCTATAGTAATTTCTTTAGTTCTATTAAAGATTACTTATTAATCATTGATTATCAAAATAAATTTAATTAAACAGCAAACATTATTTTGTTCTATTAATTATTATTACCTCTTATTCATATTTTATAGTAATTAATAATTAATAAATACTAACTATTGAATATTATTTACTTTTAATAGTAATTATTTATTATTTATTACTGATATATTATTAACATTAATTATTTAAAATTTAAATTTACTTATTAATTACTAAGTAAAAACACAAATGTAAAACATTTTATAAATAATAAATATAAAAGTCCTTTTGAAGTCTCTTGAAAACCCGCTGCAAAAATAGCTTCAAAATTTTGACGATGGTAAACAACCTCTATCTGCAACGGAATTTAGCGTTAAACTTTTGATGATGGTAAAGTGCAACAATTTCCAATGATTTAGCGACAAAAATAAAATTTGACGGTAATAATTTAAAATAAGTTGCCATATAAAATTCAAAATATTATCTCTTACAAAGTCCATGAAAATCCGTCGCTAATTTGCGATGGAATTTTCCGCTGCTAAAAATCTATCATTATATACAACTTTTCTTGTAGTGCATTCATTCTGATTGTAAATATAAGTACTACATTTCGTTTGTAGATGCCTACATTAGGTATACATGGATATATGTTATGATGTCTAAAGATGAAACACATAACATAGTAACTCAATTTATCACACATGTGGAAAACTAGTTAGGCATAAAAGTGAAAATAATGGAAACTGATGGAGGAACTGAATATAAACCTCTAGTAGTATATTTTAATAAGAAGGGTATAGATCATATAATCACTTGAACATATATTTAAGAACAAAATGGGTTAGTCGGGAGAAAACACAAACACATTGTTGAAATAGGTTTGACTATATTAGCTAAAGCATCAGTGAGTTTAAAATTTTGCCCAGATGCATTCAACACTGTAGTATTACAGATAAACAGGTAACCAACTAAAGTGTTGAATGGTAAAATGCCATATGAAAAATTATATGAAGTCAAACCTGATTACAGCTACATAAGAACATTTGAATGCTTATGTTATCCATACTTAAGGCCATACAATAAGCATAAACTTGAATTTAGATCAAGGCCTTTTACCTTTATAGGATACAACACACATCAAAAAGGTTATAATGCCTTGATGACTATGGGAAAATCTTGTTAGTAGACATGTGGTGTTTAATGAAACCATATTCCCATTCAAGACAAATTCAGGTGCAAACAACAAATAAGGTGTACAACACTAAAGAGTACACTACATTCATACGTATACTCTCTGATATAGAGGATACATGAGTAATTGAATGGAGAACAGTTGAAGACATATCAGAATCATATGAGTCAAGGCATGATGCTCATGCACCACCAGATCTGAACAGTAATGCATCTGCAAAAGAAACAGATCAGGAAAGTCAAATACAAGAAGACAATGAAACTGAAAACAATGAAAATAGCAATACTCAAACAAATTGAGAGGTGCAACCTGAAACCAGACACACTCCTGCACCATCTTGTCAAATAATCACTATAGACAAAAGTGGCATCTTCAAGCCAAAGCAATACTCAACGGTCATAACAGATGTTGAATCAACCACCTTCTGTCAAGCCATTGTCAACGAAAAATGGAAAACCGCTAAAGAATAAAACATTGGAGCAAGTTGAGCCACCTGAAAACAAGAACATCATAGGGTGCAACTGGACTTACAAAATTAAGAAAAATCCAAATGGCACTGTCGACAAATACAAAGCTAGGCTGGTAGCAAAAGGCTACAAACAATAAGGGTTTTACTTCAATGAGACATTATCTTCAGTTGTAAACATACAACAATTAGAATAGTTCTAACTATTGCACTTCAAAGGGGATGGTGTTTGAGACAACTAGATGTAAACAATGCATTTTTGAATGGCAGTTTACAAGAAAAAAAATCTATATGGAACAGCCGGAAGGATACAATAAAAATACACAAGTTGTGTGTAAACACAACAAAGTTATCTATGGGTTAAATCAAGCACCCAGAGTGTAATGACCCGCATTGGCAGGGGTATTATGATTAATTTATTTAATTATAAAAATGGTGGTTTAGTGAATTTAATGATCGTGGAATTAAATAATGGTAAATATTTAATTAAAACAATAAATTAAATAATGTATTTGATTTTGAAATAGTCGAAATTAGTGAATTGACAATATAATGTGAACTGGACAATTCAAAGTATATATAATTCAGTTTGGAGTTGAATTATAATAACGAATATATTTAAACGATGACAGTTTGAACGAGGAATTATAATATAATTATAATCGAGCTTGAAATGGCGTTGCAGTTCGTAAATTGGCGATTAGAACTTCAACTGAATGTACAGGATTCGTTTTAAATCGGATTTCTGTGAAACAAGAAACGTGTGGAGCTGGTGGAGTATATCTTTCTAGTGGAAGAGAAAAATCGGGATTTCGTCGTGTAAATTTTGATTTATGTCCAAATCAAATATTCAGAAAAACAACGGTATATTCGTTCGTGGCCATAACGGTTATTTCAAAATAACTAGATATCGTGTGTGAATTTAGACAAGGTTCTTTTAGGACATAACGATAATTTGATTTTTAGAATTTTACTGTAATTTTTAATTAATTAAATAAGCAACTTTTTATTTGGAGTGTTTTGCACCCTAAATCGGAAATTCGGGCTTTCAAAATATGAGTCAACCTACCGGTATTATTATATTTTTGGGATCGGGGGACGTTGGCCATCTCACCGGTATCTTTATTCCTGTCCGTACTTGAATGGAATTTACGTAACGCGGTACTTTGTAAAACCAAACAAATATCTTCAATTATCCGATCAAAACAAAGCCACGTTCATTCTTCTCAACCGCTAGTTTCCTTGGACATCAAAACCAATTCGTGGCATTTGGCAATCCACGAGAGAAATCAGCCCTTTACTGATAAATACCCCTATAAACCTATCTCTATTGTTTCGACGGTCAAACATTCCGCCGCACTCATCTTTCTTCAACAGCAAAACTTTATATTGTGAAAATCAAACTTAATGGGTTACTAAAGAAGCGGCTAGCGAGATTTCTTGTTTTAAGGAAGAATTAACACTTGGAAGCTTGCGCTATTTTTGCTGGAGTGGCGTCCGAAATAAAATAATGGAAGGATACGGGAATAGCATGGAAGGGTTGGTTTGTTGCATGCGTTTCAGGAGAGGAGCAGGTCTTGTCTGTTTCGGTTGTGTCTGTTTCATTGACGAGGGGGAGGGAACGTGTACAGACAATGGAAATGAGGAGCGTAGCCTGTTTGTATGAAGTGCAAACATAAATTAGGAACAGGGCATCCTTGATGAGGGGGAGTAAGGTCTGAGAGGTAGTTCTACCCCAACTTGATTGGCTTCGTTTTAACTAAGGAACAGTTAAGGTTCGGCAGTAAAGGAAATGGTTTGAGTTGGCATCGCGATGGTTTGTTTAAACATCTGTCTAAGACCAATGAAGAAGCTTTGGAAATGTTTTCCAAATAAAGAAACCAGAAATGTTTTCTAATAAAGAAAACAAGAAATGGAAATGTTTTCCATTGTTAATAACGTATATTTTCCAAATTTAGAAAATAAGAAATATTGAATATAGGGAAACAGGAGATAAGTAAATTTATGAAATTAAGAGATAAATGTTGAATGATGTTTGATCGATATAAAATTCCATTTGGAAATAATATCGTTGTTTGCACACCTGTTTTTATTCGATAGTTAAATCACAGACTATCGAAGTTTTGACCATTTTAACGTTGTTAATATGGAGAGACCGGTTGGATTATTATCCAAAGAACCACTCTGTATTGGCATAAGCGTTGAAAATCATATATGCCAAAGGAATTTGAAGACGGAGTTATGCAAGGGCTATCCTGTTTACAGAATAGTGCCTTCGGTTCATCCTGTTCCTGGATGACTTGTATGGAGGGATGTTTGACAGAGTGATTCCAGACGATCACGTATATTGATTTCTCCAACCGTACCAAGAGTGGAAGCGGAGGAGGAAACTCCTTTTAGCTAACACATAATGTATTGTTGTAGACGTCAATCGGTGATTTGATGGATTTGACGATGTGGCATTCAAAGTGAATTTGGTGTGATGAATAAGCGTAGCTTCTAGCCTCATCATCCGGTAAATGACAGAAATCGGGCAGGCAGCATGGCTAAGTCGGTCGCACCGAAGTAGGGTGTATAATCACCTGATCTAGAGTTTCATTCATTTCTAAAAATCTATTGTTGATGCTGTCCCATTCGGGAAACGGTTGCTGATCCCAACTGTTGGTGATATACATTCGATACACTCAAGCGAAATGAGTGGTCGGTCATGTGTGGCCGGGTTGCAAGATGTTCTTGTTGAACCCAGTGTATTCCTCTCTAGAGGTACATAAGCGGAAGGTGATTCCATACCTTGTCATAGTTGGAAATCCATTACCCAATACGTGCTTGCGGTTTTGATTTGTATACTATATATGTAGAACGTGAGATGAAAGCGTTTCTGCTAGATGATTATATATATACTGTGGTTGATAGACATTATTATAATATCAAAAGGTTTTTGATATAAAGATATTTTGGATTCTCATAAGGGAAAAACCCATTCCGTTATGCGGCGTGGTTTTATGAGATATCATTTACTTGTTCAACTGTTTTTAAACTGTTTTACTCATACCAGTCCCATGACTGACCCGGAGTTTACTTTGTTGTTTTCCCTAAACTCTTGGGTGCCTAAATTTGTACGGGCAGTCAAGTAGTCGGGATTTTACAGATATAGTTGAAGAGCTGGAGCAGGAGGCTTCAGGATCATATAGCTATAGTTTATTTCCGCTGTGTTGTAAGTGCTGTACTTTGATAATGATATGTATATTCAAGTACCAAGTTTGTATTTCAAAGTTATGTTATGAAATATATTTATTTGTACCGCTGTGAGATTCGTGTTACTCTGATGTTGTGTTCTTCTTCTTCTTCTATTCTAAGTTTCTATCTTATCTTTCCTCACCCTCTAATTTCTTTCATTAATTACCAGGATTTTTCGGCGTTTTGGTTATCGACGTCGAGCTTATGCCGATAACCAAAGTCGCTCAAAATCCGGGTCGTTACAGTTGGTATCAGAGCTTAAGTTAAGAATTACCTTGGCTCTGTGGCGTGACTCGGTAGAGATAGGGTTAGTAATACCCTAGACTGAGATTGAGTGTATATATACGAGTGAATGTATTTGTATTTGATATAAAAATTTGTTTTATATTGTGGAGATCCATTGGTTGAGTTGTTTGTGAATTCTGGTCGATCAGTTTGATCCACTGTATCGGTAGGAGTTACTAAACACTCGAATACGATGAACCATCATGGTATGTTTTGAAAGAGGGTAAACGAAATAGTTTACCCAACGTATATTTTGAATATATTGGATATATTGGCTGTTATTATAATCAAGTAAGATTATAAATTAAATGGTTATGTAAATAACCAATCAGAATTCATATAAGTAAAATACGTGAAATCAGATGAGTTAAATCAAAAATTTAAACCAATAAATGATGTTAAGACTCTGGAGAATTGGATAAGTGTTTGTAAATGGATTTGGATTAAAAATAAGGAAAATTTAAGATCCTGGGAGATTTTAATATTGTTTTACAAGCAGTGTGAATTATATTTTGAAATGAATTTCAAAGTGGAAATGTTTAAAAATGGTTTTATAGTATTGAACTCACTTCGATCGCTGGAAAATAGATTCCGATGATGACAGCTGCATCATCAGTATTCATTTTCGAGTTGTAAGTGACGAATTACTACCAGAGATACTGTTTTGAATTTGTTTTGGGAAAGACAAGCTGTGTTGAATTTCAAAATGGGATTTAAAATATAGAATTTGAATTTTGAAATAGATTTGAAATATTAACTTGTTTTAAAAGAAATAAAACGAGAAGTTCCTTTATAAACGAAGTTTATAAATAGTTCTTTTATAAATGAAGTTTATAAATGAAGTGAAGAGAATTATCATTGGATAATTCAGAAATAAAATACAAGTGTGAAATTGAAAGGGAAATCTATCTTCCAAGGGTAGAAATATCGATTTCAAAAGGAATTGAAATCGAGACTTATGTAAAGAATGAATAAAGAAAGTTTGAAAAGGAATTTGAATAAAGAGAAATTCAAATAGAAATCGAATATAGAAATTCAAAGGGAGTTTGAATATGTGAAATTCAATGGAATTGAAATGGGAATTGAATATAGAAATTCAAAGGGAGTTTGAATATGTGAAATTCAATGGAATTGAAATGGGAATTGAATATAGAATTCATTTAGAGTAATAATGAAATTTGAATATAGAATTCAAATAGTTTGAAATGGAATTTGAATATAGAATTCAAATAGAAATTGAATATAGGAATTCAAAGGGAGTTTGAATATATGAAATTCAATGGAATTGATATATAGTTTGAATATAGAAATTCAAATGGCGTTTGGATATAGAAAATATAAAAGATTTCAAATATAGGATTTGAATATCGAAAGTGAAATTGAAATTTGAATATAGAAGATTCAAAGAAAATTGAAATGAAATTCAAATATAAAGTTTGAATAAGAGATTTGAAATGAAATTCAAGTATATAATTTGAATAAGAGAATTGAAATGGAATTTGAATGTAGAGGATTCAAATAGAATTGAAATGGAATTCAATTAGTTGATAAACAAGTTAAACTTATATTTGAACATTTATACTCAAATATGAAGGTGAAATGGGCAAACCATTAATTTGAAAATCACTTAACGAACTAAGTTAAAATGATTGGATTAAGTTGAAATGAATTAGAAATGTATGGATATACATGAGATATGTATGGATAAGTTATGAAGGTATATAAATAGAATGCTCGACAGAAAGGTATGTATTTAATTCATATATGAGATTTTATGCACCGTATCGGCTAGCCGCTTGGCTTTTCTTTTTCTTTTTAATTGGAGAAGGCCTGTGTGGCAGTTTGGGGATTTTCTCGATGCTCCCGGTACAAAGGAGGTTATGGCGAATTTTTCCGGGAATTTAAGGAGATAGAATATTTTTAAGAAAATTTGATAGTTAGAAATCAACATATCGATATATATATATATATATATATATATATATATATATTATATATATATAGAAGTCGATAAGGAAACGAACTTAGAAAAAGAATAGTAAAATCAAAAAGGAAGACTAGGAATATAATCTAGTAAGAATAGAAAGAGGAAGTGTATACGTGTTTAAAGGTGAATAAGTAGTTGTATGGTATTGATTATTCGAGTAAGTAGTCATATCTGTTTTGACGTTATAAATGTTATTCAGTCAAGGTCTGAGAGGTATTTATACCCCAACTTGATTGATTTCATTATTAACAAATAAATAGTAAGATTTCAGGCTCGAAGATCAATGTTGAATAAGAGTTAGTTGAATATAATATTTGGGTTGTCGTAACGATGTTTTACACAACATCCGTTTTAACCCAAATAAGTGTAAGCTTGGAAATATAATAAAGAATATTTCCTAAGTATAGAAATAAACGAGATCGGAAAAGAGATAAGTAATTAGAGTAATTTCCAATTATAAATAGCATATATTTTCTAAAGTTTAGAAAATAAAGGAAGGCGATATTCGGAAATGTTTTCCAAATAACATAAAAGGCCAATATGGTTATTGAAAATATTTGGTTAACAAATATTGATAAAGAAATAGAGAAGTAATTTAACTAATGGAATATTAATTAAGGGCTCAGTGACATGTTCAAAAGGAAAATTTGATTTTTGAAAAGAGTAATCTGTTTAAAAAAACTCCCAGGGAAAGACTGTTTGAATTAAAAACAAATTTAACAGAAATTTGTGAAAGCAAAATTTGAATGAAAGTAAAGCCAGTAAAGTGGTAACTGAGTTTTGAATTAGAATGATATCAAGGCAAATTTGATTGTGAGATTCAAATGTGAAGTGTAAAGTTATAATCAAGTTAAGAGTTGGGGACCAAGAACGAAACGTGAGTTGAAATGAAAATTTGGCTTTGTAAAAAGCGAATGGTGGTGTCGAGGATAAATTGATCAGAGTTTGGTTTGATTACTATTAGTATATGCTGAGTTGATAGCATATGGAAGTGATGGGGTTGATATGCCCGACAAAAAGGTACAAGTTTATATTCCTATTGGATATAAGATTCATGAGCCAAATTGGCAAGCCGCTTGGCTGTTTGATTTTCTTTGGGATGGAGATGGCCCAGAGAGGCAAGAGTTGGAGTTTGACCTATTGACCGGTACAAAGGAGGTGCTGGGGAAATTGTTCGAAGAGTTGAAGTGTTAGAAAATTTTCAGGATTTTTGAAAATTTTCGTTGATAAGGATTAATTAATAATTTAATTGAAATTAAATTGGTTCAGTTGCAACTGAAGATAAGAAGTGAACAAATATGTTCTAACCAGCCGATAGGGTCGTCCTCTACCTTTTAGCAATTTCGAGGACGAAATTATTTTAAGTAGGGAAGAATGTAATGACCCGCATTGGCAGGGGTATTATGATTAATTTATTTAATTATAAAAATGGTGGTTTAGTGAATTTAATGATCGTGGAATTAAATAATGGTAAATATTTAATTAAAACAATAAATTAAATAATGTATTTGATTTTGAAATAGTCGAAATTAGTGAATTGACAATATAATGTGAACTGGACAATTCAAAGTATATATAATTCAGTTTGGAGTTGAATTATAATAACGAATATATTTAAACGATGACAGTTTGAACGAGGAATTATAATATAATTATAATCGAGCTTGAAATGGCGTTGCAGTTCGTAAATTGGCGATTAGAACTTCAACTGAATGTACATGATTCGTTTTAAATCGGATTTCTGTGAAACAAGAAACGTGTGGAGCTGGTGGAGTATATCTTTCTAGTGGAAGAGAAAAATCGGGATTTCGTCGTGTAAATTTTGATTTATGTCCAAATCAAATATTCAGAAAAACAACGGTATATTCGTTCGTGGCCATAACGGTTATTTCAAAATAACTAGATATCGTGTGTGAATTTAGACAAGGTTCTTTTAGGACATAACGATAATTTGATTTTTAGAATTTTACTGTAATTTTTAATTAATTAAATAAGCAACTTTTTATTTGGAGTGTTTTGCACCCTAAATCGGAAATTCGGGCTTTCAAAATATGAGTCAACCTACCGGTATTATTATATTTTTGGGATCGGGGGACGTTGGCCATCTCACCGGTATCTTTATTCCTGTCCGTACTTGAATGGAATTTACGTAACGCGGTACTTTGTAAAACCAAACAAATATCTTCAATTATCCGATCAAAACAAAGCCACGTTCATTCTTCTCAACCGCTAGTTTCCTTGGACATCAAAACCAATTCATGGCATTTGGCAATCCATGAGAGAAATCAGCCCTTTACTGATAAATACCCCTATAAACCTATCTCTATTGTTTCGACGGTCAAACATTCCGCCGCACTCATCTTTCTTCAACAGCAAAACTTTATATTGTGAAAATCAAACTTAATGGGTTACTAAAGAAGCGGCTAGCGAGATTTCTTGTTTTAAGGAAGAATTAACACTTGGAAGCTTGCGCTATTTTTGCTGGAGTGGCGTCCGAAATAAAATAATGGAAGGATACGGGAATAGCATGGAAGGGTTGGTTTGTTGCATGCGTTTCAGGAGAGGAGCAGGTCTTGTCTGTTTCGGTTGTGTCTGTTTCATTGACGAGGGGGAGGGAACGTGTACAGACAATGGAAATGAGGAGCGTAGCCTGTTTGTATGAAGTGCAAACATAAATTAGGAACAGGGCATCCTTGATGAGGGGGAGTAAGGTCTGAGAGGTAGTTCTACCCCAACTTGATTGGCTTCGTTTTAACTAAGGAACAGTTAAGGTTCGGCAGTAAAGGAAATGGTTTGAGTTGGCATCGCGATGGTTTGTTTAAACATCTGTCTAAGACCAATGAAGAAGCTTTGGAAATGTTTTCCAAATAAAGAAACCAGAAATGTTTTCTAATAAAGAAAACAAGAAATGGAAATGTTTTCCATTGTTAATAACGTATATTTTCCAAATTTAGAAAATAAGAAATATTGAATATAGGGAAACAGGAGATAAGTAAATTTATGAAATTAAGAGATAAATGTTGAATGATGTTTGATCGATATAAAATTCCATTTGGAAATAATATCGTTGTTTGCACACCTGTTTTTATTCGATAGTTAAATCACAGACTATCGAAGTTTTGACCATTTTAACGTTGTTAATATGGAGAGACCGGTTGGATTATTATCCAAAGAACCACTCTGTATTGGCATAAGCGTTGAAAATCATATATGCCAAAGGAATTTGAAGACGGAGTTATGCAAGGGCTATCCTGTTTACAGAATAGTGCCTTCGGTTCATCCTGTTCCTGGATGACTTGTATGGAGGGATGTTTGACAGAGTGATTCCAGACGATCACGTATATTGATTTCTCCAACCGTACCAAGAGTGGAAGCGGAGGAGGAAACTCCTTTTAGCTAACACATAATGTATTGTTGTAGACGTCAATCGGTGATTTGATGGATTTGACGATGTGACATTCAAAGTGAATCTGGTGTGATGAATAAGCGTAGCTTCTAGCCTCATCATCCGGTAAATGACAGAAATCGGGCAGGCAGCATGGCTAAGTCGGTCGCACCGAAGTAGGGTGTATAATCACCTGATCTAGAGTTTCATTCATTTCTAAAAATCTATTGTTGATGCTGTCCCATTCGGGAAACGGTTGCTGATCCCAACTGTTGGTGATATACATTCGATACACTCAAGCGAAATGAGTGGTCGATCATGTGTGGCCGGGTTGCAAGATGTTCTTGTTGAACCCAGTGTATTCCTCTCTAGAGGTACATAAGCGGAAGGTGATTCCATACCTTGTCATAGTTGGAAATCCATTACCCAATACGTGCTTGCGGTTTTGATTTGTATACTATATATGTAGAACGTGAGATGAAAGCGTTTCTGCTAGATGATTGTATATATACTGTGGTTGATAGACATTATTATAATATCAAAAGGTTTTTGATATAAAGATATTTTGGATTCTCATAAGGGAAAAACCCGTTCTGTTATGCGGCGTGGTTTTATGAGATATCATTTACTTGTTCAACTGTTTTTAAACTGTTTTACTCATACCAGTCCCATGACTGACCCGGAGTTTACTTTGTTGTTTTCCCTAAACTCTTGGGTGCCTAAATTTGTACGGGCAGTCAAGTAGTCGGGATTTTACAGATATAGTTGAAGAGCTGGAGCAGGAGGCTTCAGGATCATATAGCTATAGTTTATTTCCGCTGTGTTGTAAGTGCTGTACTTTGATAATGATATGTATATTCAAGTACCAAGTTTGTATTTCAAAGTTATGTTATGAAATATATTTATTCGTACCGCTGTGAGATTCGTGTTACTCTGATGTTGTGTTCTTCTTCTTCTTCTATTCTAAGTTTCTATCTTATCTTTCCTCACCCTCTAATTTCTTTCATTAATTACCAGGATTTTTCGGCGTTTTGGTTATCGACGTCGAGCTTATGCCGATAACCAAAGTCGCTCAAAATCCGGGTCGTTACAGTTGGTATCAGAGCTTAAGTTAAGAATTACCTTGGCTCTGTGGCGTGACTCGGTAGAGATAGGGTTAGTAATACCCTAGACTGAGATTGAGTGTATATATACGAGTGAATGTATTTGTATTTGATATAAAAATTTGTTTTATATTGTGGAGATCCATTGGTTGAGTTGTTTGTGAATTCTGGTCGATCAGTTTGATCCACTGTATCGGTAGGAGTTACTAAACACTCGAATACGATGAACCATCATGGTATGTTTTGAAAGAGGGTAAACGAAATAGTTTACCCAACGTATATTTTGAATATATTGGATATATTGGTTGTTATTATAATCAAGTAAGATTATAAATTAAATGGTTATGTAAATAACCAATCAGAATTCATATAAGTAAAATACGTGAAATCAGATGAGTTAAATCAAAAATTTAAACCAATAAATGATGTTAAGACTCTGGAGAATTGGATAAGTGTTTGTAAATGGATTTGGATTAAAAATAAGGAAAATTTAAGATCCTGGGAGATTTTAATATTGTTTTACAAGCAGTGTGAATTATATTTTGAAATGAATTTCAAAGTGGAAATGTTTAAAAATGGTTTTATAGTATTGAACTCACTTCGATCGCTGGAAAATAGATTCTGATGATGACAGCTGCATCATCAGTATTCATTTTCGAGTTGTAAGTGACGAATTACTACCAGAGATACTGTTTTGAATTTGTTTTGGGAAAGACAAGCTGTGTTGAATTTCAAAATGGGATTTAAAATATAGAATTTGAATTTTGAAATAGATTTGAAATATTAACTTGTTTTAAAAGAAATAAAACGAGAAGTTCCTTTATAAACGAAGTTTATAAATAGTTCTTTTATAAATGAAGTTTATAAATGAAGTGAAGAGAATTATCATTGGATAATTCAGAAATAAAATACAAGTGTGAAATTGAAAGGGAAATCTATCTTCCAAGGGTAGAAATATCGATTTCAAAAGGAATTGAAATCGAGACTTATGTAAAGAATGAATAAAGAAAGTTTGAAAAGGAATTTGAATAAAGAGAAATTCAAATAGAAATCGAATATAGAAATTCAAAGGGAGTTTGTATATGTGAAATTCAATGGAATTGAAATGGGAATTGAATATAGAAATTCAAAGGGAGTTTGAATATGTGAAATTCAATGGAATTGAAATGGGAATTGAATATAGAATTCATTTAGAGTAATAATGAAATTTGAATATAGAATTCAAATAGTTTGAAATGGAATTTGAATATAGAATTCAAATAGAAATTGAATATAGGAATTCAAAGGGAGTTTGAATATATGAAATTCAATGGAATTGATATATAGTTTGAATATAGAAATTCAAATGGCGTTTGGATATAGAAAATATAAAAGATTTCAAATATAGGATTTGAATATCGAAAGTGAAATTGAAATTTGAATATAGAAGATTCAAAGAAAATTGAAATGAAATTCAAATATAAAGTTTGAATAAGAGATTTGAAATGAAATTCAAGTATATAATTTGAATAAGAGAATTGAAATGGAATTTGAATGTAGAGGATTCAAATAGAATTGAAATGGAATTCAATTAGTTGATAAACAAGTTAAACTTATATTTGAACATTTATACTCAAATATGAAGGTGAAATGGGCAAACCAGTAATTTGAAAATCACTTAACGAACTAAGTTAAAATGATTGGATTAAGTTGAAATGAATTAGAAATGTATGGATATACATGAGATATGTATGGATAAGTTATGAAGGTATATAAATAGAATGCTCGACAGAAAGGTATGTATTTAATTCATATATGAGATTTTATGCACCGTATCGGCTAGCCGCTTGGCTTTTCTTTTTCTTTTTAATTGGAGAAGGCCTGTGTGGCAGTTTGGGGATTTTCCCGATGCTCCCGGTACAAAGGAGGTTATGGCGAATTTTTCCGGGAATTTAAGGAGATAGAATATTTTTAAGAAAATTTGATAGTTAGAAATCAACATATCAATATATATATATATATATATTTATATATATATTTATATATATATATATAGAAGTCGATAAGGAAACGAACTTAGAAAAAGAATAGTAAAATCAAAAAGGAAGACTAGGAATATAATCTAGTAAGAATAGAAAGAGGAAGTGTATACGTGTTTAAAGGTGAATAAGTAGTTGTATGGTATTGATTATTCGAGTAAGTAGTCATATCTGTTTTGACGTTATAAATGTTATTCAGTCAAGGTCTGAGAGGTAGTTATACCCCAACTTGATTGATTTCATTATTAACAAATAAATAGTAAGATTTCAGGCTCGAAGATCAATGTTGAATAAGAGTTAGTTGAATATAATATTTGGGTTGTCGTAACGATGTTTTACACAACATCCGTTTTAACCCAAATAAGTGTAAGCTTGGAAATATAATAAAGAATATTTCCTAAGTATAGAAATAAACGAGATCGGAAAAGAGATAAGTAATTAGAGTAATTTCCAATTATAAATAGCATATATTTTCTAAAGTTTAGAAAATAAAGGAAGGCGATATTCGGAAATGTTTTCCAAATAACATAAAAGGCCAATATGGTTATTGAAAATATTTGGTTAACAAATATTGATAAAGAAATAGAGAAGTAATTTAACTAATGGAATATTAATTAAGGGCTCAGTGACATGTTCAAAAGGAAAATTTGATTTTTGAAAAGAGTAATCTGTTTAAAAAAACTCCCAGGGAAAGACTGTTTGAATTAAAAACAAATTTAACAGAAATTTGTGAAAGCAAAATTTGAATGAAAGTAAAGCCAGTAAAGTGGTAACTGAGTTTTGAATTAGAATGATATCAAGGCAAATTTGATTGTGAGATTCAAATGTGAAGTGTAAAGTTATAATCAAGTTAAGAGTTGTGGACCAAGAACGAAACGTGAGTTGAAATGAAAATTTGGCTTTGTAAAAAGCGAATGGTGGTGTCGAGGATAAATTGATCAGAGTTTGGTTTGATTACTATTAGTATATGCTGAGTTGATAGCATATGGAAGTGATGGGGTTGATATGCCCGACAAAAAGGTACAAGTTTATATTCCTATTGGATATAAGATTCATGAGCCAAATTGGCAAGCCGCTTGGCTGTTTGATTTTCTTTGGGATGGAGATGGCCCAGAGAGGCAAGAGTTGGAGTTTGACCTATTGACCGGTACAAAGGAGGTGCTGGGGAAATTGTTCGAAGAGTTGAAGTGTTAGAAAATTTTCAGGATTTTTGAAAATTTTCGTTGATAAGGATTAATTAATAATTTAATTGAAATTAAATTGGTTCAGTTGCAACTGAAGATAAGAAGTGAACAAATATGTTCTAACCAGCCGATAGGGTCGTCCTCTACCTTTTAGCAATTTCGAGGACGAAATTATTTTAAGTAGGGAAGAATGTAATGACCCGCATTGGCAGGGGTATTATGATTAATTTATTTAATTATAAAAATGGTGGTTTAGTGAATTTAATGATCGTGGAATTAAATAATGGTAAATATTTAATTAAAACAATAAATTAAATAATGTATTTGATTTTGAAATAGTCGAAATTAGTGAATTGACAATATAATGTGAACTGGACAATTCAAAGTATATATAATTCAGTTTGGAGTTGAATTATAATAACGAATATATTTAAACGATGACAGTTTGAACGAGGAATTATAATATAATTATAATCGAGCTTGAAATGGCGTTGCAGTTCGTAAATTGGCGATTAGAACTTCAACTGAATGTACATGATTCGTTTTAAATCGGATTTCTGTGAAACAAGAAACGTGTGGAGCTGGTGGAGTATATCTTTCTAGTGGAAGAGAAAAATCGGGATTTCGTCGTGTAAATTTTGATTTATGTCCAAATCAAATATTCAGAAAAACAACGGTATATTCGTTCGTGGCCATAACGGTTATTTCAAAATAACTAGATATCGTGTGTGAATTTAGACAAGGTTCTTTTAGGACATAACGATAATTTGATTTTTAGAATTTTACTGTAATTTTTAATTAATTAAATAAGCAACTTTTTATTTGGAGTGTTTTGCACCCTAAATCGGAAATTCGGGCTTTCAAAATATGAGTCAACCTACCGGTATTATTATATTTTTGGGATCGGGGGACGTTGGCCATCTCACCGGTATCTTTATTCCTGTCCGTACTTGAATGGAATTTACGTAACGCGGTACTTTGTAAAACCAAACAAATATCTTCAATTATCCGATCAAAACAAAGCCACGTTCATTCTTCTCAACCGCTAGTTTCCTTGGACATCAAAACCAATTCGTGGCATTTGGCAATCCACGAGAGAAATCAGCCCTTTACTGATAAATACCCCTATAAACCTATCTCTATTGTTTCGACGGTCAAACATTCCGCCGCACTCATCTTTCTTCAACAGCAAAACTTTATATTGTGAAAATCAAACTTAATGGGTTACTAAAGAAGCGGCTAGCGAGATTTCTTGTTTTAAGGAAGAATTAACACTTGGAAGCTTGCGCTATTTTTGCTGGAGTGGCGTCCGAAATAAAATAATGGAAGGATACGGGAATAGCATGGAAGGGTTGGTTTGTTGCATGCGTTTCAGGAGAGGAGCAGGTCTTGTCTGTTTCGGTTGTGTCTGTTTCATTGACGAGGGGGAGGGAACGTGTACAGACAATGGAAATGAGGAGCGTAGCCTGTTTGTATGAAGTGCAAACATAAATTAGGAACAGGGCATCCTTGATGAGGGGGAGTAAGGTCTGAGAGGTAGTTCTACCCCAACTTGATTGGCTTCGTTTTAACTAAGGAACAGTTAAGGTTCGGCAGTAAAGGAAATGGTTTGAGTTGGCATCGCGATGGTTTGTTTAAACATCTGTCTAAGACCAATGAAGAAGCTTTGGAAATGTTTTCCAAATAAAGAAACCAGAAATGTTTTCTAATAAAGAAAACAAGAAATGGAAATGTTTTCCATTGTTAATAACGTATATTTTCCAAATTTAGAAAATAAGAAATATTGAATATAGGGAAACAGGAGATAAGTAAATTTATGAAATTAAGAGATAAATGTTGAATGATGTTTGATCGATATAAAATTCCATTTGGAAATAATATCGTTGTTTGCACACCTGTTTTTATTCGATAGTTAAATCACAGACTATCGAAGTTTTGACCATTTTAACGTTGTTAATATGGAGAGACCGGTTGGATTATTATCCAAAGAACCACTCTGTATTGGCATAAGCATTGAAAATCATATATGCCAAAGGAATTTGAAGACGGAGTTATGCAAGGGCTATCCTGTTTACAGAATAGTGCCTTCGGTTCATCCTGTTCCTGGATGACTTGTATGGAGGGATGTTTGACAGAGTGATTCCAGACGATCACGTATATTGATTTCTCCAACCGTACCAAGAGTGGAAGCGGAGGAGGAAACTCCTTTTAGCTAACACATAATGTATTGTTGTAGACGTCAATCGGTGATTTGATGGATTTGACGATGTGGCATTCAAAGTGAATTTGGTGTGATGAATAAGCGTAGCTTCTAGCCTCATCATCCGGTAAATGACAGAAATCGGGCAGGCAGCATGGCTAAGTCGGTCGCACCGAAGTAGGGTGTATAATCACCTGATCTAGAGTTTCATTCATTTCTAAAAATCTATTGTTGATGCTGTCCCATTCGGGAAACGGTTGCTGATCCCAACTGTTGGTGATATACATTCGATACACTCAAGCGAAATGAGTGGTCGGTCATGTGTGGCCGGGTTGCAAGATGTTCTTGTTGAACCCAGTGTATTCCTCTCTAGAGGTACATAAGCGGAAGGTGATTCCATACCTTGTCATAGTTGGAAATCCATTACCCAATACGTGCTTGCGGTTTTGATTTGTATACTATATATGTAGAACGTGAGATGAAAGCGTTTCTGCTAGATGATTATATATATACTGTGGTTGATAGACATTATTATAATATCAAAAGGTTTTTGATATAAAGATATTTTGGATTCTCATAAGGGAAAAACCCGTTCCGTTATGCGGCGTGGTTTTATGAGATATCATTTACTTGTTCAACTGTTTTTAAACTGTTTTACTCATACCAGTCCCATGACTGACCCGGAGTTTACTTTGTTGTTTTCCCTAAACTCTTGGGTGCCTAAATTTGTACGGGCAGTCAAGTAGTCGGGATTTTACAGATATAGTTGAAGAGCTGGAGCAGGAGGCTTCAGGATCATATAGCTATAGTTTATTTCCGCTGTGTTGTAAGTGCTGTACTTTGATAATGATATGTATATTCAAGTACCAAGTTTGTATTTCAAAGTTATGTTATGAAATATATTTATTCGTACCGCTGTGAGATTCGTGTTACTCTGATGTTGAGTTCTTCTTCTTCTTCTATTCTAAGTTTCTATCTTATCTTTCCTCACCCTCTAATTTCTTTCATTAATTACCAGGATTTTTCGGCGTTTTGGTTATCGACGTCGAGCTTATGCCGATAACCAAAGTCGCTCAAAATCCGGGTCGTTACACAGAGTATGATTTGACAAATTGAAAAGCACTCTAGTAAAGCTATTTATCAAGGTTGACAAGAATACAATTATATATGTGCTGATATATATTGATGATCTTATCCTGACAGGTGACTGCAAACCAAATATAAATCAGTTGGTTTAGTATCTGGACAGACAATTCTTAATAAAGGATTTAGGTGAACTAAATTACCTTTTAGGTAATTGAAGTGAAAAGAGTATCAAACTCAGAAATTATTTTACTGCAAAGAAAGTACATTAGTGAGTTACTGAGCAAAACCAAGATGCTTGAAGCAAAGCGATAAGTCACTCTATGATAAGCAACCAACAATATTCTAAGAACAGAAGGGAACAAAATACTTAACATATCTGAATACAAAAGTATAGTTAGTGCACTACAGTACATAACTATAACTTTCCCTGGTATAGCATTCAACACTAATAAAGTGCGTCAATTTATGCAGGCACCACTAAATGAGCATGTGAAAGTAGTAAAGAGGATACTGAGGTACTTGAAGGGATCAATCAAGTATGGATTATCAATGAAACCTGCAAAATGTCTAAACATCATAGGATATGTGGATGCTGACTAGGCATCAAATATAGATGACAGAAGATCGACTACTGGTTATTACATTTATCTAATAGGAAACTTAATATCATGGTGTTCAAAGAAGTAGGCAACTGTATCTAGATCAAACACAGAAGCATAATATAGAAGCGTGGAAAATTCAACAGCATATATAATGTGGGTTTTGTCATTATTAAATGAACTACACATAGAAACTAGTGGAAAACTGACATTATGGTGTGATAATCAGAGTGCAGTGTACATGGCAGCAAACCCAGTTCTACATGCTAGAACTAAACACATTGAGATTGATCTACACTTCATAAGAGAACAAGTAGCAAGAGAAAACATAGAGATAAACCAAAAACCAGCATATTATCAACATGCAAAGACACCGACAAAATTACTTTCAACACCTAACTTTGTTAGATACAGAAGCTAACTCAGAGTAAAGGAGTTATCTGACAAAACCAACCTATCAGACCTCCGAGGACAAAGTAAAGTCACTAGGAAGTCAGATCCATCTATCGCTCAAAAGTAATCATCTCCAGGATGCTTCCACAAATCTATCGGAAAGTCGAAAGCACAAATTGAGGCACCCAGAAGCAAGGATCACGCATACAAGCAAGATATAAAGAGGTTTATCTCAAAAAATATTCGATGATTAAGCAGTGAAATTGATTTGGGAAAATCTGAGAAGAAAACCCTAGCCTAATGTCGGCTTGAAGGGGTATTAGAATAAGGGTTTCAGTTTCACTGAGATAATATATACTTCTTATATTATAAAGGGTTGAAAACCGTTTACCCACTTTTATTTTCTTTACCGTTACGTAATAATGGGCTTGGCCCAATTGTCATTTGTACGATTATATATAGGCTTTGCCTATCTGTTCGTTATCATCTGTTCAGTAATAAAATCAGGGGTGGGCTTAAACCGCACCGCAATACGGAAACCGCCTAGACCAGACCACAAAAAATATGTGGAAAACTACACCGAATTCTCTCTTTAAAGAAAATAACATGAACCGAACCGACCTATAATGATACGGCTCGGTTGCGGTTTGAACTGTTGACCAAACCGTATTAAACTAAACCGAACCGAATATCTACACTAATAATCTTATGATAAAAACATAACGTATCTCTATCTTATTTTTTATTTTAATGACACATATTCTATTTTCAGTGTACATTATTGTTATATTAACAATAATCGTTATCACAAAAGAAAATTTTATAGCTTCAGTATAATAGTTTGCATATCGGTTTTTGGATAATATTAGTTATAATATTATTTAAGTAATCTTATTTAATGTTTATGCATTAATCAACGCTAATGCTTGGTTAATTTTTTTTAATAATGTAATATTGAAGTATTCATACAACTAGAAATCAATCTTTCAATTAAGGATTACACTGTGTTTTAACCTTTAAGTGACAATGTCACATAATTATAAATTGATTACTGATGTAAGTAATTCTCTTATTTAATATTTAATACGGGTTCAAACCAAACTAAACCAAAACAAGACCGTATTACAATAAAACCTAACCGTAACCGAACCATTTGAACGGTTACTATAATGGTTTGTATTTTTGATCAACCGTTTGATGTGGTGCGGAAGTGGTTTGGGCTTCAAACCGCATCAGACCGAACCGCGTCCACCCCTAAATAAAATCATTTTTACAACTTCTTCACAATCTGCCGTTTCTCTACAATACAGTTCATCCATCAATTCAAAGATCATCAGATCGAATCAATTCTAAATTCGAACTAAATTACATGATCAAATTAATTATATTCTAAAGGTTAAGAAATATCCTATTTCACTATGATAGTTGAAAGAAAGAAATGGATTTGAGCTTTTCAACTCAAAGTAACGTCATTGAGATATAGAAGGTAAAAAGGTGGTTTCATGCAAAACATGGAACTATAATTTACATAAATTGGTAGAAGAAACAGTGGAGGATGCAGGTAGTTTCCAAATTGGGTTTGAAGTGGCCAATATACCTAAATAAAGCTGGAGCCAAGAAGGGGGAATAAAATCTGCATGCAGGCATTTACGTGATTAATTTTTTTTAATTTGCTGATGGTATGCGTATTCAACTGGTAGGTATTCACAAATTTGTGAATTGAAAGTTGGTTAAGATTGTTTTCAGACAATACCAAAAATGAGACAAAAATTCCAAAGCACTTCATATATTCACCTTGACAAATTCCCTTGTAAACAGTTGTATCTGCTTACCTACACCAAATAAAGTGAAGATACTATTTTTCCATCGCTGTGTTAGTTCTACATACATTGTCAAGGGTTGGAGATGCTCTCTCCAGCTCTAAAAATTAGTTCTACATTCTCTAATCTTTGATGCCACATAGAAATTACATGGTGAAGGGTTGGAGATGCTCTAAGATGCTACTGGTTTTCTTTAACTATGCTTTCTTCATCTGTGCGTTGAGCTGATTTTACCTTCCGATGAAAACAAGAGTGGATGAGATGATGACCAACGTCTGACACTTTATGACATGAAAATTTCAAGAAAGCTTAAATGAAAGTTCTACGAAATGACAGTAAGGCCAACTCCAATTTCTTTAGGAACAATGAAATAATTGTGGTCGTTGTAGATTCTCTTTTTTTTTTACTTACATCTTTATTTCTATTTTCACCTTTAAATCTCTTGGTATTATTATTACATTTAAATTGACTTTGTCATTTGGTTTTGAATTTCATCTTTAACCGACTCCAACATGTTTAGGAACAATGACTTTGTTATGGTTGTATTTTCTTTAGAACAATAAAGCCGTGTAACTATTGTTTAAACTTAAGTAAAATTTAAAACTAAAAATACTTCTTCTAAGTTTAAAATATTACAACATGATCGTATGTAAAATATACCTAAAAATTACCCCAAAGTATTATATTATCTTTAGCGAGTCATAGCCTAAAGGACCCAAGATATGACCTCCTCACTTCATTAGAAGAAGCTACCAAAAAATAAAGGATACAAGCAATTGAAAACATTGATGCAGGTGATTATGACAATGCAAAAAACAGCCAAAAGCAAGGTGGAAATAGATACTTAGGAGGCCTCATATAAGGACGACGTTGGAATGCATTTATTGACATTTCTAAATATATACAGCCAAAAGAAAGGTGGAAGTAGGTTTAAGTAATAGTTGTACACTAAATTTTGTGTTACAAAGCATCAACCTGACTGTTGTGTCATGCATGTTGTAATTTTTTGAATATTGATTTATGTTGAACAGGATAATTGCTTGAGTAACTGATTAGAAAGAGGTACCTCTGCCTTATGTTTTTAACTGCTTATACAATTATTTGTATTTAATTTTTCTTTGTAGCTTGGTTTTGTTTCATCATAACTATTTTTGGAAGTAGATTTAAGTAACTGATCATTGTAATGTGTGTTATGAGAACTTAATTGGTTACTGAAATTCTATTATTATCTCAGCGATACTGTTTTTTTTTTTTCTCAGCAAATTCATATACAATTGATGAAATGATTAATTCGTCTATATTATTTAAATTATTGAATGTTTTTTTGGAAGTCCAACAGTTCCATGTGGTCGCATTTTGTCTCACGGGGCTTACCAACTTGTAGTGCCTACGGTGAAACTGCTGTTTTGGGTATTATCTTGGTTTGATACTTCTAGCTTCTTCTTTTTCACCAACTGGCTTACTACATTAAACTCGGTTTTAGTTCATGATACCCTTAGATTATCACACTATTTTTGTTACTTTTCATGCACTTGGTTTGAATCAAATGAAATGTATGAGTGTTTTTCAGCATGATATTTATTGCATTTGCTTCTAACCACACCGCAAAAAGAAAAATCATATCATACACAATGAAGTAATGTGATATACGATACATAATGAAGCAATGTGTGAAAACCATGATTATGATGTTTTTATTGGTAAAAATAGTGATGTATTGGGGAAAACCAACTAAGCCACTCTAAAACATTACAAAAATATTTAATTACCAAAAATGTGTGATTTATTTCAAAAACTTAAGTAGAAAATGTACCTTCTACATGTTCAGCCAGAGTCAAGTGTTCCAAATTCTCAGATGTTGCATTCCCTCAAGCCAAGACCAAGAGCAATGTTACCAGCAAATGTAAATAATGATTAGAAATTACCCTTCTTTCCATTATCAATTTATTAATGTTACCACCAAAGTAAAGTTTTTTGAACTCAGAAGAGATGAGAGAAGACTAATAATTATGAACTCGTGAAACAAAATTATAACAATGGGATAGTAACAATGGGATAGTATATATAGTCCTGTTGTCATGTGCGTCCTTGTTAATTTCCAATTTTAGAATTACAGTTCATTTATTTATGCATACCATAAATAAGATTTCTTTGTTTAAAAAATAATTCAAAAAAGGCAAGTTTAAAACAAAATCAAATCCTAAGCTTCTCAAACTTTAGTACCACGTTTATATATGTTTGACCACCTAGCTATATTTAACATGTTTTGATATTAATTGCTCCTACGTTTAATTTGTACCACCATGTACCAAATTTCAAAATAAAATTAAAAAAATCTTTTATATTAGGTTGCTTACAATAGGGCCGTCAATTTCTAACAAGACTCCTAATCCACACGAAAAAAACCCAACCCGACCCATTTATAAACGAGTCAATTTTAGGTCAATCCGTTATGACCCGTTTAATAAACGGGTGGGTTTCGGGTTGACCTGTGAACACGTTTTTGACCCGCCATAACCCGTTTAATGTAAAATATATTTTTATTCATCATATCACATATGCAATTATGCATACATGAAGTAATGTGATATACAATACATAATGAAGCAATGTTTGAAAACCATGATTATGATATTTTTATTGGTAAAAATAGTGATGTATTGGGGAAAACTAACTAAGCCAATTTAAAACATTACAAAAATATTTAATAACAGATGAAAACGACCAACGCATAGTTTAGTCCTTGCTTGTTCTAGTGTATCCAAAAATTTGTTACAACTAATAGAACATTTAAAGTGCGATCGCAACAAAAATTAAGACATTTTCGCAGTAGAAAATAAATAATAACTTGATTTTCATATTAGTGGAAGCACTGGAATGATGGAACAATCGTCTTCATGTATTTTATACATTTCCACAGCCATGGTAATTTATGTTAAGTTTCGGCATTCCCAGCGTACCTTCCGCTCATACGCGCTTCACCGTGTCTAGTTGGAATCAACGGTCGAAGTTTCCATGTCGACGTCCCGATTGAACATCCCGCATCGCCACCCATCGAGCATATAATTTGGTATTGGCAAGCACTTATTGTAACAATAGGAATCCCCTTTGTTACATGCCACTAACACCATATATATACCACGATCTTTCTTAATTTCTTGCGATGTGGGACAATTATCTTGTTCAATCCACGCACCCACTTCATTCCAATGCGAGCCACACCTAACAATCTATCTTATTAACTAATGTCTTTGTGATGGGTCAAATATGTTAAATACATGAAAACTAAAAAAATTAAGTTGTGCAAGGAACCTTTTGATAAAACTATTATTATGGACCCAAAGTTTGTTATTGGTTCACTCTTTCAATCAAAACATAAATTAATTTCAAAAAATTAAACAAAAAATGCACCTTTTACATGTTCAGACAGGGATTCCAAATCCTCGGATGCTACAGTCCCGCCAGCCATGGCCAAGAGTAATGGAAATAATGCAAAAGTAATATGACCTCTATTCGAATTTTGTAAATTAGTCATAGCTAAGAAAATCAAATGCTTGTTTGTTTGAAGCGTATAAAACTGTAAATGGTGAGTAAAAAGAAACTCTTTTGTCCATTATCAAATTACGGTAGCTCTGAAAAGCACTGCTGTTAGAATCGCTAACCCAAAGCCTTTAAAATGTTATGAACAAAGTTTATTGTCGTTTCTTGATCTGTTTTGAAAAATATAATGGCTTCTTGATTTTGAATTCAGTAGAGAGAAGACTTGAGAATGAGCTTGTGAACCTCTAATACGAAACAAAATTATAACCACGAGATAGTCCCAAATTTTGTACCAATGGAATAGTCGCACAATTCACAAGTATATATCGTCATGTCATGCGCGTCCTTATTTATTAATTTCCCACTTTAGAATTATACGTGCTTCCGTTTCATTTATGCATACCATATAATAAAATGTTCAGTCAATGATAAAACAAAAATATGGAAAGATATCCATACCATATAATAAAATTCCTTTGTTTAAAAAATAATTCAAAAAAGGGTTCAAGTTTAATATTGATAAACACATTAGCTGGCCAGAATTTAGCCACATCAGCCAATAAGTTAACGTTCACTTTCCTTAGTTATTTCCCCTTTCTCATTTTAATTTACTTAACGTTTCTCCATTACATTATTTCCAAAATAACTTGCCTAATTTCCATTTAAAAAGAGGAAGGCAAATAGTATGTTATGTTAGGGGATAAAAGGTCTTGCTGCTACTAATCGATCCTAAGCTGCTCAAACATTAGTTGCATATTTGGCCACCTGGCCATAATTAACAAGTTTTGTTATTAATTGCCCCTATGTTATATATTTGTTATGTTCCTTTACAAAGGAGCATCTTTCATCTACATCAGCTTATGTTCCTTTACAACGGAGGCAATGATAATTCAACCATAATTCATTTGGCTAATAATATATAGTACATTTGTTGGCTAAGAAATATTATAATTCATCAAATGGACAATAAATGACGAATTTACAAAATCCAACAAATAAAATTAATCTAAGCCAACTCTGTAATAGCAAAAAAGTTCAACAAACAAATAATTCATTGGCTGCATTAATATAATTCATCTCTAAAACAATGGCAATGTTAAACATTTGCTTGTATTTGCTATGTTTGTGTTTGGATTATCAACAAATAACACAGGCAATGAACAAAACCAACAATAATTCATTGGCTAATAATATATATAACAATTATTCGAAAATCATTGCTGTTGTGTTTGGATTTCCTCTCTATATATAAAAATTACTCAAAAATCATTGCTGTTGTGTTTGGAATTTCCTCTCTGCCCCTGGTTATTACCTCTGCCGAACCTAGGTGTGTTTCTTGATTGGTTTGTATTTCTTGCATTTAAGGCAAAATTAATGCCTTTTTTGTTCTACACGTCTTTCATGAGCCAATAGGGCTGAATATACAAACTGGATATTTGGTAAATTGGGTTGAGTGGCCAGGTACACTACAAGAAAAACTGGATGTTCCGACGCTCATAAGCATCGGTATTTCATCGCGAAAAGCAAGCCCCAACGGAATTACCGACGAAATAAAAGCATCACTATATTTATCATCATTAAATTTCCCGATGAAATTTCCCGACGTTTTGTACATGAAAATGTCAACGCTTACCGACGATTTTACGATTCTTTTTTTTTTGAAAAAGTGAAAATTCTACGATAAATTTAGCAATGCCACAAAAAAAAAAGATTAATGTAAAACGCTAGTATATTCATTGGAAAACACCATGAATTAACGACCAATTCAAAAAAAAAAAAAAAACCGATGGATTAAATGATGAATTTCAACAAAATGGCCACACATAGTTTGTTGCATCAGCATTCCCAATTATCACATTAGCACTTTTTTTCTGCACTCAGCGATAATCTTGTCACATTACAACTTTCATTTTCATTAGTTCAATTTCTCATCAATATATTATACACATATGTTATCACATAAGCATTTCCCACTATTCTCGGTCATATATTGTGTGCATATTTATAGGCACGCACACACATCTTAAGAAATCATATGACAAAAATTCAGAAATCACATAGAAAATAACCAAAATAACATCAAATACTAGACATAAAATGATCACGCATAGTCAGAGGCGTAGTCAGGATTCGAGTATAATGAGGTCACAATTCGAACAATCATAGGTAGTAAATGATAAAATAGTATTAATCTAAGCCAACTCTATAATAGCAAAAAAAAATTCAACAAACAAAATGCTTATATTCAACCATAATAAACAAATGTCTGACATTGCCATTGTTTTAGAGATACTGCAATCAAATGGAAAATAACTAGCAACTAAACATAAAAGTAAAACCATGAAACTGATGTTCCTTTGGTTGCAGCTGACATTCAACAGGATACATATTAATAAATAGAAGCAAAAACATAGCTATACATGCATTCTTCTTGTTCATGTAGCTATCTTTCTATTTGTTCATTGCTTGTTCATGCTTCAACTTGTTCACGTTATATTTATTCATGTAGCTCGACAATTTTCTCATTTTACTCTAATATTTTCTTCATGCGAGTTGCTTCCTCGTTATCGATCATAATAGAAGATCGAGTGCTTGAATAAGTTTACAAATAATATTATGATACCATTTCCCTGTTATCCACCTAAATGTGGCAGTAAATGTCAATATTGGGAACCTTGGAAATAACCGTTTAATAAACATTATTTAATATATGTGGAAATACCAAGAATGCTTTAACAATATATCATGAAAAGAAGACATCAAATATGTAAACATGCGTAACCATATTCTGTACTTTCAGTTTATATACTAAATAACGATGTAATCCAAATTTGATATGACTTGAAATTAACTCCAAATTTAAATGGTGCATGTGCTACCGGCTCTACTAATCAATAATGTTTGGACTAATAAAGCATATACAGAAGACCATTCATTACTTATTTACCCTTATAATTGTCTGGGATGGGCTTAGCCCATATTACATATAATAATGCGGTTGTACTGATAATACTTGGCTATATATATATATATATTAGCCTACTATGTAACTTTATATTCATTCAGTTACATTCATTTTACAAAAAATAAAATTGTCCATTGCAAATTCTATTTTGGTATCAGAGCGCCAAAACCTAACGACATTTGCAAGATCCTCCACCGCTGCATCAGTGTTCATCTTCACATGCAAGAAAGGTTGGCATTGCCTTCCCTCCTCAATTTTTTGCATCATCATCCGAGAAGATACCATTTATCGCGTGTAGATCCCATCTTTTCAGTCATTCTTTTTCCCACTACTGTCGTGCCAAGTAGTGGAATCAGAGAATCTTCATCACCTTCCCCCATTGGTTGCAGTTTCACCCATCTGATCGTTTGTGATCATCATTTGGGTTTGGTTTCTGGTTGCAGAGATCACTACATCCAATAAGTTTGCCGTCCAAGAATCACTTAACGTGATTCTGGTTGCAGAACCATTGAATACAGCGAAATTGCCGTCCAAGAAACACGAGTTTGATCTCGTATCCTTCAAGAAACTGTCACCACCTGATTTGTATTGGTGCACTATCTTTTTTACCATCACTTTTCTCCTGCCATGGCAGGAGACAATCAGAGTATTGGTTCAGCCGCCGCAGGCAGTGCATCATAGCGATTTCCACCACAACACCATCCTTTAACCTCGTAAAACCAAAAAGTCATGTAATTAGTATTCCTCTTGATGAAGACAACTATATGTTATGGAGGTATCAAGTTGAAACCGCATTAAGAGGGTATGGATTACAAGAATACATACATGGTACCAAATCTGTTCCACCTGCTACAATTCAAGACAAAGTCGGAAACCTTGTGAGCAATAAAGATTATGTTATGCATCAAAAAAAGGATAGTCTATTGGCATCGTGGCTAATTTCTTCTATAAGTGCAAATCTCATATCACAAATCATTGGCAAGACAACATCGTATGAAATATGGAAAGCAATTGAACAGATTTTCAACTCGTAATCTGGAGCGAGAATTATGCACTACAGAAGCCAGTTGCATAGCATGCGCAAACAAAATAGTCTACGAGTGAATATCTTACCCAAAGGCACTTTGTGATCTATTGGCTGCTACTGGGCACAAGATACATCACTGGGGGTTTAGATGAGGAATATGAGTC
Source organism: Allium sativum (assembly GCA_030737875.1). Lineage (NCBI taxonomy): Eukaryota > Viridiplantae > Streptophyta > Magnoliopsida > Asparagales > Amaryllidaceae > Allium > Allium sativum. Next base: position 49,376,162 of record CM060912.1, on the reverse strand, counting down.
GATTGCCACTTTTGTTGCATCACAAAAGGTAGTTCCAGATCTTGAATATGTTCATTCGACACTATTGGCTCACCAAGGTAGAATTGAACAAAGAAAAATGTCATAACTAGAATTTTCAGTAAACTACACTTCTATGTCAAGAAACAAAATGCAACAGAAAGGAAATTTTGGTCAAAAGGATAATCAACCACAAAGGGGAGCTACTAATCAGAGAGGAAGAGGTAGAGGATGGAGCAGTAATAGGCCTAAATGTCAAATTTGCGAAAAATTTGGACATGTGGCAAATAAATGCTATTTCAGGTTTAACACCGATTACAACACTGGCCAGCAAAATCAAAACAATCAAAGGGGTCCTAATGTGAATTTGGCACAAGTTAATCCCATAAGAAACAGTTCAGAAGGATCAAGAATTCAAGGATCCAGCAATGATGATAATAGCAGAATTGATGATTCAAGTTTGGATGAATGGTACCCGAACAGTGGTGCCACAAATCATGTGACCAACAATTTACAAAATCTAAACCAAGGCAATAAAAACTACGCAGGTATGCATACTGTTTGTATGGGAAATGGTGAGACGACAAGTATATCTTATGTTGGTTGTGGGTACATTAGAGGTAAGAGGCAACTCTATCTCAATAATTTACTAAGAGTACCCAGTATTAGGAAAAATTTGATTAGTGTATCACAATTTGCTAATGACAACAAAGTATATTTTGAGTTTCACCCAAAGTACTGTCTAATTAGAGATATTCTAAATAAGGACATTTTATTACATGGTAAATTGGACACAGCGTGATACAAGTTCAGCAATGTGAAATCTGGCTACAGACCTATCACTGAAAATTCCTGTGATAATATTGGAATTTATCATGTAAATAGTAATGCTATGTTTGAATGTTGGCACAATAGATTAGGACATCCAAATTTGAAAATTATAAAACAAATGTTGAATGAAAATGAGATTAATAGCAGCAGATCTGTGGGGTCCAGCACCCATGCATTCAGACCAGGGACACAGGTATTACCTCTCATTTGTTGATGCTTTTACTAGATACACATGGATTTTCTTTCTCAAGATCAAGTCAGAGGCTTGTAAGATAACCATACAGTTCATCACATAAACAGAAAAACAAACAAACTGCATGGTCAAAACCTTGCAAACTGATGGGGGGGTCCGAGTTTAAACTCTTAACGGCTTATTTTGAAAGTAGAGGCATTTAACATAGGACTACTTGTCTATATACCTCGGAGCAGAATGGCTTAGTTGAGAGAAAACAAAGGCACATTGTAAAGACAGGGTTAACACTGATGTCACAAGCATCACTGCCCTTAAAGTTTTGGACAGAGGTATTTGCGACATCAGTGTACCTGATAAACAGGTTACCCACTACCATTCTTAAAGAGAAATGTCCCTATGAAATGCTATTTAAGACTAAGCCAAACTACAAAGAGTTAAAAACCTTTGGGTGCTTGTGTTTTCCACATCTTAGACCCTATAATAAGCATAAGTTAAGCCTAAGGTCCACACCATGCACCTTTTTGGGTTATGCAAATAATCAAAAATGTTTCAAATGTTTGGATGGTAGTGGCACACTTTTATATTTCTAGGCATGTGAAATTTAATGAGTCTGTATTTCCTTTTGCAGACAACAACATCAAAACAACTAAAAAAATAGTTGCTATAGAGAAACTGAGTGTATCACCACCAGAACTGGCTAAGTGGAATATCAGAAAACCTGATCAGGAAGACAAGGACAACACAGATGATGACTGTACTGTACCCAGCACCAGATCAAGTTTTAGCTCCTCAAATTCTCTGAACAACATGTACCAAGATGATGTTACTACTCAAGGGAATACAGGTATTAAAGAGAGTCATAATGATGAGGATACTACAATAAGTGGTAATCAAGCAAGCAGTCATAGCAGTGAAAACACAAACAATGGCAACACAGAAAGCTCAAGTGATCATGCACAACAAACTGGGGCAAACAAGCATCATATGTTGACTAGAGCTAAATATGGGATATTTAAACCAAAGTTATACACTGCCAATTTAGATGAGAGAGAGCCTATCAATTTTAAAGAAGCCATCAGCAATGAAAAATGGAGAATAGCCATGAGAGATGGATACAATGCATTACTGAAAAACTTAGAGTTTGGTTGAAGCACCAAAGCACAAAAACATCATTGGATGCAAATGGACCTACAAGCTAAAGAGAAAGCCTGATGGAAGCATAGAAAAATACAAAGCCAGACTCGTTGCAAAAGGGTATTCACAAGAGTTTGGATTTGATTTTACATTGACTTTCTCTCCAGTTGTAAATCCCACTACTATCAGGATTATGATAACTATAGCATTACATAATCACTGGATTATAAAACAATTGGATGTTCACAATGCATTTTTAAATGCAGATCTACATGAAGAAGTCTTTATTATGCAACCAGAAGGTTATGAGACTGGGAACAATAGAAATCTTGTATGTAAATTACATAAGTCTATCTATGGCCTTAAACAAGCATCTAGAGTTTGGTATGAGAAGCTCAAGTACACATTTGCAAATTTGGGATTTACTACGGCCAAGTCAGACAATTCTTTGCACATCAGAAAAAGGGGTGATAGCATGATATACATATTAGTATATGTCGATGATATACTTATAATTGGGAATGATGACAGAGAAATCAGTAACATCACAAAGCATATCAGTAATTCGTTTTCTATGAGGGATCTGGGAAATATAACTATTTCTTAGGCATTCAGATCATACAAAAATCCAAGGATGAAATATTACTATCCCAGAAAAAGTATATATTAGACATCTTAACTCGTGCTGGAATGGACAAGGCCAATCCTCTACCAACACCCATGACTACAAACTTAAGACTGTCTAAGCATAAAGGTGAGGCAATTGAAGATGCAAGATTCTATCGAAGTATAGTCGGGGCATTGCAATACGTTACTGTTACGAGACCAGAAATTTGTTACAGCATGAATAAAGTGTCATAATTTATGCAAAATCCCATAAATGAACACTGGTGTGCAATTAATTCTTCGTTATCTAAAAGGCATTTTAGATTATGGATTAAAATTAAAGACTTGTAAAGAAATTAGCCTACAGGCATACAATGACTCCGATTGGGCTTCTGATCCTGATGATCGACGGTCGACGTTAGGGTATTGTATATATATGGGTTCGAATCCGATTTCCTGGTGCTCAAAAAAGCAAGAAACGATTTCACGTTCCAACACTGAAACCGGATACAGATCAGTAGCAAGCACAGCAGCTGAAATCATGTGGACTAACTCGTTGACTAGAGAGCTAGGATTCCAATCGAAGAAGAAACCCACGATTTGGTGTGATAATATGAGCATAGTGTCTCTTTCTGCTAATCCTGTACAATGTGCATGCACAAAGCATATAGAGATTGATCTATACTTTGTGCGTGAGCAAACTATTGCTGGACAATTGGAAGTTAATTGCATTCCAGCATACTTTCAAAGAGAAGACGTTTTGACAAAATCCCTCTCTGCTAAGAATTTTCGGAGGATGCATGGGGATTTATGTGTTGTTGATGACGACGGCGTAAAGGAAGAGGGTGGAAAACCCTAGCCGAAATTGCGGGAGGCTAATAAAGCATATACAAAAGACCATTCGTTACTTATTTACCCTTATAATTGTCTGGGCTGGGCTTAACCCATATTACATATAATAATGCAGTTGTACTGATAATACTTGGTCATATATATTAGCCTGCTATATAACTTTATATTCATTTATTTACATTCATTTTACAAGAAACAAAATTGTCCATTGCAAATTCTATTTTGGACCAATGAGAATAATCACTTCTATACCAATTGTTAACCTTCTTTTTTAATGTTACGTATATCATTTTTCCTACGTTTTTAACTTTAAAAAATATGCGGAACATTTAGATTAATTTACCTTGATCTAATCTTGCATTCCTGGTGTGTACTTCAAAGATTTTATAGGCCCTACATATCTTTGGTTTATTTGCATAAACAAGGATGAGTCAGAGTCCCTATATTCTACCAAGAAAGAGAACCTTATTGTCTTCAATTGTTAAATTAGGGAAACCTTGCTGCAAATGCCAAGTCTAATATTAGAACAACTACCGTCTGGAACAAAACATGAAAAATATGTTCTTTCTATGCGCTAAAATGTGATGCATAGAATTTGGTTGCATGAACAAGAGAGAGGCATTCCGCATTATGTGTATGGCAAGTAATACAATGCATATCGATGTCCAAAAAAGGAGGCAAGAATGGAAATGAGCTACACTGAAGCAACTGCAGTTGTTGTTTGGACATAACAGAACTCAAGAAGAGTGGATTGTTAGTAGTAGCAAATACTGAAGCCAGCTGATAAAGAGCATGACGATGCAAGCAATATAAAGTAGCAGTAGCATATTGAAGCAACAAACCAATGCAATGAAGTACTTGCATTATGAACTCAATTACGACACAGAGCATAAAGTGCAATTTTAGAATAAATAAAATGTAGCAGCCAAAATGCATATATCAAAAGCCTAAGCTGAAACAACAAAAACAAGGTCAAAAGATGAATCTATAGAGGATACGTGCAAGCATAGGCGCATGGATAAGTCGATTGACCATTCCATATTCTATATTAGGTCCGCAACCGAAACTCTCATATCAGCAATCATATTTCTATAAGAAAAACAAACCATGTTTGAGTCGCTTTACTGTGTTATTGTCTGAATTGCAATATGTTAGGCTTACTTTTTTTTTTCTTTCTCTCAATTGAGGTAATATAATAGTGCACTAAAAATAAGGTTAAGAGTTAAAACATATAATATTAATAGTGGGTAATATTCATGAGTTAAACATAATCCATGTATCTTTTTATGGTGGTTACAGATTTTCTTCAATCTACCTTGTTGATTTTCTAGATTGATGGAGGAATGTATGCACGAAACCTTGGGTGGTAGAATATTCAAGCCCACGTTATAATGATTCTGGCTTTTATGCTGGCTTCTCTTTTGCCATGGGTTCTTAATAAATCAGGATTTTATCTTGTATTAGGTAGCTCAAATGTTGATGTGAAGGTTTACGTAGCTACTTTACTAAGGTAGCTCAAATGCTGCATTAAGTAAACAATTGTTACATTTTCATTTATTATATATTCAATTTGGCTTTTGTTGGTACGCTTTTTGGTCAAAGTCGTCACACGTGAAATCTTTGATTAACAATACGCTTAAGTATTGGGAATATCGCCAGAAGACAGGAAGCGATTTGGTTGAAGTCGCATCGCAAACAAAGAATGGCTTGATACTCCTAATAGATGATCTCTTTTGGGTCCGAAACATCAATTACGGGTCTTTTCCCCGTAACACTTGTAGCCCTATGAATTAGCTTCAGGTACAACTTTCGTCTGGTGAAAATGGACTTACGGTTTGGAAGTTACTCCCGTTTCCGTGAACGAGCGCAGAATTGAAAACTTGGATTTTGGAATTGACTTGGACCAACCGGGTCGAATCGGGTGCATCGCTTCGGATCAGAGGAGGAAAACCCGTTCCCACACAGGAAGCTCGAACTTGGACTCTAGCTCACATCGGTTCGGATCGAGCTAGACCGAACCGACCCGCCTCCCAGACGTTCAGAAAAGCATGTTATCTTCAGATCGAGGACATAGCTCCAGACTACATCGAAGGAGAGAGGATCCGATCCGAACCGCCGGGACCTATTTCTGCACAACAGCTTTGACCGATTCCAAAGGAGAAAACGCCTCCTACTTGCATAGATCAGCTTCCACATGGCATAACACGATTTCGAGAGGTTTTCTCCACGTTCTCCACTACAATTCAGGATTCTTGGGATGCGCGCCACGTGGCATTTGACCCGAGCCTCTCCACCCCTATAAATACACCAATTGAAGGCAAATAGAAGGAGTTTTTAGCACTAACTCCTCACGGCTTCCACCATTGTTCCTCGCAAGGTTATTGCACAACACATAAGCCAAATTAAAGATTAGTACACGAGGATTTAGTGTATAATCTTCATTTTTCTCATTTCTTTTCATTGTACATAAGAGTACTTCGTGTATAAATCTGAACAAATTGTACTTGTAAATTCTTAGGATTTAAGAAGAGATAAAGTGGACATAGGCTTGGTTTGAGCCGAACCACTATAAAAACTTCGTTTGTCTCCTGTTATTTACTGTTTTCTGCATTCTGTGATCGGTGATTTGTGATTGTGAGGACTTTACATTGCATTTGGGTGTTAGTACCACATTCTGGTCTAACATTTTGGCGCCAGGTAGGTGGCACACGCTTTTATTTCTTCTTCTAGTTTGAAAGGAATCAGAATGCTTATCTATTGGATCAGTGGCCAAACGAAAGATTCCTCGTACGAAGGATGAAGGCACAAGAAACGAGGCAAGCTATGAAGCTTTCTCTCATGGAAATCCATCATCATACTTAACCAGAGAGGAGATGGATGGCGTTCTCACTGAACTGAGAGCTCAGATGGCAAGACAAGATGATCTCCTTCGAAAACAACAGGAGATGATGGATGAATTCTTTACTTGGATGGAAGGTAGGCTGAGCGGAAACATACAACTTCCTGGAAATGACTTGGAACTAGCTCGAACAGCTGAAACCAACCGGGTCGGATCGGTCCTTATCCGACCCGCACCCATCGCAGCAAAGCTGACTTCAGTTCAAGCAAACACATCTAACTAGATCAGATCGGAACCGATCCTAACTGGTGGCACAGATGGAACAAGGGTCCCCCTCAGCATTTTGCGGCTGTAGCACTTAACGCACTGGATGGAGATGTTGCCAACCTCAGAAACTCAGGTCAAGCACGACCAATATCTGCCCCGGTTCGAATGGGCAATAACACACAGCGTTATCCTCAAGCTCCCAGTTCAGAACAGGTCAACCAGACCGGTTCGGTCCCTACGACCCACAGACCATCGATCCGAACCAAATGACTTTCCAAGCACCCCATGCATTCCCAAACTCTTCTGGACTTAACGCTGGGGGCACCAGCTCTGATCTTGGCAGCTTTCAAAAACTCTTTGAGCGCGACCGACTCGCCAATCTCATTCAACGCCTTTGGAGAGGCCGCACTTATCAGAATGACATGGATGACGTCAATCACAATCCATTCACGCAAGAAATCAGGAATTCTCGCAATCCTTCAGATTTCAAACTTCCAGTTCTAGAGCCTTATAACAGTAGGACGGATACTACCGCACATCCGATACGCTACAAAAGGAATATGGAAGTTCAATCAAGCATCGGAAAACATTATGGCAAAATGCTTCCCCCTCTTTTTATTGATATAACTGCTATGTGGATTCGGCAGCTAGGAACGGAATCGATCAACAACAGAAACACGTTGGTTGCTTGCTTTATTGAACAGTTTCGGATCCACATCGCTCGACCCAAGAACGTCATGTCGCTTACTACAGTCAAGTAGACGCCCACAGAAACTCTGCGTTCATTTCTGGAAAGATTCAACGTTGTAGCAGCATCAGTTGATCGTCCTGAACCATCCATGGTATTGATGGCAGCAGTATCCAGCGTTCTAGAAAACTCGGAGTTCAAAAAATCTTTGCATCGAGACCCGCCGCGTGATCTCAGCGAATTCTACCTTGAAGCAGACAGATTTCTACGTGAAGAAGATGCAACGTCCCAAAAGGACGTTCTCGATGTCAACATGCTTAAAGACGGAGGACCGTCTAACTCTGGAAAAGGAAAGGGAAAACTGCTGTCAAGAATAACCACAACACTCAACCTTGGAGAGGGCCCAGTTACGAAAAGTACATTGAACTCAGTGCTTCGCTATTTGACATCTACATGGACACAAACGGTGCCATATCCTACCCAAAGCCTTCCACGAGGGAGCCATCGCAAAGAGAATGTGATTCTGGAAAACATTGCATATTCCATGATATGGATGGTCATGACACGAATAATTGTAGGCATCTATGAGATCTGATTGAGGAACGGGTTAGACGTGGAGAGCTACCCGAGTATGTGAAACAACCAACAGCACTTGCATCTGCACTGCCACCTCCTGCTTCCCGGAGAGGGAATGACCCGGGATCGAGCTCTTGTGGGCTCATCATCAACTGATCTGGATTGGATCAGTCTGCATTTCTTAGGATTTAAGATATGTTTTTGCTTTTTTAGGTTTTCCGATTGGCTAAATCGGAGTACACGCGCACGGGGTTAGGATTTAACCCCAAAGCGTGCTTTGCACTCAATGATAAACCAATCAAGATTTGATTTGGTTTTTTATTTTGAATTGAATAAATTGAATAAGGAAGGACTTTCCGAGCATGGATTATGTTTGGCAAATTTAAGGATCTTGTTGGGTTGTGACAGGATTCTCAATCTTAATTAAAGTATGGCTTATACTTATCTCGAAACCCTAGGTATAGATTGTGCTTAGGGATTGACTATCTTGTCAGGTTGTGGCAAGTATAGCTCTATCTCGGTATGAATATGGATTATACTCCGTTCGATATCCAAGTATGGATTATACTTAGGAACGACGAATGGTCTCGTCAGAATCTGGTAAAGGATCTCAATTAAACTCGAGTATGGCTTATGCTCAGTTTGAACTTCCCGGTATGGATTATGTCTGGAAGGTTAGCTCCTATCCCAGGTCATGGCAGAATGATTCAAACGTCCCTCGAGTATTGTTTATGCTCAGTAGGATGACCAAGCATGGTTTATGCTCGAAGAGGTTAAGAAAAGCTATCAGGATTTGACACATCTATTCGCCTCTTTTTGTCTTTGCAGGTACGGATTATACCTGCAGCTGGTAGGCCCGGTGAGGCCTTGGATTTCTTGTATTATCCAGAACACATTTTCCTTCAACCAGCAAGATATGTTCTGGGGGAAAACATATTGGTACGCTTTTTGGTCAAAGCTGTCACACGTGAAATCTGTGATTAACAATACGCTTAAGTATTGGGAACATCGTCAGAAGACAGGAAGCGATTTGGTTGAAGTCGCATCGCAAACAAAGAATGGCTCGATACTCCTAATAGATGACCTTTTTTGGGCCTGAAAACATCAATTACAGGGATTTGCCCTGTAACTCTTGTAGCCCTCTGAATTACTTCAGGTACAGCTTTCGTTCGGTCAAAACGGACTTATGGTTTGGAAGTTACGCTTGTTTCCATGAACGGGCGCATAACTAGAAACTTGGATTTTGGAATTGACTTGGACCAACCGGGTCGGACCGGCACACCGCTTCGGATCGGAGGAGGAAAATATGCTCCCACACAGGAAGATCAGACTTGGACTCTAGCTCACATCGGTTCGGATCGAGCTAGACCGAACCGACCCGCCTCCCAGATGCTCAGAAGAGCATGATATCTTCGGATCGAAGACATAGCTCCGGACTGGATCAGAGGAGAGAGGATTCGATCCAAACCGCCGGGACTTGTTTCTGCACAATAGCTTTGACCGATTTTAAAGGAGCAAACGCCTCCTACTTGCATGGATCAGCTTCCACATGGCATAACACGACTTGGAGAGGTTTTTCTCCACATTCTCCACTACAATTCGGGATTTTTGGGATGCGCGCCATGTGGCATCCGACCCGGAGCCTCTCCACCCCTATAAATACACCAATTGAAGGCAAATAGAAGTATTTTTGAGCACTAACTCCTCAAGACTTCCATCATTGTTTCTCGCAAGGCTATTGCGTAACGTAGAAGCCAAATTACATATTACTACACCAGGATTTCGTGTATAATCTTCATTTTTGTCATTTCTTTTCATTGTAAACACGAGGACTTCATTTATAAATTTAAACGAATTGTACTTGTAACTTCTTAGGATTTAAGAAGAAATAAAGTGGACGTAGGCTTGGTTTGAGCCGAACCACTATAAAAAATTCGTGTGTCTCCTGTTATTTACTGTTTTCTGCATTTTGTGATCGGTGATTTGTGATTGTGAGGACTTCACATTGCATTTGGGTGTTAGTACCACATTCTGGTGTAACAGTTTTAAAGAGTAGATTTCTAACTTTTCAGCACTATATACAATCAGAATCTCATTTCATGGTTTATATTTCACTACTAATATCGATTTTAAATGTAAAAAACATACCTCATTTTTAGCAATCTTTTAACCGATTTTCTTTATATTAGACGCGCAAAAGCGTGTCAATAATGCTAGTTTGTCCAAAATGCTTGTTCATCACCTAATCTCAACTCAATTATAGAAGTTGGGTACAAAAAAAGATATGACATAAGAGTGCAAGCCTAATTTAAACATATCTTAGCATCCCAATAGTTTCTGAATCAGTAAATTATAAAGTACAATTAACATTATTGCATTTTCTTTCAGAATATAAAAATCCGAAATCCATACAAAAGCTTAAGCCAACGAACTGAAGCTGCCTTTTGGCCTAGCAAACTTCAAAATTTTGTGAATCACTTCAAATGAAAGTTATAGCTTAAGTTTTAGGCTTTTCGAAATATGTAAAACAATCAAAATAGGACAGACAGATCAAAAGTTATGAACATAATGGTTCAGCTCAGTTTCACGAAATTCTCATTTCAGGACAGCGACACCATTTAATGTTTAATACTTTATAAACCCCAAAATTTTGGAAAGTGACAGACTTCAAAGTTTTTATTCATGCTGTTGTTTAATTAACGGAAAAGGAATCGATCAAATCGAATTATTACATCTCAAGTTATAGCGTTAGTAGGAAGCACAATAATCTCTTTTTTCTTTTTTTGTGAAATTATCATCCCTTAAAAAATATTCCTCAGTTCCATATTAAATTTATCATTATCTTATTTCGACTTAAATATCCAATTCTCCTTCATTTCATAAGTTTCAAATATTTAGAATTTCATTTGAAATGTTTGTTAACTCTTTTTTTTATAACCCTTTACTTTTAGATGTTATTACATCAGGTGGTAATAAAGTACAAACAACAAGAACAAGATCAATTCCAAGATATCATGAAACACTATAAAGAAGCAATAGACTGTACAGGGTAGGTAATTCAAAAATAAGGCAATTCTGTTTTTTACAGAGGTTCCATTATAAATCTATTGAAAACTACACCTACGAACGTCAGCACATTCACTTATAAAGAAATTATTCAATGATTTTTGCATTAAAACTTTAAAACCAGAAAATTTTAGTCATGCAGTCTCCACTATTAGTGATATTAGAGATGGATACCTAATGATTATTGATAAAGATGTTGTGTGTAGGCTTGCCTGGCATTGAAACAGCTAGTTTTGTGAATGAATACTTCTGTTCTTATGCATGTAAACATATGATATAGCTCAGATTTTGCCTCGTTATTAGTGATATAATATTAAAAAAAAAATGCTTTAGATGAATCGGTTTCATTATCGCTCATGCCATAATGATTTGAAATGAAAAAAAAATCAAAAACAATATATACTGAAACCTAAATCAACAAATCAATAATAAAAAATTCAAAGATCAATAACGTACTTGAAACAAAAGGATATTTCCGTAGAATTGAAACAAATAAATGGAAATAAAAAAACGAACAAAGAAACAGAAATCAATCAATTAATAACATACCTAAGATTCGCGTTGAGAAAGATTCATCTCTGCCTACTAATCGCATTTATATTTAAAGGAAAGATGATTTAGACGAGGAATGATAGCAAAAATTGTGGCTAGGGTTTTAGCAGTTGTTAAATGAGGAAGGATCGAATAAGAGAGGGAATCGAATAGGAAAGGGTATTGTGTGAGAAGACGAGGATGGTAAGTATGTTGATCCTAATTGAATAAGTCAAGTACGAAATGTTTCCAATTGCCTAAGTTACGCTATGTTCTAATTATATAATTTTGATATGATATCAGAAAAGTAAATATTTGTACATCACTAAATAAGCGACATATTATTTTAATTGAAAACTTAAATTCAATCAAATGATGGTTGGTAAATATAATTATAAAGTCAATTTTATTAAAATCACAAAATGATTACATTTCATTTTAACTACTTTCGAATTGCATCAGGTAATTATAAAATAAATTGTTCGATTTTCCCAATAAAATTCTACATATTTAAGCTATAAATTTGGTTATTTTATGATAATTATTTCATCCAAATTATATCAGAATTATTAACTTGTATATCTCATCAAAAGTATATTTCAAATATTTTAAAACAAATCAGCATATACGTTCTGTGACACCCTACGTCTGTTAATGTCACTCATTATCATAATCCATTAAGTTTCGTGAATCATTATAGGTAAACAGAAACATTACAAGACAGATATAAAATAACAGCGAAATTAAAACTTTATTAAATAGAAAAGCTTCGTGGTCCAAATCCGATTACATAATAAGTCTGAAATACTGAAAACTCATTACATCAACATAAAACTTTTGTCTTGTACCAAAATCATCATCAGAGTACAATAATACATAAAAAGAGCATAATCCCCAAAATATAGCCATAGTAGAGAAGATACGAAATCAAGCGGTACATCTAAGCAGCACCAAGCAGAATGAAAGAAGAATCCTGATCAAGCTTGAGTATTCCCACCCTGAGAACCTGGGGGAACAGAAGAGAGAGAAGAGGAAACAAAACGGGTCAGACATAAAGTTTTGCGAGTCCAGTTACATTTAGCATATAAATAAGTAAAAGCATCATGACAGACATATAAATCGGATGAGAGAGATAACAGTGCCATATGACAGGTATAACAAAGTAAACAGGATAAACAGAACAGAACATGTATTGCGCTTCTCTAATACTTTTCTCTACACCAATACTAGCATAACAAGAACAAGATGATCCAAACAAGTACAAGATGGTAAACTTAGGTGTACTTCTACTGAGAGGTTTTTACCCCATACAATAACAGGTAGTCCAATAGAACTAACAGGTGTTACCCCCAACGATAATAATGGGCTCCTAAACAATAAAGACTAAATGTACCCTAATTATTACCCCCGATCGATCAGCTCCCTACCTCGTAGATACCCTGTGTTGGCTCCACAATAGGATGTATCACTTCCTAAAGTGGCAACCCTTTATTTACAAGATGTGCGCAAACCATATATACAGGTGTCACAGCGTCTTAACCTCCCTGGACCGGACCCATGCACGCACATTACCCTGTCGGAATGCACCGCCCACACCGTCCCTTAGATGGACCTCTTACAACCAACTCAGTAAGCGTGCCCTGACCCCGACCTAGTTCGGGGTTCTCCGATTGATACCAAGATAGGTTACCAACAAATACGGGTCCCACATACTGGATGATACAAGCTTCCCCATAGGCTTGCATCCCCACTACTAGTATTTCCTCAGATTATGCCTACTAGTTTAACAAGATTGCATAACCCCAATAGGTTAAATTTTTCGGGTTTATATGTATAACCCGTCCCCACATATTTAACAAGATTAACTTAACCCTCCCACTAATTTCAAGCAAGTTTACTTAACCCCTACCGAAGTTAATAGGTTCTTGTAATCCTCACATATTCAAATCGGTCAAGTATTACCATTCATTCATTTATGGTTATTAATGTGCTAGACCTCTCACATTAAGTCTACCACTTGTGGATGCTAGATATGTCGGTTGGTTCCAGGAAGACTTCTACCACAAGTCAGACTTAACCTCGTGTCTTAGCATCGTTACGTGTACGTTTATGCACTTAGAACCCCTCACATTTGATTTACCACTTGTGGACGCTGGATATGCCGGGCAGTTCCGAGAAAACTTCTACTACAAGTGTAATCTAACCTCCTGTCTAAGCGCGATTATAGTTTCTAATTACTGTCAATCTAGGCATGTTCATTATTAACCAATTTCGTGTTTATTATGCCCCAAATCCTCATTTGATCCACGACACAAGTTATGCACAGGTTAAGGTTTAGACTAAGATATGGATTATGCCCCCAAATTCCCAAGTTATGGCTCAAGGTATAAACTATGCCAAAAGTTTCCCAATCATGCTCTAATATAAGTTATGCCCCAAATTAACATTCCCCACGTTCCTAATTTCGTGCGCTCGCGTATTTCAGCTCTAGGCCTAGGCTCGAAGGTAGCCTGGCTATAAAATAAAAAGGGAAAGAGAGGGAGAAGAGAACGAGAATAGGCATAGCAAATAAAACTGGCATATGATGATAGAATAGGTCATACTTAACAGAATAGGTATACTGTGACATGATTAGGCAAGCTAACAAAATATGCATACGATGACATGATAGGACAAACTAACAGAATAGGGATATCATGAATAGGCATACTGAGATCTAAACAGTGAATTAAGTTTACAAAAAATGGTAAATATGTTATGATTTCAGATTACTAATAGGCATAGCTTAGATCCAAACTTATAAACGTGCCAAGATTACATTTTAGATGTTTATATCTAAAAGCAACATAAACTCAATGTGATTGGATCTAAAGAATAGATAATTGATTATAGATGTTGTAGCACATATCTTTGAATACATACAACTTATTGTTAAAGAAGAATAGGCTAGATAAAACTGTGTTGGGCAGCACCTCGTTGTCGCCATTGATTTAGATGAATAAAACAATGTGATTAAGGTCCTTTACATAACCATCTTCCAATGAAGCAAGACACACGGCAGGTCCAGATTCGTCCCGAGGGGACGAGGGTCGATCTCGGGATAGACATAGGGGTCGACACCCATAGGGCACGGGGTTGACCCCCAACGGGCCAAATTCCTGTTCCTTCCGCCTACAGTTTTCAAAATATTTTGAATTCTGGATAATGTTTGTTTACATATATTTCTCTTGTATGTATACAAACTTCAAACCTTAATAACTTTCTCGTACGATGTCCGTTTTGCGCAAACTTAAGTGTCTATCCTGACCAGAATTCCGAGACGAATCCAATGCGTATTCCATTTTGCTTAATTCCCAATATTTAATTAAGTATTCTTTAGTTTATCAATTTTAGTGTTGTTTAAATTATGGGGTGTTACATTCTCCCCTACTTAAAGGATTTTGTCCCCGAAATCTCTAGGTTATGAAGAATGTATATCCTAACATCCACATCAATCTACTCATCCACCAATCACAAGCATCCATTGTCCTTAAAAAGATTTCTAGTGCTTGTATGAACATATGTAAAGGTGTGTATGTATATGTCCCTATACTAATGAAAAAGATCAGGCGGTCTACTGATTCAGTTGAGCTCCTTAATGCAATGTATGTTAGTGCCATGAATCCAACATGTATGCAAATAGTCCTATTATAACATGTAAGTTCTATATGTGTGCACAATCATTCATCCAAATGTAACATCCGTATGATGAAACACCAACTTTCATCCATTAAAAGAAAAATATATGCATATCCATCCATATGCAGTATGAGAGTGATTAAGCCGATCTAGTGCCTAATGTGTGTGTATATGTATCCGCAGGCAACCACTAGCAAACACTTGCATCTTCTTGCATCCATCAAACATAACATGTCTCAAACACATGTTTACGTCCATGGGTTCCCTAACTAAAGGTCGAAGATTCGATCGAAAGGATATACTTAGACAATAGAAACAAGCATGAATAAAAGCTTTGGAAAAGAAGTTAAGAACATATCCCTGAAAAGGAAAGGGTACGAAGCACGAATCTTGTCTTCAATCTCTCAAGTTGCATCCTCTGTCAACACCCCACTGAACTTTCATCAACTTGACCTGTCGGTTGCGTAGCTTCTTAACCTCTGATCCAAGAATATGGGAAGTAACTCGTCTAACTGTCGCCTCCCGTTCTACCTCCACTTCCTCAAACATACTCGACTCAACTACTTCTACCGTATCATGCAAGCATTTCCGTAAATGAGAAAAGTGGAAAACATCATGAATGCCTGACAGTCTCTCTAGTAGCTTTACTCTATAGGCCATTTGGCCAATCCTTTATGTTATGGGAAATGACCCTACAAACCTTGGTGCCAATTTCCCTACAGATCCGAAGTGAACAACATTCCTCAAAGGTGATATGTTGATGAAGACCATGCTCCTACCTCAAACTCAGTGTCAGTCCTTATCCTATCTGCATAGGACTTCTGCCTGTCCTGAGCTGTCTTCATGCGCCTGGGTATAAGATCAATCTTCTCTGAAGTCTCCCCAATCATCTCAGGTCCATGTAGAAGCCTTTCTGTAGATTCCCACTAACAAGTTGGTGATCTATAGGGTCGTCCGTACAATGGCTCGAGGGGCGCTATGCCAATACTAGCCTGGTAACTGTTGTTGCAGGCGAACTCTACTTTTGGAAGATGCTCTTCCCAAGTCCCTCAGAAGTCTAGGATACACAGTCTTAAAAGATCCTTAAGAACTCTATTCACCCTTTCCGTCTGTCCATCGGTCTGAGGGTGATAAGCGGTGCTCAAACACAATTGTGCACCTAATGCCTCTTGCAAGCCCCACCAAAATTCACTGGTAAATATGGGGTCACGATTAATCACAATACTAGAAGGTACTCCATGTAGACAGACTATCCCACGAAGATAAAATGCTGCCAATCATGTTGTTGTCCTCTTTTCTTAGTAAGCCTGTCAACTACAACCCAAATACTGGTGTTGTCTTTCCTCGATCTAGGCAAACCATCAATGAAATCCATAGAGACGCTCTCTCACTTCCACTGTGGGACTTCTAAAGGGTGAAGTAAACCATCGGGCTTCCTTTGCTCAGCTTTCACTTGCTGGAAAATCAAACATCGAGAAACAAATTCTGCTACGTCTTTGTTTATCCTAGCCCAAAAGAAAACCCTCTTCATATACCTATACATCTTACGCCACCGGGATGAGTAGTCATCCTAGAATGATGGCCTTCCTCAAGGACTCTTTTCAACAAACACCTGATTCGGGGACACAAAGCCTTCCGTCTCATCGCAACCACCCTCTATCATCCATGGAATATCTACTGAGGAGACTAGATGTCTCCCCTCTACTGAGCTTATCCAAGATATCTGCTAGCTGTGGGTCATCACGCTGTGAAATCCTTATCTGATCCAATAGAGTAGGTCGCACCTCTAATGATGAAAATAAACCAGGTGTAAACTCGGTGGACGGTCTAAAATAAAAAGTCAATATAAACTCCAAGCTTTTTCTCACCACAAATAGAGGACTCAAAGTCATCCTCTGCCTACTCAATGCATCTGTCACCACATTACCCTTGCCAGGGGTATACGAAATCTCAAAGTCATAGGACACTCCATCCATCTTTGTTGCCTCAAATTGAGATCCTTCTGCGAGAACAAGTACTTGAGAGATTTATGATCAGTGTACAACTCGAACTTCTCTCCAAATAGATAATGGCGCCAAGACTTGAGCGCGAATACTAGGGCAGCTAACTCTAAGTCATGGGTAGGGTAGTTCTTCTCATGAACTCTTAATTGTCTACCTCTACAACAAACTACCCTTCCCTCTTGCATTAGAACCGCACCAAGCCGTATATCACATGCATCAGCGTATACTACGAACACTTTGTTCCCGTCAGGCAAGGTCAAGACTGGAGTTGTTGTCAGAGCCCTCTTCAATCGTTGGAAAAACATCCTCATATTTTATATTCCAAGAAAATGTCAGATTCTTCTTCGTCGGTCTGGTGAGTGGGGCTGATACCTTTGTGAAGTCCTTAATGAACTTCCAATAATAGCCCACTAAACCAAGAAAACTCCTAATCTCCGTTGCATTCTTTGGGATCTGCCAATCTTGAACTACAACTACTTTCGCTGGATCTATTGCTATTCCTTCTTTAGAGACCACATGCCCTCGAAATCTCACTTCTTTTCTCCAAAAATGACATTTGGTGAATTTTGACTTAAGCTGGTGCGCATGGAGAGTTTTCAAAACCTCACTCAAAGGTAGGGCATGCTCTTCCTCGTTCTTCGAGAAAATCAAGTTATCATCAAAAAAGACCACAATGAACTTATTTAGGAACTCCCGAAACACCCTACTCATCAGATCAACAAAATAGGCAGGTGCATTCGTCAACCCAAAAGGCATGACGAGCCACTCGAAGAAACCATTTGGAGTCCTAAAAGAGGTTTTGTCTATACTGTCCTCGGTCACCCTCAGCTGATGAAATCCCGTGGCCAAGTCCAACTAAGAGAAAACAGATGCACCAACAAGCTAGTCAAATAGATCATCTATCCTCGGAAGTGGATGCCTATTCTTCTTGGTGATCTTATTCAACTCTCTATAATCCACGCATAAGCGAAGCGAACCGTCCGCTTTAGTCGCGAATACTACTGAAGCACCCCATTTAGATATGCTTTGCCTAATAAACCCTTTCTCAAGTAGATCCCCTACTTGCTTGTTGAGCTCCCTCCTTTCTCTTGGAGCCATGTGGCGCACAGGCAATGCAACTGGCTTTGCATTGTCTACCTAGTTTATACGAAAATCAATCTCGCGCCTCGAAGGTAATCCTAGAACCTCCTCAAAAGCATCAGGATACTCACAGACTATTGGTACAGATCATAGATCATCGATAGATGCATCAAGCGACTCTAGGAAACTAAGCATGACAGACCCCTTAGGGTCATAAGAAATCTCAAGGTCCTCCCATGGCAAGTCAAAAGTCTAACACTCTTCTCTCACAATCCAGGATGACACCTTACATGGCTAGCCAATCCTCCCTAGAATCAAACCATGGCCCCTGATACCAAGCACATACCGTCACACTCAAACTCGACTCCTAACATAGATTTTTCAAACCCTGACAAATCATAGACAAATGAGCCGTACCACCAATGTGGTTGAAGACAGCTACGGGAGCCAAAACCATACAAGTACTATGGTGTAGAGACTCAACCATAGAATCAGATATAAAAGAATGTGAAGCGCCAGAATCAAAAAGAGTTCTAACAGGATGATTGGAAAGAGAAATCAAACCTTCAACGGAAACTTTCCTACCTCTATCTGCTACACTAGCCACGAGAGCATGCGTCTGCCCTCCAGAAGGTCCTCCCTTTTGGCCCTGTCTTGCTTCTTCGAGCAATTCTTAACAAGATGTCCAACCTCTCCACAATAGAAACAAGCGTTCTTTATTTTCTTGCAATCACTGATCACATGACCCCCGCTTCCGCAATGATGACATTTCCTCTTATCTCGAGCTTTGCCATTCTTTTCGCCCTTCTTTTGTTGTTGTTGTTCTTTCTTTGGCCACACTTTCTTGTTTTGTGTTCCCTCAACCTTAGCCTCTTTCTTTTCACCTTTATCTTCTTCATGCATTAATGTCATATCGACGAGTTTCTCAAAAGTTGCTCCCATCGGAATATGAGACATAGCCAACCTATGGAGGGGTTCATTCAATCTTCTAGCAAACCTTAAAGCTTTCTTGTGTGGGATATTTGCTATATCCAAACCAAATCTCACCAATTGATTAAACTTTTTAACATACACCTTGACAGACATGGCCCCTTGCTTAAGTGCCAAAAACCTTTCCATTTGCATACTTTGCTTGGCTTGAGAAAGAACTTCATCTCGAATCTCTGTCGGAAATTATCCCAAGTTTCGACTGGACGTCCCGCCTGCGTCACTTCCCACCAAAACGAGGCCTCATCCTTCAGCTGCCAAACGACTAACTAAATCTTCCGACGATCGTCAACTTCGAAAATTCCAAACAAATACTCCGTCTCTTTAAGCTAATTCCATACTTCTACGAAAGTCATAGTTCCTCTGAATAGCTTCCCGCCCATAGCACAGAAATCTTTGCATATCTTAGAGAAATTATCAGCACGCGGAAAAGGAACAATGGCTGCAGCTGGAGGAGGGCGTCTGCTTGGCCTTCGGCAGGTGCCATAGCATCCAGATACCTACAAAACCAAGCTGGTATCTGAATGCCCTTAGGAATATTAGGTTCTCCAGACATGTTGAAAAAGAAAACGAAAAAAGCATTCAAGCAGAGAATCGAAAGATATTTCATATAGCTTTGGGGAGTATATTTCTCAAAACATACTTTCTTTTGAAAATGCCTTTTTTAAAAACCTTTTTGAGAACAATTTTCAAAATCATTTATCCGATCTGGTAACCTTCATCTCTAATACTAAATGTGACACCCCACGTCCGTTAATTTCACTCTTTATAAGAATGCATTAAGTTTCGTGATGCGTTATAGGTAAATAGAAACAGAAACATTACGAGAGATATAATATAGCAGCGGAATTAAAACTTTATTAAATAGAAAAGCTTCATGGTCAAACCCAATTACATAATAAGTCTGAAATACTGAAAAGTCGTTACATCAACATAAAACTTCTGTCCTGTACCAAAATCATCATCAGAGTACAATAATACATAAAAAGAGCATAATCCCCAAAATATAGCCATAGTAGAGAAGATACGAAATTAAGCGGTACATCTAAGCAGCTCCAAGCAGAATGAAAGAAGAATCCTGATCAAGCTTGAGTATTCCCACCATCAGAACCTTGGGGGTGGACGGAAGAGAGAGAAGAGGAAACAAAATGGGCCAGACATAAAGTCTGGCGAGTCCAGTTACTTTTAGCATATAAATAAGTAAAAGCATCATGATAGGCACATAAACTGGATGTGAGAGATAACAGTGTCGTATGACATGTATAACAAGGTAAACAGGATAAACAGAACATGCATTGCACTTCTCTGATACTTTTCTCTGCACCAATACTAGCATAACAAAAACAAGATGATCCTAACAAGTACAAGATGGTAGACTCAGGTGTACTTCTTGTAACACCCCGCCTCCGCTAGGGTCACTCGCAAAGGAATGCACTAGCTTTAGAGGGGCATTATTGGTAAACATGCACAGAAATATCACAAGACAGAACATATATATAAAAATAGCGGAAGTAAAATCAAACTTTCATAACATGAATAAATAAGGTCTAAAGCCTTTTACATCAGAGTACATCAAAACCTGTCTTGCAATAGTAAAGAAGCATAAAGACTTTTTCATAAATTATTCCCCAAGTAAAACAGTAAAGTAGCCATAGCCAAGAGAAGTCCAAGCCATCCATGATGACCTTCAAGCAGAAGTAGTCCGAACTAAACAGCATTGTTTCCTCCCTGAAACCTGGGGGGGGGGGGAACGGAAGAAAAGAGGCGAAACAAAACGGGTTAGTCAAAAAGACTGAGTAAGTCCTATCTACTTCCAGTATAAAAACAGGTAAAGGTAACATGACATGCAAAAACTGAAAGTAAACATAAGGATAACTACAAGATAGATAAACTAAACCAGGGTAGCCGGTTGAACTACTGTGGCAAGGTGAATTAAGGTATCATGATAAACTACGGTGTTATGATAAGTCAAGGTATCACATCATCAGATTTCCATCGAGTACATTATCCCAAGGTATCTGCCCCGTCTAACATCCCACGGTATCTATTATGTATATTCTTCCTAGTTCTAACATGTATATTTGCTCTGCACCTCTCGTACTAGTATCCCTACTCACGTCATGTGTTAACCATGAATGTCCCGTGCTCAAAGTCGTGTAATGGTCCATGTCAACCTAATATCGCATATATAGGTTACTCAAATCATATGTTTCTTTCCATGTATATAAGTTCAGTCCTTTGCCGTACCTCGTACGGGCTTCCTCATGTCGTATTATCCTTGAAATCGTTTGGACTGTCACCCTTGTTCTAGCTAGGCTCTTCCATATGAATCATCGTTTGAACTACTAGGACTTACGCCACCTAGCACCACTAGGGATTACGCTTACCTATTGCACGTTTTCGTATTTCGGTTTGGGTTAAACCACCTAGGCCACTAGGGATTACGCTAACCCTCAACCGCGCCCTTTTTCCGACGCATTCATCGTGAATCGTTTTTCTATAACTGTACGCACATGTATCACATCGTGCCATCCGAGTCCTGTCCCAGGGCAAAACAAGAAATACAGGACTCGGTCGGGAGCTTTAGATTTATCTGCCGATGCAGATACTAAGGTCTGCTTTTCTACACGTGGCTATGGTCCCACGAGACCCCTCCCTCAACTAGTGAAAGGCAACACAAGAGAAAATCTTGCATGAGAACTACACTCCGGCCAGCCCACATCCTACGGCCTACCTCACCCATAATTAGATAGCAAATTATGGTCTGTTGGGTGTTCCCTGCCTTTCCGTACGTACACGCTTGACTCAAGATGGTAGATGATCGACGAACTTGCTATCTCGGGCACCTTATGTATTCGTCGACTCACTGCTGTCCATCCCAGTCTTTAGGTCGCTCGCATAGCAACCAAGGCATATTCTTGGTTCTTCTACCGCAGACCTCAACCTTCCGTGAGCCTAGTATAATGACCTGGCAGCTCACAGAGGGATCCCAAGAATATCCTCACGTTCCCCGAAGCCGCTGCTTCATTACCCAGTTCGTTGGAGCCTTTATCTAAATCAGATAGCCCGCTCCTACACGCATACTTAAACGTTGACCTAACGTATCGGGTTACTCATCTATCTAAGAAGTGGTCCAGGTTTCCTTGACTAAGAATTATTACTTAGTTTCCCTTAACTAAGGTTTACCACTTAGCCTTATTTCCATAATCCTTGTTAACTATGGTTATTTACCTAATCCTCCGAATTAGGGTTTATCTAATGGGTTAAGTGTCACTTAAGTTCATAACTTAACCCGTCTACAAAACATGTCGAAACTGGCTAAGTATCCAAGTCCGAGACTTAACCCTACAGACCATGTGTCAAGTTGGTTAAGTATATCAAGCAATCCATGGCTTAACATCGTCTAATTATCATTTTAGATTGGTTAAGTATATATTAATTTGACCCCATCAAATTACCGAGTCAAATCGGTCAAGCGTATTCGAAACGATTCATGACTTAGCCTTATCATGTTTTCACGTTAGATTGGTTAAGTATAGGTTAACTTAACCTCATCAAATTAACGAGTTAGATTGGTTAAGTATAGGTTGCTTAACATCATCAAATCATCGTGTTAAATTAGTTAAGTGTTTAACTTAACCCCATTAAATTACCAAGTTAAGTCGGTTAAGTATGGGTTACTTGACCTCATTGAATTATCAAGTTTAAATTGGTTAAGTGTTTAACTTAACCCTATCGAATTACCGTGTTTAGATTAGTTAAGCCTAATCTTAACCCCATCCATTAACTGTATTATATGGTTAAGTGTCATTAAGAAAATTTACTTAACCTTATCACGTTATCGTGTTGGATTGATTAAGTGTTGGTTAACTTAATCCCGTCCACTAGTCGTATAAAAATGGTCAAGTGTCATTAGGCAAATCAAGTTACTTAACTTACCCAAGCTTATCATGTTTTGTTAAGTATCATTAGCCTAATCAAATTACTTAACTCATTTGTCCATATCATATTTGGTTAAGCCTCATTAATCAAATTAACTTAACCCTATTATGTGGCATTAATTTAATTAATGCACCCTCAACCTCTCACATTAGACCTTGTTGTGGTTACTAGTTAAGCCGGGCGGGTCCGAGTAGATTTACACCACAACCTAGTCTAACCTCGGGTCTTAAGCGCGACATGACCAACTTCTCACATTGGGTCATATTGTTTGCAACTACTAGTTAGGCCGGTCGGTTCCGGGTAGTTTTACGTTGCAAACTCAACCCAACCTCGAGTTGGCCATACTCATATTATCTAAGTTCATCATGTTTCCAAAACATGTTACAAGTTTTCAAGCATTTGGGTAGACCTAACTTAATAGGTAAATTCCCAAAGGGTAGACCTAACTTAATAGGTAAATTCCCAAGCTCATGTTTTTATGCATACTTACATGTCATCTTCCATGTTATCTTTCAAGTCATATTTTCAAGTATAAACACATGTCATATTCAAGTTAAGATTTTGCGACATGTTCATGTTTATCTAACTACCCAAAATCGTGTTTTCCCAACGCAAGCAAAGCGAGTCAACATAGTAAGGATACTATGTCACATATTGGTCTCAAAACATGCATGATGCCAAAAAGGGCTTGGCTTCCACATGCATAACATCATAAAGGGATTGGCCATAAACATGCATAGTGTCATAAGGTAATTTGGCCACAAACATGCATATTATCAAAAAGGGTTTGGCCATAAACATGCACAACTTAAAAGAGGGGATTGGCCACGAGCATGCATAATCTCATAAAGGATTTGGCCACAAACTTGCATGTTAGCATAAGGGGTTTGGGTTCATAAACATGCATAAGCCCCAAAATCTTGTCTTAGCCAATGTTTCACACATAAAGTGGTTCCTAAGGGTTCATGCTAGCATTTCATGCATAAAGATCCAAACTTGCAAGTTAAACTAGGTTATGCATAGCATGAGAGGCATGATTAAGTCACTCACATGGCCTAAAATCATAAACATGAACACAAGAGGCAAGGTAAGGTTCATATAGGTTCGCATAATCATGTTTAGCCTCATTTTATCCCATGTCAACATTAAAAATACCGTTTTGATCCAAAAGTAGCTAGAACTTACATAGCATGGCAAGAGGACTAGGAGCATGAATCGTTTTGGCGAAGAAAGGTGGCTCCTTTGACGAAGATCCGCCATGAAACTCGCATAGCAATGTTGATTTGGCCTTGATTTGGTGTAGGAAGCTTGCACCTTTTGATTTGAACTTGATTTAAGTGCATAGGCTCTAGGGATTTGAGATGGAGGCCATGATCAATATTGATTTTGGCAGCATTTAGTTGCTAGGTTTGATTTTTAGGGATTTAGTTAGGTTTAGGGTCTTTTTATAGAGATTAGGATAGTTTTAGACCCTTAGATTAACCCTAGGATAGATTAGGACCATCAGATCTCGGAAGCTTCCAGACCCAGCCCAAGAACAAGACCAGGTGAGACAAACAGGTGCGCCAGGCTATTTGCCCCGGCCACCCCCTGTCGACAGGCAAGTCGACAGGGCTGTCGACATGGTCTGGGCCCAAGTCGACAGGCCTGTCAACAGCCCTGTCGACATGGCCTAGGCGGGAAACTCCCCGCCTAGCCCCAGATCTGATTTCCAAAACTGTTTCCGAAATTCAAATTTCCAGAAATCTTCCTTGGGCCTTTAACGGGTCATACGGACTCCGATTCTCGAAAACTCGGACTCTATTTCGCGTATTTTTCCGAGACGAACGCAATGGCATAGCCTGTTTCACCTGATTCAGAATTTAAAATTAAATTCTGCCTTGATTCTCGTCTTAATCATGTTATCGAAATACGGGTTGTTACATTCTCCCCACCTTTTAGGATTTCGTCCCCGAAATCTCTAAGTTAGGAAGAACATATCCTACCATCCATCATCCATCTACTCAAAACATCATCCACAAGCAACCACTGTCCTTAGATGATTTCTAATGCTGTATGAATATATGCAAAACGTGTGTGTACATGTTCCTTAGCTAATGCTAATGATCAGGCCTGAAAAAAATCTTTTGAATGCAAAAATATGTTTAGTGCTATGAATCCATCATGTATGCAAATAGTCCTAGTCATATACACTATATGCGTGCACAAACATTCAACCATATGCAACATCCGCATGATAACACATTCAATTTCATCCATAAACAAGTATAAATACTCGTGCATATGCAATATGAAATGTGACCGAGTCGAGCTAATATCTAATGTAAATTCGCGCATCCACGAGCAACCACTTGCAACCATTTGCAACCATATCAATCATAACATGTTTCAAATACATGTTTACATCCATAGGGTTCTACCTAAGATTCCCTGAAACAGGGTCGAGAAGATAAACAAAACAAACTCCGTACGGGGTTTGTAACAGAGACAGGACCGAGAGGATATGCATAAAAGATAGCCTACAAGCAAGCTCAACGGAAAAACAGGGATCGAGGATATATTCCCCAACAGAGATATTATGCACGTATTTAGTCTTTAGTCTCCTGAGTCGCATTACCTTGAGCTTAGTTCCATCGTGCCTTGACTGCCTTTGACTTCATGATTTCGTAGCTCCTTGATTCCTATTTCCAAGGTGCGAGTGAAACTCATTTCACTGTCGCCTCTCGTTTCACTTTCACTTATTCTTTCCCTAGTATACTTGGCTTAACCATATCTACGTACTCAAGCTAGCTCCCCAAAATTCACTAGTGAATTCTGGATCTCGTTTTCCAATGCCAATCCAAATTGCCACTAGGGCGATTCCCATAACTCATACATAATCGAAACGAACCATCCGCCTTAGCGGCGAATTCTATTCAAACGGATTACCAACAACTGCATCCTGGGATCCTAGGTAACGAGCCATGACAGAACCCAAAAGGTTACACGAGATTTCGAGGGTATCACCAAGATGAGTCGAGAATCTAACTACCCTCTTTCCAAAACCGAGAACGGCACCCCTTGCTGGATAACCACTTCATCCCTAGAATCCATCCATAGCTTATAAACATAAGCATTATTTCCAAGCTCAATACTTGGCATAGACATTCTCAAATCCAAACAAGCCATGAATAAATGGACCGATCTTCCAATAGGACTTGAGACAAAAACGGGACCCTCTATTATACTAGTACTAAGGTGCAGAGGCTCAACTATCGAAGCGGACTTAAAAGATGCGGTGACCAAAACGAAGTCCCGACGGGATGATAGAGAAGAAAAGCTAAACCTTTAACAAGATCGTTACCCTCCTTCTGAGTTACCCTAGAAATGAGAGCATACTATTGCCCTCCGAATGATCTTGTCCCTGTTCCATGATACTTAGCTATCCGTCCCGTTTCACCATGCCAAAGGTACTCTCTCGTCATGGGTTTCATTGTTCATCTTTCTCCCTCCTTTTAGGACTCAGCCATACCAACATGTTGCTTATCCCTGAGCTCGTATCCTTTATCCTTGTTCTTACTATCCTTTCATGCATAACTCTGCAACGGTCTCTTGAGAACCACCTCCATCGTACGGGAAACACTTACGCAGCTAGAAAGACTAGTCGCAGTCAAAACCACTGTGACTACAGATGGAGGAAAGAAAGGAAAAGAGATTCAATCAAGGAAACAAGGATAATGCTAATGGCCTTTGGGGAATAGCCTTTTTCTTTTTAAAAGAAAATTTTCTTGAAAAATGCTCCTTTGTAAACGGTTTTTCAAATAAATTTCAGAGGGTCTTTAAAAACTTTTGCCCAGTCTGGTAACCTTCTGCTCTGATACCAAATGTAACACCCCGCCTCCGCTAGGGTCACTCGCAAAGGAATGCACTAGCTTTAGAGGGGCATTATTGGTAAACATGCACAGAAATATCACAAGACAGAACATATATATAAATAGCGGAAGTAAAATCAAACTTTCATAACATGAATAAATAAGGTCTAAAGCCTTTTACATCAGAGTACATCAAAACCTGTCTTGCAATAGTAAAGAAGCATAAAGACTTTTTCATAAATTATTCCCCAAGTAAAACAGTAAAGTAGCCATAGCCAAGAGAAGTCCAAGCCATCCATGATGACCTTCAAGCAGAAGAAGTCCGAACTAAACAGCATTGTTTCCTCCCTGAAACCTGGGGGGGGGGGGGGGACGGAAGAAAAGAGGCGAAACAAAACGGGTCAGTCAAAAAGACTGAGTAAGTCCTATCTACTTCCAGTATAAAAACAGGTAAAGGTAACATGACATGCATAAACTGAAAGTAAACATAAGGATAACTACAAGATAGATAAACTAAACCAGGGTAGCCGGTTGAACTACTGTGGCAAGGTGAATTAAGGTATCATGATAAACTACGGTGTTATGATAAGTCAAGGTATCACATCATCAGATTTCCATCGAGTACATTATCCCAAGGTATCTGCCCCGTCTAACATCCCACGGTATCTATTATGTATATTCTTCCTAGTTCTAACATGTATATTTGCTCTGCACCTCTCGTACTAGTATCCCTACTCGCGTCATGTGTTAACCATGAATGTCCCGTGCTCAAAGTCGTGTAATGGTCCATGTCAACCTAATATCGCATATATAGGTTACTCAAATCATATGTTTCTTTCCATGTATATAAGTTCAGTCCTTTGCCGTACCTCGTACGGGCTTCCTCATGTCGTATTATCCTTGAAATCGTTTGGATTGTCACCCTTGTTCTAGCTAGGCTCTTCCATATGAATCATCGTTTGAACTACTAGGACTTACGCCACCTAGCACCACTAGGGATTACGCTTACCTATTGCACGTTTTCGTATTTCGGTTTGGGTTAAACCACCTAGGCCACTAGGGATTACGCTAACCCTCAACCGCGCCCTTTTTCCCACGCATTCATCGTGAATCGTTTTTCTATAACTGTACGCACATGTATCACATCGTGCCATCCGAGTCCTGTCCCAGGGCAAAACAAGAAATACAGGACTCGGTCGGGAGCTTTAGATTTATCTGCCGATGCAGATACTAAGGTCTGCTTTTCTACACATGGCTATGGTCCCACGAGACCCCTCCCTCAACTAGTGAAAGGCAACACAAGAGAAAATCTTGCATGAGAACTACACTCCGGCCAGCCCACATCCTACGGCCTACCTCACCCATAATTAGATAGCAAATTATGGTCTGTTGGGTGTTCCCTGCCTTTCCGTACGTACACGCTTGACTCAAGATGGTAGATGATCGACGAACTTGCTATCTCGGGCACCTAATGTATTCGTCGACTCACTGCTGTCCACCCCAGTCTTTAGGTCGCTCGCATAGCAACCAAGGCATATTCTTGGTTCTTCTACCGCAAATCTCAACCTTCCGTGAGCCTAATATAATGACCTGGCAGCTCACAGAGGGATCCCAAGAATATCCTCACGTTCCCCGAAGCCGCTGCTTCATTACCCAGTTCGTTGGAGCCTTTATCTAAATCAGATAGCCCGCTCCTACACGCATACTTAAACGTTGACCTAACGTATCGGGTTACTCATCTATCTAAGAAGTGGTCCAGGTTTCCTTGACTAAGAATTATTACTTAGTTTCCCTTAACTAAGGTTTACCACTTAGCCTTATTTCCATAATCCTTGTTAACTATGGTTATTTACCTAATCCTCCGAATTAGGGTTTATCTAATGGGTTAAGTGTCACTTAAGTTCATAACTTAACCCGTCTACAAAACATGTCGAAACTGGCTAAGTATCCAAGTCCGAGACTTAACCCTACAGACCATGTGTCAAGTTGGTTAAGTATATCAAGCAATCCATGGCTTAACCTCGTCTAATTATCATTTTATATTGGTTAAGTATATATTAATTTGACCCCATCAAATTACCGAGTCAAATCGGTCAAGCGTATTCGAAACGATTCGTGACTTAGCCTTATCATGTTTTCACGTTAGATTGGTTAAGTATAGGTTAACTTAACCTCATCAAATTAACGAGTTAGATTGGTTAAGTATAGGTCGCTTAACCTCATCAAATCATCGTGTTAAATTAGTTAAGTGTTTAACTTAACCCCATTAAATTACCAAGTTAAGTCGGTTAAGTATGGGTTACTTGACCTCATTGAATTATCAAGTTTAAATTGGTTAAGTGTTTAACTTAACCCTATCGAATTACCGTGTTTAGATTAGTTAAGCCTAATCTTAACCCCATCCATTAACTGTATTATACGGTTAAGTGTCATTAAGAAAATTTACTTAACCTTATCACGTTATCGTGTTGGATTGATTAAGTGTTGGTTAACTTAATCCCGTCCACTAGTCGTATAAAAACGGTCAAGTGTCATTAGGCAAATCAAGTTACTTAACTTACCCAAGCTTATCATGTTTTGTTAAGTATCATTAGCCTAATCAAATTACTTAACCCATTTGTCCATATCATATTTGGTTAAGCCTCATTAATCAAATTAACTTAACCCTATTATGTGGCATTAATTTAATTAATGCACCCTCAACCTCTCACATTAGACCTTGTTGTGGTTACTAGTTAAGCCGGGCGGGTCCGGGTAGATTTACACCACAACCTAGTCTAACCTCGGGTCTTAAGCGCGACATGACCAACTTCTCACATTGGGTCCTATTGTTTGCAACTACTAGTTAGGCCGGTCGGTTCCGGGTAGTTTTACGTTGCAAACTCAACCCAACCTCGAGTTGGCCATACTCATATTATCTAAGTTCATCATGTTTCCAAAACATGTTACAAGTTTTCAAGCATTTGGGTAGACCTAACTTAATAGGTAAATTCCCAAAGGGTAGACCTAACTTAATAGGTAAATTCCCAAGCTCATGTTTTTATGCATACTTACATGTCATCTTCCATGTTATCTTTCAAGTCATATTTTCAAGTATAAACACATGTCATATTCAAGTTAAGATTTTGCGACATGTTCATGTTTATCTAACTACCCAAAATCGTGTTTTCCCAACGCAAGCAAAGCGAGTCAACATAGTAAGGATACTATGTCACATATTGGTCTCAAAACATGCATGATGCCAAAAAGGGCTTGGCTTCCACATGCATAACATCATAAAGGGATTGGCCATAAACATGCATAGTGTCATAAGGTAATTTGGCCACAAACATGCATATTATCAAAAAGGGTTTGGCCATAAACATGCACAACTTAAAAGAGGGGATTGGCCACGAGCATGCATAATCTCATAAAGGATTTGGCCACAAACTTGCATGTTAGCATAAGGGGTTTGGGTTCATAAACATGCATAAGCCCCAAAATCTTGTCTTAGCCAATGTTTCACACATAAAGTGGTTCCTAAGGGTTCATGCTAGCATTTCATGCATAAAGATCCAAACTTGCAAGTTAAACTAGGTTATGCATAGCATGAGAGGCATGATTAAGTCACTCACATGGCCTAAAATCATAAACATGAACACAAGAGGCAAGGTAAGGTTCATATAGGTTCGCATAATCATGTTTAGCCTCATTTTATCCCATGTCAACATTAAAAATACCGTTTTGATCCAAAAGTAGCTAGAACTTACATAGCATGGCAAGAGGACTAGGAGCATGAATCGTTTTGGCGAAGAAAGGTGGCTCCTTTGACGAAGATCCGCCATGAAACTCGCATAGCAATGTTGATTTGGCCTTGATTTGGTGTAGGAAGCTTGCACCTTTTGATTTGAACTTGATTTAAGTGCATAGGCTCTAGGGATTTGAGATGGAGGCCATGATCAATATTGATTTTGGCAGCATTTAGTTGCTAGGTTTGATTTTTAGGGATTTAGGTTAGGTTTAGGGTCTTTTTATAGAGATTAGGATAGTTTTAGACCCTTAGATTAACCCTAGGATAGATTAGGACCATCAGATCTCGGAAGCTTCCAGACCCAGCCCAAGAACAAGACCAGGTGAGACAAACAGGTGCGCCAGGCTATTTGCCCCGGCCACCCCCTGTCGACAGGCAAGTCGACAGGGCTGTCGACTTGGTCTGGGCCCAAGTCGACAGGCCTGTCGACAGCCCTGTCGACATGGCCTAGGCGGGAAACTCCCCGCCTAGCCCCAGATCTGATTTCCAAAACTGTTTCCAAAATTCAAATTTCCAGAAATCTTCCTTGGGCCTTTAACGGGTCATACGGACTCCGATTCTCGAAAACTCGGACTCTATTTCGCGTATTTTTCCGAGACGAACGCAATGGCATAGCCCGTTTCACCTGATTCAGAATTTAAAATTAAATTCTGCCTTGATTCTCGTCTTAATCATGTTATCGAAATACGGGTTGTTACACTTCTATTGAGAGGTTTTTACCCAATGCAATAACATGCAGCCCAACAAAGCTGACGGTGTTACCCCCAACGATAATAACAGGCTCCTAAACAAGCAAGACTAGATGTACCCTAATTACTAACCCCAATCGATTAGCTCCCTAACTCGTAGCTACCTTTTGCTGGCCCCATAGTAGGATGTATCACTTCCTAAAGTGGCAACCCTTTGTTTACAAGATGTGCACAAACCGTATCTATAGATGCCACGGCATCTTAACCTCCCTGAACAGGACCCATGCACGCACATGACCCCGTCGGAATGCGCTGCCCACACCGTCCCTTAGATGGACCTCTTACAACCAACTCAGTAAGCGTGCCCTGACTGCGACCTAGTTCGGGGTTCTCCGTTTGATACCAAGACAGGTTACTGACAAGTACGGGTCCCACACACCGGATGATAGAAGCTTCCCCCTAGGCTTGTATCCCCACTACTAGGATTTCCTCAGGTTATGCCTACTAGTTTAACAAGATTGCATAACCCCAACAGGTTAAGTTTGTCGGGTTTATATATATATATATATATATATATATATATATATATATATATATAACCCATCCCCACATATTTAACAAGATAAATTAACCCTCTATTGATTCAAGCATGTTACTTAACCCCTACTTAAGTTGATAGGTTCATGTAACCCTCATAGATTCAGATCGGTTAAGTATTACCATTCATTCATTTATGGTTATTAATGCGCTAGACCTCTCACATTAAGTCTACAACTTGTGGATGCTCGATATGCCGCTTGGTTCCAAGCAGACTTCTACCACAAGTCAGACTTAACCTCGTGTCTTAGCACCGTTATGTGTACGTTTATGCACTTAGACCCCTCACATTAGATTTACCACTTGTGGACGCTGGATATGTCGAGCGGTTCCGGGCAGGCCTCTACCATAAGTGTAATCTAACCTCGTGTCTAAGCATGGTTATAGTTTCTAATTACTGTAAATTTAGGCATGTTCATTATTAACCAATTTCGTGTTTATTATACCCCAAATCCGTATTTGATCCACGACACAAGTTATGCCCAGGTTGAGGTTTAGATTAAGACAAGGATTATGCCCCAAATTCCCAAGTTTTGGCTCATGGTACAAACTATGCCCAAAATTTCCCAGTCATGCTCTAATATAAGTTATTTCCCAAATTAATGTTCCCCATGTTCCCAATTTCGTGCGCTCGCGTATTTCAGCGATAGGCCTAGGCTCGAAGGTAGCCTGGCTATAAAATAAAAAGGGAAAGAGAGGGAGAAGAGAACGCGAATAGGCATAGCAAATAAAACTAGCATATGATGATTGAATTGGTCATACTTAACAGAACAAGTGTACTATGACATGATTTGGCAAACTAATGAAATAGGCATACAGTGACATGATACGGCAAACTAACAGAATAGGGATATCATGAATAGGCATACTGAGGTCTAAGCAGTGAATTAGGTATACAAATTATGGCAGATCTGTTACGATATCAGATTACTAATAGGCGTAGGCTTAGATCCAAACTTATAAACATGTCAAGATTACATTTAGGTGTTTATATCTAAAAGCAACATAAACTCACTGTGGTTGGATCTAAAGAACAGAGAATTGATTGTAGATGTTGTAGCACAGATCTCTGAATATGTATAATTTGTTGTTAAAGAAGAATAGGCTAGATCAAACTGTGTTTGGGCAGCACCTCGTTGTCACCATTGATTTAGACGAATAAAACAATGGGATTAAGGTTCTTTATATAGCCATATGCCAACGAACCAGGACATGCAGTCAGTCCAGATTTGTCCGGAGGGGTTGACCCTGGTGTTGACATCCCTGTTGTGGGGTAGACCCATGGGTCGACACCCATAGGGCACGGAGTCGACCCCCAACAGGCCGAATTCCCTCCTCTGGTTTTCGAAATATTTTGAATTCTGGGTAATGTTTGTTTGCATATATCTCTCTTGTACGTATACATACTTCTAACCTTAATAACTTTCTCATGCGATGTCCGTTTTACGCAAACTTGGTGTCTATCCTGACCAAAATTCCGAGACGAACGTAATGGAGCAGTCCATTTTACTTAATTCCTAATAGTTAATTAAGTACTCTTTAGTTTATCATTTTTAGTGTTGTTAAAATTACAGGGTGTTACATGTTTGTTTGTTGGTGTTTATTTCAACAATATGATATGTCTCATCATAGACAAAATATTTTTACTTTAGATTTACTATTTTAGTAATTGATCAGGAAAACATCATGATACCAATTGTTTTATGATGTTTTTTCTCAATTTGGTTTAGTTGTATTAACCATCGCTATTTCGTCAATGTTGCGTTGCGATTTCCGATGCTTTTTCTCCGTCGGCGTTTATGCATCGTAATTGACAATGTTTATAGTAGTGGTAGGTTACCAAAGACTCGTATTCTTCATAAAGCCCATTTGCTAGTGTAAGAACTTGTTTACTTTCTGATATTTGATTCCCAATAGAGCTAAGTTTGTCACAGAGAGTCTTGTCATAGGGAGTCTTTATTTTAGATATATATTCTCTCATGCTCATGTCTCTCTTTCTTAAGTTTTGCAACTCTCTTCTATAATGCATTACTCTAGCTGACGATTGAGAATTGAATATTTGTTGTATAGTGGACCAAATTTCATGTGACGAGTTACACCCAATAAGTTGTGATAGCAAGTTTGCACTAATGGATGATAAAAACCAAGATGATAGTAAGTTGTCTTGTTTTCGATGATGAACATATGTTGGGTTACTAAATATGTTCCCATCTTTGTCTGTGATCATCGCAGGTGGCATAATCTTGGTTCCATTGATATAATCTTGAAGGTTATGATCTTTCAAGGCTGTTTCAACTTGGAATTTCCACAACAAATAATTGTCTTCATGAAGAGAATGATTATGACTTGGATTTTCGGTTTTATGAGTGTATGCGAGGAGAGAATTGGTTCAGCAGTGCCTATCTTTGATGTTTCCGATGACAGATCTTCATTGCTTCCAGCCACGATTCAATACCGTTGGAATGTAGTAGTTGATGAAATGAAGAAAGTATATAGCGAGGCCACTGCTCGAGAGGTGGCATCCTATACTGATACGATTAAGAAATGGATGCAATGAGGTTTCTTGCGTCTTTAAGTCGCAAGAATCAGATTATTGCACGATGGGAAAGCCAAACGAGGAGATGCACAATCTCTGAAGGCAAAGAAATTCCTGCATCCGGTAGGATTTCGATTCCAGTCTTGGCACGACACGGTTTATGATGAGAACAGCTACTACACGATCAGAGAGGTTGATCTCCGGTGATGAAAACACTCTGAGGAGACAAACAAATCACACCTCTCTCTTCAATATGAGAAAGGTCTTTTAGATTTGTCGTTAGGCGTTAGAGCTCTGATACCATATAAGAAATGTGTAAAAAGAAGTTGTAATTATTCTTTTATTATTGTTGTTGAGAAAGATTGTACAAAATGATTGAATGAATGTGTCTAACTCTTTACAAATATGTACACATGAGTTTAACAGATAACTGGCTAAATAGAAAGTCCCATGTGATAATATAATACAAATAGGTTATAGCCCATCTGGTTTGTTTTGATATCCAATATATGTCAGTATGCTAACAGGAATATATATTTACTCCTTCCAAATAAGTCACATAAACTAAACCATTTTTTTTAAATCAAAATCATTTCGCAAAGCATTATTGTCCTACTGGTTAAACATATTTAGTATGTACTACCGTATGAGTACAAAATTGCTTATGTTTAATTTGTACCACCATATACCAAATTTCGAAATAAAATTAAAAAAAAAATCTTTTTACTAAGACCGTTTACAATAGCCAAAATCTGAGGCCATGCAATATATGTTGTTATAACTTTTGATGAAATAATGTTTGCACCTATGCCACCGTCATAGTCATCATACTAGTTTTCACAATTTTTGTCTAAAAATATATAATAACTTGTCTCTGCTTGTTTACGCTAAGACAAATCCATGTTAAGAATAATCCAAATTTGCGTTGAAGGGAAACAAAGTTTTTCCAAACGCATGTAGTGTACAATGGCTCCAGGACTCGAAAAACAGATGAAAGTTGGAAGATAGAAGATATAGGGTGAAAGGAAGAAAGAAATAATGTTTAATATATAATAAGAACGCAAATTACAAAAAACATTGTCAATAACGACGCCTAAATTTCAACGAAATAAAATACATCGGAAATCACAACGCAACACCGACACATTAGCGATGGTTGATACCACCCAACTAGATTAACAAAACACATTGCTAAAACTGTTGGTATCGTGACTTTTTTCCCAGTTGATTTTTAGTATAATAAAAGTGAAGTATAAACTATTTTGTCTTTAAAAATTTCATCTTGTCGAATATGCAAACTAATGTATATCCTGACTG
Organism: Allium sativum; assembly: GCA_030737875.1. Taxonomy (NCBI): domain Eukaryota; kingdom Viridiplantae; phylum Streptophyta; class Magnoliopsida; order Asparagales; family Amaryllidaceae; genus Allium; species Allium sativum. The sequence continues at coordinate 49,340,112 of CM060912.1, read as the reverse complement.
TTTTTTTACATTATTTAAATATATTTTCAATGGGTTATGCTAGTTAATAATTTTGATGTAATTTGAATTAAATAATTATCGTAATCAAAATTTGTTACTTAAATATATAGTATTGGTTGGAAAATTAAACAATTTATTTTGCAATGTCATATTCGATGCAATCCAAAAGTAGTTAAAATGAAAAGTAATTTTTTCGTGACCTAAACATAATTGTATTTAAAATTATATTTATTAACTACCGTTTAACTGAGATTCAAGTTATCAGTTAAAATTATATGTTGTCTACTCAGTGACGTACACATATTTACCAATCACGTGTCTTATCAAAATCAATACTACATAATTAAGATAGACCGTCCAATTGAAAGAAATGTTGCGGATCAATACATGAATGGTTGATATTAGAAAAGCTAAAAATGTTTAACAGACTCGATTTATTCCACTCTAGCCTATTGGAGTCGATCGAATGACATTGGTTTTCGCAGGCAATTCCCCATTTCTTCCATTTCTCGATCTTATTCGATTCTCTCATTCAAGAGTTGCCATTGGATTCTCTCGTTCTCACCAAAACCCTAGCCGGAACTTTTCGCTATCCAGTAACTTTGCTAAGAGCGACTAGCGCACAGACAAGCTTTTCTTTGCATGTGTCTCGGGGCATGTTACTAATTATTTTGTCATTAATTGGTCAACTTGGTTTTCTTTATATGTTATTTGAGTTTCATTTATTTGTTTCAGATCTATGAAAATATATCTATAATTTGAGGTATGTTATTAATTTTTATTTGTCTTATCATTGTTTGCTTGATTAGGTTTCTTTATTTATTTGTTCTGATTTTCCGATAGAATAAATTCTCTTCGTATTGATTTCAAGTATGTTACTTTTTATTGTTCTTGGTTGATTGATTTATTTAGATTTCTTTATACTTAATTTCAGCTACAACTATTGATGTTTATCTTCTGCATTTTCATAAGCCAATACATAAGAAAACAACTATATAGATATGTTAGTGGAAGACGGAATTGGAATTCTTTCAAAAAAAATAGTAACTACACCATGGTGATTAAAGACAATTTCAATGTCCATAAAATTAGCAATTTGAAGTTTAATATGCAGTGAATTTCTTTTGGATGAAATTTCTTTTCAAATTACTAATATCGTTGCATTACATCCTGAATGACAGTTTGTTTTGCTTCTAAGTTTTAATTATAAGTATATAACTATATATATGAATGTAAGAGTTGTTTTACTAATTTAGACTCTATTTGAACCTATGGATGGACATATATATTCAATGTTGTGAAGAAACTTATATATACAAAGCATAAGGACTGCAATAGGAAAATGGAAATAAGGAAAATTAGAAAACATCCTAACTGAATTATTGCTTGTATTAAGATTCTACATGTGTTTTTTCAGATCAACTACATACAATATCTAACAAAGAAACAGATCGTTGCACTACTACTACAAATAGTTTACCTTTTTTTTTTTACAACACTTAATTAAACATGGACACAAATGGTAGGGTTCTTTTTTTTACAACACTTAATTAAATATGGACACAAATGGTAGGCCTCTTTTTTTTTTACAACAATTAACAAATACATCATTACGGTAGATTAGATAAATACATGCTCTGACATGCAAAGCGGTCAACGTGGCATTAGGCTAGGAGAGTCCTTGAGCTTTGGAACCTTAAAATTAGCATGTAACAATCTTGATCTCTCTCTTGATGAATCAGCAAACATATTTCTTCTCGTGAATATTAGGCTCACATCCTTAAAAATAAAGTTAATTAGGCTCACATCCTCCCCTTTTGAAACATTTAAATCTCATCCCTATTTTTAAAACGTAGCTTTTATTTTTTCTGAAATGCCCTCATTAAATTTTAAGGGTGTAGGGATTGTTTATAGGTTACGTATTAGGGTTTTATTTTTTACAGAAACAAAATTTTCTAATCCATGGCAGCGGCGGCTCCATCTTTCACTCATCTAAGCAATCGTCCTCTACTGTTACTCACGGCATCTTCCTCATCTCAGCAACCTCATCTCAGCAAACGCATCAATCAGGCAGCGGCATCAACCAGGCAGCGACATCAATCCAGGCGGCTTCCACAAATCTCGACGGCTTCCAGGCGTCAACAACGGCTTCCACAAAATTCCACGTATCTCTGCAACCCCTGTTTCCAGATCCGAGCTAATTCGGATTTTAATCGTGAGTTTTCCTCCTCAGCTTGTCAGCGCAGGCATCGGCGTCAAGCACTGGAGGTCGATGGCCTCTCAAACCGTCCACGGCAAACCATTGTGAGTTTTTTTTCTATTCTTTCTGATTTTACTTGCAGGATAAATATTAGGTTTTTATTAGCATAAAAATACGATTTTTCATATGATAAGGACTTGTAAAAAACATAAATTCATGAAACCATTGTTAGAACTCGTGGAATTTTGCTGAACTTCTGATAAAAAGTTGCGTACAAATATGCATCTATTCTTCATATATGCATATATGTATGCAATTTTTTATCAGACAAACAGAAAAACATATTATTTTACAAATATATTCATATTTCTATGCATATATCTGAAATACTTGCATATAAATATTCATAAATTATTGTTTTTTGCTGAATTGTACGCATGTATTTATATTATTCTGAAGCAGTTTTTGTAATTTAGGTTACTGCACATTAAGCTTATTAATGTTGATTTTCTTTTTTTGATAACAGTGTTCCGGCGGATATTGGTGTAGTGGTGTTGTTGAAGCTTGGTCCTCCATCCTTTTCCAAATGATTGAAATCTTTAGTTGTTTCTACTGAGACTACTAGATGTGGTTTGCGCAATAAGCTGGGTCTTAACAAATTTATTTGTTCTTCAACAGACCATCATCTTTGCTTTGTAAATGTTCTGAAATTTTTGATGTAGTACATGTAAATGTGGTCTGTACTTATTTTTTGATGTAGTACATGTAAATGTTATGAAAATTTTCATGTAAGTATGCACATATTTCTGTTATTTGCATATATATATGCATCTTGTTATAATTATATGTATTTACTTTTTTGTCATTTCTTTTGTTTCAGCAATTATGAAGTACAGTTCTGTATATGTATGCAATTATTTCACTTTTTTGCATAAATGTATGCAATTTTAATTAATATTTGTATCTAATTGTCTAGTTTTTCGTAGAAATCAAAAAATCTTAATAAAAAAATTGTAGCCCCTACATTCAAGTAATTATTTATTTCTGTATAATATTAATGTATGCACGTCTACTTCATTGTTGCGCAAAACTAATAATTTATTTTCTGCATAATATTAATAAATGTATGCAATTATTCCACTTAGTTGCATAATTGTATGCAATTTTACGTAATATATGTATCCATTTGTCTATTTTTCGTAAAAATAAAAAAAGTAATAAAAAAATCGCTGTTGGAGTGATCGACGGTTTTCCAGAATTATAGGATTAGGTTTATGAGCGAGATAATAGGAGCGATAGACTGAGTAAATGAGGACAAACAATTGTTGGATAGTTTTTTAGGTGTGTAAGGGTAGATCTGGAATTTTTTTAGCGGAAATTCAAAAATAGGGATGTATTCTATATTATTTTTATCACCGGTTTTTTTTTATATTTTGAAACTTAATAGGGACCTGTAAAAAACGCACCCTTTCTTCTCTTACCAGACCGTCGCACAATCCCATGGGTTGGAGCAGAAAATCTTTGCTTAAGGTTTTTTATTTGTTTGGTGTTATCCGGCTTTGATGGTGTTGATAAACACTTTTCTGATCGTTTCTTATAACACCTAGACTTTATATCCAGTTCAACCTTGTACTGAGTCATTTCTGAAACGACCCAAACTTTCCCATGAAGGAAAGCCCGGATTGCTTTGAGGACAATCGAGTATATAGAGACTTTAATATACGTCTGATCCGCGTGTATTTGAGGTCTAAAATATGCTAGATAGATATAAAATCACACTCTAGTCGCCCGGGAATGATTCTACTGATGACGTACGACATCTATAGTTTATTTTCGAGTTTCGAAAGTAGGGATATCTAGATATTTCCAATTGGATGGTGGGCGGTCACGTGAGGCCGGAGGTGGTTGATTTGGGGAGGCTAGGGCGCGGGTTTTGGGGCCTGAAAGGGGGGCTCGTGGATTTCAGAGGGTAGGGAGGAAAGAGAGGATCGGCGGGGAGAGGAGGGGCTCCGATCTTGGCGGTGGGCCTCCGGCGACGGGGAGAGGGCGGAGCGGCTGCAGTTCGTGGGTGCGGTTTTGTTTTTTTTTTATTTTTTTTATTTTTCTGTGTTGACCGTATTGGGCAGAGGGAGAGGGGAAGGTTAGAGTGTATAATATATATATATATATATTTATTTATTTATTTTAATTCCAAAAAAGTAACTTTTTATTTCGACCTCCAAACGAGACCCACTGACTGTCGTTCATAACTAATTACCCCCATTTCGAACGCAATGGGATACGTCCTGTAAGCCAATTCGACCGTTTTGATCAGTTTCCATCAAAATTAAAATATAAATAAATAGAACGGTCAATATTGATTTTAACGCACATTTTAATCTACTGGGGCCACATACAGATTCTAAAAATTCCAAAAAAATTATTTCCAGCTTCGTATTGACGATACGGTCCTAACAAAACTAGTTTCATCGAATTTGAAGACCGTTTGAAAAATGGTCATTTTCCAGTCAGTTAAATTCAACTGAAATTGGTCAAACGCATTTTCTTCTGCTACGCTCACATATTGATCCCAAAAATTATGAATTTTGGAATCTAGCAATAACTTGACGTCCCGGATCCAACAAAAGTGGGTTCGTCGAAAACGGAGGTCGTTTGCAAAATGGCTATTTTTAAGGGCCATATATATTAAAATATATATAAATTCCATAGCGTCTTTTCTGAATTTTAAACTGAACATATCTTTCAACTACTAAAGTGAAATCTCAGTTTCTTAGCTTCGTTAGAAAGATATGATTAAACAGATTCAAATATCTCTTGTTTCGTTCAATTCTGACTTGTATTGAATTCTATATATTCGTTTGAAATTTGAAATCGAATTTTCAAACTGCCTTGCCATTTTAGGCTCGTTATATAATTAAAATAAATTTATTCGTTTTAACTTCGTCGAAAATAAATTTTCCGTCGTTATTAATTAAAATAATTCATTTTAAATAATCTAAATCCGTTAAAATCGCTAAAATAAAATTTTTAAATTGGCTAAGATTTTTCCGGGTTGTTACAATTTCTTAATTTCATAATAATTTCTTCTTTCTCCTTAACCAATAAGTTCAGTAAATCATTGTTAAGCTTTAGTTGTTTGATCTCTTCATTAGCTTATTTAGGTTCAAGATTGTGCTCCCTTATGGCCAATTCAAGCTTCTCTTCTAACTCAATTATCATATGGTCCTTTTCACTGACTTTTACCTTCAAGTCCTACAAATTATTTTGATGTTTTACTATCGCTTCATTTGCTTTGTCCATTTCTGTTTTCTTGCTTTCGAGAATAGAGATGTAGTCATTCTCCATGATTTTTAATTGATTGGATACAAGATCTTTCTCGATAAGCAAGTCAGAGATTTCGGCCTCCTTTTCAGAATTGAGTTTTCCGTAGGAATGCTCTAGCCTTCTTACTTCTCCTTCTATAGCTATTATATCTTTTGAACCACTAGCTCTAACATTTAGATTTATCTTCATTTTAATAAACTCAGCATTCAAAGTTTCCATGCAAGCATGAAAATCAGTTAATCAAACTTGGAAATTTCAAAATATTTCTTGTAACAAAAAGCCTCTCTCTTTCTAATTCCACAACAAGGTCCAGCTTTGTCTTATTCAATTTTCTGAATTTCTCATCTTCTCCCTTTAACTGGGTGATGTGGGATCCAAGAAGGTTACACTTTGCAGACCAGTCATCATGCTGAATGTTGATGTATTTTCCCAGTAAATATCGATCATCTACTAATGCTTCAATTTGTGATTTATGTGACTTAAGAAGGTCGGTCAAAGTTTTAAATATTCTCCTCCTTTGGCGGCAATCCGCTAGTGTAGTTATAATCTTTTCCATTGCTTTAATAACTCAAAAGAAACTAATTTTTAGAAGGTATATGGATCAACGGACATTCTACATGCGTACTCGTGTGTGAGACACAAACATGGCCATTTCATATCTTCTGCATATCCTTCTTTATACCTAATCATGAAATTCCCTGATTTTACTTGGTTATACTAATTATGATTATGAAGCATGTATCAGCTTCCATAAATATATAACTAACTCTATGAATTACTATGAGATTTTACTCTCTGTTACCTACTAATCTAGTTAAAATGACACAATATTGGGAAAAACCTACGAACTTACATGTTTGGAAACATTTATTCTTGAGAACATGAATCTCTTGATCATTTTTGAAATAACAGTGTGCTTAATGTAAAAAGTGTGCCTTCTATTTGTTGCGTAATTTTCAATGTGTGATTTGAGTAGTGTTATTCAGTTTGTAGTCCACTGTCGATCTTCTATGTATATTCACATATATGACTCAGTGACTAGTGATAATCATCTTCCCATGTAATTTTCAAAAGTTACCGAATGTTTAGTTTCCATTTTTTTATAATTCCGTCTTGCTACCAAAGTTTTCCATTTTGATTTGAGGATCAGTTTGGTACCAAAAACACTGTAACCTTAAAACACATTTCAGTAAACATCACGATTTCAGTAAACATCGCCATTGGTCTTCCATGTATATGAATTTGCTTTAGTTCACCCATTCTGCTTGCTACAGTTTTTCTTCTTGTTTAATTTCGTGTTTAAAAGCATATTTAATAGATTGTTATTAATTATCGTTGTTCTTATTCCAACTGTTACCTAATATTGTCAAAAACTTGTTAATCGCATTCAAGTATATAACAATAAGCTAAGAATTTGGCTTTCTAAAATTTTTATCAACTACCTGTATCATTTTGGAGTTCATTTACTGAAAAATGTCTTTACAACTATCGAAATCAATATTTATACATACTTTATTCCCATAATGAGATGACTTAATTTTTAAGTTTTGATCTTCTAATGGTTATACTGAGCATTATACTCATATATTACTTTTTAGCTAAATCCATATAGAATAGATTTCTTTGCTTACAGTGCTAAAATTTTGTCTTTTAATTCATGTATGCTAATTTGACCATTTCCATTGCTTGGTTTCAGGCTAGATAGGAATCAACTTCATCTCTATTGCAAGTTAAATACATTTGAATTTTATTACTCCACGACAGAGGATAATATCAAAAGGAGTACGCACCCTTGAGGCTAGTGTTGGTAAGTACTTTTTCAAACAAGATCAAATGTAGCAGTGCCAATGAGATAAGTGTTGACAATTTATATTATAACTCTTTGTTATTTACTTGTTACGGCTCAAAACTGCAGTTCACTTGCATTTCCTGTGCCTCATCTGTACCATAACTTGATATCCACTGTAATATACTCAACAGAATTTAACCATGTTGCATGCAAGTGGCATGTTAATAAAGGTCACACAGTCTTATTACTAATTAAACCTAAGGCAAGTCATTGGCACTGTCATCTATACTTCATTTTTGTGTCAAAATTATTTCAACCTAAAAATCCTAACCAACCGCTATTACATGTCTCTATTAGTACTAAATCTCAAGACAAATGGTGAAGAAACTAATTTATGAAAAGTGTTGCACTATGTTGCATTTATTCATACACTGTCTTAAAAGGTCGTTGTTTTTTTCGTTAACACGCTTTTATCTTTTTTTCATTTTTTTATTTGTAGCTATACCTTATGCATTCAAATTTATTTTCCTTTGAAATACCTGTGTTTTATTTTCCAATTCTTATAATCCTTTTCTTGAAATTGATTTATCTTCCCCCGACTATGCAAATTTATACAATTATAAAAGGCATCATCCACTGACCTTGGTTACATGCGCTGCTTAAAAAAAGTTTCCTATGGCAATTCTAATAAAAAACAAATTTTTGTACGTTAGAAATAATTTCAACATTGCATTTAAGTGTGGGTCATAGAATAATTTCCTTTTGGCCGACACCTATCCTATAACCATCAATGCCACAAAACTTATGTTTATTGCAAGCGCCTATTAAATTACCCTGTGGCTAGAGCACTTTACATCAACTTCAATGATAGCTCTATGCAATTAAATTTGTACATCTATTTTTTATTTTATATATTAAGAAAAAAACATCTATACAAACTCATCGTTAACCTTATTTGAACCATGTGATCAGCTTCAATGGTATCTTCTCTCATGTTCATAACATAAGATACTTGCATGTTTTCTTTCATTCAAGTATGTAGTATTATATAATACAAACACTGGATTGAGCCTAAATGAGAATGACGGCTCAATCCATAAAATTGTCTTTTATATTTTCTTGTTTAGTTTTTGGGCCAAGCCCAATATTTCTTTTAGCCTATATAATACAAGTCATTGTACAAACGAGATATGTAATGTAAAATACAAACGTTGCTTCCGCATCAAAAAATAATAAAAACATTTTTCTTCAGAATTCCAACTTGGTATCAGAGCCAAGTCTGATTCAGGTGAAAGATCATCAGTAGTGTTGATCTTTCAGGCGATCCATCAGATAAAATTCATCATTTGGATCTCCCTTCATCAAAGTTACAACTTATCCCTTGAAGGTTGTGGCTTTATTCAAGAATCAAGTGCCTCACCAATCTAATCTGAACTGCATCTTGATTCAATCCTAAAGCTTGTGGCAGTCCAGAATTGTGATCAAGAAGCTGATCAGAAAGCACCAAGAAATCATCATATTTGAATCAGTGCCATCACAGATTGCTTATCAGTTCTTTCTTACCTATTCTTATCAGATTTAATCTGTTCTTTCATCATCATTTAAGCAATCTGAGTTGCATCATGTTCAACAAAGAGATTTCTTGAAATACCTTACAATTCAAAGCTTCCGACAACAATTCCTTTCTATACCTTTTTAGAATCAGTGTTTATCATTCTGTCATCATGGTAGAAACTGATCCTTCAAATATAAATCCAACAAGCCCACAAGTTTCCAGTGCTCAAGGTTCCAGCAATAGAGGTCATCAAACTCAGAGTGATCCAATCCAAGATTTGATGAAAACTATCATCAAACCGCAAAGCCAATTGATCTCAACTCATCTTGATGAAACAAATTACCTGTTATGGAAATTACAGGTTGAAACAGCAGTTAGAGCATATGGATTAGAAGACTACATTCTTGGAACAAAAATTGTTCCACCCAAGTTTATTAGAGACAGTGAAGACAGGTTGGTGAGTAATCCTGAATATGTTATGCATCAGAGACAAGATGGTTTGGTGTGTGCATGGTTAATGTCTTCTATTGGACCAGCAATATTACCACAACTTATTGGAGTCAAAACAGCTCAAGAAGTCTGGGAAACTATACAAAGAAATTTTTCAAATCAATCTTCAGCAAGGGTCATGCACTATAGAAGGCAGTTGCACAGTATAAGGAAAGGTGAATCATCAATGAATGAGTATTTACTCAAAGTAAAAAACATTTGTGATCAGTTAAACTCAGCAGGTCAAAGAATACCTGAATCTGAACAAGTTATTGCAATTGTGAGTGGTTTAGATGATGAATACGAAGCAGTTACAGCAATTATACTGTCAATGGATCCAACACCCTCACTACAGTATGTTCACTCTACTTTATTATCTCATGAAGGAGCACAAAAAAAATATTGGTTCAGATTTATCTGTTAACTACACAACATATGGTAGAGGCAAGAACCAAGAAAAGGCAAATAATTCAAGAAATCAAGCCAATAATCAAAGAGGAGGTTGGTCTGGCAGAGGTAGAAGAGGTGGCAAAAGCAATAATAATAACAAAACTAGATGCCAAATATGTGAAAAAGTGGGACACAGTGCAAGCAAATGTTATTTCAGGTACAATTCTAATTACACACCCTCACAACAAAGCAGTTCTAGTGCAAATCTGGTCAACACTACAAAAGATGGTAGTAAAACTCAAGCAGAAATTCAAAATACCGAAGCTACAACAAGTGATGATGTGTCAGATGATTGCTGGTATCCAGATTCAGGTGCAAGCAACCATGTAACCAACAGCTTAAGCAATTTAAACTTGGGAAACAAAGAGTACAAAGGTATGCAAAATCTTACTGTTGGTAATGGTAAACTTGCACCTATAACACACACTGGAAATGCAAGTTTAGATGGAACCAGGAAATTATTTTTAAAATTTTTATTGAGAGTTCCTTCAATAAAGAAAAATTTAATGAGTGTTTCCCAATTTGCTAAAGACAACAATGTCTTTTTTGAATTTTACCCAAATGCATGTATTGTCAAGGACATACTGACACATAAAATTCTTTTGCAGGGTAAAGAAAGTGGGGGATTATACAAGTTTGACTATAGATCTATTGACTCTAATCATGAATGTGATAAATGTATAATGTCTGTTACTAATGATTCTAATAGATTCAAGGAATTTGATATGTGGCATTGTAAGCTAGGACATCCTAGTGTTAAAATTACCAAACATGTCATGTTGAATAATAATATCTCTGTTGATCAAGTTCCAGAATCTTATATTTGCAATGCTTGTCAATTGGGAAAGAGTCATAAACTTGCATTTCCAGACTCACAAACCACATACACTAGACCACTTGAGTTAATTGCCACAGATTTATGGGGTCCAGCACATATTAGTTCTAATTATGGGCACAAGTATTATATTTCATTTATTGATGCTTACTCAAGATTTGTCTGGATTTACATGTTAAAATCAAAATCTGAAACCAGTAGTGTTGTTATTCAATTTATTAATAAAGTTGAAAACAGTACTGGAAATAGGGTAAACATTTTTCAGACAGATGGTGGTAGAGAGTTTTTACCACTAAAAACTTTTTTTGAAAGAAAAGGTATCAGCCATAGAACAACTTGTCCCTATACTTCTGAACAGAATGGCCTAATAAAGAGGAAACACAGGCATATAGTTGAGACAGGATTAACATTACTTGCTCAAGCATCAATGCCATTTAAATACTGGGCAGATGCTTTTTATACTGCAGTTCACTTGATTAACTTAATGCCTACTAAGGTGTTAAAGTTCAAGTGTCCTCAAGAAATGTTGACTAAAATTACTCCTGATTATAAACATTTGAAGGTGTTTGGACGTGAATGTTTTCCTTGCTTAAGACCATATAATAATCATAAACTAGATTACAGGTCAACTGCCTGTACATTTTTGGGTTATTGCTCTAAACAAAAAGGATATAAATGTCTAGATAAAAATGGGAGAATTTATATTTCTAGACATGTAAGATTTAATGAACATGTATATCCTTTTGGCAAAACAAATGAGAGTATTTCAAATAAAATTGTAAGTGCTAGACAAGTTAGATTTGACATACCAGATGAAATTGAAGTATTGGTGCCTGCTCATCATGAACAACATAAAACCAATACTAGCTCTCAACACACCATGCCCTCAAGTAGGCCAGGTCAAGAGCAATCTACTTTCAGCAGTGATCATGGTGCAGAACAACAAGGACAATGTGTTAGTGGAACTCATATTGATCAAGCTGAAGACAATGATATTACGAATGAAAGCCCAAGTACAACAGTAAGAGATGAAGGCAATCAAGTCACTACAGTCAGAGAAGCTGAAAATAGGCATCCTATGATTACTAGAGCAAAAAGTGGTATTTTCAAACCAAAAATTTATAATACTACTGCTGATATAGAAGAACCATCATCATATTATGAAGCAGTTCAGAATGATAACTAGAATACAGCCATGCAGGATGAGTACAATGCTTTAATCAACAAAGGAACTTGGATATTGGTAGAAAAACCAGATCATAAAAATATTATTGGCTGTAGATGGGTTTATAAATTAAAAAAGAATGCAGATGGTTCAATTTCCAAATACAAAGCAAGATTAGTTGCAAAAGGGTATTCACAACAGTATGGATTTGATTTTTCAGAAACATTTTCACCTGTTGTGAAACCAGTTTCAATAAGAATCATATTAACTATTGCTTTGTATAGAAATTGGAGCATCAAGCAATTGGATGTTAATAATGCCTTTCTTAATGGTGAATTGCAGGATGAAGTATACATGGAGCAACCTCAAGGATTTATTCAGCATGAAAACAAGAATTTAGTGTGCAAGCTGAATAAGGCCATCTATGGTTTAAAGCAAGCACCAAGAGTTTGGTTTGACAAGCTCAAGCTACTCTAGTCAACTATGGCTACATATCTTCTAAATCAGACAATTCAATATTTATTAAAATTACTGATACTACTGTAACATATATACTTATTTATGTTGATGATTTTATTGTTACAGGAAGCAGTATTGATGAAATCAAGAACATTACACACATGTTGAATTCAGAATTCTCAATTAAAGATCTGGGTGACTTAAACTATTTTCTGGGAATAGAGGTCAAAAGAACATGTGATTCAGAAATTCAACTTAGTCAGAAGAAATATATATCAGAAATACTTCACAGAGCTCAGATGAATAAGGCCAATTCTTTACCTACTCCAATGGTTATTAGCACACAATTATCTAAACACAAAGGAGAACCATTTCAAGATGGAAATTTTTATAGAAGCATTGTTGGGGCTCTCCAATATGCAACAATAACTAGACCTGACATAGCCTATAGTGTTAATAAAGTAAGCCAGTATATGCAAAATCCATTGGATAATCATTGGAAAGCAGTCAAAAGAATTCTCAGATACCTCAAAGGAACTATAGATCATGGTCTAATCCTAAAGACAAGTAATTCATTAAACATTAATGCATATGCAGATGCAGATTGGGGAACAGACTGTGATGACAGAAAATCGACATCAGGTTTCTGTATATTTTTAGGTCAAAATCCAGTGTCTTGGTGTGCAAAAAAAACAAAACACTGTTTCCAGATCAAGCACTGAAGCTGAATTTCAAAGTGTAGCAAGTTGTACAGCAGAAGTCATGTGGATACAATCGTTGTTAAGTGAATTAAAGATTACTTCGTCTAAACATCCAACAGTATGGTGTGATAATGCTAGTGCAATCTCATTATCTTCAAATCCAGTGTTACATTCCAAAACAAAGCATATTGAGCTAGATCTCTATTTTATCAGAGAACAAGTTATCAAAGGAAAGTTAAAAATTGGATATATACCTTCTACGAATCAAAAAGCAGATATACTTACAAAACCCTTGTCAAAGCCTAGCTTCATCAAGCTCAAAGAAGAACTGAACGTCGATGTGGTCAATAAAGCTCAAAGATCCGACAGATTGATTTATGTTCCAGACGTATAACGAAGAATAAACTTCGCTTGTTGATAGAGCCTCCGATTGTTGTCAGATCAACTCCCTCAGACAGGTTTTCTTCAGAATCGACATAGATCAACTCTGATTCATCAATTAAAACCTCTCTCAACAAACCCATAGGTCTTGAGCGTTTTAAACTCAAGCTTAGCTGGATTCATCTGTCGTGGAGGCCTGCCTGAAGGAAGATCGTCCATCAATTGGAGGCGTCGATGATAAAAGAGCCGCCATTTTTTTTCTGTCGAGAGCAAACCCTAAGTAGGGTTTGAAGGGGGCAAATGAGAATGACGGCTCAATCCATAAAATTGTCTTTTATATTTTCTTGTTTAGTTTTTGGGCCAAGCCCAATATTTCTTTTAGCCTATATAATACAAGTCATTGTACAAACGAGATATGTAATGTAAAATACAAACGTTGCTTCCGCATCAAAAAATAATAAAAACATTTTTCTTCAGAATTCCAACTAGCCTGGCCCATTATTGAGATATCATGTGCTTTCTTTTTCTCACACATCACATAACGGCTATAGTTAATGCAATCCATTAATTATTGACTCAGGCGCCCAACAACTTCTTTGCATGTTCAAGGAAACTTCATCAATTGGCTATGGTAACTGCCCATTAACCATGAACATTACATGCAACCACCGCACCCTACACAAGTAACCAATCTCATCCATCGTTGCATTACAACTAGTTATCCTCTTACTTTTTGATGTTGACTGTCCCGAACCTGTAGTTCATCGAAACCCTAGAAAATGCATTAGAGCCCTTCTATATACGACTCCCGAAAGTGAACTTCTAACCAGATCTGTACTTTTGATTTGTAGCATCATTTTTGAGTTAATCCTCCTTGTTGCTGACAAAAACAGTAGATTAGAATGATATAATCCATCAACCTTTTTTCTTAACCTTCTTGTTGCTGAGAAAAACATCAGTTAACATAGTCTTAAATTCAAAATGAATCCTTTAACAAACTAAGACGCTACAAAAAATAAGTGAATAAAAAGTGTTCTAATTATAACATCTATATTTTCTACGTTACACATGCATCATAAGTTCATAACTGATAGCTGATAATAGTCGTATAACACAAACTGGAAAAAAACATAAAACATATACCTGATTCATACCAATAGAAACTAGTTGCGCCTCTACCTGCTGACTATTTCCTTTACACCAAACATGCCAAGTTGAGTCAATACAACGAAAAACAACATCTGCATGATTGCTTAATTATCCATACCCATATATGCCATCAACTCCCTAACAATCCCTAGTCCATTTTTCACCAACTCCCTAACCATTGGCATGATTACTTTGCAACTCACGTACCATTGATCCTTTACAATTACAGCAAATGGCTCCATAATATTCTAATTAATAATGGAAAAGTAACTTCATGTATTAAGCATGTTAAGTATTTCAGGCTCGGTTAGCTTACTATATTCTGCATAGGCAGTTAGAAAGAACTGGGTTAGCCTTGCATGTGTTAGAAAGGCATCATTATTTTGTTATAAAAATGCTTGTGTTCATAAATAAAAACATCGGCAGGTTGTAAATAACTTAACAAATCCCCATGTTATACACACACAAATTTTATTTACAAACCACAACCTAACTAATATAATATAGCCTACATAAATATATGTATATACACAACTAATACCAACTTGTAGGCAAAAATAATTACTACAAAGGCAATTTTCATACATCGTTAACTGAAAAATTCTGACAATAATCTTGATGGATAAAGTACTAATATAATTGATAATGTGACTGAAAATGCAATACGACCTAAAAGAAATCTTCATTTTTGTTATTTACCTGTATATCATCTAGTGATCTTTAAGCATGCCGAAGGTTATGAAGATTCTTCTAATGTGTATAAAGTACTGGTAAATTTTATCTCAAAATGGTTTAATTCATATCGAATTCGGGCGAATTATTTGTTTATGGAAGCTTGAATCTCTTCTAGGGTGTGCCCTTTAGTTTCTGGAATAGTGCATAAATATTTGACAAGCATTGCATTTATTTTATAACGTACAAAAATTTGTTACATGCATTGCATTTATTTTATTTCAGCATAGGAGTCAGGAAGATAACTGATTTATATGGAGATGTACTTGCGGGTTCACAGGGTCGAAGTAGAGGATGATGATGGAAACGTAACATATAAGTGGATGGATCAGAGATTTTCAGATTTTTTTTTTGTAAGTATAATTAAGTGCTTATTTAATATATAAAGTTGAGTTTAAGTTGGGTATTCATGTATTCTATATGTGTAATGTCAACACGATGATTATGTAAGGATGAAAGAGGAATTCATAGATGCTGAAATGATATTGGAGCAACAAGGCTCCATATTCCATCAACTTAACAAAATCCAAATGAGCCTGCTAAAACCTGAATACAAGGCTGCCTGTGTAGAAAATAGGGGCACCCGAGTTTGCTAAGTGAAACAAACTACGAATCAGTCATAGGGCTAGTATGAGAAATCTACTTAACTTATTTTATAATAAGGCCAATCACAGGACCACGCTGCTAACGCTGAACGGGTTTACTCCATTGGATTGCCAGTGCATAAATAAAGTAAATCATTTAAAAAAGGCAATGCTTTTTATAGAAAATAAAGCCATTATAAGACTCAGGTCCCATCACACAATGCAACGCAAGCCAGAGGATAGAGTTTTACCTTATGATGGCCAAAATATGTTTGATACATATAAATCAAAATCATTTGATATTATTACTAGTGCATATATGTTTCAAAAACAATTTCAATCATAATGTATCAATCATAGACGACATGAGCGTCCCATGCCACTATGCCGTCAATATAGGTTTATAATCAAAACCTGTTTGCGAACAAATTATACAATTGTAAACAACTGTAAAATTCGTTCGTCTTTCCTAAACAACAAGGATCGTTGTAGAGGGTGTCGAACTCTGGGACCAAATTATTTTATTAATAAATCCAATCAAGTTATCCCTAACTTTTGATTGGTGGAAAACAAAGAAAATAGCAGAAATTAAATAAAAGAGAGTTTTAACAATAAGTGAAAGCAATTAGGGGATAATGACATAGATCAGATTCATAATCATCAATAGCCAAAAGATTAACCAGATCTAATACATGTTTCTGTCACAAACATGAATCAATGATAGTAGGTTTTTAGAAACAAATATGTAAATAATGACAAGCATAGCCTATGAAGGAGCTCAGCTCTACAACCATAGACTATCAGGACAGATTCACTAATTAATTTCTAAAACCCTAAAATTAGATCTAGATCTGATAAACGTTAGATCGAACACGAATATATCCTGTGAAGGAGCATAGCTCTTAAACGACACAAAATATGAAGGTTCAGATCTAACCCTTAATTCAGATCCAGATCTACATGTATACAGTCCTCATCTTTTGGCTATGTGATTCATATTGAATCATACTATCAGCGTCATCACCCCCTAATCAAAGGGGATTAGCTAGACATAGCTAAAGAAGAAGAGAAAAAGAAAATTAATAACATGAACATAAATAAAATAAACAAAAAGTAAAAAGAAAGGGAGAGAATGATTTTATTCCAAGAAGTGAATTACAGAATAAAACCTAATGTGTTTTTACATGAATGAGATACAAGGTATTTATAGCTGATATGACAAAGACTACTTGGCAAATTCCACAATGTGGGACTAAAGAATTAGCCCAAATAACACATAAGCTAGTGTGAACGGGGTTGTAGAGTAAGAGGCCTTGTAAGTGAGCCAGTGTGAACGCGTGCAGTGCATGAATGAGAAGCCTTGCAAAGGAGCTAATGTGAACGCAACATGAGTGAGATGCCTTGCAAATGAGCTAATGTGAACGTAGTATGAGTAATCATTGAGCCAAATCTTCTCTGTTTGCAACCGTTCTTTAAGCTTTACACTCTTCAAGCTTTAGTAATTTTAACTTCACTCTTTTTCAGCAAATTCTTCATGCTTTATTCATCAAATGCTCTAAACCATGATTCTTGTCAACAGTCTGAAAACACAGCTATAAATACACAATATCAATTATTTAAAAGATAAAATAAGATAAATATGCGGATAAAATATACACATTTACGTGTATATCAAAACCGCACAATGTCATATTGGAAGTTGGATTTCCATCATGAACCAAGGCAAGGGATCGTCCTTACCGAATTCGAGACTCTCTAGCCCGACCCTCAAGGTTAGTCGCAACTGCACTGTGGATCTTTAGGGTCAGCCCTCTCTTACGTTTGAGGATTGGTAATTCCTGAACAATACGTTTCCCTGCCCTATGGGGCGTAAAATCTGGTCAGTATATCGACCATACCATCCACCCGCCCCGTAGTGACCGATATATCTGAGGCGCCTTGCGTTCCATCATCCACATAAGTAAAAATGTCTGGGCTCCATACCATGACACCACTTCTAACTAGAAAAAAAACGCATGTCCTTCGTGCAGTCCTCTCCCGTTTCTGGTTCATACTGGGGAGTGAGGCTCGCGAATTAACGCTATACACAAAGCTGTGCTATTTAAAGTCGTGCTTTGATCATCAACCACAAGGCTCTACTTTTCAACAAAAGCCTTGATCATTTGCATCTCAGCATGCCACATTGACATTCCATGTCATGCGACTGATGTCCATCGATATATAACCTCTAAGCTCGTACGTCTTAGAAAAGGGTGTTAAGCAAGAGAATAAATTCTCCGCCACCAAACAGATATATATTTAATAGAAATCAATCAGCACAGAATAAAATACAATGTCAGACACACATCCATTTACTAGTTCGTTCTGGGTATGAACGAAACCGGAGGCACCTTATTCCTCGTTCCATATGTCCAATACAGGAGAGAGGCCCTCGCAAATCCGGACAATCAACAAACACGTCCGGACCACTACAACTGTAACCCCTCCTAGGAGCTAACCGATCCAGGGCATCAGTAGTAATCCATTGATGTGAAGATCACCGGTCTTGCACCGTCTTTATATCTTCGACTTTTAGTCGTCGATCAATTATTTGAAATGAGTATTAACTCGGCCTTTTCAAATAATTCGCGTATGCATAGAATTCGAATCAATTCTTTTCATGGTTAAACTATTTGACATTCACGTTCAATTCAATATAATAATTTCATGTCAAATACATCTAACCATCAGAATATCCAATAAACTAAGTAAAATCGGTTTATTTCCATTTCACATCGTTTATAATATTTTAAAATGATTTATCGTTATTTTTATTTATATAAAAATAGCCTATTTTAATTAAACGACGCTTCAAGTCATTACGCGGCCGCGACGCTGTTTTTCTTCAGATTTGATTTACACATTTCTCAAAATCTAACCGTTGGATCTTAACAAACTTAATATCGTTGGAAAGATCTTTCCAAAGCGAACCCAACGGTTCTAGTTTCGGGAAAATCCGACGGTCGGATCTCCCAGTATAATCGTTTAAAGTTACGATTCCAAAACGCAAACTATAGCTGCGCAATTCGTTTTATTTTATTTTATATTAATATATACATAAATATAATTCATTCGACGATTTCCAAACCGTTTTCACTTCAAAATTTTGGCTAACACCTTTAAATTTCAGAAAAATTCGCCATAGCCTCATTTGTTCGGAGAGGGGTTTGGAAATTTGTTGGGCCGTGTTAGGCACCCAAAAAATCTAGAAACAACATACACAATTTTTAGTGACCTATTCTATGCCCAAGGGAGTGTGTAAAGATCATAACTCCGGAGAATAAATTTTCGTCACCTTGTCCAGTGTTGGAAAATAAATAATCCATGTGCCATATCTAATAACTAGAGAGACGTGATTATTGTCAACTCCAGACCCGTATGTGGTTTTTATTTAATCTGGCAATTTACCGTTATATTTTATTTAGTCCATATTAGTCCTCAGTTCAACCTGTAATTCAGTCATCGCCATATGAGCGTCTTGCTCGTATGGTAATCCCAACCTCGTCACATAAGCTCCAAATTCTTATATGGTATATGATAAAGTATGTTATCTTCACGAAGTATGTCATGTAGTGTAGTTCAAAATTAGTTGTTGCTATTCTATGGTGTTGTTTATAATCTCACAAAGAACAACCAGCACACCGCAACCAGTGGCACTCACATGAGTTTATATAATAATAAAATTGCGCAGCCAACTCGTTAAGGCTTACCTCTTTATCGGGCACGCAAATAAATTCTTTACTCAGCAGAAAATCCGTTTTCGTGTTCAGCATGTGTATATATATATGCATATCTAAGCTAAAAATAATATTTTTAGCGAACAAATATTTATTTCCATACATGACAATTTTATTCACTTCATTAACATGTTAAAAATAATATTTTTAACTTACAAATATTTATTTCAACACATGGTTACTTTTATTTAGTTCATATACATGATAAAAATGATATTTTTGGCGAACAAAAATATATTTCAACACACGACTATTTTATTTAGTTCATATACATGTTAAAAATAATATTTATAGCAAACAAATATTATTTCAACACATGGTCATTTTTAACACTTCATATACATGATAAAAATAATATTTTTATCGTTCAAAGAATTTATTCAACACATGAATATTTTTATTACTTCACATACATGACAAAAATGATATTTTTATCGTTCAAAGAATTTATTCAACACATGAATATTTTTATTACTTCACATACATGATAAAAATAATATTTTTATCGTTCAAAGTCCCATATGTCCAATACATGAATATTTTTAGTGGTTCATACATACAATAAAAATGTGATTTTTATTGTTCAAACAATATATTCAACACAACAACTATTTTATATAGTCCATTTCAGAAAATTTTGGCATTACAACGACAGGGTAGGTAGCACCGACACCGTGTCCAGCACGGCTCCTCTGCTATCCTAGGCCTTGTAGCATTAAAATACTTTCATTTCCATGATTTCCACAATACCATTCATTTTCACAACACAATGAATTTACCACAAACACAACCAATTTTGTTGCAACCACAATCAATCATTCACAATCAATTTCCACAACACAATCCTCACACAATCAATTTATATCGTCATTGGCCTGTGTACGAGGGGATTATATATATATAAACATATTTATTTCCATTTCAATTTCATTCAACACATATATGATTTATACAACGTATGTATAATTTATACATCGCTTATATAATTTATACAATGCCCATATATGAGATATACAATGCATATATAATTTATACATCGCTTATATAATTTATACATCGCTTTTCCATTCCAATTTGAATTTAGAAATCTCACATTGGGTTCCATTCCTTCTAAGATTGTAGAGAGCTCCAAATGCGTTCTAGTCTCTTCTAGAATGTAGTGTACGATGCCACGGTCCCAATGTCTCTTGTTTCACTGGATTTCGACAACATACGAAAAAGATATGATTTTTATTCGATAATTAAACTTTGCAACACTTTTATATGTTGAAAACAGTTTAAAATATCCAACTCGTTACCTTCAGAAAAGGTTCGAAACTAGGGTTGCGATTTTCTTCCAATCCGTTGAGCTAGGCCAGAATTGAGTTGCACCACGTCGTAGAGGGTGGAGAGGCGCGCCTGAAGCCGATGGATCGGTCGGTCGTGTTGGCCGGACGAAGGAGGAAACTGGTGATGTACGGTGCGACTTCACAGAGGTGATTCGCACAAAATACTCAACGATAATATTCCAAACTTGTATGGATTTGAAGATATAAAAATTCTCTACAAATTTCTTCAAACAATCGTTGAATTTCGTTTTGAGAATCAAGAGTTATTAGAGGTGGGAAATCTGAGCACTTCCGCCGTCGAGATTGAGAGGGTTACGGGTTTTCTCTGAATGAATTAGTCAACGCGCATTTTTTTTTTTATATTTATATATTTTATTTTTAATTTCTTTTAAATCCAAAAATACCCATTAATCCATACGAACTCCAAATCAAACCCAACGACTATCGCCCCTAGCTAAATACCGCGATTCCGGACATAATGGAATATGTTTCGTAAGCCCATTCGACTGTTTCAGTCAGTTATTCTCAAAATTAAAATATAAAACATTCAATATTAGATTTGAACGTACATTTTAATTTACCAGGGCCACATACTGAATCCAAAAATTCCCAAGAAATAAATCTTGCTATGTTTGGATGATACGGTCCCAACAAAACTGATTTCATCGAATTTGGAGACCGTTTGAAAAATGGCCTTTTTCTGGTCGATCCAATTTGCACTGTATTTGCAAAACACGTTTTATTTTTCCACGCTCACATGTTAATTCCAAAAATTATGGAATTTTAAACCTAGCAATAAATTGACATTCCGAATCCAACAAAAGTGGTTTCGTCAAAAACGGAGGTCGTTTGCAAAATGGCTATTTTAAGGGCTTTATTATTATTATTATTATTTAAAAATGGATTTTTAAATTCTGACCAAATTTCTGTTAAAATTACTCGAAATAAATGTTTTTAATTGGTTCTGATTTTCCGGGTTGTTGCAATCTCCCCCACTTAAAACTTTTCGTCCCCGAAAAGGAAACAATAGTAAAGTAGGAAACAAAACGGAAATGCAAAATATTGTAAATGTACCTTGCACCAGAGCTAATCAGGGATGTCCACTCTAATCTTGGGATAAGCCTGCTTAATGCTATCTTCTGTCTCCTAGGTACAGTCTCTAGGATCTACGCTCCACTGGACTTTGACTAAGTGAACCTTCTTGTTTCTCAGAACCTTGGTTTCTTTGCCAATAATTTTCTGTGGCTCTCTTCTCACTGCTAATTTTGGAGTAATATCCAAATCTTGTTGCGTTGCTTCCTTCACAATCAAGTCTGGATCATGCACATGCTTTCAAATTTGAGACACGTGAAATACATCAACACTCTTGGCAACCAGTCAGGCAATTGAACCCTATAAGCAAGAAATCTAATCCTTTCAAGTATAGGAAAGGGGCCAATAAATCTAGGCGCCAACTTCCCTGTTTTCCCGAATCGGACTACTCCTCTCATCGAAGAAACTCTCAAATATACATAACCACCAACAGAAAAAGCCAAATCTCTTCTTCTAGAATCTTCATAACTCTTCTGTCGGCTCTGAGCTGTTTGCTGTTGCTTCTTAATGAAATCGATTTTATCTGAAGCTTCTCGAATCATGTCGGGACACAATACTAGTCGATGTCTGGTTCTACCCAACATGCGGGAGATCTACATGGTCTGCCATACAATGCTTCGAATGGTGACATTCCCAAGCTCGCTTGGTAGCTGTTATTATATGAGAACTCAGCCAAATGCAAGTGATCTTCCCACGACCCGCCAAAATCAAGAATACAAGCCCGCAATAAGTCTTCTAATATACGATTCACCCTCTCAGTTTGGCCATCTGTCTGAGTGTGATATGCGGTGCTAAGATTTAACTTTGTTCCTAATTCTTCCTAGAATGCTTCCCAGAATTTACTAGCGAATATCGGATCACGATCACTAACAATACTACTGGGAACTCCATGTAGTCTAACGATCACTCTGAAATAAATCTGCGCCATACTCTAGGTTGTTCTAGTCGATATGACAGGAATAAAATGGGCGGTCTTCGTGAAACGATCTACGATCACCCATATATTGTCATTTCCTTTCTTGGTTTGGGGCAAACCATCTATGAAATCCATGGAGATTTGATCCCACCTCCAATATGGAACCTCCAATGGTTGTAACAATCCGGCGAGTTTCTGTTGATCGCTTTTGACTTGTTGACAAGTAGAACACTGGCTAACATATATTGAAATGTCCCTTTTCAACAACTTCCACCAGAATGTGCGCTTGAGATCATTATACATCTTACTCACACCAGGATGGATACTGAGCTTAGATTTGTGATATTAATCTAGTACCTCTCTTCTGAGTTCTAGAACACAAATTCACCCTTGCAACCTCAGAACCCCTTTACTATCCAGCTGAAAATATGAAGCTTTACCTTCTTGAATTCGCTGGCTAATTCTTTGAATAAATTCATCGTCTTTTTGGAGAACCGAGATCATGTCAATCAATGAAGGCGTAATAATAAGATTAGCGATGATCGCATTTTCCCTGCTAAGCCCATCAGCTACAACATTGGCTTTCCCTGGAGTTTACAAAATATCTAGATCGTACGCTGCAAGAAATTCTAGCCAACGCTGCTGTCTCAAATTCAAATCCTTCTGGGTGAACAGATACTTTAACGACTTATGATCTGTGTATAATTTGAACTTCTCACCCAATAGATAGTGCCTCCATATTTTTAAAGCAAACACGACGGCTAACAACTCAAGATCATGAGTTGCATATCTCTTCTCATGCGGCTTCTACTGACGGCTAGCATAAGCAACTACTTGGCCTCTTTGCATTAATACCGCACCAACACCTTCAAGAGAAGCATCTGTATAGACTGTCAAATCTTGATTGCCATCTATAATTATTAATACTGGAGCAGTAGTCAACCTTAATTTCAGCTCTTGGAAAGCTGCCTCACATTCTGGAGTCCAATTAAATCTTGCGTGCTTCTTTGTAAGTTGTGTCATTGGACTAGATAGATTCGAAAAATCATTAACGAATTTCCGATAATAAATAGCCAATCCTAGAAAACTTCGAACTTCTGTGGGGGTGCTAGGCTGTTTCCAATCTTGAATAGCTGTAATTTTGCTTGGATCCATTGAAATTCCTTCCTTTGATACGACGTGACCAAGGAACTTCACTTCTTCTTGCCAAAATATACATTTAGAAAATTTGGCTTTTAATACGTTCTTTCTCAGAATTTCCAACACTTTTTCTAAATGTTTAGCGTGCTCGCTATTTGACTTAGAGAAGATCAATATATCATCAATGAAAACCAGTACGAATTTATTCAAGTCCTCAGAAACACTCGATTCATTAGATCAACAAAATAAGCTGGAGCATTATATAAGCCGAACGGCATTACTAACCACTCATAAAATAAGTCTGAACCTTTTAATGTTGTCAAAGGAACACATTCTTCAACAATTCGCAGCTGATGGAAACCTATAGCTAGGTCCATTCTAGAAAATACTTGCGCTCCATTTAAACGATCCAATAAATCACCAATGCGGGGCAATGGATATTTATTCTTCAACGTTGGCTTATTGAGGTCTCGGTAATCCACACATAGTCTGAGAGTACCGTCTAATTTTGGAGCAAACACCACTGCTTCTCCTCAATTCGAAAAACTAGGCCTGATCAGAACTTTCCGTAAAAGCTATCGAGTTTGATCGCCCAATTCTTCTTTCTCCTTCAATGTCATTCTCCGAATTGCATGCATTACCGGCCTGGCGTTCGGAACTAGATCGATCTTGAAATTAATTTCTCTATGCGGAGGTAGGCTATCAACTTCTTCGAACACATCCGCATAATTCTTAACCACAGGAATACTTCCTATAGAAGCAGGAGAAACATCAAGAGAAGACCAAAATTCTTTCCTATCTGAATTCGGACCTATGCATGGTATCGTTATATAATTTTTATACTTGGTCTTTGCCCTAACAATTCTTTATGCACAAATAATTTCGGCTTTATATTTGGCTAACCAATCGAGCCCGAGAGTGATATCGAATTCAGAAAGATCCATAACAACCAAATTAAAAGAAAACAGATAATAAGAGCAGGAGACCGACACTCTACAATATAAACTGAGAACAAGAGAACCATCGATCAGATTATGGACTCTAATCGATTCTTCAAGATTCCTCAATTTTAGATTTAGCTTCTAGACTGTATTACTCAAAATAAAGCTTTGCGACGTGCCCGTGTCAAACAATACTTTAACTGGAATATTGTTGACAGTAAGCGTGCCTTCCAAAACATCTGGCCTTTCCTGACTAGCTAAGGGTGTTGGAGCATCAGCCAATTTATTAACTTGAGCCACTTTGGTCCCTTTTAAAAGCCGGCAATCTCGCTTAATATGACCAAACTGATGGCAAATGTTGCATTCTCTCCTCTCATGAAACTCTTTTCTGGATTTAGATCCATCTTTCTTCGAAGATTTACAATTCCTTATCGAATGCCCTTGCTTATTGAACTTGAGACACACGACTGCCTTTACCTTTTTATGATTGGCTTAGGCTTGTTACTGACCTTAGGCTTTGTACTTGCCTCAGGACTATCAGTTTCAAACTTCCTTTTGTTGCTAGAACTGCCTTCCTCTTCATCTTCCAAAACACCTTACTTATCGAGATTCTCATAGCGACAAGCCATTTGTATCATCTTAGAAAAAGGAAGATTCACATGTACAGTTACTCTACCTTCGTATTTTCTTTGAAGTCCGTTAATAAACCTCAGATTCTTCCTTAAAGGATCTCAAATTAGTTCTGGGTCAAAACGGGAAAGTTCATTGAATTTATTTTGGTACTCCCGAATGGTCATATCTCCTTGTTTTAGATGGTAGAACTCATCATATAGCTGCTCAGTTGCTTCTGGAGGAATAAATCTTTCTTTGAAAATTTCTTTAAATCTATCCCAGGTAATATTACCTTCTGGATTTTCCCTAGTAACAGTTTCCGACCAGATTAAAGCTTCATCTTTGAGTGCCCAAGATGCCAATAATCTTTTCTGATCATCTCTCAGCTTTAAGCCTTGAAAAAAATCTCTCAGAAGAACGCATCCACGCTTGTGTTTCAATAACAGATTCTTTGCCCAAGAATTGTACTCCACCCAGATTTGGATACTTCTTTACTAGAGCTTCTAGATCTGGTTCTGGCTGTGGGAGCACAATTGGCTCATTAGATTGCTGAACCATAGAATTACTTCTTCTTCTTCTGCCACTCATTTTCTACTATGTCTGCAAATAGCAGACAAAGAGGCCAACAGAAAAGATATTGTAAAGCATAGAGACATATATTTTAGTATAAATGTATCTATGGAGGAGTATTTTTCTGCTATACTCATTCTAGGACATTATTGATCCTATCTATAATGAGTTATTTATCTTAGAATACCACTCATTCTATTTCTGATGAGTTCGTTAATATGTTATATTCCAGAGCTAAGATTAACCAAAGCTCTGATACCAAACTGTGATGACCCCAAACCCACATGCCACGGAAGCAATGATAATCATTGGAATATAACACATAAACAATAACAGCAGAACAAAAATAAATCATTACTCTAGATAATGTACACCAAAATACACTGGAAATAATATAATCATCAGAGTTACACAACATAACAGGATCATACTTAGTACATAATACAGTTTCAGCTTAATATAAAATATCTGCAGTGGAATCAAACATAATATACATAATGATATCTGAACAACATAATAGAAATGATAGAATCCATCTTCAGCTCCATAACTATCCATAATGAGCCTGCTAAAACCTGAATACAAGGTTGCCCGTGTAGAAAATAGGGGCATCCGAGTTTGTAAAGTGAAACAAACTACGAGTTAGTCATGGGACTTGTATGAGAAATCTACTTAACTTATTTAATAATAAGGCCAATCACAGGACCATGCCGCTAACGCGGAACGGGTTTACTCCATTGGATTGCCAGTGCATAAATAAAGTAAATCATTTAAACAAGACCGTGCTTTTTATAGAAAATGAAGCCATTATAAGACTCAGGTCCCATCACATAATGCAACGCAAGCCGGAGTATAGAGTTTTACCATATAATGGCCAAAATATGCTTGATATGTATAAATCAAAATCATTTGATATTATTACTAGTGTATATATGTTTCAAAAACAATTTCAATCATAATGTATCAATCATAGATGACATGAGCATCCCATGCCACTATGCCACCAATATAGGTTTACAATCAAAATTGCACAATGTCGTATTGGAAGCTGGATTTCTATCATAAACCAAGGCAAGGGACCGTCCTTAACGAATTCGAGACTCTCTAGCCCGAGCCTCAGGATCAGTCGCAACTGCATCTTGGACCTTCAGGGTAGGTCCTCTCTTACGTTTGAGGATTGGTATTTCCATACATGACAATTTTATTCACTTCATTAACATGTTAAAAATAATACTTTTAACTAACAAATATTTATTTCAACACATGGTTACTTTTATTTAGTTCACATACATGATAAAAATGATATTTTTGGCAAACAAAAATATATTTCAACACAAGACTATTTTATTTAGTTCATATACATGTTAAAAATAATATTTATAGCAAACAAATATTTATTTCAACACATGGTCATTTTTAACACTTCATATACATGATAATAATAATATTTTTATCGTTCAAAGGATTTATTCAACACATGAATATTTTTATTACTTCACATACATGATAAAAATGATATTTTTATTGTTCAACGAATTTATTCAATACATGAATATTTTTATTACTTCACATACATGATAAAAATGATATTTTTATCGTTCAAAGTCCCAAATATCCAATACATGAATATTTTTAGTGGTTCATACATACAATAAAAATGTCATTTTTATTGTACAAACAATATATTCAACACAACAACTAGTTTGTATAGTCCATTTCAGAAAAATTTCGGCATTACAACAGCAGGGTAGGTAGCATCGGCACAGTGTCCAGCACTGCTTCTCTACTATCCTAGGCCTTGCAGCATTACAATACTTTCATTTCCATAATTTTCACAATACCATTCATTTTCACAACACAATGAATTTACCACAAACACAACCAATTTTGTTGCAACCACAATCAATCATTCACAACCACAATCAATTTCCACAACACAATCCTCACACAATCAATTTATATCGTCCATGGTCTGTGGACGAGGGGAACACACACACACACACACACACACACATATATATATATATATATAAACATATTTATTTCCATTTCAATTTATATGATTCGTATGTATAATTTATACATCGCTTATATAATTTATACAACGCCCGTATATGAGATATACAACGCGTATATAATTTATACATCGCTTATATA
This sequence comes from Allium sativum, assembly GCA_030737875.1. NCBI lineage: Eukaryota > Viridiplantae > Streptophyta > Magnoliopsida > Asparagales > Amaryllidaceae > Allium > Allium sativum. The sequence continues at coordinate 49,311,767 of CM060912.1, read as the reverse complement.
ATTTATACATCACTTTTCCATTCCAATTTGAATTTAGAAATCTCACATTGGGTTCCACTCCTTCTAAGATTGTAGAGAGCTCCAAATGCATTCTAGTCTCTTCTAGAATGTAGTGTATGATGTCACGGTCCCAGTGTCTCTTGTTTCACTGGATTTCGACAACATACAAACAAGATATGATTTTTATTCGATAATCAAACTTTGCAATGCTTTTATTAGTTGAAAACAGTTTAAAATATTCAACCCGTTACCTTCAGAAAAGGTTCGAAACTAGGATTGCGATTTTCTTCCAATCCGTTGAGCTAGGCCAGAATCGAGTTGCACCACATCGTAGAGGGTGGAGAGGCGCGCCTGATGCCGGTGGAGCGATCGGTCGCGATGGTCGAACGGAGGAGGAAACTGGTGATGTACGGCGCGACTTTACAGAGGTGATTCGCACAAAATACTCAACGATAATATTCCAAACTTGTACGGATTTGAAGATCTACAAATTCTCTACAAATTTCTCCAAAGAATCATTGAATTTCGTTGAGAGAATCAAGAGTTATTGGAGGGGGAAGATCTGAGCACTTCCACCATCAAGATTAAGAGGGTTACGGGTTTTCTATGAATGAATTGGTCAACGCGCATTTTATTTGGTTTATATATTTATATATTTTATTTTTAATTTCTTTAAAAATCCAAAAATACCCATTAATCCATACAAACTCCAAATCAAACCCAATGACTGTCGCCTCTAGCTAAATACCCCATTCCGGACAAAATGGAATATATTTAGTAAGCCCACTCGACTGTTTCAGTCGGTTATTCTCAAAATTAAAATATAAAACATTCAATATTAGATTTGAACGTACATTTTAATTTATCGGGGCCACATACTGATTCCAAAAATTCTCGAAAAATAAATCTAGCTATATTTGAACGATACGGTCCCAACAAAACTAATTTCGCCGAATTTGGAGACTGTTTGAAAAATGGTCTTTTTCTGGTCGATCCAATTTGCACTTTATTTGCAAAACACGTTTTCTTTTGCCACGCTCATATATTACTTCCAAAAATTATGAAATTTTAAACCTAGCAATAAATTGACATTTCGGATCCAACAAAAGTGGTTTCACGAAAACGGAGGTCGTTTGCAAAATGGATATATTTATGGGCTTTATTATTATTTAAAAATGGAATTTTTAAATTTTGACCAAATATCTGTTAAAATTACTCGAAATAAATTTTTTAAATTGGTTCTGATTTTTTAGGTCATTATGTCATCTCTTTACCATGTGGTATAATAGAAAATAATATTGTTTGTAAATTTATTCAAGCACTTTTGACTTCGTATTTTATTATGGCGAATAATGAGCAAGCAACTCGGATGATGGAAAAGTTAGACCAAAATGAGAAAATTGTCAAAGAGCTACAAGAAGAGATAAAACGTGAGCAAGTTCAAGCAGCTAAGCAACTTAAATCTAGGCAGGAGGAGATTGAAAGACTTAGACATGAATAAATAGAGAGAGATGAGTGACTACGAACCGAGTTTGAGGAGCAATTGCATAGGGAACGAGTGATGGTGAATGAAATGCATGAGCTTATGCAAGGACAATTTCTGTCTCAATCTAAGATGCATTCAGAGATGTCTCGTATGATGGCTACTTTTGTTGGTAGGCGTTCTGATTCCCATTTATAAGTGAGAATTCATTGCTTTTGTTTGTTCTAGTCTTTACATGCAGCTATCACAGTTAAAAAACTGTTTTACATGCAAAATATAGCAAATTTGAATGTAAATGTTGACTGAATTAACAATGTATATGATACATTTTATTCATATTTTGTATGCTTTTGGCTCTGTGATTAATAGTTATCCAATACTAGATGTTGTTTGGTTATTTTAGTGATCGTTTATATGTAGAGGTATATTAGACATGCCAAATATCACAAATGTAAATTTCCTTGCTCATTTGCATGAAGCTGCAAGTACAACAGTGTCCATTTGTCATGAAATGGAATATAAATTAGCAATTTCAGTTGCGTAAGATAAGCCAATGTAATATATATTTAGGACCTATACCGTATATTTGCATTTAAAATCTTTTATATACTGAAATTTTAGATTCAAATAAAAGTTTGAAGTTTATTCGAGAGATGACTAATTTTATATGATTCGTTTTACTATTGAACAAGACTTTAACAATGCATAGAAGGGGAACACTATTTCTTCGTTGGTAGGTTAATGATAATTGGAAATATGTGCAATATATGGTAATTGGAAATATTATAGCAATAAGTGGCATTTTTACTGAAATTCATCACTTAATTCATCGGAAAAATAAAAATAAAAAAATGCTGGAATTTTCCGATGAATACACCAACGTCTATACATTAATCATTTTTCCTCGTTATGTCGTAAATTTGTCATAGAATTTTCGTTTTCATAAGAAAAAACATTGCAAAATCGTCGCTAAATGTTGAAGATTTCAAGGATAAAATGTCGGGAAATTTCGTCGGGAAATTTAATGACGCTAAATATAGCGATGCTTTTATTTCATCGGTAATTCCATCGATAGTTGCTTTTCTCGACGAAATACCAACATTTATGAGTGTCGCGATATCTAGTTTTTCTTATAGTTAACAAACACAACACATCATAATCTCACAGCGAAGTGAATGAAATAATATATAACAATACTCCTTATATAAAAGAGATAACTATAAATATACCTGAATAGATAATTAGAATACAATAATATAAATATGCATCAACATATTTAATAGTTTGTCCGCATAAGTATTGATACGTACAATACATAACACTACGGGAAAACAACAAACGTCATAGCACAACAGAATAAATGCACGACATATAGCATTGGAATGCATAAAAATAGATAATACAAGAATTCAAGAATGCTTCTTGACTCGAGCTTTTCCCCCCGAATCTTCAAGCTGTCCAAAGCTAATCTAGAAAATATACTTGATCTAACCTAGCATTAACGGAAAAAAAAAGTCCACACTAGCCTGAAATATCATATTGTGGAAACTCACATCACAAACTACTTGCTTGATTTTAGAAACCTTTCGAGACATATGACCACGACCATAAGTAAATATAGCGACGGTTTTTACCCTGTGATAATTTTTTTTTAAATGATACTTGGTATTATTTCTAACGATATGTGGGGTAAAATCCATAACTTAAATCAAATAAACTATTCGAAATTGCTACCGTTATTAAATCCCACATATTTTAGGCAATTCGCATGAATTACTTGTTTTAAACTAGGGAATAGAATCCATGCAAATGGTCAAAAAGGAACCACCTTTTTGTATATTATACGTCTAAGAGGATGAACCAAGGACGAATTTCCCTCTGGCACAAGGAAATGATCCTCCCAGCTATATAAACGCGAAGGTAGTGCAGTAGTCGATTCCGATGTTTTTCAATCTACCAAACATGCCTTTCATTCATCATACCCAATATAAGTCCATACCTATAAGAGTGATGTACCCTTCCTAATAGGCGCGACTCGCGTAGCCTCATTGTATGCTTCTTTAAGCCATTTCCAAGTGACAAGGTTAGAGATAACGTATTCCCCTCATGCAAAGCGCATACCCGTTTTAGAATGCCATATTGTCATTATATCAAACACTAAGCGACTTTTACAAAATTAAAACCTACGAGTTTATACATCATGGAGAAAGTTTTATATAGCATAGAAGTTTCCTTGTACACCACTAGAAAAATATACATTTATAAGAATCAATGTATGTGATCTAAGAAATGCAAGGTCCGACATCAACCCATGTTTTTTGTCTAAGAACAAGACAAATCAAAGGTACTGTTATACCATACACAACTGGGAATAATCCTTACGCTTAGTAACAAGAAGTCCTCCCATCGTGCCAAACCGCAGAATGTTGATATGAGTGCAACAAAAGTTGTAATGTCCCCTTTTTTCGACGTTATTTAATAATAAGCATTGATTTATTTATGTAAAAATGGAAATATATCAATGTATAAACATAAGTCCAATAAATTTTATCTTAAATTATATATGAACATATGTGTGTAAACATATTATAAGAAAATAGTATTACTTATATAGGATAACAAATAAGTTTCTTTTTATTTGGATTTGAATCTTTATTACTTAAGAAAAGTAAGATAATTCTTATTTGAAAATTTGTGCATACTTTGAAGTGGATAGACATGTAAGAGCATACCATACTTTAATGACCATAACATGTAAAATATATGTAGGACTCATCAATACAACATGAATATCCTAGAACCAAACCATATATTGATGAATATAACGTGTATGATGAAATGCCCAAATAAACTAACAAAGAAGCATTGCTCATAAACAACACAAATATACATATGGCCTCATATGTATATACCATTCTCTAAACACTAAAGTACAAATGATTGGTATTGCAAATCCCATTTGAAGATCCTTGCTACATATCAATTTACAACTTTGCTGCATATAAAACAACAAAGTAGATTGAAAACATTTATATGATGTAACTTGTGAAATGACTGCATATCTAATAAATGTATGGCTGCACATATTGTAAGCTATATTTCTTAACGCAAGTGTGCAAGCATTTATGAGATGTGCTATGTAATCTCCTTTAGGATCATGATGCATACATTTTCTTTACCAAGACTAGTCTAATTCCTAGGTGCTACAGCAAATACATATATAAACAATAACCTTTAACCTATTTTGTATAAGATATGAAAAGATTTAACATTTAATGGTTATGGCCTAGCTAAGAAAACAAGTGTCTCTAAGAAGCTAACAAGAAAAGACAATGTCATGCTGTGAAATACAAGTAGATGTACTAAAATGGTGCAGCTAATATATAAACAACAACTTGCAACATATTTTATCAAAGAAATGAAAAGATTTATCATTTCCATTCGGCAACATCCATTTAATTAGATTTGGATGCCATACTCCTATAAGCTAAAACTAATAGTGCATAACTATACAAGGTATGGTATATTTATGATTTCTGCAATCTAATCTAAGAAGAACGTGAGGCTAAAATGAGTTGTGTTATCATATGGGAAAGAGAGCCTATAAATCATTAAATAAACCTATATATTTTAACACTAAAATTTGCTTATAAGTACAACTAAAACCTCATACACTCCTCGCAAGAAAATTGAACCTGTGAAGATCAAACAAAGTAGAAAAAGTAGAGATCATAGCAGAGGATAACAAGAAGGACAGAGGAGAGCAAATTAAGTGAGTAAACTTCATTTGTTTTCTTTTCTTCCCTTTTGAATCTTTTTCAGTATTTGTATATATGGATCCAAGCAAATATATTCACCTAGTAGGACTGAATTTATACCATTACATATACCATGTTGCTCAGGCTTGGTTGAATCACCTGTATGTATAAACTGTGTACAATATACTCACCATGTTGATTAAAGAAAAATCAATGACTTTAGTTTTAGTCAGTAGTTGCAATGGAGTTAAACATCACAGTTGATTATATACACCCCCAGTATAGTGTAAAAATGGTTGTGGCCCAAACTAGAACATATATTTTCTAATAAGATAAATTTACAGTAAAGAGTTTTAAAAACTCAGATTTTCGACCATCACCATTTACCAATTCAGGCATATGGTTGTGTTAATCTTCGAAAATCATGTTTTTTAATGGTAATATCATAAAATTTAGTAATGTGAATAAGGAGAATTTCGAGATGATCAAAAAATTGAACTTGGGTCAAATTCCGGTGATCGGGGTGGTCGTGGACGACGGCGTCGGAGCCAAAGAGGCAGGAAGGATCAGAGATCGTAGAAAAAATATAATAAGAAATTTCAAGTAAGTATTGGGTTTGATTTTGGCAAAACTAGGGTATCGCTGTGTGGTTGGATAGCATTACGTTAATGGCGAACTGCACTTCAACGGCAGTATCGAGTGCCACCGGATTTGGGATGGTGGTCTGGGTTGGAGTCAGCTTTGTACTGACGAAGTTCGAAGGTGAATGACGAACTGTGGTGGCTTAGCGAGAAGTTCAACTGGAGACTATTTTTGGGTAGCTTGGGTTCTACTGTTTCGACAGAAATGAGGATCGAATGGTGTTTTTGAGGAGGAGGGGTTCTGGCGTTTGGAGGAGGGGTCGATGATGATCGGAGGAGGTGATGCGACTGGTCTGGGAAGGTCCGGCGTCTTCATGGTGATCTGACGGAGTGTGCACGTGCACGAGTGTGCACTGAGTACTGTAAAACAGCAAGGGAAAGGGGAGGAAGATCGGGCATGGTATTTTGGTGTGATCCAGCGTTTGTGGCAAGGAGTTTTGTAAATGGTACTTGGCACTGATAAGAGGTGGTACTTAGCACTAGTAATGAGGGAGGGGCGAGAAGGAAGGAAATAATAATACGGTAGTAGTAATAAGAAATGTGACAGGTAAAAAGGTGTTATTGACACTCCAACCATTGTTAAGGAGGGATTCATTTTTTAAAAGCACTTCACTCTTTGAAAAATTGTTAAGAGACTATACAAACATATTATTTCACACTATTCAATATTCTTATATTGTCGCTGCAAATTATATTTTTTAAAAACTTATTTGACAAGGAAACCGAATTAAAATAAGCAGTTCGTCACCACTGCACCGAATGCAGCATGTAATAAATTATGTATGTATTCGATAGTGATATGTCAAAAATTAATAATCATTCCAGTGCATTGTCTTCGTAATTATAAATTTTGGCATATTTATGTCGACGAAAAAAATAGCTCGATCCTATTCCTCCGAAAACGCTTATCATTTAGGGTTTAAAAAAATCGATATATGCGAATTGGAAAAAAAAAATTACTATGGCCCTTGCAATATTTGTTAAGGTAAAATTGTATTTATTTGTTAAGGGGCTAAATGAGTAATAAGGTAAGATTACCTTTATTTGTTAAGGGGTTACTTTCCTCATTGATACTACCCTTAACAATTTGTGACAAAACAAAATATTGGCCTCCCCTTTACAATATTTGGAGTGTCAATAACAATGCCCTAAAAGAAACAAGTAAAAGAGAGGAGGCGTGGACTATGGGCTGTTGGGCTGCTAGCTTGTTTGGGACAGAAAGAAAATAGAAATAAAAATGGAGAAAAGATAGAGGAAGGGAGGCGGGCCTGTGGAATTTGGGCCGGCAAGTTGAAAAGAAATAAAGGATAAATTAACGAGGAAAGGGGAATAGAAAGTAATAAAAATCAAAGGAAATAAAATAAAAATAAAAGGAGATTTTAAAAGTGTATAAATAGGATTTAGAAGAGGAAAGCACAATTGCAAGAGTAAGGGAAGTTTAGCAGCAAGAAGGCAAAGAAAATAAGAAGAAGAAAAGAGGCCAAAGAATTCGGGCCGAGAATATTGGGTTTTGAATGGGCCAATAAAGAATAAATAGGAAAAAGAAGAAAGGGAAATAAAGAGAATGAAAATATAGAAATAAAATGGAGGGAAATAGAAGGTAATAAATGTTTGTTTAAATACCAAAATTTGTATAATTTAAATAAGTTGTTTAAAATAAAATCAATATATATGTATATATATAAAGTGATAAATGTATGGGTCTCATAACAAAGTATATGTAAAATGAATGTGTAAGTTAAAACGTTCATATATATCAAAGTGGTGATTAATTTAAGTAGTAATAAAATTATTCGAGATATTTCCAAACCATGCTCAAGACCGAGAAGTAATTAAAGTATAACGTGTTGGATTATAATCGAAGGTATGTCAAAATTATCAGAAGATGGTTAACCAGCAGTAATGATGTATTGAAATGATAAAATTCAAATGGTTTGAATAAACATGAAAATGTTATTGATCGACTTAAGTCGATAATCATGTAACTAGAAATGAATGCAAACTCAAATTAACAAACTGATATTATTGAATTAATTACCGTGTGCGAAACACGTGTTTTAGTCGTGCATTTATAAAAGATAGTTAAAATGTCTGGCTTTAAACAATGCAGACATATACCATTCTGTTTGGTCGGAGCTCATAAAATAAAGGGTATATAAAATAAATTATATTTAATCCAGTTCAGTTAAGCTGATAACTATTTCCTTGAAGGAATATTTAAGATCAAATGAATAAAACAGTTCTTATGTATCAACTGATAGTGAAAGACATTACGTAAATCGTTTCGAAGAGGCCGGAATTATATTCCACTTCGATTCGAATTAAACGTTGCATGTCAGAGATTTTTGAAGATAATTAAAGACTGAGATATGCAAGGGCTATTTTGTTTTACAGAATAGTGCCTTCGGTTTGTCCAGTCCCAGGACAACTTGTATGGACGAATGTCTGACAGAGTATTTTCAAAGGGATCACGTACGTTGTTTTCTTCAAATGTATCAGTTGCTGGCACAGAAGGGAAACTTCTTTAGCCTGACAACAAAGTATTTTTTTGGAAATCAATTAGTGATTTCCGATGGATTTGACGATGTGGCATTCAAAGGGAATGGTGACCAGATGATCTGGAAGATAAACGTGACCTCAAAACCTCACAACCAGGAAGTAACAAAAGTTGGGCTAGGCAGCACGACTAGTTGGGTCATACCCAAGCAGGGTGTATTGTCATCGATCTAGAGAAAATTCATATTCATTCTTCTTTTCGATTCTATATCTTCGGATTACGGTTGGATGACCAACAACCGTGGTGGTAATATATTCGATACACTCAAGCTAAATGAGTGGTCGGTCATGTGTGGCCGGGTTGCAAGACGTTCTTGTTGAACCTGCAGTGTATCCTCTCTAGAGTACACTGATCGGTAGGTGCTCCCATATCTTGTCTGTTGGAATCCAATCTCCAATAAGCACTCTGCGGTTTTTGATTTTATACTATATACGTGAACTTGAGATGCAAGCGTTTCACTAGATGGTTATTTATTTGATAAAGCTATAGTAATATCAAACGTTTTGATATAAAATACTTGGGTCATTATCCATATATTAGTTATGGATTGGTATAAAGATTTCTGAAGTAAATGAATCTGTTCAAAATGGAAAACCTTATTCCTCATTCCGTGTTTGCAATCTTTTAACTATGTTTACTCACACCAGTCCCCTGACTGACCCAGAGTTTATTTTCTGTGTTTTCCCTAAACTCTTGGGTACTCATAACAATTGTTATGGGTATACAAGTGATCCAGGTGATAATGGAAATCCTTTGAAGTATGTGGAGTACGAGTTCAAGAACCCGTCTAGTAGTTGCATTTATCCCTAAGTATCCAGTTTGTGTATTGGGTCAGTATCACGTATGATGTTGTATTCTAATGTTGTAATATGATGTAACAGACTCTGATATGTAATGTGATATCATATTTTGTTAAAATTCCGCTGTGAGATTCTGATGTGATGTTCTTCTTACTCTTCTATTCTATTAGTTCTATCTTTTCTATCTCAACCTCAAATTTCTTTCTATTAACAGTCAGAGTTCGATACTTGGATTTTTGACGAGTAATAAATGATTTCGTGTTACTGTCAAAAATTCGAGCGTCGAATTTTCTGGTCGTTACAAAAGTGGATCTTATGGCAAACCTAATAGTATAGGGGTTGAATAGTATTTGTGAAATTTATATGAATCTTTTTGAATCACTTTAATTATATCTGTATATATGCAAGCTATCACATATTTATCACAAAACCATAATAAAATCAAAAGAAGCAAAAAGATGAAAGAACACACAAGATTTTATACTGGTTCAGAGTCACCATACATCCAGTTCAACAACAAAGCCTATATAGATTTTTATATCATCAAAATCCTTTACACTCCTTCATTTTAAAGAAATAATGAGACACATGTTTACTCCAAATTTGGAATCAACACCAAAGGTGCAAACGATGCACTTCACTGATTCGGTAAGATTAAAATGTGGAACCGTGTTATTACAAAATAAAAAGCATAAAACAATGACAAAGGAATTTTTATAGTGGTTCGATTCTAAATGAATCTACGTCCACTTTTCAATCAATTATCATTACGATATTTTGTTTACAACGTTAATGAACTCTCATTTTACATTCATTTCTCGTTCTCCTCTCTTTTCACTCTCTTTATGATCTAATTCACTTGAATTTGGCAAATGGATGGAAGAGATCACTTTCTTTGTGATGGTAGATGTGTCAATCTTTGGTCACTTAGGCGCTTTTGTGTTCTTCCATGATTTGATGAGATTTTGTGCTTAGATCCGAATTCCGAGAGGATTGAAGAAGGTTTGAGATTGCTTGGAATGATGTTGGAGAGCTTTCTTATGTAATATGAATGAGAATCAAAGAGCTTCGATCCAATTAGAGATAGCTTTAATGATCATAGGAATGGATTTGATCCGCATGAAGATGGAGATGAGTTGTTAGATCCATGAGAGCCATTAGTGAAGTTGTAGAAAAGCTTTAGATTTGGCGGCACCTCCTCGTAGGAATCAAATTAGGTCCCCCTCAATGTGAATTATGAGGGGTATTTATAGGTGAAATTTAGGACAGATGGCAATTCTGTAATTTTCCTAAACTCCCTTTAGGTCGTCGGGTGAGCTAAATGACTCGGAGGGATGTTTCTGCGGTTTAAGGAATGGCGACCCGAGCTTAAAAGAGCGGTGCGGGTTAAGTCAAGGCGGAGCGACCCAAGCATACCCAGAATGTGCTAAACCAGGACGATGTAGTTTGAGCTCTGATCGAGAGGGCTAAAACCTTTAGTGGGCTAGCGATTTGAAGACCTAACGACCCAAGAACCTTGCGGGCTAAGACATGGCATAACGACCCAAAGAGCTAGAGGAACCATAACGACCCAAAGAGCCTATTGACCTAAAATTATAAAACGACCCAAACATGCTGACTATTTTCTGAAATATATTTTATGGGTTAACATTTTCCCCTCAAAGTTCGTATTTTTTGAAAATAATACGGGCTTCGAACTAGGTGACCTTAGCATGTCGTTTGAGATTTTAGGTCGTTAGGGCCTTCAGACCGTGTGAGTCCCTAAAGTATTTTATCCTTAGGTCATCCAGCTTCTTAGGTCGTGACATGGTCCTAACTCGCTGTGGCTTCTTGGTCACGCTTTAGTTAGAGCCTGTTGGCATTCTCCTCGGTATTAGATCGTTGTGGGACCCTATAAACTTGGTTTATTTGTTTAATCCCCTTCTATTTCCTCTTCAATTCGTCATTCTCTTATAATCCTTATCTAGGTTAGAAACCCTCATTAATGGCATCCGTCATCAACTATCAGGTGTGATTCAAAGTTTTCTACTTACTGTGTACACATTTTAAGTTGAATTTGATACTTTCGGATTTTGTGGGATTATTATTTGGCACGATTTCAATCATACGTTTGATGATAGTGTTGATGTATGTAGTGATCTCTTTTTATGACCTTGAGCTTGCCTATTCGTGATGGCCTCGACCTAATTTTCATGTATGAATTTGTGAAATTCGATCATGGCTTTTACCGCTAAGTTATATGTATACTAGAATGATAATCTTGTACAACTTGATCACTTATTAACGATCTCAATTTGCTACATCATGCCTTGCTATTCTTTTCAGAGTTGAAGCGCCCCTGTTGGTTATTTATTTCAGGTCATTGTTCTGTAATAGTTCATCTTGAATTAGGTCGTCACTATCACTTTTATGTTTTAGACCGCGACCCTACTCTAGGTCGTTATGATAACTCAAGGCCTTAGGTCATTATTTCAGTCCTCAACTTTGGATCGTTCAGCCCTTGAAGTTGACTGTTATAGCGACCTAAAGCTCCCTGCTTGTACAGAATGACCTAGAATCTGATACCATACAGAACGACCCAAGCACTTAAGGTTGGCAGGAATGATCTGAAACATCTTGAACAAGTTGCTTTCTGGTCTGTTATTCACTTCTAAACACCGCTATTCATGCAGGATGTCTAAAATAATTGAAGGGACCTCGAGCGAGGACATAACTCGAAAACACCATGGGTTGGACAAACTTCCCGTGTCAGAAATTCAAACTACCCCTGTTTCCCCGACTTTGGCTGAGCTAAGAGCTATCATAGACAGGCCTAGTTACACTTCCAAGCCATACAGCTCCGAGCTTGCTGATCGTTTCGAAGGCTAGTTTCTTCAAGGATTGAACTTTGATCAATTTGACTTGGACATATATCCGTATATATCCGTCCGACAAGCGATCGATCCCCGAAGATTTGGATATTCTAAAGAATCACTCAATGACACAACTTGATGCTATTAGGACTTGGACGGAAAAGCATTTCGAAGAAATCGGTCAATACCATGCGCGCAAATTGGGTGCCTGGAAGACCTTTGCTGGTGATCTCCAGAGGCTGAACAGGGATAATATTGAACGCATTACTACTTTGGAGAAGGACAAAGCCACGCTTGTTCAGGCTCTTAAGACTCAGGATGAGATCATTGCTGAATTATCGAGTCTTGGAGGCAAGGCAGAACCGACCGGTACTTATCCCTCTGCTCAAATTAGGGAATGATCTAGTGATGTAAAGAAGAAGTTCTCTTGTCTGACTTTTGCTATTATCTTTAATGTACTTATGTTATAGACCGGTTGTATATGCAAATTCCGGCCCTCGCTTAACACTCTTATGATATTTTGCATCCGATGTCTCTGTACCGGACTTGTGATGCGGTGATGGAAATGTATTTTTCCTGTTGTACTTTTGCTTTGTGCTAAGATCAAAAAATGTTTGCTATGGCAATTTTTGTTTTGAACTCATACGTCCCATGCTGCCTGTTCTGCAATTAAGACAAACTTCTGCATGATTTTGGACTTTTACTCGTTATCAATTGTCTATGTTGATAACGAATTAGTTAGAAATGAACTATAACGAATTTTAACTTGCATTAAATAAAATGCTAGCCCAGGACCATCTTATTTGATGGTTCAAAACTCATCAAATATTGTTCGCAAACTCATGGTACTCTAATTCAAATTTGTGTTAACGCTTGAAATCGACCAATCAACTAAGGTTGACTGTAGATCCTGAATGCTATCATTCTAGTGATTCATATGAGTGTGTTTGATATCTCTTATTTGAGAAATACATATCTATGATTCATTTTCTACTTTCCTTCTGAGAATCTTTGATCTTTGTGCCCCTTGTTTAGGGAGTCGTTATTAATCTTCTCCCGGGGAAAAACTTTAGATATTCGTGCCCCTGGAACGGACTTTGGTTAAGGCCCCAATGTTTGTCATTATCGGGTCAGGTACTTCCTGATTCTGATGATCAATTGGGTGCCCGACATTCTTCACATCTGAGATTTCAGATGCTACGCGAATGGTTTGACACTCTTCACATCTGCGACTTCAGATGCTACGCAAGTGGAATTTTTATTCTTCACATCTGAGATTTCAGATGCTATGCAAATGGTTTTTTTTTCATTCTTCACATCTGAAATTTCAGATGCTACCCGAATGGTTTTACACTCTTCACATATGAGTTTCCAGATGCTACGCAAGTGGATTTTTCATTCTTCACATATGAGATTTCAGATACTATGCAAATGTTTTTTTTTCATTCTTCACATCTGAGATTTCAAATGCTACGCGAATGGTTTTACACTCTTCACATTTGAGATTTCAGATGCTACGCAAGTGGATTGACACTTTCCACATTTGAGATTTCAGATGTTACGCAAGTGGATTTCATTCTTTACATCTGGGTGTTTCAGATGCTACACAAATGGATTTGGCGGCTGTTTTATCGTTTCATGGGGAAGCTACCAGTTTCTTTGTTGGATATTTGACTTGGCAGGCTATTTTTGGTTTAAAAACTGGTGTTGTGAACTTCCCACTTAGGGAAGTGCCCCTTCGATAAAAGTTACAGCTCTCGTGTTTGTTCGTTGTATGGATTTTTGTGACTTTCCCATTCACTTTTCAAGGTGGTGCGTTTGTATTTTTTCATTTGTGTATGTTGATATTTACAGCATTTGGCACTTGAACTAGCGTTGTTGGGATCGCGATATTACAAGAACAAGCGCTCGATAGATGGCCTGCAATATGAAATCATTTTTTAAGAAAATTTTGATTTGACATATAATTTTGCAAACAAGAAATTCATTCATTCAGATATGCTCTTATCCGCAGAGCTAATGTTCAGTGCATCACTTGCAGATTATTACAGACTGTTTACAAGAAGTTTGGAATATAACAGAAAGTAAAACGCGAAGTAAAGCATGAAATAAAGCAGTAAATAGAGCATGAAGTAAGGTGGTAGCGATGTTGATCGCGTAGTCCGAGCCATTGAAGTTGGAGTTTCGTTAGCGGTTATCAGTTGATAATCAGCCTTGGCATGATTTGAGCAGAAGCTACGTTGCTTGGACCAGACTGATGATTTAATGCCCCTTGCCCCTGGGGAGCTGTAGAATGATTCATGTTTTGCAGATTCTTTACATACTGTTGTAGCCTATTTTTCCTAATCAACTCCTCAATGAGGTTCTTTAGGTGGCGGCACTCATTAGTGTTATGACCAGGCTGGTTGTGAAATCTGCAGAACTTTCCTGAGTTTGCTGCTTTATCGCTTATCCTTATCGGATTTGGCTCTGCATGCTTTTCGGAATTCTTTGTTGCAGGATAGATATTTTCAGGAGTGCCATTCAAAGGCGTCAGCTCTGATGAGTTGAAAAGGCGAGACCTCTTATTAGCCTTATTATCGTTCCCATCATTGGTGCGCTTCTACCCCTGAGTATTCTTCTGATTATACTGAGCAACAACATTTTTGGAAGGATTAAGAAGCGGGTTTAGCATCAATAATCTGAAGAGGTACTGGACCAGTTTCAACTCCCATGTACTCCTCGGCTTTTTTATAGAATTTCTCGAGCGTGCTTGGCATTTTCATTTTAATTCATTTACCGAACATGCTATTTTCGTCTATGGCGCCGATTAGAGACATTAAGATCATGCGGGGCTTGGGATTTCCTACTTTAGATAAAGCGTCACTGAATCTTTTGAGCAAAGCTATGAAAGATTCTCTTGGATTCTGCTTTATGGATGTCAGAGAAATAACATCCTTGGCCTTCGTAGCTTGCAACTTGTAATGCTCCTTAAACTTCATGGTCAAATCACCAAATCGTTCGACGGATTTGGGTGGCAGCCTTGTGAGCCACAACGATGCGACACTTTCTAGATAGAGAGGAAAGCATAAGCCTTTGATATCGTCCACTGCCTTGGCTGCATTCGTGTGCCACTCATATTTGTATAGGAAGTGATTTGGATCAGAAATCCCGTTATACGGAGGCAGAGCAGGATGAGTGAACTTTTTGGGGAATTCAGCTTTGCGGATCCTATTTGTGAATGGATTTTTGCCGATGGATAAGTCCCATTCCCTTTCACTATCCTTGCGAGGCATGTTAACTTTCATGATTTGCTTTACCACATCCGCGATATATTCCTTCGAGTTGTGTTGTTCCGGAGAGCGAACTTCGATCTCTTTCCCTGATGCTCGTCTTGACGAGTGATCACGTTTAGAGAATCTAGGTCTTTTACTTCCACTATGGGAAGGTGCCCCCTTGACGGGACTTGCAACTCGTCGGTGGTCATTTCGATCAGAATGGTTGATAGCTTTTAGCTTTGAGTCTTCGACATTAGCGTCATCTTTACCCACAAATCTTTCCAAGTTATCATTATGAGGATCGGAGGCTGATGAGTTTGCATTCTTTTCGAGGTTGACATGGATTTTCGGAGGAGAAGCAGGATTTACTTGAGCGTTTAGCAGAGCGCTCACTTTATCCATCAAGGATTGATTAACATCCATTAGAGTTTTATTAGCATCCATTAAACCTTTGTTAGAGGCTTCCATGCGTTGACTCAAGTTAGCGACGACGACATCTAATTCAGCTTTGGTTACTCCACCTCCGGATATTGAATTTTCTCCAACTTTAAAATGGTTAGTGAGTAGAGTGGTCTCATTATTAGCAACATTGTCATTCTCTTCAATAACTTTGCTTGTGGTTTTCTTTGATTTAGCCATTATTTCGGAAAGGATTTATAACTACAATGCAAGGCTTGAAACTTGAGAGGAATACGAAGGTGGGAGATGCATTCACGGCCCCACGGTGGGCGCCAAATGTTTACTCCAAAATTGGAATCAACACCAAAGGTGCAAACAATGAACTTCATCGATTCAGTAAGATTAAAATGTGGAACCGTGTTATTACAAAATAAAAGGCATAAAATGAAGACAAAGGAATTTTTATACTGGTTCGATTCTAAATGAATCTACGTCCACTTTTCAATCAATTCTCATTACGATATATTGTTTACAACATGAATGAACTCTCACTTTTCATTCATTTCTCATTCTCCTCCCTTTTCATTCTCTTTATGATCTAATTCACTTGAATTTGGCAAATGGATGGAAGAGACACTTGCTTTGTGATGGTACATGTGTCAATCTTTGATCACTTAGGCGCTTTTGTGTTCTTCCATGATTTGATGAGATTTTGAGCTTAGATCCGAATTCCGAGAGGATTGGAGAAGGTTTGAGATTGCTGGAATTGTGTTGGAGAGCTTTCTTATGTAATATGAATGAGAATCAAAGAGCTTCGATCCAATTAGGGATAGCTTTAATGATCATAGGAATGGATTTGATCCGCATGAAGATGGAGATAAGTCGTTAGATCCATGAGAGCCATTAGTGAAGTTGTAGAAAAGATTTAGATTTGGCAGCACCTCCTCGTAGGAATCAAATTAGGTCCCCCCTCAATGTGAATTATGAGGGGTATTTATAGGTGAAATTCAGGCTAGGTGGCAATTCTGTAATTTTCCTGAACTCCCTTTAGGTCGTCGGGCGAGCTAAAGGACTCGTAGGGATGTTTCTACGGTTTAAGAAATGGCGGCACGAGCTTAAAAGAGCGGTGCGGGCTAAGTCAAGGCAGAGCGAGCTTGCACATGGCGGGGACGACCCAAGCATACCCAAAACATACTACACCAGGACGATGTAGTTTGAGTGCTGATGGTGCGGGCTAAAACCTTCATCGAGCTAGCGATTTGAAGAGATGACGACCCAAGAACCTTGCGGGCTAAGACTTGGCATAACGACCCAAAGAGCTAGAGGAACCATAACAACCCAAAGAGCCTATCGACCTAAAACTATAAAACGACCCAAACGTGCTTACTATTTTCTGAAACATATTTATTGGGTTAACAACACCCTCTTGCATTTCATCCTCTAGGAACATCCATTTAGTATTTCTAGGTCAACAAGAAACATCTAATTGCTTTCTAGGCAAAACCAAATCCAACTTGATTTATGAGCTAACAAGTCACATCTTTTAGAGTATATATGAGTAAATTTTACAAAGGAATGCAGACTTAATCTTGTGGTCATGATTACAATAGCACTATAACTCCAATTTGCACCCACATCTTGATAGATTGTGAAGAGGATGATGGAGAATCCAAACTAAGTAGAAGTTGATTGATTCACTTGAAAATTCAGTAGAATATAAGTAGGACTTTGTTTAGTGAGAAGAAAAGAATGAAGAAGAGGATGAAAATGTAGTTAAAATTTTGTTTGGAATTTTTGGCAATTATAGAGAAATAAAAGTCTTTTCCATTCGTGAAATGATATGATGAAAAGACATTTCTTTTGAAAATTTGAATTTTCATTATATGTGTCGAAATATAATGATTTACCATGTAAACACGGCCTAGTTCCAAATTTGAAAATATTATTCTACAAATTGTTTTGAAAGTATAAATCTATATAATTGAATTTGAAGCTTTGGAGAACTATTATACATAGTAATATTATGTTTTAAACATAAAAATACTTAAGAAAAATTACCAAAATAATTTTAAAAAAATTAAATTTTATACATACTATGTAATCAAAATAAATGTATAAAGTGAATTCATATTTCAAGACTAAATAACAATAAAGATTAAATTAGTAATACATATGGAACAAACGATATAAAATGTATCACGCTACAAATCATAAAGTATATAATATAAAAAATCAAAATATAGCATTAAATGTTACAAATATTAAATATAACTGAACTGAATTAGTAAAATAAATTTGAAATCTAAAATATCAAAACTTTAAGTCTTAAAAAAATTATAACTTTTGCTTTGAAAAATACTTTGAAAAGTTTATCAAATCATATGAACAACATTTGTAAGGAGATCAGATGAGTGCAATCGATTTTTAACATTTATAACTAAGGCTCTAATGCATATTCTCATTATTCTTGAACTCTTGATAACTCATGAGTCTTAATTTGCATCACCAGTCTTGACAGCATCTTTATGGCATCATAGATGGTTTTGTCACAATATAGTCTTGGTCATCAACACCTTCTATAAATCCCGTACTATACATTGTATATATAATCATTAGTAATAAATGTATATATATTTTATACTAGTAGCGGTTATACTTGTTGTTATCATCAAAACGTCCTTGCACTAACAATCCCCTCCTTTTTGATGATGACAACCTTTTTTAATTAAATATATTTTCTCACTCCTTCTTACTTCCACAACTCCCCCTTACTCCAACTGTTTTCTCTTATTCCAGTATCATATTCTATTTCTTCCCTTTGTCATCCATTAGAATAATTCAAATAGTTACAAGTAATAACAACTTCAAATAATTACTTTCTTGACTGGTTATACTCTAATACTATTGGACATGGATTATATCTATGTATTAAAGTTCAAGCATTTCAATCCAATACAACTTTAAACATGCTTTATATATTCGAACCAATCATTCATACAAATCTAGGTTATATATACACAGTCTAATCAATATAAACTGAATAGTACATTCGGTCTAAGTGTTTTAGACAATATACAATTAAATCAAGTCCTGTACTGTAACGACCCAACTTTCGAACACCTCGGAAGTCGTGCCATTAATAAGAAATGAGAATAGATAGAAGATAAAACATGGAAACATCAGAATCTCACAGCGGAATTTTCACAAAAGATAATACTTTAAAACATTACACAGCGGAATATATTACATCAGAGCATACTGAACTAGTGATACAACCCATTCATAGTACATCGGTAATTATACATATCATAGATGATCAACTGAAAGATTTAATTATACAGTAGATAGATAGACCAGCACACAACAAAATCTTCATTCCAACCTCACAAGTTTATCCAAATCCTGATTCACTTGTCTATTCATAACAAGCGTTATGAATACCCAAGAGTTTAAGGGAAAACACAGAAAAATAAACTCCGGGTCAGTCAGGAGACTGGTATGAGTAAATAGTTTAAAACAAATAAAAATATCTCATAAGACCACGCCATAAATACGGAACGGGTTTTCACCTTATGAGGTCAAAAACACTTTGTATACTTTAAACCAGATATTATCATAGTATCTAGGTGTTTTTACAAATAAATTAGAATCTAGAAGAATGCTTGCATCTCACATTCTCCTATATAGTATACAAATAAAAACCGCTTGGCGCTTAGGGAAATTGGATTTCCAACTATGACAAGGTATGGGACCACCTTCCGATGATGTATCTCTAGAGGCAAATACACCTGGGTTCAACAAGAACGTCTTGCAACCCGGCCCTCACATGACCGACCACTCATTTCTCTTGAGTGTATCTAATGTATATCACCAATGGTTGTGTACGGCAACCATTCCCGAATGGGAAGAATCGATGGATTTATAAACAAAAGGAATTTCTCTAGATAGGTGATGCTACACCCTAATGGGAGCGACCCACATAGCCATGCTGCCTGCCCGATTTTTGTCATTTCCTGGATGTGAGGCTACGTTTATTCTCCAGAACATCTGGTCACCATTCACTTTGAATGTCACATCGTCAAATCCGTAATCACATATTGATTATACAAGTACACTCTGGGTGTAAAATAAAAAGAAGTTACCTTCTCTCCACCAACTTGGTATATTTGTAAAATCAACAGTGTGACCGTTGGAAATACTCTGTCGGACATTCGTCCATACAAGTTGTCCTGGGACTGGACAAACCGAAGGTACTATTCATAAATAGTCCTTGTATATCGCCGTCTTTAATTTAAAAATCTCTGACGCGCGGCGTATAATCAATTCAAAGTGAAATATTTATTCCGGCCTCTTTGAAATGATTAACGAACATTTTTCTTTTTAAATCATAAATCTAACATGATAAAAATCCAATTATAGTCAAACTGCACAGTATAAGATTATTTTGCCCTATATCTAGTAAATTTATCATGTCTTACCAAAGAACAATTTTAGTACGTGCGTCGCACACAGTCTTTCTTTTCGTTTTTGTTCGTCACTTTTAAAAATGAATACTTACTTTATTTTCCTTTAGAAAAATGTTTCTCATCATTTATTTCTTAATTTGATCACACATAATTGAATTAAATTATAATTCAATCATTTCTTTTACAACCTTTATACTTGGTATTTTCTCGTCAATTTTCCCTTTGATCCTTTTACTCGATTTCCTTCTTCTGCTTATATATCAATAAAGTCTCTCTTTTTAACTTATCCATCTAAACATGATTATAATTTACAGTTTTTATTTTATAAATTGCAGAGATGTACAAGATCACTTACTGGCACCGGGAAAAATTTAAATTACAGTTTAAGACTGACAAACTCATCGTATGTGTCACATACGATTTCTTTTCCTTGTTTAAAATTTAAACAACTCAGTAGAAATTAAATTCCCATTTTAAATTATAAAATAAATTTATAATTTAATAATTTTACAGTTTCTGCGCTGACATGTCCACTTTGGTCAAAACAATATCTGATCTTTCATCGTTGATCAATTTTCTTTTGTTGACTTCCAGTTTGAAATATTCATTTAGAGAATCATTTCTAATTCTTTAAATTAAATTAACTTAAATTTAATTTAAAATTTCAGTTTTAGTATTTAAATTTCAGTTTTGACAAAACTGTTTTTCAATCCTGATTCACTTATTCTTCCTTTCTGCAAATTTATTTTTAAAAATTTATTTATTTTATTTAAACAATGATTACGTCTAAATATTTTATTCAGAATCCTGGTTTAAACTTAAGTTCCAAAAATACCACTTTGAAAATATGGTGAACGCATGGACGATAAACCTGATTCCCTTCATTTTCCCTCCATGATCAACTACTTTCCCTTGCCATCCCTGATCAGTTATTTGCCAAACCCAAACCTGATCATCCATTTGCCAAACCCCCCTGTACCCATGGTTTCGACCTGATCATCTATGAAAAACACAACCGTTCACTTACAAACTTCAATGGCCACTCCTCCTTCTTCATCTTCCTACCCCTATGGCTGTGCACGTGCACAAGCACCGGAGCCCCTTCCAGTCACCAATGGCCATCATCGCAAGTTACCCTCCAATACCAGGTCACGTTGCCACCCTTCTACCAACCTCCACCGACCTGAACAGTATTTTGCCGTGCCCCCTCCTCCATTCTAGAAAAACAATCATCCAAGAAAATCCTCACCGCTCCTCCTCTCGACCATACTCCAACACCACTTCCTGGCCACGTCAGCACCCGACCTAGACGCCGCCATTCCCCCTATACCGCAACCCCCTAGCTCCCCCTACGACGAGCAGTTCCGACGCAAACCCAATGAACCCAAAACCAAGTTTTAACCCTATTTTCTTCGATTTCACAAAATCAATACATTTGAAAAATTGTTTTGCATTTTTCCCCGAACCCTTGAACCTAGATGAAGCTCCTCCATCACCCACGTGACCTCCCGTGTTTTAGATGATCAGAATTTTCTCAAAACCCCAATTCTGATCATCTTCAAATTCCCGATTACATATGCTATTAAAAATCACGTGACCACTTTCTAAAATCATTATTTTGTTAGCTTATCATGAATTTGTAATCAAATCTGGTTTTTAAATGGTTTGAAAAATCCATTTTGAAATTGTGAAGCAGTAAGCTTCTTGTTATTCCTGTTTTTAAAAACAGTAAAGGGTTTGTCCAAGTTTGTTTCATTTTAAACACTTGGATGACTATGTAAAAGGTTTTTTTAAAAAATATGCCTTATACCCTTAATACCTGAACCAATGCTGACTGATCTATCTAAAATTTTAGAGCTTTGAAACAACGTACAGAGTCTAGTAACCCATCAGATAATAACCCTCTTTAACACTTTGTTCTTAAGTTTTGATTTAACAATCAATAATTCCTACCCCATACAAACAAGCAAACCATACAAGGTATATAATTTGAACAAGCACACCACAAAAATTCAAGTCCGACTTATCATTCAACAGCAGGAAAAATGCAGGAAAACAGAAAATTAAAAGGCAGTTTTACTCACATTAGAAAGCTTGAAACCCCTCAGGCTTTCTTTCCTCCTTACTGATCAAATTAGAGAGACTTGTTGTGTTTTTGTGTGTGGTAAAGAAAGGCACACTTATGCCTATTTATAGTGGTAGGAGGTCTTTAAAGTATGGTGAAAGAAATCAGTTTTGAGATTTGTGTGTGACAATTGAAAAACAACTCAGAAAATCCATTTTCCTCTTGCCAAATCAAAATAGTACCACTTCCAATACACATGGCTTACCTCAGCAAATCTTCACCTGAAAATCCCTTGCACATGTTCCTTTCTTTCTCTCATTGGTTTCTATGATATATCACACCATATATGCAAATGTACTCCCTATGATTTTTCACAATCTTTCTCCTTGCTTTACACAAATAATAACATCCATTATTTTGTCAAACATTTTCATAGGTTTTCTAAATCATAGCTTTTAACACCCCACCTTCGCTAGGGTCACTCACAAGGAGAATGCACTAGCTTTGGTGGAGCATTATCTAGATAAACATACACAGAAATATTACAAGACAGAACATATAAAGCAGCGGAAGAAAGACCAAATTTCATTTCTTCTAAAAAATCTAGAAAGGTCTAAAGCCTTTTTACATCAAAATGCCATTAAATCCATTACATCGAAACCTGTCTTGCAATAGTAAAGAAGCATAAAACCATAGTCATAAATCATTCCCAAGTAAAACAGTAAAGCAGCCATAGCCAGGAAAGGTCCAAGCCATATATGATGATCTTGAAGCAGAAAGAAGTCCAAACTAAGTAGTAGTGCTTCCTCCTTGAGAACCTGGGGGGGGGGGGGACGGAAGAAAAAGAGGCGAAACAAAATGGGTTAGTCATGCAGACTGGTAAGTCCTAGTGACTTTCAGCATAGAAACAAGTAAAGGTAACAAGACATGTATAAAATGAAAGTAAACATAAGGATGATGACAAGATAGGAAAATTAAACTAAGATAACAAGATAAACTAAGGTCACAAGAAAAACTAAGGCAACAAGATAAGCTACGTGTAGCATCGCATGTTTAACATTCTCTGCGCCAACTGTACTAGTACCCCAACCCGTATCATTCTTTCTATGTATATGTACAGTCCCTTGCCGTATATCGTACGAGTTTCATCATGTATTTCTATACTACTTCAATGTAATGCCACCATTCTTGAAATCGTTTGGACTGCCACCCTTGTTCTGGCTAGGTTTCCTTATCATGAACTATCGCGTGTTCAACTAGGATTTATGCCACCTAGGACCACTAGGGATTATGCTACCTATTGAATGTTTTCTAGATTTGATTAGGGTTTATGCCACCTAGGACCACTAGGGATTATGCTACCTAACGAACAACACCCTTTTTCCACGTAACGATCTATTAATCGATCGGCTCCCTACAAGTCCTAGATCGTTCATGTGTCTGTATCATATGGCCCAATCACGAAATGTAGTCACCTGTGCTAGGTCCACCATAGGGTGTATCAAGCCCTAGGGTGCCAACCACCGACACGAATCAAGCACGCACAGTGTAAATCTACCGGTGCCCAATGCCTGCTTTTTCAACTCCGGACTACGTGCACGACCATAGTCCGCCTGAACCTACAATGGCGCACCAAGTCAGCCGTCGTTCTGGTCGCTTACAATCAGCCCAGTAATCGTGCCCCACCCTGCCTAGTTCCAGGGTACCGTGATACATCTAACGGGTTACTGTTGAAAAGGACCGCGTAACTAGGGTTTCCGTCCAGTAGGTTAAGTGTTGTCATTTAAATTCGAGAGTTAACCCCATCAGTCTAGCATGTCAAGTTGGTTAAGTGTTGTTATTCAAGTTCGTGACTTAACCCGCCTACGTGTCATGTCAAATTGGCTAAGTGTTGTCGTTCAAGTTCATGACTTAGCCCTACGAATCATGTGTAAAGTTGGTTAAGTATATTCAAGCGGTTCATGACTTAACCCTATCAAATCATCGTGTCAAATTGGTTAAGTATATTCAAGCGGTTCACGACTTAACCCTATCAAATCATCGTGTCAAATTGGTTAAGTATATTCAAGCGGTTCATGACTTAACCCTATCAAATTATCGTGTCAAATTGGTTAAGTATATTCGAGCGGTTCATGACTTAACCCTATCATGTGGCATTAATTCATTAATGCACCCCAACCTCTCACATTAGACTAGTTGCTATGGTCACTGGATTCGCCGGGCGGTTCCGGGCAGATTTACACCATAACCTAGTCTAACCTCGGGTCTTAAGCGTGACATGACCGACTACCCACATTGGATCCTATTGTTTGCAGTCACTTTATTCGCCGGGCAGTTCCGGGCAAATTTACACTGCAAACTCAACCCAACCTCGAGTTAGCCATTTTCAAGTTCATTCTAACGTCATGTTCATGTTCATGTCAAGTTCGTGTCAAGTTTCTAAGTGAGTTTCATGTCAAGTTTTCATGTTAAGTTTTCAAGTTTCAACTTATGCCTATTATCAAGTTCATGATTCATATTCATAACCAATTCACGTTTCAAGTTCATAAGCATGTTTACGTGCCTTCTCGATGTCCAATATCAATTATCAAGTCATAGTCAATTTTGTATTCAAGTTATTCCCATCGTATCAATTTCATGCTATTTGTCGCATTCCATACTTACCTAAAAACATGGTTTGACTACCAGATTCTATTTTCTCTAATTACGTTCCGAGTTCACAATTCACATTCATGTCAATTATCAAGTTTACAATCGCTTTCGTGTTCAAGTTATGCCAATTCATGTCCAAGATAATTCATGTCAATTACCAATTCATGTCTAACTGAATCTTCATGTTTTGACCAATATCCCCAAATCGTATTCCTACCGTGCGCGTATCTAGATTAATTCAAAAAGGGATAAACAAGGAAATCATGACAAAGATGGGCATGAGATTATAATCCAAATCATATGTTCAACAGAATTGGTGTATAATAGTTTAACACATCATAGGCATGCGAATAGGATCTAGGACAACAATATGAAAACCAAGACTTGCATTAATCCATATTCAAGATTCAAGAGAGAATAGGGTGAAAAAGTCTTATCAGCAAGTCAAGGCCCAAGAATTCATATTACAATCTAGCGTTTAAATAATAAACTAGGTCCAACAACATGAATGGGCATGATTCAATCGATAAGAAATAACCCAAAATCATAGATTCAATAAGAAACAATAACAGATCTAAATAGATAATCAAGCTTAGGTCCAATTTCATTTTATTCCATGTCCATATTAAATTTAAACAGTTTCAATCTCAAAGTAACTAGAACTTACAGAGCGCGGATCGAGAATTAGAGTGCAGAGATTTGATTCTAGAAACGGTTGTTGCAGTTGTTGAATCTCTATTTGTTTAGGCTTGTTCTAGTTGAAAACCCCCCAATTTGCAATTCCTAGATGTTGTCTTGACGAAGAAGAAGTTGCCATTCTCTCTTTAATTTAATTATTTCCGAAGCAGCATAAGGACAGAATGAAATGGTGTGGAGAGAATAAGGCTAGGGGTGAGTTTATATAGGATTAGAGTCATGAATTTGGTCCAGAAATCGGTCTAGATACGCAAAAATGAACTCAGGCTGAAAACCAATTTTTGGTACCAGGTCGACACCCAGGTCGACTCTATGGTCGACCTCGTCCTGGGCAGGTCGACACTAGGGTCGACCACCCATTCGACCTGGTCCTGGGCGGGAAATTTCCCACCCAATATGTTCTGGGTTTTGAATTCGAAATTTAAATTAAAATTCGAGCTGTTTTGAACTCTGAAAATTTCTGAAACTTTGGCGGGCCATATCTTGGTCATACGGACTCCGATTTTTTAAAACTCGGACTCAATTTCATGCAGAATTCTGAGACGAACACAATGGAGCAACCCGTTTCCCCTGATTCTTATTTTAAAATTTAATTCTGCCTTGATTTATGGTTTTAACATGTTGTTAAAATCCGGGTTGTTACATTCTCCCCTCCTTAAAGGATTTCGTCCCCGAAATCTTCAAGTTAAGGAGAATGTGTCCTACCATCCAATCATCCATCTACTCAATCATCAATCACAGGCATCCATTGTCCTTAAGAGATTTCTAATGATGAATGAACATATGCAGAAAGTGTGTGTATATGTTCCTTGTCTAATGCAAATGATCAGGCCTGATTGATCTTCTTTATGCAAAATATGTTTAGTGCAATGAGTCCAACATGTATGCAAATAGTCCTAGTTACAATAACACTACATGTGTGCACAAACATCCATCCATATGCAACATCCACATGATAACATATTCAAATTCATCCATAAACAAGTATAAACACTCATGCATATGCAATATGAAAGGTGACTGAGCCGATCTTGTGCCTAATGTGTAAATGCATCCACGAGCAACCACTTGCAGCCACTTCCAACCATCAATCATAACATGTCTCAAACACATGTTTACACCCAATTGTTCCTACCTAAAGGCATAGTCGGACGATATAAGCAAGTAAAAACCTTGTGCCCATTAGCAATGTCAAAATTGGAAATCTATGTCACATATATACTGATTTGGAGAAGAACTCCCTAAGCACCAGCCCCGAAGACCGAAATCAACATCAGGCTTCAATCCAACCAATATATATGATTCTAGGAAACTAAGCATGATGGACTCCTTTTAGGTCACAAGGAAATCCCTTCCTAAAGCCAACTCGTATCCTATAAAACCCAAAGAGTTTAGTCAACCCAACGGACACCCTCAAGCCCCAAAATGTATTACTAACAGACGAGTCATGCTCCCTATGGTGTTTCTAACAGAAATGGGATTGAGAATAGGACCGAGAGGATATACTTGAAAGATAGCATGCAAATCTTAAAAAGAGATATGATACGCGTATCTAGTCTTCAATCTTCTGAGTCGCATTTCCTTGAGCTTAACCCCATTGTGCTTTCACCATCTTTAACTTCACAATTTCGTAGTTTCTTAATTCTTGTTTCCAAAATATGAGTTGGAACTCATTCCACTGTTGCCTCTTGTTCCACTTTTACTTATTCTTCTTCTAGTATACTCGGCTTAAACATAAATGCGTACTCATGGTTTCATGCAAGCTCTCCAAAATTCACTAGTGAATCCTAGATCTCGTTTACTCACTGTAAATTATTCCACGCAGAAGAATTATCTCTTGAAAACAAACAAATGGCAACCATGTTGCCAAATGTACTTACTAAGGTGATTTTCTATAACTCATGCATAAGCGAAATGGACCATCCGCCTTAGTGGTGAACACTACTCGAGCGGATCGATAAATGTATGAAGAGATTCTAGAGAACTAAGCATGGCATAACCCTAAGGGTTACACTAGACTTCGAGGGCATTACCAAGGCAAGTCAAGAGTCTAATTACCATGGAACTAGTCCAAACAAGTCATGAATATACACTTAGCATAGACATTCTCAAATCCAAACAAGTCATGAATAAATGAGCCGATTCCCCAACAGGATTTGAGACACAAAAAAAATGGGATCCTTTAGTAGTACTAAGGTGCAGAGACTCAACTATCGATGCAGGATTAGAAAGGATGCGATGTATATAAACAAAGTCCTAACGGGATGATAGAAAAGAATAGCTAAACCTTTAACGGAAACGTTACCACCCCTCTTAGGTACGCTAGTAGCGAGAGCATATAATTGCCCTCTCGATGATCTTGTTCTTTGCCCTTGTCCTTGTCCTATAATACTTAACTACATGTCCCTTTTTACCATACTAAAGATACTCTCTCTTGTCATGGGTTTTATTATTCTTTCACTTTGGCCTCTTCCCTTTCACTTTTTCCTCCTTCGTGGATTACGCCTTATCAACAAGTTTCTCATCCTTAGGCTTGTGTTCATTATCCTCGTTCTTACTATCCTTGTATAGCTTGTTGACAAGTTTCTCGAAAGCTACCTCCATCGCACGGCAACCCTACAAAGCTTGAATTAAGATTAGTCACAAGTGAAACTACTGCAGTTACGGATGGAGGTTGGGCACTCCTTTGCCCTCCGACATGTGTCGTATGCCAACAAACTATGGTGAAAAAGAAACAGAGAAGAGATTCAAGAAAAGAATCAAAAGATAGTGCATATGGCTTTGGGGAATATGCCTTTCATAAAACAAAACTTTTCTTAGAAAAATGCTTCTTTGTAAACATTTTGAAAATAGTTTCAGAAGGTTTTTAAAAGCTTTTGCCCAGTCTGGTAACCTTCTGCTCTGATACCAAATGTAACAACCCACCTCCGCTAGGGTCACTCACAAGGAGAATGCACTAGCTTTGGTGGAGCATTATCTAGGTAAACATACACAGAAATATTACAAGACAGAACATATAAAGCAGCGGAAGAAAAACCAAATTTCATTTCTTTTAAAAATCTAGAAAGGCCTAAAGCCTTTTTACATCAAAATGACATTAAATCCATTACATCGAAACCTATCTTGCAATAGTAAAGAAGCATAAACCCATAGTCATAAATCATTCCCCAAGTAAAACAGTAAAGCAGCCATAGCCAGGAAAGGTCCAAGCCATATATGATGATCTTGAAGCAGAAAGATGTCCAAACTAAGTAGTAGTGCTTCCTCCCTGAGGAACTGGGGGGGGGGGGGGAACGGAAGAAAAAGAGGCGAAACAAAACGGGTCAGTCATACAGACTGGTAAGTCCTAGTGACTTTCAGCATAAAAACAAGTAAATGTAACATGACATGTATAAACTGAAAGTAAACATAAGGATAATGACAAGATAGGAAAATTAAACTAAGATAAAAATATAAACTACAGTAACAAGATAAACTAAGGTCACAAGAAAAACTAAGGCAACAAGATAAGCTACGTGTAGCATCGCATGTTTAACATTCTCTGCACCAACTGTACTAGTACCCCAACCCGTATCATTCTTTCTATGTATATGTACAGTCCCTTGCCGTATATCGTACGGGTTTCATCATGTATTTCTATACTACTTCAACGTAGTGCCGCCATTCTTGAAATCGTTTGGACTGCCACCCTTGGTCTGGCTAGGTTTCCATATCATGAACTATCGTGTGTTCAACTAGGATTTATGCCACCTAGGACCACTAGGGATTATGCTACCTATTGAACATTTTCTAGATTTGATTAGGGTTTATGCCACCTAGGACCACTAGGGATTATGCTACCTAACGAACAACAACCTTTTTCCACGTAACGATCTATTAATCGATCGGCTCCCTATAAGTCCTAGCTCGTTCATGTGTCTGTGTCATACGGCCCAATCACGAAATGTAGTCACCTGTGCTAGGTCCACCATCGGGTATATCAAGCCCTAGGGTGCCAACCCTCGACACGAATCAAGCACGCACAGTGTAAATCTACCAGTGCCCAATGCCTGCTTTTTCAACTCCGGACTACGTGCACGACCATAGTCCGCCTGAACCTACAATGACGCACCAACTTAGCCGTCGTTCTGGTCGCGTACAACCAGCCCAGTAGTCATGCCCCACCCTGCCTAGTTCCAGGGTACCGTGATACATCTAGTGGGTTACTACTGAAAAGGACCGCGTAACAAGGGTTTCCGTGCAGTAGGTTAAGTGTTGTCATTTAAATTCGAGACTTAACCCCATCAGTCTAGCATGTCAAGTTGGTTAAGTGTTGTTATTCAAGTTCGTGACTTAACCCGCCTACGTGTAATGTCAAATTGGCTAAGTGTTGTCGTTCAAGTTCATGTCTTAGCCCTACGAATCATGTTTCAAGTTGGTTAAGTATATTCAAGCGGTTCATGACTTAACCCTATCAAATCATCGTGTCAAATTGGTTAAGTATATTCAAGCGGTTCATGACTTAACCCTATCAAATTATCGTGTAAAATTGGTTAAGTATATTCGAGCGGTTCATGACTTAACCCTATCATGTGGCATTAATTCGTTAATGCACCCCAACTTCTCACATTAGACTAGTTGCTGTGGTCAGTGGATTCGCCGGGCGGTTCCGGGCAGATTTACACCATAACCTAGTCTAACCTCGGGTCTTAAGCGCGATATGACCAACTACCCACATTGGATCCTATTGTTTGTAGTCACTGGATTCGCCGGCGGTTTCGGGCAGATTTACACTGCAAACTCTACCCAACCTCGAGTTGGCCATTTTCAAGTTCATTCTAATGTCATGTCCATGTCCATGTCAAGTTCGTGTCAAGTTTCTAAGTGAGTTTTATGTCAAGTTTTCATGTTAAGTTTTCAAGTTTCAACTTATGCCTATTATCAAGTTCATGATTCATATTCATAACCAATTCACGTTTCAAGTTCATAAGCATGTTTACGTGCCTTCTAGATGTACAATATCAATTATCAAGTCATAGTCAATTTTGTATTCAAGTTATTCCCATCGTATCAATTTCATGCTATTTGTCGCATTCCATACTTACCTAAAAGCATGGTTTGACTACCAGATTCTATTTTCTCTAATTACGTTCTGAGTTCACAATTCACATTCATGTCAATTATCAAGTTTACAATCGCTTTCGTGTTCAAGTTATGACAATTCATGTCAATTACCAATTCATGTCTAAGTGAATCTTCATGTTTTGACAAATATCCCCAAATCGTATTCCTACCGTGCGCGTATCTAGATTAATTCAAAAAGGGATAAACAAGGAAATCATGACAAAGATGGGCATGTGAATAGGCATGAGATTATAATCCAAATCATATATTCAACAGAATTGGTGTATAATAGTTTAATACATCATAAGCATGTGAATAGGATCTAAGACAACAATATGAAAACCAAGACTTGCATTAATCCAGATTCAAGATTCAAGAGCGAATAGGGTGAAAAATTCTTATCATCAAGTCAAGGCCCAAGAATTCATATTACGATCTAGCGTTTAAATAATAAACTAGGTCCAACAACATGAATGGGCATGATTCAATCGATAAGAAATAACCCAAAATCATAGATTCAAGAAGAAACAAGAACAGATCTAAATAAATAATCAAGCTTAGGTCCAATTTCATTTTATTCCATGTCCATATTAAATTTAACCAGTTTCAATCTCAAAGTAACTAGAATTTACAGAGCGCGGATCGAGAATTAGGGTGCAGAGATTTGATTCTAGAAACGGTTGTTGCAGTTGTTGAATCTCTATTTGTTTAGTCTTGTTTTAGTTGAAAACCCCCCAATTTGCAATTCCTAGATGTTGTCTTGACGAAGAAGAAGTTGCCATTCTCTCTTTAACTTAATTATTTCAGAAGCAGCATAAGGACAGAATGAAATGGTGTGGAGAGAATGAGGCTAGGGGTGAGTTTATATAGGATTAGAGTCACGAATTTGGCCCAGAAATCGGTCTAGATACGCAGAAATGAACTCAGGCTGAAAACCAGTTTTTGGTACCAGGTCGACACCTAGGTTGACTCTATGGTCGACCTAGTCCTGGGCAGGTCGACTCTAGGGTCGACCACCCAGTCAACCTGATCCTGGGCAGGTCGACTCTAGGGTCGACCACCCAGTCGACCTGGTCCTGGGCGGGAAATTTCCCGCCCAGTCTGTTCTGGTTTTTGAATTCGAATTCGAGCTGTTTTGAACTCTGAAAATTTCTGAAACTTTGGAGGGCCATATCTTGGTCATACGGACTCCGATTTTCGAAAAACTCGAACTCGATTTCATGCAGAATTCCGAGACGAACGCAATGGCGCAACCCGTTTCCCCAGATTCTTATTTTAAAATTTAATTCTGCCTTGATTTATGGTTTTAACATGTTGTTAAAATTCGGGTTGTTACATAGCTTCCTTATAACAAAATGATTTAACAACAAACATATTTAAAATCTTACTTGCCTTCAAAGGTATAACAAAATCTGAAAATTCTTGCATCAAAAATGATCTTTTATGTGATAATTGACATGAAAATATCTTGAAGAAATCTATGGTTTAGTATACATGTAGTGTATGCACATTCATGGTTTTAAATACCCAAGATTTAGCAAATCTTTAGCACATGCCATTTGACAAAACAAACATGTTTTTGAAAATACAAAAGAAGGTGAAAATTTTCAGAAATTTTTGAGAGAAACGAGAAGGGTTTGCAAACTGAAAATGTATTGATACAAGAATGATTTTCCATGTGAACATATCTCTTTAGATCCTCTTTTCTAGCTAGTACTAGTGTAGATGTTTCCTTGAATATTGTTCATGAACACATGTTTGCAAACAAATAGTATTTTCATGTTTTTATTTATGTACTTGTGATCATGACCTTGCTTTGATCTTGTTTTGCCAACAAATCTATGGTGTAAGTGACATATGAATGGGAGTATGATTTTACAATGGTTTTGACAATACATGTCCTAGCTTTTAATGCATATAAAAGAGCAAAAAATTTTTTTGACTTTGTTTTGAAAACAAAGAAATGTTTAAACATGTTTTTGTCTAGAGTGTTTTAAGGTTTTAAAATAAGGAGTTTGTTTAAAACATGGTTTTAAACCCTTTTGCAACATGACCAAATGTTTGCAAAGAAAATGGCATTTCATGTTTAGGTTGATGGTAATGTACAAGTAGCTTTTGAACTTGTATTGATAACAAAAAGGGCTTTGGCATGTTTTAAATTCAAGTATTAAAAGTTTTTAAATCTAATTTTACAAAAACTCAAATTCTAAAATACTTTGAAAATGAACAAAACATATAAAATAAGATGGCATTAAAACTTGATGTTAAAAAGTGTTATCTTTCAAACATGTCTAAAATCAATTTTGAACAAACGCTATCAAACAGATGCTATCATACATGAAATGTCTAAAAATGGGTTTTTAGTAAATGCTGTGCTATACACATCAGTAAATGCTATCATACACAGGTTACCATGTTTTGAATTTCAAAGTCAAGATTTTTAAATCATATTTAAAAATACGTACTCATGATCATCAGTATCTGTAAATACGTACTTATGATCACTTCTTATCTGTATCAGTGATCTGCGTAAAAATCCCGGGTCATTACATTCAACCCCCCTTATAAAAAATTCGTCCCCGAAATTTGTAAGCAGTAGATTTGAGTTATCGAACACATATATAAACACACATCAGAAATTTCCTATTCAAAACCAAGAATATCTATCCCAAATTCCCTCTCTAACTCATCGATCAATTTACTTAGCTTCGTTAAGTATTACCCAAAATCCTCATTCCCGTAATTAATGATCTAGGGACTCCCAAATATGATTTAATTTTTCAAATCGACCAATTCACTTTTCCTGGGTCCATATCCAATAAACCTTCCAGTCCAGCCCTCATTTCAGGAAATCCAAATTTTTATCAAATTTAAAATTCTAACTCGATTTCCGGTATCAATATGATTGGATATTATTTCCAATTTATTCCAAACAAATTTAATATATCTTGAGGCTGACCCTGGTTAATTAACTCCTTTTATCCTGCCGGACTAGTGCAACTTCCTCTACTATTTTTCCTTGATCCTGGGATCCAGTATTACGAACAGTAGTAGTGGATGAACCTCTAGCTCGACCCCTTCGTCCTTGGTTACTCATCTTAATCACCTGAATATAACCGGTCATCAATCCAAACTCGATCGGATATAACTAACTTAGGTATACCATCCAAGTTGATTTATTTTAAATTCATTTTAAATTTTATATAAAAATACGCTCTCTCATACTCACACAAAGCCTAGGTAATCAGTAACCTAAGTTCTGATACCAACTGTAACGAACCAACTTTCGAACACCTCGGAAGTCGTGCCATTAATAAGAAATGAGAATAGATAGAAGATAAAACATGGAAACATCAAAATCTCACAGCGGAATTTTCAAAAAAGATAATACTTTAAAACATTACACAGCGGAATATAATACATCAGAGCATACTGAACTAGTGATACAACCCATTCATAGTACATCAGTAATTATACATATCATAGATGATCAACTGACAGATTTAATTATATACATTAGATAGATTGACCAGCACACAGCAAAATCTTCATTCCAGCTTCACAAGTTTATCCAAATCCTGATTCACTTGTCTATTCATAACAAGCGTTATGAATACCCAAGAGTTTAAGGGAAAACACAGAAAAATAAACTCCGGGTCAGTCAGGGGACTGGTATGAGTAAACAGTTTAAAACAAATAAAAATATCCATAAGACCACGCCGTAAATACGGAACGGGTTTTTACCTTATGAGGTCAAAAACACTTTGTATACTTTAAACCAGATATTATCATAGTATCTAGGTGTTTTTACAAATAAATTAGAATCTAGAAGAATGCTTGCATCTCACATTCTCCTATATAGTATACAAATAAAAACCGCTTGGCGCTTAGGGAAATTGGATTTCCAACTATGACAAGGTATGGGACCACCTTCCGATGATGTATCTCTAGAGGCAAATACACCTGCGTTCTACAAGAACGACTTGCAACCCGACCCTCACATGACCGACCACTCATTTTTCTTGAGTGTATCGAATGTATATCACCAATGCTTGTGTACGGCAACCATTCCCGAATGGGAAGAATCGGTAGATTTGGAAACAAAAGGAATTTCTCTAGATAGGTGATGCTACACCCTAATAGGAGCGACCCACATAGCCATGCTGCCTGCCCGATTTTTGTCATTTCGTGGATGTGAGGCTACGTTTATTCTCCAGAACATCTGGTCACCATTCACTTTGAATGTCACATCGTCAAATCCGTAATCACATATTGATTATACAAGTACACTCTGGGTGTAAAATAAAAAGAAGTTACCTTCTCTCCACCAACTTGGTATATTTGTAAAATCAACAGTGTGACCGTTGGAAATACTCTGTCGGACATTCGTCCATACAAGTTGTCCTGGGACTGGACAAACCGAAGGTACTATTCATAAATAGTCCTTGTATATCGCCGTCTTTAATTTAAAAATCTCTGACGCGCGGCGTATAATCAATTCAAAGTGAAATATTTATTCCGGCCTCTTTGAAATGATTAACGAACATTTTTCTTTTTAAATCATAAATCTAACATGATAAAAATCCAATTATAGTCAAACTGCACAGTATAAGATTATCTGGCCCTATATCTAATAAATTTATCATGTCTTACCAATGAACAATTTTAGTACGTGCATCGCACATAGTCTTTCTTTTCATTTTTGTTCGTCACTTTTAAAAATGAATACTTATTTTATTTTCCTTTAGAAAAATGTTTCTCGTCATTTATTTCTTAATCTGATCACTCATAATTGAATTAAATTATAATTTAATCATTTCTTTTACAACCTTTATACTTGGTATTTTTCTCGTTAATTTTCCCTTTGATCCTTTTACTCGATTTCCTTCTTATGCTTATATATCAATAAAGTCTCTATTTTTAACTTATCCATCTAAACATGATTATAATTTACAGTTTTTATTTTGTAAATGGAAGAGCTGTACAAGATCAGTTACTGGTACGGGGAAAAATTTAAATTACAGTTTGAGACTGACAAACTCATCATATGTGTCACATACGGTTTCTTTTCCTTGTTTAAAATTTAAACAACTCAGTAGAAATTAAATTCCCACTTTAAATTATAAAATAAATTTATAATTTAATAATTTTACAGTTTCTGCGCTGACGTCTCAACTTTGGTCAAAACAATATCAGATCTTTCATCGTTGATCAATTTTCTTTTGTTGACTTCCAGTTTGAAATATTCATTTAGAGAATCATTTCTAATTCTTTAAATTAAATCAACTTAAATTTAATTTAAAATTTTAGTTTTAGTATTTAAATTTCAGTTTTGACAAAACTGTTTTTCAATCCTGATTCACTTATTCTTCCTTTATGCTAATTTAAATAAAAAAAATTATTTTTAAATATTTATTTTATTTAAACCATGATTACGTCTAAAATTTTTATTCAGAATCCTGGTTTAAACTTAAGTTCCAAAAATACCGCTTTGAAAATATGGTGAACGCATGGACGATCAGCTCGATTGCCTTCATTTTTCCCCCGTGATCAACCACTTTCCCTTGCAAACCCTGATCAGCTATTTGCCAAACCAAAACTTCATCAGCCATTTGCCAAACCCCTCTGTACCCATGGTTTCGACCTGATCATCTATGAAAAACACAACCGTTCACTTACAAACTTCAATGGCCACTCCTCCTTCTTCTTCCTACCCCTACGGCTGTGCACGTGCACAAGCACCGGAGCCCCTTCCAGTCACCAATGGCCATCACCGCAAGTTACCCTCCATCACCCGGTCACATTGCCACCCTCCTACCAACCTCCACCGACCTGAACAGTATTTTGCCGTGCCCCCTCCTCCATTCTAGAAAAACAATCATCCAAGAAAATCCTCACCGCTCCTCCTCTCGACCATACTCCAACACCACTTCCTGGCCACGTCAGCACCCGACCCAGACGCCGCCATTCCCCCTATACCGCAACCCCCTAGCTCCCCCTACGACGAGCAGTTCCGACGTAAACCCAATGAACCCAAAACCAAGTTTTAACCCTATTTTCTTCGATTTCACAAAATCAATACATTTGAAAAATCGTTTTGCATTTTTCCCCGAACCCTTGAATCTAGATGAAGCTCCTCCATCACCCACGTGACCTCCCGTGTTTTAGATGATCGGAATTTTCTCAAAACCCCAATTTTGATCATCTTCGAATTCCCGATTACATATGCTATTAAAAATCACGAGACCACTTTCTAAAATCATTATTTTGTTAGCTTATCATGATTTTGAAATCAAATCTGGTTTTTAATTGGTTTGAAAATCCCATTTTGAAATTGTGAAGTAGTAAGCTTCCTGTTATTCCTGTTTTTAAAAACAGTAAAGGGTTTGTCCAAGTTTGTTTCATTTTAAACACTTGGATGACTATGTAAAAGGTTTTTTAAAAAAATGCCTCATACCCTTAATACCTGAACCTATGTTGACTGATCTATCTAAAATTTTAGAGCTTTGAAACAACATACAGAGTCTGGTAACCCATCAGATAATAACCCTCTTTAACACTTTGTTCTTAAGTTTTGATTTAAGAATCAATAATTCCTACCCAATACAAACAAGCAAACCATACAAGGTATATAATTTGAACAAGCACACCACAAAAATTCAATTCCGACTTATCATTCAACAGCAAGAAAAATGCAGGAAAACAGAAAATTAAGAGGCAGTTTTACTCACAGTAGAAAGCTTGAAACCCCTTAGGCTTTCTTTCCTCCTTACTGATCAAATTAGAGAGACTTGTTGTGTTTTTGTGTGTGGTAGAGAAAGGCACACTTATGCCTATTTATAGTGGTAGGAGGTCACTAAAGTATGGTGAAAGAAATCAGTTTTGAGATTTGTGTGTGACAATTGAAAAACAACTCAGAAAATCCCTTTTCCTCTTGCTAAATCAAAATAGTACAACTTCCAATACACATGGCTTACCTCAGCAAAATCTTCACCTGAAAATCCCTTGCACATGTTCCTTTCTTTCTCTCATTGGTTTCTATGATATATCACAACATATATGCAAATGTACTCCCTATGATTTTTCACAATCTTTCTCCTTGGTTTACACAAATCATAACATCCATTGTTGTGTCAAACATGTTCAGTTTTCATAGATTTTCTAAATCATAGCTTCCTTATGACAAAATGATTTAACAACAAACATATTTAAAATCTTACTTGCCTTCAAAGGTATAACAAAATCTGAAAATTCTTGCATCAAAAATGATCTTTCATGTGATAATTGACATGAAAATATCTTGAAGAAATCTATGGTTTAGTATACATGTAGTGTTGGCACATTCATGGTTTTAAATACCCAAGATTTAGCAAATCTTTAGCACATGCCATTTGACAAAACAAACATGTTTTTGAAAATACAAAAGAAGGTGAAAATTTTCAAAAAAATTTGAGAGAAACGAGAAGGGTTTGCAAACTGAAAATGTATTGATACAAGAATGATTTTCCATGTGAACATATCTCTTTAGATCCTCTTTTCTAGCTAGTACTAGTGTAGATGTTTCCTTGAATATTGTTCATGAACAAATGTTTGCAAACAAATAGTATTTTCATGTTTTTATTAATGTACTTGTGATCATGACCTTGCTTTGATCTTGTTTTGCCAACAAATCTATGGTGTAAGTGACATATGAATGGGAGTATGATTTTACAAGGGTTTTGACAATACATGTCCTAGCTTTTAATGCATATAAAAGTGCAAATATTTTCTTGACTTTGTTTTGAAACAAAGAAATGTTTAAACATGTTTTTGTCTAGAGTGTTTTAAGGTTTTAAAATAAGGAGTTTGTTTAAAACAAGGTTTTAAGCCCTTTTGCAACATGAACAAATGTTTGCAAAGAAAATGGCATTTCATGTTTAGGTTGATGGTAATGTACAAGTATCTTTTGAACTTCTATTGATAACAAAAAGGGCTTTTGCATGTTTTAAATTCAAGTATTAAAAGTTTTTAAATCTAATTTTACAAAAACTCAAATTCTAAAATACTTTGAAAATGAACAAAACATATAAAATAAGATGGCATTAAAACTTGCTGTTAAAAAGTGTTATCTTTCAAACATGTCTAAAATCAATTTGAACAAATGCTATCAAACAGATGCTATCATACATGAAATGTCTAAAAATGGGTTTTTAGTAAATGTTGTGCTATACACATCAGTAAATGCTATCATACACAGGTTACCATGTTTTGAATTTCAAAGTCTAGATTTTTAAATCATATTTAAAAATATGTACTCATGATCATCAGTATCTGTAAATACGTACTTACGATCACTTCTTATCTGTATCAGTGATCTGTGTAAAAATCCCTGGTCATTACATATACTAAGCCTTGTACAACTAGTAACTTAATTGATCCTAACCTAATCTATTTTGATTTACTAATGATAAGGGATTTATGAATGGGGCAATGGGTAAAATGAAGGTGAAATTACACTCTTGTTCGATAAGGCTTCCATCCTTATTGGAACATACTTCTCCAACAAATTATTCATCATTATCCACTTCCATTCTTCCACTTCTTCTTCTCCTTCTTCTACTTCGTCCTCTTCCTCTTCATTATCCCTACGTTCATAGGACTGCGAAAGGCTATATCGGATATTTCATCCTCAATTATAATCAGATCATCTGAATTATCCTGAACCACTTTCTGCAGATTACGGAGTATCCGTCCAGGCCTGTGTTATTCCTTTGCCATCCATATTTATTTATTTGAAATCCAATCATCATTTGTAGGACATTTTTTAGATTTTCCACTATTTTGTTGACTTTGGCGAGTGTTTGTTTTGAAAATGCATTAGGTAGGAGTTTGGAATTAAAATTTAGAATAATTTGGATTATTCGAGGAAGAAGCCATGGATTTTAGAGTTTTCAAATTATAAATAGAAATAATGACGAATTTAGAAGAAGGTGATTACTTGAATTCAATTTATATAGATATAAAACTGAATTTAGAGGAAAAACTTTAAATAGATTTTACCATTATATGTCGACATGCCTATGCTCACCATGTTGACATAATACTCTTTATTTTTAATTTTGGAAAAAAAACTCAAAAAATGAATATGTGCCAAAATATTATTGTAACTTACACAAGCTTGTTGACTTAAGGGTTCGGTTAATATATCAGCTGTTTGATCTTCAAGATTAATATATTCTAAGGCTATTATTTCTTTATTTAAGTCATCTCCAAGAAAACGATAACTGATATCAATGCCTTTGGTTCCTGCATGGTGAGTTGGATTTTTAGATAAGTTTATCGCACTTATATTATCGCTGTATATAGGTGACTTTGTAATTTTATTCCAAAATATCTTAGGATTTGTTAGATATAAATTAATTGGCAGTAAGCTATAGCTGCCGAAATATATTATGGTTCCTAGTTGATAATGGTACTGTTTTTTTGCTCTTTACTAAAACCAAGACACTAATGAATGTCCTAAAAAATGATAGGTGCCACTAGAACTTTTCCTACCTAATTTGCATCCGATATGATCCACATCACTATATGATATTAGTTCAAATATATTATTTTCTAGATAGAATAAATGTGACATCCCACCTTGAGACCCACCCTAATAAATGGCATTACTAAGTAATATTGTCTACTAAAGCTGAATAGGGACAGCTAGGGGCAACCATCCGTAATTTCGCACAAGATGGGTATTAAATATGTCTATCGTGTGTATAATTTTTTTCTTTCCTTATCTCAAGTGGATGGACATACTCAATACTTCTAATATGAAACAATGATGACTACGATCGTGTTCAGAATAATATACAACTTACCATATTTATCAGATCATAAAACATATACATATAGATACAATTACATAATTCAACATATACATGTGCTACAAATTTGAATGATTGCACATAACCCATATGAGAATACAACATCTTCAAAACTACAATATAAGATGACTCAGATACACGGGTACAACTAAGAAATATCTTCAAAGGATAAAATCCAAGATGAATCAACTTACCTTGAATCATTGGCAAGCTACTACTAAACCAAGTCGGTCTGACCCGAGCATTAACACACATGGTTTAGTCCAGTTAACATCAAATATAAATATTTAATAATATCATAAGATTCCAAGAGTAACTCTCCATCTATGAGAGTTAGTAAAGTAACTTCATGGGTGCAGCATGGACATAAGTCTAATATAACAACAACAAGAAACTTCAGTCCAGGTTATGTACTAAGCTAAAAGCTAGTACAAGCATAAATAACATCAAAGCTCAAACAAAAATTCATCAAAGACTACCTATGTAAACTCAAATGAGTTTAAATAGCTCCAATGAGATTGCCAACAACAAACTCTAGAAATCATCACAGCAAATCA
The DNA here is from genome assembly GCA_030737875.1 of Allium sativum. Lineage (NCBI taxonomy): Eukaryota > Viridiplantae > Streptophyta > Magnoliopsida > Asparagales > Amaryllidaceae > Allium > Allium sativum. The sequence continues at coordinate 49,270,627 of CM060912.1, read as the reverse complement.
CGTATGTATGATCATAAGGTCAAATTCATCAAAGCATCAATACTTGGGTCCTAAACAACAAAGTTAGATGTGATCATAAGATCTAAGTCATCAAAGCTCCAATATTAGACCCAAAACAACTAAGTTCACCAAAACAACAAGTTTAATATCTGAAACAACATAGTATTGTATGTGCATATGAGCTCTCCCGAAGCTTTGCTAAGTACCGTATATTAGGAGGCTCGTCGACCTCCAGTCGTGACCCACCAGCCTAAGTACACCGGAAATTGAGTTATTTAATTTCTCCTTATCAAAGTCTACCAGCTCAATAGTTTGAATAAGTGACCAAACAGTCTTTTTTCTGGCTTATCAGCTTCACCACACAACAAACACCGAAAAACTTTGTACATATATCTACGTAAGTATGGGACCCACCAACCTCAAATAATAAAACAACAATAAACAACAATATATGCAATAGACTCACAATCAGTAAACCAAGTAGTGGTAATTGTGGTCCCATACCACACGTTCTCACCATCGGTTTACTACCTGCTAGTCGGCTCCATAATGGAAATCGTCAGAAATCACCGAAACAATATAAGATCAAATTATGACATCAATTAGACGAGCTTGGGATTACCCAATTTTGTATACTATCATGTCCCATGCCATAGGGTTTACGATATCATTTATTCTCCATTACACCCAATCGAAGGATGTAAAATGTGTGGTTATATATATATAATACTAGGTTTTTGAAATAAATATATAAAATGATTCTGAAAAATTTGCGTAAACCCTTGATTTTGCAAATCCCTCTATATAATAAGAAATATATATAAAGAATATAAAAAAGTTTATAATATAGAAAATTATTTTCTTAAAAAAATTCTTATTAATATTTAAAATCTCCTTTAAAACATTTTTATAAAACATGTGTTCGTGTACGTAAAATCTTAGGAAAAAACTCTTGAGGACACACAAGGAAATCAACTCGGAAATTCACCAAACTCGAACGTAGATTGGTAGGCTTCTCCATTATAAAAGTAAGCCAAAATAAAATTCAAGAATCATGGCTTAAAACTAGTTCAAGAGGAGCATGAAAACACTTAAGGAAAGTTGCCTAAAACAAAACTAAGGCATGAAAATGTACCCAAAAATCAATTCTGGTTGCAACTTTCAGATAAGTTTAGAATGATCAAACAACCTCATAGTGGTCCAAAAATTTATATCATAAATTAGGATTATATACATTTCAATAAAAAAAGAATCAAGCAATTCTAATATGATATGAAAAGGAATATGAAGTCTCAAACTGGGACTTAGGCCATGTTGAATTTTGGCCTTGTCCAAAATCTTCCTTAGGTTTAACTTTGCGACCTGGTTTTAATGACCAAACTAGATCAAAATTGGCTAAAATTTTGCAATCATAAAGAACAAAATTCAAGATTTATAACACAAAAGGAATAATCCAAATCAGACCAATATCAGAGGAGATACAATCCTCCAAAATTGGACCTTGGTGTTGTTATCATGCAACATCAAAAACTCATGTCCAGAAGCAATCAACATGAAAATAAATGGATGGGTCGACCCCGAGATAGTGTGGATTGACCACAAAGAGTGGTGGGTCGACCAATGGGTTTACCCCATCATGCTTGGGTCGACCCATGTGTCGAATCTAGCCACGGGATTGCTACAGGAACTTTTAGAAGTCTGATTACAACTTTGGGCTCAATTTACACATGGCAAAAGGGGTCATAATGATTGAAACTTTGCAAGCGCATAAAAAAGGCTCGACAATGATATTTAACTAGAATGATAGAGTTTCGTTAAGGATTGATCAATTTAGATCATCCCAAAGTGGCATTGTGGCTGTGTTTGCACAATAGGAAGAAATTGATGAACAAAATACACAGTTTAACAGCAACAGCGTAATGATTCAACATAAATTGCAAAATAACAACTATAGCTAGAAATCATAAGATTCCACTCTCCTAATCACAAGCTACAACAAGATTTGAGGCAATTAGAAGCTATATTGTGTGAAAATATAAGCTCAGGCACCTAAAAATGGAACTACGGCAACATGCAATAACTAGATTCAACATACAACAACTTTCTGCAAATGAAAAGAATAAGTTGAGATAAATTATGTTTGAAAATGAATCATCTGCTCTAGATGTTAACTAATAACTTAAATTCACTGATCTGAGGAGTTTTGGAGGCTTGGAAAAACATGGCCATGGATTTCCTTTTGTTCTTTACTGTGTTTTCCAAAAGGAATAAGGAGCTTGAGGAGTTTATCAAAGAAAACTACGTATATTAATACTTTTCTCTTGACTCTTCCCTTCTTAATCAAGTCATTAGAGCCCCAATTAAAGTAAATAGGAGCGCTAGTGCATACTTAAGCCATTAACCGATCTTTTAACAAATAATCATACAATTTAAACTTATTTACTCCATTTCTTCACATAATGAACATAACTCAACATCTTACAATATGGATAAAGTTGTAAACAACATTTATAAATCATTTTTAAATCTTTATTCCCTGTATATATAATTGAAAAAATTTATACATTTTATACAAAAATATGAACACTTTACTTTAAACTTATGTAATTCTTATTACATAACAATTAAAACATTTTAATTGTCATCATTATAAATACAAAAATCCCAAAAGCATATAAAACTCTTATTATTAATTCTTATATATATTTTGCAACTGAATTACACTTATGCTTTTAATTTACACTATTAAACCATTAAATTTATTTTAATCAACATACAAAAAACATGTTGGTCAATTGCTTATTTCACATTAAAACTTGCTTATATATATATATATATATATATATATATATATATATATATGTTCATACGAACAAAGTTTGCACTCTTCAATGTACCCAACAATTTAAATCTATCAACTATATGAAATATTTCAAATCTTCAAATACTGATTCAAAATTGATATTTGATTTTTTTAAAGGTAACCTAATTAATTCACTAATTTAGTTGTTAATGCTACAAATTCATTTTTTTAACAAAACTTACAAATTTTGTTTCTGTCTTGACAAAATTAGACACTATGCTTTTGCATCAATTTTTATAACCCTTTCCAACACAGTTTAAAAAAACAAAGCCCCTATTTTATATTGTCAAGAAATACAACTTGCATTTGAAAGCACAAATCTACAATTTGTTAATTATCCATTTAAAACAATGTAACACCCATATTGAAAATACATTTTACCTTAAATATTGGTTGCTAATCGATATTATATATTTTTTGTATTCACCTTTAATCATTAAGCTATAATTTACAGCAAAGATTGGAATAATTTTTTTGTTGCATCAAAGATGTTCAATTTATTCCAAAACACTAAATTCTAAAAACCATAAATTCTTTTTTTTTTCTCTTCAAAATATTATACAAGTTAGGTTCTAGAACTAGTATTTTGTTCATTTAGGATTTTAAATAATACAACACACTATAGTTTACTTAGCTGTGGTACCTAATAATCCCAGTTGTTACCACTCCCCCTTAAAGAAATTGCGTCCTCGCAATTTCCTTAAGCAAGCATTTACACTAAAACTTAGATTATGCTAATTGCCATAAAATTAATCAAAATTTTCCTCTTAAAAGCCTCTTAACTCAATAAAGATTGAAATTTTGAAACACTTGGTTCACACCAACTTTAAATTTTCATCCCAACATCATATTACATCAATTCAAAAATTTATAGTATATCCGTCACATAGCCAGTTATTTAGAATACACCTATCTCCAACTGATTTCATGTCAACATAAATGCTACCACACCATTACTATTACCATAATTTCTTCTAGTAATGGCTGCTAACTTAATTATAATATCAAATAGCCTCACCATTTCCAATCTTATATATCCAACTTGATGGCTACAACCATTCCTCAACTTCATTACAAGAGTGGGCATTCTAAAAATATCGCTTCTGCCCAAGTTTTAAATTTCAAAACTTCTTCAGTTTAAGAAACATCAATATTTATTCACCTTACACTCTTTAAAGCAAAAGAATTCACAAATTAATTTTTTTCGTTTCAAATAATCTAAACCATACACTCGTTACATTATATCTCATCTCTTGGCTGCATTGTTGACACGAGATCGCCATCCTCTCTCCATTCAAATTTATCATTCCTAACTAACATAGTGGTTTAATACCATCTTCACGAATATTCTCCATTATTACATAAAAAATACATTAAGTAATCCATAAAACGATATATGTGTTCAATGGTCTCGTATAAGTATTCAAGAAATCCATGTCAATATCGTTAATTAAATGTAACGATCAGAATCCCATAAAATACACAAAGGACAACTCGAGACGGAAAGTAATCATCAATATCAATTAACATGCACTAATCCCCCTTATAGATTTATTAAATATTTTGCATAGTCGAAACAATTCACTTGTTTCCTCGTGCAACTCTGATTTATTATCAGAAGAGCAACCCTTTATCCCAACAAGAATTTCATATATATATATATATATATATATATATATATATATATATATAATTGAATTTAATTCGTTTAGCCATCCCAACAAAATTATTCAACTTAATAATCAACTTAAACATAAAAAGAGTGGCGTTTAAATTGTTGATAAAAACGCTAAACACTAGGATTAAGAACCAAAGATTAGAGGATGGAAATTTTCCATTGAAATCGACAACAAATGATAGGACACCACAGATGGAACACGATGGAATACATTCCTAGGCGTATCCCGGACAAGGCTTTGCATATATGTCGATTGACAAATGATCACAAGAACAGGAAAACAACGGAAGTGGCTAAGTTCACACAAATGTTATTCTTCCACATTGTAACACATGATCATGAGAACTGTACTTTGTTCTGAACCTTTGTTCGGAAACCAAATGTGACACCCCACCTTGATAAAGAGCATTACTAACTAACTCTGTCAATTAAAGCGGAGAATAAGGCTGGACAAGGATGGCCATTTGTAATTTCTCATTAGACGAGTATTGAATACGTCGAATTGGTGTATAAAATTTCCTTTCCTAATCTCAAGTGGATCGACATACTAATTACTTATAAAATAAAACAACGATGGTCGAGGTTCGTGCTTAGATTAATATACAACTTTTCACAGTTATCAGATCACAGTACATATACATATTGATACAATCATAGAATTCAAGATATATATATATGTGCTCCAAATCCGAATGATAACATATAACCCATACAAGAATACAAATTTGTTAATACCCTAGATACCCTATGTATTGATTTTGATGAAAACAACCATATAAACATTACTGCTAATATATTTATGAGTTGCGCAGTTACATCAGATATATTATGGAAACACTTATAGGGATAAACAAGTGTACAAAAGAATAATTATAAAAGAAGGTTAATCAGAGCAATAGAGGAAGGATAATTAGAACAATTAAGGAACAAATCCTATTAGAGAAGAACGCCGAATAATAAAAGTGTTTGAAGTGATGGGGAGTTGGTTAAACCTTAGAATATCTTGTTAAAGATCACATGGCAATTATACTTGAAGATCATCAATCATTGACCTCAATTGTAATGACCCAAGGATTTTCGACCTTGAAAATCGATACAAAACACAATGTCGACTATACAAGCATCGGAAATACCGGATCATTAATAGAAAGAAGCTAGAAGGTGAGAAATAGAAAGAACGAAAGTTAGAAAAGAAGAAGAAGAAGAACACGACATAACAGAGTCAGAGTAACACAAATTTCACAGTGGAACAAATAAAATATATTATATAACAATCTTTGAAATACAAAACTGTATTTGTACTTACATGTATCATCAGTGTACATCATATATATATCTAGTATTGAGGTCTCCTGCTCCAAGCTCCTCCAAGTATATCTGTAAAATCATGACTACTTGAATGCCCGTAAAAATTAAGTCACCCAAGAGTTTAGGGTAAAAAAAAACTCTGGGTCAGTCATGGGACCGGTGTGAGTAAACTCCAATCACTTGGTTTAACTTTTAGAAATCCTTTTAAAATAAATGATAATTGTAAGACCGATCCACACATAAAAACAGATGGTTTTTACCATACGATAATCCAAAACATTCTTAAAATCGATACTTTTCTAATATCATAATAGCGTCTAATACAAGTAAATAGCAATCTTGCAAAACGCTTCCATCTCACGTTCCGCATATATAATATACAATCAAAACCGCTAGCTCTTATTGGGAAATGGATTTCCAACTATGACAAGTTATGGAACCACCTTCTGATCAGTATACTCTAGAGGGGATACACTGGAGTTCAACAAGAATATCTTGCAACTCACCCACACATGACCGACCATTCATTTCGGTTCAATGTGCCGAATATATTGTCACCTTATGGTTGGTATACCAACATAACTGTTCTTGGGGGATATAGAAGCGAAAAGAAGAATAATAATGAATATTCTCTAGATGGTCACAATATACCCTAATTGGGAGCGACCCACTTAGCCATGTTGCCTGCCTGATCTTTTTCATTTCCCAGTTGATGAGGCTTGAGGTCATAACGTATTTTTTGAAACATCTGGTCACCATTCACTTTGAATGCCACATCGTCAAACCCGCCAAATCACAAATTGATTTCCCAAAAATATCATGACTATAAAGTTAAGAGAAACGAATTCCTTCGCCACCAACGTAAATACCTTTGAAAAGATCAACTTACGCAATCTATTAGGTATACTCTGTCATACATTCGTCCATACATGTTGTCCTGGGACTGGATAAACCGAAAGAGCTATTTTGTAAGTCCATCTTAGGCAATTTCTACTTAGGATTGCCAGAACAGCCCTTGCATAAACTAAGTCCTTAATTAACTTCATCATATTTTATTCGCAATGCTAATGCCCATATGAAGTGGTTTTTCAAATAATAAATTTGATCTTGATCTCTCCGTATTGACAATGGAAATGGTCAAAAACTTTGATAAACGGTTATTTAACTATCAAAGGAAAACATCCATGCAAGCAACGATCATATGTCTAAATGGAAAGTATATCGATCAACCATCAATCAACACTGAGCCTCTTTAAATAGATTTATCAATAATTTATTCATTTCCCAGTCTTTTGTTTCTCATATTTCTTAAACTTGTTTTAGACTCTTACGATTCGTGGAAAACATTTCCATATATCCATAATTTCCTGTTTTCTGTATTTAGAATATATACACTATTTACATTGGAAAACATTTCCATTCTTATTCACGCATCACTAATCTTCCACATCCATCAGTCCCTAACTGTAAACTAGTAAGAGGACAACCCCTAACTATCAACCCTGAAGGCTGAAACCAACATCAGATTGATACTCAGAAAGCCATTCCACTTTACTAATCTCGTCAGTTTCAAATTTCCTTAATCCCATTTCTTAATTTCTTATCAAATCATTTCTTACGCAACTCTCGGATTCGGCTTACGAATCCACTTCTTTTACGGAAAATATTGATTATAACAATAGCATTATAATCCCTGTTTACAAAATATTTAACTTCAAAATCTAACTCTTATTCACTAATTTGAATAAATAAATAAATATTTAATCAAATAAATAAATAAATATTGATAAAAACAAAAGGTAAATAAAACTTTCCCAAATTCAGTATAATTAAATTTTAATGTATAACTCTCTTTCGAATAGACTCTATTCGATTAACATTCCGAACATCGGAATAAACTCACCGTTTCAGGTTAACTCGATTTCTATATTCATTTTTGAATTTATAACTTAAAATATTTATCAATTTCCCTTTTAAACCCATTTAATCTGCAAAACGTTTGCTTTTAAATCATTTTTCACTTTACAACGTGAATATTATTCCTTTATAGAAATCTGGACTTATTTTATTAAATCAAATCTTGATCTAAATAATAAATATCTTTACAGTTTAAATTCCATCTATCTAGTTCCTTTTTAAATTCGTATTCATATTCCACTTCATAAACTACATTTAAAAGTCAACTTCTTATTAATTATATATTAAGTTTATAACTAAATCTCGATCACACATACGATTATAAATTGTTGGTTCTTAAACCAAATATTAGTTATCTTGTCAAATTCTGAATTATATAATATATAATTCCTAAAAATAGATTGTTTTTATAACATTCGACATCGTCGTTTCTTATTATAAATAATATGGCTTAAATTCAATTTTATTTACATTTCGAACATTAAAATAATTTCATCGTTTTCTTTTGAAACGATTTCCCAATTCTCCCTTTATTATTCATTCTTGAATTTATATTTCATAACTATTTAATAATAATTATCTCATTCAATTTATAAACATCTTTTATAAATCACTTGTTTTAATATAATTAAACAAGTTATTATATTCTAGCCAATCGAAATTCAATTTCTATTTAAAAATACAATTTTCCTTTCCAAACCCCAAATTCTTGTCTAATATATTTTAATGGTATTCAAATACCGATTATTCCAAGGTCAGTGTTATTCAGACATCCCAAACATATAATAGTCAACATCAGATTATTTGTCACATCATATAATGCAATATATGAAAAACAACAATATAATTGTTGAGGAATCCAGTTTGATCCCTGCATCCACAGATGTTAATCAACAATAATAACACTAATTTCACATCAGTGTGAGATATTATAATAAATAAAATCGATATTCAAACAACGTTTTTTTATATATATAACTATATTTATAATTTTAATCAATTTATTTGCAATTCATTCGAACAACCATCACACAACATTCAATCATAATTTATAATGTTAAATAACGTTTATAATATTATAAAACTGGACAGATTTAGTGAGTTTACTCACCTTGGTCTTTTAATCGTTGAATAACAATTAACGTTGGTTGATAAAATCAGATGTTTTATTTCGCCTAAAATTGAAATGATCTCCAAATTGCTCCAAACCAGCTTTATTGTGTAGTCTGCAATCATACGATCCTAACAGATCTTGTTTTCTGAATTCGGATAACGTATGCATAAGTTACGGGGTTTACAATTCAATATGTTATTTAAATAAAAAATTAAACTTAAATTATAAAGTTTGGGCCTCAAATTTCCGTTTAACCCAACTTACGTACCCAATAAACCCATGTGAACATTGTACACCATCTTCCTCTAAATTGATTTCTGCTCTAGTATATATACCCACCCCATTTCGGAACTTCAAGCCTTCGTATCTCTGTCCCAACGTAGTTGTTCACCACACAGACAATACCCTAGCACTCTCCACCACCATCTACGTCTCCCTATCCCGTCAGTTGAACTTGCAACCGCCATTTCTGTAACACTACACACTTTTTTGCACCTAAATTTTGAAAAAAATCAAAACTTGAACACATCCAAGCATGGAGCGTGTATATCTGGTACCTGCAACAAATGAGCATGAGCATAATCAGAGTACAATAAATATAACTCACAGAGGAAACAAAATAGGATAACTAGTATTAACTCAAGTAACAACCTTTTCAAAATAAGCCATTTTGCCAATATCGAGCATGAGAGAGAACGAGAACCAAAATCCAAACTTAATCATATGTGAGAACCCGACCTTCTCTAGGAAACCTGGGAGGTTGTAATGAGGAGAGGGTCAAAACAACAAGTTCTGGTGACTAAGAAATGTACAACATAGAATATAACGCAGATATATTCCGTTTGGTTTAAACCAAGCTATATGCCTGACAAGGTTAGTGATTCTAAACCAACCTTGTAAATGTTTACGCACGATTCTACTACTCTTCCCAAAGTAGTATTCCCAAATAAACTTACCGAGATAGGATATTTACATACATTTTTGTGAAGCCTATATACCAGAGTTTATCTGGTTAATTATATCGAGAGTGGGCCCCTAACTTGGGGTTTCTATATATATATTCCCATTCATATTCTTTATCGCTCGAGATCCATCCTTGATCGCTCAAGGTCCTTCATGGATCACTTATGATCCATCATCATCCTGGATCGCTCGAGATCCATCTTGGATCGCTCGAGATCCATCCTGGATCGCTCGAGATCCATCTCCATCCTGGATCACTTGTGATCCATCTCCATCTTGGATCACTTGTGATCCAGCCATGTATCGCTCGAAATCCACCTTGGATCACTTGTGATCCATCTTTATCCTGGATCACTGGAGATCATCCATGCTGGAGATCCATCCTTTCTTGCGCAACAATCCATACATCCAATTCATCAAATCAACCAATTTCAACATTTCAATCATCAACACTTCATTCAATCATCACGCAACACTTGCACCACAACCAATCATCATATTATCATATAAAATTCACAAAATCATGATTAAACAATGATCAAATCAATAAAATGGATCTAAACTTTCATCAATATAGAATTAGCACATGAATTTACCATTATAATCTTGCTAGATAAGATCCTATGGTGATTAGAATTGAAAATATACTTTCATTGATTAGATATAGGTGAAAACAACTTGAAATGATGAAAATAAGATCAAACAACCCATATGCTTAATTGAATCTGTGCGAGAGATGCTTATCACTCACCAAAACTTCAAAATAACTTGAAATCAACAAATCTCTAATCCAGACAGCGAAGAATGATCTTTAAATATACTAACTTGATGCAATCCTCTCTCTCTTGATGTAGATCTAGCCTTCCTTGATGTAGATCTTCAACCTTCTTATGTAGATCTAAGATTTTAATGGAGGAGAGATATATATGATTGAGCAAGGAGGATCACGAGCTCAGCCAAATGAGAAATGAAGAAAATAAACCATTCTCCTTGCCTCTACCCCTCTATTTATAGCTAAACCATCAGCCCACTAATGAGCCTCACTAATCAGCCCACTAATGACTAATTATTCTATCCAGAAATTGTGTAGTACTAAAAAAGTGATTCCTTCCAAACTGCTAAACCAAAACTTTAGTGTGACCACTCTACGGAAATGGAAACACCATTTCCTTTCCGATGAAATCGATCTTAGCACCTTATTTGATCCCAGTCAAAATTCATTCCTTATACAAGACTAACAGGGGGAAAATGGTTACAAACAAAATTGATAAAAAATTTGGACATGTCTCACTTCCCCATAACCAACATATCAAAATATGAGAATGATTCGACCCTCGGGGAATTAAATAAAAATATTTTACTATCCTCCGATACGTAAAATGCGGGTCGTTACATTTCCTCCTAAGGAATTTCGCCCTCGAAATTCCAAGCAAACAAAAATAACCAAAACCATTTTTCATGCCTATCATCCATGAGAAACCAATCCATCATCCAAACTAGCATCCATCAAGCAGTGCATCCATAGCCTTAACCTAGCATGCGGAATTCTAACGAATAAGAGTACAAGCTACAGTGGTGTAAGGTGACACGACATTAATGGTTCATACCAACGAAGAGTTCTGGATGGATCGTCTTCATACTCTCTTACGTTTCCCACGTACAATCATCATCATCCTCAATCCATTGCACCTTGACTAGCTTAACCGTTTTCCTCCTAAGCTGTTTTGTACCATTCCCCACAACGTGAAGTGGCTTATGAGGTTTCGTAACTATGGACTTGACTTCTAGGTCTACGTATTGTTTTGGAGATAACATTTGAATCACACACAAACTTCCTCAGAAACGACACATGGAAAACTTTATGCACACTCAATATCTTGTCAGGTAACTCTAATCTATATGCGAGCTTTCCAATCCGCTTGATTATCAGAAACGGTCTGACAAACCTTTAGGCTAACGTTCCTTTACTTCCAAACCGAACAACATTCTTCAAAGGAGAAATCTTCAAGAAAACTATGTCACCAACGTCGAACTCCATATCTTTTCGATGCTTATCGGCATAACTCTTTTGACGATCTTGGGTTGCTTTCATTCGTTGTCGAATGATCTCAATACAATTCGATGTTGCGTTTATCATCTCCGGCCCAAGTATTAACTTATTTCCTGTTTCTAACCAACATGCAGGTGAATTACACGGTCTTCCATAGAGCGCCTTGTGTGGTGCCATCCCAATGCTCAACTGATAGCTATTATTGTATGCGAACTCAACCAAATGTAGATGGTCTTCCCATGATCCCCGAAATCCAATACATAAGCTCTAAGGAGATCTTGCAAAACTCAGTTAACCCTCTCGGTCTGACCATCAATCTTGGGATGATAAGCCATACTCAGACACAGCTAGGTTCCCAAAGTCTCTTGCAAACTCTTCCAAAATCCACTAGTGAACAATGGATCTCGGTCACTCACTATGCTCTTCGGGATACCATGGAATCGATTCATTTAATATAAAGTTCAGCCAACTTCGATGCTGTTCTAGTCGATCTGACAGAAATAAATCTTGTACTTTTGGTCAAGAGATCCACGATGATCGAAATCCCTTTGTTCCCTGCCCTGGTTCTAGGTAGTCCATCAATGAAATCCATCGATATCTACTCCCACTTCTACGTAGGAACTCCCAATGGCTGAAGAAGTCCACTTGGCTTTATCTGTTCAGCTTTCACTAACTGACAGTTCATGCATTTGGAAATGAATTTTCCAATATCCCTCTTCATCCCTTCCCAGTAGTAGGCTCGCTTCATGTTCTAATACATTTTATTACCACCAGGATGAATCGTCAACTTCGAGTGATGATATTCTCTCAGAATCTCATCTCTCAACTTATCAATATCAGGAACAAGCAGTCGTCCTTGTTTACGAAGCCAACCCTCTCGATCGACCTCGAATTCCTTATCCTCTGGTTTCAACTTCTGGATAATTTTGACAAGTTTTACGTCATGCTTTTGGCTTTCACCAATCCTTTCGATGAGAGTAGGTCTTACCGATAAGCTATCCAGCATTTCAGGTTACAACTCACACCGTGGTTTGAAGTCAAAACTTGCCAAGTTCTCGAAGTGCTTCCATTCCGAAAACATAGCTTCCAATCCTGCATGTCTTCGACTCAACGCATCTGCAACTGCGTTTCCTTTACCAGGAGTATAGGTAATACCAAAATCGAAAGATGCCAAAAACTCTAACCACCGCTGCTTTCGAAGATTCAAATCCTTTTGGAAGAAAAGATACTTGAACGATTTGTGATTTGTAAACAACTCGAATCAAACTCCCAACAGATAATGTCTCCATATCTTCAGAGTGAATACGATTGCTGCCAACTCCAAATCATGAGTCGGACAATTTCTTTCATGCGACTTCCAGTCGACTCGCATAGGCCGCAACTTTATCTTTCTACAAAAGTACTGCTTCAAGTCCAGTACCATATGCATCGGTGTATACCACCACCTCTTCATTCCCGCTTGGGATCGTCAAAACAGGAGCACTTGTCAGTCTTTCTTTCAGGATTCCGAAAGCTTGATCACACTTCACATCCCATGTGAGCACTTGATTCTTCTTCGTCAATCCTGTTAATGGTGCAACTATCTAAGAGAAATCTGTAACGACCCGCATTCTACATATCGGAGGATCGTAGAATATTTATTTTATTTTCATATGAAGTCATATGGTCGTGTAACTTTGGGAACAACTATTGGGGTCATTTCCCACATTCACGATTTTTGCCGAATTTTAAATGGTCGTTTCGCCCCTAGCGAATCTTTTTTTGCCTATAACTTTTGATTGGAAAGGAGTTTTGACCTGAAACCACTTCCACTGAATTCGGATGATGGTTTAACTTTCGTAGAGTGGTCACATTATCAAACGGACTTGCCGTTTGGGAGATATGGCTGAAATAAGGTTTGGAAGATGAAAAACATCATAATTGGGCTTAACAGGGTGATTAGCAGCTAGGCCCATAACCCATTTCGGGATTAGGGTTACGGGAGGGCTGAAAGGAGTTGGAGAATCATCTCTTTCATTTTTCTAGTTGCCATAAACATTCCTTGAACCCTAGTAATGGCCTCCATCTTCCGAATCTCTCTCTAATTGCTTTCTAATCACTAACTGGTCAAATCTACGTCAAATCAAGTCGGATGAACACCAAATCAGAGTTGAAGCTGCTGCACTACATAGAAATCAATGCCAAATCAGTAAAAGTTTCAGATCTAACATTCATTTGTGGCTAAGGTGAGTGATTTGCACATTTATTCACTAATTATGGCTAATTAGGGGTGATTAGTGATAATTAGCGAAATTATACATCTAAAAAATATGGAAAAATATGTAAAAAATCTTAAATATTATTTTATGTCATCGGTATAAATTTGGGTTAATTTGGATTAAGTTTGCAAATCCTATAGTTAGATATGGTTAAACATGGTTAAGGGGAAAATCATAGGTTTGGGTATGTTTGATCTTCAATAGCCTATGTAATTGATGTTTTAATGTTTTTGATTGATTCTATATGTTGCTACTACTATTTGGTATGTTTTATGATTGCATAGAAAAGTTAGATTGGTCGAAAACGCCGTCATGTGGCGTAAACAGCTTGCTGGAAAGAAGTGCAGGAAACCGGATCGGGTCATGAACCTCGAACCGACCCGCTCTAGTTCCACGCACCCCGAATTGACTCGAGTTCGCCACCTCAAACCGAACCGCTCCCACTCAAGCACCATGAGCCATGAAGCACCCGAACCGCTGGCATCCCCGAACCACGAGCCAACCCGTTTGTCTCGGACCTAACCCAAATGATGATCACGAACCAGACCGATTGGGAATCACGAACCAGAGCACTCGAGCCGCTTGCACCATGAACGGAGACCCACGAACCGAGCATGAGGATAAATAACCGAACCGACCTGAGGCTTGGTCACGAACCGAACTGAACGGAAGCTTACTTCCGAACCAAACTAGAGAAGACTAAAAACCCGAGATGCAAAGGAAGTCCAAATGGGAAGTTATTACTCAAGATCCAGATGGGAACCAACGGGTTAACTTCAAGAGTTGGGCTTTGTTGTGGGACGTGTGCAAAGGAGTTATCAATATCTATAACTTTGGTTCACCATTGAGAGAGGGGGTATGTAGAAGAACTAGAGCCAGAGTTGTGTGGACTGGTTGACCCGTTAGGGTTATTGACAATGGACGAGTGCAGTGGGGTCAAAGTTGTACGGGGTGGGACTCCGTCATGGCCCCCATAGGGCAAAGTGGTCGCAACAATAGTTGTACGGAGTGGGACTATGTCGTGGCCCTAATGGATTTGGTGATCAAAGCAGTGGATATCGTATGCTTTACGCACTGAGTGAGAGATGTGAGGATAATTGATATGTTTGATGTTTTCTATCACCATGGCACGCACACTCCCATTTTTACACTATATGTTAGTGTTACCTTAGAGTATTGTACATCTTGTTGTGATAACTCTTTGGTTGCAGGTCCAGGTCAGGTATGATTTCTTATACCTGTTATTACTTTATTTAGTGTTATAGATTTGTTATCGCTCACACCAGCCTTTCGTCTGACCCAGAGTTTTATGTCTCTTCTTATTACTCTAGGTGCTCCTAAACGAGCAGACTAGAGACATGTTAAGTGGTTATGCACGAGTAGCTGTCCGGAGACGAGCAGGAGGCTTCCACATACTATATATACATATTCTCCCTGTGTTGTTACCAGTCACTGCTTTGGGCATTAGTAGTGCACCTCTTTTATTTCCTTTTAGCGACAGTATTTTGAAGTTGTAATAAAGGTTTGGATCATTAGCTGTATCTGCTACTCTGATGGATATGGTTTAGTTTTTAGCTTATATACTGTCTCGCCTAATTTATATCAATTATGTTTTTATTATATTTTATTCCATGCGCTATGAGATATACTATAGGTTCTTGGTGATTCATCGTTCAAACTCCTTTCTTTTGACAATCGTCCCGTGCTAGTCGAGCATCGGCGCAAAGCACTTCAAGGGAAATTTCTGATGGTACAGGGGACCATCACACTTGGTATTAGAGCCTAGGTTGCGTGTTTAACCTAGGGGAAGACATCAAGGAGATATAGTATACGTATATGAGAGCGCATATTTGTGATATTTTGGTTTTGAAAAAAAAACTGTATATATATATACTATTAGAGCCAAGCTTAACAAGGATTTTACTAGTCTTGGTGGGAAGCTGTTCCACAGAACAGAGTCGGCTACGGAGGTTAAAGATTGGCTTGATAGTAGTAAGCGCATCTTCGAGGATTTGGGGATCGATGATGTAATGAAGAGAAAGTTAGCATTGCGTTAACTTTAAGGACTGGCAATGAATTGGTGGAATGCTATTAAAATGGCTACTCCCGAGGATCAAATTACTTGGAATTGGTCTAAGACTCGCTTAAGTGATAAGTTTATTCCAACTGCTCAGAAATCAGAATTGTTTAGAATTTTTTTGGAGCTTAAGTAAAACGGTAGGGCAGTCTCGGAATATATTGCTGAATTCGATAATTTATCGAAATATGGATTATCTCTTATCGATATTACCGAGAAGAAGAATGAGAAGTTCATAACTGGCTTAGATGGGTACTTAGGGGAAAGACTTATAAAACATATCGATGAGACGTTCAAATCTATTGTGGGAAAGGAATTGAGGCTGGAGAGCCTATACCCTAAGCCAAAGACCGAGGTCGCTGTTACATCTACAGTGGAGATGAAACTGTGGGCAAGCGGTGAAGGCAATAAGAATTCTTAGAATAAGAGAAAACAGAACCAAACCAAGGATTGTCAGAAAAAGAAGAATAAGAAGATATCGAATGCTTTAGTTGCGGCAAGAAGGGTCACTATGCCGGAGATTGTCGAGCAAAGTCAGCGGACAGGAAGTGCTTCAATTGCGGCCAAGTGGGACATCACAAGGATAAATGCCCACAACGTCCTAAAGAGAAGCAAATCGTGAAAGCACATGCTATCAATGTTGTTCCTTCTTCGTTGAATGCCCCAACTGCAGCAGAGAATAGAAAGCGGTGTCGTTATCCAAGTTATGTTATCTATTTATGATGTTCCTGTTCGAGTATTGTTTGATACCGAGGCTTTCCATTCCTTCGTGTCTAGTAACCTGGTAGAAAGATTGGAATTTGAACCCGAGATTGTCAATAGACCTTTAGTTGTGACGAACCCGATTGGTGGTTCAACTAGCTTTTGTATGATTTATCGTAATTTGGTCTTATCGAGTAATGGATGCATGTTTGCATGTGATTGCTTTGTTTTGGGCTTTACAGGATTTGGCATTATTTTGGGAGTCGATTGGCTCCAAAGGTATGAGGTGGTGGTAGACTATGAGGGGTCTTCGGTGACCATTAGAGAGGATGATGGGCGGAGGGTGGTATTGGGTTGCCTACATAGTGATGGGGTGATGGCTAGTTTTCTAAATTCCTTCGACATCCCACATGATGAGTTATCAAATGTACCTATTGCTGGCGAGAATCGGTACATCATCGGGGAAGTGACCGGACTTCCACCACACCGAGAGATCGAGTTTCAGATTGATTTAGTGAAAGATGCCAGACCTATAGTGATGCCACTTCATCATATGGCCCCAAGGGAGCAGCGAGAGCTCAAAGTGCAAGTAAGCGATCTTTTGAAAATGGGATTTATTCAAAGAAGTGTCTCCGAGTGGGGAGCACCAGTTGTATTTGCTACCAAGGCCGATGGTTCCCTTCGCTAATCTGTGGACTACCGTGATCAAGCATAATTTCTTTCACTGGCACATGTTAACTTCTCACTTAAAAAAGGTGTTCTGATCAAGCCCAACCACAATGTTCATATTGTTCATATATTCCCTAGTGCTTGAAAATATTTTGAAATGATATTTTAAATTAAACCATGTGATTAATAATCAGTTAGAATAAATGATTGAAGAAACATTGAATGACTAACAAAAGTTAATTGAAAACTGAAATAGAATGATGACTGAATGCAAGTTAGTGCGTTGAGAGTCTGAGTTTGTTGACACCATTTTGATGGTGTCACCTTGACTACCGGATGTGATTGGTGGTTTCCACCAATCAAATTGTGGAGTCACCATGACACCACATTTGTGGTGTCAACAAACTCGTAGTGGTGCGCTGAAGCATAACAAGTTGAACTCGTTAGGTCTAAGAACCATATAAAGGTATTAAAAAAGACAAATCGCATAATAATAGACTAGAAGAAGGTATTATCTAATTCAACCCACTAATTCAAGGGTCATTAAGAGCTAGCAATCTATAATTTTTCTCGATTGCACCTTCTTCGGGATAAACTTTCATCAATATGTGTACCTAAGAGTTACTATTAGCTATATAAAACAATTACTAGCTACAAACCTGACGCACATATTTTAATCGGTTTGAAAGGTTACAAAGCTAAATACATTACCTGTGTGGCATTTATGGCTGGATTGTTTAAGCCTAAACAAGTCAAAAGTAAACCCTAAAATCCAATAGTTCTTCAATTGAGATGAAGATTCACTTAAGTAAATAAATTCTAGAAATATTCTTGCAAACGCTAATGAAGAAATCACAAATAACATTAAATGGTACTTCTAATTTGGATCTGGATAGAAGGAAAATACTTAATTTTTATTTTTAATTTCCAAATAAACTTAACTCAATACATGTCGTGAAATCAAGCAACAATCCTCAAATGCCATTACACGTTACCTATTGGAGACTGGAGTCGTTGCTTGAGTAATAAGAGAACCAAGGAAAAATTTAAGTGGAACAACAAGTAGAAGAGATAACGAGGATATTACTTTTAGGTTTCGTACTATACAGAAGGAAGAGAGTCAAATTAATTTTTGAGCGGCCAAAAAAAGCCCTAAAAATTTAGTAACTATCGTCGAAAACAAAGCAGCGTCGTTCCTTTATTTGCTTTAATTTTCATGAATGAGCGATGCTTTACATTTACTATTTTAACGCTGCCATTAAGTGTAACTAAAAAAAAGTTTTCTTGTAGTGACATTTTTCGACCGTTTGGAAATTAAAATATTATTTTATTATTAATTTAAATAACATATTCAAAATAAAATCGTTAAATTCAAATATTTAAATTCAAATCAATATTTAAATAATAAACTAAATAATTAGCCAGAAATTACGGGTCGTTACAGTTAAACTAATATCATATAATATAACACGCTA
Organism: Allium sativum; assembly: GCA_030737875.1. NCBI lineage: Eukaryota > Viridiplantae > Streptophyta > Magnoliopsida > Asparagales > Amaryllidaceae > Allium > Allium sativum. The sequence goes on along the minus strand of CM060912.1, from coordinate 49,251,553 downwards.
TTATAATAGTGTCTATGTTAAATATACTACTGAAAATAGTGTAAGCGGGATTACCATTATTACCCTTACACTGTTAATACCGTTGCCGTACAGTTTGCGTATAACCCACCAGTACGTCGGCGGATAGGGATGCACCGTGATACGACAACGTTAAATCGAAATTGTAATGGGATTGATCAGGATAAATATGACAAGGCATCGAGGCAATACCCATCAGTAGGATTCTACCGGATTGTGGACTAGGCCGGTGGTAACGCAATGCCGCGACTACTACCCACCCCAAACAATACTCCCAAAAATCAAAGGTGCCAATCAATCACAAAGTAATATATGTGGTATCGAAGAACCATGTCTGCAAAGAAGAGCTAGCTCACATTAACCTGGGTGTGGCTCCTGTTTTAGTCATTTTAATTATGACCCGAAAGTCAAGGCTATCCATCATCGTTCTCTTTCTTCAATCCAGTAATCGCCTCCTAATCCATCCTACTTCATTCTGGAACTCCACCGCGTACACAATTTTTAAAGTGCCTTTGGGTATTGGCAGAATGACAATATCCGATCCCGGTCTCTTTAACAACCAAATGTTTACATTTTTCTCACCGTGGCCATTTTAATAAAATCATGTCTTGAAATAAATTGATTTAAGAAATTTCTTTAATTCAAACTAAACAGTTTATGAATCAATTCCATATATAAAACTATTTAAATTCACATTCGGTCAATTTATAATCGAATTCATATATTCATATCAATTATAAATTCAAATTCCAATTAATTACATAGTTCTTTTCCTATAAAGTTCAATATTTAAGTCAAATCAAAATTCACATTTAGTTGATTTAAAATCAAATTCATTGAATCAAGTATCTAATATAAATTTAAATTGCAAAATCAAAACTTATCCACCTATTGAGTTTATTATTAAAGTTTATAAAAAATATATATAATAAGCATTGAAAATATATTTATAAGTTATAAATTTATATAGAAAATAGCTTTATAAACATATATAGGTTTAAAATAATTTAGAAATAGGTTTAAAAAGAATAATTTATTATAATATAATAATTTAAAGTTGAAAATACATATATGATTAAATTATACAGTTTAAAATAAATAAATTATAAGTAAAATCTTAAATAAGCATTTAAATACATTTTTACTCATAAACTCATTTTAAAACATATAATTTAAAATTTACAAAATTTAAGTATAAATCTTTAAAATATAAATATAAGGTCTTAAATTAATATTATTACAATCAAATTTCCTAAATCATTTTAATTCGAAAACATGACCAACGGTGTCCATATATAGTTTTCTATCCTATGGTCAAGTGATACAGATATTTATCATTTCAACCCGCAATTTATAAAATTTCTACGGGTTTATCATTTCAAACCGCAATCCCAAATTCAGTAAAAGTCGTTCAGGTCTATCATTTCAACCCATAATGATTTTTCTCTAATCTAATGTCTGCTCGGGTATATATCATTTAAACCCTTAGTGATTTTTTCTAAACTAGGGGTATCTACAACATAACAAATCATCACATATCATCAATCACAGCATAGTCATATAATCATTGTACATACATGTAACGATCCAAACTACCCCGTGAAGGAAAGAATGGATTGCTTTTAGGACAAGACAAATCAGAACACAAACAGAAGAACATTTCATTGCTTATTACAACAATTTCCATCAGAGTACAAGAATATATAGAGTATGAACAAATATTATACATTTGATAAATATAAGAGATTTACAAATTACAATCAGCGCAAAATAATACAAAACACAACTGAAAGAGGTAAATTGATATAGAGCTTTCCGAATATCATTCCAACTGTAAATCAGGATTCTGTGAATATAAATCTGCAAAACCAAAACTACTAGCTGCCCGTATGCAAAATAGGTGCACTCAAAGATTAAGTTAAAACAATAAAGTCCAGGTCAGTCATGTGACTGGTGTGAGAACCAAAACAGTTATTTAAAACTTTACTTTTAAAAGAGAGTAAATCAAGGGACCACGTCGGATAACACGGAACGGGTTTCCTTCCAAGAATACTAGTGCATAGAATAAACAACGCAATGTTTTTTGAAAAATGAAGCTATTATAAGACCCAGGTCCCATCACACAATGCAACGCAAGCCACAGGATAGGGTTTTCCCTTATAATAGCCAAACATGCTTGGTACGTTTAAAAAAAAATCATTTGATACTATTACAAGTGTACAGTGTATGAAAACAACTTTAAACATAAATGTATCAATCATACACGGAACGGGTTTTCCCTTATGTTTTATGATTTATTGTTTAACGTTTACGGTTTATGATTATGTTTTATTGTTTATGTTTTATGGTTTATGATTTATGGTTTATGGTTTATGTTTTATATTTTACTTTTTATGATTTATGATTTATGGTTTATGTTTTAGGTTTTACTTTTTATGATTTATGATTTATAGTTTAGTGTTTATGATTTATGGTTTATGTTTTATGGTTTTACTTTTTAAGATTTAAGATTTATGATTTATGGTTTATGGTTTATGTTTTATGGTTTTACTTTTTAAGATTTATGATTTATGGTTTATGTTTTATGGTTTATGATTTATGGTTTATAGTTTATGATTTATGTTTTACGGTTTATGATTTATGATATACGGTTTATGATTTATAGTTTAACATTTATGGTTTAGTGTTTATGTTTTATGATTTACTGTTTAACGTTTATGGTTTATGATTATGTTTTATTGTTTATGTTTTATGGTTTATGATTTATGATTTATGGTTTATGTTTTATGTTTTACTTTTTACGATTTATGATTTATGGTTTATGTTTTAGGTTTTACTTTTTATGATTTATGATTTATGATTTATAGTTTAGTGTTTATGATTTATGGTTTATGTTTTATGGTTTTACTTTTTAAGATTTATGATTTATGATTTATGGTTTATGTTTTATGGTTTTACTTTTTAAGATTTATGATTTATGATTTAATGTTTATGGTTTATGGTTTACGTTTAATGTTTTAAAGTTTAGTTTTTATGTTTTACGGTTTATGATTTATAGTTTAACGTTTATGATTAATGATTTATGTTTAACTTTATGGTTTTACTGTTTATGATTTATGATTTATGATTTACGGTTTATGGTTTAGTGTTTATGATTTATGATTTATGGTTTATCGTTTATGATTTATGATTTATGGTTTAGTGTTTATGATTTATGGTTTATGTTTTATGATTTATGATTTATGGTTTATCGTTTATGATTTATGATTTATGGTTTATGTTTATGGTTTTACTTTTTAAGATTTATGATTTATGATTTAATGTTTATGGTTTATGGTTTATGGCTTACATTTTATGTTTTAAAGTTTAGTTTTTATGTTTTACGGTTTATGATTTATAGTTTAATGTTTATGATTTATGATTTAGTGTTTAACGTTTATGATTTATGATTTATGTTTAACTTTATGGTTTTACTGTTTATGATTTATGATTTACGGTTTATGGTTTATGGTTTAGTGTTTATGATTTATGATTTATGTTTTATGGTTTTACTTTTTATGATTTATGATTTATGGTTTAGTGTTTATGATTTATGGTTTATGTTTTATGGTTTATGATTTATGATTAATGGTTTATAGTTTATGATTTATGTTTTACGGTTTATGATTTATAGTTTAACATTTATGGTTTAGTGTTTATGTTTTATGATTTATTGTTTAACGTTTATGGTTTATGATTATGTTCTATTGTTTATGTTTTATGATTTATGGTTTATGTTTTATGTTTTACTTTTTATGATTTATGATTTATGGTTTATGTTTTAGGTTTTACTTTTTATGATTTATGATTTAAGGTTTATAGTTTAGTGTTTATGATTTATGGTTTATGTTTTATGGTTTTACTTTTTAAGATTTATGATTTATGATTTACGGTTTATGTTTCATGGTTTTACTTTTTAAATCATAAACACTAAACCATAAACCATAAATCATAAACACTAAACCATAAACCATATATCATAAACACTAAAAAGTTAAGCCTAAAACATAAACCATAAATCATAAAACATAAACACTAAACACTAGATCATAAATCATAAACCGTATATCATAAATCATAAACCGTAAAACATAAACAATAAAACATAATCATAAACCATAAACGTTAAACAATAAATCATAAAACATAAACACTAAACCATAAAAGTTAAACTATAAATCATAAACCGTAAAACACAAATCATAAACTATAAACCATAAATCATAAATCATAAACCATAAAACATAAACCATAAATCATAAACCATAAATCATAAATCATAAAAAGTAAAACCATAAAACATAAACCATAAATCATAAACACTAAACCATAAACCATAAACCGTAAATCATAAATCATAAATCATAAACAGTAAAACCATAAAGTTAAACATTAATCATAAATCATAAAAGTTAAACAATAAATCATAAATCATAAACAATAAACTATAAATCATAAACCGTAAAACATAAAAACTAAACTTTAAAACATAAAACGTAAAACGTAAATCGTAAACCACTAAACCATAAACTATAAACCATGAACCGTAAAACATAAACCACAAATCATAAACTATAAATAATAAATGTTAAACTATAAAACATAAACACTAAACACTAGAACATGAAAAATAAATCATAAACCATAAAACATAAACAATAAAACATAATCATAAACCGTAAACGTTAAACAATAAATCATAAAACATAAACACTAAACCATAAATGTTAAACTATAAATCATAAACCGTATATCATAAATCATAAACCATAAAACATAAATCATAAACTGTAAACCATAAATGTATGTGTATGGGTAAATGTGTGTATATATGGATAAGCAATGCCACTAGTTTGGGTTACTGGTTGGTGCAGCTCGATGTTCCATTTGAGCAGTCTCCCACCGGCCTCGGGTTGTTGAAAACTTATCGTAGCGGTTGGTCGGTGAACACTTTGATAGGATGGGCCTGGAAGTAATGTCGAACATTTCGTGATGCAATTAGTAGACTATAGGCGAGCTTTTCAATCTTGGGATAGTTGCATTAAGCCCCTGTCAAATTCTTTCTCACATAATAAACTGGTCGTTGTATCTGATCCTCCTCACGGATTAGGACCGAGCTGATTGCATGCAGATACTACCAAATATACAAATAGATCTTCAAGGTCGATCGATTTGGAAAAGATGGGAGGTTTCTCTAGGAGGCCGAGTAAGTTCTGAAAGGCTTCAATACAGTCAGGTGTCCAAGAGAAGTTTTGTTTCCCTCTTTTGATCAATTCAAAGAAGGGTAAGATATTGTCGGTCGCCTTGGATATGAATCGACCCATTACTACAACCTTGCCCGCCAAGCTTTGCACATCTTTAATTCTTCTAGGTTCCTGGATTCCCTTGATGGCCAAAATTTGATCAGGATTGATTTCGATCCCTCGAGAGCTAACTATGAAACCCAAGAATTTTCCCGATGCTACCCAAAGGAACACTTCAAGGGAGTGAGCTTCATCCTATACTTTCGGAGGATGTCGAAATCTCTGACAAGTCTCTAACGTGATCGGATGATTGCTTCGACTTCACCAACATATCATCCACGTACACCTCCATTATTCTTCCTATCTGATCTCGAAACATCTGGTTGACCAAACGTTGATAAGTCGCCCCAGCATTCTTCAATCCAATAGACATGACAACGTAACAATATAACCTGAGATCAGTTATGAAGCTGGCATGTTCTTGGTCTGGGACATGCATCGCAATCTGATTGTACCTCAAATAAGTGTCCATAACGACAGGAGTTCATGTCCTGCGATTGAGTCGACCAGTTGATCAATCCTAGGCAATAGGAAGTTATCTTTAGGGCAAGCTTTGTTTAAGTTGGAGAAGTTGATACATGTCCGCCACTTCCCATTTTCCTTCTTTACATGTACCGGGTTGGTTATCCATTCGGGGTAAGTTGCATCTCGGATAAACCCATTTGCTTGGAGCTTTCCAATTTCTTCCTTTAGGGCCGTAGACCTCTCTGGGCCAAGCATCCGCTTCTTCTTCTTCACAGGGGTATACACTACACCATAACAGCCAATTTGGCACATTAGGAAGCGGACGTAAAATACAGTTTATAGCCGTATCATATTTGAAACTGCTCAGATCCGTATCAAACAACATTTTGCGATCCGCACCACCCCAAACACCCTAAATCTGACTGTCCATTAACGAAGCTCCGGATCAGTTAATTTGATACGGCTTTTGGCCAAATCGAATGTGTATCATATTGTGCACCCCATTAGGCACTCCGGATTAAAATTTTGGTCGCTCCCTTTTCCCTCTATTTCACTTTAATGGTGACCGAAAACCCAAATTAGGGTTTTCGGTCACCAAATCGTGCCTCCACATTTCTCTGGAATCTCCCCTACCAACAGATACGAACAACCCTCTCCTTCGACGTAGCAAACCTTAGTCCCTAGCCCTCCATTGACCGTAGGTATGTGTTTCAATTGAATTTTGTTTTGCATGCCTGATAGTGGGCATTAAGGAACAAGTTGAAGTCTTTGTGTGTTAACTGACCCTTACTTTGTGTTAGTTTGTAATCTGTTTCAATTGAATCGTGTTGTGCATGCCTGATTGTAGAGATTAGGGAACAAGTTGAAGTCTTTGTGTGTAAGCCGATTACTACTTCATGTTAGTGTGTTAGTTATTTCAATTGAATTGGTATGTACTAGTGTGTTAGCTGGTTGTTATACCCTGGAATCATAGAAATCAAATTTGATTGCGGTATAATTTTAGATTGCGGTATATATATCCATGAAAGTATGAAACAAACAAATAACAATGAGTTAGTCCAGCCGATTGCAACTAAAATGTAGTAACCACATCCATGTACAAGTTTTCACTGATTTATAGTTTAACTGTTTAGCAACTAAAAGTTGTCCAATTCTTAAACTGAGCAAATGGATAATTCTATAGTTCAATATTTAACCACGATTTCATCGTCATTTGACTGTTTGTTTACCTTATGCGTGAAATTTAAATTGGGTTGTCTTATAACAAGTTTACTCTGTTTTGAGAGATAACAAGTTTACTAAAAATATAATAACAGGTTTGCTGAAACCTGGGAAGATAGATGTAACACCCCTTAATTTTAAAACATGACATAAGGGATAATTAAAGAATACTTAATTTTTATAAGAAGAATTAAGGGAAACGGGTTGCGCCATTGCGTTCGTCTCGGAATTCTGCTTGGAATACAGTCTGAGTTTGCGTAAATTGGATAACATATGAAGAAGTTATGAAGCTTAGAAGAATTCAAGAATTAGCAGAATTTAAAATAAAATAATAATTAAAAATCAAAAACGAGTTCAAAAATCAAAATCAGTTAAATCTCCCGCTCTAAGGTGTCAACCCCCCCCCCCCCCAGGTGAGTCGACATAGGTTTCGACCCCCTTATAGGGGTGTCAACATAGGTGTCGACCTCCCTATAGGGGCGTCGATCCCAATCTGCCCAGATCTGGCAGACGTGTTTTGGTGGTCTAGGGCTGATGTTTCTAGGATTGGCTGGATAACATGTCTTTTTGGTCTGGAAGGTTTAGATGGGTTCTAATCTAATCTAAAAGGTCCTAATTCACCTAGAGCATCTATAAAGTACCCCTAAACCTAACCCAAATCTCATTGTCATTCATCCATGGCGCCTCCATGCTGCTCTAGTCTAAATTAACCTAGCCTTTCTTCTCCAACCAAAATCAAAGTAGAGATTTAGAGATTGATCTTCTTCAACAATCAAATTAGAAGATCAGATCTACATCAATCAAGTAGAGATCATTCAAGATCCAACAACGCCTAATTCTTTTGATCCTATCGTTGTGAGTCTATGTCACTTTCACATATAATTAAATTAAAAGTAATTGTGATAGGATTGTAAATTGGATCTAATGTATATGCATGTGACTGAGATGAATCTTATCAAGTTTGTAAATCATTATCTTTTAGATCCATATCCATAAAACTGCCATATGCCTTTCTAATCCGATTTATCGTTATATGCCCGTTTATATGCCTGTTCTTATGTTTACGCTAAATTTGAATATTGATTCTCTTCTCCTCTTCTTTTCCTTTTCTTATATGAGATTAGGCTAACTTCGAACCTAACATATTGTGTTGAGATTTGCATACGAATAATGTTTGGACGATTCGAAAAAGTTTAGGCAAATTTGTAATAAAATGAGATTATTGGCTTAAATCAATTTGGGCATAATTGTGTATAAATTATATACATGAGATTTGGCATAAGTTGGATTGGGCATGATTGGATATAATTTGTATACATGAGAGTTGGGATAAATTGTTAATAACAATGAATGCAAATTAATATGGACGTAATTTGGCATAATATGTATACATAAGATTATAGGCCTAATTTGGATCAAAAACATAATTTAGATTGGAAATTATGGGTAACTGGAATATATTTTAATCCAAGATTTAAAATGGGGATTTGAATCAAGAAAATAATAATGAACGCCTAAGACACGAGGTTAGATTCGAATTGCGGTATAAGACTGCCCGGGACCGCCCGGCACATCCAGCAACCGCAATTTGGTAATATAGTGTGAGAGGTCAAAGGTAGAAATTAGATGTGTAATAATGCAAAGACACGAGGTTAGATTCAGATTGCGGTATAAGCCTGCCCGGAATCGCCCGGCATATCCAACAACCGCAAAACGACAATCTATTGTGGGAGGTCTTGCAAGATTACGGTTATAATAAATTAATGAACACTTAACCAAGATAAGACATGGGTATGATAAAAGGGTTAAGCGGGTAACATGGGTAGCATGTAAAACATAATTAAAACACTTAAGCAAAATGAGACATGTGATTAGACATGGGGATAAAGAGGGGTTAAGTGGGAATTCCTAGTGGGGACCAAGCTTAGGAGGGAGGCTTGTGTCAAGTGGGTGGACCCTTTTCAACCAGTAACCCATTTAGTATTTGTGTGAACTCGAACTAGGTCAAGGAGGGGACACGCTTACTGGGTTTGATTGTAAGAGGTCAATAAAGAGTTAGCGATGCCAGTGCAAGTCCAACGGAGTCATGTGCGTGCGTGGGTCCGGGATGGTAGGTAAGACGCTGCTGCATCGTGTAGGTATAAGCCGTGCATTTTAGTATATCGGGTTGCCAATTTAGGGAGTGATACACCCTACTGTGGGACCAGCACGGGTATCTACGAGTTAGGGAGTCGATCGAATGGGGAGGGTAGTGGGTACAACTAGTGGAGATAGGAGCAGGCGACACCTATGACAGCAGCTAGGAGTACACAAAACTACCATCATCATCATCATCATTATTATTATTATTATTATTATGTTTAGTAAGAGGGATCAACTTTCAGTATGGAACTAGTATTCGTGCGGTGTAGGAATCATCTTACAGTGATTAGAAGCGCAATCAACATTATATCTTGTTCTATCTCACTTACCTTGTTTACCTTGTCATATCTTCTTATGTTACAGTCATCTCTTATATCCAGTTTATGTTCTTATCCTTGCCTTATCCTGTTACTTTGCTGCTTATGTTACAGTCATCTCTTATATCTCACTTACCTTGTTTACCGCTTGCATGATAAAATGCAAAAGAATGGGAAGATTACATTCTTAACTCTAACTCTCATGAATCGAGAGAGAGAGTATAAAGGATGGGAAGACAACGTCCCTTGGGGCGTGAAGGTGCACCCCGATAAGAGACCGCCTCAATAATACTCTAACCTGGTTATGAGACAGGAGAGTATAAAGATGCTAGAAAGAATAGGCATCAATGACGAAAGGAATATGGCCCCATTAGAGAATCGAGGGCAATTGGATTTTGAATTTAATCAATCTTAAATAATTCTTACTCAGTTATCCAAAATTGATTGGGGGCATATATGTGTACACATGTTCCCCTCAACAATGACTTTATTATATAACTGTAATATGACATGCAGTCCATTTGCATTTTTAATTAAGTGCTAAACTTATAACTATCAAACATTGTAGGAAATAAACTATTTTATTTAAAAACACGTGAGTTTGTACAGGGAAATCAAGCAAAGGATGCGAGGGCCGCACTCGCTGCAACAATTGCAGACCAATTGAATATCAAAATAAAATAAAGCATATCATCACTTGGGCTTTGGAGCAGACTTGGATCTTTTGGCAGCCTTAAGAGAATTTCTAGCCTCTTTTTTAGCATCAGACATAAAACACTTTGGCCTTTTCTTCTCTGTAGTTGAAGTGCCAGAATCGGTGGATTTCTTCCCAGGAGTCGGAACACTGGAATCAAGAGAAGATTTTTTAGCGAGCTCTTCTGTAATAGACCTAGTTGAAAGCTTAATAACTAACCTCGATTGAGGATCCACCACTGCAAGGGGCTTATGGTTTTCGGGGTTCAAGTCTTCAACTTTCAGCTACATGTGCTTGTCTTGTTCGGCTTTCATTTTAGCCAAAGTAACGTCATCGGCACTTTTTGAATACCCAATTATAGCCACATCAGGATCTTCTTCATGCCCCCTCATTACCACCGTCGTCTTTTAAGGCGTCTATCATCTAATCATCATGAGAAGTGTCGGCCTTAGACAGTTCAGCTCCCTCTCTGGATTCGATGATGGTAGCCTTATTCTATCCTCCCTGAGACTTTTTCACGGATTCTTCTCTAATAGAGTCTCCCCGAGGCTCATCAATCTTCTCGGCAGGTCTAGCACCTACAGAATGAGAAGCAACAGTTACCAACTCGGGAGAAAATAAAGGATCCTTGATCGATTGCCCAATGATGTAATTAACGGTGGAGACGGCCTTGACAAATTGAGGTGAAAAGGTAGAAATACCTTCTGATGATTTCTCAATTGGTGCGGCTACCGTCTCTGACGCTGATTCAGGTATAGGAGATAAAAGAGACGCTTTAGGAATTCCCGGATTTTCGGGATCATATCCCTCAACTTCAGTAGTTTCAGCGGTAGTAGAAGAAGAACCAACTTCAGGGATGTTCTTTTGTTTGGCCAGGCGTTTCTCCTCCTCCATAGCAGCAGCAATGAGGCGACGCCCCTCGGCCGGACGTGCTGGTTCATCATCTCTCGGATACTTCTCCACAAGTTTATCTTCATCAACGAAGTCTACCTTATGTTCCTCTTTCTCCCATTTAACGATTTGACTCCACACGTGAACTAAGGTAGTCGGATAGTCTTCAGTCCAAGAGATGTTTCGGCGATGAATTATTTGTGCAAAGAATTCAATCAATAGTTCGCTAAAACCGTGCACTTCTTCCTGAGCCTCTGATAGCTGTTTACGGGTTTCTTCAGCAGACTTAATGGCGTTATCCACATTCCCCTCAGCTAGGGCAACCCTATTCTCAGCTTCCATTAACTTGGACTCCAAGTCAGCGTTTCGTTTCTCCAGTTCAGCATTTTTTCTCGCTAACTCGGTTTTTTCTTGCTCAAGAGTATTGTAAGCCAGTTGCATTTTGACACTGTCTGACTTAGCGTCTTCCGCTTGTTTCTTCAATCCAAACGCTCTTAACTATGAGATTCCAGCAAGTCATGATAACGCTTCTATAACTCCTCAAATTGTTGTTTGAAGTTGTTGGCATCTCGTTAAGCGATTACGAGTTGAGCCTATGTGTCTTCTAGGTCCTTCTCCAAATTTTTCAAGGCATTCTCATCTGAATCCGTAGCCTTTTTCATTGAATCAACGTCTGTAATTAAAGCCTGAATGATTCTGGATAGATTGCGTGAATATTTGTACATCTTTGAGTATTGCTTCTCAAATGCGTCAATCTTTGCTTTAGCCTCATCTGCCCACTTTGAAGAAATAGGCTCAAGTGCGCGTAAAAAAGTTAGATTCTCAAAGTAGTGATCTGGGAACTGCTTCTCCAGATATGCCAGCTTAATTTTGGAATCAGCATCCAGTGGTGGAGGCTTGCAGTATGTTAGTTCAACGTGTTTTCGCTTAGCCGGGACGATGGCTGCATCACCTTTTCCAGATCGCTTCTCAGAAACTTTGTGTTTGTCTCGCGAATCGGTATGTTTCGGTGAACTTTTTTCCTGAATATATTTGTCTTGAGGAGAAGATCGATCTTTGGATTGCGATGTGTCTTCTCCTTGACGGCTCTGGAAGCCCTTATACCTGTCTAGATCCGACCGGACAGGGGAACAGGTGCGTGAGGTGTGTGTTCGATGAGAATGGTGAGGCCTTCTGTCATCTCTTCCTCGTCTCTCACGGCGATCATGCTCGATATCGGAAGGAGGTATAGACATGCTACGGCGCATTTTTCTGACATCATAGTAAGGGAGAGACAATGTACCTGTGCAACAATATAAGTGGAATTCAGAATCAATGATCACATAAGACATGAGTGTTGTGACGTGTGGTGCTAATGTGATATGTTCATCCTAAGTGTTGTTTCCCCCCAACAAACCCGAGTCTGAAACCAGACTAGCATGAGCGGGCTCTTTGGTCTTCACGGGAGTGGTCTCCTCTGAAGAAGTGAAAGTTAAAGGATTTGTGCCAATGTCCTCTAAAGTATAGATGGTTTCGGGAGGGGGAGATTTCCTAAACCCTTAAATGTGGAATCGTCGGTAGTAGGAGCATCTCCTTGAGAAGCATCTGTCGGCAGCTCTTTAGGGGATGTTGACTTCTCAGGAGAAATAGCATCGTCGGGGATGGTACATCTTCCTCTATGTTTTTCAGCTATGTTGGCTAACTCATCGTCCTGAGTTGATGATAGAGAAGGCGAAGTCTAAAGAGGTATTGTCGGACCTTTCGAGCCCTCGCCCGTCTCAGGAATAATGTCTACCGGGGGTATGTACACATATGGACCCGTCCCATGACCTATACTATGGGTAATAGATAGTAACCCGTGATGATGGAGATACTCTTCCTTAAGAACTTCGTCGATGGTTAGGAACTTTTGATCGCCATTGAGAAGCCGATGCAAACGATCAAAGTAAAATTGATCTGATATTTGCTTTGGGTTGTCAACTGCGAATGAAAAAGAAAGCAAGTTAATGTGTTGACATGAGCATTTAAAATTGAGATCTAGAATGTCGGTGCTTTATTTGATTTGGTCCATCTTCTGGTGCACCCCGGTTGTTGTCTGATATAAAACCATTCAAGCTTAGAATCGCCAGCCTTGTTGCTAAATGGAACAGTAATTATTTTCCTTTTTGGAACTGACTCAAAATATGAGAAGGAAGGAGTCTCTTGAGTCCGATGCTTGAAGTTATAAAAAAAGTGGACATCATCAAAGGTAGGCTCTATACCTAAAACTTCTTTGTATGCTATATACAAGGTGTACAAATAAGCATAAGAGTTGGGATGCAATTGCATGGGGGCAATCCGCACCTGCCTCAGAAAATTGACGACAAAAGGAGGAAACGGTGGAATAGCCTCAACCAGGCACATAAACCGGGCAATTGCCATGAATCCTTCCGGTGGATTGTAGGGGTGATCTGTTTTCGATGGCACCGGGGTATCTCTTTTTAGTATTCCATGCTTTAGACATATTCGAACGAGTCTTTCATCATCGATCGTCGATTCAACAGAATCTTTGGGTAGCTCCAATATAGTGGCAGATTCAAGCTCATCAGGAGCACGATTATCTCCAATCCCTCCTTCCTCTTCATTGCCAAGAGAAACTTCACTATCAGAAGGTATTTCACTATTGTGTGCTTCTACTTCATAATCTGGGCCCTCATCATCCCATTCAGGGTCTAAGGGAGAGGATATGTCAGCAAGAGTGAATCTCTCGGAAGTTTCTGCAGCTTCTCTCTTCTCTGCTAACCTAGATGAACGTCTCTCTGCCATGATTGCTAAACTACTGAAGAAGAAATAACATAAGTTAAAGTAAGATAGCCCGTATCCCCCCGTGTACGTGTGTGAACTAAAGCGTGTGCTATGTGTGCAAAGGATGCAAAGTAAACACATAAGGGCGTAATGCAAAGGTTCAATAAAGAAGTAATGCTCGGAATAGTTCTTGATGTTCGTTTATGTTCATAAGGCGCTATCCTAACTGTTCTTTAAGTTGAAGGTTATGTTAAGTACTGATTTGACAAGTTGAACAAATTCTTGAGCATTGTGTAGGAGTGCTTCGGTTCGGTTCGGATGTAAGTGTTGGGATCAGATCGGGGGGGAGCTATGTTTTGGTCTGAAGAAAACGTTCGTAACCAACCAGCAAAACCGGATCGGTTCGGAAGTAGGCATTTGGAGCGGTCCGGATTGACTTGAGTATCCATGCCTCTCTTCCTCCTCTTCCTCTTTATTTCTTACTCCGACCCGATCCAGTCATAGGAACCTCTTCCCCTTCCCTTCACTCTAACCTTTCTCCACCCGAACCGATCCCAGCTCCTCTCTTTTTCTTCTTCTCCATTTTCCATCTCGCTCAACCAACACTGAACCCAACTCCATCTCAAAAAGTTCGATTGAGACCGAGCACTTATGTGCCCAAATATCCAATAATGGATCCTAATCCCTTCTCCCGACGCCTCGAGGTGATAATGAAGTCACCAACGACAACGGCGAGGGAAGGGGAGGCCACGGCGTCGAAGCCAAGCAAAAACCATAATCAAACCGTTCAAATTGACCACAAATACTAGCTGAAATCGATTATTACGAGGATAATCGAAGTTTTAAATCTACTTACGAGTTTGATTTGAAGATTAACGAGAAGGATTTTTGGATTTTTTAAGAGTTAGGGTTTTGGTACAAAATCTGGAAAGTGAAGGAAATAAAAGAAACGAAAGAAAGAAAGAAAAGAGGTAGCGAGTTTATATAGATATATCGCGGCCCTTTGTATTCCCAGCCTTTCACCACATTTCGGACCGGAGTTTAGGCCCACTAATGTGCTCTGGCCCATTGATCTGAAACTAAGCAAAACGGAAGATAGAAGCTGTTCGGGTCGGAATTCTAACCAAATGGAATCTTACACATCGAAGTGGTATGTAAATCAAATTCGAAGGAAAATAAAGAAAAAGTTTACCTGGAGGAACTGCTAGACATCAATAAGAGTTCTTAAATTTGTTTAAAAATGAGGAAGGTCATTCATATGCGTCATGGTGTATATATAGACGGCAAGAGACGCAGTTTTATGAAGCAACACGTCCCTATGAACGAACGGAGGTGACTATTTAACGATTCAAATTCAAAGATCAATGAACAGACGATGTCAAGGCACGCTCCATCTTTGATAGAAGCATCCCTTGAGGGGGCAAAATGTTAGCCTACTTTGTGAATTAGGCCACACAAAGTTAAAGACTCAAACAATGAAGAGCACCCTGCTAGATAATCGGATCGGGTTTCCTTGGGCAGAGACAGATTAGCACAAAGCAGAAAAGGAAGGAAAACAAGCTGGACCGGATCGGAAGGAATGCAGCCGATCCGAACCCTATACACAAACATATCCGATCCGATCCCAGAGTCACAGCAGCTTCCACCCCACGTTTTTCTTAACACTCGAGACAGTTACACACACGATTTACCCACGTTTGCCACTAACCTGGTGTGCTGTAATCATCATATTCCATCCAAACCCGATTGTGGTGGGATTAATGCCACGTGGATCCGTACCGATCCCACTCCAAGGGGATTTTTCACCTATAAATACAACATCAAGAGGCATTTGAGGGATCTTTTGGGCATTTTCAGAACTTAAACTCCTTTGCAACCCGAATTTCATCAACTTATTCAGCTTACAATCATCTTTCGAATCACATTGTGAAGGAAATTGAGTGAATCAATGTATGAGATAAGTGAGAATTGATTGAAAATCATTATTGTACTCGCATTCAAAGCATCAATCAAAAAAGAAGAAAGTGGACGTAGGCTATTTAACGCCGAACCACTATAAATTGTGTTTTTTCGTAGTTTTTGATTTCATTTCAGCAGAATTGTTATTAGTTTGGGTGTTAGAGACAATTTTGGATCTAATAAGGATGAATGCAAAGTTTGGACTTATGATATTCATCTAGTACTTCTCTTTTGAGCTCAGGGATGTCGAGAACACAGAGTCTCTCTTCCAATCTCAGAACTCCCTCGCTATCCACTTAGAAATTGGAGTCCTCGCCCTTTTGAATTCTTTTGATCATCTCCTTAACAAAATTATCGTCTTTTTGAAGAACGGAGATCTTGTCAATCAACAAAGGCGTAATAAATAGATTGGCAATGATTGCGGTTTTCCTGCTAAGCGCATCCACTACCACATTGGTTTTCCCCGGCGTATACAGAATATCTAGATCATATGCAGCAAGGAATTCTAGCCAACGTTGTTGTCTCAAATTCAAGTCTTTCTGGGTGAACAAGTACTTCAATGATTGATGATCAGTATATAATTCAAACTTCTCACCCAATAGATAATACCTCCATATTTTCAAACCAAATACGATGGCGAGCAACTCAAGATCATGAGTAGCATACCTCGTTTCATGCAGCTTCAACTGACGGCTAGCATAAGCGACCACTTGGCCTCTTTGCATTAATACTGCACCAAGATCTCTAATAGAAGCATCCGCTCAGACCGTCAAATCCTGATTGCCATCGATAATTGTTAATACTGGAGTGGTTGTCAATTTTAATTTCAGCTCCCGGAAAGCTTCCTCACATTCTGGAGTCCACTTAAATCTTTCGTGCTTCTTTGTAAGCTTTGTTAATGAACTGGATATCTTCAAAAAATCCTTAACAAATTTCCGATAATAACTAGCTAATCCAAGAAAGCTTCGGACTTCTGCGGGTGTAGTAGGCTGCTTCCAATCATGAATTGCTGTTATCTTGCTTGGATCTACAGAAATTCCTTTCTTTGACATGACATGGCCAAGGAACTTCACTTCATCTTTCCAGACGATACATTTAGAGAACTTAGCTTTGAAGACGTTCTTTCTCAGAATCCCCAACACTTGTTCTAAATGTTTTTCATGCTCGCTTTCTGATTTGGAGTAGATTAAAATATCGTCGATGAATACGAGCATGAATTTATTCAGGACTTCTCTGAACACTCTATTCATTAAATTGACGAAGTGAGCTGGAGCGTTGCATAAGCCGAACGACATTACTAACCACTCATAAAATATGTCTGGACCTCTGAAAGCTGTCAAAGGAACACATTCTTTGGCAATTCTCAGTTGATGGAAACCAGTAGCTAGCACCATTCTGGAAAATACTCGCGCTCCATTCAATTGATCCAACAAATCGTCGATGCGAAGTAATGGATATTTGTTCTTGAGCGTCTGCCTGTTGAGGTGTCAGTAATCAACACACAATCGGAGAGTATTGTCCGACTTAGGAACAAACACTACAGCTGCACCCCAATTAGAGAAGCTGGGTCGGATCAGACCCTTCCATAGCAATTGACGAGTTCAATCACCTAATTCATCTTTTTCTTTTAATGTCATTCTTCGAATTGAATGTACTATTGGCCTGGCATTCGGAATTAGATCGATTCTGAATTCAATTTCTCTTTGCGGAGGTAAGTTATCGACTCTTCGAACACATCCGCATAATGTTTAACGACAGGAATATTTTCTAACAAAGTGGGAATAACTTCCAGCGCAGACAAAAAGTCTTTTCTATCTGAGTCTGAGCCATGACACGGTATGACAATATTTCCCAGCTTCATTTTAACTTTAACGACTCTTTGGGCACATTTAACTTCGGCCTCATATTTCGTTAACCAATCCAGCCCCAGAATAATATCGAACTCAGGAAAATCCATAACGATCAAATCAAAAGGAAACCAATATCGAGAAAAAGAAATAGGTACTTTACAATATGAACCGAGAACAATAGAACCTCCTATCGGATTATGAGCTCTAACCGATTCTTTAAGCTTTCTTAGATCTAACTTTAACTTTTTAACAGTGTTACTTGCAATAAAAGTTTGTGATGCACTAGTGTCAAATAGTACGGAAACAGGAATATTTTTAATAGTAAGGGTACCTCCCAAAACATCAAGTTTACCTGTCCCATCTGAAATAGCTGGCGGATTTGCCCCATCATATACATGCGCAACTTGTGAATTCTTCAGCAAAGGACAGTTCCTTCTGATGTGCCCCGTCTGGTGGCAGTTGAAACACTCAATAGGGTTGCGGGGGTTCTGACTTGAGCTTGGTTGGTTGGTCTTCTACCGTTTTGGAGCGGTGCATACATTGGAATAATGGCCAGCTTGACCGCAGTTGTGGCAACTTCCCCTGGGTGGCCTATTTGTTTGCGGCTTAGCATTTGCTGCTGTGTTGCTGGATTCGGGCTGCCTTTCATAAGTCTTGCGCTTGTTTCCCGCTTGATTCTTTGCGCGGTCTATTAGCATGTTCCTCATATCCAGGCTCTCATAATTGCAAGCCATATCCACCATCTGGGAGAATGTAAGGTTAACGTGGCTCATTGTCCTATCCAGATACCTGCGCTGAAGTCCATGAATGAACCTCTTATTCTTTGCCTTAACAGTCTGAACAAGCTCTGGTGTGTAGCGGGATAGCTGAGTAAACCTGTTGAGGTACTCCTGGATGGTGCGATCTCCTTGTTGGAGATTGGCAAACTCATCTTGCAAGCGCTCCATCTCTTGCTCTGGAATGAAGTTCTCTTTGAACAGTGTTTTGAATTCATTCCATGTCATCACTACCTCTTCCTCATTCAAGGTGATGGCTTCCCACCATAGTTGGGCCTCGTCTTGCATTAGCCAAGCACCCATAAAGCTTTTCCTCTGATCCTCAAGACCTATGCCCCTGAAGATCTTCTCACATGTGTTCAACCAGCCCAAGGCTTCAATTGCAGTACCAGTGCCCGAGAATGGCTTGCCTCCAAGATTCTTATATGTCTTTCCCACTCGGTCTAAATCAAACTGTCGCGGGGGCGGTGGTGGCTAAATCAAAGGCTCTGGGACAATGGGGATATTCCCCGCCCTCCACCTCGGCCTCCTCTAGCTCTAGATACTCGGATAGCCATCTAAGTCAAGTTCTGTACAAGCAAGAAAAGAGTCAAGCCTACAGAAATGATAATTTTAAGATATGGTAAAAGCAGAAGAATATATGAAAAGATAATGATGTACTGATCAAGTTATTTTCCTATTCTGCTTAGCTTATCCTAGGACATTATTAATCCTATCTCTAATGAGCTACTCGCCTTAGGACACTACTGATTCTATCTTGACGAGGTGTTTAATGTGTTAAATTCCTGAATAAAGATTAACCAAAGCTCCGATACCACCTGTGACGATCCCAAAACCCCGAACGACGGTGTTAAGGATAATCATTGGAATATAACACATTAATCATCATTAGCAGAGAACGTATAATAGCATAAACAGAAAATAGAATAATTTACATCAATATGACTACAAAATCATAATATGTAATAAACATCAGAATAGCACAGTGCAGGATACAACTTAGTGCATAAAAGGAAATGATCAGTCTACATCCAGATCACTGGGACATATACATCATAGAGTACATTATAGAAGTAAATCTGTCTACATCGCATAAGAAGAATCATATACATAGGATACTAATGGCGGAATATCAAATATCCAAAATACCGAGAAATCTAGTCTTCGCCATACAAGCCAAAATGTGCACTCCATGCTGCAGTGCAAAAGCCAAAATATAACCTGTCACCTGTCACTAGGCTGCCCATGTGAAAATATAGGCACCCGAGTTTGCAAAGTGAAAAAAACTACGAGTCAATCATGTGACTAGTATAAGAAATGTACTTAACCGGTTAAACAACAATAACAAGGAAAATCATAGGACCATGCCACTTTCGCGGAACGGGTTTACTCCAGTGATTGCCAGTGCATGAAATAAAGTAAATCTTTTGAACAACGCAATGCTTTTTATAAAAATTCAACCATTATAAGACTCAAGTCCTATCACACAATGCAACGCACACTATAGGATAGATTTTTACCTTATAATGGTCGAAATGTGCTTAATACGTGTGAAGCAAAATCATTTGATATTATTACTAGTGCATATATGTTTCAAAAACCAATTCAATCATAAACATCAATCCTAGATGGCACAAGTGCCCATACCACTGTGTTGCCATATATAAGTTACAATAAAATCCGTAATTTCGTATTGGAAATGTGGATCCCATCATGAGTCGAGGCTAGGGATGGCTCCTCACCGCTTCGAGACAATTTAGCAAATGCCTCAGGACTATACACTTTGGGTAACCCTGGATCGGTTGGGCCGGTCCACACTTACGTTAGTGGATTGGCAATTCCTGAACACACGTTTCCCGGTCCTATCGGACCTATCCATCGGCTCCATAGAGACCAATATATCCGAGGCGCCTCGCATTCCAACATCCACAAAGGTATAATATTCAACAATGTCAGGGCTAGTAAAACGCTGATACCACCCATAGCTAAAAAGAAATGTTGTGTTCTCCCAACGGTCCTTATCCTGTTTTTAACTCATACCGGGGTGCGAGGCTCGCGAATTAACGCTATACACAAAGCTACGCTATATTAAAGCCATGCTTTGATCATCAACCACAAGACTTTTCTTTTCAACAAAAGCCTTGATCCTTTGCATATTTGCATGCCACGCCGTCAATCCAAACCATACCACTGATGTCTACTGATATACAACCTCTAAGCTTGTACGTCTCAATGAAGGGCGTTAAGCAAGAGAATAAATTCTCTGCCGCCAAACAAATGTATATTTAGTAGAGATCAACAAATACAGCACATAATACACGTCAGACACGCATCCATTTACAAGTCCGTTCTGGGTTTGAACGAAACCGGAGGCACCTTATTCCTTGTTCCATATGTCCAATATGGAAGAGAGGCCATCGCACATCCGTACGATCAACAAGTACGTCCAGACCACTACAACTATAACCTAGTCAAGGGAGCTACCCATCTCAAAGGCATCAGTAGTAATCTACATGATGTGAAGATCACCGGCCTTGCACCGTCTTCATATCTTCGACATTTATTCGTCGATCAATTATTTGAAACGAGAATTAACTCGGCCTTTTCAAATAATTCACGCATATTAGAATTCAAATCAATTATGTTCATTGTTAAATTATTCGACATCCATATTTCAGTTCTTTTTATAATTTTCATGTCAAACACATTCAACCATCAAATATAAAGCAAACCAAGTAGAATCGGTTTATTTCCATTCCATATCGCCTATAATATTTTATAACGATATATCGCTATTTTTATTTATTTAAAAATAGAGCCATTTAATTAAATGACGTTTCGGACCATAACATGGCCCCGACGCTGTTTTTCTCTAATTTTGATTTACACATTCCTCAAAATAAAACCGTCGGATCTTAACGAATTTAAGTCCGTTGGAAAGATCTTTCCAAAGCTAACCTAACGGTTCTGCTTTCGGGAAAATCCGATGGTAGGATCTCTCGATATAATCGTTTAAAATTATGATTCCAAAACACGAACAGTAGCTACGCGATTCATTTATTTAATTTATATATATGTATATATATAATTCATTAGTTGATTTACATATCGTTTTTCGATTCAAATATTTCACTAACGCCTTTAAATTTTAGAAAAATTCGCCATAATCTCCTTTGTACGGGGAGGGGTTTGGAAATTTATTGGGCCGTATTAGGCACCCAATAAATCCTAAAAAGCATGCACATATTTATAATGATATATTCCGGTGTCCACACGGGAGTGTGTATAGATCATAACTCTAGAGAATAAATTCTCATCACCCTATAAATGGTTTTTGTGCCTTAATGACTAGAGAGACATGTTTATTGTCTTCTCCAGTCCCGTGTGGGGTTTTTATTAATCCGGCAATTTACCGTTATATTTTATATAGTCCATAACAGTCTTCAGCTCAACCTAAAATATAGTCATCGCCATACAATCCTCTAGCTTGCTTTGTATATCTTCAACCTCATCACATAAGCTTCAAATGTTTATGTGGTATATGATAGGGTACGCTATCTTCAAGAAATATGCCATGTAGTGTAGTTCAAAATTAATTGTTACTATCCTATGGCGACGTTTATTATTTCACACAGAACAACCAGCACTCCACTTCCAATGGCATTCACAGGAGTTTATATAATAA
The DNA here is from genome assembly GCA_030737875.1 of Allium sativum. Lineage (NCBI taxonomy): Eukaryota > Viridiplantae > Streptophyta > Magnoliopsida > Asparagales > Amaryllidaceae > Allium > Allium sativum. The sequence continues at coordinate 49,229,430 of CM060912.1, read as the reverse complement.
TAAAATTGCGTAGCCAACTCATTAAGGCTTACCTATTTGTCAGGCAGCAAATATATTCTTTACTCAACAGCTAATCCATATTCCTTTTCAACCTGTGTATACATATGCCAAACCAATGCTAAAAATAATGTTTCTAGCGGACAAATGTTTTTTTCAACACACGGTTACTTTTAACACATCATACATAGGAGACAAATGATATTTTTGGCAAATAAAAATATGTTTCAACACGTGTATTTTTAGCGAGTCGTATACATGATAAAATTGATATTTTTATCGTTCAAAATATTTATTCAACCAATGAATGTTTTTAGCACTTCATATTCACAATAAAAATGTAAATTTTATTGTCCAGTCCTTTTATTCAACACATTAATCCTTTTCAACACATGAATATTTTAAATAGTTCATACATAAAATAAAAATTATATTTTTGTCGTTAAAACAATTTATTTGAAACAAGAATATTATATATACTTCATACATAAGATAAAATGATATTTTTGGCGTTAAAACAATTTATTTAAAACACTAGTATTTTATATAGTCCATATATATGATAAAAATGCGATTTTTATCTTTCATAGAATTTATTCAACACATGAATGTTTTTCAACACATGAATATTTTAAATACCTCATACGCATAATAAGAATGTAATTTTTATTATATAAACAATTTATTCGACAAATGAATATAATTCAACACGTGAAAATAATTCAAACACATAGATATTAGTGAAAATTTCGGCAGCATAATGGTAGGGGGTTTAAGACCGACACCGTCCCGAGTACGGCTCCTCGCACTACCTTAGGCCTCGCGGCGTTCCATAAGGGGCTTATCTACATGATCTAAGATCAATTTTGTATAATATGAATTTTCCATAACGATTCCCATTTGTTTCAACCACAAACAATTTCTTTCAACCACAAACAATTATATCCAACCATTCGCATTTCAACTAATTTTCAAGCATTCGCATTATCAACAAATTTCACGTCAATCACAATCAATTCATATCGTCCATAGTCTGTGGACAAGGGGAGTATGTATATACATATATAAATATATTTCATTTCCATTTCAATGCATATATGATTTTTACAACGCATGTATAATTTATGCATCGCTCAGATAACTTATACAACGCTCATACATGAGGTGTACAACACATATATAATTTATACTTTGCTTATATAATTTATACGACGCTTTTCCATATCATCTTTGAATTTAGAAGTCTCACATCGATTTTAATCCTTCTGAAATTTGTAGCGACCTCGGAATAGGTTCTAGCTTCTTCTAGAATGTAGATGACGTTGCTACGAGTCCGATGTCTCCAGTTTCACTGGATTTCGACAATATAGCAAAAAGATATGAATTTTATTTGAAAAACATGATTTGCAACACTTAAAAGTGTTATAACCTTTAATTAAAAACCCAGGTCGTATACCTCAGCAATTTCTTCAAAACTAAGTAATCGATTTTCGCCCCAACCGTTGCACGATATCAAAATCAGATGGCAACACGTGGAAGGGACTGGAATGGTGCATAGATCGAGGTAGGGGGTGCAGTTCGACGGAGTTAGGACTGGGCAGCGGTGCTTTGAAGTCCGGAACTTCCCGAAGGTGATTCTCGAGGTATGGTGAACGATAGGGGGAGCTCCTTATATAGATTTGAATAGGAGGAGATGATCTTCAAAAGGTTCCAAAGGGGCAGGGTCTAATATAAAGTGGATTCACCGGAATTTGGCCTGGAACGGAAGAGCACGGTTTTGCCATCGATCGAGGGAGATAACGGGGGGTTTTCTGATTTTTTTTTTATAACTTTAACTAATGAATGCAATTATTCTATTCGCTGATATTTATATTAATTAGAAAATTAGTGTCTCTCCATAAGAACTCCATTTCAAACCCAACGACTGTTGCCCCTAGCTAAATACCCCCATTCCGGACACAATGGGATATGTTTCGTAGTCCCATTAGACTATTACAGTCAGTTATTCTTCAAATTAAAATATAAACATTCAAATTTGGATTTGAACGTACATTTTAATTTGTCGGGGCCACAAACTGATTCCAAAAATTCCCGAAAAATAAATCAAACTATGTTGGGATGATATGGTCCCAACAAAACTAATTTCGTCGAATTCTGAGACCGTTTGAAAATTGGCCATTTTCTAGTCGATTCAATTTGGCTGAAATCAACCAAACACATTTTCCATTGCCACGCTCACACATTAATTCCAAAAACTATGGAATTTGAAACCTAGCAATAAATTGACATCCCGGATCCAACAAAAGTGGTTTCGTCGAAAACGGAGGTTGTTTGCAAAATGTCTATTTTCAAGGGCTATATTTATTCCATAGCGACCATTCTGAATATTCAACTGGCCATAATTTTTGATTCCCGCTGTAAAATTTAGATTTTTCATGTTCATTAGAAAGATATTCTTGAATAAATTTAAATATTTTTGATTTTGCTAAAATCCGTTTTATTTTGCATTCCGTACGTTCAGTCAAAGTTCGAATTCAAAATTTTAAACTACTGCGCTATTTCTAACTCATTATTTAATTAAAATAAATTATTTCAATTACTCCAAATTCATTAAAATAGCCAAATTGAAAATTTAAAATTGGCTCGACTTTTCCGAGTTGTTACATATGCCCAAAAAAAATTGTATAAAACAATGTAAGTTATCACATGTTATTTAATTCTAGTATTATATTTTAATCCCAGCCACTTTATTGTATTTTAAACATTTATAAATAATTTTGATTCCTTACGACATGTATATATGTATATGCCTTTTTATGATGTACGCAATATTCTCCTATTATTTCCAGTTACATATGTTTGCCTTATGCACATATATTAGTTGCTGAATACCCTTACTTTCATACATATATATATATATATATATATATAGCTTCAATTTATGTATACATTCATATCATTTCAGAAATTAATGCAATTTTTAAACATAGATAGTGTACGCCTACATACATACATACATACATATATGTATAACATGCTCACTCAAATACCACCCCATATATATATATATATATATATATATATATATATATATATTTCAAAGGTGATTATCCTTTTATTGAATTAATCAGACACTAAGCAAATTCAGGTTATTACGAAATCATGTGTTCAAAATTCTTCTTATGAGGCTTTAACTGCCTACTTGCATAGGATATAACCTTCCCACATTGCATCAACACTGCACTTGAACCAACCCGACACACATCAGTATAAATGGCCAACTCCTCTCCTCTATCTATGATAGCAAAAATAGGGGCATTGGTAAACTTTCCTTTTACACACGAAGTTCATTATCACAATTTGAAGTCCATTCGAACTTAGTATCGTTCTTTATTAACTTGGTCAAGTGCAATGAAATATTAGAGCAATCCTTAATAAACCTTATATGATAACCTTACATCCCTTAAAAGCTTCTCACCTCCGTAGTTGTTTGGGTGTTTCCTTAAATCTTGCACGGCATCTACCTTTGTCGAATCAACTGAGATACAATTTCAGAAATCAATCCAAGGTATCTTACCTACGACTGCCGAAAGTGGCTTAGAAAATTTTGATTTAAGAACGCTTTTCCTTAACGTCTCCTAAACCACTTCTAAATGATGTTTATGCTCCTCCTCAGTCTTAGAGTAGATAAGTATATCATCATTGAATACTAGCAAAAACTTAAGCAAAACCTCCCTTAAAATTGATTTATAAGATCTACGAAAAATGTTGGTGCATTGATAAGCCCAAAAGGCATAACCATCCACTCAAAAGAAAGTCTGGACCTTTAAAAGCAGTTAAGGGTATACTATCCTCCTTTACCCATAATTAATGGAAACCTATAGCAAAGTCTTTTTGAGAAAATACCCTGGCACCATAGAGCTGGTCAAACATATCATTTATGTCGGGTAAGGGATATTTATTCCGAAGAGGCATCTTATTTAACTCCCTATGGCCCCCGCATAATCCTAAAGAACTATAAGACTTAGGTATTAAAACTAGTGCAGACTCCTAGCTTGATGGTTCTAAAGCACATAAGAAAATAATCATATGCTTGCTTGGCTCTATAGAAACTATCTCTACCGATACTCATTTGGAGTTGGTAACTTACCCTCCTCTCATCACAATCTAAAAAGGCTCCATGCTTGGACATCGAATCCATACTAATTATGACTTCAAACCCTTTGAAATCCAAGACAAAAAGATTATAGCAGGATTGATGCTCTTTGAAATTAACTTGCACATTCTTACAAACTAAACATAAATTATTTATACTTCCTATAGGGTTTGAAACATTAACTTGGTTCTTTACAAATATGATGCAAAGTTTTAATCTTCAAACTAATCTCTTAAAAATGAAACTATGGGATTTATCTTGTATCAAATAGAACATAACCATAGTATTATTAACATTTAAGGTGCCTTCTAGCACTCTCTTCCCTTTAACATCTGAAGAAGTTGAGGGCTCATCCCTTATAGCATAAAATTTAACTTGCTCTCCCTTCTTCATCGGTGGACAATCCTTGAACATGTTCCTAGGCTGGTGGCAATTATAACAAGGCATCTTCTGAACCATCTGAGAAATAGGTCTTACTTTCTTCACCATTTTAATTTTATATAGCTTTGGATTGTGGCCTTTTTTATGTAATTGTAGTAAGTAACATCTTCACACCATTTCCATTGATCTCATTCTGCTGGTTTTCACTTACCCTTCTTCTTCTTCCAGTTTGAATTAAACTTCATTTTGCTAGGGTTAAAGGCCTCAACATTGGGTGTTGCCGCTTTTCCCTGTTCTTCCTTTTACAAAGTCTCATATCTCAAAAAAACTGATCAAATCCACAAAACTTCCCTTAACATGAAGAGTCATATTCTCATAAAATTCTTGTCTTATACCCTTTACAAACTTCTCATTCTTCTTGAGAGTTTTGTTCATCAATTCTGAACCATAAAACGATAATTAGTTGAACTTAATCTCATGCTTTGCAACTGATAAGTTTCATTGACTAATATCCAAGAAAGATGTACATAAATGGGTCTTCTTTGTTGACGACAAAAACTGTTCTTGAAATAACTCCCTGAATCTCTCCCATGAAATTTCATCCCCCGATAAATTAGCAGTAACAGTGTCTCACCAAGCTACTACTCCCTCTTGAAGCCGTTAAGAAGCTAATAATCCCTCACGCTCATCCTCTAATTCCATACCCTTGAAAATCTTCTCATATGATTGAAGCCAAGCTTGCACATCATGATCGATTCAGTGCACTGGAGCTACTTCTTCGATGATACACGCTGCACCATCAACTTGAACTCTACCATTTGTAGTAGTGGTACTTCCAATTCCCCATCCATGTCTTCCTTTAGAACTCATCCTTTTCTAGCTAAACCAATCAAGATCACATTAAAATAATGATGAGATTAGCTTAAGGAAAAGAGCATTAACCTTCTCTACAAATGCAAACCAGAACAACAAGGATACGCTTTCTCAAATACTAAATTCATTTTAGGGTACTACTAACCCTATCTCTAATGAGTCGATCCCCAACCAAGGCCTAGGTGTCTGCTCAACCTAAGCTCTAATACCACGTGTGATGAAATACTTTCCAAACACCCAAAGACGACACTTAGTACATCCTCAGTGTTCATGTGCCGATCATTTAAGTATTTCGAAAGACAAGTCATGGGGTAAAGAATATAAAAGATAAAGAAAACAAACATAGATTTTTCTCCCAACGTTAGAATTACATAGAATATAATACATAATAGTACATAAGATTACTCCAAAAAGTTTCATTAAGTTACAACATGTACCACTTCCATAGGACAGTTGTATTAGCCTATCAACTACTAAAACAAAATATATAAACACAGCAGAAATATAGTTAACAACTTGACACAGATGGAAGCTCCAAATCCAACACTGTTTCCTAAAAAATGCTCCAAAATGCCTGGATACTCATAAAAATTTGAGTACCCAAGAGTTTAAGGCATAGAAATAAACTCTAGGCAGATATGCGTTTGGTGTGAGTAAAGCATAAGTTTTAGTCTTGCAATTTTTTTTAAACTAATAGTATCTCGTAAGATCATATTGCATATAAACACAGAGAAGTTTTTCCATGACGATAACCAATGCATTTATATAGATAATATTATAATAATTATAGAATACAAGTATATATGAATATAGCTGAAATGCATGCATCTCACTTTTCTGCATAATAGGTTTACAATCAAGTTCGTAAGCTCATATTGGAAAGTGGACTCCAACTATGAAAAGGTAAGGGTCTACCTGCTGAATTTGTACGCCTCTAGAGAAAATGTATGCCAGGTTGCATTAAGTTACACCTCAGCTACTCTGAACTAGAACTATCCTTAAAATTGTATAACATCGAATATGATCATCCCTTGGTTATCATCCCTTGGTTGCGATCAACAACCATAAAAAGTGATCCCGTAGCATACATGAATATCTTTTTTATATTTTTGAAAAGGAAATCTTCTATTAAAGATAAAAAGTACATAATGGAGTTAGCATACTAACGCGAAATGCAATAAACAAGCATAACAGAAAAAAAGATTATTACAAACAACAAAACAAAAACAAAAAGAAAATAACCTGTGATGAGGTCAAGATTTTAATGACCCTTATTTTTCGGCGATGTATAATTAATTTATTTAATTATTTAAATAGTGACATAGAGATTTAAATAGCTGTTTAATTAAATAACTATTGAATATTTAATTAAAATAATAATTAAATAATATATTTAATTTCTGAAATAGTCAGAAATAGTGAATTGACAATATAATGTGAACTGGACAATTCAAAATATATATAATTCAGTTTGGAATTGAATTCGAATAACGAATATATTATTTATATGAAGTTTGAACGTATAATTATAATATAATTAAAATCGAGTTCGAAATAGCACGACAGTTCGCTATTTGGCGATTTGAACTTCAACTGAATGTACAGGGTCCGTTTTAAATCGGATTTTCGTGAAACAAGAAACGTTCGGAGCTGGTGAAGTATATTTTTCTAGTGGAAGAGAAAAATCGTGATTTCATTGTCTAGATTCTGATTTATGTCCAAATCAAATTTTAGAAAAGTCGCTATAGAATTCCTTTATAATTTATAACGATATATATAAGGAATTTCAATATAAATTTGAATATCGATTCAACCGGGATTTGAATATCGAGTTGTAAATCCCAGTGGAGCTGTATGATATTCTATTGTGAATATATACAATAATATTTATTTTTAAATATTAAATTTAATTATTTTTAAATATATTTATATATTTAAATGGGTTATTTAGAGCTTTAAAAATAGCCAGTTTTGCAAATGACCTCCGTTTTTTACGAAACCAATTTTGTTGGATCCGCAATATTAAATTATTGTTAAATTTCAATTTCTGTGATTTTTGAAGTCAGTATGTGGCCGTACGGATTTTTAATGTGAAAATCAGTCAGTATTTTGATGGTTAGAAAATACGTTGTGTGAGCAAACGGAGTCGGAATTCGACGAAACCAGTTTCATTGGGTTTGTAATGTTGAACTCTAGATGCATGCCAAATTTCATGATTTTTGGGTGTCGTGTGTGATCACATGGATTTTTAAAAGGCAAAAACGAATATAAAATGGTGAAAATAAAATATCTAAAGTATCTCAACCCTTTCTGAAGCCTAGGAAAGGCCACGCCTCTTCTTTTTCAGCCGCACAACAATGTCATCCCAGTTATATAAATCGTTCTCTTAAGCGTACACTTTTCTTCTTACAGTATCATATCATGGCCTTCAAAAATTCCTCTAAAATCACAAATAAAATTGTATAAATCGTAATACACTTATTGTTTATCTTCAACCCAGAAATGGTGTTGGGAAGTTCGACGCGCTGTTTTCTACACAGCGATTATCTAGGGTTGGTGTTTTCGAATGAATCGGTAAGGGATTGGATATTTGAAGGTGATATTTGGATTCAGGAAGTGATTTGGCACTTGTAGGGATGTTTTTGTGGTATACGGTGACGAATGAGTTCAGTGCTTTCACCGTGGGTGATGCGTCAGTTTGGAACCACGGGGGAAGGAGGTGATGTCGAGTAGAAAGGGAAGGATATGGGGGCGTTGAGATTTGTATGGGGAAGCCAGCAGTGACCACGGTTTTGGGTTTCGTTAAGAATTCAAGGAGGGAGAGGAGCTTGAAGAAATCGAAATGGTTGAGTGGGTATTGTAAATTTCCTGGAGCTCGCGAATGGGATTTGGGAGAGAAGGATGGGCGGGTTCGAGTTAAAGGGTGAGTGGGCCGATATTTTAAAGGGTTAAGGCCCATTGGGAATTTAAATTTCCAAGTTTATTTAATTTAAATGTTTATAAACTTCAAAATTTGATAACTATCTCATACGTGATCAGAATTGAGTGAAACAAGTTGCGTTGGGATCGTATGGATGAACACTACACAATGGAATTGACGAGGAGTGAATCGAAGCTCGTTACAATTTATGGCGAAATAAATTGTTTGATCTTAATCGAACAACAGTTTATCGTTCTTTAACGATGAACTTCCAAAGTGAGTAAAACTCACCAACTCTGAATAGTTATATTTTTATAACGTATTCTTAGAACTGATATTTATTTGTTGATTGCTATATGTTAACTGTTTGGTTGAATTGCGTATGTACTGGTTGAAATTATAGATAACGATATATATATATATATAAATCGTTAATCAAATATTGATTCTGTTTAGCAGAATATTTCATATTGAAATGAATTCGATGTTAATTATATTGTTTAACATCTGTGATGCAGGGAAACAGGTTGAAGGAATCCAACTGGATTCCTCAACATTTATTTTACTGTTTTTCATATATTATGATATATGATGTGATATATAATCTGTTGTTGATGATGTGTGTTAGAATGATATTGATCATTGTTATTTGGTGTTTTAAATGCCGAAAGGAATACTGGAATGTTAAAAAGGAAATTTTCAAATTTTATATTGAAAAATAAATATTTATAAAATCAAAAGATTTTATTAAAAAAATTATTTATTTAGAAAATAAATAGATTGAAAAGGAATATTTATTTGTTAAATAAATAGAAAGAATAGAAAAGGAAATATTTGTAAACCATTTAGAAATAGAATTGAAAAGGAAATATTTATGTAGAATAAATAGAACTATAAAAGGAATATTGATTTAGAAAGTAAATAGAATTATAAAAGGGAAATATTTGGAAAATGAATAGAGTTTTATAAATAGAGAATTTTACATTAGGAAGGTTTAGACCCGTGCTTCGCACACGGGTGTAACAAGATATTGATTTAAAATAGATATTTTGCAAATAAAATATGATAAAGAAATTTGGGGTTTGAATTAGGAATATAATGGGAATTGTTGGAATTAGAAACTGACTGGAAATTAGTTGAGTTGAATGGCTGTCTGGGTATTGATCTGATGTTATTTTCGGCCTTCGGGGTTAATACGTAAAGGGTTGTTCTCTTACTAGTTTACAGTTAGAGACTGATATATGTGAGAAGATAGTGATGCGTGAATCAGAAATGGAAACGTTTTCCAAAGTTAATAACGTATATTTTCTAAAATTTGAAAATGAGGATTTGATGAATATATGGAAATGAGAAATGGGGAAATGAAAATGTTGATTGATGATTGATCTATGGACTTTCCATCTGGAAATAATATCATTGTTTGCACACGTGTTTTCTTCGATAGTTAACCCACCGACTATCGAAGTTTTTGACCATTTTTACGTTGTCGATATGGAGAGACCAATTGGATTATTATCCGAAGAACCACTTCGTATTGGCATAAGCGTTGTGAATCAAGTATGCTGAATATATTGAAGATGGAGTAAAGTGCAAGGGCTGTTGTATAAGTACTAGGAACAGATTGCCTAGGATGGATGTACGGAATAGTGCCTTCGGTTTGTCCAGTCCCAAGACAACTTGAATGGACGAATGTCTGATAGAGTATATCTGGTAGATTGCGTAAGTTGATCGTTTCAAACGTATTTACGTTGGTGGCGGAGGAACTCGTTTCTCTTAGCTTATACCCATGGTATTTTTGGGGAAATAAATTTGTGATTTGACGGGTATGACGATGTGGCATTCAAAGTAAATGAGGGGTGATCTGTTAAAAGATACGTTACGACCTCGAGCCTCATCAACTGGGAAATGACAGAAATCGGGCAGGCAGCATGGCTAAGTGGTTCGCAACCAATTAGGGTATATTGTCACCATCTAGAGAATATTCATATTTGTACTTCTTTCAATTCTTTATCTCCCAGGAATGGTTATGTTGGAATACTAACCGAGGGGTGGCAATATATTCGATACACTCAAGCGAAATGAGTGGTCGGTCATGTGTGGTTGAGTTGCAAGATGTTCTTTTTGAACTCCAGTGTATCGCTTCTAGAGTACACTGAGCGGAAGGTGAATCCACACCTTGTCATAGTTGGAATCCATTACCCAATAAGAGCCCGCGGTTTTGATTGTATATTACATATGTAGAACGTTAGATGCAAGCGTTTCTGCTAGATTGCTAAGTACTTGTATTTAGACATTATTGTAATATCAGAAGATACTTGATATGAAGAATAATTTAGTTTATCGTAAGGTAAAAACCGTCCGTGTTTGTGTGTAGATCGGTCTTACAATTATCCTTTCTTTTAAAGAGATTTTAAAAGTTAAACAAATGATTTGAGTTTACTCACACCAGTCACATGACTGACCCAGAGTTTATTTTGTTTTGTTTTCCCTAAACTCTTGGGTGCCCAATTTTGTACGGGCAGTCAAGTAGTCGGGATTTACAGATACTTGAAGAGCTGGAGTAGGATGCTTCAGAATTATATAGCTATTGTTATTTCCGCTGTGTTGTAAGTGTTATACTCTAATAATGGTATTGTATATTGATACTGTTTTATTTCAAGGATATGTTTTCTATTATATGTTGTTCGTTCCGTTGTGAGATTTGTGTTTACTCTGATGTGTAGGTTCTTTTTCTTCTTCTATTCTAAGTTTCTATCTTATCTATTCTCACCCTCTAACTTCTTTCATGGACTATCCGGTATTTTCCCGACGCTTGGAGTGTCGACATTGTGTTTATGTCAGTGACCAAGGTCGACAAAAATCCCCGGGTCGTTACAAAGATGTTCCCATGGCTTCAAGATCAATCCCACCCGCACTCCCTCCCTCATACACTAGTGGTTCAACGATCATTAACCAAAAACCCGGAAAGCATATCCCATATTCTCTAAAAAGCCAAGACAGTAAACGAACAGATAACCAGGCAGCAACCCTTGATCGACAACCGTACATAACACCACAACCAAGAACAAGACCCATAAGCAAAATGTGAAGCATTGAATAAAGAAACCTAATCTAACCATATGCGATATAGAGAACCAAATTTCAAAGGAGACAGCCCAAGATTCAACCAAACACAACAAATGCCATAATCACAGGACATACCTCAATTTGCAAAGAACAAGACAACATCTAAGTGAACAGTCAAAACCCGCACCCCACAACAAGAACAACTTAGTCATCCCAAAGGTTGTTGTAGCCGAAATCACAAGCAATAATCCACTGAAAGGCGGTGAACACAAAACTTAGTGATAGAAAACCAGTTTACCGGCCATGGAATGATGAGACAAGAGGCTATCATGGTGGAAGGCTTTTACTGCACACTTAAAAACACCCGTTCCCCACGAAACCACCCAAACCAAAAGTAGGATAGGAGATCTGAGGCAGAACGTGAAGAGGTATGCTTTGTTGAAGGGATCATTAGAAACTGGAAGTTGGGACAAGGCTATAGATTGAATTTTCTCTATGCCAAAGAGCAACAAAAAGTTGTGGCCAAAGGGAAGAACCTGGACAAAGAAAAAGTTATAGGGAAAAGTAGGGAACCAACAGCACGAGCCACTAAAAATTAGGCATGAGAAGAGACGACCGAGGGAGGAGGAGGGTAGCAAAAAAAAATCGCAAAAGATGAAAAGGAAGAACCACCAACCGATAACTCAAAAGAAAACATATCTAATAGAGAGCTAAAGCAAACACCTTTCAGTGACATGCTGAACCAGTGATCCTGAACAACAGGGCTCAAAAGCATCGGGAGAAAGGTGGAGACAGAGGAGTCTATCAGAACGGCGAGGCAAGATTGGAGAGATAGGTTGGTGAACGAGCTCATTTCGTAGGACAGGGGAAAAAGCTAGGGTATGAAGCTAGAAAGCGGGAAGGAGTGTGAAGAGAAAGGAGGAGGCGATGGAAGGAAAATGAGAAAAATAGTGGTGACTGAAGAAAAGGAGACAAAACCTAGTCCCTATGGCAAAAAAAAACGAGCTTACATGAATTTGTAAATTAAAATTGTGTTTGTCTTCTACATGAATATTAATTCTAGATAAGAGATAATCATATCCTAATGGGAGCGATCCACATAGCCGTGCGACTTTTCCATGCTTTATTCGTTTACTTGGTGATGAGGCTAAAGGTTACATTTTACCTTATAAATAGCAGATTATCTTGGAATGCAACCAATACCTTCCAGTAAATAATGTAATGATAGCCTTCATCTATACAGATTGTTCCAAGATCAACCAAACATATAAATTTACTTCTCCCGTTAGAATGTGACGACCGCCCATAACTCCCGCACTATACAAGAGAAATAATGTGCTGAAAGATGTGCAAGGAAGCTATGGACTTTCACACAATCAGAAAGTAATATACCATACAATCGGATAACAATGGCAGTATTTGTTCAATTTGCCTCACTACAACACTCATGGAAATAGCACACAGCGGAAACAAATACTAAATAGTAGTAAAGATAGTACGCCATCCTCCTGCTCGCCTCCAAACAGCAACACCGTCCTCACTTAAACTACCTGTCACCTGCTACTTAGTCTGCCCATCCAACAATCGGATGAACATCCCAAGGTAATAAGAGGAAACATAAAACCTTGAGTCAGACAACAGTCTTAGTGAGCGATAAAACAACTAACAAACTTCAACAATAAAGTATATGAGAAGGGACAGATAAACATACTAATCTACCCACGACATCAGAGAATAACTCAACCTTATCTTCCCACATCGGACAGTGATAGCCTTTACTATAAACAATTCAATCATTCATTCAAGGAAAACAGAACACCTATTCAATCATGGAAAGCACTCATAACATCCAGATTACATTAGTCTCACACAGACAACCCTAATCGAGTTTGACATTCCCAAGCACTCTCCCCAGAGGCCTAAACCAAATCAGTTAAGCACTCAAAGAACATCTCCCTCGACTTTAGATAATCCATGTGAGATAGTACAAACAGAACAACCAATCATCCATGACTGACTCTGACTATCACTGCCAATCCTGCTTTGAAACCACAGTTAATCATATGATAGCCAACCTTGCCATATGTCAAGGGCTAATGGTAACCCTAGTTCTAGCATAAACTCCATATGCCCAACCTTGAAAACTTGGCCTTTCAACGATACCCAAGGTACTCGACCTAAAATCGGTCTTTTGGGTGCCCCCATCATACCCCTGCTTTGAGCCTGCTAGAACATACGACAATGATAATATCTCGGGCTTCAATATCTCTAGTCGTCCAACCTTGACGGCAATTTACTGCTCAAGCGACCTTCTTGAGCAACCATTATCCACCAACCTACAACCTTTGAGTTGTTACCTCACTCGTTGTTCTATCCTGATCAACGAACACCTTTCAACACTTCGAACCTTCCTACGTGAACTCGTTTCAAAGCTAGAACCACTGTTGACTCAAAAACAAGCTTCGTTTGGTCGATACTGCATTTTATAACATCTCCAGCCTTTTTGCCATGAAAAACTGGCCAAAATGTCAAAACATCCTTCTACAGCACTTCTGAAATGCTATCATATCCCCTAGTTCAATTCTACATCAATCCGTCACTGATCCATCACTGACCGATCCGTCACTGTCCGACCCGTCACAAATCCGTCCGACCCATCCTCATAGATCCATGACTGATCCATCACAAACCCGACTAATCTATCCCTCCATGGCCGAACCATCACAAACTCGACCGATTCATCCCTCCATAACCGATCCATCACAAATTTGTTACTGATCATTCCGTCACAGATCCATCACAAATCTGACCGATCCATCACAAACTCGACCGATCCATCCCTTCATGACCGATCCATCACTAATCATTCCATCACAGATCCATCACAAATCTGACCGATTCATCTCTCCATGGCCGATCCATTCTGTCACTAATCCATCTGAGATCTGGACCGATCCATTCCGTCATAGATACATCGCAGATATGGACCGATCCATTCCATCACAGATCCATCGCAGATCTGGACAGATTCATTCCGTCACAGATCCATCTGGACTGATTCATTCTGTCACAGATCCATCGTAGATCTGGACCGATTCATTCTTATGGCCGAGCCAACTCCTGCATATTGCAATTCAACTCCGATTTCGACCAAAACTGCGCCAAATGACGAATCCGACAAAATTAACTCAACCCAATTCATCAAACACAATCATAAACACATCATAACATTACTAACCACATGAATATGACGATTACCACAAAAATGATGTAAATCTCACCAAAAACCATTTAAAATGAACATATGATCAAAATGAGAGATCTAACTAACATAAACATGTAAAATGACATGAAATTAATGACTAAAACTTGCTAGAATATATCATAGGGTGATGCGTATGAAAATGAATATGTAATGGTGTAAATTTATGGTAAAACATTCCAATTTGATGAGAAACATGCACAAACTCTCATATACTTCATTGCATTCATGTGAGAGATGTAAATCACTCACTGATTTGCCAAAACAACCTAAAACGATAGAAATATGAATCCGGACAGCGAGCACTTCGAATCAAACTCCTCGATCCGATGAATTCGCCATTGAAATGATATAGGTCTTTCCTTGAATGGTGTAGATCTTCGATTTCCTCCCTCGGATTTGGATTTTAATGGTGGAAAGGTGTTAGAGGACAAAGGAGATCAATGCCTCCAAATGAAGGATTGGGAAAGTAAACTTTTTCCCTCCACTCTCACCCCCTATTTATAGGATTCCACTAAGGCTCCAAAACCCTGATAGCCAACTGAAAACCTTAAAACAATGATTTCTCCCAAACCGTTGAGCCAAATCATTAATGTAACCACTCTATGGAAAGGCAATCATCAATTCCTTTCCAATGGCACAAGTCTCACCCTCTGATTTGACCTGAGTCAAAAGTTATGTCATATACAAGGCTGACAGGGGAAAAATGGTCACAAACAAAATCGGTAAATATTGTGGGCATATCTCAGATCCCCATAAGCAACATATTAAAAGATGAGAATGATCCGACCCTCAGGGAATAAAATAAAAATATTTTACGATCTTTCGATACGTAAAATGTGGGCTGTTACATTCTCCCCCCCCCCCCCTCTTAAGAATTTCGCCCCTGAAATTCCAAGTAAACATAAGCAACTACAACAATTCTGCATGCCTATCATCCATGAGAAGCCAATCCTATCACCCAAACTAGCAACCATCAAGCCATGCATCTATAGCCTTATCCTAGTACGCGGAATTTTGCCACACAACAACAAAGATAACAACAAAATCAACAAGTAATAATGATGGCGCAATATCAATGGGTCATACAGATGAAGAGTTCTGGACGTCTTTATACTCTCCCGCGTCTCCTAGGTAACACCGTCGCCATCCCCACTCCATTATACCTTAACTAAATTAAACGCCTTTCCCTAAGCTGTTTCGTGTCCTGCCATAACACGAAGCGGCTTACGAGATTTCATAACTACAAACTCAACTATAAGGTCGACGTACTACCCCGGAGGTACTACCACATCCTAACCATGCGAATATTTTCACAAAAACGACTCACAAAACATTGTGCACACTCTACATCTCTTGCGTAAAATCACTCTATACGCGAGCTTTTCGATTTGCTCGTCTATAAGAAACGGTCCAACAACCCATAGCCCTTAAGCTACCCACCACAGCGTTTAGAAGAGCTGCTAAAAAATCCTCCAACTTGACCGATCAGCCTGTATGAACACTTCCTATATGAACACTTCGTTCTTCTTCGTCAATCCTGTCAACGGTGCAGCTATCTTATAGAAATCCTTGATAAACCGTTGGTAATATCCTGCTAACCCAAGGAAACTCCGTTCATCTATCGCATTCTTAGGTCTATCTCAGTCCTGGATTGATGCCACCTTAGCGAGGTCAACCGCTATACCATTTCCAGAAACAACATGACCTAAGAACCTCACTTCACTCTTCCAGAAGTGACACTTTGAGAACTTAGCCTTTAACTGATGCTTTCGCAATATCTCTAACACAACTCTCAAGTGTGTCTTGTGTTCTTCCTCATTCCTGGAGTAAACCAGAATATCATCCATGAACACAAGCACAAACCTATTCAACTGATCTCTTAACACTCTATTCATAAGATTCACAAAGTATGCTGGCACGTTAGTCAACCCGAATGGCATCAATAACCATTCGAAGAATTCGTATGGTGTCCTAAAAGAAGTCTTTGGTACACTATCCTTAGCCACCCTCAACTGGTGAAATCCCGTTGCCAAATTCATCTGAGAAAACACTTTTGATTCGTGAAGCTGATCGAACAAGTCATCTATCATTAGCAACAGATACTTGTTCTTCTTTGTCACCTTGTTCAGCTCACGATAGTCTACCCATAATCTCAATGAGCCATCCGCCTTGGTTGCAAATACGACCGGTGCATCCCATTTGGATACACACCTCCAAATCAATCCTTTTCCCAAAAGGTCTCTAACTTGCACCTCCAACTATCGTTGTTCCTTTGGCGCCATCCGACTAAATGGCATAACGATTGGTCTAACACCCTCGACCAAATCGATCCTAAACTCGATCTCACGATGCGGCGGCAACCCTTTGACCTCGTCAGAGGCATCTTCATACTCATTAGCGATCGGCACAGATGACAAGTCTTCTTGTGGAATCATAAGCGAATATAGATAGCTAACGAAGACAACCTCTTCGCGCTTACACCTTATCAACACCTTTCGGCCTTCCACAACCTCGACTCTCACCTCTAGCTTCTCGCAATTCACCCTTACCGCATACCTCTTAAGCCAATCCATGCCCAAGATGATCCCAAGCCCAGCAAAATTAAGAACAAAGCAATCACATGCAAAAGCGCAACCATGACTCGTCAACACAAGACCACGGCACAACATGCACAAACTGGACGAACCCCCAACTGGATTAATCATGATCAATGGTCTATCACATATCTTGGATTCCAAGCCCCTTCAACATACAATTTTATTATAGGTAAAAGAAGACGATTCTCTAGTACCAAATAAAACTCAAACAACTTCGCTGGCTGGAAGCATATCCTGACAACAACTTCTCCTAGTTATCATCAGGAATACAATAGGAAATTGGAATAGCTTCCACAACACATGCTTCCTACGGTTTCTTATTCTTTGGAAGGTCCGGACAGACTTTCTTCTTATGTCCTGGCTTGCCACATTCAAAGCACTTCCTTTCATTTTTTGGCTTCTCACAATCGTTGGCATAATGACCCTCCAATTGACAATTAAAGCAAGTGACATTCTTCTTAAATCTCCTCTTCTTGCTTTTCTTCTTATTATCACTGGGGCCGATAAAGGTTTCTTCATTTATAGGAGAATATTCCCTCTATCGCTTAACAGAATCCCTTTTGGGTACTTGCACAGGAACACCACGCCCTACTGACGCTTCTGGAACAGGCATCCTTAACATGGCTACTGCAATTATGGCTGCCCCAAACATTACCAAATATTCCGGTGCAACAGCTAATGCTTCCAATCGACTTCTTCCATCTCCTACTCTTCCCATCTCAGGCTCACTCCTAGAGGTTTGACGACTCATTCTAAATCTAAAATAGAATGATTAGTCCACTTATAAGATAAACTGCTAAAGGAAAACAACCGCTACTACTATATATGCTTATATATATAGTAAACATCCAACTGAAATCTACAAGTACGTCTCTCATACGTAATTACGTCTTCGAACATTGGCCAAAATCGTTGACTAGAGCTCTGATACCAAATGTGACGACCACCCATAACCCCCGCACTATACAAGAGAAATAATGCGCTGAAAGGTGTGCAAGGCGTCTTTGGATGATCACCAGAGTAGGTAAACGTAAGCGAAACCTGTCGCAAACTCACAGCGCAAGGATAAAATATAATAGAACATATACAACAGGTACTAATAGTGAAGCAGAAACACTGGACTTTAATACAATCAAAAAGTAATATTCCATGCAAGAGGATAACAACGGCAGTATTTGTACAATTTGCCTCAGAACACAGCGGAAACAAATACTAAATAGTAGTAAAGATAGTACGCCAGCCTCCTGGTCGCCTTCGAAAAGCAACACCGTCCTCACTTAAGCTACCTGTCACCTGCTACTTAGTCTGCCCATCCAACAATCGGATGAACAACCCAGGGTAATAAGAGGAAACATAAAACCTTGAGTCAGACAACAGTCTTAATGAGCGATAAAATAACTAACAAACTTCAACAATAAAGTATATGAGAAGGGATAGATAAGCATACTAATCTACCCACGACACCGGAGAAGAACTCAACCTTATCTTCCCCACATCGGACAGTGATAGCCTTTACTATAAACAATTCAATGATTCTTTCAAGGAAACCAGAATACTCATTCAATCACGGAAAGCACTCATAACATCTAGATTACATAAGTCTCACACAAACAACCCTAATCGAGTTTGGCATTCCCCAAGCACTCTCCCCAGAGGCCTAAACCAATATCAGTTAAGCACTCAAAGAACATCTCCCTCGACTTTAGATAATCCATGTGAGATAGTACAAATAGAAAAACCAATCATCCATGACTGACTCTGACTATCGCTGCCAATCCCGCTTTGAAACCACCGTTAATCATATGATAGCCAACCTTGCCATATGTCAAGGGCTAATGGTAACCCCAGTTCTAGCATAAACTCCATATGTCCAACCTTGACAATGTCCAACCTTGACAACTAAGCATTTCAACGATACCCAAGGTACTCGACCTACAATCGGTCTTTTGGGTGCCCCCATCGTACCCCTGCTTTGAGCCTGCTAGAACTTACGACAATGATAATCTCTCGACCTTCAATATCTCTAGTCGTCCAACCTTGACGGCTATTTACTGCTCAAGCGACCTTCTCGAGCAACCATTATCCACCAACCTATGACCTTTGAGTTGTTACCTCACTCGTTGTTCTATCCTGATCAACGAACACCTTTCAACACTTCGAACTTTCCTACTTGAACTCATGTCGAAGCTAGAACCATTGTTGACTCAAAAACAAGCTTCGTTTGGTTGATACTGCATTTTATAGCATCTCCTGCCTTTTCGCTGTGAAAAACTAACCAAAATGTCGAAACAGTCTTCTACAGCACTTCTGAAATGCTATCATATCCCCTAGTTCAATTCTGCATCAATCTGCCACTGATCCATCATTGATCCGTCACTGACCGACCCGTCACAAATCCGTCTGATCCATCCCTCACAGATCCATGACCGATCCATCACAAACCCGACTGGTCCATCCCTCTATCACCGATCCATCACAAACTCAACCGGTCCATCCCTCCTTGTCCGATTCATCACAAATCCGTCACTAATAATTCCATCACAGATCCATCACAAATCTAACCGATCCATCACAAATCTGACCGTTCATCCCTCCATGGCCGGTCCATTCTGTCACTAATCCATCGCAGATCTGGGCCGATCCATTCCATCACATATCCATCGCAGATCTGGACCGATCCATTCCGTCACAGATCCATCGCAGATCTGGACTGATTCAATCCATCACAGATCCATCGCAGATCTGGACTGATTCATTCCATCACAGATCCATTGCAGATCTGGACCGATTCATTCCTACAGCCGAGCCAACTCCTGCATATTGCAATTCAACTCCGATTTCGACCAAAACTTCGCTAAACGACGAATCCGACGAAATTAACTCAACCCAAATCATCAAACACAATCATAAATATATCATAACATTACTAACCACATGAATATGACGATTACCCCAAAAATGATGTATATCTCACCAAAAACCATTTAAAATGAACATATGATCAAAATGAGAGATCTAACTAACATAAACATGTAATATGACATGAAATTAACGACTAAAACTTGCTAGATTAGATCATAGGGTGATGCACATGAAAATGAACATGTAATGGTGTAAATTTATGGTAAAACATTCCAATTTGATGAGAAACATGCACAAACACTCATATACTTCATTGCATTCATGTGAGAGATGTAAATCACTCACCGATTTGCCAAAACAACCTAAAACGATAGAAATAAGAATCCGGACAGCGAGCACTTCGAATCAAACTCCTCGATCTGATGAATTCGCCTTTGAAATGATATAGGTCTTGCCTTGAATGGTGTAGATCTTCGATTTCCTCCTTTGGATTTGGATTTTAATGGTGGAAAGGTGTTAGAGGAAGAAGGAGATCAATGCCTCCAAATGACAGAATGGGAAAGTAAACCTTTTCCCTCCACTCTCACCCCCCAATTTATAGGATTCGACTAAGGCTCCAAAACCCGAATAGCCAACTAAAAAATCTTAAAACAGTGATTTCTCCCAAACCGCTGAGCCAAACCATTAAAGTAACCACTCTATGGAAAGGCAATCATCAATTCCTTTCCAATGGCACAGGTCTCACCCTCTAATTCGACCTGAATCAAAAGTTATGCCATATACAAGGCTGGCAGGGGCAAAATGGTCACAAACAAAATCGGTAAAAATTATGGGCATGTCTCACATCCCCATAAGCGACATATTAAAAGATGAGGATGATCCGACCCTCAGGGAATAAAATAAAAATATTTTATGGTCTTTCGATACGTAAAATGTGGGCTGTTACATAGAAAGAATAGTATAGCTGCATATCTTGCTTTATTGAATATCATTTACGAACGTCATTAATTTGCAGTGGTTCAGATAAGCTATACTTATACATAAGCTGGTGTGGCCAAACTTAGTGAAGTTCAGGTAAATTCAAATTCGGTTCTTTCAGAATTTGTTACAAGAATCCAAGTTCATGTGGGGAAACATTAGTATACAACATTTACTTTCTTAGTTAATTTTAGACCAAGTTTATTAATAATAGAAAACCTACTATCTATGATGAGTGTATAAACTTGTATATAGATAACCATATACCAATTTAAACATGACTCATTTATGTAAATTAACTCTTCTCGTATTTATCACATTTTTGATACTTCAACATTACTCTACCCCCTCGCATAGAATAAATTCCAGATCTCACAGATAGAGGGTCGGTTTACTAATCGGATTTTAGTGTTATATATGAGATGACTTGCTTCCCATACATGACTCACCACATTATCATTTGATTTCATATTTGTTTAAGGTTACTAGAAGGAGATGTCAAGAGATCCTTTAATTTAAAAGTAACTAAAAAATACAGTTGAAAAGTTTTAAATGGATTTATGACAAATAAAATCTTCAATTTATCGGTTGAACTTAATTAAAAACTTATGATTATTAAAGCACAAGTCAATTGAAAATGAAACATAATTAAATTTCAATTAATCTTAGTGAAGTCTTAATTAAAGTAATTAGATTTAATATTAACTAATTAGTGACTGAATACTAAATCTGAGTTAATTACGTAATAATTAATTAAATAGTTCAATTTAATAAAGTAATAAATAAATAAAGATTGATAAATTTTATTTAATCATAAATAATACTTAATAAGTAATTAAAAGTAGTTTTAATTAAATACTTATAATTAACTTTCTAAATATTTTCATAAGTACTAATTAATTCTTTAATTAATAATTAATCATTAATTAAATAATTAACTCATTAATTGATAAACAAAATTAATTAAGAACTAATCTTTCTTTCAAAATAAAATTAATTATTATTTAATATTCAATTAGGTTATATTAATAAACATTGAAAAGTTAATTTATTATTAACTAACAAATTAAATAATTATTAATTAACAAACAAATTAAGAAATAATTAATTATTAAAAACCGGATTAACTTTCCATAATCATCACTATTACGTTAAAATAGCATTATTAAGTTTATAAATCATTTTCAAAACAATTTAAGTATAAAATTTGAAATTTTTTTCCAAAGTCGTGGTTTTGTAGTAAAACTACATTCATAAGAACAATTGCTGTGGATGTAGTTTCAAAGTTTAATAACTAAGAAATTTTGGAATTCTAAATGAATTTACTAACTTTTCAAACCTTTAGGATAAAAAGGATTTCAAACATTCAAATAAAGTTTAAAACTTTAAACTTTCTTTACTTTAATAACAAATAAAACTTTTTGTTTTAAAACCAAGGATCTCAAACCTTTATGTAAAGTTAAATACAAACTTTTACATACTACTTATACTTCAATATGTATTCATGTCCATTATAAACATTATTATAAAGCCTATACATTATAATACAACTAAAGATCTCATCATTATAACTAATATTCATTTAGACCTTAGTTTTAAATCTAGTTTCCAAGCAACATATCAAAAATAGAAACATGTAATCATAATAACAAATCATGCTATCTCAATAATAAAGCAATATTTCACAACTTACAAGAAATATTTATACAACATAAATATAATTAATTTTTCATTTTAAAAACGAATATTTCACTCGTCAAACTTACACATTGCCCAGTTAAAAGTGTTCTAGAACCATGCAAACTCCTTCCTACTTGCATTGACTTTGTGAAAATTGAATTATAAAGGGTCTAAATGCAAAATGGCTCAGCCTTGGGCTGGTTTAGCATGGCCTTGGTATGATTTGGCACGACTTTAGGCTGTTTTGGGTGGTTAGAGCTTGTAAATAGATGACAGAGGGTGTAGGGAGGTAAGGAAATGTAAAAATGTGATTTTTAAAACTTTAAGTAAAATTCGAGTTTTTAGAAATTTGAAACTTGATAAAAGAAGCTATTAGAGAAGTTATTAAAGCTTTTAAAAAGGAAGAAGAAGAACTTTTAAAAAGAAGAAATGAAATGAGAAGGTAAGAGAAAGTAAGTTGTTTTTATATAAAATGTGCATGGAAAGTTACCAAAATGCCCTTAAAGTACTTAGCCTCTCTTTAAACTTTGACAACACATTTTTACATTTGAATTTTCATTTAAATTCAATTTTATGCCTAAGGTTCTTGTTTTACACCTGAGGTACTTTCTTTCCTTAATTTAGAGTAGTTATGTACCTTTATGTCTTGTTTTTAATATTAAAAGAAAGTAAGTGGAAATTGTCTTTTCTTACGTTATTCAAAACTTGGTTTAACTTGATTAATTATGTTTTAATTTTAATTATGTTATATTAACATGATGTAAGTGTGTATACTATATTCAGATAGGTTTACAATATTTACAACAACTTTTTGATGAGGAGACACCGAACTTTTTTTAAAAAAAATTGGTCATAATTTCCGTTTTTCTTTAAACTAATTTTTTTGTAAAAAAATTAAAATTAATTTCCCATCATTAGTTATAAATAAAAAGGTTTTGTTTTTTGGGTTGTAAATCCTATTAAATAAATAATTAATATTATATTACTTACTATTTTTTAGAGTAATAAATTGTTACAGTAGCTTATTTCCAGTCTAAGCTATTGACTTCAAACTGATATAAGATAATGATTTCGATTAACGATAACATTATGGAATGGAATATAAAATGATAGTCTAAATTTGACAATGAATTATTTGATAATATAAATTTTGAAATTTGAAAATGAATCCAATACCTGATAGTTTCAAATAAAATATTAGAAACAAATCAATACTTAACGTTAAATTGATTTATGACAGGGATATGAGTTCAAATATAAGCGATCATGTGTAAATAATGTAAATATTTAGTTGGTAAAGCGACCGAGATCAGTTATTTTCATACTCACTGCCAATATCGGGAAGCACTTTAACAACTGTGTACATCGTGGAGAATCTAGAATGAAGTATATTGGTTTAGTGAACGCTATTGGAATGAAGTCAGAGAAAGATGATAGACAAATTTGACTTTCGGGTCATAATTAAAATGATTAAAATAGGAGCTACACTGAGATCAAGTGAGTTAGCTACACTGCACTTACGCACTTCTTCATTTATTATCTCCATCATTTGGTTTGATTTGATTTAAGTGCATCTATGATTTTGGGAGTGTTGTTTGAGGTAGGAGGTAATTGTAGGTATGTGTTACCAAATGCCCGACTCTGCAAAATGGTAGAATCTTACCCTGGGTATTATCCCATGCATCTTGTCATATCACTACAAGAAAACATGTCTTTAGTTACTTTTATTGGTAGAATTTCTGGTTGAAAGCAACCAACATACTTTAGTCCTTTTTTTCCTTTTAATTTTGTGCTCAGAGAACGTAAACGTAATTTACAGTATATACCCAACCCTTGTCACGTTTGTTTGACTTTCCCATTTTGCTGAAAATTCCCTCCAATTGAAAATTTTCCCTTCAAATTTCTTCAGCTTCACAACTTATTCAAGTTTATTTGCTTCATCCTCTATTTTCGTCTCGATTTTTCCCTCTCGAATTTTGCCTCAATTTCCTTAGCTATCGAATCATAATTTGGGTGACTTCTCATCGCGGGTTCAATAAGTTTTTGGTTCATTTCAGATTTAGAAATGATTTGGATAGCGTTTCAAATTGAGGTTTTGGGTATGTTTCATATTGTGGAACGATCGGCACAAATGATTCGGATTTAGATTTGTTATTAAGGTATGTAAATTATTGTTAGTACAGTTTTTTTAGTTGTAATAGTTGATAGCTCAAGTGAATGAAGATAAATGATTTGCATTTGTTTGGGTTCAGATAAAAAATAATGCAAGGTAGAAATAACAGTTTGACAATTTTGGAGTGTCCCATGTATGTTACGGTTCCTGTTATATATTGGAGAATTAATCTATGTCCATTATAAGATACAATAAGATGGCATGCATTTGACTTCAAGTAAATTTGATCTTTACCGGTATAAGTTGATTTCACGATGGATAAAGTATTAACATAAGAAACAATGACTAAACTACTGTAGGTCATGAAATATTTTTGGTCTAGACTATGGGATATCTTTTTTTAATGACAAAAGTTTTCACTTGAACTACATATAGATATGTTGTCCATGCCCCTATCATTGGTATAAAAGTTGAAATTATTTTGTATTATATAAATGGTTGTTGCATGGTTCAGTCGTATTGTTTTACAAGTTATTTACAATATATTTTGGTTCAACTCGGAGTAATTTGAAATATATTTTTGAAATGAGTTGGCTTTGTCATTGTAGTTTATATAGTTGTATTTTAAATAGATTTTATATTATATAAATAGATTTCTAGACAAATCACCAAGCAAGTTACGTGAAAGTTGTGCCTCGCAGCACACAATCCTTGATTGATTCATTTTTGAAATGATTTTACGGGATACAAATGTTATGTGCACAAAAAGCCTTATTAAAATCAAGATTGTACGTTAGAGAAAGAGGTGGAGTTGGATTTTAGGAAGTATTTGAGAAAATTATGACAACACGTTAGAGCAAGAGGTTAATGCACAGATTCATGCATGTATATATTTATGCAGAATCTGACAAATATGAAATAAATGCAAGATAATGGATTCAAGAGGATAGACACAGCTGTGAAATTCAACAAGAATTAACAAAGAATAGTATAGGAATATATGAAATATGATTTGCTGGAATTTGTATCAAAATGCAAAAGAATTTCATTTAAACTGAAATTGGCATTCTAGCCTTAGTTTATTCGCAATTAAATGATTACTAGTAGCTATACTATCAAGGATCGTAAGTAGTAAACTGGATATTGAGTCAAGGTTTGAATATCAAAAAGGAAAGTGGATTCAAGTAAATTGGGGCTACGAGGTAGACCCTATTTGTGTGTTATGTAATGAAGAATATGAAAACAATTATCACCTGTTTTTCTAGGGCAGCTACTCGGCGTACCTATGGACCAGATTTAGAAAGAAAATTGGACTGCCTCTTTCTGAACCTATGCTTTTGGAGAACGAACTGGACCATCTGAAGGCTGCGTTTACCACGGCTGATTTTAGGCAGGCTTCAGCCTACTGCTGCTTAGATGTGACGATTTACCACATCTGGATGGAGAGAAACAACATGGTTCATAATAATAATCACACAAACAAGTTTAGGAGATGGAACTTACTGGAATCAGATGTGAAGTACTAACTGCGTAAGTCTAGACAAAAGAGAAGAGAAGCCGATGAGAGGAGATGGGGAATCGATAGCTTGGATTCCGGCTAAATGCGGATACCTAATGGCGGCGCTGTTTTCCAATTTGGGAAATGTTTGGGTTCGTTTCTTTTTCTAGATTGAAGAAGATGGAGAGTTATTGTTTATCACTTCTTTTGCATTACACGTGTATTGAGCTTTTAATGTGTTTGCCGATTGGGCTTTTTATTGGGCTTCATTTGTTTTCTTTATGGATTGTGATAATGGGTATAGGCAGCAGAAAGAACATGATGATTTGCTAGCCTCTTGTAATGTACTTTGTATTTTTTATTGATGAGATGTCAATAAAGCATCGCACTCTTTTTCCCTGGCTATATATCACGTTGATTTCTAGTTCAGGTTTTTAACGAGGCGGTTTACCCATTTTCAAAAAAAAAAAGTATTTCCAGAATCAATTATATGCAAAGAAATATAGCCAAAATAAGACGGTATGAGTTGTATTGAAGATTGATTAAATTGCTGAAAGTTTAACATTATTAAATAATAATTATTGGTAACAGATTGTTAAGATGAATTTAAGAAATGATAGAATTTTGAAAGAATATAGTATGAGCGGATATTAACTAAGAGCTGAAATCATATACTGCATGCTTTGCTAAAAAGAATAACCACGTTCTGAAACAAAAAAAATCAAAGAACGGCAATGAATTTAAGCAAGAAATAATAATGTAAATGGCAAGAAGGTTATCGCTATCAAAACAAAATTAAACTTGAAAGGTTTACACTAATGTTCCTTTTATATTGGAAGCACATCCTTTTCTTTCATGTGGTGTTTACATTAGCAAAATTTATTTACTATGTTTCCTTCATATGGTAATCTGTTAATCGGTGGATTAGAATCTTTCTTTAGTCACAAAGATATTCCTCATATGTTTCTTTCAACACAAAAACATTCAATGTGTAACCTATATGAAAAGAGATGCATCGTACTATTTCTGGATATGAATTTTATTTCGATAACTTCAAACTTGCATAGATCAAGTAGACAACATACCTTTTTCTTCTCTTGTTGCGTACTTATGTTTTAGCAAAATGTTTATTTGTAGCTAATAACTAAGCACTAGCTTATTTTCACTAGCACAAATACAATCTTATCTACTTCTTACTGATTTAAAAGAATAGTATAGATCAAAGTGTACACATAATTAACCTAATTTTGATTTATGGCCTTTGGTATTGACTTCAAGCATCAGGTGAATCCATTATGGGTTGTCGATAACATTTCCATTAGTTGATGTCAAAAAAAGAAAATTGTTCAACTGATGGGAAGTAGACAAAAACCCATAGAAGTACATATTATATGAAAATTGGAAGCTAATACACATTAATTCTTTAAAAACAATTGTATAGGTTAATGTACATAATTCTATTTTTGTCTTCTTTTCTACTTGATTCTAATTCTAATTTTAAAACTTGTTTAAGAAATGGCAAAACTTAACTTGCATTATTCTAATTCTGAAAGTGTTGTGGTTTTTCATTCAGAATTTTCTTTCAAACAAGGTACTATTTCCGTACATTTTATAGTATTATGTTTCAATTGCTTCAGCCTCCGCTTCTTTTCCATACATATCGTGGTATTGAAAATGCAAGTTAGAACGCTACCTAGTTTTTATCCTGAATCATGAAGTGAAAATACAATTTATAACGAAGACAGAATATGATATCATGTGGATGCATGGTTATTCCACTCTTGTTTAAAATAAACAAAGAAACAATTTCATAACCAAATTCAATTTAGATCCCTCGCCACGAACTTAAAGGCGTTAGTATATATACACTCTGGATTATTATGGGAATGGGTTGCCTTTAGCTAGCACTATGTATGGGCCATCCGAGTGCTTTTTAGGGCTCAATCTCAACCACATATGCAAGCATATTGAAGTTGCTTGCACTCTGATTCCAACTATGTCCTTTCTCGAGTTGTTGCCAGCTAATAAGTCCAAGAATCTTGACAAAAAAGATCTGGTTGGTTTGTTTGATATTAAGCTTTTCCATGAATACGATCTCATTACCATCGCTTGTTCTGGTATGTAATGCAATACGTACTACTATGTTGTACATGCACATGTGTAATATCGTTTTATTATGTTTGTATGTACGTATATATTGGTTGTGCAGAACTGTACAAGTATAAAGTAGCTAATGTTTTAAGAGCAGTTGGATTCAAAACCAAGTCTCCTCAGTTCACGCTTCCAAGAAGAAAGAACACGACATTATGCACAGACTTAGATAAAACAGATT
This sequence comes from Allium sativum, assembly GCA_030737875.1. Classification (NCBI taxonomy): domain Eukaryota; kingdom Viridiplantae; phylum Streptophyta; class Magnoliopsida; order Asparagales; family Amaryllidaceae; genus Allium; species Allium sativum. The sequence goes on along the minus strand of CM060912.1, from coordinate 49,200,712 downwards.
AAGTTAAGCTGCATAATGCGATCAGCAATGCAGTGACCCACTTGGTACCATTTGGTGCATCGGTAACCGTATACACGTGTTATGCAGATACGAGCACTGTTCCAGGGCATTATGTGCTGCACTGGGAGATGAAGCTTGGAATGACAGTAATATCCCCCTCCGTGTTTGAAGACTGTTGTTTGGCAGTGGAAGAGTCACTGAACTGCTTGTACAAATAAGGAAGGACATTATACAAGTTGATTGGGCCATTACAGATTCATCTAGTTCGGAGTTCAAAATTTTGAAGGTGATGATTATTCTTTTATGGACGGCTGTGGAATGAGGTTTGTTGTATGGTGATGGTTGCTGACAGAAACTTGTGTTAACTTAGGTGACGGGGAGGTTGCAACATACATGGATTTAGGATGAGGTATGAATTTTGTAGTTGAAGAAAGTGATAGCAACTAGGCAATGTAACAGGTGGTAGCGAGGTATGTAAGTGGTTGAAGTAAACTTTGTGTCAGTGTTGATTATTTGGCAGAGAGAGATCGATGAAGTTGTATGGTGCGAACTAGGTAGTGATCGGGTTTGAGAAGGCTTGTGGTGATGAGGTGAATGGTTGGTGAAGTAAATTTGGGTGGAGGTGGTGTTCAAGTGAGTATGGAGTTATATATTGAAAGATGAACAACGTGGCAAGACCATGGTTTGGTTAATGAACTGAATGGGTTGTTGCGGTGTTTTATGGCAGTTTGATGATGAATGGTAATTGTTGTTGTGGATGATGGTGAGCTGGCAGCACCTCAAGGAGGAGTAATGCACAGTTGAAGTGGAAAATGGAAGAATGTTAATAATGTAATAAGCAAAAGGTAAACGCCCTAGCAAAGGAGAACGTATAAGAATATTGGCCCCTACATATCATGTGCCTAATTGACTCCAATGATATGAATGCAGCTGGGCAAGTATACGTCTAATAATGGTATATCCATTCGTGGAATCTCTGAATTATACATATGTATACACTACAACAAAAAGACCTTTTTATGACGTTTAAAAACCGCCGTAAAAACTTTCGATGACAATTTTATAAACATCATAGATCAACATGTTGTCAAAAGTATGGTAGATATTTTGACGTGTAATTCTTGCAATAGAAAACGTACTTTTGTTGCAATCTTAAACACGACCATATTGATGCAACAGCTTTTCTATAGCATTATGAAACGTGCTATATAATTTTTTGTGACGTCTTTTGGTTGCTATAATATGTTAGCATGCCATATTATTATGGCATTTGAAAATGCTATGGAATCATCGTATTAAGCTTTTATGGTGCAATGATAGGCTATAGAAAGTTCATTACTATCTATTACAACATTGTTTTGTTGCTATAAAAACTACTTATTTCTTGCAAAATATTTTCTATAGCACTAGCTTAATGCTATAGTATAACAAAGCTAACAAAAATATTTCTACTGCATATTTTTGTTGCAATAAATTTCGAGCATTATAATTTTCAATTATATTAATACATTATAACAATTCAAGAAACCACATTTATCACATTAATGTACGTAGACAAATGGAGTCATAAGCCAAATCACATAATATATATATATATATATCCATATTCATACATAAAGAAATAAACATAAATATCTATGATAAAAATTAACAATACATACGACTGTAGCAAACCAAAACAGGTACATACTAAAAATATTTTCATAAACGTGGAGAAGCATGATCAATTTGAAGAAGATGGAGTGACATTATGTATCAACCTTAAAAGGCGTCATACAACATCTGCCAAAAAGAAGCACAAACATGGTGTGTTAGTCAGTATATGTGAAATAAGAAAGAACTAAACAAATTATCTATTTCAAAATGGTTAACAAACTTTCAGTAATGCTACTTCATGTAATAACTAACACTGGTTCACACTTATTGACATGCCAAGAACAACTCTGGTATTTTGTTGTCAGTTAGTACTAAGAGTATCCAATGGTTTTAGGCATTTTAGCAGGAATAAGATTAACAACTATGGAATCTCCTAAATTTCACATTTTCTCCTTCCTTATTTAAGGCTGAAGTGGGGAACCAAGAAAAATGATTAGTTGTTTAACATAAACAAATATACAAACTACAAGCGTAAAACTCAAGCACGGTTACACTTAAGTAGATCAAAGGGTGTATGCATTGTAATCAATATTCGAACCCTGCATTTCTTACACTTTTGCTTAACCAAACGTGTGGTGCAGGTAAGTTACTGCATCAGAAAGTAAAAGTGCATGTCACATTCGATCATTAGGTAAGTTACTGCACCAGAAAATAAAAGTGCAGGTAAGATACTGCAAGCTAGAAAAGTAGCAGTTTACTTGGGATAAAATGGTCAAGAAGGCACATTAGCAGAAACATATGCTACTGGAAACTATGAATTTGTAAACCATGTGCTTCTCTGTATTTTGGCAATGGACAAGCTTCACAATTTAACCTAGTAGGTCATTGCGATCCAACTTCACAAGCTATGCTAACAAAGACCAAGGCTTTTCAAACTCTTTCAAAAACTACAACAACAATAGCAATGTCAACTTGGACACTTTCAGGCATTACAGCAGAAGCTTGTTAGGAGACTACAATTCATTTGGTGCGTACTCTTTTTATGGCAACGTCGTAACTTCCACCTTAACCAGCTACTCTGGTGGCTAACTTGGTGGCTCTGGCAAGTTCTTAAACTACCAATCGAACTCAAATGTACCAAATTTGAAATTCACAAACTACAACACTAAAACATTTGGGCCAGAGAGAGATTTCAAAATCTACATGAAGGACACCAATGCAGGAGATGAGAAGTTCTCCAGTTGCGGGAAAGACAACGGTGACATATCTAGTAAGTTTAACGGGTATGGGAAGAATTTGAATGTTATAGGATCTGGATTCGCTGTCTATGAAAAGAATGCTATAATTTTCAATGATAGGTTTACTTCTTATGGTGTGTGCGGTAATGTGCCTGAGAATAATTTCAAAAGGTATGGAGAGAATGCCATTTTTCCTACGGGCGAGTTCATGACTTACAGAAATCAGTCTAATGTAGGTGATGATTTTTATCACTATGAAGAGTCTTTCAATACAGGTAGTGATAATTTCGAACGTTATGGTGAGAAAACTACTACTGATGTGCTTAATTTCACTACATATGCTGGTAAGCTCGCTGACTTTAAAGGATATGAAAACAATGTAGAAAATGGGAATAAGTTTAACTTTAGGTCTTATGTGAATGCATTTACTGTGCCACATTCTGACGAGGTTAAAGCAGAACAGATAAAGGTGAAGAGGTTGATTGGTAGAGTTGTAAATAAGTGGCTGGTGGAACCTGGAAAGTTCTTCAAGGAGTACAACTTGAAGAAGGGGAACATAATGCCTATACCTGATGTTAGGGACAAGATGTCTGCAAGGTCATTTTTTCCCTAGGCTATTGCTAGCAAAATAGCATTCACAGCTGAGAAAATTAGAACTATTTGCTATTCCAGAAGACACTGCTATGGGGAAGGCAGTCGTGCGCCGAGCAATAAAAGATTATTGCCCAATTTAACCTAGCTGCACAACCATGTGTTTCTAATGGATGCACGAGCTTAAGAAAGAACATAAAATTGTGTCAAGCAGTAGGAGTAAAAGTCATATTGTCAATTGGAGGTGGCGCAGGGTCATAAACTATCACAATAAAATATAATGCAAAACAAGTGGTTGAATACATATGAAATAACTACCTAGGTGGTCAGTCTACTAACAGGCCATTTGGTGACGTTGTATTAGATGGCGTTGACTTTGATATCGAGGAAGCACGGATCATTGTGATGACCTTGTTACATATTTGTCAGATTACAACACACATGTTAAAAATATACATTTGACTGCAGCACCGTAGTGTCCATACCCTCATGCTTGGGTTGGAGAAGCATTGGATTGTTCGAGAATGCCTAGGTTCGATTCTAAAACAATCCAGCATGCCAGTGTTCACCAGGATAGGTTACAGATTTGGATGACACATATAAAATAATCCACCATGCCAGTTTTGTTACTATTGCACTTTAATGATTATAACAAATGCAAACTACAAAAAAATCTCATATCTAAAGAATGCTTGAATTGTATTTACTAGAAATTGATTCCATTATAACGTTCGCAGCAGGCCAAGCTATCATAGTACCAAGAGCATCTTCAATGACTTCTAAACCAGACGTTGTTCTCCATAGACAGGCTTTTTGAATTTTTGCAATATCTACCCAAACTTTAACTGCATTTATACCCAAAGGGACACAATGAACGATTGATGTTGGATCAGTTGAAGATATACGGCCTAATGAAACTACTTCTCTCTTTCCCGACCAATTAATCAACTTGCATGTACTTTCATTTATAAAAATTTTACTCTATTAGTTTAACAAAAAGATTATTTTAGTATGTGCTTGAATAATTTGTCCGACGAAAATAATAATTGAATCGCATATAAACAAGTTTGATACCTACCTTCTCAAAAACTCCGACATTACTCGTAGGATTATTTGATGATGTTGTGTAAATTGTTTCGATAACTACTTTTGATTCAGGCTATGCAACTTTGATACCGATGGCTTCTCCAACCATTTCAATCCTTTTGGCCCTCCATAAAAAAGCTTCTTCGATTTTTGGATTATCTATCTAAACTGCAACGGCTGCTGGACCAAGAAGGAGATCATTCACAAGTTCTTTTGGATCACTCGAATGCAGTCGTCCATGTGCGACTAAATCTTCACTCCCATTCCAATCAATTAATTTGCATTTATGATCTAAAAAGTTACTTTTACTCTAGGACATTTTTTTATACATTGAAAATTAAAAATTAATTAGTAAAATATGAAAGATTACCCCTATTATCTTCTTTTTCAAAGTGACTATAGTTTTAAAGTATAGACTGGCGAATGAATTAGGACAACCCAGCTAAAATGCGTAAATAAACGATCATTATGTTCATAGATATATTTTCTTTTGCATAGCCCTATAGTGCTATGAGTGATGATATTCAACCTCAAAGATCGATAATGTCAATGTATCATGTGATTTGTTAGAAAATCAGCCAGGCCCATTACTCATTTAATGGGCTTTGGCGTTGGCACATTTAGGCATCTATCCTTGAATGTCCATAAAATAAATAGGATTACAGTTTCAACCTTAAAAGAGATTTGGCAATTATTTAAAAACTAACAAAATTATCTCATGTAACATTGCTCTATTATATTAAGAAGGGGGGTGGAACCCTATGGAATTGCCAATAAACAAAAATAGCATTTTGAGATGAACCTGAAAGCCATCTCATATTTTTTGATAAAATAGATGTAAAAGCCAGATAAATCTGATTCTGTAATGTGATTAGCGTTAGCTGATTCTTAAAAAAAAAAAAATTGCTTACAAATAATATGTCATAGGGTTTTATGACAAGTTAAAGTATGTAGGCATTCAACTTAGAATTATAAGTTGTATTAGAGTTACTTCCAATTCAAAACGGATCAAATTGATGTGATGTCGAGCCATCAATTCAAAACTTTTTTTATATGCTTTTGGAGAAATCGAGTGATCGATAAACTCTTATATAACCAAAAAAAATTAGAGTGAGAATAACAGGATAAAAGGATGCACGCCAACGAGTTTCCTGTCCCACTCTACAAATCAGGCCAATGTGAACCGTGGTTTGAAATCATCATGGAAGACCAATTCTTCTACTCCCATTTCCCTAATTCCCCTCCAATCAAATTCACTGATTTTCGCTTTTTTGCATTTAAATCCCCCAACAATTTAGGAATTTAACTACAAAAGATGGAAATCAAGGGGTTGTGATTGGTGGGCACATAAGGGGACATGTGTTTTGGGAACAGAACAATTCACGCGCGTGATGGCAAGACACAGAACCCAGAACTCCCACGTGTAATTATATCGTTGGTTTATAAACATGCATGCGCACTGTTGCTGCTTACGGCCCAAATAGTATTTGAACTGCTTTGTATTTCACTAAACAACACATACTTCAAAAAATACTCAATTATTACTATTGCACGACTAGTTGAACTTGTAGGCAGATCTGGCCCTAAAGCAAGACACATTCGCCTAGAGCAATATCGTTGAAGATGGTGAAAGAGACAACTAGTGGTGGCTGTTGTTTTGAGAAAAAAAGGCTATATCTATGAGTCCGATTTTGTTCGCATCCTTTTAAGGATGTGAACAAAACACTCAACCTCCATTGGTGGAAATCAGGAGGGTCCCATATGGGTCTCCCTGATTTCCACCAATCAGCGGCAAGTGTTTTGTTCACATCCTTAAAAAGATGTGAAAAAAATTGTATTCTATATCTATATGAAAGGGCATCATAACCAAATGAGTTTGTTTTGCAGTGGTTGACATTGCTCGTGGCTGACATTGCTCGTGGTTCCACAAGAGAGTAAACATGGGGCGGTTACAAATTTTTTTTGGGATTCTAAATTTCTCTAAGGGAGGCTCTACTACTATGTGTAGCACAGATCCTTTATATTTATTTGGATAATTCAAAATTATAGAGTATGATCATGATTCAGGATCACATTTACATTGAAAAGAAAAGAAATACAAAATTGAAATAATAATTTAAGATAAAAGATTAACTACTTATGATCACTAATAATAATAATAGTAACGTTTAGGCAATTGGTTTGAATATATAGGCTTTGGATTATATCTGCGTCAATACATAATATTAGTTACGATACCCAAATCTCAGCCACAAATACTTGTCAAACAAAAAATTTCTTTGAACATTGCCAGATTTCATTTTGAATGCTTATGCCTCCAGAACATAGGGTGTTTTATCACTGCCCATACCAAGGATTTGCATAAATCCTGCTTTATTGACGACCGCAAGAAAGTTAAAATTAAAATGGTTTAAGTAAGTTCATAGCATTGTTTCCTAAAATACACATGCTTGTTAACATGCCCAATTTCTATATGATGCCAACTTCAACAATCTCAGTTTAAAATTATGGAAGAAAAGGAGCGCTTCATGTATTATTATTTTTTGCTGAATCTGAAATGTAGAAGTAATATAGTCAAACAAAGTATCTCTCTTTATATATATATATATGTATATATATATATATATACACACACACACACGAGCATTCAATGACACCCGAAATAGTGCAGCATCCCATCTGCCTCCTGATTTCCACCAAGTACTTCCCCCTCTCTCTCCTTTTACTCACTCTTTTTCTTCCCACTACTTTATTTTAATATAAATGATAGGCTATAAACGAAGTGCATTTGGGATGCTTCAAAACAGGGGTGTTGAACATGCCATATATATATATATATATATATATATATATATATATATATATATATATATATATAGATACATACACACACACAGTGTGAACCAGAAGAACTGTGGAAGTAATATTTTCAAACAAATTATCCCAAGGAGTGTTACTGATAATGCAGACTACGTGGATAAATTGATTTTCTTCACAAATTATATGTTTAACATGTTCAAAAGAAATTGTTTGCACATATATATTTAGCTATGTTTTTAGCGTTCGAATCATGCGTATTTGGTTTGAGTTTTTAATTTTAAGTTGCAACATTTAATTTTTATTATCACTCTAATTAGTTTCATCAGTTCAAAATTTAAATTTGCTATTTATTCTATTCATTAATTAATGAGTTAACAAATGTCCTGCTAGATGACTATTACAACAAAATCTAACCAAAAAACAAATCAAGTAACAACTGACCCATCAACTACTCTTATGATCCAACAAAGAGAAAAATGCCCATTTAAATGGCATAAAGCAATAAAATTATAGTCATAATTATAAATTAAATATGGTAGTCGTCAGGTATAGGCTGATTCAGCCTAATTAAGTGGATATCAAGAATAGTCAGCACAGTCGAAGGAGGAAGTTACTGATGTAGCCATAATTGCACAGTATAACAGTCATAGACTGTTAAAGCGATACAAGCACTTGTTCAAGAAACACAGTAGTTGCATTTGGCATGAGCTAAAAACACATATGTCATGAAATAAAAATACCGAATTTTTCATAAGCATACGAATGATCGTGTCTAATTCTAAAATTTTATTTTGCATCTCAACTGTTAGTTTATCCCTTATGTGTGACCATATTGCCTTGGTATAGGTCATACCCCTTCTCATTGCCCTCAATCATCTTGGCTTATCTTGCCTATAGAAGAAAAGCTGAGAAGATTTTATTATTCAAGAAGATGTAATGATACAGATTACAAGATTGGATACAATAGTATGCAAATTTATAGCTAATAAATGTAACAGCTAGTAGAAAGATGCCTGAAATGAAAGACGCATGAATGTAACGGCCTGTAGAAAGATGCTTGAAATGAAAGATGCATGAATGTAACGGCTGGTAGAAAGATGCCTGAAATGAAAGATGCTTATGAAACCGATTGAATGGATAAACTTGTTTTGCACTATTACGCCCCTCAATTAGATCTGGGTTTTCCACTCTCATTTCCATTTTCACCTCCATCTATTATCCTCAGCTCCTCTCTCAATCTGATGAAGTTTTTAGTCGATAGAGCTTTGGTGAGGGCATCGGCTCTTTGGTAATACACTGGTACATGAGAAATTGTCAATCGTTCTACTTGTGTTTTTTCTCTTACGAAGTGGAGGTCAATTTCGAGGTGCTTCGTCCTTGAATGTTGGATTGGGTTAAGTGACAGTGAAACTGTGCTCTTGTTATCGCATCAGATAACTGGTTTTCTCTTTAAGAGAAACCCTAGTTCTTCCATGAGTGAACTTATCCAAAGTACTTCTGCTGTTGCGCTTGCTAGTGCTCTGTATTCGGCCTTTGTGTTGGATCTGGAGGTAGTCTGTTGCTTCTTCGTGCACCATGAAATGATGTTGGATCCTAGGTAAACGCAGTATGCTAACACCGACTTTCTATCATCAATGTCATTTGCCCAGTCGGTATCGCTGAAGCACTGTAAGTTGCATTCTTTCTCTGATTTCAGAATTATTCCATGATGTCTCGTGCCCTATAAGTATCTTAGAATTCTTTCAATGTTATCCAATGTTCTATCAGTGGGTTTTGCATGTACTGACTTAATTTGTTCACACTATAACATATGTCGGATCTTGTGATGGTTGCATATTGCAGTGCCTCGGTTATACTTCTGTACTGCTTGAAATTATCTATGGCCTCACCTTTGTGTTCAGATAGCCATAGATTACTGATCATCGGTGTTGGAAAATGTTTTGCGCGATGCATATTTGCTCCTTGCAATATCTCTGAAATATAATTCTGCTGTGACAAGATTAGATCTTTGTTATTTCTTTTGATCACCTGTATTCCAAGGAAATATTTTAGCTCACCCAGATCTTTGATAGCGAAACTTTTATCTAGTAAGTGTATAATTCTGCTTATTTCTTGATCGTTGTCTCCTTTTTTAAGCATGACGTCCACGTATACCAGTATGAAAATAGTTCCCAGTGTGTTCTTTTTCATGTATAAGGAATTGTCAGACATTGCTTGCTTGAAATCCATGTTAGATAGGGTAGAATTTAGTTTCTCGTACCATGCCCTCAAGGCTTGTTTTAAACCTTAAATGGCCTTGTGTAATTTGCAAACTTTGTCTCCATTGGTATATCTTTTCGGTTGTTGCATATACACCTCTTCATTCAATTCTCCATTTAAAAAGGCGTCGTTGACGTCTAGTTGCTTCACGTTCCATCCTTGGCTTAAAGCTATAGTTAGTATTATTCTGATGGTTGTGGGTTTAATTACTGGGGAGAATGTATCGTTAAAGTCAAACCCGAATTGCTGTGCATAACCTTTGGCCACCAGTCTGGCCTTGTATTTGTCAATGGTTCCATCTTCTTTCCTTTTTATTTTCTACATCCACCTACATCCAATTATGTTCTTGTGTTTTGGCGGTGGCATGAGACTCCATGTTTTATTTCTCACAAGTACTTCATATTCAATATTCATAGCTTCTTTCCACTTATTTGATTTTATTGCTTGGACAAAATTTGCAGGCCTAGTCACAACCATGGAAACATTGTATATTTTATGTTTGAAAATGTCACTCTGTGATCTCGTGGTCATGTGGTGTATAGCTTGTGTCTGTTGTGCCTCCTGTTGTGCAGTTAAGCTTGCATTTGTGTTTGTATTGTTGTCCCCTTCCATATTTCTATTGTTCACGTCATGGTAAGCTTGCATTTGTGCCTCCTGTTGTGCAGTTGAGCTTGCCTTTGTGTTTGTATTGTTGTTCCTTTCCATATTGTTGTTGTTCATCTCATGATAAGATTGATCAATGTTTCCTTCAATATTGCTTGCATCTGTATCTTCCTCATGTTCATCTTGCATGTTGGTGCTATGTGATTTTTGGCAAGCATCGTCTATAAGTGGTTCAGTGATAAAAGGTTTGGACTGCTCAGCTATAGTGGTGTGTCCCATACTCCTGTCTTTGGTTTCTTGTTTTCCTGCAAAGGGAAAAATATTTCCATCAAATATAACATGTCTTGAAACATAAATTCTGCCATTTTTGTCCAAACATTTATATCCTTTCTGATTTTGAGAATACCCAATAAACGTGCATGCACTTGATCTCATGCTTAGTTTGTGTCTATTGTAGTCTCTCAAACATTGAAAACATAAGTAGCCACAGATTTTGAGAAGTTATAATCTGGCCTTATATTATATATCAATTCATGTGGTGTTTTATTATTTAACACTTTAGTGGGTAGCTTATTAATGAGAAAAACAGAACTATAAAATGTCTCATTCCAGTATTTCATAGGTAAGGCGCTTTGAGACATTAAAGTTAAGCATGTTTCTACGATGTGTCTATGTTTTCTTTCCACTAAACCGTTTTGTTCAGAGGTGCGAGGGCAGGTTAACCTGTGTTTTATTCCTCTTTTGGAAAAATAATTAGCAAGTGGTTTGAATTCTACCCCCCGCATCAGTTTGCATAATTTTGACAGTGTGATTAAGTTGTTTTTCAACATATGTTATGAATTGTATGACCGTATTGCATGTTTCAGATTTGTTTTTAAGCATGTATATCCATGTATATCTAGAATATGCATCAATAAAGGAAAGATAGTACCTGTGCCCCTGATATGAATTTAGTGGCGCTGGTCCCCACAAGTCAGCCGCTATAAGCCCCAGTGGCTTATCATAAATAGTTTCAGAATCACTGAACGGAAGTTTGTGGCTTTTGCCGAGTTAGGAGTGTGTGCATGTGTGCTTGACAAGTGTGTTATTATCAAAAGAGATATTATTTCTATTTAAAATTATTCTAACAGTTTCAAGACTTGGGTGACCCAATCTAACATGCCAAGATTCAAGAGAATTACATTTACTAGTATTTCTGATGCATCTATTACTTTCATTATTATAAAAGTTCCTAATACAATTATCATTATTGCTAACATCTAGATTATTACACCAAAATCCTTTACTAGAATTGGCGGTCTTCAAGTTGCTGAATTTGTATAGGCCGTCATGTAGATTACCCTGTAGTAATATATCCTGGCTTAGTGAATGTTTAACTAAACAGAAATTTGGGTGAAACTTGAAGTATACATTATTGTCATTGGCAAATTTTGATACGCTTAATAAATTTTTGTTGATAGTGGGTACTCTAAGTAAATTATTCTATTTGAATTGTCTTTTACCAAATATAGTACCCTTACCGATGTGAGTTATACTAGCGGTTTCACCATTTCCCATGTGTAGAGATTTCATACCTGAGTAGCTCTTGCTTCCTATGTTTAAATTTTGGAGATTATTGGTGATATGGTGGGTAGCACATGAGTCTGGATACCGCTCTTCAGGATTGGTATCATTAGTCTTGTATGCATCATCGTTGCTTGCACTTTGACTTCTATTCAGCTCATTATTGTTCATGTTTAATCCTCCCATGGTTTCTGTGTTGGCTTGAGCATTTTTCTGTGAAGAATTGCCTTCAGAGTTGTACCTAAAATAGCATTTGTTTGTCATGTGTACAAATTTCTAGCATATCTGACATTTAACACGATTGTTGTTGTTCCATCTTCCACGTCCATGACCTCTTTGAGGTTGATGTCCTCCTCTTTGTGGTTGATTCCCATGCTGGTATTGATTTTCCTGTTTATTCATGTTGCCGTAGTTGTTGCTTTGTGTCTATTTTGCTTTAGTAGTGGCGTAATTAGCTGAAAACTCTCCCTGTGTTATTTTCCTTTGTTCAATCCTGCCTTCATGGGCGAGGAGTGCTGATCGAACAAACTGTAAGTCTGGTAAATTTTGTTATGTTGCTATAACAGTTATTAGAGACTTGTATTCATCGTCCAGTCCTCGCGTAATAAATAGGATTTGCCCATTATCATTGATTTTATGACCTACAGCATTCAGTTTGTCGCATATGTTTTTTATTTTACCCAAGTACTCTTTCATACTTAGGCCTTCTTTTCTAATGTTTTGTAATTCCCTCTTGTACTACATAACTCTAGTTGTGGATTGAGAACTTAAAATTTGTTTAACTATTTTCGATATTTCATAAGACGTGCTACATCTAACTATTTGTGATAATAAATTCGAACTTACTGACGATAGGAGCCATGAGGGGAGGAGGCTGTTTTGTTTTTGAAACTTTGTGTAGTCTGGGTTAGGCACAATTTCTCCTTCTGTATTGGTTATCATCACTGGTGGGACTGTTATTGTCCCATTAATGTACTGCAGTAAATCATACCCTCTTAAAGCGATCTCTACTTGATATTTCCATAGATACAATTGTCTTCGTCTAGAGATGTGGTGATAATTTGGCTTTTTGGTTTAACCAGGTCATGGTGGTTTGGTTGCTTCATGTTTTTGGCCATAAGAGATCAGAGATCATGCGAGGCAGACTGAAAAATTTGCAGTTGAGCTCGATAAGATCTCAAATCAGCAGCAGTTAATGCTTGGCGAAGATGGTTTGAGCTCTAGTGATGAGGATCCAATCTGAGGAGAGAATAAAACAAAATCAACTTTCCACTTGATGATTAAGCCTTTCGGCAATTAGGCTCTGATACCATATAGAAGAATAGCTGAGAAGATTTTATTATTCAAGAAGATCTAATGAAACAGATTACAACATTGGATACAATAGTATGCAAATTTATAGCTAATAAATGTAATGGTTAGTAGAAAGATGCCTGAAATGAAAGATGCATGAATGTAATGGCTAGTAGAAAGATGCCTGAAATGAAAGATGCATGAATGTAACAGTTAGTAGAAAGATGCCTGAAATGAAAGATGCGTGTGAAACCGAGTGAATGGATAAACTTGTTTTGCACTATTACTGCCCCAATATTCTTGCAAGTGCAACTTCTTTGCAATTTGTTTTTGAGCTGGAATTTGATTACTCTATATTTGTTTAATTATTTCCGACACATGTTTTAATACATGTATATTATACGCAATCGAACTATCACAATAACAAACATATTATTATCCAATAAAATTTCATAGTACTTACAATAGCATCTGCGGCAATCGAATTTAGCGGTTCACCATTCTTTCATGTGTGCGATTTAATCCACACTTGAGCTTGACAGACAGAAGATGGATGATGACTTGTCTTTTTCTACGTTTATAGAATATTTTTTACAACATTCCACAATGACTAATTAGCTAATAAATATCATGGTATATAAGGTAGTAATTCTTACCAAATCATCGGCCACTCGAGCAATTACCTTACGATTGCATGTATGAGGTATTTGATTGTCTCTAATAACTTGATATTTCTAACTCAATTCTTAAGAATAAAATGAAAACATGCATTAAAAAATCCAGATTGATTTTCGCATCTCATCAATATTAAATGTGTAACTATTACCTTAAACTCAAGAATCATTTTAGACTTGACAAACTTTTTCCACTCATCCATACTTAGGTTGTCTGGTTTCAACTTATTTTTTTCTTCTTCGCTCCTTGCGTTTTCTATTTTACGAACTAACTGAGATTTTGAACCTCTGAAGATGCATCCCATTTAATGAAATATGCACGGTTTTTTCCATTCTTCATCCAGTTTAAATCTAACCTACAATATTTAAAGGCATATGAGCTTTAAGTCAAATATCGTGTTAGTATTAATTTGCAAGGACATGTTAATTTGCAAGTCAAATATAATGATTGGTAGATTAGGAAGCAAGGGAATTTTAATTTGCAAGGAGAAAACTGATAAAGGATATAAAATTAAGACATAAAGGTAAAAGAACTGAAATGATAAAGCAAGATTAAATAACTGGTTATCATCTTCTTCATTCTGGACAAATTACTCATTTTGCTACATAAAAGGTGGTATATTTTTTAAATAATTTTATATGCTTAATCGTTTTATATTATTTTTCAAGCATGTTAGTATATACAAGGTGGTATACTTTTAAAACTTAGTTTCCACCTTGGAAAAAAAATATCAAGGATCTAAGAAATAAATTATTTTGAGAATTCTATATAGAAGTAAAAGTAATTAATTATTTCCACTAAAAAGGAAGTTTATTTGGCCTCAATGCATGAAATGTTGTGATGGATCATAATATTTGTGAATTCGTATATATCTCAATATCAGGATAACTGTGCATGTTGTTGGTTTTTCTGCACTGGGTAGAAGTATCGGTGGTACGATAGGAAGATTATATTATAATAATTTTTCCCTTATGCTCTTATTGCTACCAGTATAAACTAATTACAGAGACCTAAATTACAACTGCTTTTGCTTGGAAACCAGCCTTACATCATATTTGATTTTAAGGATCCCGCTAAATATGCATGAAAACTAACCCACATATTCATGAAAACTAACCCACGAACAAACCGGGTAAACAATTTTCTACATTAAACATTACGCAATAAATGTAAAAATAAATAAACTAACAAGCTTTGAACAATAACAAAACAAGTTCAACAACCAATGGAAGAAGACATAGGTTTTATTTTCTTTTTTTTGGAACTTAACAACCAACACCGGGATTCAATGATAAAAGAATTAAATGTTGGAATGCAAAATAGATTTACAGAGGAGCAAATCCATAGAGCTGCAATTGTCATGCTTCAAAAATAAAAAATGGAAACAAAACACATAAGTAAACAGTTTCTTAAGGGTTAAAGTAAACAATTCTTGAACAAAGCTATGTTTGATGGCAAAAATGACAAATTTGGTTCACAACACAGAAAAAACATCAATAGTCAAATTGCCTTATTTTTCGATTTATAAGTTAGATTAGGAATAAATTTCAATCTAGATGTGCATCTTGATCTTAGTCTCCATAAAACCCAAAAATTCATGAATTTGGGCAAGTTGTGGATGAAAAAAGGGTGAGTTGATGTTGCTTACCAAATGACCCAGACCACTGCATTACTATCGTTTTCACTGTTGTTAAACTATATCTATCATCTCTTCCTGTAAAGTCTATCTATATTG
This sequence comes from Allium sativum, assembly GCA_030737875.1. NCBI lineage: Eukaryota > Viridiplantae > Streptophyta > Magnoliopsida > Asparagales > Amaryllidaceae > Allium > Allium sativum. Next base: position 49,185,253 of record CM060912.1, on the reverse strand, counting down.
TTTAAAAGTCATACTATATCACGTAACTGCAACTCATAACTATAAACGTTGGTTAAAAGTGCATAATTCATCCCACAAACTAATCAGTTGGGATATTGATAATTTCATAAGCTTAACATATCAATACAGCACATGCTAGCATTTATCTCAAACAGACTTAACTGTGACATTTATTTCACAGATAGAACAGGATTACACATTTACTTCAGATTAATAAATGAATTCACAGACTTTTAAATACAACAGAGTAATAATTTCTGTTTGGGTTTCTATTAAACAACCAATCAACAAGCATCCTATCAAACAACTGTTTAATATAATAATTGTTTGGGTTTCTTTCAATTCATATTTATTTTTAGTCCAAATTAGATCTGACTTTGCTCATGAATGCAATCGACAAAGGGGTCCATATGAGTAAAACTGAACATTTTAGTCCAGATTATCATGAATGCAATCCAATATGGTACAAAAATGAAGATATATAGTACAGAAAGGTATTTTATGTTTAAAGATGCTTGACCTTGATATTTCAAGCCAGTTCAACAACATATAGACAACCAAAATTTTACCCCACAAATAATGATATACTTGAATGCAATCCCACAAAGCAACTTGCAGTCCGTCACTTAGATTCTTCCACTTATCAAGGGTAACTGGAACATGTTCCCTAATTAGCGAACCTAGATATGAAGATAACTTGACAGACCCATCTTCTATTGGTTTGCCATCCGCATCAAATACAACTTTAATACGGCTAGAAAGATTTGATAGAAGTCTTTTCACTTTGGTTGGACCTCTAACATTTTGCTCCACAACAGGATTTTCATTAGCATCTCTTGTAGTCTCATTCATGTCAGCTTCAAAATTTTCAGAAAGAATAATGGGAAAGCAACGGTCACATGCCCATTATAATAATGCAACGGTCACATTCACATTATGAAATAGCAACGATCACATTCCCATTATGACAATGCAACGGTCACATTCCCATTATGACATAGCAACGGTCACATTCCCATTATAACAATGCAACGGTCGCATGCCTATTATAACAATGCAATGGTCACATTCCTATTAAGCCAATTTACATTTATTTCTTGTATTATAAATAAAGGACTTCTATATACAAATTTGTATCATCTTACAATTACAACTCAACAATAATAAAACTTCTCTTCAATCTTGTTTCTTCTATTTTATTTTCTAATATGGTATCAGAGCTTCATTAAGGCTTAACAGCCATCGATCCATCTCTTCTTCAACTCAAAAGAGTTTTGAGTAATCTTTCTCAGCGTCATGACTATTGACACTGCGTCATTAGCTTCAGACAATGCTATTGGAATAATTGAGAGCTTTGCACCTATAGATAAACTCACCAAAAATGTAATTAGTCCACAATCACAACTAGTTATAGTACAATTAGACGAATACAGTACTTACTATGGAAACTTCAGATTAGAACCGAAATTCAAGGGTATGGCCTTGAAGGATTCATCATGGGGACCTTGTCTATTCCACCTAAATTCATTACTGATCAAGAAGCCAAAATAGTCAATAATGAAGAATACATGAAATATCATAGACAAGATCGATTTATCAGCTCTTGGTTACTATCTTCTATCAACCAAAAGTAACTACCACAGGTAATTGGTTGTAAAAGTGCTAATGAGATATGGATAGCAATAGAAAAAGCTTTCAACAACCAGTCAGCTACTAAAGTTATGTTTTACAAAAGGCAATTGAAAAAAATAAGTAAAGACAACATTACCATGAGAGAGTACTTAAGAAAAATTAAATCTATCTGCGACATGTTAGAAGCTATTGGTCACAAAGTGCAAGATTTTGAACAAGTCCTAACTATACTCAATGGCCTAAGTTAAGAATATGAGGCTGTAGAAGCCATAATTTCCTCACAAAAGGAACTCTCCTCACCTGATGAAGTTCATTCAATTTCGCTTGCACATGAAGCTAGGCTTGAAATCAAGAAAACTTAAGAAAGTGATTTTTCTATTAACTATGTCGTTAACAAAAATAATGGTAACAAAAATCGGGCAAATAACAATTTCAGAAATGAGCAAACCTTTCAGAGAGGGAACCCCATCACTAGAGGCAGAGGTAGCAAAGAAAGAGGACGCCGGAGCAACAACAACAACAATCGACCAAAGTGCCAAATATGTGAGAAGGTTGTCCATACTGTTGTCAAATGTTATTTCAGGTACAACTCAAACTACTCAGCAGGTCAAGCCAATAGTGACAATCAAAGGAACAACAACTTCACTACTAATATAGCATATGGACAAGGAGATACAACTAACCAATATAACAACATAAGAAATAAGAATGAACAAGCTAGAGCTGATCATATTCAAGATGAAACATAGTACCCAGATTCAGGAGCTAGCCATCCTATTACAAACAATCTGAATAACTTGAATATAGGGAACAAGGAATACAAAGCTAATCAAACAATAAGCATGGGAAATGGTAAGTGTGTTAAGATTTCTCATACAGTACATAGGTAGTACTTCTGGTAATGGACAATTATTTTTGAATAACTTATTAAGAGTTCCCACCATTAAGAAAAACCTGATTAGTGTATCTCAATTTTCTAGGGTTAAAAATGTTTACTTCTAATTTTTCCCAACATACTGTGTAGTTAAAGACATACTAACTAGGAAAATTCTTCTAAAGGGTAATGCTGTGAAGGGACTCTATGAATTCAATCTCAACAACTACAATTCTATTGCCAATGATCACCCACATTGTAATATGATTGATATAACTGATGAAACTCAGATTAGAAACACTTCTGATATATGGCATTATAAGTTAGGTCATCCTAGTGCTTGTGTTGTAACCAAAATTCTTAATGATAATAAAATAAAATTTATTCCTGCAAAATTGCCTTATGTGTGTACTTACTGTCAGATGGGAAAAAGTCACAAGTTACCATTTTCTAATTCATTAACTGTGTATTTCAAACCTGGTTAATTAATTACTGCTGATATTTGAGGACCATCTCCTATATTTTCTGACTATGGGTATAAATACTGTGTATCATTTGTGGATGCTTATACTAGATATACTTGGATGTATTTCTTGAAAGCTAAGTCTGATACCAAAGGTGCTATAATAAATTTTATCAATATGTTTGAGAATTAAGTAAACTATCAAATTAAATGTATACAGACAGATGGAGGATTAGATATGCAAACCTCTAACTGATTACTTTAGGAATAAGGGCATTATACATAGAGTAACATGCCCATTTACTTCTGAACAAAATGGTATAGTTGAGAGGAAACATAGACACATAGTTGAGTCTGGTTTTACTTTGCTAGCTCAAGCATCCTTGCCACTTAAATTTTGGCCTGATGCTTTCAGTACTGCTGTGTATCTGATAAATAGAATGCTACTAATGTACTGAAAGACATAACACCACTAGAAAAGCTATTCAATGTGAAACCTGATTACAATAGTCTAAAAACATTTGGTTGTCTATGTTTCCCTTACCTAAGACCTTATAATAATCATAAACTTGACTATAGATCTAAACCTTGCACATTTATAGGCTATTGCAATAATCAAAAAGGGTTTAGATGTATAGACAAGTATGGTAGAATTTTTACAAGCAGACATGTTATTTTCGAAGAAAATATTTTCCTTGTAGCAGACCAAATATACAAACCACAACCAAACTATACAATCCAAAGGTTAGTATACCTGATCTACATAGTATTGCTGACACGTGGCACTAGGAGAATTGTGATAAGGCTGCTAGTAGTAACTTTGAAGGTCACCACGTTGATAGTGAAACTAGTGATCATTTGCCAGAGAAAACTAGCCACACCATTCAATCACCTATAGAATCAAACTGCAGGCTATCTGAAGCAATAAGAGAAAAAACTAGTAATAGGAGCAATCAAAATACTAGCAGCAGACAAAATGAATCACCAACTCAATCACCACAACATCAAACTGGACATCCAATGATAACCAGATCAAAAAAAGGTTATATTCAAACCAAAGACTTATATTGCAGTCATTACTAAAGAAGAGCCAAATAGTTATCAACAAGCAGTGAAACACAAAGAATGGAGAAAGGCAATGGATGAAGAATATCAAGCACTGATAAACAACCGTACATGGGAACTTGTAAATCCACCAAGCAACGAGAATATAGTTGGATGCAAGTGGGTATATAGACTGAAAAAGAATCCAGATGGGCCTATCAATAGATATAAAGAAAGACTTGTTGCGAAGGGGTTCACACAATAATTTGGTTTTGATTATAATGAAACTTTCTCACCAGTGGTAAAACCCTCAACAATTAAACTTATATTGATTATACATTAAGCAATAATTGGAAAATTAAGCAGCTAGATGTCAAAAATGCATTCTTAAATGGAAATCTACATGAAGAGATATTCATGCAACAACCACAAGGCTATACACAAGATCCAACATTGGTATGCAAACTGAATAAAGCAATCTATGGCCTAAAACAAGCAACCAAAGTATGGTTTGAAAGACTAAAAGCAAGTTTAACAACACTAGGATATTCACCTACCAGATTTGATACATTACTATTCACAAGAATCAGTGAATCATCTACCACTTATATATTAATATATGTGGATGATTTAATTATTACAGGCAGTAGTGAAACTGAAATAATAAAATTGGCAGATTATTTGAACAATCGTTTCTCAATAAAAGATTTGGGTGACTTACACTACACCATAGATGGCCTATGGCAACCCCAAAGAAGTGATGTAGTAGGTACAAAATAGTATTGGTTTAGGCAAAAAATGATCTGTGGCAACACTTTCTTAGGGTTGCCTTTTGCCACGTTGCCTTAGAGTCAAAGGCAACATCAGAACGGTTGTTGCCGCATGTACTAAATTTACAAAATTGTGAGGCCCACCAAAATCTGTAACCCGGGTTTACAGAATCGCCACTAAAATCTATAGCATGGGTTCACGGAATCCAGTTGTGGGGCCCACATGCATAAATCTATGGCAACAATTTTACCACCCAATGGCAACACTATATCATAGCTATGGCAACATTTAACATCACATACTGCAACATTATATCATATATACGGTAACATTACATAACATAACATCAAACAGAAATTAACAAAGAACTTTTTATTTCAGATTAATTAACCAGCAAAAACAAGTAATACTTAGTCAAATACAAAATAGCAAAACATAGCCACTAAATTCAATTTTACAGACATTTCAGTTACTAACACAGCCAGTCCTAAATTCATATTTACATAAAACTAAAACAGTTTCAAAATATAGCGCAAGCCTCCAATGCGTTCAATGCCTCTACTGCATCAGGTACCTCTAGTGCCTTCAGTAACAAGTTCTTGAAAATCCTCATCACGTACTATGGTCATTTGCATTTCAGCACAAAATAAGAGGTATGCATGCCTCAATTACATTTTAGCACAAACCATGGTCATAGTATAACTGAGTTTCCTTTCAAAAAAAACTGAGTTTCATAACTGAATTCCATTTGCATTTCAGTATAACATAGTATACTGATCTAAACAATGTGTATACAAGTGTACTGATCTAAACAATGTGTGAGTTACATAACTGATCTAAACAATGTGTATATATACAAGTGTATACTGATCTAAGCATAACCGAGTTTCATTTGCATTTGCGTTTGTGTTTCATTTACATAATGAGTTACACAACAGAGGAACAATGTGGATACAAGTGTACTGATCTAAACATAACTGAGTTACATAACTGATCTAAACAATGTGTATATAAGTGTATACCGATCTAAACATAACTGAGTTTCATTTGCATTTGTATTTCATTTACATAACTGAGTTGCATAACAGAGGCATAATGTGGATACAAGTGTATACTGATCTAAACATAAATGAGTTACATAACTAATCTAAACAACGTGTATACTGATCTAACAATTAGACAGTTACAATGTGGATATTTTTATCAGTAATCAGTAATTTAAGTTTAATGGGCAATGCGGCAAAAATTATCACTAATCTACAATGCAGCAAAAATTATCACTAATCTACAATGTGACAAAACTTAAAATTATACCTGAAAAACTGCCCATGCATGCTATTTCATGTTACTTCACTGGTCTACATTGCCATAACAACATACAAAAGAACTCCAAACATGATACAGGACATAGCTAAAGCTTTTGCAAAGAATTTTTCTCCTATCTCGTGTTTTCCACATTCACTGCGCATTAGAGCCAACTCTTCCTTCATATCTGCTACAAATTCATCGGCTTTTGCCCTCTTATGCTTTTGCTTCAGCAACTTTTCTTCGATTGTCTTCTTTTCCAGGAGCAATTGCGATATAATCTTTTCTTTTTCCATCAATTTAACAGCAGTATCATCCTATTCAGCATTGTTGTTGATTTCATACACTTCATCATGCCACATAAAATATCCGCAATCGCCATTCTGCACACATCTTAAATTCTCGAGTAAAACATCAATGAAAGATATGATAATCGACATGGAGCAACCAAAGAAACCTAATTTAACTTTCTCAGAAATATGTATAGATTATTGCCAGTTTCTCAGAAATATGTATAGATTATTGCCAGTTTCGTCATCTTTGAGTAGAAAATTTTTAGTGCACTGGACCACTGATCGCCCTTTGCAAGCTATTTAATTTTAGATTTCTGTCTATTTTTAATTGCTTGATTATATAGAAAACACTCTAATTGGAAAGTGCTATTTTTATATTGTTGCAAAAATGTTAGCCCCACATATTGTTGTATTTGAATGGTGTCTTTTGTCGTTGAGGCACCTGTTCAAGATATAATTGGAACTAAAATCGAAGTTGCTGAACAATGAGAGAATACTTCCTGAAACTGAAAATTAGAAAAGAGAATCGATTTTACTCCATTTGAAAATATTTCACTCCCCTCCGAGAAAACATATTACCTTTTATAACACCCCATTTGAAATTAGTGGATTTGAAGGGTAAATTTGCTTCAATTTTCTTCGCACACCTCATTTGAAATTTTCTTCATTTATAGACGGTTCAATAAAACACTAACCAAATAATGACCTAGAGAAACTTAATAGATACTTTAATGAAACACTAACAAAATAACGATATAACTCATATTAGGAAAGAAAAATCATCAAACATGCTCCGTGCACCCAGGATAATAGCAACTAGTTCAGTTTAACACATAACATATTTAAGAACTGTTTATCATCATTCTTTAAGGCGTTAGCTTTAACAACTGTACGTTCAGGTGTTTCTCCACTCCTTTTGTTGTCTTCTAATTTTAAGGAATTGAAAGCAAGAAAGGAATGATAGAACTCGCTAAATGCACCAAATGATATTCAAAGGTGATAGGGTTAGCATATCATAAATGCCACAAGTTTTGAACATATAAATGATATTTAAATGATGTTCTTTCATTGAATTGAAAGATACAGCTATATAAAGGTTGGGCCATGACCATGCTAATATGTCCCTAACTATAAGTTCAGTGGTATGAAAGATAACTCAAAGTAACTACTGAAGCTAGTATAACACAAATATCTATTCGTAACTTTTAAGTAAACTCAGCCAAAAGCGAAGTGTTCGCCAACAAATAGCAGGTCCCGGTCTAGAGTCTGGACTGGTCTTAGTTGGCAGTTGTAAGTAGATTTAGTTGCTTTGTCAATGGAAGAAGTGGAAAAGGTCACCAAAAACACATACTTCCACACAGAAAAATGTAATAAAACAAGAAGCCAATTAAAGGTTATGACTTTAGTATCAATTTCTATACATTTTGGTGACTTCATAGGTTAGAGTTTGGAAAAACATATCTTAATTAAAGTAAGGACACTACTACAAAAGTGGGCATATTCAACACTAGTTTTATGTGGTCGTTGATCAAAAAAGCGTTGTCGTAAGCCATTTTTTCAAATCGACAACGCCAGAGGGGCATGACATCCGCGGCCGTTGCTTTAGCCCTCTGAGGCAACGTTTTTGCTCATCTACTGCCACGGAAAGAAAGTATCGCATCATAACCCTATTGCTACAGTATATGCAAGTAATGCAGCAACATACAACGTTGCATTAAGCAAAAGCCAGAGCCTGGCTTCCAAGTTATGGTAGTGGGGCCCACATGAACTTTCCACGTCAGTTGTCAACATGTCATATGCCACGTCATCGCTCCACATCAGCTGCCCATGTGTCATATGCCACGTCAGCTATCCACGTGTCACCATGTGAGCTGTGGGCCTCACGTGCTGTACCATAGTGGAATTAATAATATTTCCCTTAATTCAACACCACAACACCATCTAATGCAATACCACAAAACTGTAATGCAACACCACAACACAATCTAATGCAACACCACAAAACTTTAATGCAACACCAGAAAAAACCAACTGCAATAGTAAAAAAAATCAACTGCAACACCAGAAAAAAACAACAACTGCAACTGTAATACAACCCTGTAATTACAAATTCTGCAATACATATATACAATCGAAAACATTGTACCACATTCATACATACATACCAAGATATTCATATAATAAATCCCCCCAAAACATTCGCTCACCACAATCAGACCAACCAATTATACATACCAACTCACAAGTATTATTACCAACACATACCACAAGTGTCATCACCAAAACATTACACAAGTGCCATCACGAACACATACCACAAGTGCCATCACGAAAACATACCACAAGTGCCATCATAAACACATACCACAAGTGCCATCACGAACACATACCACAAGTGCCATAATTTAAATGTACAATTCGAATATATCAGAAGTGCTAACACATACCATCCAAATACTTCATTCAGTTGTCGGGGTTGTAGGAGTACCAATGTCATCTTCATCACTTGTTGTGGTGACACAAATGTCTCTGACATCTAAATTACAATCTGGATTGGCTTCACCTAGCTTTTTTTAACACCCATGACACGTTCTCTTTCACTTTTTTGTTCGCCTTTTCTCCAAATCCGCCTCAAGCTCTTGCTTTATTTTTTTGGTCAGCTCTTGCACATAACTGTCTGAAGAACCAGGAGTTGTTGGAGAATTTTCAGCCATTTTACCTCGCCCTCCTACAGCCAGTTCCGTGTATGGGTCTTTCCACCAGAGACAAGTGCATCTGCCTCAGCAATGTTTCCTGTATCTGCCATTACTTGAATCTTTGCCTACAAAATGAAAACCAGGCAAGCTTATAAACAGGCAGCTAACAGGAATGAATTTATTAATAGAACTGGTTTGCTTTCAAACTAACTATGTGTTCGATTTAATAAGCAACTCCAACAAACGTACAATGTACCAATTATACTGACACAAATATTGATTCATAATTGATCTTTGGTCAAATACTTTATATAAGGTACTCGATAAAATTTACTAACAGAAGTGGTTATTTTTAAAACATATAGATTAAAATATGGAAGTTTTAGCTACAATGTGGTCAACTTTCAAACTAACTATTGACTTGCTATTTCAGTATCTAATGTACTTACATATTTGGCCTTTAGTTCATCCGTGTTAGTTTTGTAAGTTCTCCTGGTTTTCGTTTATACGTTTCCAAATAGACCAAGGCAGCAGATGGGGTGGCTTTTTCTTGGTCCTTCTTTCTCTGTCAAGTATTAGAATTACCAAAAATTATACAGAATTTTAAACATTCAATGTTAAGGATTTACAAATCTAGCTGCTGCCTATGAACATTGTGACAATGATATAAAATATAATTCAATGATATAACAAATTAAAATTATTATGTGGCCAATTCAACTCAATCACAAAAAAAAAACTTAAGTTCAAAAAAAAAACATACTATCTGTTCTTTGACTACTGCATGAGTTTTGGGACTCATGGTATGTGTCTCACTAAATGAATTACGATAAGCGGAATTAGTCTCAACTAGGGCTTGGAAATCGAAAAAAACATAGCACTAAACAAGGATAATGCGAACTTCTAAAGAAAAGATTAGCACTAAACAAGATAATTCGAACTACTAAAGAAAAGAATAGCACTAAACAAGATAATGTGAACTACTCAACATTATACAAATGTGAATATCATTAATTTATTTTATTTATTTTTTCCATCTGTTTCATGATTATTAAATTAGCACTAAACAAGAAAAGTTTAGCACTAAACAAGAAAATTTGAATATCATGAATTTAATTAATTTATTTATTCCATTTGTTGCATGATTATTTAATTAGCATTATACAAATTAGTTTTCTTTTGTGGTCACATTAAAGGCGTACTTGAACTGCTTCATCCCCCCAGTATTCCAAGAGCATTTTAAAATCCTCCAACAGAATTATATTGGGCCTATTCGCAAGACTTTCCTCATTAGCTGAATATTTTTTATAATACATTGCTTTCATGCGAGACTTGTGCTACCTCCATGGGTCATTAAGCGTGTTCAAGACCCACTTGTGTCCTTCTTCCGGAATGACATACCTAGCCTACAATATATCAAACAAAAAATTCAGGAAACAAACTAATTAATTAAAACCAAACATTTAGGAAGTGATCAGTTGAACTATGGTTTAGGGTGATAGATTTTACAAGAGCATACTCCAACATTTTCGCCTTTAATTGATCAGGAACAACATGCCAATTGATGTAAGTAAGAGACACATTGCCCTTTGCTATTGTCCCAAGAAAATTGCTTAACTCAGTAATATTATCAGATACTGGCTGACCATCCTCATTCAACTCAATGACTACTTTATTGTCGGGGGTTCTAGCATGACTTTGGTCATTTTTGACTTCCCTCTAGGTTTTTTTGGACTTTGTACTTTATAAACCAGATTCAATAAAATGAATAGAAAATTAATGTATGACATTATAGAAACATAATATGCATGCAAAACTTAAAATAGACATACTCAACCGTGCAATGCAATGCACAAATAAAGAAACATTGTACCTATACCTGCTTCATCTTCCTATGCAATCCATTCCTGCTCTAATCGATCAGTAAGATTTTCCATTGTTGGAGGCGCTTCAACATTCTGCTTTTGACATTTCCGCATCGCTAAATAAGCAGCGAATGAACCGCAGCTTCACATGAATTGGTTGATTGTTTGAACATTTTGCTACATGTAGGTTTTAAAACTGGAGGACGAGACGTTGTAGGTTTTAAAACTCCTGAATAAGACAGTGTAGGTTTCGTCAATTTCTTTAATGTTTCTTCAAATTTCTCTTGGTTACCGAGTTTCTTTGGAGTGGGAGTGTGTGTCATCAACTCGTTATCGGAGCCAGCTTTCTTTGGAGGGGGGTGCGGGTCATCGCTTCCTTCTCAATTTCAATGGATGCATTGGTTCGCGAACGATTTCTCGGTTCGGCTAAAGGATCCTTTGGCTTAACAACTTTGATTCTCTATAATTAAGTCGAAGTTCAAGATTTTTTATGGTTATAAACGCAAAGACAATAAGTTGTAAACAAATAACTTTTTTATACCTTCGAATTTGATAAAGCATCACTGACATCTTCACCAGCATTTTCTCGGATGGATTCATCACATGCAGCAATATCTTTGCCTTTTTCTTTCCTATTTTGTGCGACAACCTCTTGCATACAACAAACCAATGAAGGCACCTCAAGTGATCTACTAACTGCATCATTTTATTGCATTCGCGCGATTCACTCTTGTTCATACTTCGTGAAAACTGATGGTTGTGAGAACGACAAGTAGATTAGCATTATTACTCATCATTGATAATAAATTTAAGCTAGTTAACCAAATAGAGTCGACGTATAAACAGTTCTTGCTATTTCGACGGAATTCATGCACAAAGAACCAATAATTACTTGAATTAGCTGCAGCCTTCATAGTTGGAATAGGAAATCGACACAGTAATAGAAAACACAAAAATGCATTCCTTGCTTTTACGTGTAGAATTTTATTAGAAAGTAGTTTGGAATACAAGATTTCATCTCGATTAATAAAACTGAAATAAAAACTGAAAAATACCTCATGAACATCAACTTCATTCTCTCGGGTATCATCATCATTATCTGTTTCATTTTCTACATTTAATTTTCTCCTGGTTCCTTTGTCTGTCACAGTAACAACTTCTTCATCATTATTCATATCTGGCTCCAGCGATAGTTTCTTCTGACCCACTTGAATTGGGTTGTTTTTCATCATTTTGCATTGCTGCTGAAGTCTATGAGCAGTAATATACTTGCGTTTTGCAACCAGTTTCTTAGCAGAACCTGTAACAATAAAAATAATAATGATGGCCTCCTTCATAGTTCTTTACACACACACACACAGATATATATGCACATATATATATATATATATATATACACAAGAATGGATCTTTATTACATATACATATACATACTTTGCATTATGTTTTTCCTTGGTCGTATGACTACATGTGGCTGTAGTTGAATCAATGGCTCACTGTCTTTATCAATGGTGTTGTCAATGTAAAAAACCACTTCTTCTTCCTATTTGCAACCCTGTATGTGTTCGTTTATGTCCTTGTCATTCAATATCAGCTGCCAGCCATCCCTCATTCCTTTGCTGACATAGACTCCTCCTATTCCAGTGTAATGGAGGCAATCTTTAACAAAGTCCATAAGCACACTGTACGAAAAGCGGTCTACATCATATTTTGTTACTACGAAGGATTCTCCACCGACGTAACATGTCCTTTGAAACTCTCCGTCATGGTGCAGCCGGATATTTATGAGTTCATCCATCCTATACAAAATGAATACATTAGAACAAGGTATATGCATGTTTAAGTGGACAAAAAACAACAATTAACATTTTGGTCTATAACAAATTTATATGATAGTAAAGAAAGACATTAAATAATAAAACGTACGAACAATGTAGATTGCATTATGAGAAAAGAGTGCCAAATACATTCAACAAAGATAATAATATACAGCTAAAATAAAAAGTACCAAATACATCATAAATTAGACAACATATTAGACCAAAATAAAGCAATAAGAAAGAGGAATTTATTTGTCCTAACGAGATGGAACAGGATTAAGATCTTCTGCTTCTAGTTCTATTTCTAGTTCTGTTTCTAGTTGTATTATTGGGACATCATCCCTAATCCAACCCTCATCAACAACTTCTGGTTCTAGTTCACCACCTATGCCCATATTATGTGAATGCGGATTGCACATGTCCTCTTCCATTGCATTCTGATTTTTAGTATCACACCAATCTCTTGGCAATTTTGTAATAACATAACGATTGTTCTTTTCAACTACATCTTCCACATAAAATACTTGTTCCACTTGCGAAGACAGGACATAAGGATTAGTTTTATGGCACTTACTAAAATTTACTCAAATAAGACCATATGAATCTTTTTCCTCTTCGTACTGGCAACACTTTAAAAGGACCACTATGAAAGCTCCCCAATAATCAAGCTAAAAAATTTCTTTGATTGATTCGTAGTAATTGACATCACCCACTATTGGGTTTTGGTATTTCGAACTTGCAAAGCTAGTGGTTTTGGCAGTCAAAAATACACCATTATTTTGTGTGGTACATCGAGAATCTCTAAATTTTGTGTGGAATCTATATCCATTTACTATATAACATGTAAACTTCCTAACTACTCGATTAGGACCTAGTGCAAACACCTCTAAATCTTTTGAAATATTGTCCTTTTTCAGAATCTCTTCTTTTAGCCAATTCCAAAACTCTTCGAAATGTTCTTGTTTCCTCTTATATCTTCTTGGATTTGCAAGATCATCCACAAAAGCTCGATGAACCCTAAATAATAATTAAGGTCAAAAAACTATGAAATGAAGATATTAATTTATAGTTAAGGAAAGTGATATGGAAACTTAAGAACTTACTCAATCAATATCTCAATTTCTTTATTACCGAAATTGAACAGAATATAGCGACGCGTTGCGTTCCAATCTGCATCTTTCAAATTGAACATCTTTCCATCTTTCTTCTTCTTTGTTCCAATATGATATTCCAAATATGTTGGACATCTTCCAAAATCAATCCACGTGTTTTATGTTCCTCCGTCAATGCTTAAAAATCTTGAACAGAAGGTCACACACTCTTCTGCCAAGTAACCTTCTACAATTGAACATTCCGGTCTGTTTCCATTTCGCACATAAGATTTCAACTTTCCTAGATATTGCTCAATTGGATACATGCATTTAAGGTATTCAGGCCCAATGTATTCGATTTCTCTGCATATTTGAACATGAAAGTGTACCATTATATCGATAAAAGCCTGTGGAAAAATCATTTCAAAATGACAAAGTATCTCGACAATTTCTTTTTGCAGCCTCTTGATATCATCTACTTCAATAACCTTGCTCCATAGTCCTCTAAGGAGTGCACTAAACTGATCATTATAGCGCAACCTCGGGTTTCGACGCTTTCTTCATGGCAAATTGTAACAAATAGTGGAGTATGAAATGAGCATCATGGCTCTTATATCCCATAACCCTAATTTAAGGCAATCGGTATACCCAAATCAAATAGAGACATTGAATTTAGACCAAAATAAGTTAGAGATGAAATCACCTAAATAAAAATGAAATGATGAAGCCCTAACTACCCGTAATTTTCCTAAATGATCCAAATTGGAGGTGTAAAGTTTGTAATTAATAGCAATCAGAGGTTTATAGTTTGTAACCGGAGGCATAGTATCAATCAGAGGTGTTTATGGACGAATTTCGTGGAGAGAGAAGAGCACAGAAGGAAGAGTATGAGAGAAATTTGTTTTGACGGAAGTATTTTGTGAATGGGGAAAACATCGCGCCATCACTAAACTGTAGCAAGGATCTGTTTGAACCGTTGGATTAATCAACATATAAGGTTATTTATTTGTTTAAACTGATAAAGCGGATTGCTGACCTGACATGCATTTATGTAAAGCAACGCTTTGAACTGGTGTTGTAACACCCCGATTTTTTAACAATATTAAAGAGGGTAAATTAAATAACAATTAATTTAATATTCAGAATTAGAGGAAATGGACTGCATCATTGTGTCCGTCTTGAAATTCTGGTCAAGGTAGACATTCGGTTTGGGTAAAACAGACATCGTATGAAGAAGTTATGAGGGTTTTAAGTTTGTATACGTGTAGAAATATTATATATATACACGCATGAGTCAGGGATGAGTTAGAGCCTTATCCAGAACGTTCGAATTTGAAAAATTCGTCAGGGCGGCAAAAATCCCGCTCTAGGGGGTCAACCCCCCTAGAGGGGTGTTGACACCGGGGTCGACCCCCCTTAAGGGGTGTCGACCCACCCACAGGGGTGTCGACACCCCTAGGGATGACGTGGCACTCGGTCTCATGGGGTCTGACAGTTATATATATGTGTCCTATTCTCCTATTTTCTTCACTGAAAATCATGGAGGCCATATGCTGTCGGGATGCAAACTGAGACGGAATCGTTTTCTACAACGACATTCAACTTTGCAAATCAAATTCAGAAATTCAAGATCCGTTCTTTCTCAATTTTCTAAACCTAATGCTGTGAGTTTCTAGTTGCTTATAGGTTTAAATGGATAAAAGTAAATTGTGAAAGACTATGAATTGGATATGATGTAAACTATGAATCTATGTTATTGTTAAACCCTATGCTATGTCATGACAGATCTATTTCTCTAGATCCAATACAATTGTGGTTATTCTATTATGTCACCTATGTGGATCTTGGTTTGCACCTATATTGTGGTGAATGTAAATATATTAAATTGGACAGTTGTAACCTTGGTTAGATCTAGTTCTTATGTAAATCACCCTTTCACTTGTCATATTATGGACAATTTGGATATGTTGTAAACTGGACATGTGAATTCATAATTAGATTTAAACATGCTACTATGTCACCCTAATTATGCTAGATCTAAATAGTTGGACATCTAAATGGTTAATTTATATATCATTATGCTTACTTTGACATCATAGTAATTGTCATAAGTTCATCAGTTTTTATATGTCCGCCCTGTTGCCATGCTTGTTTATACTTATGCCAAGTTATGTTGAAACTATCACCTTTGTCATATTCCCTTTTCATTGTTATGGCTAGGCTACTTTATAGCCCAGATGCCGCCAAAATACGTGTGAATAAGTTAGATAGGAAACGGGGAAAAGGGATTAGAATTGGCATAATATTTATATAAATTGGGCATATATTTCAAATAGGGAAAAATGGAAATAATCACCTATAATGACATAGGTAGATTTGGATATAATGGATTGTATAGTAATTACAATTAGGAATTGTAATTGCACTTATGACACGAGGTTTGGTTTCATTAGTGGTGGAAGTCTGCCCGGACCAGACTGGCATATCCAGCTGCCACTAATGTTGAACCTAATGTGAGAGATCTAAGTGCACAAATATGAATCGGGCTAAGACACGAGGTTAGATTCAACTGTGGAATAAGACTGCTCGGACCCGACTGGCATATCCTGTTGTAGGCCTAATGTGGGTGGTCTAACCCATTATAACCATAATTGGGCATGGTAATGAATTGGACTACTTAAGCTAGTTTAATCCATAGGGATTGTGTGATTATGAACATTAGTTAGGGTTAAGTAAGATGGAATGGATAGTGGGTGGGTTAAGCAAGTTTGGGGGGGTTAATATTTATATATAGGCCCACAAACTTAACCCAATAATGTTATGTAATTAAAGACACCTAGTGGTATACATAACCAGAGTAGATAATAATAAAGTTATGTAATTAAAGACACCCTTTAGGGTAAGCATAACTGGTATAGGAATATGTAATTAAAGACACCTAGGGGTATACATAGTCAGGGAAAAACCTAATGGGGATACAAGATAAAGTGGAGAGCTTGTATCATATTATGTGGGACCTATTTCAGTCAGTAACCCGGAGTAGGTATCAAATAAAGAACTTCGTACTAGGCGGAGAAGGGGCACGCTTACTGACTGATTATAAGAGATCCAAATGAGACGAATGGTGTGGGCGACGCAAACCGACCGGACCATGTGCATGCATGAGCCGGGCAGAAGGGGATAAGACGACCATGACACCAGTAGATATGGTTGTGCACATCTGGGGAAATGAAGGGTTGCCACTTTAGGAAGTGATACCTCCTACTGTGGGGCCAGCACGGGGTATCTACGGAGTAGGGAGCCGATCGATTAGGGTAGTGGTTAGGGTACATTTGGACATTTGTCCTAAGCCTACCGCATTATAGTGAAAGGGATCATCTCATTCTGGTTATAGTAGTAATAGTGCAGAGTAATCATTAGTGAAGCATATATACCTCATCTTGTCTGCCTTGTCACATCTGCCATTTATGTAGTGATTTCTCTTACGCACTTTATATGCCTATCATGTTACTTATATTTATTTATTGGCTAAAAGTAACTAGACTCGCCATACTTTATGTCTAACCCCTTTGTTTCTCCTTTTTTCTTCTATTCCCCCCAGGTTCTCAGGGAGGAAACACTCAGGCTTAGTCAGGACTCAGATATCATCTTGCTAGGAGCTACCTCTGATGTATGGCTCAAGTTATTATCTTTACTATGGCTTAACTCTTTTGTTTGGGGAATTATGATTTTTATTTACTTATGTACTCTGATGGTGCAAGACAGAAGTTATTTTATTGTAATGGTTTTTGTGACTTATGGTATTGTGGACCACGATATTATGGTTTATGTTTGAAATAAAAATTTAATTTTCGCTGCTATCTTATTTAAGTATGTCTTGCAATTATTTTATGTCTATTTACCTATAACGCTTCACGAAACTTAATGCATTCCCTTATTGAGTGATATTAACGGACGTGGGGTGTCACACTTGGTATCAGAGCTAAAGGTTACCAGAATAGATAAAAGTTTTTGAAATTATTTTCAAAAAGGATTTAAAAGAAAGCATTTCAAAAAGAAAAGTCTATTTTGAAAAACATTCCCCAAAAAGCCATATGTAGTATCCTTCGGTCCTTTATCTAAATCTCTTCCTTTTTCCTTTTTCAGCATGTCTGGGGAACAAAACATCCCTAATCTCCCAGAGGGCGTCACAATACCCGGATGGTTCCGTAGGTATTTGGAGGCCACGGCGCCTGCCGAAAGCCAAGGAAATGTTTCTCCCCTATCTGCACCAGTCATTCCTCCTCCTTCGCCCCCTCCAAGAGCAGATAACTTTGTCAAGATCTGCAAGGACTTCCATGTTATCAGAGGGAAGCCATTCCATGGGAATGAGACATTCGTAGAAGCTAGGAATTGGCTTAAAGAGACCGAGGACTTTTTCGTAATTTTTGAAGTAGAGGATCGAAGAAAGATTCAGTTAGCTGCTTGGTTATTAAAGGACGAAGCCTCATTTTGGTGGATCACCCAAGATGGACATCCGGTGGAAGCTTGGGAAGATTTAGACAAAGGTTCGAATTGAAATTTCTCTCCCAGGCCGAAAGAAGCATGTAGATAGAGAGATTCTTAGTACTCAAACAAGGAAACTTGACGGTGAAGAAGTATATGAACAAGTTCAACCAACTAGCAAGGTTCGGGTTAGAGTTGGTGGATACGCCGCATAAAAGGGCTTTGTGGTTTGCTAAAGGGCTGAATGAGCCTCTGCATGGAATAGCCATGTCTCATATTCCAATGGGGGCCACTTTTGAAAATCTTGTTGATATGGCCCTAATGCATGAAGAGGACAAGGGAGAAAAGAAGGAAGTAAAAGCTGAGTGGACATCACAGAATAAGAAGGTGTGTCCCAGGAAAGGTCAACAACAACAGCAGAAGAAAGGAGGGAAAGATGAAAAAGGCAAGGATAAGAGAAAATGTCACAATTGTGGAAAGGAAGGTCAATTGATCAAGGACTGTAAGAGAAGGAAGGGCAATTGCTTTAATTGCGAAGAGGTCGGACACTTCTCTAAAGAGTGCCCGAAGAAAAAGGGACAAGGTCAGAGGGTAGGAACTTCTGGAGGGCAGGTGCATGCTCTCGCGGTCAGTGCTCCTGAAAGAGGTAGAAAAATTTCTGTAGAAAGTTTAGTTTCTCTTTAAAACCATCCAGTTAGGATACTTTTTGATTCTGGCGCTTCACACTCGTTTATATCTAGTTCTGTGGTTGAATCTCTGCGCTTAATTACTAGTATGGTAGTAGATCCCGTAGTTGTTTCAAACCCCATTGGTGGTTCGGCTCATTTATCTATGATTTGTAGGGGTTTGAAATTATCTGTGTTAGGCATCGAGTTTGAATGCGATGCATATGTGCTCGGGTTTATAGGCTATGGGTTGATTCTAGGAATGGATTGGCTTACGACGTATGAGGCCGTTCTAGATTGTGAGAGGAGGGTTGTTAGGATCCTAACTTGTCATGGGAGGACCATGAAGTTTCTTGTGACCCCAAGGGTCTGTTATGCTTAACTTCCTAGAGTCTCTAGATGCATCCATAGATGATCTGCAATCTGTTCCAATGGTTCGAAATTATTCTGATGATTTTGATGAGGTATAAGGTTTACCTCCGAGGCGCGAGATCGACTTCCGCATATACCTGGTAGACAATGCAAATCCAGTTGCATTACCAGTGCGCCATATGGCTCCAAGGAAAAGGAGGGAGCTGAGTAAGCAAGTAGGGGAGCTACTTGAGAAAGGGTTTATCAGACGAAGCATATCTGAATGGGGTGTTCCAGTAGTATTCGCAACTAAGGTGGATGGTTCGCTTCGTTTGTGTGTTGACTATAGAGAGTTGAGTAAGCTCACCAAGAAGAATAGGCACATGCTTCTGAGAATTGATGATTTATTTGATTAGCTCGTTCGTGCCTTGGTATTTTCTCAGTTGGACTTGGCTACGGAGTTCCATCAGTTGAGGGTGGCTGAGGACAGCATAGACAAGACTGCTTTCAGAAACCCGGATGGTTTTTTGAATGGCTAGTTATGCATTTTGGGTTGACAAATTCTCCCACCTATTTTGTTGATTTGATGTGTAGGGTGTTTCAGGAGAGTCTTTGTTGATGATATTTTGACCTTCTCCAAGAATGAAGAAGAGCATGCCCAACATTTGGGAGAAGTTATGAAAACTCTCCGTGACCATTAACTAAAGGAAAAGTTCTCCAAGTGCCATTTTTGGAGAAAGGAGGTGAGATTCTTGGGGCATGTAGTCTCCAAAGAAGGGATAGCTTTAGATCCTACAAAGGTTGTTGTAGTGCAAGATTGACAGATTCCTAAAAATGCAACCGAGGTGAGAAGCTTTCTTGGGTTGGCAGGTTACTATAGGAAGTTCATTAAGGACTTCGCGAAGATATCATCCCCTCTCACCAGGCTGACAAAGAAGAATTTGGCATTTTCATGGGATATAGACTATGACATTGCTTTCCAATGAATGAAGAGGGCTCTAACAACTTCCCCAGTTTTGACCTTGCCTGATGGAAGTAAAGTGTTAACTGTTTACACTAATGCATGCAGTACAGGGCTTGGTGCAGTTCTGATGCAAGAAGGGAAAGTAGTATTTTATGGGGGTAGATAGTTGAGAGTTCATGAAAAGAACTACCCTACCCATGATCTAGAGATAGCTTCCATAGTATTCGCGTTGAAGACGTGGCATCATTATTTACTTGGAGAAAGGTTCGAGTTATACACTGATCATAAATCTCTCAAGTATCTATTCTCCCAGAAGGATTTCAACTTAAGGCAACAACGGTGAATGGAGTTCTTAGCTTCCTATGATTTCGAGATTGCTTATACCCCTGGCAAGGGTAATGTGGTGGCAGATGCACTAAGTAGGCAGGGGATGGCCCTGAGTCCTTTGTTTGTGGAAAGAAAGAAATTGGAGTTCATATCAGCTTTTGATTTTAGGCCCTCCGTCGAGGTTTTGCCTGATTTGTTTGCATCCCTGGAGATACGACCGACCCTTATGGACCAGATAGGAGCTTCGCAACATGGTGACCCATAGATTCTAGACATCATGGATAAGCTCAGAAGAGGGTAGACTTCCAGTCACCTCAGTAGATATGCCATAGATGAAAAGGGGTGGTTGCGATGGGATGGAAGGATTTGTGTCCCTCAAACTGGAAGCTTGATAAAGGCAGTCCAAGAAGAAGCCCACCATTCAAAAATGACCATTCATCCAGGTGGTGACAAGATGTACAGAGACATGAAAAGGGTTTTCTTTTAGGCTGGGATGAAGAATGATGTAGCCGAATTTGTTTCTCATTGTTTAGTTTGCCAGCAAGTCAAGGCTGAGCAAAATAATCCCGGTGGTTTACTTCATCCTTTGGGAATTCCGCAGTGGGAATGGGAGAGCGTCTCTATGGATTTCATAGATGGTTTTCCTAGGTCAAAAAAGGAAATACCAATACTTGGGTGGTTGTAGATAGACTCACTAAGAGCGCTCACTTTATTCCAATTAAGAGTAAGAGGACGACATCATGGTTGGCATCAATTTATGTTCGTGAGGTACTTCGTCTCCATGGAGTACCTTCAGCATAGTAAGCGATCGTGACCCCATCTTTACCAGCGAATTTTGGAGGAGTTTGCAAGAAGCATTAGGTACACAGTTGTGTTTGAGCACCGCTTATCATCCTCAGACCGATGGGCAGACGGAGAGGGTAAACAGAATTCTAGAAGATCTTTTGAGACTGTGTATCCTAGACTTCGGAGGGACTTGGGAAGAGCATCTACCTTTAGTAGAGTTTGCTTATAATAACAGTTATCAAGCTAGCATCAGCATGACACCCTTCGAAGCATTATACAGGTGACCCTGTAGATCGCCAACTTGTTGGTGGGAATCTACAGAAAGATTATTACTTGAACCAGATATGGTTAGAGAAACGTCCGAGAAGATTGACCTGATTCGACGGCGGATAAAGACAGATCAAGATAGGCAGAAGTCTTATGCAGACAAGAGAAGAACATACATCGAATTTGAAGTGGGAGACTTAGTTTTTATCAAAGTATCTCCTATGAGGAATGTGGTTTGCTTCGGGTCAGTAGGGAAGTTGGCACTTAGGTTTGTGGGGCCATTTCCTGTAACACCCCGAATTTTCGGTTAACATTATAATAACAAATTAAAGAATACTTAATTTAAAACGTGAGAATTAAGTAAAATGGACATCACCATTGCGTTCGTCTCGGAATTGTTCTTGAGATAGAGTCCGAGTTTGCGTAAAACGGATAACGTATGAAGAAGATATCTTTAAATTAAATATTGCAGCAAAACATGAAAACAAAAAGAATGAGAAAAGAATAATGTTTAGCATTGTTCTAAGGTTTGTAAGCAAAAGACTAAGTAGCTCATTTGGTTAGAACATGTGACTTGCATATAAGAGGTACAGAGTTCGATTCCCGCCAGCGCCATATTTTTGTTTTAGGGGAATGGCTAAAAAGTGGCTTAGTGTGAACGCAGTTCAAAATGTGGTTTAGTGTGAAAATGGTTAACTGGGAAGATAGATAAAAAGAAAAATATATAAATATATATATAGGAATTATATATATACATATATATATATACATACATATATATATATATATATATATATATGACATGTACGCACGTGGCGCATTTTTGTTGGTTAAAGATTGTTTTTTTAACGTGGCTTTTTATGATTGGTCGGGTGACGATTAGTGCTGACGTGGCATTCTCTGATTGGCCTGTTGGTCGAACTATGAGTCATTAGGGATTGCATGGCGCAAAACGGTTGGCTGAATGACATATTAATCGACTTTGACGGCTACGATCACCCCCGGTTTGATCCAACGGCTCTAATCTAATCAAATCTATATAAATACAACCCTAGACCATAACCCAAATCACACAAATTAAAAGATAAAGAGCCATCATGCTGCCGGGTTGAAACTAAGAGTAGCTATCAGTGGAGAAAGCATAGAGACGAGTAAAACTAAAGTAAAGACTAAATTCAAACAACGTTTATCTATCAAAAGGAAAGCATTCCAAATTCAGAACTCAGAAACCAGAAATCAAGATCGTCGTGTGTTTTAAGTATAGTTACTATTCCGATGTGAATAAAATTAAGACTTGATTGGTTATAAAATGAAAATGGAATTTACTATGATTGTATAAAGTCGACGATGTTAATTCATGTTTATTTCGATGATTGTATCATGAATGGTATTGGGATGTTTGTGGTGTAATTTACTTGGTGTTGGAACTATTGTACATATAGAGTGAAAACAACATCACCTGCAAGTATATGGTTTATGTTAGAATCTACACCTATATGTTGTATGGTTAATATAAGTTGTGTACATTTTGCTAAGTCCAAGTTAAGACTGACATATATATGTTCTATGTTAAGACCGTTATGCCTATATGATAAAAATCCATGTATATATTCTTATGTTCATTACAAGTTACAAATTGGGTCCATGACTAGAACCATTTGGGTTTACACGATTAATACAAGTTTCATGTCATAATAGTATACATGATTTGATCTAGTTTCACACCTTTTGTTAATGTCAAAAATATACATTTTTATGGACATGTAATAACCTTGTCACCTGGTAGTTTGTGTTTGAAGTTATGCCTAGATCAAAATATGTTTAGGCTTATGTTTTATGCAAGTCTAAATTATGCCATTTCACGTGACACCTATTTAATTAGATTCTTATTTGAATGCAAGTTCACATGACAAGTTGAAACCTATGATTTATGTTAATTAGATTGCAAAGTTGCAAGTTCATATGTCACACACCCTTTATGTTATTTAGAATATTTCATGTTTTTGGCTTTCCCTTCTATGTTTAAAAGTTGGGCTGAAGTATCAAGCCCAGCATTCATTTGTAATCTTGCGAACGTACAAACGGGGGAATATCATTGGGATTAAACATGAAAATATATGCGTTGGCATGTTTGGAACATGCCAATGATTTGTGAGATTTAAGCGGTATAAATTGTTATACCCAAAAATAATGAACTTGAAAAGTGGGCCATAACATTTACATATAAGAATATAAAGAACAAATATATAAATTTAGAAAATACGAATATGCTTAACCCTAGGTTGGATTGAGTTGTGATGTAAACTTGCCCGGACCCGACCGGTTGTCCTGCAATCACAACAATACATATCCAATGTGGGTGGTTAAGGCATTGAGCCCAATAAGAACCCGAGGTTAGACTGAGTTGCGGTGTAAACCTTCCCGGAACCGACCAACATATCCAGTAACCGCAACGATACGTATCTAATGTGAGTGGTTGGTGCTTTAATGAATAATTTAAAGCTAAGGTACAACTAAGCAAGAATGGAAGGGTTAAGTCCATAAGAGCACTTAACCAACTTAAAAATGTTAACATAACAAGATTTGTAGGGGTTAAGTAATTAAGGATACACTTAACCAATTTAACATGTTAGCTAAGACGAGATGGTCGGGTTAAGTTAATTAAGTTAACACTTAACCAATGCAACGTGTTAACTAAACTGATGGGTGGGGTTAAGTTAATTTGGACACTTAACCAACTTAACACGTTAACAAGACGAGATTTGTGGGGGTTAAGTAACTAAGGAAACACTTAACCACTATAACCTGACAAACGAGTAAGGTTAAGGAATACTTAACCAATTTGACATGATATAGGGGTGGGTTAAGTCAACATGAACCGCTAGACAACACTTAACCAATTTGATTTGATATATAGGTGGGTTAAGTCAACATGAACTACTGGATAACACTTAACCAAATTTAACATGACAAGTGAATGGGTTAAGTTAACTTGAATTGACTAATGATACTTAACCAATCGAACATAACGAGAAAGAGAACTAAGTAGTAAACCTTAGTTAAGAAGGCTAAGTAGTAAACCTTAGTTAAGAAAGCGAACGATTCGGGAAACTAAGTGGTAAACCTTAGTTAAGAGAACTATGTAGTAAACCTTAGTCAAGAGAGTCAAACACGAGAAGGAGCGAACGTCCGTCTGATCATGAAGAGGGCTCCAACGAATTGGGTTACGAAGCATGCAACTTCGAGGGGACGTGAGGATACTCTTGGTATCCCTCTGTGAGGCTGTAGATGATCCGCCTGGACTCACAGAGGTTAAGGCCTACGGTAGAAGAACAAAGAGTATGCCTTGGTTGCAATATAAGGCAACCTAAAGACTAGGATGGACCAGCGTGATCCGACGAGACCGGTTTGCCCTGTGATAGAAACTCATCGTCTACCTACCATCTTGAGTCAGTCGAGATACGTAAAGCGGAAAGGCAGTGAACTCCAAAAGACCATATACTTGCTATCTAGTTATCGGTGAGGATGGCCATAGGATAGTGGGGCATAGGGGGCCTGCGTATAGTTCTCATTCTGGTTTTTCAAGGGTGCCTTTCATTAGTTGAGGGAGGGGTCAAGTGGGACTATAGCCATTGGAAAAACAGACCTTAGCATCTGCATCGGCAGATATCGACCGAGTCCCGTGTTTCTTGATTTGCCCTGCCACGGGACTCGGGTCGCACATATAGAGGATATGTGCATTTAGACAGCGATAACGATTCGCGACACATACGTGGGAAAAGTCTAACAACATATACCACGCTAGGTAGTGTGTCCTAGACTAGGGTGCATCGTTCGACATGTAGCATAATCCCTAGTTGGACCTAGGTCGCATAAACCCTGAATGCCGAGAAGCATTCAATAGGTAGCATAAACCCTAGTTGGACTAGGTCGCGTAAACCCTGGTTGAATCTAGGAAGCGCTCGATAGAAAACCCTAGATTAAATCTAGGTAATAAATGGAATCCCCAAAATAGATGTACACCTGAAGGCAACCACAATTATGTGGATTGGGATCACGTTATCATATGATCATTTTATGTAGATTACTAGTTGGGACACTAGTTAGGTGGTGCAGAGATATAGTGTGGGGTGCGACAGTATATTCGGCTCTAAACTGCTTTAACTTAGTTTATGGTACTTTCCTATTTCCAGTTTATTCCTATCATGCCCTTTTTCTTATTCACATACTGAAGAGTCACTAGACTTACCAGGCTTTATGTCTGACTCAATTTTTCTTTCGTCTTCTTTTCTTTCGTTTTCCCCCCAGGTAGTCAAGGAGGGAACAACTTAGCTTAGTCTGGACCGTTATCCTTTTCCAAGCTTGAAGACTCTTGGATGCATCGCTTTGGGCTCTCTTTGCCACTGCTATGGTCAGCTTATGCTTTATTTGGGGAATATCATTGCTATTTTATGCTTCTTTATTTTATTGTGTAAGATAGATGCTCTGGTATTGAGAAATAATTATTTGTACAAACTATTTTATCAGTGAAGTAAAAGTTTTATTTTCCGCTATTTAACTTTGTCGTCTTTTACCTATAATGCTTCGCAGAACTTAGTGCATTCCCTTTGTGAGTGACACTAACGAATCTGGGGTGTTACATTTCCCATAACCGAGAGGATTGGCCAAATGGCCTACAGAGTTAAGCTCCCAGAAAATCTATCCGGTGTTCATGATGTTTCCCATCTCTCTCATCTGTGAATGTGCTTGCATGACACCGCGGTGGTTGTTGAGCCAAGTGTGTTGGAAGAAGTCGAAGTGGAACGGGAGCCGACAGTCAGGCGAGTCCCTACCTGTATTCTTGGATCGGATGTTAAGAAGCTGCGCAATAAGGACATCAAGTTGCTAAAGGTTGAACGGGGAGACAACCCAGAGGATGTGACTTCAGAAACCGAAGACAAGATTCGTGCTTCGTACCCTTTCCTTTTCGAGGGTATGTTCTTAACTCATTTTTCACAGTTTTATCAGTGCTTTTTTCTGTTATTTAAGTATATCTAGTCCATAGTATTTTTTCGACCTTTAGATAGGAATCCTATGGATGTAAACATATGTTTGAGACATGTTATGTTTGATGGATGCGAGTGGATGCAAGTGTTTTCTAGTGGTTGCCTGTGGATGCATATACACACACTAGGCACTAAGATCGGCTCAATCACTTTCATATTGCATACAGATGTGTGTGCATTTCTTTTCTATTATGGATGGAAATGGATGAGTTAGCATACAGATGTTGCATTTGGACGAATGAATAAGCACACATATAGAACTCACAAGTTATAATAGGATTATTTGCATACATATTGGATTCATGGCACTAACATACACTGCATTAAGGAGGTCAACTGAATCAGTAGACCGCCTGATTTTTCGCATTAGTTTTGGGATATATACACACATTGTTGCATATATTCATATAAGCATTAGAAGTGTTTAAGGACAATGGATGCCAGTGGTTGTTGGATGAGTAGATGGATGATGGTTGGCAGGATGTGCATTCTTTTCAAACTTAGAGATTTCGGGATGAAATCCTTTGAGTAGGGGAGAATGTAATACCTCGAATTTTAAACAACATTAAAGAGGGTAAATTAAATAATAATTAATTTAATTTTCACATTTATAGGAAACGGACTGCACCATTGCGTCAAATCTCGAAATTCTGGTCAAGATAGACATTTGGTTTGCGTAAAACGTACACTATATGAAGAAGTTGTGAGGGTTTTAGGTTTGTATACACGCAGAAATATTTATATATATATATATATATATATATACGCATGAGTCAGGGATGAGTCGGAACCTTATCCAAAACGTTCGAATTTGAAAAATTCGTCAGGGTGGCAAAAATCCCGCTATAGGAGGTCGATCCCCCTAGAGGGGTGTCGACACCGGGGTCGACCCCCTTAAGGGGTGTCAACCTAGGGGTCGACCCACCGACAGGGGTGTCGACACCCATAGGGTTGACGTGGCACTCGATTTCAAGGGGTCTGGCAGCTATATATATGTGTACTATTCTCCTATTTTCATCATTGCAAATCATGGAGGCCATATGCTGCCGGGATGTGAATTGAGACAGAACCGTTTTTTACAACGACATTCAACTTTGCAAATCAAATTCAGAAATTCGAGATCCGTTCTTTCTCAATTCTCTAAACCTAAAGCTGTGAGTTTCTAGTTGCTTTTAGGTTTAAATGGATAAAAGTAAATTGTGAAAGACTATGAATTAGATATGATGTAAACTATGAAACTATGTAATTGTTAAACCGTAGGCTATGTCATGACAGATCTATTTTTCTAGATCTAGTACAATTGTGGTTATTCTATTATGTCACCTATGTGGATCTTGTCTTGCAACTATATTGTGGTGAATGTAAATCTATTAAATTGGACAGTTGTAACCTTGGTTAGATCTAGTTCTTATGTAAATCACCCTTTCACTTGTCATATTATGGACAATTTGGATATGTTGTCAATTGGACATGTGAATTCATCTTTAGATTTAAACATGCTACTATGTCACCCTAATTATGCTAGATCTAAATAGTTGGACATCTAAACGGTTACTTTAGTTCTCATTATGCTTGCTTTGACATCATAGTAATTGCCACAAGTTCATCGGTTTTTATATGTCCACCCTATTACCATGCTAGCTTATACTTATGCCAAGTTATGTTGAAACTATCACCTTTGTCATATTCCCTTTTCATTGTTATGGCTAGGCTACTTTATAGCCTAAATGCCGCCAAAATACGTGCGAATACGTTAGTTAGGAAAGCGGGGAAAGGGATTAGAATTGGCATAATATTTATATGAATTGGGCATATAATTCAAATAGGAAAAAATGGAAATAATCACCTATAATGACATAGGTAGATTTGGATAAAATGGAATGTCTAGTAATTACAATTAGGAATTGTAATTGCACTTATGACACGAGGTTAGGTTGCATTAGTGGTGGAAGTCTGCCGGGACCCGACTGACATATCCAGCAACCACTAATGTTGAACCTAATGTGAGAGGTCTAAGTGCGCAAATACGAATCGGGCTTAGACATGAGGTGTAAAGGCCCGTAAATCCATACCAATTTGAGCTGACTAGTTACAACCCGAATGACACGAAATTACAAATCTTTAATAGAAAGAAATAAGAGGATGAGAAAGATAAGATAGAAGTAATAAAATAGAAGAATAAGAAGAACATCAGAATCTCATAGCGGAACGAATAAAACATAATGCTTCAAATATCTTTACAAAACTGTATATATACATACCAATCATTAGAGTACATCGTGTATCAGACACATCGGAAATAAACTCTGAATAACTAACGGAGAAGCCTCCTGCTTCCAGCTCTTGAACTCCAAGCGGAACTGAACCTGTAAATATACCCGGTCTGACCCGAGCACATTTTGATTTAAAACAAAATTCACCCGGATCAGCCTAGAATACTTTTAGTGGTAAATTCACAATAAACAACTTGTTTACTTTAGAAATCCTCTTTAAAAGAAAAGATAATAGTAAGACCGGGCCATACATAAACACAGACGGTTTTTACCTTAATATAACCCAAACCAATTTTGATATATAAAAATCCAGTGATATTATAATAGTGTCTATCATATCACAAATAAATAATCAACTAGTAGAACGCTTGTATCTCATGCTCTACATATTTATTATATAATAAAAAACCACATGGCGCTTATTGGAGAATGCATCCCAACAGACAAGGTATGGGATCACCTTCCGATCAGTTTACTCTAAAGGGTATACACTGGGGTTCAACTAGAACGTCTTGCACCCCGGCCACACATGACTGACCACTCATTTAGCTTGAGTGTATCGAATATATTGTCACCACAGTTGTTGGACATCCAACCGTAATCCAAAGATACAGAAACGAAAGGAAGAATAAATATGAATTTTCTCTAGATCGATGACAATGCACTCTGCTTGGGTACGACCCAACAAGCCATGCTGCCCGCCCGATTTCTGTCACTTCCCAGTTGATGAGGCTAGAGGCTACGTCTCTTCAGAATATTTGGCCACCCTTTACTTTGAATGCCACATCGTCAGATCCATCAAATCACTAATTGATGTCCACAAATACACTCTGGGTGTTAAACAAGAGAAGATGTCATCTCCGCCACCAAACTTGGTATGTTTGTAAAAATCAACGTACGTGACCCTAAGGAAATACTCTGTCAGACACTCGTCCATACAAATCATCCAGGAACATGATGAACCGAAGGCACTCTCCTACCGCATCCTTATATCGGAATCACCCCAAGGATCAGTAGCGAGTATTCTTGCAATCCGTAAATTCCAATCACGACAAAACCACAATATATCTCTTTTGTGTGGGAGCGACCCAAAGATTATAAGTAGTTCTTCCGTTTCATGAAGATCCACAGTCTTCAATGCTCTGTCTTCAATTATTGCAGTTCGTTACGAACGCAACGTTGGATCGAAGTGGTTTTGGGTCTAATTCCCATCCCGGTCTCTTCAAAACAACACGTCAAAAGGTCCAAAAGAATATTTCATTGATAGTCGGTATTTTAACTATCAATGCCAATAATATCATTAAGTAGATTGGCAGCTCAGACCCTTTGATAAAACTATTTCCATTAAATCATTATATCTTTATAATATCATAAAACCTTTCTTATTTTCTTTATCTGGGAAATATTACTTTATATTCTTCAAAATCCCCTTTTAACTTTACTCTGGGAAATATCTATGTATTATCCGCTTGATGGTATAACTCCAATCATTGATTCTCGTACGGCCAACACAACATCAAGCGATATTTAGTTATTATATAACCAAATTTGTTTTATTTACTCCGTCTTCAAATATTACTATGTAATCTGAATTCAAATAATTACTTTTATTTCCCCCTTCAACATAACCATTTCCACTTCTTTGGAAAACGTTCGTTATTTACTTATTTCGTAGAATAAGTGTATTTCATCCCATAATATTTCATTACACTTCAAATAGGGTCAAACGATGTTAAATTATACATTGTTTATTTTTAAACCAATCGTTTAATTATAATTTAAAACTTGTCATTGTTGCAATGTAATAAACTAATCCCAAATCCTTTACCATTCAAACTGATATTATCCCTCGATAATAGTGAAGTTGTTCAAGTTGGGGTATTCTAATTACCTCTCAGACCTTGATCGACAACGTTCTTATCTTAAGATAATAAAAGTTTCAATTCAAAAACCCATTATACTATTCCCATTTCCATTTACTATTTAATTTAAATATGGTTTTATAAACCATTTTCTTCATTTGAAACCCAACCCATTATTCTATTTCATTCTGCTTAATTCGTTAATTAAGTACACTATTTTCTAACCTTCGATTAGAATCTTTTTATCCTACTTCATTTATAACTTGATTTGTTATAAAATTCATTTACTGAATCTTTACGCAACTCCATCTTTTATCACTTATCATAACCTAACTGGTTTTAAATTCCAAAGCTATTTACCATCTTCGCTTTGTTTATACTTACCTTAATCAAATTATTAAGTCAACGTTCATATAAAAAGCATTCCGTTTTATTCCAACCTTTTGATCGACCTAGTTTACAAACTCGGCATTTTTATATTTCTCTTTACCTGATCTTACACTTGTTTTACTTCTTAAACGAAACAATTTAAAAGTAAATTACTTTTAATAACTTTATCATCTAATTTAAAGTAAAAATTGTTTTACTTCAATATTAACTAACAATTCATTATTAGAAATATTAACAATAATAATACTTTATTAAAATAAATAATTCAATAAACGACTTTAAACCGTAGTTAATTAAAGATAAATTAACTACGTAGAACACTCGTTAAATTTTAACGATGGATCATAGGACTATTAGATTTAATTAATCTAATATTCAATATTCATTAACCAATTGATTTCGTCAACTTAGAACCGTTAGCAACGGATTTATACTAGTCCACTTTTCTAAATTTATTAACACTTCATTAACTCGATGATACTTTTTAATTGTTTAAATAAACAATTATTCCAATTTCCTTAACCTGTCAGTTAATTATACTTTCTATTCATAAATCTTAATAACGACCTAAAAATGCATTATATATATAACGTTTAACAATTTCGGTAATCCATAATTATAAATATATATTTATAATCCTTTTATTTAAATAACCATTATTCGAAAAACTTCGATTCAGTTATAAAAATATAATTTATAACATTAAACTCCGCTAATTTGCCTAACGACAAAATGACATTTTTAAAACGATGGATATCAGGCCATCTGCTGCCAATTACTTAATCAATACTGTTTATTGATTAAAACACAATAATCATTGAATATAAATTCAACGATTAACATTCATTCAACCATCAATAATTCAAACATGTTATATCATCATTTGGGGGTAAATAATTCATGTGTGGGTAAAATGAATAATCAATAATATATATAATTTATTTGAGGAATCCAGTCGGATCCCTCCAACCTGTTCTTCCATGCATATCAGATCATAACATAATTTATAACAATATATGAAGCAATAATTTAAACTAAGTTATCTAATACGACATAAATAAAATGTCGACAATCAAACATTACACAACCACGGCATCCAAATATCCAAATTATGCTATTTACGGTGAATTATAGTTATCTATGAATTTAGCACATCATAGCAGTTCAGAAAAGTGTGAGAATTAACTCACCTTTATTTTCAACTGACGGTTCCAGCGTTTCTTCGTAAAATTTTAAACAATCGTTTAAAATTACACGGAATTCTAGCTGCTTCTGTTTCTGACCAAACCAGATCAACAATGTAGTACTCTTCACTGCGATTCCAACGAATCCAGTTTCACTGAATTCTGATATTATATGAACGTGCTACGCTTATTACAAGTTTATATAATTTAAATGATAATTAAAGTAAACTAATTATTAATTAATTATCCTTAAATAAATGTTTTACCCTTTAGTTTCGTCCACGTCATCAGCTGTTAAAAAAAACGCGTCTTCTACTTCTTTCTTCTTGAACCCGCTCATCATATCGTTCTCCCATTCCAGCCTTCGAACAAACAAACACCGCCACCAAATCTTACGCCGCCAACGCCTCTAGTCCACCTCTTGTTCCGTCCGCTCATTTCCACCGTAGACTCCGTTGAACCGCTAACCCGCCTTGCGTTTAAATTTCCAGCCGTTTAAATTTCCAGGCCACATATTTTTCTTGTTTAAAATCCATGAAGGGTCCAAAAACCATAAAGGCCAAGTCTCCATCTCTACTGTCTTTACTTCTCCACCAAACTCCATACATTCTTGCACCCCCACGCATCTATCCAACTCCACCAAGTTTACTGCCAACCTCCAACTATACTCTTTTTCCATGTTTATTTTATACCCTGCTGACAACAACCGCCCTCGACCAACACCCCGACTTCTAGGCCAATGAGGTGAAAACGTGCGAACACTTTACTACTCAAAATTGATCAAACACCGCTGCAAATTCCGTCCATCTTTCACAACTCAAATCTCGCCAGTCACCATCGCTTGTCAGCTTCGTAACTTCAAACAAAAATGTTGCAAAGATTTAGAAGCCTTCCCGCGCTTCCATGCACTTCTCATGTACACCTCATTTACATGCCATGCAGAACACTGCACCACAACTTCCCTGAACCTACTCTCCATTTTCCACGCTCACCCCTCACAAACACTACACCACAAGTCCACGACTTCTTACTGAAAGCACAAACCCCACGGTATTTCTCCACTAGTCCTTCCTGCACCATCTCGTGTTCGAACAGGACCGCACCTTGCTATCCAAAAACCATCGTGCCAAGGCCGGTGCGTACTCCACTAACCTCCAATCTAATCACCGGAACTGAGGCAGCACTAGATATCTTCGAATACCCGAAAACAGCATTACTCCAGTTTTTGAACCATAGAAGAATTAGACAATCAGTTTTTAGTTTTATTTTGATATGATTCTCTGGAGTTTTAGCTTTCTTTTTTTGTCTACTTATATTCTTTGATCGAATGATTTTGTCTGGGTGCAATGGGGAGTGGCCACACGGTTTTATAAAGGGAGTAGTTTTTATGATAATTACAAAGTCGTTTTCAAATGGGTATGGGGATTATTTTTCAATGGTATGGTTTGCTTGCTTCAATAGGACGAAATAGGTAATGGAGGAACATGCAGGCAACATTAGCTCCTATATATGTTTTGTTTTCATAGGCATACACATAAGGGTGATAAATTTCAACGTAGGTGAATGGGTTGGCTTACCCTGTAGAAGCTAGAAAGTAGAGTAGCTGCAAAAATTATGCGTAGAGTAGAAATTTCCCATTGTGCTCAGCACGTTTTGTATATATTATGGTTAAATTTTTAGGGTACCATACTATATGAACTTTTATCATTTAACGACCATTATCGACAAAAATAAAAGTACCGCTGTATCAACCAACGCCCCACGATCCCGAAAGTATAATAATATAGACTAGTTAACTCATATTGTGAAACCCGGAAATATTGATATTGGGTGCAAAATACTACAAATAAAAAGTTGCATATATAATTAATTAAAAATTACAGTAAAATTCTAAAAATTAAATTATAATTAAGCCTCAAAGGTTTTGTCCAGATTCGAAACCAATATTTAATTATATTAAATTATCGTTATGTTTTATAATCGATTCCATAGCGATTTTCTGAGATTTTTAATTGGACATATCTTAATATCTATACGATGGAATCTCGGTTTTTCTCTTTCCTTAGAAAATTATCATCTAATCGATTCCATAGGTTCTTGTTTTACTGAAATCCGATTTATATCGGATCCGGTATAACCAGTTGAAGTTTAAATCGTAAATTACGAACTACTACGCCATTTCGAGCTCGTTCTAATTTATTTATATTATATATAAATTCTAACTCCATTTTATATAAATAAATTCGATATAAAATCCATTTATATCACCAAATTAATATTTAAAACGAAATTTAATATTCGTAATTAATGTCCAAAAATCTGGGACGTTACATACCTTTCCCCTTACAAGAATTTTGTCCCCGAAATTACAAGTTAAGAAGAATGCTCCGAACTAGTTATTTTAAAATAATTTTATTTGAGTTATCATCAAAATAAATTTAAACTCTTTGAAATTTTCGAAAATTTCGCCAGCACCTCCTCTGCATGGTTCGATCGATACGACTACAACTGCCACTTTGGGCCTCAATTTCTCCAAAAGAAATCCAAACTAAACGACTACCCAACTCAGGTACAAATCAATCACCAACCAATAATATATTAAGGTTTACCTATTTGTCGGGCAACTCCATTCCAATTCCGACGTAATCATCTAACTGCTCTTCGTTATCCAATCTGCACTTCAATCTCTGTATCTAAATCGATTCCATAACCTTATGGAATCTGCACTTATCTCAATTTACACCACAAATATCAAACACGAGTTTGAACTTCATCTCCTAACTGATTTTACTCCCGATTCATTATACTGGAAATTATTTCATTGCTTTCAATTCCGTTCAATTCCTTATGAACAGTTAATAACTTCTATTCAACCAAACTAATATCCAAACAATCACAATAGACCATTAACTTGATCATTCAAATTAAATTAATTTATTTAGTTAAATTCAATTATTTAATTCCATTTAATCGAGTTAAATTTCTTTCCAGATCCAATTGGTTCAATTTTATTTTATAATTCTGTATCAGCTCTAACCATGTAAGTTAGATTCAAACATTCAAGTCATCGATTCCGAATGTTTACATACCATTCAATTAACATGAATTCTGTTTATAATTGTTTCTTAGCAATCCATTTGGATTTATTATACGTTCAGCTCATTTATTCAAGATTAGTTTCAATCAAATTTTATTCTTCAACCAGGCAATCAATCATTCAATCAAACAAGGCACAAACAACATAACCAAATCATTCTGATTTATTTTCACTTTAATATCCACTTTGATTCCAAATTAACTTCACATTGATGTTTTATTTTCAATTTTCATATCTGAAATTCCCATTTTGTTAAATCATTTCAATAATTCAATTTCATCCCAGATTATCTCTAATCCAATCTGATTTTATTTATCCTAGTTTAAGTTAAATTCCAATTTTATTTATCCACTTTTACCTTTTAAATCTTTTTAACTTCATAACTTAAATCTCAGAATTCAAATTCCAGGGTTTTATTCCAAATCAGTTTGAAATCGTATATATTTGCATATAATGATGGCAATTCAAAACATTTGAATTTTTTATAACTTATTTCTCAAATAATTCAAAAACAAAATCTTTGGCAGTAATCCGTCACTTAGAAACTCGAAAATGAACACCGATGATGTCGCGATCATTATCGGAATTATTTTCCAGCAACCGAAGTGAGTTCAATACTATATTACTTTCAAAAACTCATTTTTAACACTTTATTTCGAAATTACATCAAAATATCCTTTCAAAATGCTTGGAAAAATATTCCTAAATTCCCAGGATTTAAAATTCCATATATTAAATCCAATTTCATTTACAAACCTTTTTACTCAGTTAGGTAAAATCTTGTTATAATTTCCAATCGTTTACAAATCCTTACCATAGTTTTAAATTCCAAAGTTGATTTAAATTCAGATTTAGTTCATCTGATTTGTATTTTATACTTACATGAATTTCGATTGGTTATTTACATAACCAACCTAATTATGATCTTATTCGATTATAATAATGATCACACATCCAATATATTATAATAATCTCAAGATATATAGTCCTTTTATATCAAAATATATTTTGGGTAAAATTATTTCATTTACCCAGCTTTTAAAACAATGCCATGTCGAATTACTCCGTTCAAGAGTTTATAGTTTGCATTACCATATCGACCAGAATTCATAAACCACTCGACAGACCAAGCAACACAATATAAAACAGTTTTTATATCAATTTACAAATACGCGCTCAAATATATACACTCAAACTCAATCTAGGGTATTACTAACCCCATCTCTACTGAGTTACGCCACAGAGCCAAGTTAATCATTTAACCTTCAGCTTTGATACCAACTGTAAAGGCCCATAAATCCGTACAAATTTGAACTGACTAATTACAACCCCAATGACCTGAAATTACGAATCTTTAATAGAAAGAAATAAGAAGATGAGAAAGATAAGATAGAACTAATAGAATAGAAGAATAAGAAGAACATCAAAATCTCACAGCGGATCGAATAAAAAAATAATATTTTCAAATATCTTTACAAAACTATATATACATACCAATCATTAGAATACATCTTATATCAGACACAGCAGAAATAAACTCTGAATAACTAACGGTGAAGCCTCCTGCTTCCAGCTCTTGAACTCAACGCGGAACTGAACCTGTAAATATACTCAGTCTGACCCGAGCACATTTTGATTTAAAACAAAATTCACCCGGATTAGTCTAGAATACTTTTAGTGGTAAATTCACAATAAACAACTTGTTTACTTTAGAAATCCTTTTTAGAAGAAAAGATAATAGTAAGACCAGCCCACACATAAACACGGACGGTTTTTACCTTACTGTAACCCAAACCAATTTTGACATATCAAAATCTGGTGATTTTATAATAGTGTCTATCTTATCACAAATAAATAATGAACTAGTAGAGCGCTTGCATCTCACGCTCGACATATTTATTATATAATCAAAAACTGCATGGCGCTTATTGGAGAATGGATTCCAACAAACAAGGTACGGGATCACCTTCCGATCAGTGTACTCTAGAGGGTATACGCTTGGGTTCAACAAGAACGTCTTGCAACCTGACCACACATGACCGACCACTCATTTAGCTTGAGTGTATCGAATATATTGTCACCACGGTTGTAGGACATACAACCGTAATCCGAAGATACAGAAACGAAAGGAAGAACAAATATGAATTTTCTCTAGATCGATGACAATGCACCCTGCTTGGGTATGACCCAACTAGCCATGCTGCTCGCTCGATTTCTGTCACTTCTCGGTTGATGAGGCTAGAGGCTACGTCTATCTCTTCTGAATATTTGGCCACCCTTCACTTTGAATGCCACATCGTCAGATCCACCAAATCACTAACTGATGTCCACAAATACACTCTGGGTGTTAAACAAGAGAAGATGTCTTCTCCGCCACCAAACTTGGTATGTTTGTAAAAATCAACGTACGTGACCCTAAGGAAATACTCTGTCAAACACTCGTCCATACAAATCATCCAGGAACATGATGAACTGAAGGCACTCTCCTACCACATCCTTATATCGGAATCACCCCAAGGATTAGTAGCGAGTATTTCTTGCAATCCGTAAATTCCAATCACGACAAAACCACAATATATCTCTTTTGTGTGGGAGCGACCCAAAGATTATAAGTAGTTCTTCCGTTTCATGAAGATCCACGGTCTTCAATGCTCCGTCTTCAATTACTACAGTTCGTTTCGCACACAACGTTCGATCGAAGTGGTTTTGGGTCTAGTTCCCATCCCGGTCTCTTCGAAACAACACGTCAAAAGGTCCAATAAAATATTTTATTGATAGTCGGTGTTTTAACTATCAATGCCAATAATATCGTTAAGTATATTGGCAGCTCAGACCCTTTGATAAAACTATTTCTTTTAAATCATTATATCGATTTAATATTGTTATAATATCATAAAACCTTTCTTATTTCCTTTATCTGGGAAATATTACTTTATATTCTTCAAAATTCCCTTTTAACTTTACTCCGGGAAATATCTGTGTATTATCCGCTTGATGGTATAACTCCAATCATTGATTCTCGTATGGCCAACACAACGTCAAGCGATATTTAGTTATTATATAACCTAATTTGTTTTATTAACTCCGTCTTCAAATATTACTATATATCTGAATTCAAATAATAACTTCCATTTCCCCCTTCAACATAACCATTTCCACTTCTTTGGAAAACGTTCGTTATTTACTTATTTCATAGAATAAGTGTATTTCATCCCATAATATTTCATTACACTTCAAATCAGGTCAAATGATGTTAAATTATACATTGTTTATTTTTAAACCAATCGTTTAATTATAATTTAAAACTTGTCATTGTTGCAGTGTAATAAACTAATCCCAAATCCTTTACCATTCAAACTGATATTATCCCTCGATAATAGTGAAGTCATTTAAGTTGGGGTATTTTAATTACCTCTCAGACCTTTATTGACAACGTTCTTATCTTAAGATAATAAAAGTTTAAATTCAAAAACCCATTATATTATTCCCATTTCCATTTACTATTTACCATCTTCGCTTTGTTTATACTTACCTTAATCTAGTTATTAAGTTAACGTTCATTTAAAAAGCATACCATTTTATTCCAACCTTTTGATCGACTTAGTTTACAAACTCAGCATATTTATAATTCTCTTTACCCGATCTTACATTTATTTTACTTCTTAAATGAAACCATTTAAAAGTAAATTACTTTTAATAACCTTATCATCTAATTTGAAGTAAAAACAGTTTTACTTCAATATTAACTAACAATTCATTATTTGAAAGATTAATAATAATAATACTTTATTAAAATAAATAATTCAATAAATGACTTTAAACCGTAGTTAATTAAAGGTAAATTAACTACTTAGAACACTCGTTAAATTTTAACAACTGATCATAGAACTTTTAGATTTAATTAATCTAATATTCAATATTCATTAATCAGTTGATTTCGTCAACTTAGAACCATTAGCAACGGATTTATACTAATCCACATTTCTAAATTTATTAACACTTCATTAACTCGATGATACATTTTAATTGTTTAAATAAACAATTATTCCAATTTCCTTAACCTGTCGGTTAATTATACTTTCTATTCATAAATCTTAATAACGACCTAAAAATGCATTATATATATAACGCTTAACAATTTCGGTAATCCATGATTATAAATATATATCTATAATCCTTTTATTTAAATAACCATTATTCGAAAAACTTCGATTCAGTTATAAAAATATATTTTATAACATAAAACTCCGCTAATTTGCCTAACGACAAAACGACATTTTTAAAATGATGGATATCAGGCCATCTACTGCCAATAACTTAATCAATACTGTTTATTAATTAAAACACAATAATCGTTGAATATAAATTCAGCGATTAACATCCATTCAACCATCGATAATTCAAACAGGTTATATCATTATTTGGGGGTAAATAGTTCATGTGTGGGTAAAATGAACAATCAGTAATATATATAATTTATTTGAGGAATCCGGTCGGATCCATCCAACCTGTTCTTCCCTGCATATCAGATCATAATATAATTTATAACTACATATGAAGCAATAAATTAAACTAAATTATCTAATACGACATAAATAAAATGTCGACAATCAAACACTACGCAACCATGGCATTCAAATATCCAAATTATACTATTGATGGTGAATTATAGTTATCTATGAATTTAGCACATCATAGCAGTCTAGAAAAGTGTGAGAATTAACTCACCTTTATTTTCGACTGACGGTTCCAGCATTGCTTCGTAAAATTTTAAACAGTCGTTTAAAATTACACGGAATTCCAGTTGCTTCTGTTTCTGACCAAACCAGCTCAGCAGTGTAGTACTCTTCACTGCGATTCCAACGAATCCAATTTCAATGAATTCTGATATTATATGAACGTGTTACGCTTATTTCAAGTTTATATAATTTAAACGATAATTAAATTAAACTAATTATTAATTAATTATCCTTAAATAAATGTTTTACCCTTTAATTTCGTCCACGTCGTTAGCTGTTAAAACAAAAACGCGTCTTCCACTTCTTTCATCTTGAACCCGCTCATCAAATCGTTCTCCCATTCGCGCCTTTGAACAAACAAACACCGCCACCAAATCTTATGCCGCCAACGCCTCCAGTCAACCTCTTGTTCCATGTGCTCATTTCCACAGTAGACTCCGCCTGAACTGCTAACCCGCCTTGCGTTTAAATTTCTAGCCGTTTAAATTTCCAGGCCACATATTTTTCTTGTTTAAAATCCATGAAGGGTCCAAAAACCATAAAGGCCAAGTCTCCATCTCTACTGTCTTTACTTCTCCATCAAAAGCCATATATTCTTACACCCCCACGCATCTATCCAACTCCACCAAGTTTCCTGCCAACCTCCAACTATACTCTTTTTCCACGTTTATTTTATACACTGCTGACAACAACCGCCCTCGACAAACACCCCGACTTCTAGGCCAATGAGGTGAAAATGTGAGAACACTTTACTACTCAAAATCCATCAAACACCGCTGCAAATTCCTTCCATCTTTCACAACTCAGATCTCGCCAGTCACCATCGCCTGTCAGCTTCAGTAACTTCAACCAAAAATGTTGCACAGATTTTGA
Organism: Allium sativum; assembly: GCA_030737875.1. Classification (NCBI taxonomy): domain Eukaryota; kingdom Viridiplantae; phylum Streptophyta; class Magnoliopsida; order Asparagales; family Amaryllidaceae; genus Allium; species Allium sativum. Next base: position 49,144,091 of record CM060912.1, on the reverse strand, counting down.
AGCCTTCCCGCGCTTCCATGCACTTCTCGTGTACACCTCACTTACACGCCATGCAGAACACTGCACCACAACTTCCCTGAACCTACTCTCCATTTTCCACGCTCAACCCTCATAAACACTGCACCACAAGTCCACGACTTCTTACTGAAAGCAAAATCCCCACAGTATTTCTCCACTAATCCTTCCTGCACCATCTCGTATACGAAGAGGACTGCACCTTGCTATCCAGAAGCCATCGTGCTAAGGCCGGTGTGTAATCCATTAACCTCCGATCTAATCACGGGAACTGAGGCAGCACTGGATATCTTCGAATACTCGAAACCAGAGTTACTCCAATTTTTGAACCATAGAAGAATTAGACAATCAGTTTTTAGTTTTATTTTGATATGATTCTCTGGAGTCTTCGCTTTCTTTTTTTTTTACTTGTATTCTTTCATCGAATGATTTTGTCTAGGTGCAATGGGCAGTGGCCACACGGTTTTATAAAGGGAATGGTTTTGAGGATAATTACAAAGTCGTTTTCAAATGGGTATGGGGATTATTTTTCAACGATATGGTTTGCTTGCTTCAATAGGACACAATAGGTAATGGAGGAACATCCGGGCAACATTAGCTCCTATATATGTTTTGTTTTCATAGGCATACACATAAAGGTGATAAATTTCAATGTAGGTGAATGGGTTGGCTTACCATTTAGAAGAAAGAAAGTAAAGTAGCTGCAAAAATGAGGCATAGAGTAGAAATTTCCCATTGTACTCAGCACGTTTTGTATTTATTATGGTTAAATTTTTAGGGTACCGTACTATACGAACTTTTATCATTTAACGTTTGCTATCGACAAAAATAAAAGTACCGCTGTATCGACCAACGCCCTACGATCCCAAAAATATAATAATATAGACTGGTTAACTCATATTGTGGAACCCCGAAATATTGATATAGGATGCAAATACTCCAAATAAAAAGTTGCATATTTAGTTAATTAATAATTATAGTAAAATTCTAAAAATTAAATTATAATTACGCCTCAAAGGTTTTGTCTAGATTCGAAACCGATATTTAATTATATTAAATTATCATTATGTTTTATAATCGATTCCATAGCGATTTTCTGAGACTTTAAATTGGACATATCTTAACATCTATACGATGGAATCTCGGTTTTTCTCTTTCCTTATAAAATTATCATCTAATCGATTCAAGAGGTTCTTGTTTTACTGAAATCCGATTTATATTGGATCCGGGATAACCAATTGAAGTTTAAATCGTAAATTACGAACTACCACGCCATTTCGAGCTCGTTTTAATTTAATTATAATAAATATAAATTCGAACTCCATTTTATATAAATAATTTCGATATAAAATCCATTTATATCACCAAATTAATATTTAAAATGAAATTTAATATTCGTAATTAATGTCCAAAAATCTGGGATGTTACACGAGTTTAGACCCAACAGTGGAATAAGACTGCCCAGACTCGACCGACATATCCGGCATCCACATGTTGTAGGCCTGATGTGGGAGGTCTACCCCGTTATAACCATAATTGGACATGGTAATGAATTGGATTACTTAACCTAATTTAATCCATAGGGATTGTGTGATTATGAACTTAAGTTAGGGTTAAGTAAAATGGAATGGATAGTGGGTGGGTTAAGCAAGTTTGGGTAGGCGGGTAATATTTATATATAGGCCCACAAACTTAACCTAATAAGGTTATGTCATTAAAGACACCTAGTGGTATACATAACCAGAGGAGATAATAATAAAGTTATGTAATTAAAGACACCCTTTAGGGTAAGCATAACTGGTATAGGACTATGTAATTGAAGACACATACAGGTATACATAGTCAGGGAAAAATTTAGTGGGGATACAAGACAAAGGGGAGAGCTTGTATTTGTGTGGGACCCATTTTAGTCAGTAACCCGGAGTAGGTATCAAATAAAGAACTCCGTACTAGGGGGAGAAGAGGCACGCTTACTGATTGATTATAAGAGATCCAAACGAGAGAACGGTGTGGGCGGCTCAAACCAACCGGACCATGTGCGTGCATGAGCCGGGCAGAAGGGGATAAGACGACCGTGACACCAGTAGATATGGTTGTGCACATCTTGGGAAATGAAGGGTTGCCACTTTATGAAGTGATACCTCGTACTATGGGGCCAGCACAGGGTATCTACAGAGTAGAGAGCCGATCGATTAGATTAGTGGTTAGGGTACATTTGGACATGTGCCGTATGCCTATCGCATTATAGTGAAAGGGATCATCTCATTCTGGTTATACTAGTAATAGTGCAGAGTAATCATTAGTGAAGCATATACACCTCACCCTGTCTGCCTTGTCACACCTGCCAAATATGTAGTGATTTCTCTTGCCCACTTTATATGCCTATCATGTTACTTTTACTTATTTATTAGCTAAAAGTAACTAGACACACCAGTCTTTATGTCCGACCCCTTTGTTTCTCCTTCTTTCTTCCGTTTACCCCCTCCAGGTTCTCAGGGAGGAAACACTCAGGCTTAGTTAGGACTCAGATATCATCTTGCTAGGAGCTACCTCTGATGTATGGCTCAAGTTCTTGTCTCTACTATTGCTTAACTCTTTTGTTTGGGGAATTATGCTTTTTATTTACTTATGTACTCTGATGGTGCAAGACAGAAGTTATTTTATTGTAAAGGTTTTTGTGACTTACGGTATTGTAGAAAACGATATTATGATTTATGTTTGAAATAAAAATTTAAATTCCGCTGCTATCTTATTTAAGTCTGTCTTGAATTAAAATGTGTCAGTTTTCCTATAACGCTTCACGAAACTTAATGCATTCCCTTAGTAAGTGATATTAACAGACGTGGGGTGTCACAAGTGTTGCACATCACAGCACAATAATTCCAACCGCAACACTGCATTCATGTCTAATGCAACAACATATGAATGTTGTCGCAGAAGATCAAAGAAAGCATTGCTTTCGCCACACTTTTCATGCAACACACACAAATTAGTGCCGAATATGCCCATTTTTGTAGTAGTGGGATATCGCTTGTTGTTGTAATAAAAAATTGATCACAACACTCCAAGGTGTTTAAGCAACACTTCACAAAAGTAAGATTTGAAAAAATGGAGCCATGAAATATAAAAGTAAGTAAAAACGCGGTAATTTTAGAGTGGTTCGGATTAGAGTCGGCCTACGTCCACTATAGAAGCTATTTTCATTATCATAGAAGGATTTACAAAGTACAACGCTTCATTCATTACACTCATTTCACTCATTTATAATGATCTCTTTTATTTTCTCTCTTTTAAAATGATATTCTCGACTTTTCTCTCTTTTTGCCCTAGATTTCACTTGAATTCATGAAGGAATCAGTAAGATATCTTGCTTTTTTATGCTTTTTGAGTAGATCTTCAACCACTTGAACATTTAGATCATCTTCTTTGGTTCCATAATGATTATGTGTTAGATCTAGGCTTCAGAGAGAACTAATGGAGGTTAGAGAGGTTTAGAGTGGTGGAGAAATGAAAACGGCAGCCCTTCGGTATGGAAAAATCGGTCCCTTGAATGGTGGATAAGTAGGGGTACTTATAAGTGGAATTTGGAGGGAGTGGAAAAGCTAAAATTTATGTGTGCAAGCTATGGTCGGTCGCAAACATAATTACAAAAATACCACTGGGCAGCTGGCAATGGTTGGCATGCACTATATTTGCACAAGACCCATAGGTGAATCATCCATCGGTGCACGACCCATAGGTGCACGACCCATTGGTGCACGACCCATTGGTGCAGGACCCATAGGTGCACGGCCCATAGGTGCACGACCCATTGGCGCAAACCTATTGGCGTATGACCCATAGGTGCAAGACCCATAGGCGCATGATCTATAGGCGCAAGACCCATAGAGGCATAACCCATAGGGTAACGACATGTCCGACCCATAGTACCATTAGAATGTTGACCCATTTTTTAGGCTTAGATCCAATCTATCAATATGCGCATGATTTTTAGTGGACAAACATTTGCCCCTCGAAGTTTGTAATTTTTTGTTGTATAAAAATTGCAAGCTTCGAAGTGACTTATTTTAGTGCCTTTTGATAGATTGCAATCTAATTTACATGGTTCGACATCATCTGTCTTAGCACGGATTGGAATACACATACAATATCATTGCATGTGTGTTTTATTTTTGTATATGGGTCAGAATATTTATTACACTATTAATTGGACATAAAATAAAAAATTTAATGGGCCAAGCACACACACGATGGGTCAGAACAACCCACTTAGACATTGCCTCATATATCACTCTTGGGTCGGTAGCTTTTCCATTATCCCACTTTCTTAATTAGAAAACACTTTAATGGTGGCTGCCCTCCTTTGAAATATTCTTTTGCACAAACTTTGTTGTGCTAATAGACGCTTCAGTTTTGAATTCTAGCATTTTTCGTTGATGACGTCGTGCCAATGTGTGAATTCCCCAGTTTTAACTTGGGATCGAGTACGTAAAACAAATGAAATTTGCGATGAACTGGTCATGCTCGATTTTTAATGAAATGGTTGTGGCCAATTCACGCTGAATTGTTTGTTTAACGAACTTGTCTTGCCACTAAATTTCTATCGAAGCAACATACACTTTTTAAAGCGAATGACGATCGTGTCATTTTCCACTGCTAAAACTATCTTGTAACAATAAAAAACATTGCACATTTTTGGGCGAATATTTTATTATCAACTGCCCATATCGAAAATAGATTAGTCAGTTAAAATTTTTAATTGTGGCGAATTTTTATTTTGAATTGAATGATGTGTCTACACAGAACTGTTTTATTCAATGGTTTATTACTCGTCAAATATCATATGCACAGACACAACATTCTTATACGAATTCGCGTTGACGCTTAAGATGAACTAATCGACAAAAGCCAACTGTGGATTTCGGCCTTCGTTATTTTAATGACTTATATAATCTTGCACAACTTTTCGCACTTTGGAAATGCATACTTGTGATTTATTTCCTGCTTTCTCTTGGGGACGCTTTCTATATCCTTGTTCCCCCACTCAAGGAGGCCTTTGCATTAAGTGCCCCCGCTCGAGGAGGACTCATATTTTGTGCCCCCGCCTGTGCAGTTAAAGCGCTCAACGGATCTAATGCGGTGGAGGCGCAAAAAGTTGCAGTGGGGATAAAGCAAGGAAATAACAAGATATAGTGGATGAGTCTAAAATAGCATATAAAATTTGTATTTATTTCTTTTACATATATATAAATGATAAATAAATGGAAAATTAACATTCAACTTATTTATAATTAGTACATTCTTAATTTAAATAAAAGCGTAAGCAAATATATATATATATATATATATATATATATATATATATATAAGTGTAAACTTTTATTTAGTTTGACTAAATTTAATTTAATATTATATTATTTTATATTCTGAAATATATATGTTTAAAATTATATTTGTGAATAATTTATGATGCATAAATGTCATTTTACTTCATTTTTCTTATAGAAGATATAGCGGAAATAGCGGAATATAACTGAAATAAGGGGATATATTGAGAATATCGAAATATAGCGGGGCTTAAAGCGGAAAGGCTATTTCAGAGGCTATTTGGAAATAGCGTAGCGTTAGAATCCCACTACACGATATAATTGGGATATGGTGGGGTAATAGCGGGGAATAAACTGCACAGGCCCCCATTACGGGAGGTCTTATATTTTGTGCCCCCGCTAGGGGAGGTTTTATATTTTGTGCCCCCGCTAGGGAAGGACTTATATTTTGTGCCCTCGCTAGTTGAGGACTTATATTTTGTTCCCCCGCTAGGGGAGGTCTTATATTTTTTGCCCCCGCTATGGGAGGACTTATACTTTGTGCCCCCGCTATGGGAGGTCTTATATTTTGTGCCCCCGCTAGGGGAGGTCTTATATTTTGTGTCCCTGCAAAGGGAGATCTTATATTTTGTGCCCCCGCTAGAGGAGGTCTTAAATTTTGTGCCCCCTAACTTATATTTTGTGCCCCCGCTAGGGAAGGTCTTATATTTTGTGCCCCCGCTAGGGGAGGTCTTATATTTTGTGCCCCTACTAGGGAGGACTTATAATTTGTGTCCTCGCTAGGGGAGGACTTTTGTTGTTGCACCTTTTCTCGGGGTAGGCGCAAGTTCCTTTATCGGATGCTTGACTTGGCAGGCTATCTCAATTAAGAAACCGGGGCCTTGGATCTCTCATTCGGGAAAGTGCCCCTTCAACAAAAGTTACAACCCTTTGGTTTGTTTGTCGCAGTGCTTGCTCGTGGTTTGAATCTTTACGACTCTTCCCATTCTCTTTTCAAGGCAATTGCTTTTTATTTTTGCATTTGCGCATGTTGATATTCACCGCATTTGGCGCTTGAACCAGTGTTGTTGGAGTCGCTATGTTTTGTCAGATTCTTAAGGAACAAGCGCTCAGCGGTTAGCCTATAATATAAAATCATCTATAAGCAAATTTTGATTTGACAATTATTTTGCAAGTAATAGATCTATTCAGGAAAATATGCTTTTAGTCATAAAACTAATGTCTATTACAATGTTTGTAAAATATTACAGACTGTTTTACAAGAATTTTGAAACATAACATGAAGTAAAGCATGAAGTAAAACACGAAATAAATTTGTGGCAATGATGATCGCTTATTCCAAGCCATTAAAATTGGAGCACCACCATTGGTTATCAGTTGATCATTTGCCTCAAATTGGTTTCAGTGGGAGCTACGTTGCTTGGATCAGATTGACCATTTGATGTCTCTTGCCCTTGGGGAGTTGTAGAAGGATTTGTAGCTTGTGGATTCTTTACATATTGTTGCAACCTGATTTTCCAGATCAATTCCTCAATGAGGTTCTTCAAGCGTCGGAATTCATTAGTATTATGCCCAGGTTGACTGTGAAAGCGACAGAATTTTGCAGAATTCGCAGCTCTCTTAGAAATACTCAGTGATGGTGGATTTGGATAGTGTTCAGTATCATTGGTGGCATGGTAAATGTTTTCGGAGTATTATTTATAGGGGAGAATTTAGCGGGGGTAAAGAAGCAAGTGTTCTTGCCATCTCGATTATCTTTCCCGTCGTTTCCTCTCTTTTGACCTCTGTGATTCTTCTGATTGTATTGAGTAGCAAAATTTTTTGGGATCTTCAAGAAGTTGGTTAAGATCAATAATCTAAAGAGGCACAGGATTATTGTCCACTCTCATACACTCCTCTACTTTTTTATAGAATTTTTCAAGTGTGTTTGGTTCTTTGTTTTTAATCTATCTACCGAATTCGCTTTTCTCATCTATGGCGCCAATTAGAGACATTAAGATCATGCGGGGCTTAGGATTCCCCACCTTGGACAAAGAAGTGTTGAACCACTTGAGGAAAGCTTTTACAGACTCGCCAGGATTCTGTTACATTGATGTCAGAGAAGTAACATCCTTAGCCTTTGTAGCTTGCATCATAAACTACTCCTTGAATTTCAGAGTCAAATCAACAAATCGGTCAACAAACTTGGGCGGCAACCTTATGAGCCATAATGATGCGACACCTCTAGATAAAGAGGGAAGCACAAGCACTTGATCTCGTCTGTTGCCTTGGCTTCATTCATATGTCATTCATATTTGTAAAGGAAGTGATTCGGATCAGCAGTCCCATTATATGGAGGCAGAGTAGGATGAGTGAACTTTTTAGGGAACTCCTCTTTGCGAATCCTTTTAGTGAACGGATTTTTGTTAGGGGAGAAGTCCCATTCTATCTCACTGTCATTGTAGGCCATGCTATCTTTCATGATTTTCTTTATCTTATCTGCGATATACTCTTCCGAGTTGTGTCATTCCGCGGAGCGAACTTCGATCTCTTTACTAGATGCCTGTCTTGGTGAGCGATCGCGATTAGAGGATCTAGGTCTTTTACCTCCACTATGAGGAGATGCCCCATTGGCGGGACTAGCAACTCTTTGAGTATTTCGATCGGAATGAAATTTAGAATTCAGCTTGGAGCCTTGGACATCAGCGTTTCCTTTGTCACTTTCCCATCCATCAAGCCCTTCCATGTTATCATTACGATGATGATCAGAGGCTGACGAATTCGCGTTCTCTTCAAGGTTCATGTGAACCTTTTGAGGAGGAGCAGGATTCGCTTGTGCATTCATCTTATCAATAAGAGCTTGATTATCATCCAACAAAGCTTTATTTGAAGCCTTCATCCATTGATTTAAGCTGGCCACAACAACATCTAGCTCAGCTTTGGTTACTCGAACTCCACCTATCGAGTTTTCTCCAACTTCAAAGTGGTTGGTTAGTGGTGTTTCCTCGTTAGCAACGTTGTCGGGTTTTCCAACGATTTTGCTTGTAGTCTTTTTTGACTTTTCCATTATTTTGGACAAGGCTTTAAACTTTGAAGAGAATTCGTCAATTGGCCTGGATCTTAGATTTGGATAATCTATCGCAGAAGCAGGCTTCAAATTTCACTGTCTCTGCAAAGCACGTAACCTTGCGGTCATGGGTTCGAGCCCCACGATGGGCACCAAAAATGTTGCAATCAAAAATTGATCACAACACACCAAGGTGTTTGAGCAACACTTCACAAAACTAAGATTTGAAAAAATGGAGCCATGAAATATAAAAGTAAGTAAAAACAAGGGAATATTGGAGTGGTTTGCCTAGAGTCGACCTACGTCCACTATAGAAGCTATTTTCATTATCATAGAAGGATTTACAAAGTACATCGCTTCATTTATTACACTTATTTCACTCATTTATAATGATCTCTCCAATTTTCTCTCTTTTAAAATGATATTCTCGACTTTTCTCTCTTTTTGCTCTAGATTTCGCTTGAATTCATGAAGGAATCGGTGAGATCTCTTGCTTTTTGATGGTGGTTGAGTAGATCTTCAACCACTTGAACATTTAGATCATCTTCTTTTGTTTTATGATGATTTTGTGTTAGATCTAGGCTTGAGAGAGAATTAGTGGAGGTTAGAGAGGTTTAGAGTGGTGGAGAAATGAAAATGGCAGCCCTTCGGGGTGGAAATATCAGTCCCTTGAATGGTGGAGAAGTGGGGTATCTATTGGTGGAATTTGGAGGGAGTGGCAAAGCTAAAATTTATGTGTGCAAGCTATGGTCGGTCACAAAAATAATTACGAAAATGCCACTGGGCAGCTAACAATAGCTGGCATGCACTATATTTGTGCAAGACCCACAGGCGCAGGACTCATAGGTGCACGACCCATAGGTGCACGACCCATAGGTGTGAGACCCATTGGGGCACCACCCATAGGTGCAAGACCCATAGGTGCACGACCCATAGGTGCAAGACCTATAGGTGCAAGACCGATAGGTGCAAGACCCATAGGTGCATGACTCACAGGCGCAAGACCCATAGGCGCAAGACCTATAGGCGCATGACCCATAGGCGCAAGAACCATAGGAGCATGACCCATAGACGCATGATCCATAGACGCATGACCCGTAGGCGGATGACCCATAGGGTAATGACATGTCCGACCCATCGTACCATTTGAATGTTAACCCATTGTTTAGGCTTAGATCTAATATATCAATATGCACATGATTTTTAGTGGATAAGCACTTATGCACTTCATGTGAAAGAAATATTACTAAATATCTTCAACTTGTGTTGAATTTTTTGACAAGATAAAATTTCTACTCATAGATCTCACTTATATTGGGAGCCATCAGTTACTTTTCTAATTTGAGGATTTATTTGATTTTAAATTGAGTAGATGGCATGCATGAATAAATTCATGCCCCCTACTGCATGAACAGTGCAATTCAATGCTTAAGGAAGACTATATATGCATTCCATTTCACATTAAAACACATAAATATTAAGACTAAGATTAAACATCTATAATGGTAACAAAAAACAACTGCTTACTAAAGGTATGTATAGGCAATATGCAAAAAACTAAGGACAATTTTTTTTTTTCAACAAGATAAAATTAAGGCAAAAAACAACTATTTTATCACACCAGTACTAAATGAGTTGGAGAGATTTCAGAAACTTACATATACCTCAAACCAATAATATCATATAGCAAACAAACCAGTGTAAATAATAAGCAGATATTTGTGATCATCTGATATAGAGTTCGACAATAATCCAAACTTAAAATAAAAAAATTGAATTGCTAACAAATATATACGTACTGTATTTGCAGACTTTTTTCTAATTAATAAAAATTCTATTTTGTGGGGCCATACTAAATCTAACAGCTTACAACTCTTGAATGGATCTACATATGCATGAATTAAGTATCAATTTATAAAGTGAGATCTGATAGTCATGTTCCGCTTCAATACCTAGATAAAGGATTGACATAAACTTAAAGGGGGAAAATCGATCTTTTTGTTCAATCTACCTTTTTGTTCAAGGAAAACAACGGCTTAATCAAATAATGCCTAAAATCGATGGACGGTTGAAGAATCAATGCGGAATGAACTCCGTAGACAACCAGAGGGAAGGGAGCAAACCAGGAATCGATGCAGAATGTCGAAAGGAGGGAATTCATGGAATTACATTTTTTGAAATGGATTTTGTCGAAGGGAGGGAATGAATTAGAGGGAAGCATTAAATTAGAGGTAGAGTGAAAATTAGATTTTGTGAAGAACCTGAAAAGCAAATTTCAACGGCCAAAATTAGGAGGGAAGGATAAAACATAAGGCGGCCAAAATTTATGCCCTATTATTTGCTATTGCATGACAACTATGTCATGGTTTACTTTTTAAAACAATCACTTAATTGTTATTGCATTGGTCAATGTCATGGTTTAATGTTCAAAGTAATGGTTTATCCCAACTAACGACTAGCATACTTAACTATTGCAAGTTGAATTATCATGCAATCTTTGCTTGCTATCAATATATTATTTTCTTGTAGTGGCATACACACATAAATATACTCGTACCTTAACATGTATTTTTATTTGAGTTCATAAAACAAAAGATATCAAGTTGAAGTTCTAGCATGCTAAACAATATTCATTTTTGAAGTCAGTTTCTTTCTCATGAACTAATGGGTGTGACAAAAATGATTGTGACATGAACTAATGGGTGTGACATTTAGCCGATCTCAAATGTTAATAGTCTATTATCGTTTGCCTTTTAGTTGATAGTACAGGTCATGGTTATCTAATACCTGAATCCTCATCTTCGGAGATTTACCAGTGATATGATAATGTGAAGTCCATGCTAAATACTTTCAAGTTGCTTTATATATATTTTTGTTCAGTAATGCCAATTAGATTGATATAAGGTCATATAGTGGACAAAATCAAAAGATCGAAAATGACCTTGAGCTATTAGTGTGCCTCGTATTCTTACTTGAATCAAGGTATTAATTTTCATTTTGTACTTCAACTGCTCCATTAGTTTTCTTTATTTAGCTATGTTGTGTAAGTGTGCTGAATATGTCTCATCATTTTTTTATTGCTTTACTGTGTCATATATCATGTGATCCTACAAAGTCATACAAATTGAACATGTATGTAATTCTTAAAAAGTGAACTTATATATTTTCATTCCCATACCATAAACGCACCTGCACTAGCACATTAAAGTAGGCAATGACATACACCTACACATGAAAACTAAATAATAACCTCCTGTTTAAAAATATAACTAAAAGGAAACACCATTCTGTCATTTGTATTAACTAAATTTTATAAAAATTAAGCAAGTTTTCAGGTGTTCATCACAAGTCATCTCAGCTCTGTTCGCTCCTCAAAGCCAAAATCTCCATCTACATCACTAGGTATAATGTCTTCACCTTCATTCCCCGCAACCTCAATGAGTAGCTCCTTTAGCTCCCGCAATTGCATTTTGTCGAGGGAAGCCAATGTCGTAGCCACAGTCGCCATAGTCGTCCGCCTCCGTGACATCGCATCAATATGCCATAGCCTCCGCCTCGCTGGCCCTCTGTAGCCGTAGTCACAACCCTGTTAGCCTTACTAGCCGCCCTGAGCAAGCCACATTGTTGTACCCAAAGGCATATCCATAGGAAAGCAGTAACATACTAAGTAACATGTACTTCAGTGTAACAACCAGAATTCTACGCAATGGAGGATCGTAGAATATTTATTTCTCATACGAAGTCGTATGGTCATGTAGAGTTGGGGAACGACTATTGGGGTCATTTATCATGTTCATGATTTTTGCCGATTTTTAAATGACCGTTTTGCCCTTAGCTGATTTTGTTTCGTCCATAACTTTTGATTGGAAAGGAGTTTTGACCTGAAACCACTTCCATTGGCTTCAAATGACGGTTTACCTTTCGTAGAGTGGTCACATGTGAAAAATGGACTTACCGTTTGGGAGATATGGCTAAAATAAGGTTTTAAAGGTGAAAAACTGCATAACCGGGCCAAATAGGTTGGTTGGTAATTGGGCCCATGACCCATTTCGGGACTAGGGTTATGGGAGGGCTGAAATGAGTTAGAGTTTCATTCCATTTCAGTTTTCTAGCCTCCACTTACTTCTAAGAAACCCTAATAATGGCCTCCAACCACTAAATCACCTCCAAATCACTTGCAACTTGAAGATTGGGATTAGCAACATCAAATCAAGGGAGATCTTCACCAAATCAAGAATAGAGCTGATGTTTTATGTTGGTATTCGCGCCATATCAGAGATTTATTTTAGATCTAAGGTTTATTTGTGGCTAAGGTGAGTGATTAGCTTGCATTCACACTAATTATGGATAATTAGGGCTAATTAGTGTTAATTAGCAAATTTATGCATGTTAAAAATCTAGAAAAATATTTACAAATTCTTAAATGATGTTTTAGACCTCTGCTAGAAATTTGGGTTAGTTTGGTTAAGTTTTGTCAATCCTATCATTAATTATGCTTGAACATGCTTAAGGGAAAATATGAGGTTTTGGCTATGTTTGATCCTTTAACTTATCATATTGTTGTTTTGGTGTTTGAGGTCACTTCTATTTTTTGCTATGATTTTGTGGTATGCTTTGTGATTGATTAGAATAGTTAGAGTGGTCGAAAAACGCTGTCGAATGGCGTAAAACACTTACTGGAAAAGTTGTAGGAAACTGCAGGTTTCAGATCGGAGGTGGAGTAACGGATCGGACCGGAGTTTGGCATAAGGCCACACGAACTGGAAAAGAGCAGGGGATCGGATCAGAGATAGGGAGGAGAAGCAGACCGGAGGACGGACGTCTTGAACCGAACCGAAGGCAAGAGGGGAAGAACTGAACTAGAGACCCGAACGTTATACCCGAACCGACCCGAGTGGTCATTCGCGACCCAAACCGAACCGATGGAGCAAGGGTACACCGAACCGAACCACACTATGAGAGGCCGAACCGAACCGAGTTGCTGAAATGCCACACCGAACGAGGTGTAGGAGACCGAACCGAACCGATGGAGCAATGAAATCCGAACCGATCCGGTGATGACCAATAACCCAAGATGCAAAGGTAGTCCAAATGGAAGTTAGAGCTCAGGATCCCGTTGGGAACCAATGAGTTCACTTCGTGATTGGAATTTGCTGCGGGACGTGTGCTAAGGAGTTGTCGACGTTCATAACTTCGATTCACCACTGAAATGAATGATAGGATGCATATCAGTGCAGTAGAGTCATCATGACTTGAGGGGCAAAGTGATCGTGGCAGGACTACGTATCAGTGCAGTAGAGTCACCATGACTCGAGGGGCAAAGTGATCATAGTAGGACTATGAGCCAGTGCAGTGGAGCCCTTGTGACTCCATGGGGCAGAGTGGACATAGTAAAGGATTAGTAAGGCTATGAGCCAGTGCAGTGGAGCCTTTATGACTCCATGGGGCAGAGTGGACATAGCGAAGGATTAGTGGCTATGTATCAGTACAGTGAAGCCATTGTGACTTCATGGGGCAAGGTGATCATAGAAAAGTATTGGGTGATCGAAGTGGTGAATATCGTATACTTTACGCACTGAGTGAGGGATGTGAGAATGGTTGCTATGTTTGATTGTTTGCCATCACTATGACATGCACACCCCCACCCCCATATGATTACACACCATATGTTAGTGGCACCTTAGAGCATTGTACATTATGTAGTGTTAACACTTTGGTTGCAGGTCCAAGTTCAGGTATGGTTTAGTATACCTGTTATTGTTCTGTTTATGCTTGCTACCACTCATACCAGACTGATGTATGACCTAGAGTTTTATGTTTCTTCTTATTACTCTGGGTGCTCACAAGAGCAGACTAGAGACAGGTTGGAGGGTATGCACAAGTAGCTGTACCGAAGACGAGCAAGAGGCTCCCACGTATTATCTACATATATTCTCCCTGTGTCGTTGGTGGTCGCTACTTTGGGCATTAGTAGTGCACCTTTCTTGTTTAGCTTTTTGAGACAGTTTTAAAAGTTGTAATAATGTTGGCTTTGGATCATAAGCTGTATTTTGGATTTTCCGCTGCTATGATAGTTTATTCTCAGCTTATGCACTGTCTCACATGTTTTGTGTCAAGTATATGTTATGATTATATTTTATTCCATGCGCTGTGAGACATATTATGGGTTCTTTGTTTGGTTCATTCTCTTCTTTCCTTTCTTCTGGCGACCGTCCCGTGCTAACTGGACATGTGTACACTGCACTTTTGGAGGAAATGTCAGTTGGTGCAGGGCGGGCTATCACATTTGGTATTAGAGCTCTATGTTGTGTAGTTAACCTAGGGAAAGACACCAGGGAGAGATAGTACGTAAAAGAGAGCGCGTATTTGTGATTGCTTTGGTTTTCAAAATCTATATATATATATATATATACTATTAGTAGTATAAGAATGAAGTCGTACTGCACTGGCACCACTATGGAGATGGTAAATCGTTTTCCCTTTACAGATTTGTCGATGAGCCGAGGTTTGACAGGTGTTGGCAGAGGAGCCAATAATGGGAATGCTCCTGACATGAGGGCTATGTTTACTGACCTCACGAGAGATATTCTCAGGGATATTCAGAGAGCGGCTCCTAATGTTGCTAACGATGGTGGTGTAGCCAGGCAGGCGCTTAGGGACGATTTCGCCAAGCTGTGCAAGGATTACACTAACCTTGGTGGGAAGCCGTTCCACGGAACGGAGTCGGTCACGGATGTTCAGGATTGGTTGGATTGCTGTGATCGTATCTTCGAAGACTTGGGTATCGAGGATGCGATGAAGAGAAGGCTAGCACCTCGTCAGCCGCAAGGGCAAGCGATGAATTGGTGGAATGCTATTAAGACAACCACACCAGAAGATCAAGTTACTTAGGACCAGCTTAAAGCTCGCTTTAGCGATAAGTTTATCCCAACTGCTCAGAAGTTAGAATTGTTTAGAAAGTTCTTGGAGCTTAAGCAGAATGGTAGGGCAGTCTCGGACTATATTGTTGAGTTCGACACTTTGTCGAAGTATGGATTATCCCTTATCGATACTCCTGGGAAGAACAATGAGAAGGTCATTACGGGTTTGGATGGATACTTGGGTGAAAGGCTTATTAACCACATCGGTGAGACTTTTGAATCGATTGTTGGGAAAGCATTGAGATCGGAGAGTCTTTACCCTAAGTCAAAGATCGAGGTTGCATCTGCAGAAGGGCCAAAGCCGCAAGCAAGCGGTGGAGGTAAGAATAACTCTCAGAACAGGAGGAAATAGAATCAGACCAAGGATGGCCAGAAAAAGAGCAAGAAAGATGTTGAGTGCTTCAGCTGTGGTAAGAAAGGCCATTATGCGAAGGATTGTCGGGCCAAGCCAGTGGATATAAAGTGCTTCAACTGTGGCCAAATGGGACATCATAAAGATAAGTGTCCATAACCTCTTAGAGAGAAGCAGATTGTGAAAGCAAATGCTATTAGTTCTGTTCCTTGTTCGTTGAGTGCCACAACTGCGGCGGAGAAAGGGAAGAATGACGTCATTCAAGGTATGCTTTCTATTTCTGATGTACCTGTTCGAGTTTTGTTTGATACTGGGGCTTCATGTTCCTTCATATCTAGTGACCTGGTAGATAGGTTGGGACTGGAACCCGAGATAGTCGATAGACCTTTGGTTGTGATGAACCCGATTCGTGGTTCGACTAACCTTAGCATGATTTGTCGTAATTTGGTCTTATCGAGTCATGGATGTATGTTTGTTTGTGATTGCTTTGTTTTGCGCTTTACTGGGCATGGCATTATTTTGGGAGTCGATTGGCTCCAAAGATACGGGGTGGTGGTAGACTGTAAGGGCTTTTTGGTGGCAGTTAGAGCGGATGATGGGCGTAGGGTAGTGCTTGGTAGTCTGCCTAGTGATGGGGTAATGGCAAGTTTTATAAATTCCCTCGTCATCCCGTATGATGAGTTGTCAGATGTGCCCATGGTTGGCCAGTATCCGGACGTCTTCGAGGAAGTGACCGGACTTCCACCACACTGAGAGATTGAGTTCCGTATTGATTTAGTGAAAGATGCCAGACCTATAGTGATTCCACTTCATCGTATGGCACCAAGGGAGCAATGAGAGCTCAGGGTGCAAGTAAGCGATCTTTTAAAGAAGGGATTTATTAGAAGAAGTGTTTCCGAGTGGGGAGCACTGGTTGTGTTTGCCACTAAGGCAGATGGTTCCCTTCGTTTGTGTATGGACTATCGCGAGTTGAATAATGTGACGAGGTAGAATAAGTATCCTCCTCCAAGGATAGATGATTTGTTTGATCAACTGGAAGGATCAAGAGTGTTCTCCCAGTTGGACCTCGCGACAGGATTTCATCAGCTCCGAGTAGCAGCTGATAGTATAGCTAAAATGGCATTTCGGACGCCATCTGGATTTTATGAGTGGTTGGTAATGCCATTTGGGTTGACCAATGCACTAGCATACTTCGTGGATCTTATGAATAGGGTATTCAGAGATCAATTGAACAAGTTTGTTCTTGTGTTCGTGGACGATATCCTTGTTTACTCGAGGACAGAGGAAGAACACAAGGAACATTTGAGAACAGTGATGGAAGTGTTGAGGAAACACCAATTGAAAGCGAAGTTTTCTAAGTGTCACTTCTGGAGGAGGGAAGTGAGATTCTTGGGCCATGTTGTTTCAGAGAATGGTATTGCCGTGGGCCCTGCAAAGGTGGCTACGGTACAGGATTGGTCTATGCCCAAGAGTGCAACAGACGTAAGAAGTTTCTTGGGGTTAGCTGGATATTATCATAAGTTTATCCAGGACTTTTCCAAGATAGCGACACCGTTGACTCAGTTGACTAAGAAGAATCAGGCCTTCGTCTGGGACGGAGTGTGTGAGGATGCATTCAAGAGGCTAAAGGGAAAGTTGACGCGTGCGCCAGTGTTATTCATTCCTAAAGGGAATGAAGAGATGACAGTATACATGGATGCTTGTGGTACCGGACTAGGTGCTGTATTGATGCAAGGAGGTAGGGTATGCTAGTCGGCAACTGAAGCCGCATGAGAAAAGGTATCCTACTCATGATTTGGAACTGGCAGCAATCGTATTTGCACTGAAGATGTGGAGACATTATCTCTTGGGAGAAAGATTCGAGTTGTTTACCGATCATAAATCGTTAAAGTATCTTTTCTCTCAGAAGGATCTAAATCTCCGTCAGCAGAGATGGTTAGAGTTCTTGGCTTCTTATGATTTTGATATCTCATACACACTAGGAAAGGGCAATGCGGTAGCTGATGCCTTGAGCAGGAGACATGCCAGCTTAGGGGCTATGTTTCTTGAATGGAAGCAACTGGAGTATATCGCAGGGTACAATTTTAGACGAAAGTGCGAATTGGATCTAGAGTTGTTAGCTAGTTTGACGATTAGACCCACTTTGATTGAGCGGATTGGTTCCAGTCAAAGGGACGATCCTATCCTATTAGAAATCATCTCCAAGTTAGAAATTGGAATTGATGAGGAGATTAATTTGTATGGGCTTGATCGAGAAGGATGGCTTAGAAAGAAAGGAAGATTAGTTGTACCCAGTGTCAATGGCTTGAGGGA
This sequence comes from Allium sativum, assembly GCA_030737875.1. Lineage (NCBI taxonomy): Eukaryota > Viridiplantae > Streptophyta > Magnoliopsida > Asparagales > Amaryllidaceae > Allium > Allium sativum. Next base: position 49,126,118 of record CM060912.1, on the reverse strand, counting down.
TGAAGCACTTAGAGAATGTCATAACTCAAAACTAACTGTACATCCCGGTGGTAACAAGATGTATCGAGACATGAAGCAGACTTACTACTGGGAAGGGATGAAAAGAGACGTTGGGAAGTTTATATCTAAGTGCATGAATTGCCAGCTAGTTAAAGCTGAGCAAAAGAAGCCTAGTGGTTTGTTACAACCTTTGGAAATTCCCGACCAGAAATTGGAACAGGTCTGTATGGATTTCATTGATGGTTTACCAAGGACTAGATCGGGACATGATAACATTTGGGTAATTGTGGACGATTGACCAAGAGTGCAAGATTTGTACCAGTTAAATCGAACAGAACTGTAGCTAAATTAGCAGAACTATATATGAAGTGGGTAGTGAGATTTCATGGAGTACCCAAAGGCATTGTGAGTGACCGAGATCCGTTGTTTACTAGTGGATTTCGGAAAAGCTTACAAGAGGCTCTAGGGTCAAAATTACATCTCAGTACCGCGTATCATCCTCAAACCGATGGTCAGACAGAGAGGGTGAATCGATTATTGGAAGATCTCTTGAGAGCTTGTATATTGGATTATGATGGATTATGGGATGACCATTTGCATCTAGTAGAGTTTGCATATAATAATAGTTACCAATCCAGTATTGGTATGGATCCATTTGAAGCTTTGTACGGGAGACCGTGAAACTCACCATCATGTTGAATAGAGACCGGTGAGAAGTTTGTGCTTGGACCGGATGTGATAAGAGAAACTTCAGATAAGATTAAGATCATTCAACAATGAATGAAGGCTGCCCAGGATAGGCAGAAGAGTTATGCTGATAAGAGGAGAAGAGACTTAAAATTCTTCGTTGGCGACTTGGTGTTTGTCAAGATTTCTCCATTAAAGAGCGTGATTCGATTTGGTAGGAGAGGCAAGTTAGCACCAAGATTTGTTGGTCCATTCCCAGTTCTCGAGCAAGTTGGGAATTTGGCGTATAGAGTTGACTTACAAAAGAAGATGGCGGGAGTTCATAACGTATTTCATGATTCCCAGCTAAGGAAGTTCGTGCACGACCCAGATATGACTATTTCACCTGATCAGTTAGAGGACTTCGAAGTGGAACCCGAGGCGGTTGGGTACCGCAAGACGATTCGTATTGTCGAGCACGATACGAAGCAACTTCGAAGGAAGGCGGTGAAGTTAGTCAAGGTTCAGTGGAGCAAGAACGGGAATGACTATACTTGGGAGACAGAGGAGAGCACTAGGAAGACGTATCCAGAACTCTTTGCCTGGTAAGGTTTTCTTTGCGATTTAGTTATTCCGCATGCTAGGATAGACATGTTTTGCATGTTTGGTTGTTTGCAAATGATTGATAGGCATGCGGGACCCTTTGTGTGTGTTTTGGTTAGGGAATTTCGAGGGTGAAATTTCTTAAGGGGGGAGAAAATGTAACAACCTGCATTCTCGCATCGGAGGATAGTAGAATATTTATTTCTTTCTCATACGAAGTCGTATGGTCGTGTAGAGTTGGGGAACGACTATTGGGGTCATTTACCATGTTCATGATTTTTGCCGATTTTTAAATGATCGTTTTGCCCCTAGCTGATTTTGATTCGTCCATAAATTTTGACTAGAAAGGAGATTTCACCTGAAACCACTTCTGTTGGCTTCGAATGATGGTTTACCTTTCCGTAGAGTGGTCACATGTAAAAAACGGACTTACCGTTTGGGAGATATGGCTGAAATAAGGTTTGTAAGGTGAAAAACTGCATAACCGGGACAAATAGGGTGGTTGGTAAATGGGCCCATGACCCATTTCGGGATTAGGGTTATGGGAGGGCTGACCATTTCAGTTTTCTAGCCTCCACTTACTTCTAAGAAACCCTAATAATGGCTTCCAACCACTAAATCACCTCCAGATCACTTGCAACTAGAAGATTGGGATTAACAACATCAAATCAAGGGAGATCTTCACCGAATCAAGATTAGAGCTGCTGTTTTGTGTTGGTATTCACGCCATATCAGAGATTTATTTCAGATCTAAGGTTTATTTGTGGCTAAGGTGAGTGATTAGCTTGCTTTCACACTAATCATGGCTAATTAGGGCTAATTAGTGTTAATTAGCGAATTTATGCATGTTAAAAATCTAGAAAAATATTTATAAATTCTTAAATGATGTTTTAGACCTCTGCTAGAAATTTGGGTTAATTTGGTTAAGTTTTGCTAATCTTATCATTAATTATGCTTGAACATGCTTAAGGGAAAATATAGGGTTTTGGCTATGTTTGATCCATTTTAACCTATCATATTATTGTTTTGGTGTTTGAGGTCACTTCTACTTGTTGCTATGACTTTGTGGTGTGCTTTGTGATTGATTAGAATAGTTAGAACGATCGAAAAATGCCGGCGTAAAACACTTGCTGGAAAAGTTGCAGGAAACTGCAGGTTTCGGATCGGAGGTGGAGTAACGGATCGGACCAGAGTTTGGCATAAGGCCACATGAACTGGGAAGGAGCAGGGGATCGGATCGGAGATAGGGAGGAGAAGCGGACCGGAGGACGAACGTCTTGAACCGAACTGAAGGCAAGAGGGGAAGAACTGAACTGGAGACCCGAACGTTATACCCGAACCGACCCGAGTGGTCATTCGCAACCCGAACCGAACCGATGGAGCAAGGGTACACCGAACCGAACCACACTAAGAGAGGCCTAACCGAACCGAGTTGCTGAAGTGCTACACTGAACGAGGTGTAGGATACCGAACCGAACCGATGGAGCAATGAAATCCGAACCGATCCAGTGATGACCAATAACCCGAGATGCAAAGGTAGTCCAAGTGGAAGTTAGAGCTCAGGATCCAGTTGGGAACCAATGAGTTCACTTCGTGATTGGACTTTGCTGCGGGACGTGTGCTAAGGAGTTGTCGACGTTCATAACTTCGATTCACCACTGAAATGAATGATAGACTACGTATCAGTGCAGTTGAGTCATCATGACTTGAGGGCAAAGTGATCGTGGCAGGGCTATGTATCAATGCAGTAGAGTCACCATGACTCGAGGGGCAAAGTGATCGTAGTAGAACTATGAGCCAGTCCATGGAGCCCATGTGACTCCATCGGGCAGAGTGGACATAGTAAAGGATTAGTAAGGCTATGAGCCAGTGCAGTTGAGCCTTTATGACTCCATGGGACAAGGTGGACATAGCGAAGGATTAGTGGCTATGTATCTGTGCAGTGAAGCCATTGTGACTTCATGGGGCAAGGTGATCATAGCAAAGTATTGGGTGATCGAAGTGGTGAATATTGTATACATTACGCACTGAGTGAGAGATGTGAGAATGGTTGCTATGTTTGATTGTTTGCCATCACTATGACATGCACGCCCCCACCCCCGTCTGATTACACACCATATGTTAGTGGCACCTTAGAGCATTGTACAGTATGTAGTGCTAACTCTTTGGTTGCATGTCCAAGTTCAGGTATGGTTTAGTATACCTGTTATTGTTCTGTTTATGCTTGCTACCACTCATACCAGACTGATGTTTGACCCAGAGTTTTATGTTTCTTCTTATTACTCTGGGTGCTCACATGAGCAGACTAGAGACAGGTTGGAGGGTATGCACGAGTAGCTGTACCGGAGACGAGCAGAAGGCTCCCACGTATTATCTACATATATTCTCCCTGTGTCGTTGGTGGTCGCTACTTTAGGCATTAGTAGTGCACCTTTCTTGTTTATCTTTTTGAGACAGTTTTAAAAGTTGTAATAATGTTGGCTCTGGATCATAAGCTGTATTTTGGATTTTCCGCTGCTATGATAGTTTATTCTCAGCTTATGCACTGTCTCACCTGTTTTGTGTCAAGTATACGATATGATTATATTTTATTCCATACGCTGTGAGACATATTACAGGTTCTTTGTTTGGTTCATTCTCTTCTTTCCTTCTTCTGGCGACCGTCCCGTGCTAACTGGACATGTGTACAACGCACTTTTGGAGGAAATGTCGGTTGGTGCGGGACGGCCGTCACATTCAGCTTCTTTTTTGAAGATAATTTCAACAAGTTCTGAATGGTTATCAATTATGGATTCTAACGTTCGTACTATTACATGAATCATTCATGAATAATTTTTTATTTGTAGCCAAGTTCGATTTTGTTAATAAAAATAAGGTTTTTGAGGTTCAAGAAATGTTTGATTTGCTTAAATTTTCTGCTTAGAACAATGCAAACGTAGATCTAGATGTCATGATATGAGTAAACTGCTAATATAAATGTAAAATGAAGTTTATGTTAAAGCTTGATCCTATTATAAATACACACACACATGTATATATATATATATATATATGTGTGTGTGTGTGTGTGTGTGTGTGTATATTTATGTGTATATATTTGTATGTATGTATATATGTATATGTATATATATATATGCACATGGGTACTTTTATAACATAAGCATTATGTCAATTTTATCTCCAAAAGTCTGCATAATAGGTTTCCTAATATGCACGAGTATATAAAGCCATTACTATATTGGCAATAGCTTGATTAATATAAAAATATAATTTATTTACCTTGATGACTGTTAGGAATGCCTCACATGTTATTAAGGAGGAATGATGGTTTGGATGCAAAGTCCCACATCACCAAATAAATTAGCGGAGGCAAGTACAAATATGAGCTGGTAGGCACGTAACATCGGGGATTCCTTTTGTTACAAGGATGCGTGTTGAAACGACTCAAAACTCGCCCTTACGGGAAAGCCCGGATTGAGTTGAGAACATGAAAAATCCGAACACAAACAATAGAACATTTCATTGCTGTTACAACAATTACATCAGAGTACAAGAATATAACAGAGTATGAATAAGTAATATACATCAGAAAAATCCCAGAGATTAAAATACATTAATTTTGTAGCATAAAAATAATACATAACACAACTGAAAGAGATACACGGATACAAAACTTTCCGAATACAGCTCCAGCTGTAAATCCAGGATCCTAGGAAAAAAATATCTGCGAAAACCAAAACTACTAGCTGCCCGTGTGGAAAATAGGGGCACCTAGAGTTTAGGTTAAAGCAATAAACTCCAGGTCAGTCATGGGACTGGTGTGAGAACTAAAACGGTAATTTAAAACTTCACTTTGAAGTTAGGTATATCAAGGGACCACGCCGTATAACACAGAACGGGTTTACCCCGTGAATGCCAATGCATAAAAATAAACAGTGCAATACTTTTTGAAAATTGAAGCTATTATAAGACTTAGGTCCCATCACACAATGCAACACAAGCCGGAGGACAGAGTTTTCCCTTATAATAACCAAACATGCTTGGTACGATTTAAAACAAATCATTTGAAACTGTTATAAGTGTATAGTGCTAAAAAAAACTTCAACTATAAATGTATCAATCGTAGATGGCATGGGTACCATATATCATGTCGCCATACTAGGTCTACAATCAAAACCGCACGATGTCGTATTGGAAGCTGGATTTCCATCATGAACCAAGGCAAGGGATCGTCCTTACCAAATTCAAGACAATCTAGCCTACCATGTCTCAGGCTACAGCCGCAACTGCACCTAGGAGCCACATGGCCGGTCCTCCATTACATTTGAGGATTATAACTCCTAAACAATGCATTTCCCTGACCTATGGGGCGTAATGGTCAGTATGTCGACCATATAATCCATCGGCCCGGTAGTGACCGATATACCTGAGGCGACTCGGTTTCCAACAACCACATAAGTAAAATGTCAGGGTTCCATACCATGACACCACTCCTAGCTAGAAAGAAACACACGTTCTCCCTGGATCCTTCATCACATTTTTGGTACATACTGGGGAGTGAAGCTCGCGAATTAACGCTATACACAAAGCTAAGCTATTTAAAGTCGTGCTTTGATCATCAAACACACGACTCTGCTTTTCAATAGAAGCCTTGATCATCTACATCTCAGCATGCCACACTGACAATTCACGCCATGCTACTGATGTCTATCGATATATAACTTCTGAGCTCATAGGTCTCAAAGAAGGGCATTAAGCAAGAGAATAAATTCTCCATCGCCAAACAGATATATATTTAACAGAGATCAATCAACACAGAATAAAATCCAATATCAGACACACATCCATTTACTAGTCCGTTTTGGGTCTGAACGAAACCGGAGGCACCTTATTCCTCGTCCCATATGTCCAATACAGGGGAGAGGTCCTCACATATCCAGTCGATCTCCAAGTACGTCTGGACAATCACCATTTATTACTTTGTCTTGGGTGTACAGCCCAATCAAAACATCAGTAATCATCCAAACGATGCGAAAACCTCCTGTTTTCAACCACCGTCTTCATCGTCGACTTATCGTCGAATCAATTATTTAGAATGGGTATACACCTGGACTTTCCGAATAATTCACGTATCCTATAATAAAGTGCTATAAAAACACAACATACCCTCATTCCAATCCAGAATATTCTTTTATTCAAATATTCTTTTCACAATTTTAAACAAATTAAGGTTTTCCAAACTAGTCGGGATTAGCGCACCTTACCGAAGTAATCACTTATTATATTTCCCAATCCCAACCTATTCATCCCATGGAGCAAAACTGGTAATACTCCATATCTAACACGACGGTGTTATCAGTAAATTTAATTACCATTTCACGTTCAAATCTAATTACAGATTTAATTATCGCTTGGAGTAAAAATGGTGGTACTCCACTCTCGATCATTTCCCAAATTTGATAATTTAAATTATCACATTCACATTTTAATCTAATTAAAGATTCATTAAAACTCCACTTAGTTTTAATCTTCCAACAATCATTATTAATGATTATTCAACTTTGGAAAAAACAAACATGCCGCTTCGACAATCTATACCGTACCACTGATTTCTGTCGATATATAACCTCTAAGCTCGTACGTCTCAGAGAAGGGTGTTAAGCAAGAGAATAAATTCTTCGTCACCAAACAGATACATATTTCACAGAGATCAACAATACGATTCGAAATACAGTGTTAGACATGTAATCCTGTCTTTAACTGGGTTAAAGAACTAATTGCATTTTAAACACACCTCACGATAAACCCAAAATCACATTCCATTAACCATGGAATCTTCACGGAAAACAGATCAATATATATAATCGAAATCAATTTCCATAACCGACTAATAATATAAATGGAATAACGGCAAAGCCTTTTAAATTCCATATATATTAATAGTCTTCCTCCACAGAAGCTCACTTCAATTATTACAAAATCGAACTCCATTCCATTCCAATTTATTTTATTAAATTGGAGAACTTTACTTTGGGAATTTCCACTAACCTTAATTAAAGGATTTACATATTCTAAATCACATTTCACTATTAATCGGGTTAAAGAACGAATGTCGTTAAAAACACAGTTCACAATAAACCTGTAACGACCTGGGGATTTTCGACCCCGAAAATCAACACAAAACTGCCATGTTGACTATTCGAACATCGAAAATACCTGATCATTAATAGAAAGAAGTTAGAGGGTGAGAATAGATAAGATAGAAAATTAGAATAGAAGAAGAAGATCACCCCTATTCAAAATCAGAATAATACGAATCTCACAGCGGAACGAACAAAATATAATATACAACATAACTTTGAAATAAAACAGTATGTATATACAATAATACTATCAGAGTACAACACATACACACAGCGGAAATAACAATAGCTATATAATCCCGAAGCCTCCAGCTTCAAGCTCCTCCAAGTATATCTGGAAAGGCCTGAACAACTTGACTACCCATACAAATTTGGGCACCCAAGAGTTTAGGGAAAAATAAAACAAAATAAACTCTGGGTCAGTCATGGGACTGGTGTGAGTAAACTCAAATCATCGGTTTAACTTTTCAAAATCCTTTTTAAAAGAAAAGATAATCGTAAGACCGATCCACACATAAATACGGATAGTTTTTACCTTATGATAACCCAAATAAGTTTTGGAAACCAATACCTTTCTGATATTATAATAATGTCTAATCATAAGTAAATAACAATCTAGCAGAACGCTTGCATCTCACGTTCCACATAATTAGTATACAAACAAAAAACAAAACCGCGGGCTCTTATTGGAGATTGGATTCCGACTATGACAAGATATGGGACCACCTGCCGATAGTGTATCTCTAGAGGCGAATACCCTGGGTTCAACAAGAACATCTGGCAACCCGGCCCATACATGACCGACCACTCATTTCGCTTGAGTGTATCGAATGTATATCAGCTACGGTTGGGAGCTACCCACGTTTCCTGAAAAGGGACGGCATCGAAAATAGATAATGGAATGGATTTTCTCTAGATAGGTGATATACACCCTAATGGGAGCGACCCACATAGCCATGCTGCCTGGCCGATTTCTGTCATTTCCCGGTTGATGAGGCTTGAGGTCATTACGTATTTGTTTTAACACCTGACCGCCATTCACTTTGAACGCCACATCGTCATACCCGTCAAATCACAAATTGATTTCCCCAAAAATACCATGGGTATAAAGCTAAGAGAAACAAATTCCTCCACCACCAAACATAAGTACGTTTGAAGAGATCAACTTACACGATCCGTTAGATATACTCTGTTAGACATTCATCCATTCACGTTTCTCCTGGAACTGGACAAACCGAAGGCACTGTTCAGTAAACAGGATAGTCCTTGCATAACTCCATCTTCAATATTTGATCGCAACGCTGACATCCATACAGAGTGGTTTTCAGATAATGAACCTGATCCCGGTCTCTCTGTATTGACGACGTAAAAATGGTCAAAAACCTCGATAGTCGGTGATTTAACTATCAAAGTAGAATAGGTGTGCAAATAATGACATTATTTCCACATGAAAATTCTATCAATCAATCATCATTCAACATTTATCTCTTAAATTCACTTATCATTAATTTATTCATTTTACATTTCTATATATTCGTAAATTCTTATTTTCTAAATTTATAAAATATACTTTATTAATCATTGGAAACATTACCATATTTACTCCTATTTATAAAACCTTTTTAATTCTATATATTTGTAAATTCTTTTTTATGAAACCTTTTTGAATTTATAAACTTCCAAAATTTGATAATCACTTCAAATTCTCTTTTTATATAAAATCCTTTGGTTTTATATAAATATTTATTTATGCTTAAATTTTATTTCTTTCCTATTTTAATTAAAACAATCTTTAATTAAAACCTCATTCATAAACTCATTTTTAACCATATTTTCCCAAGTACCAATTTGCCGAAGTACCAGATCCAAAACACTATGATTTCGTTTTGGATCCTAAGGCTGCGCTCACGATTTCTTCTTTTGCCAAAATACCACTTGGTAGTTTGCAAAGTATCAATGTGCCAGATCTCTTATCGCGCTAACCCTCCTAATCACCATGTAATTTCCATGCTCCGGTCAACGTACCAAACTACCACCTGGTACTTAGCAAAGTACCAAGTACCAACCCTTCCAGTCGTCGTGCCAACCCTCCTAATCACCACGTAAACACCATACTCCATCACTCCTTTTTATTTCAAACACTCAAATCTCATTTATAATTCTTTATAAATGTTGAGTTCACATTCTATTTAAAATATCGGTGTCAAAACCAATTTCTACTTCTCTATAAGTTCGGACTTATATATTCCATTTATCAAAGATAAATATTTAAACTTAATTTATAAAATATTATTTATAAATTAATCTTCTCAAATCATCTGTTAAAACAGATTTCGATTAAATATTTACTTAAAAACTCATTTTCCCATAATTCCTTTATAATTGGAAATTTCCTTTTTACATTACATAATTTCCCAAATATCACGTTATTACATATAATTATTTATTTCCCTCTTATTACTCTTATTTAAGTATCTTGACGAAACAGCTTATAAATCTTCCATTTAGCTAATAATTTCCCAAGAAATTGCTTATTTAATTTCCAAATGTTCCCTTTTTATAAATGCTATTGATTTTATAAAATCCTTGAATTCAATATCTATTTCACAAATTTCTTTTTATAAGATCCTTTGATTTTATATAAATATTTTATTTTCAAATTTTTTAGTTTGAAATTTCCCTTTTATAAATTCCAGTATTTCCTTTGGTATTTAAAAGTACTAAGAACAATGATCAAATGCCCATAATCAACAATAGATTATAAATCACATCATATATCACAATATATGAAAACAGTAAAATAAGTGTTGAGGAATCCAGTTGGATCCCTCCGACCTGTTTCCCTGCATCCACAGATGTCAATCAACATAAATAATATGAAATATTCTGATAACAGAATCAATATTCGATAACGATTTATATATATTGCCATCTGCAATTTCAACCAATTAACTAGCAGTTCAACCAAAAAACTAACACACAGCAAACAACCATCATTTATCAGTTCTAAAAATACGTTATAAAAATAAAAGTTGAGCAGAGTTAGTGAGATTTACTCACCATTGCGCGTTAAATGTTAAACAGCGATTTGCGTCGATCGATTAAACCGGGCGTTCAGTTCTGCCATAAATTCAAAGGAATTCCAATTGGTTCCAACCCGGTTCCATTACGTAGCCGTTTGTTTTCCAAATCAGCCCAAATTTTACTCTTGCGTTTGATTTCATTACTCCCATTCCCTTTGCCATATCGGCCTACGCACTTGCTACATCCTTCCGTTCTCCCCTTTTCTTCTATTTTTTTTTAAATATAAAGCAAACTGGACTTAGCCAGGCCCAACAACCTAGAAGCCCATGTCCTTTAACCATGCGCATCCAATTTACGTAGCAAAAGCTTCACGCAACAGTACTCTACTCAAATTCCCTCTCCAATTCTTTCTGTACTGCCACAAGTTTTATACAACTAAACTTCTTTATTTCTAGCCTTTCAGGCATCCAAAATTTCCATACCACACCTGTGCGTTCATTTTCAAGGATCCATTTACGATCCTTCTTCCCTTTCTGTTTAGTTTCTTACCTGCGTCTTACCACTCTTCTACTGTTGCCTTCCATTTTTTTTCCATGCAACCGCATTCTGCACTTCGTCCGGCCACCTAACGTGAACCCATCGCCCCTGATGAACTCTGCATCGAACCCCCTCCCAGTACTCCACCTAAAATGGATAACAACTCCACCATTTGTTGCGCTCCAGTTCTTTGTCCTTGCTTCTTCCATGCCAGCGACGAGCTACAATCCTGGCGGCTGCTTCCAAAACCCAATGCTTCCCAAAAACACCGCCAAGTTACACCGATTAGTGGCTCCAATGCCTCACTAGTGTATGCAGCCAAGCCCATTTGTACTGTTACGTGATGCTCGATCTCTAGCATGCTGCATGTTCATGTACATGGAATATTAAATTTTGTTTCGAATTTTTGATGTTTCTTTCTGGAAATTAGATGCCTTGTGTATTTATACGGTAAAGCAATGTGGTGTCCACGCTCATAGGGGGTAGCATAGGTATGTTTTTCAACGCAGCTACTATTTGATTTACTCTTTATCATGTGCCATTAAAAACTTGCAGACATCACTTTGGTATGTAGCTAGGCAAGGATAGGTTGAAGCCTACGTTTGATTGAAACAATTCATGTTTTCTTAGGCATGCAGTTCGGCAGGACACTACAGTGATTAGATGGCCAAGAAATTACAGGGTGACATGCATTGTTTACATCGCTTGAAAACATACAGGGGAGGTCTGCTGTATATAGATAGAGTTCTTCATGGTTAAGCCTTTAAGCAACGAAGAATAGAGTTAGGTTTGCAGTTTTATAAAACTTAAACTTAAAGTTATAGGCAGCTGTAGGTCTGCATTGAATTGTTTTAGTCTACATGAAAGGATTGGTGGGAAAAGAAACTGTATGTAATGGCATGGGCATATCATTTACTTAATGGTTAAGTTTAAAGATGTGAATAACATGTGCTTTACTGAACCATGTCAGTAGTAGGGTAGAAAAATGAAGATTTCGCCATGAAGTCTTTAGCCTAGGTAGCTACCCATATGTACTTGATTTGAAAACACAACTGGCCTATTAAATAGATTAGAGTTGGCAAAGATTTTATACGATTACGATTTGCTTTTATAAATAACACGGGTACCGTGCTACACAGAGTTTTATTCTATAAAGGACCACTATCGACAAAAACAGAACTACAGTTGTGACGAGCAAGGTGCCACAATCCCAAAAATATAATAATATTGGTAGGTTAACTTATATTTTGAAACCCCGAAATATTGATATAGGGTGCAAAATACACCAAATAAAAATTTGTGCATTTAATTAATTAAAAATTACAGTAAAATTCTCAAAATTAAATTAATACTATGTCTCAAAAGAACCTTGTCTAAATTCGAATCCAGTATGCAGTTATTTCAAATAAACTGTTTCGGTCGATGAACGATTCTATAGCGACTATTTGCAAATTTGATTTGGACGTATCTTGCAATCTATACGACGAAACCTCCATTTTTCACTTCCGTTAGAAAATTATACTTCACCAACTCCTAAGTTTCTTGTTTCACAGAAATCCAATTTAAAACGGCTTCTGTATATTCGTTTAAAGTTCGAATCGCCAAATTATGAACTGCCGCGCCATTTCGAGCTCGATTATAATTATAATATAATTATACGTTCAAACTTCATTTAAATAATATATTTGTTATTATAATTCAACTCTAAACTGAATTATATCTTATAAATGATCTAATTCACACAATATTGGGAATTCAGCTATTTCCGACCATTTCTAAAATAAATGTATTATTCTATTATTTATATTAATTAAATATAAATATTATTTAATTCAAGTTATCAATATCGCCAATTTGATATTTAATAATTAAATAATTCAAATTCCAAATTGATATTTAATAATTAAATAATTCAAATTAGTTTAAAGGAAAAACTTTAAAACAATTTTTAAAACGGGGACGTGACTTTTAAAATTTCGGCAAAAAGACAAATCACGTTCTTTCCCAGATCGCCTTTCAAAGTCACCGCGATTTGGCCATCTCTCCCTAACCGCCTTACGAATCTGTCCGAACCCGCCGTCGTCACTTGTCGTGTGAAGCCGCTGCGGCCTGTCATCCGAAGCCGCTGTTGCCTGAGCCTAAAGCTGCCGCCGCCTGTCATCTGAAGCCGCCGTTGCCTGAGCCTAAAGCCATCGTTGCCTGAAGCTAATTGAACCCTCAATCATAGTCGTTTTTGAAGCAGTCTGCACCCTCATCATCATTGATTTGAATTGAAAAATAATAATCAGTACCACATCCTCTACTCAATTATCGATGGTCTGAATTAAAAAAAAAAAACCAGTGATACCAAAAGTGCTAAATCAACTTAGCATTAAATCAGTGATGTGCATTCTATTTAAAAGTAATTCATATGCACGAAGGACGCTCTAGAATTCTTAAGTTCCAATTTATGAAGGACCATTCTACCTTATAACAATATCAAAAATGCTAAATTTAGCTATCATTTCATGTATGCAATATATTTTATAGAAGCTTAAAAATACAGTGATATTATAACGACCCGGATTTTGAGCGACTTTGGTTATCGACATAAGCTCGATGTCGATAACCAAAACATCGAAAAATCCTGGAAATTAGTGAAAGAAATTAGAGGGTGAGGAAAGATAAGATAGAAACTTAGAATAGAAGAAGAAGAAGAACACAACATCAGAGTAACACGAATCTCACAGCGGAACGAATAAATATATTTCATAACATAACTTTGAAATACAAATCTGTACTTGAATATACATATCATTATCAAAGTACAGCACTTACAACACCGCGGAAATAACTATAGCTATATGATCCTGAAGCCTCCTGCTCCAAGCTCTTCCAGTATATCTGTAAATCCCAACTACTTGACTGCCCGTACAAATTTAGGCACCCATGAGTTTAGGGAAAACAACAAAGTAAACTCCGGGTCAGTCATGGGACTGGTATGAGTAAAACAGTTTAAAAACAGTTCGAACAAGTAAACGATATCTCATAAGACCACGCCGCATAACGGAACGGGTTTTTCCCTTATGAGAATCCAAAATATCTTTATATCAAAAACCTTTTGATATTATAATAATGTCTATCAACCACAGTATATATAATCATCTAGCAGAAACGCTTTCATCTCACGTTCTACATATATAGTATACAATCAAAACCGCAAGCACGTATTGGGTAATGGATTTTCAACTATGACAAGGTATGGAATCACCTTCCGCTTCTGTACCTCTAGAGAGGAATACACTGGGTTCAACAAGAACATCTTGCAACCCGGCCACACATGATCGACCACTCATTTCGCTTGAGTGTATCGAATGTATATCAACAACAGTTGGGATCAGCAACCGTTTCCCGAATGGGACAGCATCAACAATAGATTTTTAGAAGTAAATGAAACTCTAGATCAGGTGATTATACACCCTACTTCGGTGCGACCGACTTAGCCATGCTGCCTGCCCGATTTCTGTCATTTACCGGATGATGAGGCTAGAAGCTACGCTTTATCATCACATCAGATTCACTTTGAATGCCACATCGTCAAATCCATCCAATCACCGATTGACGTCTACAACAATACATTATGTGTTAGCTAAAAGAAGTTTCCTTCTCCGCTTCCACTCTTGGTACGGTTGGAGAAATCAATATACGTGATCGTCTGGACATACTCTGTCAGACATCCCTCCATACAAGTCATGCAGGAACAGGGTGAACCGAAGGCACTATTCTGTAAACAGGATAGCCCTTGCATAACTCCGTCTTCAATTTCCCTTGGCATATATGATTCGCAACGCTTATGCCAATACAGATTGGTTCTTTGGATAATAATCCAACCGGTCTCTCCATATTAACAACGTTAAAATGGTCAAAACTTCGATAGTCTGTGATTTAACTATCGAATAAAAATAGGTGTGCAAACAATGATATTATTTCCAAATGGAAATTATATCGATCAAACAACATTCAACATTCATCTCTTTAGTTCATTAATTTACTTATCTCATGTTTCCCTACGTTCAATACTCCTTATTTTCTAAATTGGGAAAATATACGTTATTAACAATGGAAAACATTTCCATTTCTTTGTTTCTTTCTTAGAAAACATTTCTGGTTTCTTATTTGGAAAACATTTCCAAAGCTTCTTCATTTGACTTAGACAGATGTTTAAACAAACCATCGCGATGCCAACTCAAACCATTTCCTTTACTGTCGAACCTTAACTATTCCTTAGTTAAAACGAAGCCAATCAAGTTGGGGTAGAACTACCTCTCAGACCTTAACTGAACAACATTTCTAACTTTGAAATAGGCAAAGTTCACTTTATATTCCTTTAACAAACTTCCTTACTTAACCCTCCTTCGAATAACTATATTCGATTGACTCTTATCAATTAACTCTATTGGACTAACGCCTATCAATTAACTCTATTGGACTAACACTATTTGATTAACGCTATTTATTTACTCATTTCACTTACTCTTTTCGAATAAACTATATTCGATAATTCCTTTTACTTTCTATTCGAATAACTATATTCGATTTACTCATTTGCTTCTATTCGAATAACTATATTCGATTTAACTCATTTGCTTCTATTCTAATAATTTTATTCGATTTAACTCATTTGCTTCTATTCTAATAACTATATTCGATTTAACTCATTTGCTTCTATTCTAATAACTATATTCGATTTAACTCATTTGCTTCTATTCGAATAACTATATTCGATTTAACTCATTTGCTTGTATTGTAATAATTATATTCGATTTAACTCATTTGCTTCTATTCTAATAACTATATTCGATTTAACTCATTTGCTTCTATTCTAATAACTATATTCGATTTAACTCATTTGCTTCTATTCGAATAACTATATTCGATTTAACTCATTTGCTTCTATTCTAATCGATTAAACTAACATCGATTATCTCCTTTCAACTTTATTCTCTAATCGATTAACTAACATCGATTAACTTCTTTTTAACTTTATTCTCTAATCGATTAACTAACATCGATTAACTTCTTTTACTTTAACACTAATAGATTAACTAACATTGATTAACTTCTTTTTACTTTATTCTCTAATCGATTAACCTACATCGATTAACTTCATTTTACTTTAACACTAATCGATTAACTAACATCGATTAACTTCTTTTTACTTTATTCTCTAATCGATTAACCTACATCGATTAACTTCTTTGATAAACTACGTTTTCCGTTACAACTATTTCCTTTTTATAACGTTTACTTACCGTTACAAATATATCCTATTTATAACTTCTATTTACCGTTACAAATATTTCCTATTTATAACTTCTATTTACCGTTACAAATATTTCCTATTTATAACGTTTACCTACCGTTACAAATATATCCTATTTATAACTTCTATTTGCCGTTACAAATATTTCCTATTTATAACTTCTATTTACCGTTACAAATATTTCCTATTTATAACTTCTATTTATTTTCTAAATAAATATCCCTTTTGTAAAATCGTGTTCGTTTTATAAATAATTCCTTTTATAAAATCCTGTGATTTTATAAAATTCCTTTATTTCAATATACATTGAAATACTTCTTTTTACATCCCAGGGTCTTTTATGATATTTACAATATCGAATAACAATGATCAACATCATTCCAACACACATAATCCATAACAGATTATATAACACATCATATATCACAATATATGAAAAACAGTAAAATAAATGTTGAGGAATCCAGTTGGATTCCTCCAACCTGTCTCCCTGCATCACAGATGTTAAACAATATAGATAACATCACTTTTCAGTTCTATATGATATATTCTGTTAAACAGAATCAATATAGAAAATTTAACTAACTGACTAACAGTTCAATCAAACAGTCAACATACAGTCAATCAACCAATATCTAACAGTTCTAAAAGTACAACATGAAATTATAAACTGTTCAGAGTTAGTGAGATTTACTCACATTGGCAGTTCATCGTTAAAGAACGATAAACTGTTGTTTGATCAGAATCAAACAGTTTATTTCGCCATAATTTCCAACGAGTTCAGATCCACTCCCGGTCAGTGTCATCGTGTTGTTCCCGTCCATACGATCCCAACGGATCTTGTTTTGCTGATTTCCGATAACGTATGTTAAAGTTATTAAAACTAAAAGTTAATACATATTAAAATAAAACAAAACTAATTGAATGGGCTTAACTTCAATAAATCTCCGGCCCACCTAAATTCAAATACCAGCCCACTACCGAATACCCTTTCTTCCACTTCTTCACCGAACATAAACCAACGAAACCTGCTCCTCTTCACAGCCATTTCCACCATTTAAATCCACCACCGATCCACCAATATTTCATGAAATCCCAAACAAATCTTACCATTTCATTCTCCAACAACTTCTCGACACAACCATACCACTCCAGTTCCTTTTGATCCCCTCCCTGGAACTTCCGTTCGAACCCAAATTCCACGTGAAACTGCCGTGACCTGCTATTCTCCTAACCATTTCCTCACGTTTCTCTCTCCTGAATATGTTTCCATGTCCACTACTGAGTCTCTCCCATCCACTATATTCACAATAAAATCCCAAAAGAATTCCACCAGTCTCCTCCCTTACACAAACATCCTACCCTCCTTACTGTGTCTTGAGCCTCCTTCTCCAATTCATGTCGACCAGCTAGCTCACGTTCCCACAAGCCTAGTGCACTTCCGCACTTCTTAAATGAACAAACCCGCCCCTTCTACACTTTATCCTCCTTTTTCTCCATCATCAAAGACTATCATTTCGAACCCACACATCCACTTGTGTCGAACCCGAGGGTGCAGCTAATCGGAAATAGGAACTAGAAAATAAATAATGGGATATATTTTACGTTGATTCCGCGGAAAAACCGATTTTGGGTTAAAGAGCATCTGCTGAAATGAGAACGTGGAAAGGTTTGGGCTTAGGAATTTGAGAATGGATTTGGGAACGACATTACAGAGGGGTTTATTGTATTTTGCTTTTCTTCGAACCAGTGGAGGAAAAGTGTTGTTTGTATACTTTCAGTTGGAAATTTCCGTTTGTGTAGTTGGGATGAATGGCTATCAGGAAGAAACGTTTGTATTAAGGCATCCATACACATGTTTGTGGAGTGTATTTAACTTTGGACGTGGCCTTCCCTTTGATCACTACATCAATTAGGATATTTTTATTTTAAGTCTTACACTATTCTGTACTCGTTGCCTAGAACTTGGTTAATGTACGGACTGCTATCGACAGAGATAAAGGTACCATTTTATCGAGCAAGGTTCCCTGATTCGAAAAATATAAAAATACCGGTAGGTGAACTCATATTGTGAAACTTCAAAATGTTGACTACAGGGTGCAAAATACTCCAAATAAAAAGTTGCTTATTTAATTAATTAAAAATTACAGTAAAATTCTAAAAATTAAATTATCACTACGTCTCAAAAGAACCTTGTCTGAATTCACACCCGATATCTAGTTATATCGAATAATCCATTACGGTCGATAAACGATTCCATAGCGACTATTTTAATATTTGATTTGGACATATCTCAAAATCTACACGACGAAATCCTTATTTTTCTCTTCCACTAGAAAGATATACTCCACCAGCTCCAGACGTTTCTTGTTTCACAGAAATCCGGCTTAAAACGAATCCTATACATTCAGTTCAAGTTCGAATCGCCAATTTACGAACTGCAGCGCCATTTCGAGCTCGTTTATAATTATATTATAAATTATACGTTCAACTGTCGACAATTGAATATATTCGTTATTCAAATTCAATTCCAAGCTGAATTAAATATCACAGATGATCCGGTTCACACCATATCGCCATTTCAGCCAATTCTGATTATTTCAGAATTAAATATATTATTTAAATTATTATTTTAATTAAATATTCAACCTTATTTTATTCAATGATCTTGTAATTCACTAACCCACCATTTATACAATTAAATAAACTAATCATAATACCCCTGCCAATGCGGGTCATTACAATCTTTCCCACTTAAAATAATTTCGTCCTCGAAATTGCTAAAAGGTGGAGAACGACCCTATCGACTGGTTAGAACATATTGTTCACTTCTTAACTTCAGTTTCAACTGAACCAATTTAATTTCAATTAAATATTAATTAATTCTTATCGACGAAAATTTTCAAAAATCCTGAAAATTTTCTAACGCCTTAACTTTTCGAAATTTTTTTGCCAGCACCTCCTTTGTACTGGTTAATAGGTCAAACTCCAACTCGCCTCTCTGGGCCATCTTCAACCCAAAATAAAATCAAACAGCTAAGAGGCTTGCCAATTCGGCTCATCAAAACCTCATACCCAATATATATTATAAACTGGTATCTTTTTGTCGGGCATATCGTTATATCCCTCACATCTGCTATCAATTCAGCATATACTAATGTCATGCCAATCAAACTCCAAATCAGTTTTATCTCCAACACAACCATTCGCTTATATCCAAGCCAACTCCCATTTCAACTCGAGTTTCTTCTCGGTCCCCAACTCTTAACTTGATTATCACATTACACTTCACATTTGAATCTCACAATCAAATTTTGTCTTGATATCATTCTAATTCAAAACTCAGTTACCACTTTACTGAATTTGCTTTCATTCAAATCTACTTTCACAAATTTCTGTTAAATATGTTTTTAATTCAAACAGTCTCTTCCTGTGAATTTTCAAACAGTCCACTCTTTTCAAAAATCAAATTTTCCTTTTTGAAATTCAACTGAGCCCATAATCAATATTCCATTAGTTAAATCACTTCTCTATTTCTTTATCAATATTTGTTAACCAAATATTTTCAATAACCATATTGGCCTTTTATGTTATTTGGAAAACATTTCCGAATATCGCCTTCCTTTATTTTCTAAACTTTAGAAAATATATGCTATTTCTAATTGGAAAAATACTCCAATTATTTATCTCTTTTTCGATCTCATTTATTTCTATACCTAGGAAATATTCTTTATTATATTTCCAAGCTTACTTTTATTTGGGTTAAAACGGATGTTGTGTAAAACATCGTTACGACAACCCAAATACTATATTCAACTAACTCTTATTCAACATCGATCTTCGAGCCTGAAATCTTACTGTTCATTTGTTAATAATGCAATCAATCAAGTTGGGGTATAACTACCTCTCAGACCTTGACTGAATAACAATTATAACGTCAAAACAGATATGACTACTTACTCGAATAATCAATACCATACAACTACTTATTCACCTTTAAACACGTATACGCTTCCTCCTTCTATTCTGGCTAGATTTTATTCTTAGTCTTCCTTTTTGATTTTACTATTCTATTTCTAAGTTCGTTTCCTTATCGACTTCTATATATATTGATATATAGATTTCTAGTTATCAAACTTCTTAAAAATATTCTAACTCCTTAAATTCCAGGAAAATTCGCCATAACCTCCTTTGTACTGGGAGCATCGGGAAAATCCCCAAACTGCCACACAGGCCTTCTCCAATCAAAAAGAAAAAGGAAAAGCCAAGCGGCTAGCCAATACGGCGCATAAAATCTCATATATGAATTAAATACATACCTTTTGTCGAGCAATCTATTTATATACCTTCATATCTATCCATACCTATCTCATGTATATCCATACATTTCTAATTCATTTCAACTTAATCCAATCGTTTTAACTTAGTTCGTTAAGTGATTTTCAAATTACTGGTTTGCCCATTTCACCTTTTTATTTGAATATACATGTTCAAATATAGGTTTAACTTGTTTATCAACTAACTGAATTCCATTTCAATTCTATTTGAATTTCCTATATTCAAATTCCATTTCGATTCTCTCATTCAAATTCTATATTTGAATTTTATTTCAATTCCCTTTGAATCTTCTATATTCAAATTTCAAATTCAATTCTATTTGAATCTTCTTTATTCAAATTCCCCTTTCAATTCCATTTGAATCCTCTACATTCAAATTTCATTTCACATTCGATATTCAAACCCTATATCTGAAATCTCTTATATTTTCTATATCCAAACGCCATTTGAATTTCTATATTCAAATTCTATATCACTTCCATTGAATTTCATATATTCAAACTCCCTTTGAATTTCTATATTCAAATTCTATATCACTTCCATTGAATTTCATATATTCAAACTCCCTTTGAATTTCTATATTCAAATTCTATTATTACTCTATATGAATTTTGTATTCAATATTCCCTTATTTAAATCTTCTTTACTCAAATCTCATTTGAATTTCTATATTCAAACCCCCTTTGAATTTCCCATATTCAAATCCCCTTTGAATTTTCTTATTTAAATTCTATGTTTGAACTTCCTTTATTCAAATTCCTTTAAATAAGTCCCGATTTCAATTCCTTTTGAAATCGATATTTCTATCTTTGGAAAATAGATTTCCCTTTCAATTTCGCACTTGTGTTTTTATTTCTGAATTATCCAATGATAATTCTTTTCACTTCATTTATAAACTTCGTTTATAAAGGAACTTCTCGTTTTATTTCTTTTAAAACAAGTTAATATTTCAAATCTATTTCAAAATTCAACTTC
The DNA here is from genome assembly GCA_030737875.1 of Allium sativum. Classification (NCBI taxonomy): domain Eukaryota; kingdom Viridiplantae; phylum Streptophyta; class Magnoliopsida; order Asparagales; family Amaryllidaceae; genus Allium; species Allium sativum. The sequence goes on along the minus strand of CM060912.1, from coordinate 49,104,530 downwards.
TATATTATAAATCCCATTTTGAAATTCAACACACTTGTCTTTCCCAAAACAAATTCAAAACAGTATCTTCGGTAGTAATTCGTCACTTACAACTCGAAAATGAATACTGATGATGCAGCTGTCATCATCAGAATCTATTTTCCAGCGATCGAAGTGAGTTCAATACTATAAAACCATTTCTAAACATTTCCACTTTGAAATTCATTTCAAAATATAAATCACACTGCTTGTAAAACAATTTAAAATCTCCCAGGATCTTAAATTTTCCTTATTTTTAATCCCAATCCATTTACAAACACTTATCCAATTCTCCAGAGTCTTAACTTCAATTCTGGTTTAAATTTCAGATTTAACTCATCTGATTTCACGTATTTCACTTATATGAATTCTGATTGGTTATTTACATAACCATTTAATTTATAATCTTACTCGATTATAATAACAACCAATATATCCAATATATTATAATTTTGATATATATATCTTCTCTATATAAAGATATACCTTGGGTAAACTTATTTTAATTTACCCTCTTTTCTAAACATACCATGACGGTTCATCGTATTCAAGAGTTTAGTAACTCCAACCGATACAGTGGATCAAAGTGATCGACCAGAACTCATAAACGACTCAACCAATGAATCTCCACAATATAAAACAAATTTTTATATCAATAACAAATACGTTCACTCGTATATATACACTCAATCTCAGTCTAGGGTATTGCTAACCCTATCTTTACCGAGTCACGCCACAGAGCCAAGTAATTCTTAACTTAAGCTCTGATACCAACTGTAACGACCCGGATTTTGAGCGACTTTGGTTATCGACATAAGCTCGATGTCGATAACCAAAACATCGAAAAATCCTGGAAATTAGTGAAAGAAATTAGAGGGTGAGGAAAGATAAGATAGAAACTTAGAATAGAAAAAGAAGAAGAACACAACATCAGAGTAACACGAATCTCACAGCGGAACGAATAAATATATTTCATAACATAACTTTGAAATACAAATCTGTACTTGAATATACATATCATTATCAAAGTACAACACTTACAACACAGCGGCAATAACTATAGCTATATGATCCTGAAGCCTCCTGCTCCAAGCTCTTCCAGTATATCTGTAAATCCCAACTACTTGACTGCCCGTACAAATTTAGGCACCCAAGAGTTTAGGGAAAACAACAAAGTAAACTCCGAGTCAGTCATGGGACTGGTATGAGTAAAACAGTTTAAAAACAGTTTGAACAAGTAAACGATATCTCATAAGACCACGCCGCATAACGGAACGGGTTTTTCCCTCATAAGAATCCAAAATATCTTTATATCAAAAACCTTTTGATATTATAATAATGTCTATCAACCACAGTATATATAATCATCTAGCAGAAACGCTTTCATCTCACGTTCTACATATATAGTATACAATCAAAACCGCAAGCACGTATTGGGTAATGGATTTCCAACTATGACAAGGTATGGAATCACCTTCCGCTTGTGTACCTCTAGAGAGGAATACACTGGGTTCAACAAGAACATCTTGCAACCCGGCCACACATGACCGACCACTCATTTCGCTTGAGTGTATCGAATGTATATCACCAACAGTTGGGATCAGCAACCGTTTCCCGAATGGGACAGCATCAACAGTAGATTTTTAGAAGTAAATGAAACTCTAGATCAGGTGATTATACACCCTACTTCGGTGCGACCGACTTAGCCATGCTGCCTGCCCGATTTCTGTCATTTACCGGATGATGAGGCTAGAAGCTATGCTTTATCATCACATCAGATTCACTTTGAATGCCACATCGTCAAATCCATCCAATCACCGATTGACGTCTACAACAATACATTATGTGTTAGCTAAAAGAAGTTTCCTTCTCCGCTTCCACTCTTGGTACGGTTGGAGAAATCAATATACGTGATCGTCTGGACATACTCTGTCAGACATCCCTCCATACAAGTCATCCAGGAACAGGATGAACCGAAGGCACTATTCTGTAAACAGGATAGCCCTTGCATAACTCCGTCTTCAATTTCCCTTGGCATATATGATTCGCAACGCTTATGCCAATACATAGTGGTTCTTTGGATAATAATCCAACCGGTCTCTCCATATTAACAACGTTAAAATGGTCAAAACTTCGATAGTCTGTGATTTAACTATCGAATAAAAATAGGTGTGCAAACAATGATATTATTTCCAAATGGAAATTATATCGATCAAACAACATTCAACATTCATCTCTTTAGTTCATTAATTTACTTATCTCATGTTTCCCTACGTTCAATACTCCTTATTTTCTAAATTGGGAAAATATACGTTATTAACAATGGAAAACATTTCCATTTCTTTGTTTCTTTCTTAGAAAACATTTCTGGTTTCTTATTTGGAAAACATTTCCAAAGCTTCTTCATTGGACTTAGACAGATGTTTAAACAAACCATCGCGATGCCAACTCAAACCATTTCCTTTACTGTCGAACCTTAACTATTCCTTAGTTAAAACGAAGCCAATCAAGTTGGGGTAGAACTACCTCTCAGACCTTAACTGAACAACATTTCTAACTTTGAAATAGGCAAAGTTCACTTTATATTCCTTTAACAAACTTCCTTACTTAACCCTCCTTCGAATAACTATATTCGATTGACTCTTATCAATTAACTCTATTGGACTAACGCCTATCAATTAACTCTATTGGACTAACACTATTTGACTAACGCTATTTATTTACTCATTTCACTTACTCTTTTCGAATAAACTATATTCGATAATTCCTTTTACTTTCTATTCGAATAACTATATTCGATTTACTCATTTGCTTCTATTCGAATAACTATATTCGATTTAACTCATTTGCTTCTATTCTAATAATTTTATTCGATTTAACTCATTTGCTTCTATTCTAATAACTATATTCGATTTAACTCATTTGCTTCTATTCTAATAACTATATTCGATTTAACTCATTTGCTTCTATTCTAATAATTATATTCGATTTAACTCATTTGCTTCTATTCTAATAACTATATTCGATTTAACTCATTTGCTTCTATTCTAATAACTATATTCGATTTAACTCATTTGCTTCTATTCGAATAACTATATTCGATTTAACTCATTTGCTTCTATTCTAATCGATTAAACTAACATCGATTATCTCCTTTCAACTTTATTCTCTAATCGATTAACTAACATCGATTAACTTCTTTTAAACTTTATTCTCTAATCGATTAACTAACATCGATTAACTTCTTTTACTTTAACACTAATCGATTAACTAACATCGATTAACTTCTTTTTACTTTATTCTCTAATCGATTAACCTACATCGTTTAACTTCTTTTTACTTTAACACTAATCGATTAACTAACATCGATTAACTTCTTTTTACTTTATTCTCTAATCGATTAACCTACATCGATTAACTTCTTTGATAAACTACGTTTTCCGTTACAACTATTTCCTTTTTATAATGTTTACTTACCGTTGCAAATATATCCTATTTATAACTTCTATTTACCGTTACAAATATTTCCTATTTATAACTTCTATTTACCATTACAAATATTTCCTATTTATAACGTTTACCTACCATTACAAATATATCCTATTTATAACTTCTATTTGCCGTTACAAATATTTCCTATTTATAACTTCTATTTACCGTTACAAATATTTCCTATTTATAACTTCTATTTATTTTCTAAATAAATATCCCTTTTGTAAAACCGTGTTCATTTTATAAATAATTCCTTTTATAAAATCCTGTGATTTTATAAAATTCCTTTATTTCAATATACATTGAAATACTTCTTTTTACATCCCAGGGTCTTTTATGATATTTACAATATCGAATAACAATGATCAACATCATTCCAACACACATAATCCATAACAGATTATATAACACATCATATATCACAATATATGAAAAACAGTAAAATAAATGTTGAGGAATCCAGTTGGATTCCTCCAACCTGTCTCCCTGCATCACAGATGTTAAACAATATAGATAACATCACTTTTCAGTTCTATATGATATATTCTGTTAAATAGAATCAATATAGAAAATTTAACTAACTGACTAGCAGTTCAATCAAACAGTCAACATACAGTCAATCAACCAATATCTAACAGTTCTAAAAGTACAACATGAAATTATAAACTGTTCAGAGTTAGTGAGATTTACTCACATTGGCAGTTCATCGTTAAAGAACGATAAACTGTTGTTTGATCTGAATCAAATAGTTTATTTCGCCATAATTTCCAACGAGTTCAGATCCACTCCCGGTCAGTGTCATCGTGTTGTTCCCGTCCATACGATCCCAACGGATCTTGTTTTGCTGATTTCCGATAACGTATGTTAAAGTTATTAAAACTAAAAGTTAATACATATTAAAATAAAACAAAACTAATTGAATGGGCTTAACTTCAATAAATCTCCGGCCCACCTAAATTCAAATACCAGCCCACTACCGAATACCCTTTCTTCCACTTCTTCACCGAACATAAACCAACGAAACCTGCTCCTCTTCACAGCCATTTCCACCATTTAAATCCACCACCGATCCACCAATATTTCATGAAATCCCAAACAAATCTTACCATTTCATTCTCCAACAACTTCTCGACACAACCATACCACTCCAGTTCCTTTTGATCCCCTCCCCGGAACTTCCGTTCGAACCCAATCCCACGTGAAACTGCCGTGACCTGCTATTCTCCCAACCATTTCCTCACGTTTCTCTCTCCTGAATATGTTTCCATGTCCACTACTGAGTCTCTCCCATCCACTATATTCACAATAAAATCCCAAAAGAATTCCACCAGTCTCCTCTCTTACACAAACATCCTACCCTCCTTACTGTGTCTTGAGCCTCCTTCTCCAATTCATGTCGACCAGCTAGCTCACGTTCCCACAAGCCTAGTGCACTTCCACACTTCTTAAATGAACAAACCCGCCCCTTCTACACTTTATCCTCCTTTTTCTCCATCATCGAAGACTATCATTTCGAACCCACACATCCACTTGTGTCGAACCCGAGGGTGCAGCTAATCGGAAATAGGAACTAGAAAATAAACAATGGGATATATTTTACGTTGATTCCACGGAAAAACCGATTTTGGGTTAAAGAGCATCTGCTGAAATGAGAACGTGGAAAGGTTTGGGCTTAGGAATTTGAGAATGGATTTGGGAACGACATTACAGAGGGGTTTATTGTATTTTGCTTTTCTTCGAACCAGTGGAGGAAAAGTGTTGTTTGTATACTTTCAGTTGGAAATTTCCGTTTGTGTAGTTGGGATGAATGGCTATCAGGAAGAAACGTTTGTATTAAGGCATCCATACACATGTTTGTGGAGTGTATTTAACTTTGGACGTGGCGTTCCCTTTGATCACTACATCAATTAGGATATTTTTATTTTAAGTCTTACACTATTCGGTACTCGTTGCCTAGAACTTGGTTAATGTACGGACTGCTATCGACAGAGATAAAGGTACCATTGTATCAAGCAAGGTTCCCTGATTCGAAAAATATAAAAATACCGGTAGGTGAACTCATATTGTGAAACTTCAAAATGTTGACTACAGGGTGCAAAATACTCCAAATAAAAAGTTGCTTATTTAATTAATTAAAAATTACAGTAAAATTCTAAAAATTAAATTATCACTACGTCTCAAAAGAACCTTGGCTGAATTCATACCCGATATCTAGTTATATCGAATAATCCGTTACGGTCGATAAACGATTCCATAGCGACTATTTTAATATTTGATTTGGACATATCTCAAAATCTACAAGACGAAATCCTTATTTTTCTCTTCCACTAGAAAGATATACTCCACCAGCTCCACACGTTTCTTGTTTCACAGAAATCCGGCTTAAAACGAATCCTATACATTCAGTTGAAGTTCGAATCGCCAATTTACGAACTGCAGCGCCATTTTGAGCTCGTTTATAATTATATTATAAATTATACGTTCAACTGTCGACAATTGAATATATTCGTTATTCAAATTCAATTCCAAGCTGAATTAAATATCACAGATGATCCGGTTTACACCATATCGCCATTTCAGCCAATTCTGATTATTTCAGAATTAAATATATTATTTAAATTATTATTTTAATTAAATATTCAACCTTATTTTATTCAATGATCATGTAATTCACTAACCCACCATTTATACAATTAAATAAACTAATCATAATACCCCTGCCTATGCGGGTCATTACAGATATATCTAACTATCATTAGAATATTATACACATGCTAGGTCACTTTCAAAAATAGAATGCTAAATTCAACTATCATTTATCATATCTATACATGCTAGTTCTCTTTAGGAAACACACTTCTATATTTGTGTATCATTTTTCATATCTTATATGTGCTAGTTCTCTTTAATAATGTAATGCTATATTCAGCTATCATTTAGCATATTCTATATATGCTAGTTCACTTTAAAAATACGATGTTGATATCAACTATCATTTATTATGTTCTATACATTCTAGTTTACTTTAAAAATATCATGCTATATTCAACTATCATTGAGCATATTTAGACGTTCTAGTTCCTTTTAAAAAATATAATGCTAAATTCAATTATCATTTATTATATTCTGTTCTTGCTAGTTCATTTTACTAATAAATACTATATTCAAACATTATTTTGCAAACATTACACGTGTTAACTCACTTCAATGATACAAATGATAAATTCAACTATCATTTATCATATTTTATACATGGAAGTTCACTTTAAAAATGCAATGTTTTATTCAACTATACCAAAAGTGCTAAATCAACTTAGCATTAAATCAGTGATGTGCAGTCTATTCAAAAGTAATTCATATGCATGAAGGACGCACTAGAATTCTTGACTTCCAATTTATGAAGGACCATTCTACCTTATAACAACATCAAAAATGTTAAATTCAGTTATCATTTCGTGTATGCAATATATTTTATAGAAGCTTAAATAAACAATGATATATTTAACTATCATTTAGAATATTATACACATGCTATTTCACTTTTAAAAATAGAATGCTAAATTCAACTATCATTTATCATATCTATACATGCTAGTTCTCTTTAGGAAACACACTGCTATATTTGTGTATAATTTTTCATATCTTATATGTACTAGTTCGCTTTAAAAATACAATGCTATATTTAGCTATCATTTAGCATATTCTATACATGCTAGTTCACTTTAAAAATACGGTGTTGAAATCAATTATCATTTATTAAGTTCTATACATTCTAGTTTACTTTAAAAATACCATGTTATATTCAACTATCATTTAACAAATTTAGACGTTCTAGTTCCTTTAAAAAAATATAATGCTAAATTCAACTATCATTTATTATATTCTATTCATGCCAGTTCATTTTACTAATAAATACTATATTCAAACACGTAAAAGACTTCCGCACCCAGTAGGAATTATATTCTATTCATTTATTATATTTTATTATATTTTATTCATGCCTGATCGGGTACTCCATCAACGATTCTGCACCCAGTAGGAATTAGTTAACCGAGCGGGTATCCATGACACGTAAAAGCCTTCCGCACGCAAGGCCTAATCGGGTACCTATGACACGTAAAACACTTCCGCACGCGGCCTAATCGGGTACTCCAGCAACGACTCTGCACCCAGTAGGAATTAGTTAACCGAGCGGGTACCCGTGACACGTAAAAGACTTCCACACGCAAGGCCTAATCGGGTACCTATGACACGTAAAACACTTCCGCACGCAAGGCCTAATCGGTACTCCAACAACGATTCTGCACTCAATAGAAATTAGTTAACCGAGAAGGTACCCGTGACACGTAAAAGACTTCCGCACGCAAAGCCTAGTCGGGAACCTATGACACGTAAAACACTTCTGCACGCAAGGCCTAATCGGGTACCTGACACGTAAAACACTTCCGCACGCAAGGCCTAATCGGGTACTCCAGCAACGATTCTGCACCCAGTTGGAATTACTTAACCGAGCGGGTACCCGTGACACGTAAAAGATTTCCGCATGCAAGGCCTAATCGGGTACCTATGACACGTAAAATACTTCCGCACGCAAGGCCTAATCGGGTACTCTAGCAACAAATCTGCACCCTGTAGGGATTAATTAACCGAGCGGGTACCCGTGACATGTAAAAGACTTCCGCACGCAAGGCCTAATCGGGTAAATATGACACGTAAAACACTTCTGCATGCAAGGCCTAATTGGGTACCTATGGCACGTAAAACACTTCCGCACGCAAGGCCTAATCGGGTACTCCAACAACGATTCTGCATCTAATAGGAATTAGTTAACTGAGCGGGTACCCGTGACATGTAAAAGACTTCCGCACGCAAGGCCTAATCGGGTACCTATGACACGTAAAACACTTTTGCATGCAAGACCTAATCGGGTATTCCAGCAACGAATCTGAACCCAGTAGAGATTAATTAACCGAGCGGGTACCCGTGACATGTAAAAGACTTCTGCACGCAAGGCCTAATCGGGTAAATATGACATGTAAAACACTTCCACACGCTAATCGAGTATATCAGGTTAAGGTTAACAAAAGCTCAAAGAAGTATTACTTGTTTAAAGTCGGTTGTAGTGTAATACTTATATAGAATGATATATTAATATGTCATTTTATTCTTAATACCCACTATTATACTAAATTATGCAAATAATAGACGAATATAACACATTTGTTTGTAATAAGTATTGCCAAATGTGAAAAACCATTTAGTACACCTCTCAACTATATGTAATCATGCACTATACAAATATGAATCCATATAACCAAAATGATATGTACAAATATGATTATACTCAAACAAAGAATAATAAAACCACAAACACAATCAATAGAGTAAATCAAACAGAAACAAATCACATAGCATGCATCATACAATCAATAGAACCACAAACACAATCAACAGAGAAAATCAAACAGAATAAAAATCAGACGATATTTGCATAGTATTTAAACAATTAAAAAAAAATCTAATTACATGGCAAAATGTATAATACATTTAACTGCATGAGCACATGAAAAACCAGTAACTCTCCAATGATTATAACTACATAAATGATTTTGAAGATCAACAACTTGTGACTTCCACGACTTAACATCAAAAATAAACTCTAATGACTTGAAAACATCCCAACCAAAACCATCATCAACTAATTTTGATAAATAGTCCTCCATGATAGGACAAAGAACTATTTTCCATAACGCACATTTCTTCCTCCTTCTGGCAATTTGCTCCATAATTTTACTGTATGAAACGATATATACAACTAGCATTATGCAATAATAATTATACAATCATCAGACTAAAAGAAATAAACCACTGTCAAACTAAATGACAATATGAATAGAAAATGATAGTTAAACATACCATTTGAATACAAATGACAATAAAATTTAAAAACCATATTTAAGATGATAATCGTACCTTGATGCGATCAACATTCACAAATTTCATACTTAACTTCAAATGAAAAAGAGTCTATGCTAAGACAGGTGGAATATGAATTATCATTATACTCAAAAACAACTAGCAAGCTTGTTGATTCATCAGAGGTAATATCATCACTGCAAAACAAAGGTGTACAGTTATTATTAACAAAACTGAAAATGTTATACACACAGCATATAGTTACTATTAACAAAACAAAAAATGCTATACACACATAGCATATCAGGGTAAAATAGCTTCCAATATGCGTAAACACAATCTAATTTAATAATGATAAAGAAATTTGAAATAAGAAACAAAAGCATACTTCATAGGAGGAATTGTTGATGTCGACGAACTCGATTAGACCTTGCATGCAGCTGCCACCGCCGCCGCCTGAAGCCGCCGTCGCACCCGCCGCTGCATGAAGCCGCCGTCGCACCCGCTGTCGCCGCCTGAAGATGTCGTCGCAGCCGCCGCCTGAAGCTGTCCTTCGAACGATTCGTTGAAAAAATTGATGAAGAAACTGACGACCTAGAATTTAAGATTTGGGAATTGTTTTTCCTTCGAACGAAAATTGAAAACCCGCGTCCTTCTGACTGAAAAAAGATGCCGCGTCGTTCTGACAAAAAAAAAATGTTTTCTTCCTTGAGCCGATTTTCCTGTTAATTATTTCACCGTAAAAATACGGGACGATACATTCTTCCCCCCTTAAAATAATTTCGTCCTCGAAATTGCTAAGGTAGGAAACAACCCTATTGACTGGTAAAATCTATTCGTTTATTTCTATCTTCAGTTTTAACTGAATTAATTGATTTCAATTTAAGTTGTTAATTTATTTATTTTATTGAAAATTTTCTAAGATTCTGAAAATTTTCTAACACCCAAAATTTTCGAAAATTTTTGCCTGCACCTCCCTTGTACCGGTCAATAGTTCAAACCTCAACTCGCCTCTCTAGGCCTTTTCCTTTCAAAAAGAAAATTAAAAAGCCAAGCGGCTTGCCGATTCGGCGCGTAAAACCCCATATGGAAATTTAAACATGTACCTTTGTGTCGGGCATATCATTATATCCTTGCACTTGCTTCTACTCAATACCTGCTGATCATATATCCACCTATACCAATCGATTTCCAATCAATTTCAATCAATCAAATCTCAACACAATCATTTGCTTATATCCAAACCTCATCTCATTCCAACTCAAGTTCCATTTCCTTAACTCGTCGATCCCATATACTTAACCAAGTTGAGTTTCATTCTCACATCCCAAACTCCAAACTCATCAATCCAATACCATTTCAGATTCTTATCTCATAATTCAAAATCTGATTTTACTTGATATATTTATATTCCAATTAAATTTCCAGTTAATTGGTTTTAAGTAAATTCATATTTTCTTTCGCATATTTCTATTTAGTTTGTTTTGATTCAATAATTCTTTCCTGGGAGTTTTAAATAACTTTGCTTTTCTAAACCAATTATTCCTTTTCGGATTCAAAACAACTTGTTTTCCTTAAAGCAATTCAAAACAGTATTTTGGTAGTAATCCATCACTTATAACTCAAAAATGAACACTGATGATGTGGCCAGCATCATCAGAGTTATTTCCCAGTGATAAAAGTGAGTTCAATACTATATCACTCTACAAACCATTTTTAAACAATTCCATTTTGAAATCTTTTTCAAATATCATTCACGATGCTTGTAAACAAATTAAAATCTCCCAGGATAATAAAATTTTCTTATATTAAACTCAAATCCACTTGCAAACACTTTTTCCCCAGTTTTCAGAATTTTAATTCAAATTCTGATTTAATTAATCTGCTTTTATATTATACGAACTCAAATTGGTTATTTATATAACTGTTTCAATTATAATCAACCAACACATCCAATATATGATAATAATTCCAAGATATACCTTTCTTTTATATCAAAATATAATTTGGGTAAAATCATTTCATTTACCCTCTTTTAAAACATACTGTGTCGGTTTATCGTACTTGAGTGTTTAGAAGCCCCTATCGATACAGTGGATCAAACTGATCGACCAGAACTTATAAACAACTCAATCAATAAATCTTCATAAACTAATTGACCAGAACTCATAAACAACTCAATCAATAAATCTGCATAATATAAAATAATTTTTATAAAATCTTCAAGTACGTTCACTCGTATATATATACACTCAAACTCGGTCTAGGGTATTACTAACCCCATCTCTACTGAGTCACGCCACAGAGCCAAGGTAATCACTTAACCTTTGATACCACTGTAACGACCTGGGGATTTAACGACCTGGGGATTTTACTGAGTCACGCCACAGAGCCAATGTAATCACTTAACCTTTAGCTTTGATACCACTGTAACGACCTGGGGATTTAACGACCTGGGGATTTTCGACTCCGAAAATCAACACAAAACTGCCAACTATTCGAACAATGAAAATACCTGATCATTAATAGAAAGAAGTTAGAAGGTGAGAATAGATAAGATAGAAAATTAGAATAGAAGAAGAAGAAGATCACCACAGAACAGAATCAGAGTAATACGAATCTCACAGCGGAACGAATAAAATAGAACATACAACATAACTTTGAAATAAAACAATATGTACATACAATAATACTATCAGAGTACAACACTTACACAGCGGAAATAACAATAGCTATATAATCCTGAAGCCTCCTACTTCAAGCTCCTCTAAGTACATCTAAAAAGACCTGAACAACTTGACTACTCGTACAAATTTGGGCACCCAAGAGTTTAGGGAAAAACAAAACAAAATAAACTCTGGCTCAGTCATTGGACTGGTGCGAGTAAACTCAAATCATCGGTTTAACTTTTCAAAATCCTTTTCAAAAGAAAAGATAATCGTAAGATCGATCCACACATAAACACATATAGTTTTTACCTTACGATAACCCAAAACAGTTTTGGAAACCAATACCTTTCTGATATTATAATAATGTCTAATCATAAGTAAATAACAATCTAGCAGAACGCTTGCATCTCACGTTCCACATATATAGTATACAAACAAAACCACGGGCTCTTATTAGAGATTGGATTCCGACTATGACAAGGTATGGGACCATCTGCCGATAGTGTATCTCTAGAGGCGAATACACTGGGTTCATGTAACAACCCGTAAAATCTGGGCCAGTTTAAAATTTTTATTTTGGCCATTTTAGCGAATTTAGATTATTTAAAATGAATTATTTTAAATAATATCGACGAGAAATTTATTTTGAATATATTCGAACGTATATATTATACGCGTCGTCGTTAGAATATAAATAATTATATATAATTATAAATAGAATTGAAAATGGCGCGGTAGTTCGATAATTCGATTTCAAACTTCAATTGAATGTACCGGGTGCAAAACAATCCGGATTTTAGTGAAACCAAAAATAATGGAATCTAATAGTGAATATCTTTCCAACGAACCCGAATGATCAAAATTTCTTAGCGGGAATCAAAAGATATGTCCAGTTGAAAATTCTGAATAGTCGCTATGGAATTCAGGCCCTTAAAAATGGACATTTTGCAAACGACCTCGGATTTCGACGAAACCAGTTTTGTTGGGTCCGTGATGTAAAGTTATTGCTAGATTTCAAATTTCATAATTTTTCGAATCAATATGTGAGCGTGGCAAAGGAAAACGCGTTTGACCAGTTTCAGTTGATTTTAATCGACTGGAAATTGGCCATTTTTCTAACGGTCTCAGATTTCGACGAAACTAGTTTTGTTAGGACCGTATCGTCAATACGAAGCTAGAAAATATTTTTCTAGAATTTTTAAAGTTAGTATGTGACCCCGGTAAATTGAAATGTACGTTTAAAATTGAATATATAGATTTATACATTAATTTCAGCGAAAACTGAGCGTAACAGCCGAACTGGCTTATGAAACATATCCCATTGTATTCGGAATGGGGGTAATTAGCTAGGGACGACAGTCATTGGGCCTCGTTCGGAGATCGAAATTTAAAGTTACTTTATGGAGAAATTAATTATTTAAATAATTAAAATATTATATAACCCCCTTGAGCTCTCTCTTTCCTCACAAGTCAAACCACGGTCAAAATATAAAAAAAAAAAAAAAAAAAAAAAACCCCTTCCAGTTTCAGATCGCGACGCCTCTTCCTCCCCCTTGCTGACGCCGACGATGGACCGCCGCTCCCCCCTAAAGTCGCGCCTTCCTCTCCCCTCTAGCTCATCTCCTTCCTCCCTTCGAATCGAAGACGAAAACGCCAGAGCTTTCCCCCCCCACAGTGATGACCGCCGACGAACTGAAGGCCGCCCCAACCCTCCGCCTCCTCCTGCCGCCGACCCAGAGCCACCCGAAGCCTCTCCGATGGTGGTGAACCCCCCCCTTTCGAACTGTAAGTTTTTACTTTATTTATAAAACTGATTTTTACTTAATTTATAAAACTGATTTTGTTAATATTAAAAACCGATTTTTATGTTTTTAAAATTCTGATTTTAGGTAGGTTTAAAACTGAATTTTATTTTAGGTTTAAGACTGAATTTTATTTTAGATTAGAAAACTGATTTTTAAATGATTTTTAAACTGAATTTTTAAATAAGGCAAAAACTGTATTTTTATTTTTTAAGTTATGAAAAAACTGCATTTTTATGAAAGCGAAAAACTGATTTTATTTTGAACTTTAAAATAGGAAAAAAAGTTTAATCTTTTAGTAGAAAAAGATTTGAACTTGCAAAAGAAAAAAAATTCGATTTTTATATATTGAATAGCGAAGTCAAAATTCGATTTTATATATTGAATAGCATAGTAAAAATTCGATTTTTACATATGTAGTGGCTACGGGCAGCGAAGATGACGAAGATGCGATAGCGATGAAGATTTCTATCAATGAAGTGCCGTGGAGCTAGGATAGCTAATCGGTGAGAATTTCTCACCTTTCTATTTATTTTCTAGTTATATATATATACTAGGATGCAGACGGTGCTTAGTAGCACCCGACACAATCGTCCACAGACCATGGACTTGTTTGTTTGACAGTTTGGTGATTGATTGCGATATTGTTTGAATGTGGTTTGTGGTGTGAAAAATCGAATCGATAAATTGGTTAGGATTAGACGTGCGCCGTTATAAGGCGAAGGAGTAAGGCTAGGTTAGATCCTTACTCCAAAGTTTGCGGTTTGCATAACGAATTGATTTGATTGATGTGTGAATGGCGTGGGCCTTCACTAGACCGGGGATAAGGCTAGGCCTTGTCCCGTTTCTAGTATCGTGCCGTTATGCCGCCGAAATTTTCTAAAACATGTTAGAAAAATAAAAATATCATTTTATTGAATAAATGAATTGAATAGAAATTCATAGGTTGAAATAAAATGTTTTATCGTTAAAAATATAATTTTTAACGTGAATATGAAAATAGTGAAGTGAATAAATAAATATTCATTTACAAACCAGATGGTTTGTTTATGTACACTTATTTGAATGATATTGATTGGGTCGATAAATTTCACACATCGCCCAACTGCACAAATAAAATCTGTGTTTGATTGTTTGAAACCCCACACGGGTGTTAGGATGAAATATGCAGTTCACTCATCCTGATTGATTAAATATGTCGATCGATTGATTGACAGGCTGTTATAAGCGTTGAATATCTGTATTTGATGCTTATGCAGTGTAGTGCACTTTGGTTGATGGTTGATTATTTTTCAATGCTATGATATACATGTGTTGTATGAAAATCCATATAATTAACTTTATATGGTAATTGATTGGGCCTCATTCCAATTTGAAAAATAAAGAATATTATAAAATAAAAGTTCATGTGTTGACAGTACTCATTCATTGAGATTGGTCATGTGTTGAACGAAATATTTTGATAATAACAACTATTTTGAAAAAGAAATATTTGAAATAGAATATTTGAAAATAGAAATTTATGAAGCCGTGTATGGACGCCATTTTGACGTGAACGATATTTATATCGAATTGAAAACGATTTCGAAATGAAATGAATTGAAAACGATTTCGAAATGAATTGAATTGAAAACGATTTCGAAATGAAATGAATTGAAAACGATTTCGAAATGAATTGAATTGAAAACGATTTCGAAATGAATTGAATTGAAAACGAATTCAAAATAAATTGAAAACGATTTCGAAATGAAATGAATTGAAAACGATTTCGAAATGAATTGAATTGAAAACGATTTCGAAATGAAATGAATTGAAAACGATTTCGAAATGAATTGAATTGAAAACGAATTCAAATGGAATAGAAAGCGAATTGAAATGAATTCAAATTGAATTGAAATTCGAATTGAATAGAAATGAATTTTAAAACGAATTTATAGAGAAGAATTCAATTTTGATTTGAATTGAAATGGAAGTTGAAAATGTTTTTGAAACGAATTCAAAACTATTTATATAATTCGTTTTAAATAGAAATCGACGAAATATATATTATATATATTATATATAATATAATGGCCTGAATAGAACGCGCCGCGCCGCGGCAGTTCGCGAATTTCGACCATTTATTTCAAACGGACATTACAGGAGATCCGACCGTCGGATTCTCCTAAAACCGGAACCGTTGGGTTCGTATCGAAAAGAGCTTTCTAATTAATGTTAGAAATTTGAAATCTAACGGTTGGATTTGGAGATACGTCCAAATCAAATTCGAAAAAGGTCGTTGTAAGTGCAGTTCGATGGCCATTGTTGGAAATCGACTGTACGGGCCTTGATAAAATTATTAAAAATAGTAATAATTTGTGTAAAATCATAAGAAATGATTTGTGAAAGTTTGGGGTGAAAATCTCCATATTTGAAAAGATAAAAAAATGGATTTTTATCGAAATGAACTAGTTTTGAACTAGAATTATAATTCTATTTATTTTTAAATAAATAAATTGAATTTGAAATGGTTTTGAAAATAACCAAAATTTCCAATGATTGCATTGGAGTGGATTTGAATCGAAATTGTCTTCGGAATATTTCGATGTTGGAATTCGTGACATTACAGGTGTTGTTATGGAAATTTGAAAGATATATATTTGTATCGTTATTTCCAATACGACATTTGTTAGTCGTAGAATTCGATATTGAATATAAGCCGATATATTTTCTATTCAGAGCCTTGTATTGAATATCGAATGTGATTTGGGTTTGTCGTGAATGGTGTCTTCACTAACACTGTTCTTGAACCCAGTTGAGAAAAGATTAAATCTTTTTATTTAGATTTAATGAAGTGTACCAATTAAATGATATTTAATTGGAATTGAATTGGTATTGATTTTTGGGTTTATCGTGAACAGTGTTTTAAATAACACTTGTTCTTTAACCCGATAATTAATGGAATGTGATTTTGGGTTTATCGTGAATCGTGTTTTAAATGACACTGATTCTTTAACCCAGATAATGATTAAAACTAAGTGGAGTTTTAATGAATCTTTAATTAGATTGAAAAGATCGAGAATGGAGTATCACCAGTTTTGCTCCAGGCGATAGATAAATCTGTAATTAGATTTGAATGTGAAATTTAGAAACTAACTGGCGGTTAGCCAAGCAGAATGGTTTTCTGGATATTGATCTGATGTTGGTTTCGGCCTTCGGGGTTAATATTTGGGGAATTATTCTCTTGATTAATTTACGGTTAGTGACTAATGAATTGGAATGAGGCGTATGTTGTGTTTGTGTAACACTTATTTAAAATATACGCGAGTTATTCGGAAAGACCGGGTTTATCCCATTCTGAGTAACTGATACGACGATAAGTCGAAGACGAAGACGATGGTCGAAGACCGGAGGTCTTCACGTCGTTTGGGTGATAACTGATGATCTTGATTGGGCTGTACACCCAAGAAGATGGAAACAGTTAGTGATCGTCCAGACGTACTTGGAGATCGATGGATATGCGGGGTACTAGGTGCCTCCGGTTTCGTTCAGACCCAGAACGGACTTGTAAATGGACTGTGTGTCTGACATCGGATTTCATTCTGTGTGACTGATATCGGTTGCATAGGATGGCTTGCCTGTGTGGCATGCTAAGATGCAAATGATCAAGGCTTCTGTTGAAAAGCAAAGTCTTGTGGTTGATGATCAAAGCACGACCTTTGTGGCGTAGCTTTGTGTAACGTTTGATTCGCGAGTTTCACACCCGGTATGAATCAAAAACGGGAGACGGACCTCAGGGAGGGCATGCGTTTCTTTCTAGTTAGAAGTGGCGTCAGTGGTTTTACACGCCCTGACGAGTTTGACTTATGTTGTTGTTGCTGTTGCGAGGCGCCTCGGTTATATCGGTTTCGGCCGAATGCATTCTGGTCGGCTGACGGACCAGACTTACACCCCATAGGGTGGGGAGACGTATTGTTCAGGCATAATAATCCACTCCGTGTGGACCGGCCCTGACGATCCAAGGGGCAGTTGCGGCTGTTCCTGAGGGGCGGGCTAGAGCGTCTCGAATCGGTTGAGGATCTTGCCCCTAGCCTCGGTTCATAGATGGAAACCCAATTTCCAAATACGTGACATTTGCGGTTTTATTTGTAAACCTATATATGGCGACATAGTGGTATGGGGCATTCATGCCGCCTATGATTGATACTTATGATTTGAAGTTGTTTTATACTCTATGCACTTATAATAGTATCAAATGATTTGTTTTAAACGTATCAAGCATTCTTTGGCTGTTATAAGGGAAAACCCTATCCTCGACTGCGTTGCATTGTGTGATGGGACCTGGGTCTTATAACAGCTTCATTTTTCTTTATTTAGCATTGCGTTGTTTGTCTTATGCACTGGTATTCTTGGGAGGAAACCCGTTCCGTGTTATACGGCGTGGTCCCTTGTTTTACCTAGCTTTGAAAATAAAGATTTATAACTGCTTTAGTTCTCACACCAGTCACATGACTGACCTGGAGTTTATTGTTTTGACCTAAACTCTGGGTGCCCTTATTTTGACACGGGCAGCTAGTAGTTTTGGTTTTGCAGATTTATATTCACAGGATCCTGGTTTACGACTGGAACGATATCCGGGAAGCTTTGTATCCGTATATCTCATTCTAGTTGTGTATTGTATTATTTTCCGCTGCTATGTATTTAAATGTAATTTAAATCTCTGATATTTCTGTGTAATATTCTTTTATACTCTGTATATTCTTGTAATCTGATGCATTGTTGTTATATACAATGAAATGTTCTTCTATATGCGTTCTGTTGTGGTTTGTTCTCGAACTATCCGACGCTTTCCTTTACGGGGAAGTTACGGGTCTTCACAGTTGGTATCAGAGCTTTGGTTTACAAAGCAGAGAACAAGACACATTAGAACCGTACGAAGGAATTCATCAGATATTGGATTAGTAATATCCAATGGAATGACTCGTTAGAGATGGGATCAGTAGTATCCTAGAACGAGTGTGAAGAGTATATTTTTAAAATGAAAACGATTTTTGATTTGAAAATTTAAATCAATTATTCGTATTTGATTATTTATTTTATATTGATTAGGACAATCCAAAATATAAAGATTTTTGCGTATGCGCCTAGCTAGCGTGTATTCGAAGTTTTAATATATTGGATAGATATAGCACCACACCCTAGTCGCCCGGAGATGATATTGATGATAGCGATCGCATCATCAACATTTATGTTCGTGTTTCGAAGGTTTGATATCTATATATTTCCTATTGACTGGTGTGAGAACCAAAATTAGATAGGGCTAATTGTTGTGATTTGGCATCAAAAATCTGATTTTTGTATATATATCGAAATTATGAATTTGAAACGTTAATCCACTAATTGATTGAAGTTTGTGTTGTTTGTTTAATTGTTTGCTAATTTTGAACAATTATGCCTAATTGAATCAAATATTGAACTCTATTGAAAATTGGTCGCATTTGTTTGCATATACATATATATCATTGAACAGGTCATAGCAAGGAGGCTAGAGCAGAGAATAAAATTTGTTTGCCCGACAAATAGGTACATGTTTATTACATAATTTACTGTTTTGTTTGGGTGATGATGATTTTATGAGCCTATTGGCTAGCCGCTTGGCTTTTTCTTTTTCTTTCTGAGATCTGAAGGACCGGGAACGCTATTTGCAATTTCCCGATGCTCCCGGTGCAGGGGAGGTTATGGCGAAATTTTTCAAAAATTTAGGGTGTTAGCCAAATTTTTGAAATTTTAAAAATTCTCAGAAACTAAAGAGTTGGAGAATGGAAGCCAGATCAAATGTGGAGCTGAATAATCAAACCACTTTCGACTTTGTTCCTTTTCGGGGACGAAAAGTTTTAAGTGGGGGAGATTGTAACAACCCGTAAAATCTGGGCCAGTTTAAAATTTTTATTTTGGCCATTTTAGCGAATTTAGATTATTTAAAATGAATTATTTTAAATAATATCGACGAGAAATTTATTTTGAATATATTCGAACGTATATATTATACGCGTCGTCGTTAGAATATAAATAATTATATATAATTATAAATAGAATTGAAAATGGCGCGGTAGTTCGATAATTCGATTTCAAACTTCAATTGAATGTACCGGGTGCAAAACAATCCGGATTTTAGTGAAACCAAAAATAATGGAATCTAATAGTGAAT
The DNA here is from genome assembly GCA_030737875.1 of Allium sativum. NCBI lineage: Eukaryota > Viridiplantae > Streptophyta > Magnoliopsida > Asparagales > Amaryllidaceae > Allium > Allium sativum. The sequence continues at coordinate 49,084,446 of CM060912.1, read as the reverse complement.
ATCTTTCCAACGAACCCGAATGATCAAAATTTCTTAGCGGGAATCAAAAGATATGTCCAGTTGAAAATTCTGAATAGTCGCTATGGAATTCAGGCCCTTAAAAATGGACATTTTGCAAACGACCTCGGATTTCGACGAAACCAGTTTTGTTGGGTCCGTGATGTAAAGTTATTGCTAGATTTCAAATTTCATAATTTTTCGAATCAATATGTGAGCGTGGCAAAGGAAAACGCGTTTGACCAGTTTCAGTTGATTTTAATCGACTGGAAATTGGCCATTTTTCTAACGGTCTCAGATTTCGACGAAACTAGTTTTGTTAGGACCGTATCGTCAATACGAAGCTAGAAAATATTTTTCTAGAATTTTTAAAGTTAGTATGTGACCCCGGTAAATTGAAATGTACGTTTAAAATTGAATATATAGATTTATACATTAATTTCAGCGAAAACTGAGCGTAACAGCCGAACTGGCTTATGAAACATATCCCATTGTATTCGGAATGGGGGTAATTAGCTAGGGACGACAGTCATTGGGCCTCGTTCGGAGATCGAAATTTAAAGTTACTTTATGGAGAAATTAATTATTTAAATAATTAAAATATTATATAACCCCCTTGAGCTCTCTCTTTCCTCACAAGTCAAACCACGGTCAAAATATAAAAAAAAAAAAAAAAAAAAAAAACCCCTTCCAGTTTCAGATCGCGACGCCTCTTCCTCCCCCTTGCTGACGCCGACGATGGACCGCCGCTCCCCCCTAAAGTCGCGCCTTCCTCTCCCCTCTAGCTCATCTCCTTCCTCCCTTCGAATCGAAGACGAAAACGCCAGAGCTTTCCCCCCCCACAGTGATGACCGCCGACGAACTGAAGGCCGCCCCAACCCTCCGCCTCCTCCTGCCGCCGACCCAGAGCCACCCGAAGCCTCTCCGATGGTGGTGAACCCCCCCCTTTCGAACTGTAAGTTTTTACTTTATTTATAAAACTGATTTTTACTTAATTTATAAAACTGATTTTGTTAATATTAAAAACCGATTTTTATGTTTTTAAAATTCTGATTTTAGGTAGGTTTAAAACTGAATTTTATTTTAGGTTTAAGACTGAATTTTATTTTAGATTAGAAAACTGATTTTTAAATGATTTTTAAACTGAATTTTTAAATAAGGCAAAAACTGTATTTTTATTTTTTAAGTTATGAAAAAACTGCATTTTTATGAAAGCGAAAAACTGATTTTATTTTGAACTTTAAAATAGGAAAAAAAGTTTAATCTTTTAGTAGAAAAAGATTTGAACTTGCAAAAGAAAAAAAATTCGATTTTTATATATTGAATAGCGAAGTCAAAATTCGATTTTATATATTGAATAGCATAGTAAAAATTCGATTTTTACATATGTAGTGGCTACGGGCAGCGAAGATGACGAAGATGCGATAGCGATGAAGATTTCTATCAATGAAGTGCCGTGGAGCTAGGATAGCTAATCGGTGAGAATTTCTCACCTTTCTATTTATTTTCTAGTTATATATATATACTAGGATGCAGACGGTGCTTAGTAGCACCCGACACAATCGTCCACAGACCATGGACTTGTTTGTTTGACAGTTTGGTGATTGATTGCGATATTGTTTGAATGTGGTTTGTGGTGTGAAAAATCGAATCGATAAATTGGTTAGGATTAGACGTGCGCCGTTATAAGGCGAAGGAGTAAGGCTAGGTTAGATCCTTACTCCAAAGTTTGCGGTTTGCATAACGAATTGATTTGATTGATGTGTGAATGGCGTGGGCCTTCACTAGACCGGGGATAAGGCTAGGCCTTGTCCCGTTTCTAGTATCGTGCCGTTATGCCGCCGAAATTTTCTAAAACATGTTAGAAAAATAAAAATATCATTTTATTGAATAAATGAATTGAATAGAAATTCATAGGTTGAAATAAAATGTTTTATCGTTAAAAATATAATTTTTAACGTGAATATGAAAATAGTGAAGTGAATAAATAAATATTCATTTACAAACCAGATGGTTTGTTTATGTACACTTATTTGAATGATATTGATTGGGTCGATAAATTTCACACATCGCCCAACTGCACAAATAAAATCTGTGTTTGATTGTTTGAAACCCCACACGGGTGTTAGGATGAAATATGCAGTTCACTCATCCTGATTGATTAAATATGTCGATCGATTGATTGACAGGCTGTTATAAGCGTTGAATATCTGTATTTGATGCTTATGCAGTGTAGTGCACTTTGGTTGATGGTTGATTATTTTTCAATGCTATGATATACATGTGTTGTATGAAAATCCATATAATTAACTTTATATGGTAATTGATTGGGCCTCATTCCAATTTGAAAAATAAAGAATATTATAAAATAAAAGTTCATGTGTTGACAGTACTCATTCATTGAGATTGGTCATGTGTTGAACGAAATATTTTGATAATAACAACTATTTTGAAAAAGAAATATTTGAAATAGAATATTTGAAAATAGAAATTTATGAAGCCGTGTATGGACGCCATTTTGACGTGAACGATATTTATATCGAATTGAAAACGATTTCGAAATGAAATGAATTGAAAACGATTTCGAAATGAATTGAATTGAAAACGATTTCGAAATGAAATGAATTGAAAACGATTTCGAAATGAATTGAATTGAAAACGATTTCGAAATGAATTGAATTGAAAACGAATTCAAAATAAATTGAAAACGATTTCGAAATGAAATGAATTGAAAACGATTTCGAAATGAATTGAATTGAAAACGATTTCGAAATGAAATGAATTGAAAACGATTTCGAAATGAATTGAATTGAAAACGAATTCAAATGGAATAGAAAGCGAATTGAAATGAATTCAAATTGAATTGAAATTCGAATTGAATAGAAATGAATTTTAAAACGAATTTATAGAGAAGAATTCAATTTTGATTTGAATTGAAATGGAAGTTGAAAATGTTTTTGAAACGAATTCAAAACTATTTATATAATTCGTTTTAAATAGAAATCGACGAAATATATATTATATATATTATATATAATATAATGGCCTGAATAGAACGCGCCGCGCCGCGGCAGTTCGCGAATTTCGACCATTTATTTCAAACGGACATTACAGGAGATCCGACCGTCGGATTCTCCTAAAACCGGAACCGTTGGGTTCGTATCGAAAAGAGCTTTCTAATTAATGTTAGAAATTTGAAATCTAACGGTTGGATTTGGAGATACGTCCAAATCAAATTCGAAAAAGGTCGTTGTAAGTGCAGTTCGATGGCCATTGTTGGAAATCGACTGTACGGGCCTTGATAAAATTATTAAAAATAGTAATAATTTGTGTAAAATCATAAGAAATGATTTGTGAAAGTTTGGGGTGAAAATCTCCATATTTGAAAAGATAAAAAAATGGATTTTTATCGAAATGAACTAGTTTTGAACTAGAATTATAATTCTATTTATTTTTAAATAAATAAATTGAATTTGAAATGGTTTTGAAAATAACCAAAATTTCCAATGATTGCATTGGAGTGGATTTGAATCGAAATTGTCTTCGGAATATTTCGATGTTGGAATTCGTGACATTACAGGTGTTGTTATGGAAATTTGAAAGATATATATTTGTATCGTTATTTCCAATACGACATTTGTTAGTCGTAGAATTCGATATTGAATATAAGCCGATATATTTTCTATTCAGAGCCTTGTATTGAATATCGAATGTGATTTGGGTTTGTCGTGAATGGTGTCTTCACTAACACTGTTCTTGAACCCAGTTGAGAAAAGATTAAATCTTTTTATTTAGATTTAATGAAGTGTACCAATTAAATGATATTTAATTGGAATTGAATTGGTATTGATTTTTGGGTTTATCGTGAACAGTGTTTTAAATAACACTTGTTCTTTAACCCGATAATTAATGGAATGTGATTTTGGGTTTATCGTGAATCGTGTTTTAAATGACACTGATTCTTTAACCCAGATAATGATTAAAACTAAGTGGAGTTTTAATGAATCTTTAATTAGATTGAAAAGATCGAGAATGGAGTATCACCAGTTTTGCTCCAGGCGATAGATAAATCTGTAATTAGATTTGAATGTGAAATTTAGAAACTAACTGGCGGTTAGCCAAGCAGAATGGTTTTCTGGATATTGATCTGATGTTGGTTTCGGCCTTCGGGGTTAATATTTGGGGAATTATTCTCTTGATTAATTTACGGTTAGTGACTAATGAATTGGAATGAGGCGTATGTTGTGTTTGTGTAACACTTATTTAAAATATACGCGAGTTATTCGGAAAGACCGGGTTTATCCCATTCTGAGTAACTGATACGACGATAAGTCGAAGACGAAGACGATGGTCGAAGACCGGAGGTCTTCACGTCGTTTGGGTGATAACTGATGATCTTGATTGGGCTGTACACCCAAGAAGATGGAAACAGTTAGTGATCGTCCAGACGTACTTGGAGATCGATGGATATGCGGGGTACTAGGTGCCTCCGGTTTCGTTCAGACCCAGAACGGACTTGTAAATGGACTGTGTGTCTGACATCGGATTTCATTCTGTGTGACTGATATCGGTTGCATAGGATGGCTTGCCTGTGTGGCATGCTAAGATGCAAATGATCAAGGCTTCTGTTGAAAAGCAAAGTCTTGTGGTTGATGATCAAAGCACGACCTTTGTGGCGTAGCTTTGTGTAACGTTTGATTCGCGAGTTTCACACCCGGTATGAATCAAAAACGGGAGACGGACCTCAGGGAGGGCATGCGTTTCTTTCTAGTTAGAAGTGGCGTCAGTGGTTTTACACGCCCTGACGAGTTTGACTTATGTTGTTGTTGCTGTTGCGAGGCGCCTCGGTTATATCGGTTTCGGCCGAATGCATTCTGGTCGGCTGACGGACCAGACTTACACCCCATAGGGTGGGGAGACGTATTGTTCAGGCATAATAATCCACTCCGTGTGGACCGGCCCTGACGATCCAAGGGGCAGTTGCGGCTGTTCCTGAGGGGCGGGCTAGAGCGTCTCGAATCGGTTGAGGATCTTGCCCCTAGCCTCGGTTCATAGATGGAAACCCAATTTCCAAATACGTGACATTTGCGGTTTTATTTGTAAACCTATATATGGCGACATAGTGGTATGGGGCATTCATGCCGCCTATGATTGATACTTATGATTTGAAGTTGTTTTATACTCTATGCACTTATAATAGTATCAAATGATTTGTTTTAAACGTATCAAGCATTCTTTGGCTGTTATAAGGGAAAACCCTATCCTCGACTGCGTTGCATTGTGTGATGGGACCTGGGTCTTATAACAGCTTCATTTTTCTTTATTTAGCATTGCGTTGTTTGTCTTATGCACTGGTATTCTTGGGAGGAAACCCGTTCCGTGTTATACGGCGTGGTCCCTTGTTTTACCTAGCTTTGAAAATAAAGATTTATAACTGCTTTAGTTCTCACACCAGTCACATGACTGACCTGGAGTTTATTGTTTTGACCTAAACTCTGGGTGCCCTTATTTTGACACGGGCAGCTAGTAGTTTTGGTTTTGCAGATTTATATTCACAGGATCCTGGTTTACGACTGGAACGATATCCGGGAAGCTTTGTATCCGTATATCTCATTCTAGTTGTGTATTGTATTATTTTCCGCTGCTATGTATTTAAATGTAATTTAAATCTCTGATATTTCTGTGTAATATTCTTTTATACTCTGTATATTCTTGTAATCTGATGCATTGTTGTTATATACAATGAAATGTTCTTCTATATGCGTTCTGTTGTGGTTTGTTCTCGAACTATCCGACGCTTTCCTTTACGGGGAAGTTACGGGTCTTCACAGTTCAACAAGAACATCTTGCAAGCCGGCCCACACATGACCGACCACTCATTTCGCTTGAGTGTAACGAATGTATATCACCAACAGTTGGGAGCTACCCACTATTTCCTGAAAAGGGACGGCATCGAAAATAGATAATGGAATGGATTTTCTCTAGATAGGTGATATACACCCTAGTGGGAGCGACCCACATAGCCATGTTGCCTGCTCGATTTCTATCATTCCCCAGTTGATAAGGCTTGAGGTCATTACGTATTTGTTGGAACACCTGACCGCCATTCACCTTGAATGCCACATCGTCATACCCGTCAAATCACAAATTGATTTCCCTAAAAATACCAAGGGTATAAAGCTAAGAGAAACAAATTCCTCTGCCACCACACGGAAGTACGTTTGAAGAGATCAACTTACGCGATCCGTTAGATATACTCTGTTAGACATTTGTCCATTCACGTTTGTCTTGGGACTGGACAAACCGAAGGCACTATTCTGTAAACAGGATAGTCCTTGCATAACTCCATCTTCAATATTTGATCGCAACGCTAATGTCCATACAGAGTGGTTTTCAGATAATGAACCTGATCCCGCTCTCTTGTATTGACGACGTAAAAATGGTCAAAAACCTCGATAGTCGGTGATTTAACTATCAAAGAAAAACAGGTGTGCAAACAACGACATTATTTCCAAATGGAAATTCTATCAATCAATCATCATTCAACATTTATCTCTTAAATTCACTTATCATTAATTTATTCATTTTCCATTTCTATATATTCGTAAATTCTTATTTTCTAAATTTATAAAATATACTTTATTAATCATTAGAAACATTACCATATTTACTCCCATTTATAAAACCTTTTTGATTCTATATATTTGTAAATTCTTTTTTATAAAATCTTTTTGATTTTATAAACTTCCAAAATTTGATAATCACTTCAAATTCCCTTTTTATATAAAATCCTTTGGTTTTATATAAATATTTATTTATGCTTAAATTTTATTTCTTTCCAATTTTAATTAAAACCTCGTTCACAAACTCATTTTTAAGCATATTTTCCCAAGTACTAGTTAGCCAAAGTACCAGATCCAAAACACTATGATTTCGCTTCGGATCCTAAGGCTGCGCTCACGATTTCTTCTTTTGCCAAAATACCACTTGGTAGTTTGCAAAGTATCTAAGTGCCAGATCTCCAGTTATCGTGCCAACCCTCCTGATCACAACGTAATTTCCATGCTCTAGTCAACGTACCAAACTACCACCTGGTACTTGGCAAAGTACCAAGTACCAAAGCACCAACCCTTCCAGTCGTCGTGACAACCCTCCTGATCACCACGTAAACACCATACTCCATCACTGCTTTTTATTTCAAACACTCAAATCTCAATTATAAATTCTTTATAAATGTTGAGTTCACATTCTATTTAAAATATCGGTGCAAAAACCAATTTCTACTTCTCTATATAACTTCAGACTTATATATTCCATTTATCAAAGATAAATATTTAAACTTAATTTATAAATATTATTTATAAATTAATCTTCTCAAATCATCTGTTAAAACAGATTTCGATTAAATATTTACTTAAAAACTCATTTTCCCATAATTCCTTTATAATTGGCAATTTCCTTTTTACATTACATAATTTCCCAAATATCACGTTTATTACATATAATTATTCATTTCCCTCTTATTACTCTTATTTAAGTATCTCGACGAAACAGCTTCTAAATCTTCCATTTAACTAATAATTTCCCAAGAAATTTCTTATTTAATTTCCAAATATTCCCTTTTTATAAATGCTATTGATTTTATAAAATCCTTGAATTCAATATCAATTTCACAAATTTCTTTTTATAAAATCCTTTGATTTTATATAAATATTTTATTTTCAAATTTTTTAGTTTGAAATTTCCCTTTTATAAATTCCAGTATTTCCTTTGGTATTTAAAAGTACCAACAACAATGATCAAATACCCATAATCAACAATAGATTATAAATCACATCATATATCAAAATATATGAAAACAGTAAAATAAGTGTTGAGGAATGCAGTTGGATCCCTCCGACCTGTTTCCCTACATCCACAGATGTCAGTCAACATAAATAACACGAATATGAAATATTCTGATAACAGAATCAATATTCGATAACGATTTATATATTTCGTTATCTGTAATTTCAACCAATTAACTAGCAGTTCAACCAAACAACCAACACACAGCAAACAACCATCATTTATCAGTTCTAAAAATACATTATAAAAATAAAAGTTGAGCAGAGTTAGTGGGATTTACTCACCTTTGCGCGTTAACCGTTAAACAACGATTTGTGTCGATCGATTAAACCGGGCGTTCAATTCTACCGTAAATTCAAAGGAATTCCAATTGGTTCCAACCCGATTCCAGTACGTAGCCGTTTGTTTTCCAAATCAGCCCAAATTTTACTCTTGCGTTCGACTTCATTACTCCCATTCCCCTTGCCATATCGGCCTGCCCACTTGCCACATCCTTTCGTTCTCCCCTTTTCTTCAATTGTTTTTTATAAATATAAAGCAAACTGGACTTGTCCAGGCCCAACAACCTAGAAGCCCATATCCTTTAACCATGCACATCCAATTTATGTAGCAAAAGTTTCACGCAACAAAAATCTACTCAAATTCCCTCTTCTATTCTTCCTGTCCTGCAACAAGTTTAATACAACTGAACTTCTTTCTTTCCAGCCTTCCAGGCATCCAAAATTTCCATACCACACCCATGCGTTCATTTTCAAGGATCCATTTACGATCCTTCTTCCCTTTCTGTTTAGTTTCTTACCTGCGTCTTACCACTCTTTTACTGTTGCCTTCCATTCTTTATTTTCCACGCAACCGCCTTTTGCACTTCGTCCGGCCAGCTAACGTGAACCCACCGCCCCTGGTGAACTCTGCCCCGAACCGCCTCCCAGTGCTCCACCTAAAATGGGTAACAACTCCACCATCTGTTGTGCTCCAATTCTTTGTCCTTGCTTCTTCCATGCCAGCGACGAGCTGTGTAACAACTCGTATTTCGATAACATGTTAAAACGAGAATCAAGGCAGAATTTAATTTTAAATTCTGAATCAAGTAAAACGGTCTATGCCATTGCGTTCGTCTCGGAAAAATACGCGAAATAGAGTCCGAAATTTTGTAAATCGGAGTCCTTATGACCCGGTTGAGGCCCAAAGAAGTTTTCGGGAAATTTGAATTTCGAAACATGCAGAGATGGGGCCAGGCGGGAAAATTCCAGCCCAGACAAGTCGACTTGGCTGTCGACAGGGCTATCGACTTGCAAGTCGACAGGCATGTCGACAGGCAAGTCGACAGGGCTGTCGACTTGCCCTGTCGGCTGATTCTGGCCTGGTGCACCTATTTTCTATCTTGGCTAGGTTTTTGGGCCTGGTTTGAAATCTGACGGTTCAGGTAGGTCCTAGGGTTAATCTAAGGGTCCTAACTAGCCTAATCTTCTATAAATAAACCCCTAACCTACCCCTAAACCCTCATTATTCACTCATGTAACTAAACTATGGCCAAATTTCTACTCTCATGGCCTCCACTCAACTATCCTAGTGTCCACTTCATTTCTATGACAGGTTTCATGATCATGAGAGTATTAGAGAGTCCCTATGTTAGTATGAGAGCTCCTCAAGTTGATTTCAAGGCAAAAGTTTTGGTCTTTGTTCATAAAGATGGTGTATTTGTTGATTTGGAGCATCCATCTTTGGGTTTTTGGATGATGGCATGCATAAGCTTCATCACAAGCTTTAGTTTAATCGATTTAGGCCTTCATAGCAAGGTAAGCCCTTCCCTACTCTTAGATATTAACCATGAAGTTAAATGTTCATGTTGAAAGTTTGGGTTTGATTAATTAGAATGATGCATGCTATCATGTTATGCAAGTTTATGAAGTCATTATCTTGATCTTATGAGCTAAAAGCCACAACCTTTATGTTGAAATGTTGCATTATGCAACATGAGAATCTTCATAATCATTATGCCAACTTGCATATGAAGTCATAATCCTTATATGATGATATATGCGAATTTCTAGCCATCATTCCATGTCTTTTGTCACCATGATTCGCTTATGTACCAAGTTTGGGTTTATGCATGTTTTTGAGGCTTAAGAATGTAACATGCAAGCTAATGAACACATTTGTGCCTCATTTTCCACCATGATTAACTTGTGGCTTAATACCCATTTTGTCATTCCTTTGCCAAGTCTCTTCTTTTAATCCATCACGTTGTTGCGAACGTATATGCTAGTTTAAAAAGCGTTGGGGTCACATTATGGGGAAACATAATGACATGAATATGACTTGGGTAAATGGGTATAAACATGACAACATGTAACGTTAAATATGACATGTGTTTATACTTGAAAACATGACTTGAAATATAACATGGAAGTTGACATGTAAGTATGCATATAAACATAAGCTTGGGAATTTACCTATTAAGTTAGGTCTACCCATTGGGAATTTACCTATTAAGTTAGGTCTACCCAATTGCTTGAAAACTTGACTATGAACATGACACTAGACTAAACATGAAAGTGGCCAACTCGAGGTTGGGTTGAGTTTGCAACGTAAAACTACCCGGAACCGACCGGCCTAACTAGTAGTTGCAAACAATAGGACCCAATGTGAGAAGTTGGTCATGTTGTGCTTGAACCCGAGGTTAGACCAAGTTGTGGTGTAAAGCTACCCGGAACCGACCGGCTTAACTAGTAACCACAACAAAGTCTAATGTGAGAGGTTGGGGTGCATTAAGTAATTAATGCCACATGATAGGGCTAAGTTAATTTGATTAATGACTCTTAACCAAATATTACATGGGTAAATGGGTTAAGTAAATTGGTTAGGCTAATGATACTTAACAAAACATGACAAGGTTGGGTAGGTTAAGTGATTTGATTTGCCTAATGACGCTTAACCATTTTTATACGACTAGTGGACGGGGATTAAGTTAACCAACACTTAATCAATCCAACATGATAATTTGGCAAGGTTAAGTAAGTTTTCTTAATGACACTTAACCATACAAGATGATTAGGGGATGGGGTTAAGTAATTTACACTTAACTAATCCGACACGGTAATTAGATGGGGTTAAGTAATCCACACTTAACTAATCTAAACACGGTAATTCGATGGGGTTAAGTTAAACACTTAACCAATTTAAACTCGGTAATTCAATGAGGTTAAGTAACCAATACTTAACCAACTTAACGTGATAATTTAATGGGGTTAAGCAACTTATACTTAACCAATTATACATGATGATTTGATGGGGTTAAGTAACTTACACTTAACCAATCTAATACGCGGACCTGATAAGGTTAAGTCACAAGACCTTTTTAGAATATACTTAACCATTGTAGTACGATTAGAGGATGGGGTTAAGCCAACCTATACTTAACCAATCCGACTCAATAATTTGATGGGATTAAGATAATCTATGCTTAATCGATCTAGCAAGATAATTCGATAGGATTAAGGTAAGCTAGTACTTGACCAATTTGACTTGATAGGTTTAAGTCATGAGCCTCTGGGTACACTTAACCAACTTGTGGGACTAAGTCTTGAACTTAAATACTTAGCCAATCTTTGACGTGATTCGTGGGCGGGTTAAGTCATGGACTTGAATGATAACACTTAACCCAATAGACAAACCCTAGCTAGAAGAACTAGGTAGAAAACCGTGGTTAATCAAGGATAACGGGAAAGGAAGCTAAGTGGTAAACCTTAGTTACGGGTAACTAAGTAATAATTCTTAGCTAAGGACATAGGACTAATTCTCAAAACGATGAGTAACCTGATACGGTAGGTCATCGCTTTGTATACGAGGGGGAGCAAGTTATCTGACTTGGATAAAAGCTCCAGCGCACTGGGTGCCGAAGTGGAAGCTTCCGGGGACGTGAGGATATTCTTGGGATCCCTCTGTGGGCTGCCAGGTAATTATACTAGGCCCATGAGAGGTTAAGGTCTGCGTTAGAAGGACCAAGAGTATGCCTTGGTTGCTATGCGAGCAACCTAAAGACTGGGATGGATTAGCGTGGAGTCGACGATTCTTGTTTTTGCCCTGGATAGCGCATCGCCGACTACCTACCATCTTTAGTCAATCGTGTACGTGCGGAAAGGTAGGGAACCCCCAACAGACCATGTGCTTGCTATCGAGTCATGGGTGAGGTTGGCCCATAGGAAAGTGGGCTATAGTGGGGCCGTGGAGTGGTTCTTATACATGATTTTTCTTGGATTGCCTTTCAGTAGTTGAGGGAGGGGTCACGTGGGACCATAGCCACGGGTACAAAAGCAGACCTTGATATCTGCATCGGCAGACGATTTAAAGCTCCCGACCGAGTTCCGTATTTCTTGATTTGCCCTGGCACGGAACTCGGATGGCACATTGGGGAACATGTGCATCTAGACATGGAAAACGATTCACGATACATACGTGGGATCAAGGGCGCGGTTGACGGGTGGCGTAATCCCTAGTGGTCCTAGGTGGCCAAAACCCAAACCGAGACACGGAAACGTTCATTAGGTAGCATAATCCCTAGCGGTCCTAGGTGGCATAAATCCTAAGTGGACATGCGATAGTTCATGGTAAGGAAACACAACTAGATCAAGGGTTGCAGTCCAAAACAACTTCAAGGATAAACCGTTTACATGGGAAAGCCCGTACAGCCTACGGCAAAGAACTGAACTTATACATGGAAAGAAACATATGAGTTGAGTAACCTATATATGCGGCATATTAGGTTGACAGGGACCATTACACGACTTTTGAGTAAGGGTCATTCACGGATAACACGTAATACAGTTGGGATACTAGTACGGTAGGTGCAGAGCGGATATACATGATAGATGCCATGGGACGTTATACGCGATAGATATCTTGGGATATTATACTTGACAGAAACCTGACAATGTGATACCTTATTTTATCTTGACATCGTAGTTTATCACGACACCCTAGTTTATCTGAGTTCAGTAGTTCATCCTATTATTTTGATTTAATCGACCTATCTTGTATCATGCTTATGTTCATCTCAGTTTCTCATGACAGATAACTTTACTAGTTTTTATACTAATAGTAGATAGGGCTTACTCAGTCTTTTTGACTGACCCGTTTTGTTTCGCCTCTTTTCTTCCGTTTCCCCCCCAGGTTACAGGGAGGAAACACGGCTGTTTAGTTCGGACTTCTTCTGCTTGAAGGTCATCATGGATGGCTTGGACTTTTCCTGGCTATGGCTACTTTACTGTTTTTACTTGGGGAATAATTTATGAAAAAAATCTTTATGCTTCTTTACTATTGCAAGACAGGTTTTAATGTACTCTGATGTAAAAGGCTTTGAACCTTATGTATTCACGTTATGAAAGATTGATTTTACTTTCGCTATTTTATGTGTTCTGTCTTGTGATGTTTCTGTGCATGTTTACCAATAATGCCCCTCTAAAGCTAGTGCATTCCCTTGCGAGTGACCCTAGCGGAGGCGGGGTGTTACATTTGGTATCAGAGCAGAAGGTTACCAGACTGGGCAAAAGCTTTTAAAACCTTCTGAAAACTATTTGGAAAACCGTTTATAAAGAAGCATTTTTCAAGAAAAGTTTGTTTTAAAAAGGCTATTCCCCAAAAGCCATTAGCACCATTCTTTGATTCCTTGATTGAATCTGATTTCCTTTCTTTCCTCCATCCGTGGTCACAATAGTTCTCACTGTGACTAATCTTTGTCTAGCCACGTAGGTGTTTCCTGTACGATGGAGGTGGTTCTCGAGAGACCCATTGCCGTGTTACAAGAAAGGATAATAAAGAGCAAGGGTAAAGGATACGAGTTTAAGGATGAGCTACTTGTTGGTATGGCTCAACCCAGAATGAGAGGGAAAGATGAACAATGAAACCCATGACGAGGGAGTACCTTTGGCATGGTGAAACGGGGCGGATAGTTAAGTATCATGGGACAAGGACAAGATCATCGGGAGGGCAGTAGTATGCTCCCATTTCTAGGGTACCTCGGAAGGAGGGTAACGATCTTGTTAAAGGTTTAGCTTTTCTTCTCTATCATCCCGTTAGGACTTTGGTTTGATCATCGTATCATTTAAGTCTGCTTCGATAGTTGAGTCTCTGCACCTTAAGTACTAGCGTAATAGAGAATCCCATTTTTGTCTCAAGTCCTGTGGAGAATCGGTCCATTTATTCATGACTTGTTTTGGATTTGAGAATGACATGCCTCAGTTATGGATGGATTCTAGGGATGAAGTGGTTATCCAGTAAGGGGTGCCACTCTCGGTTTTGATAGGAGGGTAGTTAGACTCTTGACTAGCCTTGGTAATACCCTCGAAGTCTCGTGGAACCTTTTGGGTTTGGTCATGATTAGTTACCTAGAATCCCTTGATACCTTTATTGGAAATTTAAAGCCCGATCGAGTGGTGTTCGCCGATAAGACGGATGGTTTATTTCACTTATGCATGGGTTATGGAAATCACCCTAGTAAGTGCACTTGATAACCCGGTTGGCATCTGTTTACTTTCAAGAGAAAGTTCTACTACGTGGAATACCTTATGGTACGAGGTCCGAGATTCACTAGTGAATTTTGGAAAGCTTGCATGAGATCATGAGTACGCACTCATGTTTGCGCCAAGTATTCTAGAAAAAGGATAAGTGCAAGTGGAACGAGAGGCGACGAAGAATTGAGTTCCAGCTCATGTTATGGAAACAGGAAATAAGAAGCTACGAAATCAAGAAGTTAAAGGACGGTCAAGGCACAAACGGAATTAAGCCCAAGGAAATACGACTTCTTTTTTTGAAAGTATATCCTTGATCCCTGTTTTCTGTAGAGCTTGCTTGTAGGCTACCTTTTGTGAATATCCTCTCGGTCCTATATTCTGTTACAAACCCCGTAAGGAGTTTGTATCGTTTATCTTCTCGACCCTGTTTCAGGGAATCCTAGGTAGAACCCTATGGATGTAAACATGTATTTGAAACATGTTATGATTGATATGGTTGCAAGTGGTTGCAAGTGGTTGCTCGTGGATGCGCGAATACACATTAGATACTAACTCGACTCGGTCACATTTCATATTGCATATGCACGAGTATTTATACTTGTTTATGGATGAAATCGAATGTTTTATCATGCGGTTGTTGCATATGAATGAATGATTGTGCACGCATATAGTATCTATATGACTAGGACTATTTGCATACATGTTGGATTCATGGCACTATACATATTTTTGCATTAGAAAGATTATCCAGGCCTGATCATTAGCATTAGCTAAGGAACATGTACACACACGTTTTGCATATATTCATATAGCATTAGAAATCATCTAAGGACAATGATTGCTTGTGGATGATGTTTTGAGTAGATGGATGATGGATGGTAGGATATGTTCTTCCTAACTTGGAGATTTCGGGGACGAAATCCTAAAAGGTGGGGAGAATGTAACAACTCGTATTTCGATAACATGTTAAAACGAGAATCAAGGCAGAATTTAATTTTAAATTCTGAATCAAGTAAAACGGGCTATGCCATTGCGTTCGTCTCGGAAAAATACGCGAAATAGAGTCCGAAATTTTGTAAATCAGAGTCCGTATGACCCGGTTGAGGCCCAAAGAAGTTTTCGGGAAATTTGAATTTCGAAACATGCAGAGATGGGGCCAGGCGGGAAAATTCCCGCCCAGACAAGTCGACTTGGCTGTCGATAGGGCTGTCGACTTGCAAGTCGACAGGCATGTCGACAGGCAAGTCGACAGGGCTGTCGACTTGCCCTGTCGGCTGATTCTGGCCTGGTGCACCTATTTTCTATCTTGGCTAGGTTTTTTGGCCTGGTTTGAAATCTGACGGTTCAGGTAGGTCCTAGGGTTAATCTAAGGGTCCTAACTAGCCTAATCTTCTATAAATAAACCCCTAACCAACCCCTAAACCCTCATTATTCACTCATGTAACTAAACTATGGCCAAATTTCTACTCCCATGGCCTCCACTCAACTATCCTAGCCTCCACTTCATTTCTATGAGAGGTTTCATGATCATGAGAGTATTAGAGAGTCCCTATGTTAGTATGAGAGCTCCTCAAGTTGATTTCAAGGCAAAAGTTTTGTCTTTGTTCATAAAGATGGTGTATTTGTTGATTTGGAGCATCCATCTTTGGGTTTTTGGATGATGGCATGCATAAGCTTCATCACAAGCTTTAGTTTAATCGATTTAGGCCTTCATAGCAAGGTAAGCCCTTCCCTACTCTTAGATATTAACCATGAAGTTAAATGTTCATGTTGAAAGTTTGGGTTTGATTAATTAGAATGATGCATGCTATCATGTTATGCAAATTTATGAAGTCATTATCTTGATCTTATGAGCTAAAAGCCACAACCTTTATGTTGAAATGTTGCATTATGCAACATGAGAATCTTCATAATCATTATATCAACTTGCATATGAAGTCATAATCCTTATATGATGATATATGCGAGTTTCTAGCCATCATTCCATGTCTTTTGTCACCATGATCCGCTTATGTACCAAGTTTGGGTTTATGCATGTTTTTGAGGCTTAATAATGTAACATGCAAGCTAATGAACACATTTGTGCCTCATTTGCCACCATGATTAACTTGTGGCTTAATACCCATTTTGGTCATTCCTTTGCCAAGTCTCTTCTTTTAATCCATCACGTTGTTGTGAACGTATATGCTAGTTTAAAAAGCGTTGGGGTCACATTATGGGGAAACATAATGACATGAATATGACTTGGGTAAATAGGTATAAACATGACAACATGTAACGTTAAATATGACATGTGTTTATACTTGAAAACATGACTTGAAATATAACATGGAAGTTGACATGTAAGTATGCATATAAACATAAGCTTGGGAATTTACCTATTATGTTAGGTCTACCCATTGGGAATTTACCTATTAACTTAGGTCTACCCAATTGCTTGAAAACTTGACTATGAACATGACACTAGACTAAACATGAAAGTGGCCAACTCAAGGTTGGGTTGAGTTTGCAACGTAAAACTACCCGGAACCGACCGGCCTAACTAGTAGTTACAAACAATAGGACCCAATGTGAGAAGTTGGTCATGTTGTGCTTGAACCCGAGGTTAGACCAAGTTGTGGTGTAAAGCTACCCGGAACTGACCGGCTTAACGAGTAACCACAACAAAGTCTAATGTAAGAGGTTGGGGTGCATTAAGTAATTAATGCCACATGATAGGGCTAAGTTAATTTGATTAATGACTCTTAACCAAATATGACATGGGTAAATGGGTTAAGTAAATTGGTTAGGCTAATGATACTTAACAAAACATGACAAGGTTGGGTAGGTTAAGTGATTTGATTTGCCTAATGACGCTTAACCATTTTTATACGACTAGTGGACGGGGATTAAGTTAACCAACACTTAATCAATCCAACATGATAATTTGGCAAGGTTAAGTAAGTTTTCTTAATGAAACTTAACCATACAAGATGATTAGGGGATGGGGTTAAGTAATTTACACTTAACTAATCCGACACGGTAATTAGATGGGGTTAAGTAATCCACACTTAACTAATCTAAACACGGTAATTCGATGGGGTTAAGTTAAACACTTAACCAATTTAAACTCGGTAATTCAATGAGGTTAAGTAACCAATACTTAACCAACTTAACGTGATAATTTAATGGGGTTAAGCAACTTATACTTAACCAATTATACATGATGATTAGATGGGGTTAAGTAACTTACACTTAACCAATCTAATACGCGGACCTGA
The DNA here is from genome assembly GCA_030737875.1 of Allium sativum. Lineage (NCBI taxonomy): Eukaryota > Viridiplantae > Streptophyta > Magnoliopsida > Asparagales > Amaryllidaceae > Allium > Allium sativum. The sequence goes on along the minus strand of CM060912.1, from coordinate 49,066,832 downwards.
TAAGGTTAAGTCACAAGACCTTTTTAGAATATACTTAACCATTGTAGTACGATTAGAGGATGGGGTTAAGCCAACCTATACTTAACCAATCCGACTCGATAATTTGATGGGATTAAGATAATCTATGCTTAATCGATCTAGCAAGATAATCCGATAGGATTAAGGTAAGCTAGTACTTGACCAATTTGACATGATAGGGTTAAGTCATGAGCCTCTGGGTACACTTAACCAACTTGTGGGACTAAGTCTTGAACTTAAATACTTAGCCAATCTTTGACGTGATTCGTGGGCGGGTTAAGTCATGGACTTGAATGATAACACTTAACCCAATAGACAAACCCTAGCTAGAAGAACTAGGTAGAAAACCGTGGTTAATCAAGGATAACGGGAAAGGAAGCTAAGTGGTAAACCTTAGTTAAGGGTAACTAAGTAATAATTCTTAGCTAAGGACATAGGACTAATTCTCAAAACGATGAGTAACCTGATACGGTAGGTCATCGCTTAGTATACGAGGGGGAGCAAGTTATCTGACTTGGATAAAAGCTCCAGCGCACTGGGTGCCGAAGTGGAAGCTACGGGGGACGTGAGGATATTCTTGGGATCCCTCTGTGGGCTGCCAGGTAATTATACTAGGCCCATGAGAGTTTAAGGTCTGCGTTAGAAGGACCAAGAGTATGCCTTGCTTGCTATGCGAGCAACCTAAAGACTGGGATGGATTAGCGTGGAGTCGACGATTCTTGTTTTTGCCCTGGATAGCGCATCGCCGACTACCTACCATCTTTAGTCAATCGTGTACGTGCGGAAAGGCAGGGAACCCCCAACAGACCATGTGCTTGCTATCGAGTCATGGGTGAGGTTGGCCCGTAGGAAAGTGGGCTATAGTGGGGCCGTGGAGTGGTTCTTATACATGATTTTTCTTGGATTGCCTTTCAGTAGTTGAGGGAGGGGTCACGTGGGACCATAGCCACAGGTACAAAAACAGACCTTGATATCTGCATCGGCACACGATTTAAAGCTCCCGACCGAGTTCCGTATTTCTTGATTTGCCCTGGCACGGAACTCGGATGGCACATTGGGGAACATGTGCATCTAGACATGGAAAACGATTCACGATACATACGTGGGATCAAGGGCGCGGTTGACGGGTGGCGTAATCCCTAGTGGTCCTAGGTGGCCAAAACCCAAACCGAGACACGGAAACGTTCATTAGGTAGCATAATCCCTAGCGGTCCTAGGTGGCATAAATCCTAAGTGGACGCGCGATAGTTCATGGTAAGGAAACACAACTAGATCAAGGGTTGCAGTCCAAAACAACTTCAAGGATAAACCATTTACATGGGAAAGCCCGTACAGCCTACGGCAAAGAACTGAACTTATACATGGAAAGAAACATATGAGTTGAGTAACCTATATATGCGGCATATTAGGTTGACAGGGACCATTACACGACTTTTGAGTAAGGGTCATTCACGGATAACACGTAATACAGTTGGGATACTAGTACGGTAGGTGCAGAGCGGATATACAGGATAGATGCCATGGGACGTTATACGCGATAGATATCTTGGGATATTATACTTGATAGAAACCTGACAATGTGATACCTTGTTTTATCTTGACATCGTAGTTTATCACGACACCCTAGTTTATCTGAGTTCAGTAGTTCATCCTGTTATTTTGATTTAATCGACCTATCTTGTATCATGCTTATGTTCATCTCAGTTTCTCATGACAGTTAACTTTACTAGTTTTTATACTAATAGTAGATAGGGCTTACTCAGTCTTTTTGACTGACCCGTTTTGTTTCGCCTCTTTTCTTCCGTTCCCCCCCCCAGGTTACAGGGAGGAAACACGGCTGTTTAGTTCGGACTTCTTCTGCTTGAAGGTCATCATGGATGGCTTGGACTTTTCCTGGCTATGGCTACTTTACTGTTTTTACTTGGGGAATAATTTATGAAAAAAATCTTTATGCTTCTTTACTATTGCAAGACAGGTTTTAATGTACTCTGATGTAAAAGGCTTTGAACCTTATGTATTCACGTTATGAAAGATTGATTTTACTTCCGCTATTTTATGTGTTCTGTCTTGTGATGTTTCTGTGCATGTTTACCAATAATGCCCCTCTAAAGCTAGTGCATTCCCTTGCGAGTGACCCTAGCGGAGGCGGGGTGTTACAAGCTGCAATCCTGGCGGCTGCTTCCAAAACCCAATGCTTCCCAAAATAACCGCCAAGTCACACCGATTAGTGGCTCCAATGCCACACTAGTGTATGTAGCCAAGCCCATGTATACTGTTACGTGATGCTCGATCTCCAGCATGCTCCATGTTCATGTACATGGCGTATTAAATTTTGTTTCGAACTGTTGATGTTTCTTTCTAGAAATTAGATGCCTTGTGTATTTATACGGTAAGGCAACGTGGTGTCCACGCTCATAGGGGATATCATAGGTATGTTTTTCAACGCAGCTACTGTTTGATTTACTCTTTATCATGTGCCATTAAAAACTTGCAGACATCACGTTGGTATGTAGCTAGGCAAGGATAGGTTGAAGCCTACGTTTGATTGAAACAATTCTTGTTTTCTTAGGCATGCAGTTCGGCAGGACACTACAGTGATTATATGGCCAAGAAAATACAGGGTGACATGCATTGTTTACATCGCTTGAAAACGTACAGGGGAGGTCTGCTGTATATAGATAGAGTTCTTCATGGTTAAGGCTTTAAGCAACGAAGAACAGAGTTAGGTTTGCAGTTTTATAAAACTTAAGCTTAAAGTTACAGGCAGTTGTAGGTCCACATTGAATTGTTTTAGTCTACATGAAAGGATGGGTGGGAAAAGAAACTGTACGTAATGGCATGGGCAGATCATTTACTTAATGGTTAAGTTTATAGATGTGAATAACATGTGCTTTAGTAAACCATGTCAGTAGTAGGGTAGAAAAATGAAGATTTCTCCATGAAGTCTTTAGCCTAGGTAGCTACCTATATGTACTTGATTTGAAAACACAACTGGCCTATTAAATAGAATAGAGTTGGCAAAGATTTTATACGATTACGATTTGCTTTTATAAATAACACGGGTACCGTGCTACACAGAGTTTTATTCTATAAAGGACCACTATCGACAGAAACAGAACTACAGTTGTGACGAGCAAGGTGCCACAATCCCAAAATTATAATAAAATCGGTAGGTTAACTTATATTTTGAAACCCTGAAATATTGATATAGGGTGCAAAATACTCCAAATAAAAATTTGTTCATTTAATTAATTAAAAATCACAGTAAAATTCGAAAAATTAAATTAATACTACGTCTCAAAAGAACCTTGTCTAAATTCGAATTCAGTATGCAGTTATTTCAAATAAACTGTTACGTTTGATGAACGATTCTATAGCGACTATTTGCAAATTTGATTTGGACGTATCTTGCAATATATACGATGAAACCTCCATTTTCCACTTCCGTTAGAAAAATATACTTCACCAGCTCCTAAGTTTCTTGTTTCACAGAAATCCAATTTAAAACAGCTTCCGTATATTCATTTAAAGTTCGAATCGCCAAATTACGAACTGCCGCGCCATTTCGAGCTCGATTATAATTATAATATAATTATACGTTCAAACTTCGTTAAAATAATATATTCGTTATTATAATTCAACCCTAAACTGAATTATATCTTATAAATGATCTAATTCACACAATACTGGGAATTCAGCTATTTCCGACCATTTCAAAAATAAATGTATTATTCTATTATTTATATTAATTAAATATAAATATTATTTAATTCAAGTTATCGATATTGCCAAATCGATATTTAATAATTAAATAAATTAATTATTTCACCGTAAAAATATGGGATGTTACATTCTTCCCCCCTTAAAATAATTTCGTCCTCGAAATTGCTAAGGTAGGAAACAACCCGATTGACTGGTAAAATCTATTCGTTTATTTCTATCTTCAGCTTTAACTGAATTAATTATTTGCAATTTAAGTTGTTAATTTATTTATTTTATTGAAAATTTTCTAAGATTCTGAAAATTTTCTAACACCCGAAATTTTCGAAAATTTTCGCCAGCACCTCCCCTGTACCAGTCAATAGTTCAAACCTCAACTTGCCTATCTAGGCCTTTTCCTTTCAAAAAGAAAATCACAAAGCCAAGCGACTTGCCGATTCGGTGCATAAAACCCCATATGGAAATTTAAACATGTACCTTTGTGTCGGGCATATCATTATATCCTTGCACTTGCTTCTACTCAATACCTGCTGATCATATATCCATCTATACCAATCGATTTCCATTCAATTTCAATCAGTCAAATCTGAACACAATCATTTTCTTATATCCAAACCTCATCTCACTTCAACTCAAGTTCCATTTCCTTAACTCGTCAATCCCATATACTTAACCAAGTTGAGTTTCATTCTCACATCCCAAACTCCAAACTCATCAATCCAATACCATTTCAGATTCTTATCTCATAATTCAAAATCTGATTTTACTTGTTATATTTATATTCCAATTAAATTTCCAGTTAATTGGTTTTAATTAAATTCATATTTTCTTTAGCAAATTTCTATTTAGTTCGTTTTGATTCAACAATTCTTTCCTGGGAGTTTTAAATAACTTTGCATTTCTAAACCAATTATTCCTTTTCGGATTCAAAACAACTTGTTTTCGTCAAAGCAATTCAAAACAGTATTTTGGTAGTAATCCGTCACTTATAACTCGAAAATGAACACTGACGATGTGGCCAGCATCATCGGAGTTATTTCCCAGTGATAAAAGTGAGTTCAATACTATATCAATCTAAAAACCATTTTTAAACAATTCCATTTTGAAATCTTTTTCAAATATCATTCACGATGGTTGTAAACAAATTAAAATCTCCCAGGATCTTAAAATTTTCTTATATTTAACTCAAATCCACTTGCAAACACTTTTTCCCCAGTTTTCAGAATTTTAATTCAAATTCTGATTTAATTCAAATTTAATTAATCAGCTTTTATATTATACGAACTCAAATTGGTTATTTCTATAACTATTTCAATTATAATCAATCAACACATCCAATATATGATAATAATTCCAAGATATACCTTTCTTTTATATCAAAATATAATCTGGGTTAAATCATTTCATTTACCCTCTTTCAAAACATACTGTGTCGGTTTATCGTACTTGAGTGTTTAGAAGCCCCTATCGATACAGTGGATCAAACTGATCGACCGGAACTTATAAATAACTCAATCAATAAATCATCATAAAATAAAACAATTTTTATAAAATCTACAAGTACGTTCACTCGTATATATATACACTCAAACTCATTCTAGGGTATTACTAATCCCATCTCTACTGAATCACGCCACAGAGCCAAGGTAATCACTTAACCTTCAGCTTTGATACAACTGTAACGACCCGGGGATTTTCGACTTCGAAAATCAACACAAAACTGCCATGTTGACAATTCGAACATCGAAAATACCTGATCATTAATAGAAAGAAGTTAGAGGGTGATAATAGATAAGGTAGAAAATTAGAAAAGAAGTAGAAGAAGATTACCACAGAACAGAATCAGAGTAATACGAATCTCACAGCGGAATGAATAAAATATAATATACAACATAACTTTGAAATAAAACAGTATGTATATACAATAATACTATCAGAGTACAACACTTACACACAGCGGAAATGACAATAGCTATATAATCCTGAAGCCTCCTGCTTCAAGCTTCTCCAAGTATATCTGTAAAGACCTGAACAACTTGACTACCCGTAAAAATTTGGGCACCCAAGAGTTTAGGGAAAAACAAAACAAAATAAACTCTAGGTCAGTCATGGGACTGGTGTGAGTAAACTCAAATCATTGGTTTAACTTTTAAAAATCATTTTCAAAAGAAAAGATAATCGTAAAACCGATCCACACATAAGCACGGATGGTTTTTACCTTACGATAACCCAAAACAGTTTTGGAAACCAATACCTTTCTGATATTATAATAATGTCTAATCATAAGTAAATAACAATCTAGCAGAACGCTTGCATCTCACGTTCCACATATATAGTATACAAACAAACCCGCGGGCTCTTATTGGAGATTGGATCCCGACTATGACAAGGTATGGGACCACCTGCCGATAGTGTATCCCTAGAGGCGAATACACTAGGTTCAACAAGAACATCTTGCAACCCGACCCACACATGACCGACCACTCATTTCGCTTGAGTGTAACGAATGTATATCACCCACAATTGGGAGCTACCAACTGTTTCCTGAAAAGGGACGGCATCGAAAATAGATAATGGAATGGATTTTCTCTAGATAGGTGATATACACCCTAATGGGAGCGACCCACATAGCCATGCTGCCTGCCCGATTTCTGTCATTTCCCGGTTGATGAGACTTGAGGTCATAACGTATTTATTTTAACACCTGACCGCCATTCACTTTGAACGCCCCATCGTCATACCCGTCAAATCAAAATTGATTTCCCCAAAAATAGCATGGGTATAAAGCTAAGAGAAACAAATTCCTATGCCACCAAACGGAAGTACGTTTGAAGAGATCAACTTACGCGATCCGTTAGATATACTCTGTTTGACATTCGTCCATTCACGTTTGTCCTGGGACTAGACAAACCGAAGGCACTATTCTGTAAACAGGATAGTCCTTGCATAACTCCATCTTCAATATTTGATCGCAACATTAACGTCCATACAGAGTGGTTTTCAGATAATGAACCTGATCCCGGTCTCTCCGTATTGACGACGTAAAAATGGACAAAAACCTCGACAGTCAGTGATTTAACTATCAAAGAAAAACAGGTGTGCAAACAACGACATTATTTCCAGATGGAAATTCTATCAATCAATCATCATTCAACATTTATCTCTTAAATTCACTTATCATTAATTGATTCATTTTCCATTACTATATATTCGTAAATTCTTATTCTCTAAATTTATAAAATATACTTTATTAATCATTGGAAACATTACCGTATTTACTCCATTTATAAAACCTTTTTGATTCTATATATTTGTAAATTCTTTTTTATAAAACCTTTTTGATTTTATAAACTTCCAAAATTTGATAATCACTTCAAATTCTCTTTTTATATAAAATCCTTTGGTTTTATATAAATATTTATTTATGTTTAAATTTTATTTCTTTCCTATTTTAATTAAAATAATCTTTAATTAAAACCTCGTTCACAAACTCATTTTTAAGAAAATTTTCCCAAGTACTAGTTTGCCAAAGTACCAGATCCAAAACACTATGACTTCGCTTCGGATCCTAAGGCTGCGCTCACGATTTCTTCTTTTGCCAAAATACCACTTGGTAGTTTGCAAAGTATCAAAGTGCCAGATCTCCAGTTATCGTGCCAACCCTCCAGATCACCACGTAATTTCCATGCTCCAGTCAACGTACCAAACTACCACCTGGTACTTGGCAAAGTACCAAGTACCAAAGCACCAATCCTTCCAGTCGTCGTGCCAACCCTCCTAATCACCACGTAAACACCATACTCCATCACTCCTTTTTATTTCAAACACTCAAATCTCATTTATAAATTCTTTATAAATGTTGAGTTCACATTCTATTTAAAATATCTGTGCAAAAACAAATTTTTACTTCTCTATATAACTTCAGACTTATATATTCCATTTATCAAAGATAAATATTTAAACTTAATTTATAAAATATTATTTATAAATTAATCTTCTCAAATCATCTGTTAAAACAGATTTCGATTAAATATTTACTTAAAAACTCATTTTCCCATAATTCCTTTATAATTGACAATTTCCTTTTTACATTACATAATTTCCCAAATATCACGTTTATGACATATAATTATTTATTTCCCTCTTATTACTCTTATTTAAGTATCTTGACGAAACAGCTTCTAAATATTCCATTTAACTAATAATTTCCCAAGAAATTTCATATTTAATTTCCAAATATTCCCTTTTTATAAATGCTATTGATTTTATAAAATCCTTGAATTCAGTATCTATTTCACAAATTTCTTTTTATAAAATCCTTTGATTTTATATAAATATTTTATTTTCAGATTTTTTTTAGTTTGAAATTTCCCTTTAATAAATTCCAATATTTCCTTCGGTATTTAAAAGTACCAACAACAATGATCAAATACCCAAAATCAACAATAAATTACAAATCACATCATATATCACAATATATGAAAACAGTAAAATAAATGTTGAGGAATCCAGTTGGATCCCTCCGACCTGTTTCCCTGCACCCACAGATGTCAATCAACATAAATAACATGAATATGAAATATTCTGATAACAGAATCAATATTCGATAACAATTTATATATAGCATTATCTGTAATTTCAACCAATTAACTAGTAGTTCAACCAACACACAGCAAACAACCATCATTTATCAGTTCTAAAAATACGTTATAAAAATAAACGTTGAGCAAAGTTAGTGAGATTTACTCACCTTTGCGCGTTAACCGTTAAACAACGATTTGCGTCGATCGATTAAATCGGGTGTTCAATTCTGCCATAAATTCAAAGGAATTCCAATTGGTTCCAACTCGGTTCCAACCCGGTTCCAGTATGTAGCCGTTTGTTTTCCAAATCAGCCCAAATTTTACTCTTGCGTTCAACTTCATTGCTCCCATTCCCTTTGCCATATCGGCCCGCCCACTTGCCACATCCTTCCGTTCTCCCCTTTTCTTCAATTTTTTTTACAAATATAAAGCAAACTGGACTTGTCCAGGCCCAACAACCTAGAAGCCCATATCCTTTAAGCATGCGCATCCAATTTACGCAGCAAAAGCTTCACGCAACAGTAATCTACTCAAATTCCCTCTCCTATTCTTTCTGTCCTGCCACAAGTTTAATACAACTAAACTTCTTTCTTTCCAGCCTTCCAGGCATCCAAAATTTCCATACCACACCTATGCATTCATATTCAAGGATCCATTTACGATCCTTCTTCCCTTTCTGTTTAGTTTCTTACCTGCGTCTTACCACTCTTCTACTGTTTCCTTCCATTCTTTTTTTTCATGCAACCGCCTTCTGCACTTCGTCCGGCCAGCTAACGTGAACCCACTGCCCCTAATGAACTCTGCACCGAACCCCCTCCCAGTGCTCCACCTAAAATGGGCAACAACTCCACCATTTGTTGCGCTTCAGTTCTTTGTCCTTGCTTCTTCCATGCCAGCGATGAGCTGCAATCCTGGCGGCTGCTTCCAAAACCCAATGCTTCCCAAAAACACCGCCAAGTCACACCGATTAGTGGCTCCAATGCCTCACTAGTGTATGCTGCCAAGCCCATGTGTACTGTTACGTGATGCTCGATCTCCATCATGCTCCATGTTCATGTATTTATGGCATATTAAATTTTGTTTCGAAATGTTGATGTTTCTTTCTAGAAATTAGATGCCTTGTGTATTTATACGGTAAGGCAACGTGGTGTCTGCGCTCATAGGGGGTAGCAAAGGTATGTTTTTCAACGCAGCTACTGTTTGATTTACTGTTTATCATGTGCCATTAAAAACTTGCAGACATCACGTTGGTATGTAGCTAGGCAAGGATAGGTTGAAGCCTACGTTTGATTGAAACAATTCATGTTTTCTTAGGCATGTAGTTCGGTAGGACACTACAGTGATTAGATTGCCAAGAAAATACAGGGTAACATGCATTGTTTACATCGCTTGAAAACATACAGGGGAGGTCTGCTTTATATAGATAGAGTTCTTCATGGTTAAGGCTTTTAGCAACGAAGAACAGAGTTAGGTTTGCAGTTTTATAAAACTTAAGCTTAAAGTTATAGGCAGTTGTAGGTCCGCATTGAATTGTTTTATTCTACGTGAAAGGATGGGTGGGAAAAGAAACTGTACGTAATGGCATGGGCAGATCATTTACTTAATGGTTAAGTTTAAAGATGTGAATAACATGTGCTTTAGTAAACAATGTCAGTAGTAGGGTAGAAAAATGAAGATTTCGCCATGAAGTCTTTAGCCTAGGTAGCTGCCCATATGTACTTGATTTGAAAACACAATTGGCCTATTAAATAGATTAGAGTTGGCAAAGATTTTATATGATTACGATTTGCTTTTATAAATAACATAGGTACCGTGCTACACAGAATTTTATTCTGTAAAGGACCACTATCGACAAAAATAGACTACATTTGTGACGAGCAAGGTGCCACAATCCCAAAAATATAATAATATCGGTAGGTTAACTTATATTTTGAAACCCCAAAATATTGATATAGGGTGCAAAACTCCAAATAAAAATTTGTGTATTTAATTAATTAAAAATTACAGTAAAATTCTAAAAATTAAATTAACACTACGTCTCAAAAGAACCTTGCCTAATTCAAATCCAGTATGCAGTTATTTCAAATAAACTGTTACGGTCAATGAACGATTCTATAGCGACTATTTGCAAATTTGATTTGGACGTATCTTTCAATCTATATGACGAAACCTCCATTTTCCACTTCCGTTAGAAAAATATACTTCACCAGCTCCTGATGTTTCTTGTTTCACAGAAATCCGATTTAAAACGGCTTTTGTATATTCCTTTAAAGTTCGAATTGCTAAATTATGAACTGCCGCGCCATTTCGAGCTCGATTATAATTATAATATAATTATATGTTCAAACTTCATTTAAATAATATATTCGTTATTATTATTCAACTCTAAACTGAATTATATCTTATAAATGATCTAATTCACACAATATTGGGAATTCAGCTATTTCCGACCATTTCAAAAATAAATATATTATTCTATTATTTATATCAATTAGATATAAATATTATTTAATTCAAGTTATCGATATCGCCAAATCGACATTCAATAATTAAATAAATTAATTATTTCACCATAAAAATACGGGACGTTACAAAACCCAATTCACATTCCATTATATTCCAATTACTAAATATAATTGGAAACTCTAATAATCTTAATTAAAAGATTTACTCTTTTCACACTAGGTTTAAGAACAATGTTATTTAAGACACCATTCACGACAAACCCAAAATTAAATTTGATATATCATATAAGGCACTAAATAAAAATTGTATCGCCTTATATTCAATATCAAATTCTGAAACCAACACATAACGTACGGGGAATAACGATATATATCTATCTTCCAAATTCCTCCACAATATCCATATAGTCATGGAATCCAATATCGAAATCTCCCGAAGATGATTTTTATTGAAATCCATTCCAATTCATACATTGGAAAATTCCGGTTATATTAAAACCATTCTCAAATCCAATTTATTTATTTAAAAACATTGGATTATCATTCTAGTTAATAACTAGTTCATTTCGATAAAAGTATCTTTTTATCCTTACAAATTTGGAATTTTTCATCCAAATTCTTTCCAAATCATTAATTATGATTTTACACAAATTATTAATATTTTTAATAATTTTATTAAGACCCATACAGTCGGTTTCCAATAACGGCCACCGAACTGCATCTATAACGACATTTTCCAAATTTGATTTGGACATAATTCCAAATCCAGCCGTTCAAATTTAAATCACTTATATTCTTTGGAAAGCTCTTTTCGATACGAACCCAAGGTTCCGGTTTTGGGAGAAACTGACGGTCGGATCTCCCGTAATATCCATTCGAAGTCAATGGTCGAAATTCGCGAACGGTCGCGGCACTGCGCGTTCTATTCAAGCCATTAATATATATATATATATATAATATATATCGTTCAAAACATATTTTACAATTTCGTTTTTTAAAAATGATTCTAACTTTCACTTCAATTATATATCGAAATTAAATACTCCTTATCATTACAATATTTAAATCATAATATTTTCAAAATATCAGATTTTGAAATAATTTCCTTTTCGATATTCATTATAAAAATGAATAAAATCGATATAAAAATCGTTCACGTTAAAATGACGTGTATCTAATCAACACGGCTTCACATATTTCAATATTTTCGTGTCCATCCAAAATCGGACCTCAAATTCACATTTTAATCCTTTACTGAATATTATTTTAAAATATTCGTTATTTTAAAATATTCGTTCTTTCTGAATTGGAATCAGACCCAATCAATTACCATATAATTTATTTATATGGATTTCATACATCACATATACACAACAATAATGATACACAATCAACCATCATCAAGAGTGCATTACACAACTGCATAAGTATTAAATATAAATAATTAACGCTTATAACAGTCTGTCAACCTATCGATTGACATAAAACTAAACAATTGGGATTAGTGTACGTCAAATATCATCCCAATACCCGTGTGGGGTTTCAACCAACAAATACTGAATATTATTTGTGCGGTTGGGCGATGTGTAAAATTATCATCCCAATCAATATCAGTTAAATGGGTGTACATGAACAAATCGTCCGATTTGTAAATGAATATTTATTTAAACACTTGACTATTTTTAATAGTTCATACATTCAATAAAAATGATATTTTTATTGTTCAAATAATTTATTCAACACATGAATATTTTATACAGTTCATAGACACATTAAAAATAAGGTTTTTAATAAATAAATATTTATTTTAGAAAATTTCGGCATTATAACGGCGCGATATTAGAAACGGAGTACTGTTTAGCATTGTCCCTCTCCTGATACTGGCTAGCGCCATACACAATAGTCAATCATATTCAATATATCACAACACAATCAATTTTCAACACAACCAAATTTCCACAATACAATCCCAATAAACGATCATGGTTTGTACAATAAAATAGTGTCGGGGGCTTCTAAGCCTCCTCTACATTCTAGTATATATTTAACTGTAAAATAATTAGCGTGAGGAGTTCTCACATTGCCACTCTGCCAGTCTTTAATTGACGGTTTTGGTTTTCTTCGGGTTTCTATTTGCCCCAAATTCAAACAAGCTCCAAATTGGACCCAGTCAGTTTTGTTGTGAAGCACTCGACTCCATTATTGCAACAGGTCCAGTTTCGCGCAATTCTGTACTCGTAGCAAAAATGTATTAGCATACGAACATAGACAATCATTTAAACAATAAAATCACCATTCACCTTCTTCTCAAAATGACACCTTCAACTTTAAACTCTTGCCACGGCCAAACCGTAACTCGGAATCGCACGAGACCTGCGTCATTGTCTTCGGCATCTTCTCCTCTTTCCACGGCTGGTGGTCTTCCCCCCAGTTCTCCATGAGGCCCCCGCAATTTGTAGTTGAATGGAAAACTGTAGTTTCCGTTCATCTTGGTGCTGCGGCCGCCTCAGTGTTCCAATTCCCACCAAATTTTACCAGTAACTCGGTCTCGACCTCCCGGACAACTTTCCTTCAGGGCACTTCGCTTGAAAATGCATGGATTGGTGGGAAATTGATCACTTTCGTGACTGCCTTATTTTCCAGCACCCCTTCGATGAACTTGACATTACGGCCAACTCCGGCCACCTGAGACCATACCACCACCGAAAAAATCTTCGTATGCTTCCCCTCTACCATCCCTCCAAACCGCTCAACCTAATTCTCTATGTGGGGCCCGCAATAACCAAAATACGAAAACTGACCTGCTGCACTTCGAGCACATTTCTGACCAAAGCACAAGCCCAATCACCACCAAATTTTACAGTAGCTAGTACTCATCATGCTCTACAATCTCACAATATTTCAAGGCCTAACTCTTTACGGTTTGAGAGATATAAATTATTTAATTTCAGGGGTTTTTTTGCAAAATTTTGGAAAAAAGAAATGAGAGAGGCTGCTGCCAATTTTTGGAGGGAGGGAATAAATGAGTGTTTGGGAAGAGGAAAAGATATTATATAGTAGTGGGGTAGGATTTTATATTAATTCCTTAGTTAGCGCCGTCTCCAATCGACGTTTATCAATGCTACGGCCACACACGAAATCCGTTGGCAATGAAAATTAGCATGCTGCTATGTCTTGATGATACGGTCCCAACAAAACTGGTTTCGTCGAATTCCGAGTCCATTTGCTCAAAAGGCTATGTTTCTAGCTTATGTGAATGATCGATTCATAGTTTATTATAACGGCCACATACTAGCTCCAAAAATTACGAAAACTGGAATCTAACAATAATTTAACATTTCGGATCCAACAAAATTGGTTTCATCGAAAACTAGGGTCGTTTGCAAAATGGCTATTTTTAAGGGCTATATATTATATTAAAAAGTATATAAATTCCATAGCGACTATTTCCAATTTTAAACTGGACATAACTTTTAATTTATAAAGTGAATTCTCAGTTTCTTACATTTGTTAGAAAGATATAGTTAAATAGATTCCAACGTTTCTTGTTTTACTGAAATCCGATTTATTTTGAATTCTGTACATTCATTTGAAATTTAAAATCGAATTTTCAAACTACCGCATCGTTTCAGTCTCGTTTTGTATTTAAAATAAATTTATACATTTTAACTTCGATTTAAATAAATTTTTAGTCGTTATTATTTAAAATAAATCATTTTAAATAATCTAAATCTATTAAAATAGCTAAAATAAAAAACAAAAATTTTAAATTGGTTCTGAATTTTCGGGTTGTTACAATCTCCCTCACCTAAAATCTTTTCGTCCTCGAAAAGGAACGAAGCTGAAAGTTGTTTAACTAACCAACTCAACTTTCATTCTGCCTTTCATTCTTCAACTTTCCAGTTTTTAAGAATTTTCAAATTTTTCAAAAATTTGGCTAACACCCTAATGTAGCATCCCGAAATTCCGGTCCAATTTGAGCTGACTAAGTAACACAAGTCCAACCCACATTACACTGGAAATCAGAAAACTAATAAAAAGAAAACATAGGGTGAGGAAAGATAAGATAGAAACTTAGAATAGAAGAAGAAGAAGAATATACAACATCAGAGTAAACACGAATCTCACAGCAGAACGAATAAAATATAACATAACTTTGAAATAAAGGATTGTACTTGAACATACATATCATTATCAAGTACAACACTTACAACACAGCGGAATAACAATAGCTATATAAAATCCTGAAGCCTCCTGCTCCAGCTCTTCAAGTATATCTGTAAAATCCTGACTACTTGACTGCCCGTACAAAATTGGGCACCCAAGAGTTTAGGGAAAACAAAACAAAATAAACTCCAGGTTAGTTGTGGGACTTGTGTGAGTAAACAATTTAAAACAGTCTGAGTGATTAAACGATATCTCATAAGACCACGCCGTATAACGGAACAGGTTTTTCCCTTATAAGAATCCAAAATAATCTTTATATCAAAATTCATTTTGATGTTATAATAATGTCTATCAATCACAATATAATAATCATCTAGCAGAAACGCTTTCATCTCACGTTCTACATACATAGTATACAAATCAAAACCGTAAGCGCTTATTGGATAATGGATTTCCAACTATGACAAGGTATGGAACCACTTTTCTCTAGTGTACCTCTAGAGAGGAATACACTGGGTTCAACAAGAATATCTTGCAACCCGGCCACACATGACCGACCACTCATTTCGCTCGAGTGTATCGAATGTATATCACCAACGGTTGGGATCAGCAACCGTTTCCCGAATGGGACAACATCGAACAGATTAAAGAATGAAATGAATATCTTTAGATAGGTGATTATACACCCTAATGGGAGCTACCCACATAGCTATGCCGCTTGCCCGATTTTTGTCATTTACCAGATGTGAGGCTGGAAGTAACGCTTATCTTTACATGCCACATCTTCATTCACTTAGAATGTCACATAGTCATACCCTTTAAAATCACAAATTGATTTATCCAATAATAACACGGGTATACAGTTAAGAGAAACGAATTCCTCCGCCACCAAACGTGAATACGTTTGAAGAGATTAATTTACGTGATCTATTAGATATACTCTATCAGACCTTCTTCCATATAAGTTGTCCTAGGACTGGACAAACCAAAGGCACTATTCAGTACATCCATCTTAGGAAATCTTTACCTAAGATTTATACAACAGCCCTTGCACTTTACTCCGTCTTCAATTATCTTTGGCATATATGACTCGCAATGCTTATGCCAATACAGAGTGGTTCTTCGGATAATAATCCAACCGGTCTCTCCATATTAACAACGTTAAAATGGTCAAAACTTTGATAGTCTGTGATTTAACTATCAAAGAAAAACACGTGTGCAAACAACGATATTATTTCCAATTGGAATTTCTATTGATCAATCTTATATATATATATATATATATATATATATCCATATGTCCTTATTTTCTATATTTAGAAAATATATGTTATTAACACTGGAAAACATTTCCGTAGCTTATTTGCGTTTCACTATTCTTCCACAACTATCAGTCCCTGACTGTACACTAGTATGAGAACAATTCCTTAAGTATTTACCCCGAAAGCCGAAACCAACATCAGATAGATACTTAGAAAAACCATTCAATTTACTAATCTCTAGTCAGCTTCTAATTTTTTGCTTAACTCTATTTGATTTACTCTATTTCCAATAACTAATATTCGATTAACTCCATTTGATTTACTTTAATCGATTAACTTTAATTCGATTACAAATACTTCCTTTTCTATTTGTCTATATTTATTTATATAAATATTTCCTTTTTATAATTCTATTTATTTCTAAATAAATACTTCCTTTTATAACTTTATCTATTTTCTAATTAAATATTCCTTTACACTTCTATTTACTTTCTAAGTAAATATACTTTTTATCCTTCTATTTACTTTCTAAGTAAATATCCTTTTACAAATTTTTTTTCGTTTTATAAATATTTCCTTTTATATTTGTTTACAAATATTTCCTTTTCAATTCTATTTATTTCCCAAATAAATATTTCTTTAACTCTTTCTATTTGTTTTCTAACAAAAAATATCTCCCTTTATAAAATCTTTTGATTTTATAAATATTTTTTTCAATATAACATTGAAAATTTCCCTTTATATTTATTCTATTTAAATGCACAGTTTGAAATCTTCCTTCTATATAAAATCTTTCGATTTTATATAATTTTTTTTTTCAATATTTCTTCTGGTATTTAATAGTACCAAATAACAAGACCATTGTCACTATAATCAATCTCAGATTATACATCACATCATATAACACAATATATGAAAAAAACAGTATTATAAATATTAAGGAACCCAGTTGGGTCCCTCCAACCTGTTTCCCTGCATCACAGATGTCAAATAACACGAATATAAAATATTCTGATAAACAGAATCAATATTCGATTAACGATTTATATATATCATTACCTATATTTTCAACCAATAAATTAACAATTAAATCCAAACAGTTAACACACATCAATCAACAAATCATTATCAGTTCTAAGAATACGTTATAAAAATATAACTGTTTAGAGTTGGTGAGTTTTACTCACAATTCACGTTAACCGTTAAATAACGATTTGCGTCTGTTGATTCAGACAGACAATTTATTTCACTATAAATTGTAACGAGGTCGAATTCTCTTCCAGTCAGTTCCATTGGGTAGCTCTCGTCCACACGATCCCATCGGATCGTGTTTTGACGAATTCTGATATCGTATGGCCTAGATATTAAAATTACACGCTAAAACATTTTAATAAAAGGCCTCACCAACAAATATTCGGCCCATACTTGAAAAGCCCACACCCGCTTCCCACTCTTCTTCCTTGGTTACCAATTTGTGGCCTCCTTCCTTTCGAACAGCCATTACACCAATTAAATCTCCTTTTTCTTTTTTTAATTATTTCCCTTTTTTAATACCCAAGGCCCAATTAGGAAGCCCACCCAAAACAATACACAGTATCTTCCCTTCCACAATTACATATCGCGTCCTCCTCCTGTATCCATTCGAATGCTGCCATCTCCCTTTCCTTTCCAGCAATTTACATTCGTTCGATCTTCCATTGCTCACTCCATAATTCCTTAAACCACAAACTAATACACCATTTTCTTCTCATGAAAATCCGCATCACTTAAGAACAGCGAACCCATATTGTTAACCTCTCCTTCTTACACAATATAACTTGCGTTTCATGTAATTATCCAGAACACTGTTTCAACTATACCCCAATCCATTTACGCATTTCATTTCTCACCTTCATGCCCGTGCTCTTCCTCCCAAACCCCAGTACGCTGATCCGTTGAACCCCACATGAACTCCACCTTTCCCCATTCGTTCCTTCCTACAACAGCAAAAACTATGGCTAAGCCCTTCCCTTCTATTGTCGTGCCCTCTACATCTCCTTTCTTTTCTCTTTTCATCTCCTCCTCACCACAACATCCATCTATTCAAACACCACATCGAAAAGAATAAACTAGGAACCCAAGTTAACTTGTTAGGAGATTTATGGGAATTAAAATTTGATTTTTAAGAATTTAAGAATTTCACGTTTGGGTTGTTTGAAGAAAAGGAACGGCAGCCTGTTTTGAGAAGCGTTTGCTATTGAAATTTTTTTTAGGTCTTAAGGACGTTGGTTATTTATAGTAAAGGGTGGAGATATTTGCTGTAGGTGAATGTATATAGTTAGGCCACGTCCTAGAAACAAATGGCAAAGCAAGAGTCTAAGCGGCAATATGCATGTCACTACTTTTGTAGTTTGCACCATAGTTTTCAAAAAGATGGGTGTACGTACATGACATGGTTTTCCTGCTCCGGCTATTTCTAGAAATTATCCTTGATGTTTGTATGTATGAGGGTGTATCCTATTTACTGTGTCACGTATTCTACAACAAGAAGAGAAATGTTTACCATACATCAATCATATGCAATTTTAGCTAGCCCTTTTTCATTACTATGCTTCTTCTTTTTTTTAAAGTTTAGCGTACCATTACGTAAAACTCTTTTCGTTTTTGGACCGCTATCTATAGATATAAATATATTATCGTACTGAGCAAAGTGTCACGGTTCCAAAAATATAACAATATAGGTCCGTTAATTCATATTGTGAAACTCCAAAATATTGATATAGGGTGCAAAATACTCCAAATTAAAAGTTGCGTATTTAATTAATTAAAAATTATAGTAAAATGCTAAAAATTAAATTAACACTACGTCTCAAAGGACTTGTCTAAATTTGAGGCCAATATTTAATTACAATTAAATATATCGTTATGGTTGATAAACGATTACACCGCTGTTTTTTTTTTTTGAAAAACTGATTTAGATATAACTTCCAATATATACAACGAAATAACGATTTTTCTCTTCCATTAGAAAAATATACTTCACTAGCTCCTAACGTTTCTTGTTTCACAGAAATCCGACTTAAAACGGCTTCTATATATTCGTTTAAAGTTCGAATCGCCAATTCGCGAACTGCCGCGCCATTTCGAGCTCGATTATAATTATAATATAATTATACGCTCAATCGTCGTTAAATAATTATATTCGTTATCGTAATTCAATTCCAACCTGAATTATATCTTTTGAATTTGCCCAATTCACACCATATCACCATTTCAGCCAATTCTAATTATTTCAGAATTATATATATTATTTAATTATTATATTAATTAAATATTCAAAGTTATTTAATTAATCGACCATTTTAAATTACCAAACCATATTTTAAATAATTAAATAAACTAATTATTCGACCGTAAAAATACGGGACATTACATTCTTCCCCACTTAAAATAATTTCGTCATCAAAATTGCTAAGGTAGAAAACACACCCTGCTGTTGGGTTAAATTTTATTTGTTTACTTCTTAACTTCAGTTTTAACTGAACCAATTTAATTTCAATTAAATTATTAATTTATTTTGATAACTAAAATTTTCAAAAATTCTGAAAATTTTCTAGCACTTGAAATTTTCGAAAATTTTCGCCAGCACCTCCTTTGTACTGGTCAATAGCTCAAACTCCAACTCGCCTCTCTAGGCCTTCTTCAATCCAAAAGAAAATCAAACAGCCAAGCGGCTTGCCAATTCGGCTCATAAAAATCTCATACCATGTGAAATATAAACTTGTACCTTTTTGTCGGACATATCAACTCTATCACTTTCACCTGTTATCAAATCAACATATACCAGTGTTATCCCAGTTAAACTCCGATCAGTTTTTATCCTCAAACCAAATCATAGGCTTATACCCAAGTCAAACTTCATTTAAAATTCGAGTTCTAGTCTTGATTTCAATCTCTAACTCACCAATCCAATACCATTTTAGATTCATATCTCACAATTCAAAACCTGATTCTACCTGATATGTTATGTTCCAATTCAATTTCCAATTAATTGGTTTCAATACAATTCATATTTGCTTTTACAAATTCTAATTCAATTTGTTTTTAATCCGAACAGTCACTTCTAGGAATTTTTAACACCTTTGCTTTTCTAAAACCAAACTTTCCTTTTCAGGATTTAAAACAACTTGTTTTCTCAAAACAATTCAAAATGAATACCTTTGGTAGTAGTAATCCGTCACTTAGAACTTGAAAATGAATACTGATGATGTGGCCATCATCATCAGGGTTATTTCCCAGCTATCAAAGTGAGTTAAATACTATATCTCTTTTAAAACTCATATTTAAACATTTCCATTTTGAAATCAATTCAAAATACCATTCACAATTCTTGTAAAACAATTTAAAATCTCCCAGGATTTTAAAATTCTCATATATTTATCCATATTTATTTACAAACACTTATTCAAATTTCCAGAGTTTTAATTTCAATTCTGATTCAAATTTCAGATTTAATTCACTTTGTAACACTTATACAAATTCTACTTGGTTATATATATTACCATTTTACTTTTATAATCTTACTCGATTATAATAACAACCAATATATCCAATATATTATAATCATTTCAATATAAACCCTTTATATCAAAAATATAATTTGGGTAAAATTATTTCGTTTACCCTCTTTTTAAAACATACAGTGTCGGTTCATCGTATTTAAGTGTTTAGAAACTCCTACCGATACAGTGGATCAAACTGATCGACCAGGCCCCATAAACAACTCAACCAACAAATCTATAGAATATAAAACAATTTTTATATCAATAACAAATACGCACTCATATATATACACTCAACTCAATCTAGAGTATTACTAACCCTATCTCTATCGAGTCACGCCACAGAGCTAAGGTAATTCACTTAACCTTAAGCTCTGATACCGACTATAGCCTCCCGAAATTCCGGTCTAGTTTGAGCTGACTAAATAACACAAGTCCAACCCACGTTATACTGGAAATCAGAAAACTAATAGAAAGAAAACAGAGGGTGAGGAATGATAAGATAGAAACTTAGAATAGAAGAAGAAGTAGAATATACAACATCAGAGTAAACACGAATCTCATAGCGGAATGAATAAAATATAATATAACTTTGAAATAAAATATTGTACTTGAATATACATATCATTATCAAGTACAACACTTACAACACATCGAAATAACAATATATAAAATCCTGAAGCCTCCTGCTCCAGCTATTCAAGTATATCTGTAAAATCCTAACTACTTGACTGCCCGTACAAAATTGGGCACCCAAGAGTTTAGGGAAAACAAAACAAAATAAACTCTGGGTCAGTCATGGGACTGGTGTGAGTAAACAATTTAAAACAGTTTGAGCGATTAAACGATATCTCATAAGACCACGTCGTATAACCGAACGGGTTTTTCCCTCATGAGAATCCAAAATAATCTTTATATCAAAATTCTTTTTGATATTATAATAAGGTCTATCAATCAAAATATAATAATCATCAAGCAGAAATGCTTTCATCTCACGTTCTACATACATAGTATACAAATCAAAACCGCGAGCACTTATTGGATAATGGATTTCCAACAATGACAAGGTATGGAACCACCTTTCGCTAGTGTACCTCTAGAGAGGAATACAGCGGGTTCAACAAGAACATCTTGCAACCCAGCCATACATGACCGACCACTTATTTCGCTTGAGTGTATCGAATGTATATCATCAACGGTTGGGATCAGCAACCGTTTCCCGAATGGGACAGCTTCGAGTAGATTAAAGAATGAAATGAATATCTCCAGATAGGTGATTATACACCTTGATGGGAGCTATCCACATAGCCATGCTGCCTGCCCGATTTTTGTCATTTACCGGATGTGAGGCTAGAAGTTACGCTTATCTTTTACATGCCACATCTTCATTCACTTAGAATGTCACATCGTCGTACCCTTTAAATTCACTAATTGATTTATCCAAAAATAACACGTGTATACAGCTAAGAGAAACGAATTCCTCCGCCAACAAATGTGAATACATTTGAAGAGATCAACTTACATGATCTATTAGATATACTCTGTCAGACCTTATTCCATACAAGTTGTCCTGGGACTGGACAAACCGAAGGCACTATTCAGTACATCCATCTTAGGCAATCTTTACCTAAGATTTATACAACAACCCTTGCACTTTACTCCGTTTTCAATTATCTTTGGCATATATGACTCGCAACACTTGTGCCAATACGGAGTGGTTCTTCGGATAATAATCCAACCGGTCTCTCCATATTAACAACGTTAAAATGGTTAAAACTTTGATAATCTGTGATTTAACTATCAAAGAAAAACACGTGTGCAAACAACGATATTATTTCCAATTGGAATTTCTATTGATCAATCATATATATATATATATATCCATATGTCCTTATTTTCTATATTTAGAAAATATATGTTATTAACACTGGAAAACATTTCCACAGCTTATTTGCGTTTCACTATTCTTCCACAACTATCAGTCCCTGACTGTACACTATTATGAGAACAATTCCCTAAGTATTTATCACGAAGGACGAAACCAACATCAGATAGACACTTAGAAAAACCATTCAATTTACTAATCTCTAGTCAGTTTCTACTTTTTTGCTTAACTCTATTTGATTTACTCTATTTCGAACAACTAATATTCGATTAACTCTATTTGATTTACTTCAGTCGAATAACTTTAATTCGATTACAAATACTTCCTTTTCTATTTGTCTATATTTATTTCATATAAATATTTCCTTTCTATAATTCTATTTACTTCTAAATAAATACTTCTTTTTATAACTTTATTTATTTTCTAATTAATTATTCCTTTATACTTCTATTTACTTTCTAAGTAAATATCCTTTTTATCCTTCTATTTACTTTCTAAGTAAATATCCATTTATAAAATTCTTTTCATTTTATAAATATTTCCTTTTATATTTGTTTACAAATATTTCCTTTTCAATTCCATTTATTTCCCAAATAAATATTTCTTTAACTCTTTCTATTTATTTTCTAACTAAATATCTCTTTTTATATAATCTTTTGATTTTATAAATATTTCTTTTTCAATATAACATTGAAAATTTCACTTTATATTTATTATATTTAAATGCACAGTTTGAAATCTTTGTTCTCTATAAAATCTTTCGATTTTATATAATATTTTATTTCAATATTTCTTCTGGTATTTAATAGTACCAAATAACAAGACCATTGTCACTATAACCAATCTCAGATTATACATCATATCATATAACACAATATATGAACAAAACAGTATTATAAATATTGAGGAACCCAGTTGGGTCCCTCCTACCTGTTTCCCTGCATCACATATATCATATCATATAACACAATATATCGTTATCTATATTTTCAACCAATAAATTAACAATTAAATCGAAACAGTTAACACACATCAATCAACAGATCATTATCAGTTCTAAGAATACGTTATAAAAATATAACTGTTCAGAGTTGGTGAGTTTTATTCATATTTCGCTTTAACCGTTAAATAACGATTTGCATTTGTTTATTCAAACGGACAATTTATTTCGCTATAAATTGTAACGAGGTCGAATTCTCTCCCAATCAGTTCCATTGGGTAGCTCTCAACCATACGATCCTATCGGATCTTGTTTTGACGAATTCTGATATCGTATGGCCTAGGTATTAAAATTACACGCTAAAACATTTTAAATTTAATTTAAAACTTAAGTTAATTTTAATAAAAGGCCTCACCAACAAATATTCGGCCCATACTTTAAAAGCCCACATCCGTTTCCCACTCTTCGTCCCTGGTTACCAATTTATGGCCTCCTTCCTTTCGAACAGCCATTACACCACTTAAATCTCCTTTTTCTTTTTTAATTATTTCCCTTTTTTATACTCATGGCCCAATTAGGAAGCCCACCCAAAACAATACACGGTATCTTCCCTTCCACAATTACATATCGCGTCCTCCTCCTGTATTCATTCGAAGGCTGCTAGCTCCCTTTCCTTTCCAGCAATTTACATCCGTTCGATCTCCCATTGCTCACTCCACAATTCCTTAAACCACTAACTAATACACCATTTTCTTCTGATGAAAATCCGCATCACTTAAGAATAGTGAACCCATATTGTTGACCCCTCCTTCTTACATGATATAACTTGCGTCTCATGTAATTATCTAGACCACTATTTCAACTATACCCCAATCCATTTACGCATTTCATTTCTCACCTTCATGCCCGTGCTATTCCTCCCAAACTCCAGTACGCTGATCCGTTGAACCCCACATGAACTCCACCTTTCCCCATCTGTTCCTTCCTACAGCAGCAAAAACTATGGCCGAGCCCTTCCCTTCTATTGTCGTGCCCTCTACATCTCCTTTCTCTTCTCTTTTCATCTCCTCCTCACCACAGCATCCATCTATTCAAACACCACATTGAAAACAATAAACCAGGAACCCAAGTTAACTTGTTAGGAGATTTATAGGAATTAAATTTTGATATTTAAGAATTTAAAAAGCTCACGTTTGGGTTGTTTGAAGAAAAGGAATGGCGACCTGTTTTGAGAAGTGTTTGCTGTTGAAATTTGTTTTAGGTCTTAAGGACGTTGGTTATTTATAGTAAAGGGTGGAGATATTTGCTGTGGGTGTATGTATATAGTTAGGCCACGTCCTTGAAACAAATGGCAAAGCAAGTGTCTAAGTGAAAAAATGCCTGTCACTACTTTTGTAGTTTGCACAATAGTTTTCAAAAAGATGGGTTTACGTACATGACATGGTTTTCCAGTTCCGGCTATTTCTAGAAATTATCCTTGGTATTTGTATGTATGAGGGTGTATCCTGTTTATTGTGTCACGTTTTCTACAACAAGAAGAGAAATGTTTACCATACATCAATCATGTGCAATTTTAGCTAGCCCTTTTTCATTACTAGTGTCTTTATTTTATTTTAAATTTTAGCGTATCATTACGTAAAACTCTTTTCGTTTGTGGACCGCTATCTACAGATAAAAATATATCATCGTGCCGAGCAAAGTGTCACGGTTCCAAAAATATAACAATATAGGTCCGTTAACTCATATCACTACAACAAAAAATACTTTTCGCAACAGGCCATATCTGTTGCAGTAGACCTATTGCAACAGGCCAGCGCCCGTCTATATAGCCCAAGTTGCAAAAGGTCGGTCCCTTTTCGCAGCAGTTTTTGCCCGTTGCAATAAGATGTTGTAGTATACTTTTTTGCAACGGGATTTTGTTGTTGCAATAGATCCTCTTGCAACGGTATATGCCCGTTGTAATAGATTCATAAATCGTAAAAAAAATATTACAGCTTATATATATTACATATTAAATGTATTCATTTTAGTAATAGTGTATATCGCGAAATGAAAAAACAAATTAAATTTTTATTTTAACAAAGTTTTAATAGTACAAACAGTTACAACAAAAATTTCTATAATTTTCATACATCATTCATGTACAATAATTTCTTATCTCACACAACACATTTTTTTCGAATAGAGTATTTTCTAATCATATTTCTACTCTATCATACATCACTATAACAAGAGAATAAATATATCAGTTGCAAGTTTATTCTTTGAACAGTCCAAAGAATAAACCAATAGAAGACCATATAGGTCGGATGCACATGCTGATACCAAATTATTCATGTACCTCTTCCAATAACCATCCTCTTCATTTCCAAAATCGAACATCTTTCTGAAGAAAACCTGAAAAATAGATTTTTGTACCTAATTTATGATCTCAAATGCTTAAAACTTTGGTGCTTGAAATACGTTATTTGAACATGTACAATGTTATAATAGTATCTTGAGATAACGATAGAAAAGTAGAAAAGAAAAAATAAAAATAAACCAACATCTAAGAGCAGTTAAGAAATTTAACAAACCTGAGAAGGAAAGAGACGGAGAAGACTAGCACTGTTTCCTCTACACAATGAAAAGAATCCTTCATTTTTAACTGTTTGACCAAAACAATCATGGATTCCTTTGTAAGGTTCCAAAAGGCTACCAGATTTGATCAACTTTTCATCATTTTGCATCAGGATCTTCACTCTTTTTAGCAGAGCTGCTGCCGTAATTGAAAGAGCTAAGCAAGCTCCTATGGCTAAAATACTCTTCGGATATACAGCCGGTTAGGTTGCATGAACAAGCACATTTTTCTGCTCTCTTACTACTGCATCTGCCGCGCACAACACTGCCAAAATGAAGTACATTAAGTCAGTCAATCGATAAGGTAAATTGACATGCATGAAGTTGTGATTGTTTACCTGAAAAACTGGTGGTTTCAAAGGGCGATCACAGATATGGCAATTGAAGAATTTAGAGTCTATCCTCACAATCAATTTGTTGCCTTCTTCTACCTTTGTTTCTTTTTCTTCTTCCATGATTTAACTTGTTAATTTCTTTGATGATGGAATCAGGTAGCTGATTATTATTTCCTGCATGCCCATGTTATATATCCGTGATAGTTCATTTGAGGGTATTGAAAAAGTTAATACCATTGAACTTCTGATTTGATGGACAACTCTTTGAATTACATGTTGTTTCTTTCATTCCCAATTCAAATTTCGGTTCTCCCGATGAATATAATTAAACCCTTACGTGCTAACGCCTTTGGTTATGTCCATTCCAACTATTTTGGGTTTTATGCAAAGCAGCTTTTCTCAGTTACCAATTTTTTGAGTCCACTGGCGATCCAGTTTATATGATGAAGAAGCCTTGTCTAAGCATAAATTTGAAAATAGAAAATTTGTATTAAACATTTTTTCAAACAGTTTAAAATATGAAACTGTTTTCTGTATGAAACTTTTAATTACTATCTATATTACAGGTCACATGAAATTTATAATTGCAATATACGTCATTCCAGCGAACTCTACATCAACTAAAAACCTAGAACTGACAACACCTTCTGTGCTCGGTACACATGTATTTAATCCAACAATAACTTGATCATGATACAACAGTTTACAAATGAACTTCGCTGAGGATGTACCTGAAAATTTTCAACTGCGGTCATCATGTTCTTTTAGAAGAGATAAAAAACTGCACTGGAAAGCCATGCCTCTCTGCACCTCAAGAACAGTCAATGGAACATTGGATTCATATGACACCAATATTTCAGTAACACTTAATGCAACTGCTTGTATAAAAAATGAAATAAAAATCATCAATACAACTACTTTGCGCTTACAAATAAACAATGCTCCAATATCTAGACATTGATAAAAGTCAATTAATAACATACAAAACCAAAAAGAGTTGCATGATGATTCTAGGATAATCTATGTAAGTACTAAGAACAATAAGGAAATATACCTGTAAACACATTTCAGGTTCACTGAACACTCCTATACGCCGCAAGTAAAAATTCTGACTTCCTAGCTACACAAGAGCAAGAAAATGACAATCCAAAAGATAACTACCTGCTTGAAACTTGACTATTTAAATGGGAAAATTTAGAACTATATTAGCACTTCAATATTGTACTTATCTTCTACCGATCTAAGCTCCAGTAAGTGTGAAAATTTAGAACTACATTAGCACTTCAATACTCCAATAACAGTTGTAATAAGATGTTTTTATTGTAATGGGACACACATAAAATCAAACATAAAGTAAAAAAATTAGGAGCGGGAACTTAAAATGCCAATATGTCATAAACAAATGAGAAAAAAATGTGCATCTTGTGATGAACAATATGTCATAAACAAATGAGAGTATCGATGCCATTATCAGAGCCGGCTCTAGTATTTTGGATACCCTAGGCCATATACAAATTTGTTGCCTCTAAACACAATTAAAAAAAAAACCAGTGGTAAATGCAATAATACATTAGCTCCAATATAACACTAATACCTTGCAGCCTTGCCTCCGAAATGCTAATGATACATTGAATTGATATGGTAGCTCCAATATGCTAAATGATAATAATAATTAAAAAAATCAAAAAGAAATCTACAAGTTTGTAAATGCAGTGATACATTGAATTGATACCTTAAATGCAGTTTTTCCATTAGCCCCGTCAAGTTTATGTATTTGCTTTGAAGCCTTAAGTCTACAATGGAAGTTAGCAATATAATATTAGATGTAAAACGATCAAAAAGTAAAATAATAGTAAACATCGACATTACCTTTCATTACACTATTGCTGCAGAAAACAATAAGAAATAGACCCGACATTGGTGGCCTTGTTCTTGACAGTGGTTGTAGGCATAGAAATGCGACCTTGTATGTATTAAGCACTTCGCTTTCGTTATGCCATCCTCCTATAGTTTTGGATCCACCAAATCTATCACACTATACTTCTCATAAAGCCTCCAGGCCTGCATGACAAATACTTATTTCAGTCATGTTATATTAACTGTAACAGAGTAGGAATTCAGAACGTTTTGTGCAAATTAGTCACATTAAACATTGTTTAAATTGTATACGCCCCCGAAACAGATTCCTTATTAAGCGTAAGCTAAAACATACATGTTCTGGAAGATACTGCATTTCAACCGGCAACGAAAGATCTGTGTTCTTCCTAGAGCTTATGATCTCAAGCAAAAGAAAAAAAAAACTGTATATGCCTGCTTTTTTTGAAAGTTCACCTCTGATTGCATACTCTGGCTGGAAAGCAGTAAATGTAGATGAAAAAGTTGCCCCAGAAAGTAAGCTAGAGGAAACTGGAAAACTGAAGCTGTCATCACTTGGCAAAAAAACAAGGCTGCAAAGCAGTAAATCGTAGATTAAAAAATTGCACCGGAAAGCAAGTTAGAGGAAACTGGGAAAATGAAGCTGCCATCAGTTAAACTCCACACCAACCAGTTGGAAGTAGCGCACACAACCAACTGAGCTGCAGTGTCATTTCGAAAGTTTTGCTAATTACTGATATTTATACAAAGCTTCTATTCATATTTACTCAATCAGGATCGGATCATCTGTCTTTTAGTAACATATGGAAGCAGGCGAACCAAGCTCTTAGATAATTAGCAGATATACATAGATGGAATCAAGCAACCATGTTTACTACAAATAAGCAGGTTGACCGTATGGTAATAAATGATATATTTCATCAAGACTTGCTACCAGAAACTGGAGAGGCTAAAAATCAAACCGAACCCATTACAATTAATAATACTCGATTGTATGATTCTTGGCAGATTAAGGGCAAAACTGATTTTAATTTTGCTGCAGTAAGGAGGGACTCAATTCATTTTAAACACGCAAAGAATGACTAGTATCAATTGATATGGTATAATCAAAATGTCGATGGGGGCATATAGAGCTGTGAATCAAAGATTATCTACAATGGATAAATTGTCAAGGTAAGGAGTCCAACTAGACTGCCTATGTCTGCTGTATAAGACATCAACAAAATCTAACCATAACCTTTTTTTAGTTGCTCCTACAGTAGATATTTACTTTCTTACTTGCACCTTAAATTAAGAATCAAAGGCTCTACGACTTCCTCTTTGCTTCAGTTGTTCGTACAAGCTTTCAGATCGAAGTTAACCATGAGAACTATGGCTTGAATTGCTTTCGTAATGCTGATTTATCATATATGAAGGGAACGAAACAGGAAAATATTTGAGAAGAGGGAAAGTTCGAGCTTTACAAAATTTTGAAAAAGAGATTATAGCGATTCTTATCGATATTTTTAGCGTTACAAAATATTTGAGAAGAGGTAATTCGATGTTTGGTTATCCTATAATTGTGGCTGGGGTGGAATTTTGATTACAAATTAACCGACTTTAAACCAAAGAAGTTGTTGTCGCTCAAAATCCTAGAAAAACAGAAAATAAATTCGGAATATACGACAGTAAAACCAAATCGCTGGAATCCGTAAATCAATTTTTGCCTCAACGAAATACGTGAATCTCTTTAGCTAATTACCAATAATTTTGCACAATAATTTCAAATATACACTCATGCCAAACGTTAATTTTGCAGTCTTAAATCGCCAAAAAATATCATTTCCATGAATTTACCTGAAGCTTCTATCCATGTTTCTAATTGCTCCAATTTGATGCTCCGATTTTACACCAGGATTCTACAGCATTGTCGTTGCTAGACGTATTGGCTGGGTTGGGATAATAGAGAATGATGAATATTGGCTTCCGGATTTAGAAGCGAACAATTTCGTTTGCTGAAAATAAAGTTCGGTGGTGATTGAAATTTTAAGAGCGGGCTTTAAAATTTAAGATTTCAGCGTTATGAATCCTTCAAGAAATCACCGGATGTGGACATTGATAGCAGTTGAGAACAAATTTGGGATTTTAGGGTTTAAAGAAGAAATGGGAACGGGAAAAGTCTAGAAAAGAGGCGGCAGAGAAGAATGATAGCGGCAAAATTTAGAAAGGTGGAGCCAGACTGATGGAGCCAAAATTGTAACGTTGGAGCCAAATTTTGAAGAACTGAGCCAGATTTTGAAGGGTGGATGCCTGTATATTCAGTTAAAACCAAAATAAAATCAATATATCAACGATGATGTCATGAAAATATTATTTGGACGAATATTAAAACATAGTATTTAGATTTTATTATTTTGAAATTATTTCAAGGTTTTCAAATTAAATCTTATGAAATATTAAACATTTAATAAAAATTTAATTTTTACTTTTCATTTCTAAGTTCTATCAAAATTACTTTTCAAACTTTAATTATATATTGAATGACATATATAAATTTATTTTGTAAAGTTTAAAATTTTTATATTTTTTGGGAATATTAGCTGTTACATATAACTAGTATTTATAATTATTAAATATTAATAATAAATGCCACTTTATAACTATTAAAAATTAATTATTATTCATTAATTGTTAAAAGTAAATATTGATTATTACTTGTTTACTATTTAATAATGATTACTAAGTTGTATTGCTAAATAAGGTATTTTTAAAATTTAATCAATTATCGTTTATTTATTAATTATAAATTATTTATTTAATATTTTAACATATTCATAATTTAAATTAATTACTAGTTATTATCCATTAGTTTTTTATTATTAAATTATTATTATTTAATAATTATTTATTTATTTTATTAATTTTTAAATGTTAATTATAATTGTTTGTTAATCAGTCATTATTATTATTGATTATCAGTAATAAATATCACTTTATAATACATAAAATTTATTATTAAATATTGATCTTAATCATTATATAATTACTAGTAGTTAATCATTCAATAGTAACTATTTAAAATTAATTAGTAGAAGCTAATCATTTAAAGCTTATATTAATTTTTAATGGTATGTTTTTCGCAACTGGTTTTACCAGTTGTAAAAAACACAGTTATTGCAAGTGGCGAAAACAGTTGTTAAAGATATTTATTCGCAACTGGCTTGGAAGCGCACTTGCAAATAATATGTTTGTTGCAACTGTTATACAAGTGCAGTTGCTAAAAGTATGTTTTTGCAACAGAAAAAAGAAGGACTGTTGTTAAATCCCATCTATTGCAACTGCTATAGTAGGTCTGTTGCTAAATATTATTTACTGCAACTGGCATTTGTTGCCTGTTGCAAATAGTTAGTTGCAATAGGGTATTTTTCTTGTAGTGTATTATGAAACCCCAAAATATTGATATAGGGTGCAAAATACTCCAAATTAAAAGTTGCGTATTTAAATCATTAAAAATTACAGTAAAATTCTAAAAATTAAATTAACACTACGTCTCAAAGGGCTTGTCTAAATTCGAGGCCAGTATTTAATTATAATTAAATATATCATTATGGTTGATAAACGATTACGCCTCTGTTTTTCTAAAAAATTGATTTAGATATAACTTCCAATATATACAACGAAATATCGATTTTTCTCTTCCATTAGAAAAATATACTTCACCAGCTCCTAACGTTTCTTATTTCACAGAAATCCGACTTAAAATGGCTTCTGTATATTCGTTTAAAGTTCGAATCAACAATTCGCGAACTGCCACGCCATTTCGAGCTCGATTATAATTATAATATAATTATACATTCAATCGTCATTAAATTAATATATTCGTTATCGTAATTCAATTCCAACCTGGATTATATCTTTTGACTTTGCCCAATTCACACCATATCGCCATTTCATCCAATTCTGATTATTTCATAATTATATATATTATTTAGTTATTATATTAATTAAATATTCAAAGTTATTTAATTAAACGACCATTTTAAATTACCAAACCATATTTTAAATAAATTAATTAATTATGCAACCGTAAAAATACAAGACGTTACACCTAAATTTTCGAATTTTTTTGCCATAACCTCCCTTGTACTGGGAGACCTTTAAAACCGCAACTTTCCTCACAAGGCCCTTACCAATCCAAAAGAAAAGGAAAAAACCAAGCGGCTAGCCAATCGGCTCATAAAATCATCAAAACCCAATAAATACAGTAAATTTGTACCTATTTGTCGGGCATATAATTTTATTCCTTTTCTTAGCTTCCATGCTATGACCTCTTCACACATATATATGTACACGTATGCAATTCCAATCAATTTTGAATTCAGTTCAAATTTGATTCTATTTGGATTAATTTACCTTTCATTCCCTTATTAGTTTGGTCATTCCAATAATTAAATTTGTTAACTAATAATCACACCACACAATCAGCAGTCAATTAGTTGATTAGCTTTGCAAACACATAACTTTAATATATTCTCAAAAATCCATTTTCAAGACCAAATCACAACAATAAATCCTATCTATGTTTTGGTTCTCACACTAGTCAAATGGAAATATATAGATATCCCACTTTCGTTACTCGAAAATAAATACTGATAATGCTGCAGCATTATCAAAATCATCCCCGGGCAACTAGAGTGTGATTCTATATCTATCCAGTATATTTAAGGCTTTGTATACACGTTTGCAATGCGTATATGCAAAATCTTCATGTACTCAATTGTCCAAATTAATTTAAAATAAAATACTCAAATACGTATAATAAGGTTTAAATTTTCAAAACAAATTTTTTTTTTATTTTTATAAACAATACTCTTCTAACTCATTCTGGGATACTACTGACCCTATCTCTAATGAGTCATTCTGCTTGGATACTACTAATCCAATCTCTGATGAACTCTTTCGTTTGGTTCTAATGTGCCTTGTTCTCGACCTCTGTAAACCAAAGCTTTGATACCACGTTGAAACCACCCGAAACTCGCCCTTACAGGAAAGCCCGGATTGAGTTGAGAACATGACAAATCAGAACACAAACAATAGAACATTTCATTGATGTTACAACAATTACGTTAGAGAACAAGAATATAACAGAGTATGAATAAATAATATACATTAGAAAAATCTCAGAGATTAAAATACATTAGATTAGCAGCAGAAAAATAATACATAACACAACTGAAAGAGATACACGGATACAAAACTTTTCGAATATAGCTCCAGTTGTAAATCCAGGATCTTGGGAAAAGAAATATCTGCGAAAACCAAAATTACTAGCTGCTCGTGTGGAAAATTGGGGCACCTAGAGTTTAGGTTAAAACAATAAACTCCAGATCAGTCATGGGAATGGTATGAGAACTAAAATAGTTATTTAAAACTTTACTCTGAAGTTAGGTATATTAAGGGACCACGCCGTATAACACGGAGCGGGTTTACCCCCATGAGTACCAGTGCAAAAAAAAACAGCGTAATGCTTTTTGAAAAAATGAAGCTATTATAAGACTCAGATCCTATCACACAATGCAGCGCAAGCCGGAGGATAAGGTTTTCTCTTATAATAGCCAAATACGCTTAGTATGATTTAAAACAAATTATTTAATACTATTATAAGTGCATAGTCTTAAAAACAACTTCAAATATAAATGTATCAATCATAGACGGCATGAATACCATATACCATGTCGCCATACTAGTTCTACAATCAAAACCGCACGATGTAGTATTGGAAGTTGGATTTCCATCATAAACAAAGGCAAGGGATCGTCCTTACCGAATTCGAGACAATCTAGCCTACCACGTCTCAGGCTACAGCCGCAACTGCACCTAAGAGCCACAGGGCCGGTCCTTCCTTACTTTTGAGGATTATAACTACTGAACAATGAATTTCCCTTCCCTATGGGGCGTAATGGTGGTCAGTATGTCGACCATATCATCCATCGTCCCCGTAGTGGCCGATATATCCGAGGCGCCTCGCTTTCCAACAACCACATAAGTAAAATGTTTGGGCTCCATACCATGACACCACTCCTAGCTAGAAAGAAACGCACATTCTCCCTGGATCCTTCATCCCGTTTCTGGTTCATACCGGGGAATGAAGCTCGCGAATTAACGCTATACACAAAGCTATGCTATTTAAAGTCGTGCTTTGATCATCAACCACAAGACTCTGCTTTTCAACGGAAGCCTTGATCATTTGCATCTCAGCATTCCACACTGACAATTCACGCCATGTGACTGATGTATATCGATATATAACCTCTAAGCTCATACCTCTCAGAGAAGGGCGTTAAGCAAGAGAATAAATTCTCCATCACCAAATAACTATATATTTAATAGAGATCAATCAGCACTGAATAAAATCCAATGTCAGACACACATCCATTTGTTGTATATAACGGTGTTGTATACACAATTATATGATTTTTGTTTGATGATAACAACCAAATATATTTTATAAATGTGTTTGTTACTGTACTGTTCTATATTTACATCACAGACAGGAATGTAATATTTATATTTAAATAAAATACATCTGTACAAAAAGAAATTCAAATATTTACTGTATTATTTAAAATATAAATATTATATTCCTAACATTCAAATAGTACATCTATATTAACTCCACTATTTAATCACTTCATATTTTTGTACTTATAAATAAACAGAATAGACTAGACAAGTCTGTTTGACAACAATGAAATAATATTTTATTTCAAACAGATTGTGTTTATTACAAATAATCAGTACAATCACTTTTTCATATAAATTAGCTCCTCACTATATCACTCAACACTCGGTACTTTTTCACTTATACATTCACAGCCTCAATATACAGATTTTTTTTTTTACTGACACCACTTCATTCACTGGCTTTCATCTTCAGTCTTCACTGCTCTCTGTCCAGTCCAGTCATCACAGTCAGTCCAGACATCCCTGCTTACCTGTCACATATGAAATACACACACAGTACACTGCAATAGAAATGAAACAGAATATGTGCAAATATAAATTTTATTTTTAAAATGCTATTTGCCTCAGTTTTCTGGTGTGTTTCTCATCATTTTTCATGACTTGATCTAATATATATATATATATATAGCACGCGCACAATACATGTATACACATACATGTGTATGTATATACACATATTACAGTGCAGGGACAGGAAAGCTCGTCTGATGGCTTCATGTACACACGTGCATGAATATACACGTGTGCACTGCCTCACCAATCAGTGAGCAACTGAGGAGTAGCCACGTGGACCTGCTCGACTCAGTGCATGATCAAAGAACATCTCGACATGCAAACACAACTCAATGTAAAGTCAAACAGCAAAGAAAAACATCAATGGCCGAGCTAAAGACAAAACAGCTCAAAATACAAAAGCATGGTACATAAACAGCCAAATCAAGGTCGAGCCAGTGTCACAAACTTGACACGGCAAGGTGAACAATGCAAATGAATATGGAGCAACCAACATACATTGCAACAAGTCAACATGGTGTATAAATGGAGCAGCATCAAGTGTCAATAAACTCAAAAGTGGTTCAGCCATGAATAGTGACTCAGAAGTCAACCTACGAGTACAACCATCATTCAAATGGAAAAGTAGTCAAGATGGATCACTAATGAAATGGCACTGACGTACATGGCAGCAAATCTGCATGTACACAAGCATGCCACTCATGCTCAAATTCAAGTTTTCAAGTGCAAGATCGAGCACAAGTCAGAAAGAAGAAATGTTCATAAAGCAAAGAGAGCAACATGCTAGTCAAACAAATACAACAAATGGTGCATGGCTACATATTGAATTGATCAAGAAGGTGCAACAGCAATGAATGGTACAACATAACTCAAATACATGGTTCCAACTCAATGCATGGCGCAATACAGTGTGACACAAGCTCAACAACAATGCAGCCTTGAGCTCAAACATGACATGGAGCATGAATACTGATGCAAATCAAAGTAGCTACATGTATGTACATATGAGACAGTGGTGTGCAATTACAAATGGAGCTGCAGCATTTAACAAGGCTACAGCACGCACAAATATTGGTGAAGCAAAGCAGAACACAACATATGATCAGCAAATTCAAGTCATGTGGTCGATGCAACATGTTTCAACTCAGCAAAATGAAGCATGCTCAAAACATGAAATGATCAGAGCATGTTTACAGCATAAATCTCAAGTTAAGCTATTCACATACAAGATGAAGCACAAGACAAGACAGTGTAAACTTAGCAAGGTCAAGCAAGTGTTAAAAATGTTCAGTGCACACATTGGTTCAACAAACAGTTTTTAAGGGTTGAAGAATATTTTCAGCATGCAAGTGGAAACAGGAAGCTGAATCATTTCTGGCAAGTAAAAGAATATCGGCAAAAATGTTTCCATTCACTGATAACAATATGACCAAGTGATTTCAGAAATCAGGAAGTAATTTTTGGCAAGTTTTCAAATTGGTTCCAGAAATTCACATTTGTTTTTCAAAGCAGAGCAATTTTTTTTATTTCAGCAACAATTTAAATGGGACAGAGAAAAACACTTTCCAGTTTTGGACAAATAATTTTTGGCAAGGTTTAAATGCTAATATGTCTTTCCAGATTCGATACCACAACCAATCAAGCCAAGGTTTTTACATTCAAAAGGGACCGAATTAATTCAAGGCAAGAATACTAGGAATCATATTCTTCAAATCACGCAAAGCCACAATCATGGAACATTCATTCAATCGAACCAAAAGGGGAAAGCAATAAAATCATCTCAAAGCTGTGGTTTACAAATCCAATCAAATTTATCAAAAGAGGAAAACACAACAAATCAGGGAAACCGAACCAAAATAGTCAAGTCATTATTTGTGAAATCAGAGTTTCGATTATAGGATTTTCTATATCCTATATTACACCACTTCATCACAGGTAGATATCATTGAGACCAACAATAATCAATTCAAGAAAAAAAAAATCAAATTTCAGAGAACTTACAAAATTGCTAGGGTTTCGATCGCGAGCCATCTGAGTTACAAATCGATGATAAGGAGTGTTTCAATGCCACAAGAATTCAGAGACAAGGAGGATCGATCTTTCAACAATCATGATCGTCGCTAATCTATGAATTAGAAAAGCGCGATATTTGTAATAAAATTCTGCAAGCGCACAGGTGTGTAGCATACAGGTCGAACACAGGGAGGTAAATTAAAATCAAATTATTTATCTAATCTCTTGGGCGAGTTAGACGAAGCCTGGAGATTTTGTTGAAATAAAAACAAACTGAAATTGCGAACTTAG
Source organism: Allium sativum (assembly GCA_030737875.1). NCBI lineage: Eukaryota > Viridiplantae > Streptophyta > Magnoliopsida > Asparagales > Amaryllidaceae > Allium > Allium sativum. Next base: position 49,029,101 of record CM060912.1, on the reverse strand, counting down.
GATTATCGTTGAATCTAATCAACGATTAATCACTAAAGAAAGTAAATTGCAAAACAAGAACAACAATGCAGAAAATAAAAGTGCAGAATAAGAAGAACAACAAAAATAAAATTAGGATTGTCGTTGAAACTAATCAAACGACTAATCACTAATGAAAAAAATGTAAAATACAATTGGTGCTCTTCCAAAACTAATTGTGAAGACAACACCTATTGCTAAGAAAGAAAAATGCAGAAATAGTAAAAAGGAAGAACTTTTATTAATGGAGAAGAGAATACAGAATAATGGATGGTGGCTACAATGACATTACAAGGGTATTTATAGGATAGATAGCCAAACCCTAACCCTAATACAATGATAGATGGGCCTTAGGGAATTCACAAAAGAGTTTACAATGAGAGTTTCAAATGGGCCTTAGTTAAATCTATTAAATTTTTGGCCTTTCTTCTTTTCCTCTTTGTTCTTTGACAAGCTTCCCTTGATTTGAGAAATTCTTGGTCTTTCTACCAATCATTTTCTTGTCCAACAGCAACTAGATGTGAGATTCTCATCTGCAATTCTTCAAAATGTAAATATATAGCAATTTGATCTCCATTTCTCTATTTTTCTGGTTGCATGCGAACTGGGTTGGAATATCTGTAAAAGTAACAAAACAATACCCAAGTAATATTTATTTATATACAAAAGATAAGAAATAAGAGAATAAAATAAACACTTTTCTATGTCAATCAAATCACGATTCGTGGAGAAAGCTGAAAATCTAGAACAATTCCTGGCCGCCATTTTTTTTTCAGAAGAGAAGGAGACATCGAGCTAAAACAACAAGAAAAGGGGCCGGCCTATTTTTTATGGGCTAAGCATTCTTTTAAAATAAAAGGGGGATAACCCTCTTTATTTAACTCCTTGGGTTTCAATTTTTTTGTTTTGTTTTTATTTTCTAATTCGAGTTGTAAATTCAAACAATCAGTTCTAGAGTCTGTAAAATCTAGGGAGGTTTCAGTCAGGGTGTTGACTGACAGTTGACAGAGTCTGTAAAATCTGGGTTACGTGTTACGGGTTTGTAATACGGGAAATCTGATCGAGGGGATATCGTTCAGTCTAGGATTTTGAGCATAGGGTTAGAATAGGAGCAGGGTTTGCGAGTGTACATGGTCTTGTATGGGGGATCTGTTCTATCACCTAGTAGAAATCTTAGGAATGCAGCAGTAGGCAGGGTTTTGCCGAAGCTGGGTATATCTGTGTGTGATTTATTTCCTGCATTTCTGTTTCTGCTATTTTCTGTGATCTGTTTATTATTAGAATTTTAATTCAGTTAAAAACTGTGATAAACCCTATTTACCCCCCTCTAGGGTTAATCTAGATCCAACACCATTTACTAGTCCGTTTTAGGTCTGAACGAAACCGGTGGCACCTTATTCCTTGTCCCATATGTCCAATACAGGAGCGAGGTCCTAGCATAATCGGTCGATCTCCAAGTACGTCTAGACGATCACCACTTGTTACCTTGTCTTGGGTGTACAACCCAATCAAGACATCAGTAATCATCCAAACAATGTGAAGACCCCCGGTCTTCAAGCACCATCCTCATCGTCGACTTATCGTCGAATCAATTATTCAGAATGGGTATAAACCCGGCCTTTTCGAGTAATTCATGTATCTTATTATAAAGTGCTATAAAAACACAACATACGCCTCATTCCAACCAGAATATTCTTTTATTCAAATATTCTTTTCACAATTTAAACCAAATTAAGGTTTTCCAAACTAGTCAGGATTAGTGCACCTTACAGAAGTAATCACTTATTATATTTCCCAATCCCAACATATTCATCCCATGGAGCAAAACTGGTTATACTCTATATCTAACATGATGGTGTTATCATTAAATTTAATTACCATTTCACGTTCAAATCTAACTAAAGATTTAACTATCGCTTGGAGTAAAAACTGGTGGTACTCCATTCTCGATCATTTCCCAAATCTGATAATTTAAATCATCACGTTCACATTTTAATCTAATTACAGATTCATTAAAACTCCACTTATTTTTAATCTTCCAACAATCATTATTACAGATTAGTTAACTTTGGGAAAAACAAACATGCCGCATCGACAATCTATACCATATCACTGATTTCTGCCGATATATAATCTCTAAGCTCGTACGTCTCAGAGAAGGGTGTTAAGCAAGAGAATAAATTCTCCACCACCAAACAGATATATATTTAACAGAGATCTACAATACGGTTCGAAATACAATGTTAGACATGTAATTGTTACAACCCGAAAAATCTGAACCAATTTAAAAAAAATTATTTTGGCGATTTTAATGGATTCCGAATATTTAAAATGATTTATTTTAAGTAATAATGACGATAAATTTATTTTCGACGAAGTCAAAATGAATAAATTTATTTTAATTATATAACGAGCCTGAAATGGCGTGGCAGTTCGAAAATTTAATTTCTAATTTCAAATGAATATACAGAATTCAATACAAGTCAGAATTGAACGAAACAAGAAATATTTGAATCTGTTTAATCATATCTTTCTAATGAAGCTAAGAAACCGAGATTTCACTTTAGAAGTTGAAAGATATGTCTAATTTAAAATTCAGAAAAGTCGCTGTGGAATTTATATATATTTTAATATATATATATAAAGCCCTTAAAAATGGAAATTTTGCAAATGACCTTCGTTTTCGACGAAACCACTTTTATTGGATCTAGGATGTCAAACTATTGCTAGATTCCAGTTTGCATAATTTTCTGAATCAATATGTGAGCGTGGCGAAAGAAAACATGTTTTAACAGTTTTAGTCAATTTCGATCGACCAGAAAATGGCCATTTTTCAAACGGTCTCAGAATTTGACGAAATAAGTTTTGTTAGGACTGTACCGTCAATACAAAGCTAGAAATAATTTTTCCAAAATTTTTAGAATCAGTATGTGGCCCCGGTAGATTAAAACATGTGTTAAAATCAATATTGACTATTATATTAATTTATATTTTAAATTTGATGAAAATTGATCGAAACGATGGAATTGGGTTATGAAACACATCCCATTGTGTTCGGAATAGGGTTATTACGCTGTGGGCGACAATCGTTGGGTCTCGTTTGGAGATCGAAATTTAAAGTTACCTTTTGGAGAAATTAATTAATTAAATAATTAAAGTGTTATATAATATCCTTACACTCCCTCCCTCACAGTCAACGAAGAAAAAAATATAAAAAATAAAATTGGATCTCGTTCCAGACCCGTGCCCTCCCCCAATCTCCAGACGCCGGAGGCTGATGACCCTCCTCCACCTCGACGACCTCCCCCCCTCTCTCCTCGCGCCTTCCCATCCCCAGTTCGATGCCCCAAGCCCCCCCCCCCCCCCCCCGTTGCATCCCCCATCGCGCGGCCACCGCCGAGCTCCGTTCAAGGCCACCACCACCATTCCGTCGCCGACCACCCAGAAACACCCCTGCGACCGTCGGCCTCCAGCCCTTACCCCTCCTCCATGCCACAGTGAGTTTTTATTTATTTATTTCTATTATATAAAAGTTCAGTTTTTTTTTTAAAAAAAGAAAGAAAAGAAAATCAGTTTTATTTTATAGAACAACACGATAAAAATGCGATCTTTATGATGTTTTCATTGCGATAAAATTTCGATCTTTATATGTTTATCATTAGAATAAAAACTTGATTTTTATATATATAAGTTGCGGATTAAAAGTTGTGCTTTTTAATTGTAAAAAGAATTGATTTTCAAACAAGAATAGAAAAGTTATGATTTTAAAATGTGAAAGGATTATATTTTTACTTAGGAAAGTATAGATACTTACTTATGGAAAGTTTAGATTTTTAACAATATGAAAATAGCGAGATGAAAATTTGATTTTTTATTTAATTGTATAGCGATAAAAATATAAATTTTATTACATAGAAAGAAGTATAAAAATATGATTTTTTATATATTGAAAGTGAACAAATAAAAATGTGATTTTTATTTTAAAGGTACCTGTTTCAGAATATAATTTATTTATATGAAGTTAGCATATAAAAGAAGTGATTTTCATTTATATGATTAGCATTTAAAGACGGGATTTTTAATTATATAAAGATTTAATTTTTAGTTAAGAAAGTTTATATTTTTATATAAGGGAAGTTTATATTTTTATATAAAGAATGTTTAGATTTTTTTATATACGCATAATGTTAAGATTTTTATTTGAATCAAAATACGATTTTTATATATGTAGCGAAGTAAAAATTTGATCTTTATATATGTAGCGATATAATAAAAATGCGATTTTTATTATATGTATAACGATATAAAATTAAGATTTTTATATATGAAGTGGCGATATAAAAAAATAATTTTTATAACGAAATAGCATAATAAAAATATAATTTTTATGTATAGAAAGCGATATTAAAAATGTGATTTTTAATATCGAATGCGTGAAACATATCTCGTTGGAAACACGACGAAGATTGTCTACATAAGAAGAGTCGCGGCGTTTGGTTAAGCTTATGGTTGAGAACTTCTCAGTTTAAATTTTATTTTCTAGTTAAAATATATACTAGGATGCTGATGGTGCTTAGCAGCACCCGACACCCATCGTCCATAGACCATGGATGGCTTGTTTGTTTGATTATGTGATTGAATTTGGTTTGGTTGATTGGATAATTTAGTTGAATTTGGTTAAGAAATTGAAATGAATTGGCTATAATTGGTATGTGTGTGGCGCGGGCCATTAGTAGATTGGGGATAAGGCTAGACCTTATCCCGGACCTAGTATCGTGCCGTTATGCCGCCGAAATTTTCTAAAATATATTAGAAAAATAAAAATATCATTTTTACTGTGAAAATGAACCAAATAAATATTTTATCGTTAAAAATATAATTTTTAATGTGTATGTGAATAAAATAAATATTCATTTACAAATCAGACGATTTGTTTATGTTCACTGATTTGATTGATATTGATTGGGACGATAAATTTTACACATCGCCCAACTGCACAAATAATATTCAGTATTTGTTGGTTGAAACCCCACACGGGTGTTGAGATTATATTTGACGTACACTAATCCCAACTGTTTAGTGGTATGTCAATCGTTAGGTTGACAAACTGTTGTAAGCGTTAAATATTTATATTTAACGCTTATACAGTGTAGAATGCACCCTGGTTGATTGTTTATCATGGCTGTTGTATGCATGTGTTGTATGAAATCCGTATAATCACATTATATGGTGATTGACTATGTCTGATTCCAATTCAGGAAGAAGTAATATTTTAAAAATAATAAATATTTTAAATAAGGAATATTTTGAAATAATATTCAATAAAGGATTAAAATATTGAAATACGTGAAGCCGTATTGATTAGAGTTGTTCCATTTTGACCTAAACAATATTTATATCGATTTTATTTGTTTTATAACGAATATCGAAAAGGAAATGATTTCAAAATCAAATATTTTGAAATATGATCATTTATATACTAATGATATAGAATATTCAATTTTGATTTAAGATTGAAGTAAAAGTGGTAATCGTTTTAAAAATGAATTTATAAAATACGTTTTGAATGAAATACATATAATATATATATTTAAAGGCCTGAATAGAACGCGCCGCGCCGCGACCGTTCGTGAATTTCGACCATTGACTTCGAATTGATGTTATGGGAGATCCGACTGTCAGATTCTCCTAAACCGGAACCGTGGGGTTCGTATTGAAAAGAGCTTTCTAACGAATATAAGAAATTTGAAATCTAACGGTTGGATTTGGAATTATGTCCAAATCAAATTTGAAAAAGGTTGTTGTAAGTGCAGTTCGACGACGGATGATGGAAATCGACTGTATGGGCCTTAATAAAATTATTGAAAATATTAATAACTTGTGTAAAATCATAATAAATGATTTGGGAAGAATTAGGATGAAAAAATCAATATTTGAAAAGATAAAAATAGTTTTTTATCAAATTGAACTAGTTATTAACTAGAATTAAAATCCAATTATTTTTAAAGAAATAAATGGGATTGAGAATGGGTTTTAAAATAACTAGAATCTCCAATATATGAATTGGAATGGATTTGAATCGAAATCATCTTCGGGATATTTCAATGTTGGATTTCATGATTATACAAGTATTGTTATGGAAATTTGAAAGAAATATTTTATATCGTTATTTCCAATACAATATTTGTTGGTTTCAGAATTCGATATTGAATATAAGCCGATATATTTTCTATTCAGAGCCTTATACATAATATCGAATTGGATTTTGGGTTTATCGTGAACGGTTTCTTCACTAACACTGTTCTTAAGCCCAATGGAGTTAGGAAGAAATCAACTGAAGGTTAGTTAAGTCGAATGGTTTCCGGGGTATTGATCTGATGTTGGTTTCGGCCTTCGGGATTAATACTTAGGGAATTGTTCTCTTAATAATTTACGGCTAGATATTAATGGAATTGGATGTTGGGTTTGTCGTGAACGGTGTCTTTACTAACACCATTCTTAAACCCAGTGGAGTTAAGAAAATTAGAAACTAACTGGAAATTAGTTAAGTCGAATGGTTTACTGGGTATTGATCTAATGTTGGTTTCGGCCTTCAGGATAAATACTTAGGGAATTGTTCTCTTACTAATTTACGGTTAGAGATTAATGGAATGAGATTTTGGGTTTATCGTGAGCTGTGTTTTTTAAACGACATTAGTTCTTTGACCCAGTTAAAGATTAGACTAATTTCTTAACTTTGAAATCTCATTAAGTAATGATTTTTGAGATTAAAACTGAATTAGAGTTTTAATGAATCTTTAATTAGATTGAAATGAGGATTTGAAAATTTAAATTATCAAATCTGAGAAATGATTGAGAATGGAGTATCACCAGTTTTGCTCCAGGCGATAGTTAAATCTTTAATTAGATTTGAACGTGAAATGGTAATTAATTTTACCGATAACACTGTGGGGGTTAGATATGGAGTATTACCAGTTTTGCTCCATGATATGAATAGGTTGGGATTGGGAAATTAAATAAAGGATTACTTCGGTAAGGTGCGCTAATCCCGACTAGTTTGGAAAACGTTAATTTGGTTTGAAATCGAGAGGAAGATTAAAGAATGAATTTTAAAGAATTTATCTTTGATAAAATTTATGGGAACCTTTCCCTAAGGATGTGAATATTTGAATAAAAGAATATTCTGGATTGGAATGAGGCGTATGTTTTGTTTTTGTAACACTTATTTATTATATACGCGAGTTATTCGGAAAGACCGAGTTTATCCCATTCTGAATAACTGATACGACGATATGTCGAAGATGAAGACGGTGGTTGAGGACCGGAGGTCTTCACATCGTTTGGACGATTCCTGATAATCTTGATTGGGCTGTAAACCCAAGAGGAGAGAATATGTTGATGATCGTCCAGACGTACTTGGAGATCGACGGATATGCGAGGACCTCACTCCTGTATTGTACATATAGGAGCGGAACAAGGTGCCTCCGGTTTCGTTCAGACCCAGAACGGAATTGTAAATGGACTGTGCGTCTGACATTGGATTTCATTCTGTGTGATTGAGTGATATCAGTTGCATAGTGTGAATTGCCTATGTGGCATGCTGAGATGCAGATGATCAAGACTTTTGTTGAAAAGCAGAGTCTTGTGGTTGATGATCAAAGCACGACTTTAATATAGCGTAGCTTTGTGTAATGCGTTAATTTGGACCCAAAACGGGAGACGGACCTCAGGGAGGACATGCATTTTTTTCTAGTTAGAAGTGGTGTCAGTGCTTGAACTGGCTGGCATTACTTGTGTGAATGATGGATTTTGAGGTGCCTCGGTTAGATCGGACGATCCGGGTCTGATGGCGTCATTTGGCTCATTTACGCCCCATAGGGCGGGGAAAAACTCAGTGTTCAGGAATTATAATCCACACCGAGTGGACCGGCCCAGACGATCCAAGCTTGCCTGCGCGCTTGCCTGAGGGGCGGACTAGAGGCTCTCGAATCGGTGAGGACTATCTTTTGCCTCGGTTCACAGATGGAAATCCAACTTCCAATACGACCTTTCGGTTTTAATTGTAGAGCATAGTATGGCGACATAGTGGTATAGGACATTCATGTCGTCTATGATTGATACTTTTATATTTGAAGTTGATTTCTTCACTTATAGTAATAATAAAATATGAAATTTCATGTACCAAGCATTTTTGGCTATTATAAGGGAAAAATCAATCCTCCAACTGCGTTCATTGTGTGATGGGACCTAAGTCTTATAATAGCTTCATTTTTTCTTTATTTAGCATTGCGCAGTTTGTTATATGCACTGGTATTCTTGGGAGGAAACCCGTTCCATGTTTTACGGCATGGTCCCTTGATTTACCTTACTTTAAAATAAAGATTAATAATTGTTTTAGTTCTCACACCAGTCACATGACTGACCTGGAGTTTATTGTTTTGACTTAAACTCTGGGTGCCCCTATTTTCCGCACGGGCAGCTGGTAGTTTTGGTTTTGCAGATTTATATTCACCTGATCCTAATTTACAGCTGGAGTGATATTCGGAAAGCTCTGTATCCGCATATTTTATTCAGTTGTGTTTTTGTATTATTTTCCGCTGCAGTAATGTATTAAACCTCTGATATTTGCCAAATGTGTAATATTTATTTATACTCTGTATATTCTTGTACTCTGATGTAAATTGTTGTAATAAGCAATGAAATGTTCTTCTGTTTGTGTTCTGATTCGTCTTGTTCTCAAAGCGATCCGTTCTTTCTCTTCTCTTCGAAGACCAGGGAAGTTCGGGTTCCTTACAGTGGTATTAGAGCTTTGGTTTACAAAGCTCAAGAACAAGACACATTAGAACCGAACGAAAGAATTCATCAGAGATTGGATTAGTAATATCCAATGAGAATTACTCGTTATAGACAGGATCAGTAGTATCCTAGAACGAGTGTAAAGAGTAAAATTTAAAACAAATCTTGTTTTGAAAATTTAATCTAATTATACGTATTTGAGTATATTATTTTATTTTATCTTGGCCAATCGAGTATATAAAGGTTTTGCATATACGCCTTGCAAACATATATTCGAAGTTTTAATATGCTGGATAGATATGGAATTACACTTTAGTCGCCCGGACATGATTCTGATGATCGATGCAGCATCATAAGTGTTTATGTTCGAGTCTCGAAAAGTGGGATATCTGTATATTTCCATTGGACTGGTGTGAGAACCAAAACTTAGTTAATATTTATTGTTGTGACTTGGCATCAAAAACATGATTTTTGAGTATATATAAAAAAAATTATTATGAATTTGAAACGTTAATCAACTAATTGATTGCTGGTTGTGTTGTTTGATTATTAATTTGACTAATAAGATTGTTGAAACCACTTTGTACATGTAAGGTAAATTTAGTCAAATTGTGCCAGTATTGAACTGAATTGAATATTTTTTTACATTTGCATATATGTACATTTATATACATTGAACAGGTCATAGCAAGAGGCTAAGAAGAGGAATAAAATTGTAATGCCCGACAAATAGGTACATGTTTATTGTATTTCTTGGGGTTTTTGATGATTTTCTGAGCCGATTGGCTAGACGCTTGGCTTTTTCTTTTTCTTTTGGATTGGTGAGGGCCCTGGGAATCTATTTGAAATATCCCGATGCTCCCGGTGCAGGGGAGGTTATGGCGAAATTTTCCAAAAATTTATGGTGTTAGCCAAATTTTTGAAAAATTTGAAAAGTTCTTAGAAACTAAAAGACTGAAGAACTTAAGCCGTAATGAAAACAATGAAAGTTGAGTTGATTAGTTAAACAACTTTCAGCTTCGTTCCTTTTCGAGGACGAAAAGATTTTAAGTTGGGGAGATTGTAACAACCTGAAAAATCTGAACCAATTTAAAATTTTTATTTTGGTGATTTTAATGGATTTCGAATATTTAAAATGATTTATTTTAAATAATAATGACGATAAATTTATTTTCGACAAAGTTAAAAAGAATAAATTTATTTTAATTATATAACGAGCCTGAAATGGCGCGACAGTTCAAAAATTCAATTTCTAATTTCAAATGAATATACAGAATTCAGTATAAGTCAAAATTGAACGAAACAAGAAATCTTTGAATCTGTTTAATCATATCTTCCTAATGAAGCTAAGAAATCGAGATTTCACTTTATAAGTTGAAAGATATGTCCAGTTTAAAATTCAAAAAAGTCGCTGTGGAATTTATATATATTTTAATATATATATCCCTTGAAAAAGGAAATTTTGCAAACGACCTTCGTATTCGACGAAACCAATTTTATTGGATTCGGTATGTCAAATTATTGCTAGATTCCAATTTGGATAAATTTTTGAATCAATATTGAGCGTGGCGAAAGAAAACGTGTTTTAACAGTTTAAGTCAATTTCGATCGACCAGAAAATGGCCATTTTTAAAACGGTCTCAGAATTTGATGAAATTAGTTTTATTAGGCCATATCGTCAATACGAAGCTAGAAATAATTTTTCTGGAATTTTTAGAATCAGTATGTGGCCCCGGTAGATTAAAACATGTGTTAAAATCAATATTGACTATTATATTAATTTATATTTTAAATTTGACGAAAACTGATCGAAACGATGGAATTGGTTAACGAAACACATCTCATTGTGTTCGGAATGGGGGTATTACACTATGGGCGATAGTCGTTGGGTCTCGTTTGGTGATCGAAATTTAAAGTAACCTTTTGGAGAAATTAATTAATTAAATAATTAAAGTATTATATAATCTCCTTACACTCCCTCCCTCACAGTCAACGAAGAAAAAAAATTAGAAAAATAAAAGAGGATCTCGTTCCAGACCCGCGCCCTCCCCCAATCGCCAGACGCCGGAGTCTGATGACCCTCCTCCACCTCGACGACCTCTCCGCCTCCCCCCTCTCTCCCCTCGCGCCTTCCCATCCCTAGTTCGACGCCCCAAGCCTCCCCCATCGCACGGCCACCGCCGAGCTCCGTTCAAGGCCGCTACCACCACCATTCCGCCACAGAGACCTCCCTAAAACACCTTTACGACCATCGACCTCCAGGCTTACCCCTCCTCCATGCCACGGTGAGTTTTATTTATTTCTATTATATAAAAGTTCAGATTTTTTAAAAAAAAAAAGAAAGAAAGAAAAGAAAATCAGTTTTATTTTATAGAAAAGCACAATAAAAATGCGATCTTTATGATGTTTTCATTGCGATAAAATTTTAATCTTTATATGTTTATCATTAGAATAAAAACTTGATTTTTATATATATAAGCTGCGGATTGAAAGTTGTTATTTTTAATTGTAAAAAGAATTGATTTTCAAACAAGAATAGAAAAGTTATGATTTTAAAATGTGAAAGGATTATATTTTTTCTCAGGAAAGTATAGATCTTTATTTATCAAAAGTATAGATTTTTAACAATATGAAGATAGCGAGATGAAAATTTTATTTTTTATTTAATTGTATAGCGATAAAAATATAATTTTTATTACATAGAAAGAAGTATAAAAAAATGATTTTATATATTGAAAGTGAACAAATAAAAATGTGATTTTTTTTTTAGTGTAGCGGTTTCAAAATATAATTTATTTATATGAAGTTATCATATAAAAGAAGTGATTTTCATTTATATGATTAGCATATAAAGACAGGATTTTTAATTATATAAAGATTTAACTTTTAGTTAAGAAAGTTTATATTTTTATATAAGGGAAGTTTATATTTTTATATAAATAAAGTTTAGATTTTTTTATATACGCATAAAGTTAAGATTTTTATTTGAATCAAAATACGATTTTTATATATGTAGCGAAGTACAAATTTATTCTTTATATATGTAGCGATATAATAAAAATGCGATTTTTATTATATGTATAACGATATAAAAATAAGATTTTTATATATGAAGTGGTGATATAAAAATATAATTTTTATAACGAAATAGCATAATAAAAATATAATTTTTATGTATAGAAAGCGATATTAAAAATGTGATTTTTAATATCTACAGCGTGAAACAGATCTCGTTGGAAACACGGCGAAGATTTTCTACATAAGAAGAGTCGCTGCGTTTGGTTAATCTTATGGATGAGAACTTCTCACTTTAAATTTTATTTTCTAGTTAAAATATATACTAGGATGCTGACGGTGCTTAGCAGCACCCAACACCCGTCGTCCACAGACTATGGACGGCTTGTTTGTTTGATTGTGTGGTTGAATTTGGTTTGGTTGATTGGATAATTTGGTTAGGGAATTGAAATGAATTGGCTAGAATTGGTATGTGTATGGAGCAGGCCATTAGTAGATTGGGGATAAGGCTAGACCTTATCCCTGACCTAGTATCGTGCCGTTATGCCGCCGAAATTTTCTAAAATATATTAGATAAATAAAAATATCATTTTTACTGTGTAAATGAACCGAATAAATATTTTATCGTTAAAAATATAATTTTTAACGTGTATGTGAATAAAATAAATATTCGTTTACAAATCAGACGATTTGTTTATGTACACTGATTTGATTGATATTGATTGAGACGGTAAATTTTACACATCGCCCAACTGCACAAATAATATTCAGTATTTGTTGGTTGAAACCCCACACGGGTGTTGGGATGATATTTGACGTACACTAATCTGAACTGTTTAGTGGTATGTCGGTCGTTAGGTTGACAGACTGTTGTAAGCGTTAAATATTTATATTTAATGCTTATACAGTGTAGAACGCACCCCAGTTGATGGTTGATTGCTTATCATGGCTGTTGTATACATGTGTTGTATGAAATTCATATAATCACATTATATGGTGATTGACTGTGTCTGATTCCAGTTTAAGAAGAAGTAATATTTTAAAAATAACAAATATTTTAAATAAGGAATATTTTGAAATAATATTCAGTAAATGATTAAAATATTGAAATATGTGAAGCCGTATAGATTAGAGTTGCGCCATTTTGACGCGAACGATATTTATATCGATTTTATTCGTTTTATAACGAATATCGAAATAGAAATGATTTCAAAATCAAATACTTTGAAAATATGATCATTTATATATTAATGATATAGAATATTCAATTTTGATTTCAGATTGAAGTAAAAGTGGGAATCGTTTTTAAAACGAATTTATAAAATACGTTTTGAACGAAATATATATAATACATATATTTAATGGCCTGAATAAAACGCGTCGCGCCGCGGCCGTTCGGGAATTTCGACCATTGACTTCGAATTGATGTTACGGGAGATCCGACCGTCGGATTCTCCTAAAACCAGAACCGTTGGGTTCGTATCGAAAAGAGCTTTCTAACGAATATAAGAAATTTGAAATCTAACGGTTGATTTGGAATTATGTCCAAATCAAATTTGAAAAAGGTCGCTGTAAGTGCAGTTCGACGACTGTTGATGGAAATTGACTGTACGGGCTTTAATAAAATTATTAAAAATATTAATAGTTTGTGTAAAATCATAATAAATGATTTGGGAAGAATTGGGATGAAAAGCTCAATATTTGAAAAGATAAAATAGATTTTTATCGAATTGAACTAGTCATTAACTAGAATTAAAATCCAATTATTTTTAAAGAAATAAGTGGGATTGAGAATGGGTTTTAAAATAACCAGAATTTCCAATATATGAATTGGAATGGATTTGAATCGAAATCATCATCGGGATATTTTGATGTTGGATTTCGTGATTATACAAATATTGTTATGGAAATTTGAAAGATATATTTTATATCGTTATTTCCAATACGACATTTGTTGGTTTCAGAATTCGATATTGAATATAAGCCGATATATTTTCTACTCAGAGCCTTATACTTAATATCGTATTGGATTTTGGGTTTGTCGTGAACGGTGTCTTCACTAACACTGTTCTTAAGCCCAATGGAGTTAGGAAAATTAGAAAACAACTGAAGGTTAGTTAAGTCGAATGGTTTCCTGGGTATTGATCTGATGTTGGTTTCGGCCTTCGGGATTAATACTTAGGGAACTGTTCTCTTACTAATTAATGGTTAGAGATTAATGGATTGGGATGTTGGGTTTGTTGTGAACGGTCTCTTTACTAACACTATTCTTAAACCCAGTGGAGTTAAGAAAATTAGAAACTAACTGGAGATTAGTTAAGTCGAATGGTTTCCTGGGTATTGATCTGATGTTGGTTTCGGCCTTCGAGATTAATACCTAGGGAATTGTTCTCTTACTAATTTACGGTTAGAGATTAATGGAATCAGATTTTGGGTTTATCGTGAGCTGTGTTTTTTAAACGACATTAGTTCTTTAACCCAGTTAATGATAAGATTAATTTCTCAACTTTGAAAGCTCATTAAGTAATGATTTTTGAGATTAAAACTGAATTAGTGTTTTAATTAATCTTTAATTAGATTGAAATGAGGATTTGTTAATTTAAATTATCAAATCTGAGAAATGATCGAAAATGGAGTATCACCAGATTTCCTCCAAGCGATAGTTAAATCTTCAATTAGATTTGAACGTGAAATGGTAATTAATTTTACCGATGACACCGTGGGGTTAGATATGGAGTATTTCTAGTTTTGCTCCATGGTATGAATAGGTTGGGATTGGGAAATTAAATAAAGGATTACTTCGGTAAGGTGTGCTAATCCCGACTAGTTTGGAAAACCATAATTTGGTTTAAAATCCAAAGGAAGATTAAAGAATAAATTTTAAAGAATTTATCTTTGATAAAATTTATGGGAAACTTTCCCTAAGGATGTGAATATTTGAATAAATGAATATTCTGGATTGGAATGAGGCGTATGTTGTGTTTATGTAACACTTATTTATTATTTACGCGAGTTATTCCGAAAGACCGGGTTTATCCCATTCTGAATAACTGATACGACGATATGTCAAAGATGAAGACGGTGGTTAAAAACCAGAGCTCTTCACATCGTTTGGACGATTCTTGATGATCTTGATTGGGCTGTACACCCAAGAGTAGGGAATACGTTGGTGATTGTCCAGACGTACTTGGAGATCGACGGATATGCGAGGACCTCACTCCTGTATTGGACATATGGGTGGCGGAATAAGATGCCTCCGGTTTCGTTCATACGAAGAACGGACTTGTAAATGGACTGTGTGTCTGACATTGGATTTCATTCTGTGTGATTGAGTGATATCAGTTGCGTAGCGTGAATTACCTGTGTGGCATGCTGGGATGCAAATGATCAAGGGTTTTGTTGAAAAGCAGAGTCTTGTGGTTGATGATCAAAGCACGGCTTTAATATAGCGTAGCTTTGTGTAAGGTGTTAATTCGCAAGCCTCACACCCGGTGAACCAAAAACGGGAGACGGACCTCAGGGAGGACATGTGTTTTCTTCTAGTCAGAATTGGTGTCAGTGCTTGAAGTGGATGGCATTACTTGTATGGATGATGGATTTTGAGGTGCCTCGGTTAGATCGGATGATCCGGGTCCGATGGAGTCATTTGGCTCATTTACGCCCCATAGGGCGAGGAAACGCAGTGTTAAGGAATTATAATCCACATCGAGTGGACCGGCCCTGACGATCCATGGCTTGCCTGTGCGCTTGCCTGAGTAGCGGACTAGAGGCTCTCGAATCGGTGAGGACTATCTTTTGCCTTGGTTCACAGATGGAAATCCAACTTCCAATACGACCTTGCGGTTTTAATTGTAGAGCCTAGTATGGCGACATAGTGGTATGCGACATTCATGTCGTCTATGATTGATACATTTATATTTGAAGTTGATTTCTTCACTTATAGTAATAATAAAATATGAAATTTCACGTACCAAGCATTTTTGGCTATTATATGGGAAAGCTCTATCCTCCAACTGCGTTCATTGTGTGATGGGACCTGAGTCTTATAATAGCTTCATTTTTTCTTTATTTAGCATTGCGCTGTTTTTCATATGCACTGGTGTTCTTGGGAGGAAACCCGTTCGGTGTTTTACGGCGTGGTCCCTTGACTTACCTAACTTTAAAATAAAGATTAACAACTGTTTTAGTTCTCACACCAGTCACATGACTGACCTGGAGTTTATTGTTTTAACCTAAACTCTGGGTGCCCCTATTTTCCGCACGAGCAGCTAGTAGTTTTGGTTTTGCAGATATATATTCACAGGATCCTGATTTACAACTGGAATGGTATTCGGAAAGCTCTGTATCCGCATATTTTATTCACTTGTGTTTTTGTATTATTTTCCGCTGCAGTAATGTATTTAAATCTCTGGTATTTGTCAAATGTGTGATATTTATTCATACTCTGTATATTCTTGTACTTGATGTAAATTGTTGTAATAAGAAATGAAATGTTCTTCTATTTATGTTCTGATTCGTTTTGTCCTCAAAGCGATCCGTTCTTTCTCTTCTCTTCGAAGACCGGGGAAGTTCGGGTTCCTTACAGTAATCCTGTCTTTAACTGGGTTAAAGAACTAATGTCATTTAAAACACAGTTCACGATAAGCCCAAAATCACATTCCATTAACCATGGAATCTTCATGGAAAACAGATCAGTATATATAATCGATATCAATTTCTGTATTCGAATAATAATATAAACGGAATAACGGCAAGCCTTTTAAATTCCATATATATTAACAGTCTTCCTCCACAGAAGCTCCCTTCGATTATTACTAAATCGAATTCCATTCCATTCCAATTTATTTTATTAAATTGGAAAACTTTACTTTGGAAAATTACATTAAACTTAATTGAAGGATTTATATATTCCAAATCACATTTCACTGTTAATCGGGTTAAAGAACGAATGTCGTTAAAAACACAGTTCACAATAAACCCAATTCACATTCCATTATATTCCAATTACTAAGTATAATTGGAAACTATAATAATCTTAATTAAAAGATTTATTCTTTTCACACTGGGTTTAAGAACAGTGTTATTTAAGACACCATTCACGACAAACCCAAAATCCAATTTGATATATCATATAAGGCTCTAAACAGAAATTATATCGGCTTATATTCAATATCACATTCTGAAATGAACACATATCGTATAGGGAATAACGATATATATCTATCTTCCAAATTCCTCCACAATATCCGTATAGTCATAGAATCCAATATCAAAATCAACGAAGATGATTTCTATTCAAATCCATTCCAATTCATACATTGAAAAATTCTGGTTAGATTAAAACCATTCTCAAATCCAATTTATTTATTTAAAAACTTTGGATTATCATTCTAGTTAACAACTAGTTCATTTCGATAAAATATCTTTTCATCCTTACAAAATTGGAACTTTTCATCCAAATTCTTTCCAAATCATTAATTATGATTTTACACAAATTATTACTTTTTTTAATAATTTTATTAAGGCCCATACAGTTGGTTTCCAATAACGGCCAACGAACTGCATCCATAGCGACCTTATCCAAATTTGATCTGGACATAATTCCAAATCCAACCGTTCAAATTTAAACCACTTATATTCTTTGGAAAGATCTTTTCGATATGAACCCAACGGTTCCGGTATTAGGAGAATGCGATGGTCAGATCTCCCATAATATCTATTCGAAGTCAATGGTCGAAATTCGCGAACGGTCGTGGCGCAGCGCATTCTATTCAAGCCATTAATGTATATATAATATATAATATATATATCGTTCAAAACGTATTTTATAATTTCGTTTTTTAAAAATGATTCCCACTTTCACTTCAATTTTAAATCAAAATTAAATACTCCTTATCATTATAATATTTAAATGATAATATTTTCAAAATATCAGATTTTGAAATAATTTCCTTTTCGATATTCATTATAAAAATGAATAAAATCGATATAAAAATCGTTTACGTTAAAATGACGCGTATCTAATCAACACGGCTTCACATATTTCAATATTTTCGTGTCCATCTAAAATCGGACCTCAAATTCACAATTTAATCCTTTATTGAATATTATTTTAAAATATTCGTTCTTTTTGAATTGGAATCAAACCCAATCAATTACCATATAATTTATTTATATGGATTTCATACATCGCATGTACACAACAATAATGATACACAATCAACCATCATCCAGAGTGCATTACACAACTGCATAAGCATTAAATATAAATAATTAACGCTTACAACAGTCTTACAACTAAACAATTGGGATTAGTGTACGTCAAATATCATCCCAATACCCGTGTGGGGTTTCAACCAACAAATACCGAATATTATTTGTGCAGTTGGGCGATGTGTAAAATTATCATCCCGATCAATATCAGTTAAATGGGTGTACATAAACAAATCGTCCGATTTGTAAATGAATATTTATTTTCATTTTAGGAGAATTCATGTCGTTCATATATACGTTAAAAATTATATTTTTAACGATAAAATACTTATTTCAACACTTGACTATTTTAAATAGTTCATACATTCAATAAAAATGATATTTTTATTGTTCAAATATTTTATTCAACACATGAATATTTTATTCAGTTCATATAACCATTAAAATGAGGTTTTTAATGAATAAATATTTATTTCGGAAAATTTCGACATTATAACGGTGCGATATTAGAACCGGAGTAATGTCTAGCATTACCCCTCTACTGATATTGGCTCGCGCCATACACAATAGTCAATCATATTTAATATACCACAATACAATCGATTTTCAACACAACCAAATTTCCACAATACAATCCCAACAAACAATCATGGTTTGTACAATAAAATAGTGTCTAGGGCTTCTAAGCCCCGTCTGCATCCTCGTATATATTTAACTGTAAAATAATTAGAGTGAGAAGTAGTTCTCATATTGGTTTCCACTCCGCCAGTCTTTAATTGACGGTTTTGGTTCCGTTCGGGATTTGTCCTAAATTCAAACAAGCTCCAAATTGGACCTTGTCAATTTTGTTGTGAAGCTCTGGACTCCACTATCGCAACGAATCCAGTTTCGCGCGATTCTGAGTTCGTAGCAAAAGGATATTAGCATACGAATATAGACAATCATTTAAACAATAAAATCACTATTCACCTTCTTCTCAAAACGACACCCTCAACTACAGACGCTCGCCAAACCGTAACTTGGAATCATATGAGACCAGAGCCATTGTCTCCGGCATCTCCTCCTCTTTCCATGGCTGCTGGTCCCCCTCTAGTTCGCCACGTGGGCCCCGCGATTTGTAGTTGAACGGAAACTACAGTTTCCGTTCATCTTGGTGCTATGGCCACCTCGGTGCTCCAAATCCCACCAAATTTTACCAGTAACTCGGTCTCGACCTCCCGGACAACTTTCCTTCAGCGCACTTCGCCTGAAAATGCACGGATTAGCGGGAAATTGATCATTTTCGTGACGGCCTCGTTTTCCAGCACCCCTCGGATGAACTTGACATTCTGGCCAACTCCTTCCACCTGAGGCCATGCCACCACATCCAAAATCTTCGTACGCTTCCCCTCTACCATCCCTCCGAACCGCTCGACCAACTTCTCTACGTGGGGCCCGCAATAACCAAAATACGAAAACCGACCTAATGCACTTCGAGCACATTTCCGACCAAATCACTAGCCCAATCACCACCAAATTTTTATAGTAGCTAGTACTCATCATGCTCTACAATCTCAAAAAATTTCATGGCCTAACTCTTTACGGTTTGGGAGATATAAATTATTTAGTTTCAGGGGATTTTTTGCAAAATTATGGAAAAGAGGAAGGAGATGGGACGCTGCTGGTGGGAGAGGAATTAATGAGGGTTTGGGAAGAGGAAAAGATATTATATAGTAGTGGGGTAGGATTTTAAATTGATTCTCTAGTTAGTGCTGTCTCCAATCGACGTTTATCGATGCTACGGCCACACACGAACTCCGTTGGCGATGAAAATTGACATGCTGCTATGTCTTGACGATACGGTTCCAACAAAACTGGTTTCGTCGAATTCCGAGTTCGTTTGCTCAAAAAGCTCTGTTTCTGGCTTATGTGACTAATCGATTCACAATTTATTGCGCGCAGCCGCATACTTGCCCCAAAAATTACGAAAATTGGAATCTAGCAGTAATTTGACATTCTGGATCGAACAAAAGTGGTTTTTTTGAAAAAGGAGGTCGTTTACAAAATGGCTATTTTTAAGGGCTATATATTATATTAAAATATATATAAATTCCATAGCGACTATTTCCAATTTTAAACTGGATATAACTTTTAATTTATAAAGTAAGATCTCAATTTCTCACATTCGTTAGAAAGATACAGTTTAATAGATTCCAACTTTTCTTGTTTTACTGAAATCCGATTTATTTTGAATTCTGTACATTCATTTGAAATTTAAAATCGAATTTCCAAAATACCGCGCCATTTCAGGCCCGTTTTATATTTAAAATAGATTTATACATTTTAACTTCGATTTAAATAAATTTTTAGTCGTTATTATTTAAAAAAAATCATTTTAAATAATCTAAATCCATTAAATAGCTAAAATGAAAAATAAAAATTTTAAATTGGTTCTGAATTTCCGGGTTGTTACACGTGTGCCAACTCATATGTGTGCGCTCTATGCAGGAGGAGGAGGGGTTTTGTTCCGACCGTCGTTACATAACTGTGGTATCGGAGCCGAAGGTTACAGACTGGGCCATATAGGAAAGGCAGTACTCTCAAAAGATACTTGTAGGTTGCGAGTCAAGGGGGGCTGTTGGGATTGTCTCGCATGTTGTTAAGGTAGGAATGACGGTTTGAATAAATAGTCCCGCATCATGGAATAAATTGAAGGAGTGCAGTACAAATATGAGTCGGTAGGCACGTAACATCAGGGATTCCTTCTGTTACAAGGATGTGTGTGCCAACTCATATGCGCGTGCCCTACATTGTAAGGAGATGGCTTTGTTCCGACCGTCATTACATAACAAACATCTCATTTTTATTTTTTAGATTCTCGGACTTTCACTTTCTTTTTATATTCTACCTACAATTTTTCCCACTGTTTATATATATAGAACGCTTATTCAGTCTAAAAAACAATCATAGTAAAAGTAATTGTTGATGCTTTTGACTAAACATTACAGATTTTTTTATGTTACTTTGGATTTATTCCCACTACCAGATTTCTAACTTTAAAATTGGTATCAACGTAGGGAAAATTTTAGAAGTCCAAATTAATACAGATGGAGTACGATGCAAGAG
This sequence comes from Allium sativum, assembly GCA_030737875.1. NCBI lineage: Eukaryota > Viridiplantae > Streptophyta > Magnoliopsida > Asparagales > Amaryllidaceae > Allium > Allium sativum. The sequence continues at coordinate 49,007,954 of CM060912.1, read as the reverse complement.
AAGGAGGTGGAGGATTTGATACACTCTGATTATAATGGTAAGATTAACCTATCTCTTGTGCATTATCCAGTCAGTAACCTTTTCGCTTTTAGTAAGAATAGGTATTACTTATATTTTGTTTCTGAAATATAACTAGGTTGTGCTAAGTGTGCGTGAATATTCTGGACTTATTAATCAAGTCGACTTATAATTGCAGACATTACTGATTGAACCCAAGTCTGTTGGATGTTGCAAGAATGACTATGGTTATAAAGGTATTTCTGCTTTTATGATTCACTTGTGATTAAATAACTATATGAATTTTTTTAGAGCAGCAGAGAAATGATTTACGTAGGTATGACTTATTTCTTAGTACATGGTTATTTACAATTATGTTGGATCCTGATAATTTCACTTAAAAATTGAAGTGGCATTGAAATGGAATTATGAGAAGAAGTATGTGAGAGGTTAGGTTTGAGATATTTTTGATAATGAGTTTCAGTTTTCATAAGTTTCTTACGTATCAATGTATGATGATACCATAGTGCAATGTGTCCCAAATAGATATAGGAATGTAACAAACATTGCGATTCGTAGACAACCCACACATAGCTAACAATTGAAAGCTCATACAACTGTGAAATCAATTTTTTTATATAAAACCTTTTAATCGATATTTTCTCGTTGTCGCTAATGAATTGTACAATGAAGTACCAACTGATTGCGCATGTACTCTTTTATTCTTTTATTAGAAACTCTTCATTATACTATTAGGAGTACAAAAGCATGGATAAAATACGAAATGATTACATGCATATTGTTTTATTTGTTTACTGAAACACATAATTATATTGCCCAACAATATGTTTGGAAGTCGCCAGACTAGCATGTAGAAAACACAATATATATACTATCATGTAATATGACAGTACAAATATATAATGGTGATTTTAGAATGCTAAATTCTATAAAATAAACGAAGACAGTTAAATTCATAACCATAAAATTCGAAATAAAGAATACGAGAAAAACAGAAATTGAAACAAAACGTTCGAATTAATGATCTTAAATCCTAAATTTAGGATAAAGAAATAGTTTGGGCTTGAATTAAAAAAGATACTTATAATAAAAAGAATATCAAACCTTTAAGGGAGAGAATTTTCAATGTATATATACGATAGTAGTAGTAAGCATTGATTCAAATTCAAGTTATACTTTTAAGGGTGTGTTGTAATATATTTTCCTTGCAGATGGAGATCTTATGCAATCTAAGCAGAGAAATTGCATTACAGTAGGCACAAAGTGGGGAAAATGAGAAATAAAACCCAAATAAAAAAGATCAATAATTAATTTATTTGCGATTGGTTGCGTTAATCAAAAATTATGATAGATTAGTTAATTTGTAATGCATGCGTCAGTCAAAATCAAAGTCTATTCCAATTCATGATAAATTTAATTTGGATGGTTATTTCGCACATGAACTTAAAGTATACAAAATTACTTTGCATGTTCATATATGTGATGTCGATTTATCGTGATATATTGTTAAACCATCATTCTTATTCTTAGTCTAAATTAACTATTTTTTTAAAGTTAACAATAAACAAAGTTTGATAAAAATTTATTAAATTAATAATGATGATGAATTTTCTAATAATAACAATGATTTAACTAATTTTATAAGGATTAACTATGTTAATTTTTTTAAATTAACAAGTTTATTATAATAAAATGATAATAGTAATTAGCCAACCTTGATTAAATTAACTAAGTTTATAATAATAATAATAATAATAATAATAATAATTATTATTATTATTATTATTATTATTGAACTAAGTTTAAGAACCAGCATGCCATCTATTATTGAAATCGTGGCAAATTTTTATTGTTGATTACTAATCTTGTCTACAGGTAATTAGCTTTTCTAGAGTAAAGATAATCAGCAACAATGGACATGACTTTAATTGTTATATGTATTATGATATTTGTTAGTACTTATAGTGTAAACTTATTTTTGAATGCTTGTGGTATGTGAATCTGCTAAATTTGTCAAATAACTATTATCTAAATAGTTATGCAAAATACTTATGTGACTAATGTATTCTCAGTTATTTGAGTATGATGATTATACGAATTGATTTAAATTAGACTTTTTTATGATTGTTACTTAAATATGACTATTATATAACTAGGTGCTGAAAATAATATAAGCCATTAATAGTATAAGGTAGCATTTAAAATATGCTATAAAACAATCAACGTGTTTTAGTAGCATTTAAGAAATGCTACAAAAAAAAAGTAACAAACCATCTGAATTTTTAGTGGCAAAAATAAATGCAACAAAAAGTTTTTAGTTGCATAAAATAAATGCTACAGAAAAGAAAAAAAAGGACCCACGGTGTAACACCCCGTAATTTTATAACATTAAAATTCACAAATTAAAGTATACTTAATTTTTAGAAAAGAATTAAGTGAAATGGGTTGTGCAGAGAAATATATATATATATATTGATATATATATATATATAATTAAATATTAAATAAATAAATATGCGAAAAAGTTCAAAACAGCGAATTGGGAGGGGGAATAACCGAACCGGCCCATTTTTGAGGTCGACCCGAGCCTCGCTGGGTCGACTAGGGGTTAATCCAGGGTGTTTGGCTGTCAACCCATGGTCCGATTCGCTTAAATGCAGATTTTGCATTTGATTGGTTCTCATGGTTCAGGGTTAATCTAATGGTCCTAAATAACTTCCTACACCTATAAATATAATTAAAATTGGAACCAAAGCCGTCATACCGTCGCCATGGAAATCAATGGAGCCGCCGCCAACTAAGAAAGAAGAAAAGCAAATTCAATTCTAATTCTCTCAACCCTAAAGCAAAGCAAAACTCTCTCTTTTCTTCTCTAAATTGTGAGTATGATGATCTTAACAAGATTATTATCATTTTAATTAGGTTGAGTTATGAATGGATTATGAGTAGATGATGTGAATTATCATATATGTTGTTGTAAATCCCTTTTGCCATCATGTATATTGTAAATCCAATGTTATGTGATGATGATATCTTATATGTTGTAAATCATGCTATGATGATGTTATGTATGTTGAAAATTTCTATGCTAAGTTGCGATGAATCATACATGTAAAAAGCCATGATGTTACTATCTATGCTAGTTAGTTCATATTAATTAAATCATCATGTTTGGGCTATGTTGATCTATATGACAAGTTACATATGCAAGTTAGATTGATTAGAAAAGTAATGAACATATGCCAAGACATCTATTATGACATCTAGAATTATGCTATGACATATGTGATATCCGATGCTAGTTCACACCATCATTATGTTGCCTAAAAACCCCATATGCAAGTTTATGTATAGATTTGGGCTATGATCGTATCATGTAAATTGAGACATTCAACAAGTTGACACCTTTTGATCCTTAACATGTGTAGTTTATGCAAGTTTCACCCCTATTATGATTAGATTTATTTTAATTGTCTATATGTTGTGATAATTTATCTTTGTGCTTGGTGTTAGACTATACAAGTCTAGCCTATATTATGCGTTGAATAAGCGAACGTATAAACGTGGGGTAGGGGTAATATTAAGGATTTAATATTAAAAAGTTGGGGTGCAATTGATATGATTTTGCATGACATAAGTGGATGGCCATAATTGAGTCAATTATGGACATCATTAAAAGTTGACTTAATTAATAATTTGAATAGGGAATTATTAAAACTGGGGTAAAAGATTTTAAGTGTTAATCAATGCTTAGGACACGAGGTTGGACTCGTTTGTGACGTAAACCTGCCCGGACCCACTCGGAAAATCCAGTGGTCACAAATGTCAGCCCAATGTGAGAGCTCCTAGGCCTAAACTAAAGCATAATAGTTGTAAAGACACGAGGTTAGACTCTTTTATGGTGTAAGACTGCCCGGACCCGCCCGGCAAATCCAGCTGCCATAAATGCCAGTCTAATGTGAGAGGTCTTTATGAGGTTATGGCCTGAATGAATTAAGAAATACTTAACCAGATAAACATGTAAAGTGGGATATGGGGGTTAAGTAGGTGCCTTGGGTGGCATGAGGAATCTAGGGGGTGCCCTTAGTGGCATGTGAAATACGATTAGTAAGACTTAACCAAACACACATGTAAATGAACATGACTAAGAGGGTTAAGTGAGATATACTAGTGACAAGCTTAGGTGGGTAGATTGTGGGGGCCCATTTCGACCAGTATCCTAAACGTATCTTTGTGGGCTCGACCCAAGTCGAGGACGGGACACGCATGCTGGGTTTGACTATAAGAGGCCAAAACGGGGAGCGGTGGCAACGCAAGTCCAACGGGTTTCATATGCGTGTGTGGACCCAGGCTGGTAGATAAGACGTTGTTGCATCGTGTAGGTATTAGCCGTGCATTCTCAAGTTGTATCGGGTTGCCACTTTAGGGGAGTGATACACCCCACTGTGGGGCCAGCACGGGTATCTACGAGTAGGGAGCCGATCGAAAGTGGGTAGTGGGGTACGCCTAGTGGAGATAGGGGCAGACGGCACCTATGTAGTCAGCTAGGGGTACGTAAGGCTATTTATAAAGTTTCTGTGTGAAGCAAGTGGGATCAAACAATAGGTTGACTGGTGTGGTGCAGTGTAGTAATGTGCGGTGCAGTGTAGTAATCATTCGTTAGTAATTAGGTGTGCCTTTACCGTTATCTTTAACGTTATCTTAAACGCTATCTTTATCTTCCTAAGAGTTCATTGACATTTACTTGTCTTCCAGCTTATGCCTTAGTCTAGTTATTTTGATAATAGTATTGTTAGAATTATCATACTCGCCAGACTTTATGTCTGACCCCCTCTATTTCTATCCTTTTCCCCCTCCAGGTCCTCAGGTTGGGCCCAGCTCTAGTGGAGTTTGATTGAATTGCTTCATCTCTCTTTGGAAAGCTTGGACCGTTGAAGTAAAGTCCAGCTTGTTATCTTTTTAATGGCTATTTATGTAATGAGATTATGTATTTTGTTTTTATGAAGATGGATATTGTACTTGGTTATGATCTATGGTTTTATGATGTAACAAACATGTTTAATTTCCGCTGCAATAAAATGAAGTTTTAGATTTCCAAGTACTATTTATTACTGTCTTGTTGTAATTTTTCTGTTCTATATTCATTTATAACCTCCATGGAAGTTAATGCATTCCCTTTGTGAGTGACATTAATGGACGTGGGGTGTTACACGTGGTATCAGAGCTTAAGGTTACCAGAACAGATAAAAATACTTTAGAAAAATTGTTATTTTTGGAAGAAATGTTTTCAAAAACATGTTTTAATGAGAAATTTAAAGAGGAAGTTTTTAAGAAAAACATAATCCCCAATAGCCATATCTTTATCTTTCGAATTCTCCATTTTGAATCTTTCCTTTTTCGTTTCAGCATGGCTGAAGATCTTAACCTACCTGATGGTGTAACGATACCAGGATGGTATAGGAGGCTGTTAGAGGCTAGGGCCGCCGCTGGTCCGGCCAATGTTCCTCCACCACTAGTTGCACCCACTCCTCCTCCTCCTCCTCGCGTAGATACTTTTGCAAAGACGTGCAAGGAATTTAAAGCTATGGGTGGAAAACCCTTTCAAGGGTCAGAAACGTTTGTGGAAGCTAGAGATTGGCTTAAGGATGTGGAAGAATTGCTAGAAATATTTGAAGTGGAAGAAGGGAGGAGAGTTAGATTAGCAGCTTGGCTAATGAAGGGAGAGGCCTCGTTTTGGTGGGAGGTCACTAATGGGGAGCGTCTTGTTGACTCTTGGGCGGATTTCAGACGTAGGTTAGAGGCGAAGTTTCTCTCAATGGCGGAAGAAAATCTATATATGGAAAGGTTCTTGACATGGAAGCAAGGAAGCTCAACAGTGAAAGAATATGTCAATAAATTTAATCAGTTAGCAAGGTTTGGCTTGGACTTAGTGAACACGCCGGAGAAGAAGGCGCTGAGGTTCGTGAATGGCTTGAATGAACCATTACAAGGGTTGGCTGTGACCCACATCCCTATGGGGGCCACCTTTGAGAAGTTAGTGGAAATGGTGCTTATGCATGAGGAGAAAAGCGCTAAAGCTGATAAGGCACCCGAGAAGAAGGGGGATCAGAATAAACCACAACAGCAAAACAAGAAGGGTGGTAAAGACAATAACGACAAGGGAAAGAAGAAATGTTTTAACTGTGGGACACCAGGCCATCTCAGCAAGGATTGCCGAAAGAAAAAGAAGACAGACTGTTTTCATTGTGGCGATGCGGGACATTTAGTGAAGGACTGCCCAAAGAAGGGGCAGAGGGCAGGAGCTACCTCGGGAGGACAGGTGCAGGCTCTTATGGCACCAGGGCAGGCTAGGGACAAGTTCAGGCTCTCGCGGTTCCACGCTGCAAGAACGAGGTAGAACCATTTTTGTTGAAAGCTTAGTTTTTCTGTTTGATCATCCTGTCCGTACCTTATTCGATTCGGGCGCATCACATTCGTTTATCTCTACATCATTATATGAATCACTGCACTTAAACACCAGTTTAGTAGAGGATCCCTTAGTTGTTTCGAATCCAATAGGGGGCTCAGCTTATTTGTCCATGATGTGTTTGGATTTGAAAATTTCCATACTTAGCGTTGAATTTAGATGTGATGCTTATGTGTTGGGCTTCACGGGCTATGGGCTAATTTTAGGAATGGATTGGTTATCCAGAAATGGGGTCGTTCTTGATTGTGAAAGGAGAGTAGTTAGGCTCGTGACTCGCCTTGGCAACACTCTCGAAATCTTTTGTAATCCCATAAATTCGGTTATGCTAAGTTATCTAGAATCGCTTGACGCGTCTGAGAAAAATCTACGATCTGTTAGAGTGGTCCAAGAATATTCGGATGTGTTTGAGGAGGTGAAGGGCTTGCCTCCGAAGCGGGAGATAGATTTTCGAATATATCTTGTGGATAATGCGAAACCAGTATCTTTACCAGTACGCCACATGGCTCCACGTGAAAGGAGGGAACTCGATAAGCAAGTGCAGGAGTTGCTAGAGAAGGGGTTCATAATATGAAGTATATCGGAGTGGGGTGCTCCAGTAGTATTTTCCACGAAGGCAGATGGGTCCCTTAGACTTTGTGTGGACTATAGGGAACTTAATAAACTTACTAAGAAGAATAGACACCCACTGCCAAAGATTGACGATCTCTTCGATCAGTTAGTTGGCGCCTCAGTGTTTTCACAGTTGGACTTAGCCACTGGGTTCCATCAGTTGAGAGTGGCTGAGGATAGCACAGACAAGGCTGCCTTTAGGACTCCGGACGGTTTCTATGAATGGCTAGTGATGCCCTTCGGTTTGACAAACGCCCCAGCATATTTTGTTGATTTGATGAGTAGGGTGTTTAGGGAGTACCTTAACAAATTTGTGGTAGTCGTTGTAGATGACATCTTGATCTTTTCTAAGGATGAAGAAGAGCATGCCCTACATCTTTGGGAAGTGTTGGAGAATCTTCGAGCGCATAAGCTTAAAGCTAAATTTTCTAAGTGTCACCTTTGGAGGAATGAAGTACGGTTCTTAGGACACGTGGTTTCCAAAGAAGGGATAGCCGTGGATCCCGCGAAGGTGGTGGCCTTCCAAGACTGGAAGGTCCCTAAAAATGCTACCGAAGTGAGAAGTTTCTTGGGGTTGGTTGGCTACTATAGGAAGTTTATCAAAGACTTCGCAAAGATATCAGCTCCATTGACACGCTTGACGAAGAAGAACCTAGTTTTCACATGGGACGTAGTTTATGATGACGCGTTCCAACGTTTGAAGAGAGCTTTGACTTTAGCCCCAGTCTTAGTATTGCCAGAAGGGAGTAAGCCGTTTACCGTTTATACTGATGCTTGTGGGACAGGACTAGGCGCAGTCTTAATGCAAGAGGGTAGGGTAATAGCCTATGGTGGAAGGCAGTTGAGAGCGCATGAGAAAAATTATCCTACACATGACCTAGAATTGGCCACTATTGTTTTCGCGCTTAAGTCTCGGCGTCATTATCTTCTTGGCAAGAAATTCGAATTATTCACTGACCACAAGTCTTTAAAATACCTTTTCTCTTAAAAGGATTTGAACTTAAGGCAGCAAAGGTGGATGGAATTCTTGGCGTCCTACGACTTTGAGATAGCATATACCCCTGGCAAGGTTAACGTGGTGGCCGATGCCTTAAGTAGAAAAAGATTATCCTTAAGTCCTTTGTTTGTTGAGCGGCGAAGTTTAGAGTTCATCTCTATGTTTGACTTACACCTTCCGTTGACTTCGTACCCGGTTTGCTAGCATCCTTGGAGGTCAGACCTACGCTTTTGGGATGGATTGGCGAGGCATAGCGAGACGACCCGCAGTTGGTTGAGTTAGTAGAAAAACTCAAAGGAGGGGAGTTATCAAGCCATCTCCGTAGGTATACCCTAGAAGATAAGGGTTGGTTACGTAGGGACGGTAGACTTTGTGTACCAAAAGACGATGACCTAAGGAAGACTATTCTTGACGAAGCACATCGTTCGAAGATGACCATTCATCCCGGCGGGGACAAGATATACAAAGACATGGAGAGAGTTTACTTTTGGGCCGGCATGAAGAAAGACGTGGCCGAGTATGTCGCTAGATGCTTGGTGTGCCAACAAGTAATAGCGGAGCAAAAGAAACCCGGTGGGTTGCTTCACCCATTGGAGGTTCCACTATGGAAGTGGGAAAGTGTCTCGATGGATTTTGTGGTTGGGTTACCAAGATCGAGGAAGGGTAATACGGGTATTTGGGTTATAGTAGATAGACTTACTAAGAGCGCCCATTTCATTCCCGTGAAGAGTAAGAGGACTGCTCCATGGTTAGCTTCTGTATATGTTCGAGAAATAGTTCGTTTGCACAGTGTTCCTTCTAGCATAGTGAGCGACCGCGATCCTATTTTCACTAGCGAATTTTGGAGAAGCTTACAAGAGAAGGTAGGGACTCGGTTATGTTTGAGCACCGCATATCATCCTCAGACGGACGGCCAGACCGAGAGGGTGAATCGCATTCTTGAGGATCTTTTGAGGCTGTGTATCCTAGACTTTGGGGGTACATGGGAAGAGCATCTTCCATTGGTTGAGTTCGCATATAATAATAGCTTTTAGTCCAGCATTGGTATGGCACCATTTGAAGCTCTTTATGGACGACCTTGTCGTTCACCTACATGTTGGAGGGAATCTACCGATAAGATCTTACTTGGGCCCGATATGATTAGGGAGATTTCGGAGAAGATCGACTTGATTCGAAGGAGGATGAAAGCAGCGCAAGATAGGCAGAAGTCTTATGCGGATAAGAGGAGGACAGATCTCGAGTTTGAAGTTGGGGACATGGTCTTTGTCAAAGTGTCTCCATTATGGAACGTTGTTCGCTTTGGGTCCGTTGGAAAATTAGCACCAAGGTTTGTAGGGCCGTTTCCTATTAAGGAGAAAATTGGACAGATGGCGTATAGAGTGGAGTTGCCCGAGAGACTAAGTGGTGTACACGAAGTATTCAATGTGTCACATTTGAGGAAGTGCTTGCACGAGACCGCGGAAGTGGTAGAGTCGAGCTTTCTTAGAGAGGTGGAGATAAAGCGTGATGCGACAATTCGACGAGCTCCTACGCGCATTCTTGGGTCGGAGATCAAGAGGTTGAGGAATCGAGAGGTCAGACTAGTCAAAGTGCAATGGGGAGATGATGAGAGCAACGCTACTTGGGAGACGGAAGAGAAGATGCGTTCACGATACCCTTTTCTTTTTGAGGGTATGTCCTTTAATTTCTCCTTTATCGCTTAGCTTGTACTTATCTTATCTTTAGTATATCCTCTCGCTAGTATCTTTGACCTTTAGTTAGGATAATCCTATGGTTGAAACATGTGTTTGAGACATGTTATGTATGGTGGATGCAAAGTGGATGCAAGTGTTTGCTAGTGGTTGCTCGTGGATGCATATACACACACTATTAGGCACCAGATCGGCTCAGTCACTTCATATTGCATATTGTATATATATGGATGTATTTAGTAAAATGGATGTATTATCATATAGTTGCTGCATTCGGGTGGATGGTTGTGCATGCATATAGAATTAATATGTATCATTAGGAATCTTTTGCATACATATTGGACGCATGGCACTATCATGAATTGCACTAAGGAGGTCGACTGAATCAGTAGACCGCCTAATTTTGCATTAGATATGGACATATACACACACTGTGCATATAAACATTAAAGCATTAGAAGTCTTTTAAGGACAATGGATGCTGGTGTTTGATGGTTGAGTAGATGGACGATTAGATGGTAGGATATACATTCTTCTTGACTTGGAGATTTCGGGGACGAAATCCTTTAAGGAGGGGAGAATGTAACACCCCGTAATTTTATAACATTAAAATTCACAAATTAAAGTATACTTAATTTTTAGAAAAGAATTAAGTGAAATGGGTTGCACAGAGAAATATATATATATTGATATATATATAAAAAAATTAAAAATTAAATAAATAAATATGCGAAAAAGTTCAAAACAGCGAATTGGGAGGGGGAATAACCGAACCGGCCCATTTTTGAGGTCGACCCGAACCTTGCTGGGTCGACTAGGGGTTAATCCAGGGTGTTTGGCTGTCAACCCGTGGTCCGATTCGCTCAAATGCAGATTTTGCATTTGATTGGTTCTCATGGTTCAGGGTTAATCTAATGGTCCTAAATAACTTCCTACACCTATAAATATAATTAAAATTGGAACCAAAGCCGTCATACCGTCGCCATGGAAATCAATGGAGCCGCCGCCAACTAAGAAAGAAGAAAAGCAAATTCAATTCTAATTCTCTCAACCCTAAAGCAAAGCAAAACTCTCTCTTTTCTTCTCTAAATTGTGAGTATGATGATCTTAACAAGATTATTATCATTTTAATTAGGTTGAGTTATGAATGGATTATGAGTAGATGATGTGAATTATCATATATGTTGTTGTAAATCCCTTTTGCCATCATGTATATTGTAAATCCAATGTTATGTGATGATGATATCTTATATGTTGTAAATCATGCTATGATGATGTTATGTATGTTGAAAATTTCTATGCTAAGTTGCGATGAATCATACATGTAAAAAGCCATGATGTTACTATCTATGATAGTTAGTTCATATTAATTAAATCATCATGTTTGGGCTATGTTGATCTATATGACAAGTTACATATGCAAGTTAGATTGATTAGAAAAGTTATGAACATATGCCAAGACATCTATTATGACATCTAGAATTATGCTATGACATATGTGATATCCTATGCTAGTTCACACCATCATTATGTTGCCTAAAAACCCCATATGCAAGTTTATGTATAGATTTGGGCTATGATCATATCATGTAAATTGAGACATTTAACAAGTTGACACCTTTTGATCCTTAACATGTGTAGTTTATGCAAGTTTCAACCCTATTATGATTAGATTTATTTTAATTGTCTATATGTTGTGATAATTTATCTTTGTGCTAGGTGTTAGACTATACAAGTCTAGCCTATATTATGCGTTGAATAAGCGAACGTATAAACGTGGGGTAGGGGTAATATTAAGGATTTAATATTAAAAAGTTGGGGTGCAATTGATATGATTTTGCACGCCATAAGTGGATGGCCATAATTGAGTCAATTATGGACATCATTAAAAGTTGACTTAATTAATAATTTGAATAGGGAATTATTAAAACTGGGGTAAAAGATTTTAAGTGTTAATCAATGCTTAGGACACGAGGTTGGACTCGTTTGTGGCATAAACCTGCGCGGACCCGCCCGGCAAATCCAGTGGTCACAAATGTCAGCCCAATGTGAGAGGTCCTAAGCCTAAACTAAACCATAACAGTTGTAAAGACACGAGGTTAGACTCTTTTATGGTGTAAGACTGCCCGGACCCGCCCGGCAAATCCAGCTGCCACAAATGCCAGTCTAATGTGAGTGGTCTTTATGAGGTTATGGCCTAAATGAATTAAGAAATACTTAACCAGATAAACATGTAAAGTGGGACATGGGGGTTAAGTGGGTGCCTTGGGTGGCATGAGGAATCTAGGGGGTGCCCTTAGTAGCATGTGAAATACGATTAGTAAGACTTAACCAAACACACATGTAAATGAACATGACTAAGAGGGTTAAGTGGGATATACTAGTGACAAGCTTAGGTGGGTAGCTTGTGGGGGCCCATTTCGACCAGTATCCCAAACGTATCTTTGTGGGCTCGACCCAAGTCGAGGACGGGACACGCATGCTGGGTTTGACTGTAAGAGGCCAAAACGGGGAGCGGTGGCAATGCAAGTCCAACGGGTTTCATATGCGTGTGTGGACCCAGGCTGGTGGATAAGACATTGTTGCATCGTGTAGGTATAAGCCGTGCATTCTCAAGTTGAATCGGGTTGCCACTTTAGGGGAGTGATACACCCCACTGTGGGGCCAACACGGGTATCTACGAGTAGAGAGCCGATCGAAAGTGGGTAGTGGGGTACACCTAGTGGAGATAGGGGAAGACGACACCTATGTAGTCAGCTAGGGGTACGTAAGGCTATTTATAAAGTTTCTGTGTGAAGCAAGTGGGATCAAACAATAGGGTGACTGGTGTGGTGCAGTGTAGTAATGTGCGGTGCAGTGTAGTAATCATTCGTTAGTAATTAGGTGTGCCTTTACCGTTATCTTTAACGTTATCTTAAACGTTATCTTTATCTTCCTAAGAGTTCATAGACATTTACTTGTCTTCCAGCTTATGCCTTAGTCTAGTTATTTTGATAATAGTATTGTTAGAATTATCATACTCGCCAGACTTTATGTCCGACCCCCTCTATTTCTATCCTTTTTCCCCCTCCAGGTCCTCAGGTTGGGCCCAGCTCTAGTGGAATTTGATTGAATTGCTTCATCTCTCTTTGGAAAGCTTGGACCGTTGAAGTAAAGTCCAGCTTGTTGTCTTTTTAATGGCTATTTATGTAATGGGATTATGTATTTTGTTTTTATGAAGATGGATATTGTACTTGGTTATGATCTATGGTTTTATGATGTAACAAACATGTTTAATTTCCGCTGCTATAAAATGAAGTTTTAGATTTCCAAGTACTATTTATTATCTGTCTTGTTGTAATTTTTCTGTTCTATATTCATTTATAACCTCCATGGAAGTTAATGCATTCCCTTTGTGAGTGACATTAATGGACGTGGGGTGTTACACACTGACCAACCTTCAGTAGCATTTGGAAAACGCAACTGCACAGAAGATTTGGTAGCGTTTATCAAAACGAAACAAAAAAAAACTTTTATTTGCAGGACCTGTAGTAGTGTTCTTTAAAACGCTACCAAAAATTTTTGGTAGCATTTTTCAAACGGTGCTAAAGTTCTTTTTTTGGTGTAGTGTATTATCACGATCGCATCTACAATAATTTTGATTTGTGTCGTACAATATAAAGCACCCTTTGATGCCACCAGTTTACAGTGAGTTTACGGTATTGTATAAAGTACGACATTATAAAAAGTGTAAGGGATATAATGGTAGTCTCACTTATGTTATTTTCAATAGTATAATTACAATAGACACTATTATGATATAGTTTTGTATTATATAACGTCTAGTTTAATGGATCCTTATAGGATGGAAATCCCAAACACCCCTTAAGTTACTTGTGGATTTCATTTGAACAGTTCACTTGAGTTGATTTAATTTGTTTTGATTTACTTTATGCTTGGGTCAGATCGAATTTTGACAGTGCGATTTCATTTTTCAAAGTTGAAGACTTGTTGAAGACCATATCTTTATTTACTTGTTTCAGTTGCTTTCATTCTGGTCAGTTGTATTAGAAATATATTGTATTTAGAATCTCATGGTATTTGATTTTGCTACTCTGATAATATGTTACTTTTTGAGATTTTATATTTAATAGCTTCATGAACTTTTATTGTATTTTATTTAATCTCGTGCGAGATATTCTGCTATTCTATGTAACAGCCCGCATTTTACGTATCGGAAGAACGTAAAATAATGTTATTTTATTCTCTGAGGGTTGGATCATTCTCATCTTTTAATATGTTGCTTATGGCGATGTGAGACATGTCGATAATTTTTACCGATTTTGTTTGTGACCATTTTGCCCCTGTCAGTCTTGTACAGGGCATAACTTTTAACTCAGGTCGAATCAGAGGGTAAGACTTGTGCCACTGGAAAGGAATTGATGATTCTCCTTCCGTAGAGTGGTTACATGAAAGATTTGGCTCAGTGGTTTGGGAGAAATCACTGTTTTAAGGTTTTTCAGTTGGTTGTTCAGATTTTGGAAGGCTAATGGGCTGATTTGGAGAAGGCCCATTAGAGGGTTGGTGGAGACTACAACTAGGGGGTAAGGGATATAGGGAAAGGTTTGAATTTTCCATTCTCTTATGGGGAGGCTTTGATCTCCTTCTTCCTCTAACACCTTTCCACCATTAATAATCCAAATCTAAGGAGGGAAATCATAGATCTACACCATTGGAGGCAAGATCTACATCAATTGGAGTAAGGATTCATCAAATCGAAGGGCTAGGAGCTATCTCTTCGCTGTCCGGAATTCTATTTCTTCGATTTGACTTTGTTTTGGATAATTGGTGAGTGATTTGCTTCTCTCACATGAATGCAATGAAGTATATGAGAATTTGTGCATGTTTTTCATCAAATAGGAATGTTTCACCATAGATTCACACCATTATATGTCTAATCTCATAAGAACACTATAGGATCTAATTTAGCAAGATTAAATTTATAATTTCCATGTGCTTTCATATGATTTTGCTTATAGACCAATCATTTTGTTTTTATTACGCGATTATCATGATTTCGAGCATTTTCTATGATTTAATGGTGATAATGGTTATTTTGTTGTTATTGATGATTTGTTGGAGTGTTTGTGATTGATTTGATGTTTGGAATAAGTGGATTTCATCATCGTTGTCGTTTGGCGAAGATTTGGTCGAAATCAGAGCCATTTTGGTCAGATCTGGAGTCATGTCGTTTTTGGCATGAGTCGGTCGTTTCTTTCTTGAGTCAAGGCACGATAAAGCATATCAAATCCGACATAGTGTAGTATATCGGATCCGACATAGCGAATCATGTCGCGAACGACATGGTATGTCATGTCACAAACGACATGGTATGAACCAGGATAATGAACTATGTTGGGTCCGACATAGTGTAGTATATCGGATCCGACATGGTGAATCATGTCGCCAGCGACATGGTGTGTCATGTCGCGAATGACATGGGTTGAATCGAGATAGTAAACTATGTTGGATCCGACATAGTGTAGTATATCGGATCCGATATAGTGAATCATGTCGCCAGCGACATGGTATGGCATGTCGCGAACGACATGGTACGAATCGGAATGATAAACTATGTTGGATCCGACATAGTGTAGTATATCGAATCCGACATAGCAAATATGCCATGTCGCGAATGACATGGTACGAATCGATGCGGTGAAATATGTTGAATCCGACATAGTAAGTTATGTCGTCAGCAACATGGTATGTCATGCCGCGAACGACATGGTATGAATCGACATAGTGAGTCATGCCGTGTTCAAGTTAAGGAGTCATGTCGTGATTCGACATGAGGAGTCATATCGTGCTTCACTTGAATGGACTATGGTGTGATGTAATGCTTGGTTCATGGGTGATGATGACTTCAAAATGAATTCAACTGAGAATGTTGAAGTGATGTGAGGCATTCGTGTTGAAAAGCAACGAACGTGATGACAACTCAAAGGTTGTGAGTTAGTGGATAATGGTTGCTCGAGAAGGTTGCTTGAGCTATGAAGAGTTGTCGGGTTGGATGACTAGGGATGTGAAGGCCGAGAAGTCATCGTTGTCGTAAGTTCTAGCAGGCTCGAAGCAGGGGTACATCGAGTACCTTGGGTATCGTTGAAAAGTTCTAGTTGTCAAGGTTGGACATTGTCAAGTTTGGACAAATAGAGTTTATGCTAGAACTGGGGTTTCCATTAGCCCTTGACATATGGCAAGGTTGGTCGTCATACGATTAACGGTGGTTTCAAAGCAGAATTAGCGGTGATAGCCAGCGTCAGTCATGGATGATTGATTATTCTGTTGTACTATCTCACGTAGACTATCCAAAGTCGAGGGAGATGTTCTTTGAGTGCTTAACTGATATTAGTTTAGGCCTCTGGAGAGAGTACTTGGGGAATGTTAAACTCGAATAGGGTTGCCTATGTGAGACCTATGTAATTTGGATGCTATGAAAGTTATCAATGGTTGCTTTGGTTTCCATGTATGAATTGTTATTCCTTTGAATGAATGTATTGTAAAGGCTATCACTGTCCGATGTGGGGAAGATAAGGTTGAGTTCTTCTCGGGTGCCGTGGCTAGATTAGTATGCTTATCTATCCTTTCTCATACACTTTATTGTTGAAGTTTGTTAGCTGTTTTATCGCTCAATAAGACTGTTGTCTGACTCAAGGTTTTATGTTTCCTCTTATTACCTTGGGTTGTTCATCCGAATGTTGGATGGGCAGACTAAGTAGCAGGTGATAGGTAGCTTTAGTGAGGACGACGATGCTGATCGATGGCGAGCAGGAGGCTCACGTACCAGTTTTACTACTATCTAATAATTGGGTTTTCGATGTTTGCTTTTAAGATTGATGTAGTGAGGCAACTTTGTATAAACACTATTTCCAAGTTCGTGGATATTACTTCCTAGTTGTATGAAAGTTCAGTGTTTATGCTTCACTATTACTACCTGTTGTATATGTTCTATTATATTTTATCCTTGCGCTGTGAGTTTACGACCGGTTCCGCTTATATTTACCTACTATGATGATTGTCCATAGCTGCCTTGCACACCTTTCAGAGCATTATTTCTCTTGTATAGTGCGGGGGTTATGGGTGGTCGTCACATTTGATATCAGAGCTCTGGTCAACGATTTTTGGCTAAAGTTCAAGGACATAATCACGTATGAGAGACATACTTGTAGATTTCAGTTGGATGCTTACTATATATATTAGCATATATAGTAATAACACTTGTTTTCCTTTAGCAGTTTTTCTTGAAAGTGGCTAATTATTCTAAATTGCAGATTTAGAATGAGTAGACGAGGAACAAGACGCGCTGCTAGGGGAGCCAATACTGGAGGGGGAAATGGTGGCGAACCTAATTACCCGGCCATTTTTGAAGCCATGGCAGAAGCAATTATGCGAAGGGTACTCGCTCCAGTGGCGGCAACAGTAGATGTTGTTGTGCGAGTCCCTAGAGTAGTAGATTTTGCGAAGTTGTGCAAGGACTTTACATCTCTAGGGGGAAGACCATTCAAGGGAACTGAACCAGCTGAAGAGGTTCAGAGGTGGATGGATTTATGTGTCCGAATCTTTGGAGACTTGGGTATTGAAGATGCGATAAAGAGAAAGCTTGCATCAAGGCAACTGCAAAGTAGGGCCATGGAATGGTGGAATTCTGTTACACTCGAAACTCCAGAGGAAGAAATTTCATGGGAGCTATTCCAAGCTAATTTTGAAGCAAAGTTTGTCTCCACAGCTCAGAAATCTGCTCTATTCAAGAAGTTCGTAGAGTTGAAACAGAATGGTCGTTCTGTGCTTGACTATATTTCTGATTTCGAGGCCTTGTCCAGATATGCTTGTTCATACATTGATACATCCTATCAGAAGAATGAGAAATTTGTCTTGGGTTTGGATGCTTATATCGGAAAGCCGTTAGTGGACCATCTCGATGACTCATTTGAGAAGATTGTGGAAAAAGCTATTCGTCATGAGAGTTTGTTTCCTAAGGAAGTAAATGTTGTCGCTGCGACCAAAGAGGCTCAGAAACCACAGCAAGGTGGTAATAATAAGAAGAGGAAGCAGCAACAACAAAAAGGAAAATATGGTCAGGAGAAGCCCAAGAGTGAGGTGGTTTTCTTTAACTGCCAACAGAAAGGCCATTTTGCTAATGAGTGCAAGAATCCCAAAGCTGAGAAGAAGTGCTTCAAATGTGGGAAGCCTGGGCATGAGAAGAAAATTTGTCCGGAATCAGCTAAGGGCAAGCAAGTTGTGAAGGCATATGCTTTGGAAGCCGTGCCAACCTCCTTAAGAGCTCCTACTGCAGAGGAGAAGGGAAAGGGTGTCGTGGTGCAAGGTACTCTTTCTTTAAATGATGTTTTAGTTCGTGTGCTTTTCGATGCTGGAGCATCGCATTCTTTCATTTGCAATGAGCTTGTGTGTCTCTTGGGTTTAAAACCTGAGATTTGTGGTAGACCCTTCATTGTGACTAATCCAATTGGGGGTTCGTCAAATCTCTGCATGATATGTCGTGGTCTAATGTTGTCGAGTCATGGTTGCTCTTTTATGTGTGATTGCTTTGTTCTTAACTTCGCTGGATTTGGGATCATCTTGGGCATGGATTGGCTCAAGAGGTATGCGGCAAGGGTGAATTGCGAGAAGCTAGAGGTGAGGGTCGGTGATGTGGAAGGGCGAAAGGTGTTGATTAGATGTAAGCGCGAAGGCGGGGTCTTCGTGAGTTATCTATATTCGCTTGGGATTCCACAAGAAGACCTGTCATCAGTGCCGATCGCTAATGAGTATGTAGACGTCTTTGACGAGGTCAAAGGGTTGCCACCGCATCGCGAGATCGAGTTTAGGATCGATTTGGTCGAGGGTGCAAGACCAATCGTTATGCCACTTAGGCGGACGGCGCCTAAGGAACAGAGAGAGTTGGAGGTGCAAGTTAGAGACCTTTTGGGAAAAGGATTCATTCGGAGGAGTGTTTCTGAATGGGTTTCACCGATCGTATTTGCAACCAAGGCGGATGGCTCGTTAAGATTGTGTGTAGACTATCGTGAGTTGAACAAGGTGACAAAGAAGAACAAGTATTCGTTGCCAAGGATATATGACTTGTTCAATCAGCTTCACGAAGCCAAAATGTTTTCTCAGATGGACTTGGCAACGGGATTTCACCAACTGAGGGTGGCAAGGATAGCGTGCCGAAGACTGCTTTTAGGACACCATCCAGTTTCTTCGAATGGTTGGTGATGCCATTCGGGTTGACTAACGCACCAGCATATTTTGCGGATCTTATGAATAGAGTATTCAGAGACCAGTTGAATAAGTTTGTGCTTGTGTTCGTAGATGATATTATGGTTTACTCCAGAAATGAGAGAGAACATAAGACGCACTTGAGAGTTGTGTTAGAGATGTTGTGGAAGCATCAGCTGAGAGCTAAGTTCTCCAAGTGCCACTTCTGTAAGAACGAAGTGAGGTTCTTAGGTAATGTTGTTTCTGGAAATGGGATAGCGGTTGACTCCGCTAAAGTAGCAGCAATCCAGGTGTAACAACCCGCATTTTACGTATCGGAAGATCGTAAAATATTTTTATTTTATTCCCGGAGGGTTGGATCATTCTCATCTTTTGGTATGTTGCTTATGGGGATGTGAGACATGTCCATAAATTTTACGGATTTTGTTTGTGACCATTTTGCCCCTATCAGTCTTGTACAGGGCATAACTTTTAACTCAGGTCGAATCAGAGGGTGAGACCTGTGCCATTGGAAAGGAATTGATGATTGCCTTTCTGTAGAGTGGTTACATTAAGGATTTGGTTCAGCGGTTTGGGAGAAATCGTTGTTTTAAGGTTTTTCAGTTGGCTGTTCAGGTTTTGGAAGGCTAATGGGCTGATTTGGAGAAGGCCCATTAAGGGGTTGGTGGAGACTATAAATAGGGGGTAAGGGATATGGGGAAAGGATTAGAATTTTCCATTCTCTTATGGGGAGGCTTTGATCTCCTTCTTCCTCTAACACCTTTCCACCATTAAAATTCCAAATTCAAGGGGGAAATCGAAGATCTATACCATTCGAGGCTAGATCAACATCGTTTCATGGGCGAATTCATCGGATTGAAGGGTTTGATTCGAAGTGTTCGCTGTCCGGATTGCTTTTTCATCGCTTTTGCTTTGTTTTGGATAATCGGTGAGTGATTTACATCTCTCATTCGGATTCATGAAAGTATGTGAGTTATAGGATGTTAATTTCATCATTTGCATGTTATTTTCCTTAGATCTACACCATGCTAAGTTTTATATTACATATGAATCACCTTAGGATCTGATCTAGATAATTTAAATGGTTAATTTCATGATTTTTCACAAGTTTATGCAAGTTAGATCCGTTTTTATGTTCATATGTTCACTTATCATGTTTTGGGAAATTTATGTGTTTTGATGGAAATTGTTAGATTGATGATATTGTTGGTTGCATAACATGTTTGTGGTTGCGTTTGGATGAATCGGATAAGCCGGTTTCGTCGGATTCGTCGTTTGGCGAAGTTTTGGTCGAAATCGAAGTCGAAATGGAGCTGTGCAGGAATTGGGTCGGTCTAGAGGGGTCGGTCCTAGACTGGTCGGTCAAGACGTGGCTTGGGAAGCAAGACAGGTTTTGGGTCGGTTTTCTTCCGGGTCGGTCGGTCTGGAGTATAGGTCGGTCCAGGAGGAGCAGAGAAGGTTCTGATGGGTCCAGGAGGACCAGGAGGGAGTCTGGGTGGTTCAGAAGGATTCCGATCGGTCCAGAAGGGGAAGATGAGGTTCTGGTCGGTCCAGAAGGACCAGGAGGGAGTCTGGTCGGTCCAGAAGGATCAAAAGGGGTCTGGTCGGTCGAAGGTGAGGCTGGTAGGTCAGAATCTGGTCAGTCCAGGGGTGGTCGGTCAGAAGTTGGTTGATTGAGTAGAAGCTGGTCGGTCCAATGGTGGTCATCCAGGGGTGGTCGTCTGGTAGAGTTGATCGGTCTCAATCTGGTTGGTCGTGAAGAGGTGGTCGGTTTCAACCTGGTCAGTCTGGTGGAGCAGGTCGGTCGGTTTTAACAGGGTCGTTTTCTAGAAAAAGTACGTTTTTCGGGTACGACTCAGATTTGGAGAAAAAGGTCTGAAAAAGGTCATCGTTGTCGTAAGTTCTAGCAGGCTCAAAGCAGGGGTACAATGGAGGCACCCAAAAGATCAGAAGGTTGATGGTCGAGTACCCTGGGTCTTGGGGAAAGGCCTGGTGTCAAGGTTGGACATATGGAGTTCATGCTAGAACTGGGGTTACCATTAGCCTTGACATATAGCAAGGTTGGCCGTCATACGATTAACGATGGTTTCAAAGCAGGATTGGCGGTGATAGCCAGGGTCTGTCATGTATGCTGGATGTTTTGCATGATATATACAATCTCGATCCCATGATTGCTATTGTTGATTGTTTCTGTTTGCTTTGAACAAATGGTTGTTCTGGTTTCTATGGATTAATGGTTGAAATGCTTGGTGTAAAGGCTATCACTGTCCGATGTGGGGATGATAAGGTTGAGTTCTTCTCTAGTGTTGTGGGTAGACAAGTTGTTCATTTACCCATTCTCATATACTTGTTGAAGTTTGTTAGCTGTTTTATCGCTCACTAAGACTATTGTCCGACTCAAGGTTTTATGTCTCCTCTTATTACCTTGGGTTGTTCATCCGGTTGTGGATGGGCAGACTAAGTAGCAGGTTACAGGTAATGGAGCTTAGTGAGACGAGGAAGCTGAGCGATGACGAGCAGGAGGCTGGCGTACCATTTTTATTACTATCTAGTATTTCTGTTTCCGCTGTTTGAGTTGCTTGAGAGTTATAGTGAGGCCTTACGTACAAAATTTGATATCAGTTGGATAATCTTCTTGGATGTTGAGAAAGTTTCAAAAGTTTGTTATATGTTAACTCATTACTATTACCTGTTGTATATGTTCTATTTTATTTTATCCTTGCGCTGTGAGCTCTACGACAGGTTTCGATGCATTTACCTACACTGATGATCGTCCATAGCAGCCTGGCACACCTTTCAGCGCATTCTTCCACTTGTTTAGTGCGGGGGTTATGGGCGGTCGTCACACCAGGACTGGGATAGACCTAAAAATGCGACAGATGTTCGAAGTTTCCTTGGGTTGGCCGGTTATTACTGACGGTTTATCAAGGATTTCTCCAAAGTAGCTACACCGTTGACAGGATTGACGAAAAAGAACCAAGTGTTCACATGGGATGCAAAGTGTGAACAAGCGTTCAGTATCCTGAAGGAGAGATTGATGAGTGCACCTATGTTGACCATTCCAACTGGGAATGAAGAGATGGTGGTATATACCGATGCATGTGGTACTGGACTTGGAGCAGTACTAATGCAGAAAGATAAGGTTGTGGCCTACGCAAGTCGATAGCTAAAGCCGCATGAGAGGAATTACCCAACTCATGATTTGGAGTTGGCGGCAATTGTATTTGCTCTGAAGATGTGGAGACATTATCTGTTGGGAGTTCGATTCGAGTTGTTTACGGATCACAAGTTGTTAAAGTATCTTTTCTCCCAGAAGGATTTGAATCTTCGGCAGCAAAGATGGTTAGAGTTTCTGGCGTTATATGATTTTGGCATAGCCTATACTCTGGGCAAGGGTAACGCAGTTGCAGATGCGTTAAGTCGAAGACACGCAAGTTTGGGAGCGATGTTTTCGGAATGGAAGAGCCTCGAGTACTTGGCAAGGTTCGATTTCAGGCCAAGGTGTGAGTTGGAACCTGAAATGTTGGCAAGCTTGTCGATAAGACCTACTCTTATCGAAAGGATTGGCGAAAGCCAAAGGAAAGATGCGAAGCTTGTCGAGTTCATTCAGCAACTAGAACCAGAAGATAAAGAGTTCGAGGTTGATCAAGAAGGTTGGCTTCGAAAGAAAGGGCGATTAGTTGTTCCTGATATCGACGGATTGAGGGATGAGGTTATGAGAGAATGTCATCACTCGAAGTTGACGATTCATCCCGATGGCAATAAGATGTATCAGGACATGAAGAAAGTCTACTATTGGGAAGGGATGAAGCGAGACATTGGAAAGTTCATTTCCAAGTGTATGAACTGTCAGTTGCTGAAAGCTGAACAGAAGAAGCCGACTGGTTTGCTTCAGCCATTAGAAGTTCCTACATGGAAGTGGGAGCAAGTATCGATGGATTTTATTGATGGGCTACCTAGAACCAAGGCGGGAAATGAAGGAATTCGGGTCATCGTGGATCGGTTGACCAAAAGTGAGAGATTCATTCCTGTCAAGTCGACTAAGACGGCATCGAAATTAGCTGAACTTTATGTGAAATGGATAGTTCGATTCCATGGGGTCCCAAAGAGTATAGTGAGTGACCGAGATCCATTATTCACGAGTGGATTTTGGAAAGTTTGCAAGATGCTTTGGGAACCGAGTTGTGCTTAAGTATGGCATATCATCCCGAAACTGATGGTCAGACCGAGATAGTCAATCGAGTTTTGGAAGATCTCCTGAGGGCTTGTGTGTTAGACTTCGGAGGATCATGGGAAGACCACCTACATCTAGTTGAGTTTGCATATAATAATAGCTACCAGTCTAGCATTGGGGTGGCACCATACGAGGCATTGTATGGGTGGCCATGCAGTTCTCCAGCTTGTTTGTTAGAAACTGGAGATAAGTTGGTGCTTGGGCTAGAGATGATAAGAGAGACCTTGGATTGTATCGAGATTGTTCGGCAACGAATGAAGGCAGCCCAGGATCGTCAGAAGAGTTACGCCGACAAGCGTCGTAAGGATTTAGAATTCGACGTGGGCGATATGGTTTTCGTGAAAGCTTCTCCGTTGAAGCACATGGTTAGATTTGGTAAGAAAGGAAAGTTAGCTCCAAGGTTTGTTGGACCATTTCCGATAGTCGAGCGAATTGAAAGCTCGCATATAGGTTGGAGTTACCTGAGAAGATGTTAGGTGTAAATAATGTGTTTCATGTGTCGTTTCTACGAAAATTCGTTCATGATTCAAATGTGGTGGTATCTCCAGAGCAGTACGAAGACCTCGAAGTAGAGATCGTAGTTTCAAGACCTCGTAAGCCGCTTCGGGTTATGGAGAATGACACGAAACAGCTTAGGAGGAAGATGGTAAAGCTAGTCAAGGTACAATGGAGTGATGATGGCGACGATTGTACGTGGGAGACGGAAGAGAGTATGAGAGCGACTCATCCAGAACTCTTCATCGGTAGGACCCTTTGATATCGTATCTTTGTTGTATCGTTGTATCTTGTTGTTGTTTGTTAGAATTTCGAGTGCTAGGATAAGGCTATGGATGCATGGCTTGGTTGTCGCTAGTTTGGATGATAGAATTGGTTTCTCATGGATGATAGGCATGCGGAATCGTTGTGATTACTTGTGCTTGTTTGGAATTTCGGGGACGAAATTCTTAAGGGAGGGAGAAAGTAACAGCCCACATTTTATGTATCGGAAGATCGTAAAATAATTTTATTTTATTCTCTGAGGGTTGGATCATTCTCATCTTATAATATGTTGCTTATGGGGATGCGAGACATGTCCATAATTTTTACCGATTTTGTTTGTGACCATTTTGCCCCTATCAGTCTTGTATAGGGCATAACTTTTAACTCATGTCGAATTAGAGGGTGAGACCTGTGCCGTGGAAAGGAATTAATGATTCTCTTTTCGTAGAGTGGTTACATGAAAGATTTGGCTTAGCGGTTTGGGAGAAATCGCTGTTTTAAAGTTTTTCAGTTGGCTGTTCAGATTTTGGAAGGCTAATGGGCTGATTTGGAGAAGGAACATTAGAGGGTTGGTGGAGACTATAAATAGGGGGTAAGGGATATGAGGAAAGGTTTGAATTTTCCATTCTCTTATGGAGAGGCTTTGATCTCCTTCTTCCTCTAACACCTTTCCACCATTAATAATCTAAATCTAAGGAGGGAAATCATAGGTCTACACCATTGGAGGCAAGATCTACATCAATTGGAGTGAGGATTCATCAAATCGAAGGGCTAGGAGCTATCTCTTCGCTATCCGGAATTCTATTTCTTCGATTTTGCTTTATTTTGGATAATTGGTGAGTGATTTACTTCTCTCACATGAATGCAATGAAGTATATGAGAATTTGTGCTTGTTTTTCATCAAATAGGAATGTTTCACCATAGATTCACACCATTATATGTCTAATTTCATATGAACACCATATGACCTAATTTAGCAAGATTAAATTTATAATTTCCATATGCTTTCATATGATTTTGCTTATAGACCCATCATTTTGGTTTTATTACGCGATTATCATGATTTAGAGCATTTTCTATGATTTAATCATGATAATGGTTATTTTGTTGTTATTGATGATTTGTTGGAGTTTTTGTGATTGATTTGATGTTTGGAATGAGTGGATTTCATCATCATTGTCGTTTGGCGAAGATTTGGTCGAAATCAGAGCCATTTTGGTCAGATCTGGAGTCATGTCGTTTTTGGCATGAGTCGGTCGTTTCTTCCTTGAGTCAAGGCGCGATAAAGCATATCGGATCCGACATAGTGTAGTAAATCGGATCCGACATAGCGAATCATGTCGCGAACGACATGGTATGTCATGTTGCAAACGACATGGTATGAACCAGGATAATGAACTATGTTGGGTCCGACATAGTGTAGTATATCGGATCCGACATGGTGAATCATGTCGCCAGCGACATGGTGTGTCATGTCGCGAATGACATTAGGTTGAATCGAGATAGTAAACTATGTTGGATCCGACATAGTGTAGTATATCGGATCCGACATAGTGAATCATGTTGCCAGCGACATGGTATGGCATGTCGCGGACGACATGGTACGAATCGGAATGATAAACTATGTTGGATCCGACATAGTTAGTATATCGGATCCAACATAGCGAATATGTCATGTCGCGAACGACATGGTATGAATCGAAGTGGTGAAATATGTTGAATCCGATATAGTAAGTCATGTCGTCAGCAACATGGTATGTCATGTCGCGAACGACGTGGTATGAACGACATAGTGAGTCATGTCGTGTTCTAGTTGAGGAGTCATGTCGTGATTCGACATGAGAAGTCATATCGTGCTTCACTTGAATGGACTATGGTGTGATGTAATACTTGGTTCATGGGTGATGATGACTTCAAAATGAATTCAACTGAGAATGTTGAAGTGATGTGAGGCATTCGTGTTGAAAAGCAACGAACGTGATGACAACTCAAAGGTTGTGAGTTAGTGGATAATGGTTGCTCGAGAAGGTTGCTTGAGCTATGAAGCGTCATTAGGTTGGATGACTAGGGATATGAAGGCCGAGAAGTCATCGTTGTCGTAAGTTCTAGCAGGCTTGAAGCAGGGGTACATCGAGTACCTTGGGTATCATTGAAAAGGCCTAGTTGTTAAGGTTGGACATTGTCAAGGTTGGACAAATAGAGTTTATGCTAGAACTGGGGTTGCCATTAGCCCTTGACATATGGCAAGGTTGATCGTCATACGATTAACGGTGGTTTCAAAGTAGGATTGGCGGTGATAGCCAGAGTCAGTCACGGATGATTGATTGTTCTATTATACTATCTCACGTAGACTATCCAAAGTCGAGGGAGATGTTCTTTGAGTGCTTAACTGATATTGGTTTAGACCTCTGGGGAGAGTACTTGGGGAATGTTAAACTCGATTAGGGTTGCCTATGTGAGACCAATGTAATCTTGATGCTATGAATGTTATCAATGGTTGCTTTGGTTTCCATGTATGAATTGTTATTCCTTTGAATGAATGTATTGTAAAGGCTATCACTGTCCGATGTGGGGAAGATAAGGTTGAGTTCTTCTCGGGTGCCGTGGGTAGATTAGTATGCTTATCTATCCTTTCTCATACACTTTATTGTTGAAGTTTGTTAGCTGTTTTATCGCTCACTAAGACTGTTGTCTGACTCAAGGTTTTATGTTTCCTCTTATTACCTTGGGCTGTTCATCCGAACGTTGGATGGGCAGACTAAGTAGTAGGTGACAGGTAGCTTTAGTGAGGACGACGATGCTGATCGATGGCTAGCAGGAGGCTCATGTACCAGTTTTACTGCTATCTAATAATTGGGTTTCCGCTGTTTTCTTTTAGGATTGATGTAGTGAGGCAACTTTGTATAAACATTATTTCCAAGTTCATTGATATTACTTCCGGGTTGTATGAAAGTTCAGTGTTTCTGCTTCACTATTACTACCTGTTGTATTATATTTTATCCTTGCGCTACGAGTTTACGACAGGTTCCGCTTCTATTTACCTACTTTGATGATCGTCCATAGCTGCCTTGCACATCTTTCAGAGCATTATTTCTCTTGTATAGTGCGGGGGTTATGGGCGGTCGTCACATTCTATGTATGTGATACTGTGATGACATTATTTTATCCCTATAGTAATAACGATATATTATTTCGAACAGTGAGAATAGGTTTTACTATTGGCTTAAAAGGTCCGAAATAGCGGGTCGTTACATAGCCGATATTTTAGTTTGTTGGAAGGCTGAGATGAAATGGTAAATTTATATATAATTATTATAATCCTCATAAATGTGTTATGCTAGTTATGGGAAACTTGATTTCCCGCGAAAGAATGTAAGTACAAAATAAAAGTAATTGTTATGTTTAACACCTCTAACTTCAATAAATACAATTTAAACCTTTTGTATGCACAAGCATCATGCACAATTCACCTTTCAGGAGTAGCATGGAAATAGACCATGGACAAAAAGGTAAAAACCAAACTCCAACTTCTTAAAATACGATAGGGTCCAAAAAAAGGGAATATTAAGAAAAATGATAAGTTGATAGGGTTTATGAAACTAGAAATAGCATAATAATTATAAAAATAAAAGTGGGAACATAGGCGGAGAAAGAAGGTAAAAGTTAAGGAAATTAAAGTGAAATAAAAATGAAAACAGGAATTGTAACACCCCACCTCCGTTAAGGTCACTCACAAAGGGAATGCCTTAACTTTGGTGAAGCATTATAAGTAAACAGAACAGAAACTTACAAGACAGACACATAAAATAGTACTTGAAAAAAAACTTTATAACTTTGTTACAGCAGAAAAAGAAATAATCTTTGGTTACATTCTTTCAAAATCATAGTACCAAAACTCAAGTACATAAATATCAGCCTTGTTCAAAAACCATCAGAGTACAAAACTTTAAAATCATAATCCCCACAGAAGATTCCATAAAAAAGGGCAAGCCATACTTTAAGTACTTCAAGCAGAAGAAATTCGGATCAAGCTGGAGTATTCCCTCCTTGAAAACCTTGGGGGGGAACGGAAGAAAAGAGGCAGAAACAACAAGGGTCAGACAAAAAGTCTGGCAAGTCCAGTGATTTTCAGCTATGAATAGATAATAATGTCATCGCATGCAAATAAAACTGGATGAGAGATAACAGTAACAGGAGTAGCTGATATACTTAGGTTAAACAGAAGAAACAGAATGATATAAGCTATTATTTTTCACTTCTCTGCACTAATACTTGTATAACAGGATTAGGTGTTACCCTAATGTTTAACAGAAACGGAAACAGAAATATCTTTACAGAAACAGAATGCTGGAAACAGGCCTTTACCACCCCAACAGAGACAGAAGGCACAGAAACAGGATACTAATAATGGGCCTTTACCACCTCAACTAATGGGCCTTTACCACACCAACAGAAATAGACGGTACAAAAACAAAATGCTAGAAATGGGCCTTTACCACCCCAATGGGCCTTTACCACCCCAACAAAAACAGACGGAACTAGGTGTACCCCTAATTCTACCCCAAGCGATCGGCTCCCTAATACATAAATACCCTTTGCCGGCCCCACAGAAGGACGTAACATTCCCAAATGTGGCAACATATAGACACAGATCTATTTATAGATGTCATGGTGTCTTACATCCCTAGAGCAGACCGGATCCATGCACGCACATGACCCGGTTGGAATGCGTCATCAACACCCCTTACCATTTTTAGAATGAACCTCTTATAATTAGTTCAGTAAGCGTGCCCGGACCGTACCTACTGTTGGGTCATAGTTTTGATACCAGAAAGAGTTACTGACTAATATGGGTCCCAGACAACAGATGACACTAGTAATTACCCCTCCTAACCTTGTGTCCCCGGACTAACAGATTTCAGATTTCAGATTATCTTGCTTACATATTTCAGACTAACAGGTTTTCAAATCAGACATACAGATTAATTGGTTTACAGATTAACAGATGTACAAAGTTCAGAATTAACTGGTCCTCAGATCAGACATACAGGTTAACAAGTTTTCAGACTAATGAATCAGATGTACAGATTAACAGACTTACTAATTGTTTCACCTAACATTGTATTGGGCCTACAGATTCACGAAATGGGTTTATTAGATTCATCAGTCCAGTTGATTTAACCCTATCCACCCAAAACGTTTTTAGGCATCATATTTATCTTAGTTTTGCATTAATTAATTATTAATGCACAGACCCCTCACGTTAGGTCAGTAGCTTGTGGCCGTTGGATGTACCGGGCGGTTCCGGGCAGACTTCTACCATAAGCCAGACCTAACCTCGTGTCTAGGCATCTTTTAGTTATGCCTACGACCTCTCACATTAGACTGACAGTTTGCAGCTACTGGTTAGGCCGGTTAGTTCTGGGCAGGTTTCTGCCGCAAACTGAGTCTAACCTCGTGTCTCAGTATTCTTATTATAGCTACAATATTTATTCACAGATTATGTCAAAAACAGACTAATTATGCCAATATCAGACTAATTGTGCCAATATCAGACTAATTGTACCAATTCAACAAATCACAGTATTCAGTTTCAACAGATTTATCAGATTAGGCAGTTAAAACATCTCTCTAAAGTTCCATTAACATATCTTGCTTAATTATAAATTAAGCCTATAAATCTACATGCCCAAATTACAGTCATAATTCACAACATACATATGCCCCCATATTTTAGTTAAATTTGCATAGCACAGAATATTCCCCAAAAACCCCAAAATCATGGTGCACAGTATAAACTATGCCAAATTATAGCCTTTTATTACCGCATATGTCAAATATCCAAAAATCCAAATTAGGCGTATTCACATTAATAGTTGTCTTTATTTTTAATATAGGTTTTCAGGCCTAAGTCACAAATCCTTTTTCTTCAAAGTCATAAATTGTCATATAAAATATGCCCCAAATCTAGATCTTAAATTCAACATGTATTATGTCCTCAAAATCGGATCTTGAATTATAATATGCATCTTTCAATATTTTTCCCAAATTTAGCATTTGTGCGTTCATCTCTTATGAGATTTGGCTCAGACTTGTGGTAGCCTAGCTATAAAAACAGAAAGGAAGAAAAGAGGGAAGAGATACAGAACAGTCACAATAAATTAGATAAATTCACAGAAAAACAGATCTGATAAACAAAAATAGGCATCATCTCAGATTCAGATTCATTATCATGCTAGGATCATAATTAAATTTCATATCGGAAAATAACTGTACTTGCCTTGATTGAATTCTAAAAGAAAAAGGTGTTGTAGCTGTTCTCTTTTAATCCTATTCAGAATTGGAAGAAGAAGAAGAAGCACAAGTCCTAGCTTAGGTTTCAGCAGAGTAGCGACGCTATTGATTTATTTTAATTAGGATAGAGGCAGAGTGTAGACACCATGAAGTTGTGTGGAGAGAAAACATTAGTTCTAGGGGTGTTTTTAAAGTGGAGAAGCCAAGGAATCAAGTGCAGAAAACAGTACAGGTGCAGAAATTTGTATCTGGCCCAAAACGTGCCGACCAGGTCGACCTGCCTGGGGAGGTCGACCCCCAGGTCGACCCTATGGTCAACCTGTATACCTAGGTCGACCACCTGGTTGACTTGGGTCCTAGGCGGGAATTTTCCCGCCCAGTCCGGGTGTCTGTTTTGAATTTGAATTTGAATCTCAGGCCGGTTTTTATTGAAACTTCTGAAGGCCATATCTTCTTCATACGAAGTCCGATTTACGCAAACTTAGACTCCATTCCAAGCAGAAATTAGAGACGAACGCAATGGCGTAACCCATTTCCCTTAATTCTTCTGTTACAATTTAATTATTCTCAGATTTGTTACTCTTATACTCATAGAAAATACGGGGTGTTACATTCTCGCCTCCATAATGGATTTCGTCCCGAAATCTTCAAGTTAAGAAGAATGTGCCCTACCATCCAATCACCCATCTACTCAATCAACATCCACAAGCATCCATTGTCCTTAGAAACTTCTAATGTAGTATGAACATATGCAAAAAGTGTGTATATGTTCATTATCTAATGCAAAGATCAGGCTCTCCACTGATTCAATTGACCTCCTTAATGCGAATTATGTCAGTGCCAAGAACCCAACATGTATGCCATTTTCCTATTTGATACATATCATTTCTATATGAGTGCACAACCATTCATTCATATGCAACATACATATGCTGAGTCAACCATTTTGCATCCATAAAAATTTGAAGAAGAAAAATGCACACACATCCATATGCAGTATGAGAGTGTTTTGAGCCGATCTAGTGCCTAGTGTGTGTATATGCATCCACTTGCAACCACTTGCAACCATCAAACATAGCATGTCTCAAACACATGTTTACACCCATTAGTTTCTACCTAAAGTTCGAAGACTCAATCGATAGGAGCAAGGTATAATTAAAACAAAAGTTCTGTTCCCATTTGACATCGGTTAAGAGAATAGTTCCCCAAGTACCAACCCCGAAGACCGAAATCAACATCAGATTGATACTCAGAGAATTACTCCCATTAAACAATGCCAAAACTAGAAATCCACTTCATGCTTCGAGTAAAATCCTCTATTCTTTTCAGAAATATTCAGATACTTACAGACTATTGGTACAGATCAGATTATCAAATGATTTTTAGAAAATTAAGCGTTGATAAAACCCAGAATATATGCGTCATAGTCACTTAACGCCTAACACAGATACCCTAACTTATCACAAACAGATAAGTCATAACCATTACGGGGTTTGAGACTATAGCGGGATCATAAACATGACTAGTATTAAAGTGCAGAGTCTCCATTACAGGATCAAAATACCAGAATCAAAAATAGTTTCAACTCAAAAATCAGACAAGGAAATTAAACCTTCTACAGAAATTTTTCCCTATCACTATCCTATCCACTAGCCTCGAGAGCATTCGCTTGTCCTCCAGAAGTAGGTCCTGTCCTCTGCCCTTGCCCCCGTTTCTTTGGGCAGTCCCCAGTGAAGTGTCCCATTTCGCCACAGTTGAAGCAAGAGCCCTTCCTCTTTCTGCAATCCTTGTTCAGATGGGTCAAGCTTCCACAAGTAAAGCAATTTTTCTCCTTCTTATCTTCAGACTTTTCATCCTTCTTGTTTTGCTGTTGCTGTTGTGGTTTCTTTTGATCCCCTTTCTTCTCCAGTGCCTTATTAGCATTGGTTCCTTTCTCCTCTTCATGCATAAGCGCCATGTCAATCAATTTCTCTAAGGTAGCCCCCATAGGAATGTGGGCCATAGCTAACCCATGTAGCGGCTCATTCAAACCTTTAGCGAATCTCAGGGCCTTCTTCTCAGGTGTGTTCACCAAGTCTAAGCCAAATCTTGCCAATTGATTGAATTTGTTGACGTACTCCTTCATTGTCAGATTCTCTTGCTTTAACGCCAAGAACCTTTCCATGTATAAGTTCTCTTCGGCTCGTGAGAGAAATTTCGCCTCGAACCTACGCCTGAAATCCGCCCAAGTCTCCACTGCTCGTTCTCCATTCGTGACCTCCCACCAGAATGAGGCTTCGTCCTTAAGTAGCCACACGGCCAACTGTATCTTCTGCCTAACGTCCAATTCGAAGATAACGAACAAATCCTCTATTTCCTTAAGCTTGTTTCCTGCTTCTACGAATGGTTCTGTTCCATTAAAGTTATATCCACCCATGGCTCGGAAGTCTCTACATATCTTCGGGAAAGTATTCACGCGCGGAGGTAGAGGAGGAGGAACCGCTGCAGATGGGGGATGAGGGACGTTTGCTGGGCCTGCATCGTTAGTCCTAGCTTCTAGGTACCTTCTGAACCAGCTAGGTACCGGTACGCCCTCTGGAAGGTTAAGATCCCCAGACATACTGAAACGAAAGAAAAAGGGGTTTAAAAATGGAGAAAAGATAGATCTATGGCTTTTGAGAATTATGTTTTTCAATATAAACTCTACTTTTTGAAAATACTTCCTTTAAAAACCTTTTTGAAAATAATTTTCAAAAACCTTTTATTAAATCTGGTAACCTTCAGCTTTGATACCAAGTGTAACACCCCACCTCCGTTAAGGTCACTCACAAAGGGAATGCCTTAACTTTGGTGAAGTATTATAAGTAAACATAACAGAAATTTACAAGACAGATACATAAAATAGTACTTGAAAAAAAACTTTATAACTTTATTACAGCAGACACAGAAATAATCTTTGGTTGCATTCTTTCAAAATCACAGTACCAAAATTCAGCTACATAAATATCAGCCTTTGTTCAAAAACCATCAGAGTACAAAACTTTAAAATCATAATCCCCACAGAAGATGCCATAAAAAAGGGCAAGCCATACTTTAAGTACTTCAAGCAGAATAAATCCGGATCAAGCTAGAGTATTCCCTCCTTAAAAACCTTGGGGGGGGGGGGGGGGGAACGGAAGAAAAGAGGCAGAAACAACAAGGGTCAGACAAAAAGTCTGGCAAGTCCAGTGATTTTCAGCTATGAACAGATAATAATGTCATGGCATACAAAAAAACTGGATGAGAGATAACAGTAACAGGAGTAGCAGATATACTTAGGTTAAACAGAAAAAACAGGATGATACAAGCTATTATTTTCACTTCTCTGCACTAATACTTGTATAACAGGATTAGGTGTTACCCGAATGTCTAAACAGAAACGGAAACAGAAATATCTTTACAGAAACAGAATGCTCGAAATGGGCCTTTACCACCCCAATAGAGACAGAAGGTACAGAAACAGGATAGTAAGAATAAGCCTTTACCACCCCAACTAATGGGCCTTTACCACCCCAACAGAAACAGACGGTACAAAAACAGAATGCTAGAAATGGGCCTTTACCACCCCAATGGGCCTTCACCACCCCAACAAAAACAGGCAGAACTAGGTGTACCCCTAATTATACCCCAACCGATCGGCTCTCTAATACATTAATACCCTATGCCGGCCCCACTGAAGGACGTATCATTCCCAAATGTGGCAACCTATAGACACAGACCTATTTACAGATGTCATGGTGTCTTACATCCCCAGAGCAGATCGGATCCATGCACGCACAAGACCTGGTTGGAATGCTCCATCAACAACCCTCACCATTAACCTCTTATAATTAGTTCAGTAAGCGTGCCCGAACCCTACCTACTGTTGGGTCATAGTTTTGAAACCAGAAAGGGTTACTGACTAATATGGGTCCCACACGATCGATGACATAAGTAATTACCCCTCCTAACCTTGTGTCCTCGGACTAACAGATTTCAGATTTAAGATAATCTTGCTTACAGATTTCAGACTAACAAGTTTTCAGATCAGACATATAGATTAATTGGTTTACAGATTAATAAATGTACAAAGTTCAGAATTAACTGGTCCTCAGATCAGACATACAGGTTAACAAGTTTACAGACTAATGGATCAGATGTATAGATTAACAGACTTACAGATTGTTTTACCTAACATTGTATTGGGCCTACAGATTCACAAAATGTGTTTATTAGATTCATCAGTCCAGTTGATTTAACCCTATCTACCCAACACGTTTTTAGGCCTCATATTTATCTTAGTTTGCATTAATTAATTATTAATGCACAGACCCCTCACGTTAGGTCAGTAACTTGTGGCCGCTGGATGTGCCGGGTGGTTCCGGGAAGACTTCCGCCACAAGCCAGACCTAACCTCGTGTCTAGGCATCTTTTAGTTATGCCTACGGCCTCTCAGATTAGACTGACAGTTTGCGGCTACTGGTTAGGCCGGTTGGTTCCGGGAAGGTTTCTGCCGCAAACTGAGTCTAACCTCGTGTCTCAGCATTCTTATTATAGCTATAATATTTATTCACAAATTATGTCAACAACAGACTAATTATGCCAATATCAGACTAATTGTGCCAATATCAGACTAATTGTACTAATTCAACAAATTACAGTATTCAGTTTCAACAGATTTAGCAGATTAGGCAGTTAAAACATCTCTCTAAAGTTCCATTAACATATCTTGCTTAATTATATATTAAGCTTATAAATCTACATGCCCAAATTATGATCATAATTCACAATATACATATTCCCCAATATTTTAGTTAAATTTGCATAGTATAGAATATTCCCCAAAAACCCCAAAATCATGGTGCATAATATAAACTATGCCGAATTATAGCCTTTTATTACTGAATATGTCAAATATCCAAAAATCCAAATTAGGCGTATTCACGTTAATAGTTGTCTCTATTTTTAATATAGGTTTTCAGGCCTAAGTCACAAATCCTTTTTCTTCCAAGTCATAAATTGTCATATAAAATATGCCCCAAATCTAGATCTTAAATTCAACATGTATTATGTCCTCAAAATCGGATCTTGAATTATAACATGCATCTTTCAATATTTTTCCCAAATTTAGAATTTGTGCATTCATCTCTTATGAGATTTGGCTCAGGCTCGTGGTAGCCTGGCTATAAAAACAGAAAGGAAGAAAAGAGGGAAGAGATACAGAACAGTCACAATAAATTAGATAAATTCACAGAAAAATAAATCTGATAAACAAAAATAGGCATCATCTCAGATTCAGATTCATTATCATGCTAGGATCATAATTAAATTTCATGTCGGAAAATAACTGTACTTGCTTTGATTGGATTCTAAAAGAAAAAGGTGTTGTAGCTATTCTCTTTTAATCCTATTCAGAATTGAAAGAAGAAGAAGAAGCACAAGTCCTAGCTTAGGTTTCAGTAGAGTAGCGACGCCATTGATTTATTTTAATTAGGATAGAGGCAGAGTGTAGACGCCATGAAGTTGTGTGGAGAGAAAACATTAGGTCTAGGGGTGTTTTTATAGTGTATAAGCCAAGGAATCAAGTGCAGAAAATAGTCCAGGTGCAAAAAATCGTATCTGGCCCAAAACAGGTCGACCAGGTCGACCTGCCTGGGGAGGTCGACCCCCAGGTTGAACCTATGGTCGACCTGCATACCTAGGTCGACCCCCGGATCGACCCCTGGTCGACCTGGGTCCTGGGTGGGAATTTTCCCGTCCAGCCCGGGTGTCTGTTTTGAATTCGAATTTGAATCTGTTTTGAATTTCGGGCTGGTTTTTATTGAAACTTCTGAAGGCCATATCTTCTTCATACGAAATCCTATTTACGCAAACTTGGACTCTATCCCAAGTAGAATTTCGAGACGAACGCAATGGCGTAACCCGTTTCCCTTAATTCTTCTGTTACAATTTAATTATTCTCAGATTTGTTACTCTTATGCTGACAGAAAATACGGGGTGTTACAGGAATTGTATCGCTAATCGAAGAAAATGATAATGAAAAATGAAATTGAATAAAAAGGATAGATAAGCGCATAAGAAAGGAAATTACAAAGGATAACAAAAGAACAAACTAAAAATATGGCCTCGTATATGCGTTTAACAACGGATTTGGATAAATTTGCAATGTAGGCAAATTGTTTTTTGATAGTTACGTATAATTTAGGATAATGGGTAGCTCGTCCCAAAGACAATATAGCAATTATCATCGAAGCAGAAAATAAGAGGTTAAATACGAGTATTGTGAAGTCCATCCTAATATGTTCGTAGACAATGTCATTTTAGGAAATAAGTGACCGAATTTAGGTGGCATGTGCTTGGATATATTTGCAATGCGAGCACCAAAGCAGGAAATAAGAGATCTCATGTAGTCACATGAGGAGGAATTCACTAGTATGGTCCTTTGATATAGCCCGGCAAAAGTGTGGTTTATTAGAGGTAAGTTGTATCAATGGGGTATTTCGTTGATTGCTCAAAGAAATATAAAGGGTCAATAAATGACTTGATAATTATGCGACGGTGGAGGCGCACGGCTCGAGTTCCATAAGGGATAGGAACCACATGATTATTGGGCATCGTTGGTACAA
This sequence comes from Allium sativum, assembly GCA_030737875.1. Lineage (NCBI taxonomy): Eukaryota > Viridiplantae > Streptophyta > Magnoliopsida > Asparagales > Amaryllidaceae > Allium > Allium sativum. The sequence continues at coordinate 48,971,005 of CM060912.1, read as the reverse complement.
ACGAAAGTAGGGAATGATATAGGTTATGCCTCTTTGGGAATGACGATCTATCACTATCGAGATGCTAGATATGGCGTGATACGCACCGCAACTTGATTTATTTAGGTTGTTTGCTTAGGGCAATGCCAGCAGCTCGTGACATGTGATTTCTTCCAAACTTGAAAAGGGATGGCTTAGCGATGTCAATCCGCATTAGGAAAGACTTGTGTCAGAGTAATTCCCCCATTAACGGGTTTAGATTATTTATGATATGGTGATGGCATGCACAGTCATGAGAAGAGTGTACTTTATTGTACTCATAACATGTTATGATATCGCGACATCGAAAGATGGTAAATACGAGATAGGTGATAACGAAAGGTGTTAGTGGATAGTATATTGGTCCAAGGTGAGGCAAGGGATGATTGTGTACATGTATGCTCATATACAAGGTCAAATAAAACTAAGAAGTAAATAAGTGTTGTACATGTATAGTGATGGATTCTAATCTAGTTAAATAATACCCAGTCACAAAAAATAATTATTTCGACCCCATCCTAAGAACAACCCACAAGCGCAACAGAAAATAGGTATAATTATTTCGGAAGGATTAGAGCTATTTGAGACAATTGGTATGAAAGTGCCAATATTATGGTAAGTAATTATTTATTATTATAGTTAAACTATTTCCCTGTGAGTTTTTACTTAAACTCGAATGAATATCTTTGTTTCTTTCCCGAATACCAAACAAAAGATTCGTATTTCAACAGACTTGGTTTTAATTTTTTGCCAAAATCAGATCCTCTAAGGTGTAGGTTGTTACACCACAGTCAGTTTCACCATCTTTCCCCTTTTTGGAACCAACAAAAAAATGTTTATAGTTAGATAATTGTACAAAAGTTACAAATTGTTATTTATATGTTATACCATAACATCTATTTTGAGCTTCAAACTATTCTTTACTATGTTAATCTTAGTTATGTCACACAACTAAATAAAAGGAATTCAGATTATACTTAGACAACTTAATTGAAACGAAATTGATCAGATTTGTATAACCTGGGAAACAAAAAAATTAAAGAAAGATCGGCTAAAGAGAAATTGAATGGAGAAATTCTTATTTTGTCTTATTTGAATAGTTGTGGAGGAGAAGTTGAGTTATTCATTTAAAATAATAGAGAAGATTATAAATATGTAGGTGTAGGTGGGCTAGTGAAGAGAATAGGTGGATGAAAGGGTATATGAGTGAAACAAGAGTGTAGATAAGCGTAAATGGCAACAACTAATAGAAGAAATTGGGGATTATTGAAGATTAAAATGCAGGATTTCCTACGTCCTATTGATCTTCCCTATGACTGATAACAAAATGCAACCTAAGGGTTGTAGCAAAAGAAAAATCAGAAACTGCACATAACAAAGTTGTGGCATCTGATCGTTATTTTTTGTAGAATATCATATTTCATATCATTGCTAAGGAGACATTGCTCTTTGCTATTTGGAAGACGTTGGAGGGAATCTACAACCAATTGGAGAGCATCTTAATGATTTAGAGTAAACTATGAATCAATTTTCAACCATAATTTATTATCCCGATAATGAGACATAAGCATTGTATTGATAAGTTCTTTATCAAAAAACTTAGAAAAATCGGGTTTGCATTAGCAATTGGGGTGGAGTTATTTCAATAGTTTGCTCGTTAGTAGCTAACCTACTTAAAAGGTGATGGAGATGGTTAGCTTAATGGAAGGAAATGATAAGGAAGAACTTGAAAATTAAACCATGGTCGATGAGGTAGTCTTGCAAGAAAAATGATAACCATACATATATGGAAAGACAATTAAATAAATCAAAAACAAAAAGGAGTATCATCTACTATTACTGTGAAAGACTAGTTCGCTATTGAAAAATTCCCACAATTCAATGAATGATAAAGAAAGGTAGTAGATATTAGAAGAAGGCTCAAAAACACATAAGAATAATAAAGATGCTAGGGTGATTTTTATGGTGCAGTTTTATGACAAGGTCTTAAAAAAGACAACGTACATTATTAGCTTGATTCTGATGTATGTTCTCATATATGTGAACAAAAAGGAAATGCTTATTTATTACAAAGAGCATAATAATGATGCTTGGAATCCACATATGAAGACTTGCATGTCAATAGCGTAGGCTCAGTTTGGCTGAAGATATATGATGAAAGATGGTGAAACTTTATTAGAATGAGGGTTTCAGTTGCACTGAGATAATATATACTTTGTATATTATAGAGAGCTAAAACATGCTTACCCACTTTTATTTTATTTACTGTTATGTAATAATGGGCTTTGCCTAATTGTCATTTGTACAATTATAAATAGGCTTTGCCTATCTGTTTGTTATCATCTATTCGGTAATAAAATCATTTTTACAACTTCTTTATTCTGCTATTCTCTACAATACAATTCTTCCATTAATTCAAAGATCATCAGATGGAATCAATTCTAAATTCAAACTTGGTATCAGAGCACTCAAGCTTTACAACATCATCACTGGGTGATAAAGTTTTCAACTCATCAAAGAAGCATCATCTTTTGGGTTCCTCTAATCAGTTTTACCCATTATATCAGAGTTGTTGAATCTAAATACACAACTCTGTGCCTTGCCATAACTTCTGATCATGCTACATCAGAATTCCGTGCCGCACCGTAATTACTGATCAGGCTGCATCAGAATTCTGTGCCTTGTTGTAACCACTAATCAAGCTGCATCAGAATTGTATACTAGAGTTCTGATATTTAGTGAAATTTAGAAAATCAAAGAAGCTGAAAAGAAGATCAAGAAAGTGCCATAACTTGCATCTCATCAGTTGAGCCAACATCATTTGAGAAGAGTTTGCACAATCAAGCATCAAGGACTTACCTACCTACTCCAAAAAATGAAATTCCAATATCTCACCATATTTTCTGATCGTCTTCCCTCAGATTTTGATCATCATTCGCTCTTCAGATCAGATCAAGAACTCATTTGTATTATCCAGACATAGCTGGTGAAACTGAATCATCAACTACAGGAAACACAGGTACATCAAGTCAGCAAACTGAAGTAGGTATTGAGCACTTAGTAAAAACAGTAGTAAGTCCACAAAGTCAACTTATTACTGTAAAATTCGAAGAAAACAATTATCTTCCATGGAGGCTGCAGGTAGAGACAGCTATCCAAGGCTATGGCCTTAAAGGTTCCATCGATGGCACTCTTTCAGTACCACCCAAATTCATAACAGATAAAGACAACAAGATCATTAGCAATGAATAATTTAACAGATTCAATAGGCAAGAAAGACTAATAAGCTCATGGTTGTTGTCTTCTATTCGCCCATGGCTACTATCTAAGGTTGTTGGGTATAAGAGTGCAAATGACATTTGATCAACAATAGAAAGAAATTTCAATTCTCAATCTGCAGCAAAAGTAATGTATTACATAAAGCAATTGCAGAACATGAACAAAGGTGAACTACCCATGAGAGAATATTTAGGGGAAATTAAAACTATGTGTGATACATTAGAAGCAGTAGGTCAAAAAATGGGAGAATTTGAACAAATTCTCACAATCGTGAATGGACTTAATGAGGAGTATGAAGCTGTTATAATGGTTAATCATCTCAAAAAGTCATGTGTTCAGTGGAAGACACCCATGATATACTTTTTGCACATGAAGCAAGAATAGAAACAAGGAAAACACAAGAAATTGATCTGTCTATAAACTATGATACAACTAATAGAAATAAAGGGCAGTACAGTAGAGGTGAACAACCAAATCAGAGAGGAAACTACTCCAACAGATGAAGAGGTAGAGGCAGATACAAAGACAATGCTAATTGACCTAAGTGTTAGAATTTTGAGAGAATAGGCCATACAACAATAAAATGCTACTTCATATTCAATCAAATAACACAATAGGTCAATGTTCAGGAGGTTAAAGAAACCCAAATGCAAATGTGGCACAAGTCAACACTGATACAAACATGCAAAATGATGGAAACAATAGAAATGCTAAGCAGAATAATGTAGCAAGTCAAGAAAATATCCAAGATGAAAGCTGGTATCCAGACTCAGGAGCAACAAATCACATTATAAATAATCTAGACAGCCTGAATTTGGGAAATAGAGACTACAGAGGTAAACAAAGTGTGTGCATGGGTAATGGTAAGTCCATACCCATTACTCATAAAGGTAAGGGTACAATCGGTGGTAAAAGAACTCTTCTCTTAAATAATTTACTTAGAGTACTCAAAATTAAGTAAACCTTATGAGTGTGTCATAATTTGCCCATGACAACAAGGTATACTTTGAATTATATTACTATTTAGTTAAAGACATGCTCACTAAAGATGTTTTACTGCAGGGTAAGGAAGAAAATGGATTGTCTCAGTCATGTGGCATGCAAAAGAAAGCAATACAACCCTGTAGTAAATAATATAGAAAGAAACTTTGAAGTGTTTGATGTATGGCATAAAAAACTTGTACATCCAAGCATTAGCATTGTAAAGCATATTTTAATCATTGCAACATCTCTTGTTCTGGTATCCCTAATTCTTATATATGCACTTATTGTCAAATGGGAAAAAGCCATAAGTTGGCATTTCCTAATTCTACTCCGGTTTTATTCTAAGCCATTAGAAATGATTGCTACTGACTTATGGGGACCAGCTCCAATCACTACAAGAAAAATCGCATATAGCAGCGGCAGTATCCGCTTCTAATCCGTCGCTAAATAGGCCTTAGCGATGGATTTCCTACATAATGCTGTGGTCAGTAAAAACCATGACATTATCTATGTCAGATTTTTGCGATGGAATATATCATGATTTTTCCGACAGTTTTCCGTCATTTACTAATTATATAATAAAAATATAATTTTATTTACTAATTTAATTTAAATTATTTACCGACTACTTACCGACGGATAAGTAATTTATAATAAATTATTATTTACAAACGGCATTGGTAAACCCTTGCTAATTAGCAAGGGATTTACGACAGAATATATTTTATTTAAAATATTTTTTGTATGTACTTTGTTGGTAATCCTTTGCAATTTAGTTTTCCATGTTTGTATTATGGCTTCCTTTTTGCAGGTAATTTTTTGCCATTTCCCTTCTGATCTACCAATATATGTATGTACATATATATATCAAACTAATATCATTCAACTGTGAACGCTCAAATAAATAACATATAAAGAAAACCTAGATCTACAAAAAAAAAAACATCCATAATCTTTTTTTTTTCAATGGTTGCAACAATACAACATTGCATTTCCTGTTGGCTATCACCAAATTGACTCGAGTTATCAAAATTAACTACAAATTTCTATCCAACTATATAAAAGGAACTAAAAAACAGAGAAAACAAAGGAAAAAAGGAGAAAAACTTCACAGCTGCAATGCAAACTCCGGCGTTTCTTGATTCATTTCTTATGGCTCTTGACCCAACTCTGACGAAATAAAAGGTGGAACTTTCACCATAAAATCTGTAAGATTATTTGTTGCCCAAAATTGTGATTTGCGTATCACCAATTTCAACACTCCACCTTGATACCAAATCACAACATCTTCTCCACTCAAACAATAGCCCCTTAGCTCTCACTTACAACCTCTTCTTTCTCAGTTAACACCGTCTCAATTTTAACGGCTACAAGATAAAACCATCATGTCTTCTCTTCAAGTCCCGGCTCAATCACACCTTCTTGATTTCATCAGGCCACAAGATTACCTAATTGAATTCCAGGCTCAATCGCACCTCCTCTTTATCGATATACGCCAACCACTTGATCCCTCTTCATCTACATGGATCCCTCGAGAATTATCAACGCGAAAACAACAATCGAGAACATGATCCTCAACGGATCCTCAGCAGTGATCAAATGGTTCTTCATTCCAAATTCTCAAAATCTCCTACTCCACAATAGCCATCCATGAAAGCAACATCATCTCCGACATCTACAATCTTCAATCCAAAATCACTCCAAGCTATGCGATGAACTAAGCTCCGATACCAAACTGTTATGCAAAAATTGCTCTGATACCAATCTGTTGGGTTTTGTGCGGAGCAGAAGTTTGACAAAACGCCAATAAAAATACGATCTTTATCACCCAATCACTTGAAGATGAATGTGATTGAAAAAATAAACAACACCACAAAAATATTGGAAATATGATCACATGATATTCTATCCAACCACCCTCTTTATTGATTCACTAATAAAAAATTATTTACAATCGATCTCAACTATCATTACAAACAATTACAACTTGAACCAATAACCTTATTAAGAAATAGGTAGAGAATATCTAATGACTAAATAATTTGAAGCAAAACACTCAACTTAAAATAGCTAGAATGGTCACTCTTGGTGGCTCTCAGCCACCACTCTTGGTGGCTCTCACCCACACCTAATGAAGATGTTAGATAGCCCTTTTACAGAGTGAATTGCTTCATGCCCATGTAAACTTGGCTCCCAAATTATTTTCATACATGTTAAAAAACTATTTGGATAAGCACCAAATATCCTTGCATTAAATGTCCACAAATATAGCAATAAATCTCTCCATAAAATCTAGCAACAAATCTCTCCACAATATCTAGCACCAAATCTCTCCATAAGATCTAGCAACAAATCTCTCCATAAAATATGTAAGATTATTTGTTTCCCAAAATTGTGATTTGCGTATCACCAATTTCAACAGCCACTGCTGCTCGAAACTCGATATTGAATTACTGCCTTTATCGTCCATTAAACTAGTCCAAGGCCTCATTTGAAAACCATTTTGGTTTCTACAAGGCTGCATGAGACCAGACAATAAATTGGTAGCAGCCTGGTCCTATATAGTTAGTCATGACATATAAAACTTGAAACCTCAAGCTGACGAAACAAAAATTATATCATAACTATGTATATGACTTACCAATGCATTTACTTGCATAAGTATATAGAATAATTTCTTAAAAGGCATTTAAGATCACATTATTCATCATGGATATGACATAGATTAACTCTTGAAGGATCTTCCAGTTTGACCATGAATGCATTATTGGTTGAACCATCTGCATTACTATCACTCAAATTAGAATTATGGACAAACCTTAAAAAAATTTACATGGTGATAACATGTAACCAAACATACTCTTGTATAAAATATGATGTTAGTTGTGTAGTGATTACTGAAGTCAAAAATGCAGAAAAAGTGTATGTTTTGAAAGACCTTGCTATAACCCAAATACAAGTCATGCTGTTTGACAATTGACAGGAGGTGTGTGCATATTTTATTACAAAAAACAAGTCTTGCTGGTTAACCCAAATACAAGTCTTACTATAACCCAACATACCCTTGTATAAATTACTCACCTGTTATATTTTATTACAAAAAACAAAGCTGCACACGAAATATAACATGAAGTAAAGTGAATAAAAACAAATAATCGGCTAGTCATTTGTTAGCATACACACTGGCCCACCATGTACATAAATTTACAAAATCCATTTAACATTTTTTTTATAATTTCATTCCTTTTCTACATGTATGTATATAGGAAATTAAAAAACTGACCAATTCCGTTACTATATCTGTCGTTTAACATTTTATTTGGTGTTTGGGAGAAGAAAAATGTTTTGAAGTAGACAGTCGAAGACAACCGAACAGTAAATGCTTTATTTTGGCACTGATCCCATCGTTGTAATTATCGCTTAATCAATTGTATCACACATAATTGGCATACTATGCATTGATACAGATATGGATAGCGATTGCATGTTTTATTTATTATATCATATGTGGTTTCTAGTGTTATTTAAATTGAATTGAGTAATTGATATTAAAAAGTTATGTTTAACAGGGGGCAGTAATGGGAAAAAATGTTAAATAAATGATACATATAATAATTCTTAAAAAAGGTATGGGTGCATGACGCACATAATGATACATAGAATAGCGCTTCTTTTACTATTAGGTAGCAATCACATAATGAAGTCTAAAATTCAGACACTATTACATAGCACGTCCACAGCTCTACTACTTATGATATAAGACAACCACAAGAGTTGAAACACCAAATATAATTCAAGTAATTCAACCAACACACCAAATAAAAATACAAAAAATGTTTCTTGTCTTATGGATGTGAACTGATTATAGAAATTTAACATAACCACCCAAATATTAATTTTCTTTTAGTCTCCAAACTAACAAAATATTATATGTAGGATATCTTATCTTTTTATTCCCTTAAATTAGTACAAAATGTGAAAGAAAATAATAATAATAATGCTTCAATGATGAAGAAAAGGAAATGCTAACCAGGAAGAGCAATGAAAGCATCTGAACTTTTGGCCATTTCTGCTTTCCTTTCGTGCATGTCCGCGACTATCTTCACTTCCCCTATGCCATTTCCAGAAATCTGCTCATATTCATGGTGCATTGTTAATTTTTATGTATATCGGTATTCTCCAATATATGTATATATTATTGAAACCGAAGCTCTATAACCAATGTTGTGAAGGTTTCAATTATTATAATTCCTACTGCATACACTATTTTGCATGTTGTATAAAAACATATCATACCTACTCGCTTATTTTTATGCACATTTTTTCCAATTAAGAACTTTATTCTCAACTTTTTTCCTTTCAAATTATCTGCTTACGTCCTTACTCAACTTTTGTTTGACCACACATGTACAGACCTGATACCAAAATTTATCAACTCATTGCACACGACTTCTACATCAATCTGTTCCTTCTACCTTTCCTTTGATTACAAACTGCAATCAAAATTTATCAACAGAGCATTTGGTATAAAGGGTCGCTTACCTCTGAAAAGCACGAATTGCGCTGAATCAATTCTACAGTCTGTATATCGGAGATAAATTGTTGCGCCTTTGAATCATTTCACATAGCACTTTGTATGGGTGGTGCAAAATTCATTGTTGGAGAGACTCATGCAGCCATTGTCACTTCGGACGTCCACTTGGATAATCATCCTCCTGTCAAATGAGAACATGAAGTTCAGTGGTGAGCCACATTGATATTGAAGGGGTCAAGTGACCCCCCCCCCCCGATTAGTTCAAATATCCCACTGGATTTGATTTCTCTATCCATGCCATTTGTACAAGAAAATGTGACGACATGATATAGAATATGTTGTATGAAATCTCCATTATTACATATATATTTATGCAAACATGGCGACATGTTCATGTACAAGTGAAGCAAAATGGCAAAAGCTTTCCAGTAAATAGAAATGAAGCATCCAAAAAAGTTGCTTCTCTCATGAAATCCAGACTATTTTTGTACACTATCTATATTAACATCCACAAGAATTTCAATAATAAGAATTATGCACAAACAAAAGATAGACTTTTCGTTTCATCATCCTTCTCGTCCATCAATTTATTGTTCCTGTGAGTCAAAATCGGTAAGATCTCTTCAAATACTTATTAAATGCATGTCATGAGGTATAGTAAAACTGTAGTGCCATTGTTCCTTTTCACTTATCAATCCTAGTGAACATCGTTATCTACACTACTTGAATAAAAATACAACATGGTAGTCCCAAATCATATATCCATGCTTTATTCAATGCTCCTTCTACATCCAAATTTGCAAAGCACCAATATAATTATAGAAATGTACCAATGAGTTGACAAACTAAACTGCTCATTTTCACGGTAGCTTTTCCATTAAGAAATGGAGAGTTAGCTATTTGATCCTATATATTATCCTTAAATAGTTAAAAACAACGTAGCATAGACGAGTACGATTAGATTTCAAATGAGCATTTCAATAAACAAATGAACTAGATATCTACCTTCTATATCATTTCGCATTTGCAATGAAAATATAGAACCTAATAACTGAAAAATGAAAGGACGCATCTTTGGATTTGTGGATATAAATGAGGGAGTAAATATACAAAATGGCAAAGTCACCAAAATAAAAATATGAATAACACAAACGAACGGTAGAGTACAAAATCAAAAGATCTCTTTAATTTAAACAATAATGAACTAAATATATGGAGAGAAAAAAGGAATCCCAAAAGGAATAAGGAGCAAGCACAAATCCAAGAGCATAATCCAGTTTATAGATGAAGAATCAATGTTTGATTAATAGTCCACTTAATACAGAAAGTCCAATCTTTTGTTTCAAAATATATACACAACGAACATAATCACTTAAATGCAAGCATCACCTGACAACAAAAAGAAGGTCGTCCTTCAACTCCGATAGCAATTTCAGGCCACCATGTGCCAGTGACCACAAGTGCGACGTTAGTGACCAGGTGGTGGATTTTTCGTCATTGATACCTACCCACTTCTCTGATAGTATTTCACGATGAATTTTACCCATCGGAGGCAAAGACGATCTCAGTCGTTGTTCTAAATCTAGGCGATAATTTAGTTCCTAATCTGATTTAGGGATCTAGGTAAATTTGATTATAATGTGAACAGAGAATTTCGTCCTACAAACTAACAAATCAGAGGAGACTACGTAGATCAGTAACTTAGACCGTTGACTTTGATTCAATTGGATGGTCGGATGTTGATCTAAAGAATTGGGTAGGATTGCTTCTTATACATCAGAACTGTTGTCGTAGTAAAAAGGCTTAGTAAATTCCTCATACGCCCCGCTTTTTATTAACAAAAGCATACGGAATTTTCTGTGCAACTTTTTTTTTAACAAATTTCCTACCCTCTTCTGCGATTCATATCATGTCATAGAAACGACATAGAAAATTTTGTAAATAAAATTGAAGTATTTTCTATTAATGCGAGGGTGGAGCCAAATTTCGAGGTGGAGGCAATTTTGACGGTTGGAGCCAATAATTTTACTTAAAACCAAGACAAAGACGTTATCTGAAGCAAGAAGCAATAAAAAAAACTGAACAAAATATCTACAACGTAATATGTAGATTTTATTATTTTGAAATTATTTTAACATTTTTTAATTTTTCTGAAATGTTAATCGAGTTTTCAAGTTTACATTTTCTTTTACTTTTAATTTTGATGTATATCAAAATTTCAAACTTTAGTCTTAAATTTTATAACTATATAAAATTTTATTCTTGCAAATGTCAAAATTCTAATTTTTTTTAGAATATTATTTGTTAAATATTAAATAAAATTATTAATTTTAATTTTTAATTATTTGATATTAATTATTAAATAACCAATATTATTATTATTTATTAACTATTACCTTTTTAATAAATTCTAATTTTTCAAATTCTATTTTTTTTTAATATTAATAAATTTATCTTGGAAATTTTCAATTTTAATTTTTTTTGGAATATTAAATGTTAAATATAACTAGTATTTACGTTAACTAATACTAAAAAAGAAAAACAATAAATATAACTTCTTAATTATTATAGATTACATATTGATCCAAAATTATTAATTAAAATAAATTGTTTATATGTAGTAGATATAAATTATTTTTTAGCAGAGGGTAGATATTAATTATTCGTACTTTAGTATATTAAACTATCATTTATTAATAACTAAATAATAAATATTAATTAATTAATATATACTAATTAATTTCTTAAAAGTGAATATTTATTAATAATTTCTCTATAGTAATTTCTTTAGTTCTATTAAAGATTACTTATTAATCATTGATTATCAAAATAAATTTAATTAAACAGCAAATATTATTTTGTTCTATTAATTATTATTACCTCTTATTTATATTTTATAGTAATTAATAATTAATCAATACTAACTATTGAATATTATTTACTTTTAATAGTAATTATTTATTATTTATTATTGATATATTATTAACATTAATTATTTAAAATTTATATTTACTTATTAATTACTAAGTAAAAACACAAATGTAAAACATTTTATAAATAATAAATATAAAAGTCCTTTTGAAATCTCTTGAAAAAACGCTGCAAAAATAGCTTCAAAATTTTGACGATGGTAAACAACCTCTATCTGTAACGGAATTTAGCGTTAAACTTTTGATGATGGTAAAGTGCAACAATTTCCAATGATTTAGCGACAAAAATAAAATTCGACGGTAATAATTTAAAATAAGTTGCCATATAAAATTCAAAATATTATCTCTTACAAAGTCCATGAAAATCCGTCGCTAATTTGCGATGGAATTTTCCGCTGCTAGAAATCTGTCATTATATACAGCTTTTCTTGTAGTGCATTCATTCTGATTGTAAATATAAGTACTGCATTTCGTTTGTAGATGCCTACATAAGGTATACATGGATATATGTTATGATGACTAAAGATGAAACACATAACATAGTAACTCAATTTATCACACATGTGGAAAACTAGTTAGGCATAAAAGTGAAAATAGTGGAAACTGATGGAGGAACTGAATATAAACCTCTAGCAGTATATTTTAATAAGAAGGGTATACATCATATAATCACTTGAACATATATTTTAGAACAAAATGGGTTAGTCGAGAGAAAACACAGACACATCAAAAAGGTTATAATGCCTTGATGACTATGGGAAAATCTTGTTAGTAGACATGTGGTGTTTAATGAAACCATATTCCCATTCAAGACAAATTCAGGTGAAAACAACAAATAAGGTGTACAACACTAAAGAGTACACTACATTCATACGTATACTCTCTGATATAGAGGATACACGAGTAATTGAATGGAGAACAGGTGAAGACATATCAGAATCAGATGAGTCAAGGCGTGATGCTCATGCACCACCAGATCTGAACAGTAATGCATCTGCAAAAGAAACAGATCAGGAAAGTCAAATACAAGAAGACAATGAAACTGAAAACAATGAAAATAGCAATACTCAAACAAATTCAGAGGTGCAACCTGAAACCAGACACACTCCTGCACCATCTTGTCAAATAACCACTAGAGCCAAAAGTGGCATCTTCAAGCCAAAGCAATACTCAACAGTCATAACAGATGTTGAATCAACCACCTTCTGTCAAGCCATTGTCAATGAAAAATGGAAAACCGCTATGAATGGAGAGTTTAATGCACTTATAAAGAATAAAACATTGGAGCTAGTTGAGCCACCTGAAAACAAGAACATCATAGGGTGCAAGTGGACTTACAAAATTAAGAAAAATCCAAATGGCACTGTCGATAAATACAAAGCTAGGCTGGTAGCAAAAGGCTACAAATAATAAGGGTTTTACTTCAATGAGACATTATCTTCAGTTGTAAACATACAACAATTAGAATAGTTCTAACTATTGCACTTCAAAGGGGATGGTGTTTGAGACAACTAGATGTAAACAATGCATTCTTGAATGGCAGTTTACAAGAAAAAAAATCTATATGGAACAGCCGAAAGGATACAATAAAAATACACAAGTTGTGTGTAAACACAACAAAGTTATCTATGGGTTAAAGCAAGCACCCAGATTATGATTTGACAAATTGAAAAGCACTCTAGTAAAGCTATTTATCAAGGTTGACAAGAATACAATTATATATGTGCTAATATATGTTGATGATTTTATCCTGAAAGGTGACTGCAAACCAAATATAAATCAATTGGTTTAGTATCTGGACAAACAATTCTCAATAAAGGATTTAGGTGAACTAAATTACCTTTTAGGTAATTGAAGTGAAAAGAGTATCAAACTCAGAAATTACTCTACTGCAAAGAAAGTACATTAGTGAGTTACTGAGCAAAACCAAGATGCTTGAAGCAAAGCGATAAGTCACCTCTATGATAAGCAACCAACAGTATTCTAAGAACAGAAGGGAACAAAATACTTAACATATCTGAATACAAAAGTATAGTTAGTGCACTACAGTACATAACTATAACTTTCCCTGGTATAGCATTCAACACTAATAAAGTGCGTCAATTTATGCAGGCACCACTAAATGAGCATGTGAAAGTAGTAAAGAGGATACTGAGGTACTTGAAGGGATCAATCAAGTATGGATTATCAATGAAACCTGCAAAATGTCTAAACATCATAGGATATGCTAATGCTGACTAGGCATCAAATATAGATGACAGAAGATCAACTACTGGTTATTACATTTATCTAATAGGAAACTTAATATCATGGCGTTCAAAGAAGTAGGCAACTGTATCTAGATCAAACACAGAAGCATAATATAGAAGCGTGGAAAATTCAACAGCATAAATAATGTGGGTTTTGTCATTATTAAATGAACTACACATAGAAACTAGTGGCAAACTGACATTATGGTGTGATAATCAGAGTGCAGTGTACATGGCAGCAAACCCAGTTCTACATGCTAGAACTAAACACATTGAGATTGATCTACACTTCGTAAGAGAACAAGTAGCAAGAGAAAACATAGAGATAAACCAAAAACCAGCATATTATCAACATGCAAAGACACTGACAAAATTACTTTCAACACCTAACTTTGTTAGATACAGAAGCTAACTCAGAGTAAATGAGTTACCTGACAAAACCAACCTATCAGACCTCCGAGGACAAAGTAAAGTCACTAGGAAGTCAGATCCATCTACCGCTCAAAAGTAATCATTTCCAGGATGCTTCCACAAATCTATCGGAAAGTCGAAAGCCCAAATTGAGGCACCCAGAAGCAAGGATCACGCATACAAGCAAGATATAAAGAGGTTTATCTCAAAAAATATTCGATGATTAAGCAGTGAAATTGATTTGGGAAAATCTGAGAAGAAAACCCTAGCCTAATGTCGGCTTGAAGGGGTATTAGAATAAGGGTTTCAGTTTCACTGAGATAATATATACTTCTTATATTATAAAGGGTTGAAAACCGTTTACCCACTTTTATTTTCTTTACCGTTACGTAATAATGGGCTTGGCCCAGTTGTCATTTGTACGATTATATATAGGCTTTGCCTATCTGTTCGTTATCATCTGTTCAGTAATAAAATCAGGGGTGGGCTTAAACCGCACCGCAATACGGAAACCGCCTAGACCAGACCACAAAAAATATGCGGAAAACTGCACTGAATTCTCTCTCTAAAGCAAATAACATGAACCGAACCGACCCATAATGATACGGCTCGGTTGCGGTTTGAACTGTTGACCAAACCGTATTAAACTAAACCGAACCGAATATATACACTAATAATCTTATGATAAAAACATAACATATCTCTATCTTATTTTTTATTTTAATGACACATATTCTATTTTCAGTGTACATTATTCTTATATTAACAATAATCGTTATCACAAAAGAAAATTTTATAGCTTCAGTATAATAGTTTGCATATCGTTTTTTAGATAATATTAGTTATAATATTATTTAAGTAATCTTATTTAATGTTTATGCATTAATCAACGCTAATGCTTGGTTAATATTTTTTACTAATGTAATATTGAAGTATTCATACAACTAGAAATCAATCTTTCAATTAAGGATTACACTGTGTTTTAACCTTTAAGTGACAATGTCACACAATTATAAAATGATTACTGATGTAAGTAATTCTCTTATTTAATATTTAATACGGGTTCAAACCAAACTAAACCAAAACAAGACCGTATTACAATAAAACTGAACCGTAACTGAACCATTTGAACGGTTACTATAATGGTTTGTATTTTTGATCAACCGTTTGATGTGGTGCGGAAGTGGTTTGGGCTTCAAACCGCATCAGACCGAACCGCGTCCACCCCTAAATAAAATCATTTTTACAACTTCTTCACAATCTGCCGTTTCTCTACAATACAGTTCAGCCATTAATTCAAAGATCATCAGATCGAATCAATTCTAAATTCGAACTAAATTACATGATCAAATTAATTATATTCTAAAGGTTAAGAAATATCCTATTTCACTATGATAGTTGAAAGAAAGAAATGGATTTGAGCTTTTCAACTCAAAGTAACGTCATTGAGATATATAAGGCAAAAAGGTGGTTTCATGCAAAACATGGAACTATAATTTACATAAATTGGTAGAAGAAACAGTGGAGGATGCAGGTAGTTTCCAAATTGGGTTTGAAGTGGCCAATATACCTAAATAAAGCTGGAGCCAACAAGGGGCAATAAAATCTGCATGCTGGCATTTACGTGATTAAATTTTTTTAATTTGCTGATGGTATGCGTATTCAACTGGTAGGTATTCACAAATTTGTGAATTGAAAGTTGGTTAAGATTGTTTTCAGACAATACCAAAAATGAGACAAAAATTCCAAAGCACTTCATATATTCACCTTGACAAATTCCCTTGTAAACAGTTGTATCTGCTTACCTACACCAAATAAAGTGAAGATACTATTTTTCCACTGCTGTGTTAGTTCTACATACATTGTCAAGGGTTGGAGATGCTCTAAAAATTAGTTCTACATTCTCTAATCTTTGATGCCACATAGAAATTACATGGTGAAGGGTTGGAGATGCTCTAAGATGCTACTAGTTTTCTTTAACTGTGCTTTCTTCATCTGTGCGTTGAGCTGATTTTACCTTCCGATGAAAACAAGAGTGGATGAGATGATGACCAACGTCTGACACTTTGTGACATGAAAATTTCAAGAAAGCTTAAATGAAAGTTCTACGAAATGACAGTAAGGCCAACTCCAATTTGTTTAGGAACAATGAAATAATTGTGGTCGTTGTAGATTTTTTTTTTTTTTACTTTTATCTTTATTTCTATTTTCACCTTTAAATCTCTTGTTATTATTATTACATTTAAATTGACTTTGTCATTTGGTTTTGAATTTCATCTTTAACCGACTCCAACATGTTTAGGAACAATGACTTTGTTATGGTTGTATTTTCTTTAGAACAATAAAGCCGTGTAACTAATGTTTAAACTTAAGTAAAATTTAAAACTAAAAATACTTCTTCTAAGTTTAAAATATTACAACATGATCGTATGTAAAATATACCTGAAAATTACCCCAAAGTATTATATTATCTTTAGCGAGTCATAGCCTAAAGGACCCAAGATATGACCTCCTCACTTCATAAGAAGAAGCTATCAAAAAATAAAGGATACAAGCAATTGAAAACATTGATGCATGTGATTATGACAATGCAAAAAACAGCCAAAAGCAAGGTGGAAATAGATACTTAGGAGGCCTCATATAAGGACGACGTTGGAATGCATTTATTGACATTTCTAAATATATAAAGCCAAAAGAAAGGTGGAAGTAGGTTTAAGTAATAGTTGTACACTAAATTTTGTGTTACAAAGCATCAACCTGACTGTTGTGTCATGCATGTTGTAATTTTTTGAATATTGATTTATGTTGAACAGGATAATTGCTTGAGTAACTGATTAGAAAGAGGTACCTCTGCCTTATGTTTTTAACTGCTTATACAATTATTTGTATTTAATTTTTCTTTGTAGCTTGGTTTTGTTGCATCATAACTATTTTTGGAAGTAGATTTAAGTAACTGATCATTGTAATGTGTGTTATGGGAACTTAACTGGTTACTGAAATTCTATTATTATCTCAGCGATACTGTTTTTTTTTCCTCAGCAAATTCATATACAATTGATGAAATGATTAATTCGTCTATATTATTTAAATTATTGAATGTTTTTTTTTGGAAGTCCAACAGTTCCATGTGGTCGCATTTTGTCTCACGGTGCTTACCAACTTGTAGTGCCTACGGTGAAACTGCTGTTTTGGGTATTATCTTGGTTTGATACTTCTAGCTTCTTCTTTTTCACCAACTGGCTTACTACATTAAACTCAGTTTTAGTTCATGATACCCTTAGATTATCACACTATTTTTGTTACTTTTCATGCACTTGGTTTGAATCAAATGAAATGTATAAGTGTTTTTCAGCATGATATTTATTGCATTTGCTTCTAACCACACCGCAAAAAGGAAAATCATATCATACACAATGAAGTAATGTGATATATGATACATAATGAAGCAATGTGTGAAAACCATGATTATGATGTTTTTATTGGTAAAAATAGTGATGTATTGGGGAAAACTAACTAAGCCACTCTAAAACATTACAAAAATATTTAATTACCAAAAATGTGTGATTTATTTCAAAAACTTATAGAAAATGTACCTTCTACATGTTCAGCCAGAGTCAAGTGTTCCAAATTCTCAGATGTTGCATTCCCTCAAGCCAAGACCAAGAGCAATGTTACCAGCAAATGTAAATAATGATTAGAAATTACCCTTCTTTCCATTATCAATTTATTAATGTTACCACCAAAGTAAAGTTTTTTGAACTCGGAAGAGATGAGAGAAGACTAATAATTATGAACTCGTGAAACAAAATTATAACAATGGGATAGTAACAATGGGATAGTATATATAGTCCTGTTGTCATGTGCGTCCTTGTTAATTTCCAATTTTAGAATTACAGTTCATTTATTTATGCATACCATAAATAAGATTTCTTTGTTTAAAAAATAATTCAAAAAAGGCAAGTTTAAAACAAAATCAAATCCTAAGCTGCTCAAACTTCAGTACCACGTTTATATATGTTTGACCACCTGGTTATATTTAACATGTTTTGTTATTAATTGCTCCTACGTTTAATTTGTACCACCATGTACCAAATTCCAAAATAAAATTAAAAAAATCTTTTATATTAGGTTGCTTACAATAGGGCCGTCAATTTCTAACAAGACTCCTAATCCACACGAAAAAAACCCAACCCGACCCATTTATAAACGAGTCAATTTTAGGTCAATCCGTTATGACCCGTTTAATAAACGGGTGGGTTTCGGGTTGACCCGTGAACACGTTTTTGACCCGCCATAACCCGTTTAATGTAAAATATATTTTTATTCATCATATGACATATGCAATTATGCATACATGAAGTAATGTGATATACAATACATAATGAAGCAATGTTTGAAAACCATGATTATGATGTTTTTATTGGTAAAAATAGTGATGTATTGGGGAAAACTAACTAAGCCAATTTAAAACATTACAAAAATATTTAATAACAGATGAAAACGACCAACGCACAGTTTAGTCGTTGCTTGTTCTAGTGTATCCAAAAATTTGTT
This sequence comes from Allium sativum, assembly GCA_030737875.1. Taxonomy (NCBI): domain Eukaryota; kingdom Viridiplantae; phylum Streptophyta; class Magnoliopsida; order Asparagales; family Amaryllidaceae; genus Allium; species Allium sativum. The sequence continues at coordinate 48,952,046 of CM060912.1, read as the reverse complement.
ACAACTAGTAGAACATTTAAAGTGCAATCGCAACAAAAATTAAGACATTTTCGCAGTAGAAAATAAATAATAACTTGATTTTCATATTTGTGGAAGCACTGGAATGATGGAACAATCGTCTTCATGTATTTTCTACATTTCCACAGCCATGGTAATTTATGTTAAGTTTCGGCATTCCCTGCGTACCTTCCGCTCATACGCGCTTCACCGTGTCTAGTTGGAATCAACGGTCGAAGTTTCCATGTCGACGTCCCGATTGAACATCCCGCATCGCCACCCATCGAGCATATAATTTGGTATTGGCAAGCACTTATTGTAACAATAGGAATCCCCTTTGTTACATGCCACCAACACCATATATATACCACGATCTTTCTTAATTTCTTGCGACGTGGGACAATTATCTTGTTCAATCAACGCACCCACTTCATTCCAATGCGAGCCACACCTAACAATCTATCTTATTAACTAATGTCTTTGTGATGGGTCAAATATGTTAAATACATGAAAACTAAAAAAAATAAGTTGTGCAAGGAACCTTTTGATAAAACTATTATTATGGACCCAAAGTTTGTTATTGGTTCACTCTTTCAATCAAAACATAAATTTATTTCAAAAAATTAAACAAAAAATGCACCTTTTACATGTTCAGACAGGGATTCCAAATCCTCGGATGCTACAGTCCCGCCAGCCATGGCCAAGAGTAATGGAAATAATGCAAAAGTAATATGACCTCTATTCGAATTTTGTAAATTAGTCATAGCTAAGAAAATCAAATGCTTGTTTGTTTGAAGCGTATAATAAAATTCCTCTGTTTAAAAAATAATTCAAAAAAGGGTTCAAGTTTAATATTGATAAACACATTAGCTGGCCAGAATTTAGCCACATCAGCCAATAAGTTAACGTTCACTTTCCTTAGTTATTTCCCCTTTTCATTTTAATTTACTTAACGTTTCTCCATTACATTATTTCCAAAATAACTTGCCTAATTTCCATTTAAAAAGAGGAAGGCAAATAGTATGTTATGTTAGGGGATAAAAGGTCTTGCTGCTACGAATCGATCCTAAGCTGCTCAAACATTAATTGCATATTTGGCCACCTGGCCATAATTAACAAGTTTTGTTATTAATTGCCCCTATGTTATATATTTGTTATGTTCCTTTACAAAGGAGCATCTTTCATCTACATCAGCTTATGTTCCTTTACAACGGAGGCAATGATAATTCAACCATAATTCATTTGGCTAATAATATATAGTACATTTGTTGGCTAAGAAATATTATTATTCATCAAATGGACAATAAATGACGAATTTACAAAATTCAACAAACAAAATTAATCTAAGCCAACTCTGTAATAGCAAAAAAAATCAACAAACAAATAATTCATTAGCTGCATTAATATAATTCATCTCTAAAACAATGGCAATGTCAAACATTTGCTTATATTTGCTATGTTTGTGTTTGGACTATCAACAAATAATACACAGGCAATGAACAAAACCAACAATAATTCATTGGCTAATAATATATATAACAATTATTCAAAAATCATTGCTGTTGTGTTTGGATTTCCTCTCTATATATAACAATTACTCAAAAATCATTGCTGTTGTGTTTGGATTTCCTCTCTGCCCCTGGGTATTACCTCTGCCGAACCTAGGTGTGTTTCTTGATTGGTTTGTATTTCTTGCATTTGAGGCAAAATTAATGCCTTTTTTGTTCTACACGTCTTTCATGAGCCAATAGGGCTGAATATACAAACTGGATATTTGGTAAATTGGGTTGAGTGGCCAGGTACACTACAAGAAAAACTGGATGTTCCGACGCTCATAAGCATTGGTATTTCATCGGGAAAAGCAAGCCCCAACGGAATTACCGATGAAATAAAAGCATCACTATATTTAGCATCATTAAATTTCCCGATGAAATTTCCCGACGTTTTATACATGAAAATGTCAACGCTTACGGACGATTTTACGATTCTTTTTTTTTTTTTTTTGAAAAAGTGAAAATTCTACGATAAATTTAGCAATGCCACAAAAAAAAGATTAATGTAACAGCCCGCATTTTACGTATCGGAAGATCGTAAAATATTTTTATTTTATTCCCTGAGGGTTGGATCATTCTCATCTTTTGACATATTGCTTATGGGGATGTGTGACATGTCCATAATTTTTATCGATTTTGTTTGTGACCATTTTGCCCCTGTCAGTCTTGTACTGGGCATAACTTTTGACTCAAGTCGAATCAGAGGGTGAGACCTGTGCCATTGGAAAGGAATTGATGATTCCCTTTCCGTAGAGTGGTTACATTAAGGATTTGGTTCATCGGTTTGGGAGAAATCGCTGTTTTAAGGTTTTTCAGTTGGCTGTTCAGGTTTTGGAAGGCTAATGGGCTGATTTGGAGAAGGCCCATTAGAGGGTGGGTGGAGACTATAAATAGGGGGTAAGGGGTATGGAGAAAGGTTGGCATTTTCCATTCTCTTATGGGGAGGCTTTGATCTCCTTCTTCCTCTAACATCTTTCCACCATTAAAATTCCAAAATCCAAGGAGGGAAATCGAAGATCTACACCATAAGAGGCTAGATCTACATCGTCTCAAGGGCGAATTCATCGGATTAAAGAGTTTGATTCGAAGTGTTCGCTGTCCGGATTGCGTTTTCATTGCTTTTGCTTAGATTTGGATAGTTGGTGAGTGATTTACATCTCTCATTCGGATTCATGCAAGTATATGGGTTTTAGGATGTTAATTTCATCATTTCCATGTTATTTTCCTTAGATCCACACCATGCTAAGTCCATTTTATATATGAATCACCTTAGGATCTGATCTAGATAATTTAAATGGTTAATTTTATGATTTTTCTCAAGATTATGCAAGTTAGATCTGTTTTTATGTTCATATGATTCACTTATCATGTTTTGGGAAATTTATGTGTTCTGATGGAAATTGTTAGATTGATGATATTGTTGGTTGCATAACATGTTTGTGATTGCATTTGGATGAATCGGATAAGCTGGTTTCGTCGGATTCGTCGTTTGGCGAAGTTTTGGTCGAAATCGGAGTCGAATTGGAGATGTGCAGGTTTCTAGTGGTCCTGGAGTTGGTCGGGTCGGTCTGGAATGAGGTGGTCGGTCATAGTATGGCTTGGGAAGCAAGTCAGGGAGCTGGTCGGTTTAACTGGTCGGTCCAGAAGGAGCAGAAGTGTTTCTGGTCGGTTTCAGATGGTGGCATTCTGGTCGGTTTCAGATGATGGCATTCTGGTTGGTTTTTACTGGAAGCAAATCCTGGTCGCTCTGAAGGAGCTAGTCGGTCAGGTGGAGCAAAATCTGGTCGGTCTTGACGGGGTCGATCCAAAGCTGGTCGGTCCCAAGGAGGTCGAGTTGATCCAAAGCTGCAAGGAGGTCGAGTCGATCCAAAGCTGCATGGAGGCGGGTCGTTCTGGAGCAAGGCTGGTCGGTTTTTGGCGGGTCGTTCTGGAGCAAGGTTCTGGTCGGTTTTGGCAGGGTCGTTTTCTGAAAAAGTACGTTTTCGGGTACGACTCGGGTACGAACCAAAATGGTGATTCAAGTAGGAAGACTCGAAGTGATGAATGTGTCCGTTGATCAAGGTGGAACAACGAATGCGGAGACAACTCAAAGGTCATGAGTTGGTGGATAATGGCTGCTCGAGAAGGTTGCTTAAGCTATGAAACATCGTCAAGGTTGGACGATTAGAGATGCGAAGGCTGAGAAGTCATCGTTGTCGTAAGTTCTAGCAGGCTCAAAGCAGGGGTACGATGGGTATCGTTGAAAGGCCCAAAAGACCGGTTGTTGGTCGAGTACCCTGGGTCTTTCTGGTTGGGGAAAGGCCTAGTGTCAAGGTTGGACATTGCCAAGGTTGGGCATATGGAGTTCATGCTAGAACTGGGGTTATCATTAGCCCTTGACATATGGCAAGGTTGGCCGTCATACGATAATGATGGTTTCGAAGCAGGATTGGCGGTGATAGCCAGAGTCGGTTATGGATGATTGTTGTTCTGTTTGTACTATCTCACATAGATTATCCAAAGTCGAGGGAGATGTTCTTTGAGTGCTTAGGTTATATTGGTTTAGGCCTCTGGCGAGGGTATTTGAGGAATATTAAACTCGATTAGGGTTGTCTGTGTGAGACTTATACAATCTGGATGTTATGTGTGTTCTCTATGATTGAATGGGTGTTCTGGTTTCTATGGATGAATGGTTGAAATGCTTGGTGTAAAGGCTATCACTGTCCGATGTGGGGAAGATAAGGTTGAGTTCTTCTCTGGTGATGTGGGTAGATAAGTTGTTCATTTACCCATTCTCATATGCTTTCTTGTTGAAGTTTGTTAGCTGTATTATCGCTCACTAAGACTATTGTCTGACTCAAGGTTTTATGTCTCCTCTTATTACCTTGGGCTGTTCATCCGGTTGTGGATGGGCAGACTAAGTAGCAGGTTACAGGTAATGGAGCTTAGTGATACGAGGAAGCTGAGCGATGACGAGCAGGAGGCTGGCGTACCAGTTTTATTCTATCTAGTATTTCTGTTTCCGCTGTTTGAGTTGCTTGAGAGTTGTAGTGAGGCGTTATGTACAAACTTGGATATCAGTTGGATAATCTTTCTGGATGTTGAAAGAGTTTCAAAAGTTTGCTATATGAAACCTCATTACTATCACCTGTTGTATATGTTCTATTATATTTTATCCTTGCGCTGTGAGTTCTACGACAGGTTTCGATGTGTTCACTTACTATGATGATCGTCCATAGCAGCCTGGCACGCCTTTCAGCGCATTATTTCTCTTGTTTAGTGTGGGGGTTATGGGCGGTCGTCACAATCAATGTAAAACGCTAGTATATTCATTGGAAAACACCATGAATTAACGACCAATTCAAAAAAAAAACGATGGATTAAATGATGAATTTCAACAAAATGGCCACACATAGTTTGTTGCATCAGCATTCCCAAATATCACATTAGCACTTTTTTTTCTGCACTCAGCGATAATCTTATCACATTACAACTTTCATTTTCATTAGTTCAATTTCTCAGCAATATATTATACACATATGTTATCACATAAGCATTTCCCACTATTCTCAGTCATATATTGTGTGCATATTTATAGGCACGCGCACACATCTTAAGAAATCATATGACAAAAATTCAGAAATCACATAGAAAATAACCAAAATAACATCAAATACTAGACATAAAATGATCACGCATAGTCAGAGGCGTAGTCAGGATTCAAGTATAATGAGGTCACAATTCGAACAATCATAGATAGTAAATGATAAAATAGTATTAATCTAAGCCAACTCTATAATAACAAAAAAAAAATTCAACAAACAAAATGCTTATATTCAACCATAATACACAAATGTCTGACATTGCCATTGTTTTAGAGATACTGCAATCAAATGGAAAATAACTAGCAACTAAACATAAAAGTAAAACCATGAAACTGATGTTCCTTTGGTTGCAGCTGACATTCAACAGGATACATATTAATAAACAGAAGCAAAAACATAGCTATACATACATTCTTCTTATCTTAGTTGAACAAAATATAAAGACCAACCAACTCTATATTCCAGAGTTACCCTTAGCGACTATGGCAGACATGATACGATTTACACTCCAAATTACAAATCAACAACAAAATAATCAAAAATTTAGATAACTAAAATTTGGGTTCTGCCATTGTTGTCGTGAGTAGTAATGTTTTAAGTGGGTTGCGGTTGCGAGCAGGGATGAAGGTTTAAAGAGACTTAAATCTAGGAAGAGTCTTTGCAATTGCATGTCGAGAAATTCAAGACTTAGAAGTGTGGATGATAAAAATAAAATTTAAGTGACTTTTTTGCTGGTGGGGTCATGTGACATGTGCCTCTGCCTCTGCACATAGTCAAAAATAGCCAAGATATGGTGAAATATATCATATGCATTATTAATTCAATGCCACAATTGTAGTTAAGTTTGCTATATTTTGCATGTGAAATAATCCTAAATAGCCTTAACTACGACAACAATTAAAGGTCAGAATAAACAAACATAAACTCAAGTAAAATTCGAATTTGAAGGAAAATAAAGATGCCTACTAACAAAGCAGCCATCGTACAAGAATTCCTGTTTGCATCGTAATTGGGAAAGGATTTTTGCTTGCATCTGCTCATGCATTTCATTCACCTTCACCCGCTCCTTATGCAATTGCTCTTCTGACTCGATTCATAGTCGCTGATATCTTTCTATTTGTTCATGCTTTAGTATTTCAATCACCCCACATCTAGATTTAAGTGGTTCAGTTGCTTCAACTTTTTCAAGTTATATTTATTCGTGTAGCTCGACAATTTTCTCATTTTACTCTAATATTTTCTTCATGCGAGTTGCTTCCTCGTTATCGATCATAATAGAAGATCGAGTGCTTGAATAAGTTTACAAATAATATCATGATACCATTTCCCTGTTATCCACCTAAATGTGGCAGTAAATGTCAATATTGGGAACCTTGGAAATAACCGTTTAATAAACATTATTTAATATATGTGGAAATACCAAGAATGCTTTAACAATATATCATGAAAAGAAGACATCAAATACATAAACATGCGTAACCATATTATGTACTTTCAGTTTATATACTAAATAACGATGTAATCCAAATTTGATATGACTTGAAATTAACTCCAAATTTAAATGGTGCATGTGCTACCGGCTCTACTAATCAATAATGTTTGGACTAATAAAGCATATGCAGAAGACCATTCGTTACTTATTTACCCTTATAATTGTCTGGGATGGGCTTAGCCCATATTACATATAATAATGCGGTTGTATTGATAATACTTGGCTATATATATATATATTAGCCTACTATGTAACTTTATATTCATTCAGTTACATTCATTTTACAAGAAATAAAATTGTCCATTGCAAATTCTATTTTGGTATCGGAGCGCCAAAACCTAACGGCATTTGCAAGATCCTCCACCGCTGCATCAGTGTTCATCTTCACATGCAAGAAAGGTTGGCATTGCCTTCCCTCCTCAATTTTTTGCATCATCATCCGAGAAGATACCATTTATCGCGTGTAGATCCCATCTTTTCAGTCATTCTTTTTCCCACTACTGCCGCGCCAAGTAGTGGAATCAGAGAATCTTCATCACCTTCCCCTATTGGCTGCAGTTTCACCCATCTGATCGTTTGTGATCATCATTTGGGTTTGGTTTCTGGTTGCAGAGATCACTACACCCAATAAGTTTGCCGTCCAAGAATCACTTAACGTGATTCTGGTTGCAGAACCATTGAATACAATGAAATTGCCGTCCAAGAAACACGAGTTTTGATCTCGTATCCTTCAAGAAACTGTCACCACCTGATTTGTATTGGTGCACTATCCTTTTTACCATCACTTTTCTCCTGCCATGGCAGGAGACAATCAGAGTATTGGTTCAGCCGCCGCAGGCAGTGCATCATCAGCGATTTCCACCACAACACCATCCTTTAACCTCGTAAAACCAAAAAGTCATGTAATTAGTATTCCTCTTGATGAAGACAACTATATGTTATGGAGGTATCAAGTTGAAACCGCATTAAGAGGGTATGGATTACAAGAATACATACATGGTACCAAATCTGTTCCACCTGCTACAATTCAAGACAAAGTTGGAAACCTTATGAGCAATAAAGATTATGTTATGCATCAAAAAAAGGATAGTCTATTGGCATCGTGGCTAATTTCTTCTATAAGTGCAAATCTCCTATCACAAATCATTGGCAAGACAACATCGTATGAAATATGGAAAGCAATTGAACAGATTTTCAACTCGTAATCTGGAGCGAGAATTATGCACTACAGAAGCCAGTTGCATAGCATGCGCAAACAAAATAGTCTACGAGTGAATATCTTGCCCAAAGACACTTTGTGATCTATTGGCTGCTACTGGGCACAAGATACATCACTGGGGGTTTAGATGAGGAATATAAGTCGATTGTCACTTTTGTTGCATCACAAAAGGTAGTTCCAGATCTTGAATATGTTCATTCGACACTATTGGCTCACCAAGGTAGAATTGAACAAAGAAAAATGTCATAACCAGAATTTTCAGTAAACTACACTTCTGTGTCAAGAAACAAAATGCAACAGAAAGGAAATTTTGGTCAAAAGGATAATCAACAACAAAGGGGAGCTACTAATCAGAGAGGAAGAGGTAGAGGATGGAGCAGTAATAGGCCTAAATGTCAAATTTGCGAAAAATTTGGACACATGGAAAATAAATGCTATTTCAGGTTTAACACTGATTACAACACTGGCCAGCAAAATCAAAACAATCAAAGGGGTCCTAATGTGAATTTGGCACAAGTTAATCCCACAAGAAACAGTTTAGAAGGATCAAGAATTCAAGGATCCAGCAATGATGATAATAGCAGAATTGATGATTCAAGTTTGGATGAATGGTACCCGAACAATGGTGCCACAAATCATGTGACCAACAATTTACAAAATCTAAACCAAGGCAATAAAAACTACGCAGGTATGCATACTGTTTGTATGGGAAATGGTGAGACGACAAGTATATCTTATGTTGGCTGTGGGTACATTAGAGGTAAGAGGCAACTCTATCTCAATAATTTACTAAGAGTAACCAGTATTAGGAAAAATTTAATTAGTGTATCACAATTAACTAACGACAACAAAGTATATTTTGAGTTTCACCCAAAGTACTGTCTAATTAGAGATATTCTAAATAAGGACATTTTATTACATGGTAAATTGGACACAGGGTGATACAAGTTCAGCAGTGTGAAATCTGGCTACAGACCTATCACTGAAAATTCCTGTGATAATGTTGGAATTTATCATGTAAATAGTAATGCTATGTTTGAATGTTGGCACAATAGATTAGGACATCCAAATTTGAAAATTATAAAACAAATGTTGAATGAAAATGAGATTAATAGCAGCAGATCTGTGGGGTCCAGCACCCATGCATTCAGACCAGGGACACAGGTATTACCTCTCATTCGTTGATGCTTTTACTAGATACACATGGATTTTCTTTCTCAAGATCAAGTCAGAGGCTTGTAAGATAACTATACAGTTCATCACATATATAGAAAAACAAACAAACTGCATGGTCAAAACCTTGCAAACTGATGGGGGGTCCGAGTTTAAACTCTTAACGGCTTATTTTGAAAGTAGAGGCATTTAACATAGGACTACTTGTCCATTTACCTCGGAGCAGAATGGCTTAGTTGAGAAAAAACAAAGGCACAATGTAAAGACAGGGTTAACACTGATGTCACAAGCATCACTGCCCTTAAAGTTTTGGACAGAGGTATTTGCGACATCAGTGTACCTGATAAACAGGTTACCCACTACCATTCTTAAAGAGAAATGTCCCTATGAAATGCTATTTAAGACTAAGCCAAACTACAAAGAGTTAAAAACCTTTGGGTGCTTGTGTTTTCCACATCTTAGACCCTATAATAAGCATAAGTTAAGCCTAAGGTCCACACCATGCACCTTTTTGGGTTATGCAAATAATCAAAAATGTTTCAAATGTTTGGATGGTAGTGGCACACTTTTATATTTCTAGGCATGTGAAATTTAATGAGTCTGTATTTCCTTTTGCAGACAACAACATCAAAACAACTAAAAAAAATAGTTGCTACAGAGAAACTGAGCGTATCACCACCAGAACTAGCTAAGTGGAATATAAGAAAACCTTATCAGGAAGACAAGGACAACACAGATGATGACTGTATTGTACCCATCACCAGATCAAGTTTTAGCTCCTCAAATTCTCTGAACAACATGTACCAAGATGATGTTACTACTCAAGGGAATACAGATATTAAAGAGAGTCATAATGATGAGGATACTACAATAAGTGGTAATCAAGCAAGCAGTCACAGCAGTGAAAACACAAAAAATGGCAACACAGAAAGCTCAAGTGATAATGCACAACAAACTGGGGCAAACAAGCATCATATGTTGACTAGAGCTAAATATGGGATATTTAAACCAAAGTTATACACTGCCAATTTAGATGAGAGAGAGCCTATCAATTTTAAAGAAGCCATCAGTAATGAAAAATGGAGAATAGCCATGAGAGATGGATACAATGCATTACTGAAAAACTTAGAGTTTGGTTGAAGCACCAAAGCACAAAAACATCATTGGATGCAAATGGACCTACAAGCTAAAGAGAAAGCCTGATGGAAGCATAGAAAAATACAAAGCCAGACTCATTGCAAAAGGGTATTCACAAGAGTTTGGATTTGATTTTACATTGACTTTCTCTCCAGTTGTAAATCCCACTACTATTAGGATTATGATAACTATAGCATTACATAATCACTGGATTATAAAACAATTGGATGTTCACAATGCATTTTTAAATGCAGATCTACATGAAGAAGTCTTTATTATGCAACCAGAAGGTTATGAGACTGGGAACAATAGAAATCTTGTATGTAAATTACATAAGTCTATCTATGGCCTTAAACAAGCATCTAGAGTTTGGTATGAGAAGCTCAAGGACACATTTGCAAATTTGGGATTTACTACGGCCAAGTCAGACAATTCTTTGCACATCAGAAAAAGGGGTGATAGCATGATATACATATTAGTATATGTCTATGATATACTTATAATAGGGAATGATGACAGAGAAATCAGTAACATCACAAAGCATCTCAGTAATTCATTTTCTATAAAGGATCTGGGAAATATAACTATTTCTTAGGCATTCAGATCATACAAAAATCCAAGGATGAAATATTACTATCCCAGAAAAAGTATATATTAGACATCTTAACTCATGCTGGAATGGACAAGGCCAATCCCCTACCAACACCCATGACTACAAACTTAAGACTATCTAAGCATAAAGGTGAGGCAATTGAAGATGCAAGATTCTATCGAAGTATAGTCGGGGAATTGCAATACGTTACTGTTACGAGACCAGAAATTTGTTACAGCATGAATAAAGTGTCACAATTTATGCAAAATCCCATAAATGAACACTGGTGTGCAATTAATTCTTCGTTATCTAAAAGGCACTTTAGATTATGGATTAAAATTAAAGACTTGTAAAGAAATTAGCCTACAGGCATACAATGACTCCGATTGGGCTTCAGATCCTGATGATCGACGGTCGACGTTAGGGTATTGTATATATATGGGTTCGAATCCGATTTCCTGGTGCTTAAAAAAGCAAGAAACGATTTCACGTTCCAGTACTGAAACCGAATACAGATCAGTAGCAAGCACAGCAGCTGAAATCATGTGGATTAACTCGTTGACTAGAGAGCTAGGATTCCAATCGAAGAAGAAACCCACGATTTGGTGTGATAATATGAGCATAGTGTCTCTTTCTGCTAATCCTGTACAATGTGCATGCACAAAGCATATAGAGATTGATCTATACTTTGTGCGTGAGCAAACTATTGCTGGACAATTGGAAGTTAATCACATTCCAGCATACTTTCAAAGGGAAGACGTTTTGACAAAAGCCCTCTCTGCTAAGAATTTTCTGAGGAAGCGTGAGGATTTATGTGTTGTTGATGACGGCGGCGTAAAGGAAGAGGGTGGAAAACCCTAGCCGAAATTGCGGGAGTCTAATAAAGCATATACAGAAGACCATTCGTTACTTATTTACCCTTATAATTGTCTGGGCTGGGCTTAACCCATATTACATATAATAATGCAGTTGTACTGATAATACTTGGTTATATATATTAGTCTGCTATATAACTTTATATTCATTTATTTACATTCATTTTACAAGAAACAAGCTAAAGAGAAAGCCTGATGGAAGCATAGAAAAATACAAAGCCAGACTCGTTGCAAAAGGTATTCACAAGAGTTTGGATTTGATTTTACATTGATTTTCTCTCTAGTTGTAAATCCCACTACTATCAGGATTATGATAACCATAACATTACATAATCACTGGAATATAAAACAATTGGATGTTCACAATGCATTTTTAAATGCAGATCTACATGAAGAAGTTTTTATGATGCAACTAGAAGGTTATGAGACTGGGAACAATATAAATCTTGTATGTAAATTACATAAGTCTATCTATGGTCTTAAACAAGCATCTAGAGTTTGGTATGAGAAGCTCAAGTACACATTTGCAAATTTGGGATTTACTACGGCCAAGTCAGACAATTCTTTGCACATCAGAAAAAGGGGTGACAGCATGATATACATATTAGTATATGTCGATGATATACTTATAAATGGGAATGATGACAGAGAAATCAGTAACATCACAAAGCATATCAGTAATTCGTTTTCTATGAAGGATTTGGGAAATATAACTATTTCTTAGGCATTCAGATCATACAAAAATCTAAGGATGAAATTTTACTATCCCAGAAAAAGTATATATTAGACATCTTAACTCGTGCTGGAATGGACAAGGCCAATCCTCTACCAACACCCATGACTACAAACTTAAGACTATCTAAGCATAAAGGTGAGGCAATTGAAGATGCAAGATTCTATCGAAGTATAGCCGGGGCATTGCAAGGTTACTGTAACGAGACCATAAATTTGTTACAGCGTGAATAAAGTGTCACAATTTATGCAAAATCCCCTAAATGAACACTGGTGTGCAGTTAAAAAGATTCTTCGTTATCTAAAGGGCACTTTAGATTATGGATTAAAATTAAAGAGTTGTAACGAAATTAGCCTACAAGCGTACAATGACTCCGATTGGGCTTCAGATCCGGACGATCGACGGTCGACGTTAGGGTATTGTATATATATGGGTTCGAATCCGATTTCCTGGTGCTTAAAAAAGCAAGCAACGAATTCACGTTCCAGTACTGAAACTGAATACAGATCAGTAGCAAGCACAACAGCTGAAATCATGTGGATTAACTCGTTGACTAGAGAGCTAGGATTCCAATCGAAGAAGAAACCCACGATTTGGTGTGATAATATGAGCACAGTGTCTCTTTCTGCTAATCCTGTACAACACGCACGCACAAAGAATATAGAGATCGATCTATACTTGGTGCGTGAGTAAACTATTGTTGGACAATTGGAAGTTAATCACGTTCCAGCATACTTTCAAAGAGAAGACGTTTTGACAAAAGCCCTCTCTGCTAAGAATTTTCTGAGGATGCGTGAGGATTTATGTGTTGTTGATGACGGCGGCGTAAAGGAAGAGGGTGGAAAACCCTAGCCGAAATTGCGGGAGTCTAATAAAGCATATACAGAAGACCATTCGTTACTTATTTACCCTTATAATTGTCTGGGCTGGGCTTAACCCATATTACATATAATAATGCAGTTGTATTGATAATACTTGGTTATATATATTAGCCTGCTATATAACTTTATATTCATTTATTTACATTCATTGTCCATTGCAAATTCTATTTTGGACCAATGAGAATAATCACTTCTATACCAATTGTTAACCTTCTTTTTTAATGTTACGTATATCAATTTTCCTACGTTTTTAATTTTAAAAAATATGCGGAACATTTAGATTAATTTACCTTGATCTAATCTTGCATTCCTGGTGTGTACTTCAAAGATTTTATAGGCCCTACATATCTTTGGTTTATTTGCATAAACAAGGATGAGTCAGAGTCCCTATATTCTACCAAGAAAGAGAACCCTATTGTCTTCAAATGTTAAATTAGGGAAACCTTGCTGCAAATGCCAAGTCTAATATTAGAACAACTACCGTCTGGAACAAAACATGAAAAATATGTTCTTTCTATGCGCTAAAATGTGATGCATAGAATTTGGTTGCATGAACAAGAGAGAGGCATTCCGCATTATGTGTATGGCAAGTAATACAATGCATATCGATGTCCAAAAAAGGAGGCAAGAATGGATATGAGCTACACTGAAGCAACTGCAGTTGTTGTTTGGACATAACAGAACTCAAGAAGAGTGGATTGTTAGTAGTAGCAAATACTGAAGCCAGCTGATAAAGAGCATGATGATGCAAGCAATATAAAGTAGCAGTAGCATATTGAAGCAACAAACCAATGCAATGAAGTACTTGCATTATGAACTCAATTACGACACAGAGCATAAAGTGCAATTTTAGAATAAATAAAATGTAGCAGCCAAAATGCATATATCAAAAGCCTAAGCTGAAACAACAAAAACAAGGTCAAAAGATGAATCTATAGAGGATACGTGCAAGCATAGGCGCATGGATAAGTCGATTGACCATTCCATATTCTATACTAGGTTCACAACCGAAACTCTCATATCAGCAATCATATTTCTATAAGAAAAACAAACCATGTTTGAGTCGCTTTACTGTGTTATTGTCTGAATTGCAATATGTTAGGCTTACTTTTTTTTTCTTTCTCTCAATTGAGCTAATATAATAGTGCACTAAAAATAAGGTTAAGAGTTAAAACATATAATATTAATAGTGGGTAATATTCATGAGTTAAACATAATCCATGTATCTTTTTATGGTGGTTACAGATTTTCTTCAATCTACCTTGTTGAGTTTCTAGATTGATGGAGGAATGTATGCACAAAACCTTGGGTGGCAGAATATTCAAGCCCACGTTATAATGATTCTGGCTTTTATGCTGGCTTCTCTTTTGCCATGGGTTCTTAATAAATCAGGATTTTATCTTGTATTAGGTAGCTCAAATGTTGATGTGAAGGTTTACGTAGCTACTTTACTAAGGTAGCTCAAATGCTGCATTAAGTAAACAATTGTTACATTTTCATTTATTATATATTCAATTTGGTTTTTATTGGTATGCTTTTTGGTTAAAGCCTCACACGTGGAATCTTTGATTAACAATACGCTTAAGTATTGGGAACATCGTTAGAAGACAGGAAGCGATTTGGTTGAAGTCGCATCGCAAACAAAGAATGGCTTGATACTCCTAATAGATGATCTCTTTTGGGTCCAAAACATCAATTACGGGGCTTTTCCCCGTAACACTTATAGCCTTATGAATTAGCTTCAGGTACAACTTTCGTCTGGTGAAAATGGACTTACGGTTTGGAAGTTACTCCCGTTTCCGTGAATGAGCGCAGAATTGAAAACTTGGATTTTGGAATTGACTAGGACCAACCGGGTCGAATCGGGTGCACCGCTTCGGATCAGAGGAGGAAAACCCGTTCCCACACAGGAAGCTCGAACTTGGACTCTAGCTCACATCGGTTCGGATCGAGCTATACCGAACCGACCCGCCTCCCAGACGTTCAGAAAAGCATGTTATCTTCGGATCGAGGACATAGCTCCGGACTGGATCGAAGGAGAGAGGATCCGATCCGAACCACCGGGACCTATTTCTGCACAACAGCTTTGACCGATTCCAAAGGAGAAAATGCCTCCTACTTGCATAGACGAGCTTCCACATGGCATAACACGATTTCGAGAGGTTTTCTCCACGTTCTCCATTACAATTCGGGATTCTTGGGATGCGCGCCACGTGACATTTGACCCGGAGCCTCTCCACCCCGATAAATACACCAATTGAAGGCAAATAGAAGGAGTTTTTAGCACTAACTCCTCACGGCTTCCACCATTGTTCCTCGCAAGGCTATTGCACAACACATAAGCCAAATTACAGATTAGTACACGAGGATTTAGTGTATAATCTTCATTTTTCTCATTTCTTTTCATTGTACACAAGAGTACTTCGTTTGTCTCCTATTATTTACTGTTTTCTGCATTCTGTGATCGGTGATTTGTGATTGTGAGGACTTTACATTGCATTTGGGTTTTAGTACCACATTCTGGTCTAACATTTTGGCGCCAGGTAGGTGGCACACGCTTTTATTTCTTCTTCTAGTTTGAAAGGAATCAGAATGCTTATCTATTGGATCAGTGGCCAAACGAAAGATTCCTCGTACGAAGGATGAAGGCATGAGAAACGAGGCAAGCTATGAAGCTTTCTCTCATGGAAATCCACCATCGTACTTAACCAAAGAGGAGATGGATGGCGTTCTCACTGAACTGAGAGCTCAGATGGCAAGACAAGATGATCTCCTTCGAAAACAACAGGAGATGATGGATGAATTCATTGCTTGGATGGAAGGTAGGCTGAGCGGAAACATACAACTTCCTGGAAATGACTTGGAACCAGCTCGAACAGCTGAAACCAATTGGGTTGGATCGGTCCTTATCCGACCCGCACCCATCGCAGCAAAGCCGACTTCAGTTCAAGCAAACATATCTAACTAGATCAGATCGGAACCGATCCTAACTGGTGGCACAGATGGAACAAGGGTCCCCCTCAGCATTTTGCGGCTGTAGCACTTAACGCTCTGGATGGAGATGTTGCCAACCTCAGAAACTCAGGTCAAGCACGACCAATATCTGCCCCGGTTCGGATGGGCAATAACACACAGCGTCATCCTCAAGCTCCCCGGTTCAGAACAGGTCAACCAGACGGTTCGGTCCCTACGACCCACAGACCATCGATCCGAACCAAATGACTTTCCAAGTACCCCATGCATTCCCAAACTCTTCTGGACTTAACGCTGGGGGCACCAGCTCTGATCTTGGCAGCTTACAAAAACTCTTTGAAGGCGACCGACTCGCCAATCTCATTCAACGCCTCTGGAGAGGCCGCACTTATCAGAATGACATGGATGACGTCAATCACAATCCACTCACGCAAGAAATCAGGAATTCTCGCAATCCTTCAGATTTCAAACTTCCAGTTCTAGAGCCTTATAATAGTAGGACGGATACTACCGCACATCTGATGCGCTACAAAAGGAATATGGAAGTTCAATCAAGCATCGGAAAACATTATGGCAAAATGCTTCCCCCTCTTTTTATTGATATAACAGCTATGTGGATTCGGCAGCTAGGAACGGAATCAATCAACAACAGAAACACGTTGGTTGCTTACTTTATTGAACAGTTTCGGATCCACATCGCTCGACCCAAGAACGTCACGTCGCTTACTACAGTCAAGTAGATGCCCATAGAAACTCTGCGTTCATTTCTGGAAAGATTCAACGTTGTAGCAGCATCAGTTGATCGACCTGAACCATCCATGGTATTGATGGCAGCAGTATCCGGCGTTCTAGAAAACTCGGAGTTCAAAAAATCTTTGCATCGAGACCCGCCGCGTGATCTCAGCGAATTCTACCTTGAAGCAGACATATTTCTACGTGAAGAAGATGCAACGTCCCAAAAGGACGTTCTCGATGTCAACATGCTTAAAGACGGAGGACCGTCTAACTTTGGAAAAGGAAAGGGAAAAACTGCTGTCAAGAATAACCACAACACTCAACCTTGGAGAGGGCCTAGTTACGAAAAGTACATTGAACTCAGTGCTTCGCTATTTGACATCTACATGGACACAAACGGTGCCATATCCTACCCAAAGCCTTCCATGAGGGAGCCATCGCAAAGAGAATGTGATTCTGGAAAACATTGCATATTCCATGATATGGATGGTCATGACACGAATAATTGCAGGCATCTACGAGATCTGATTGAGGAACGGGTTAGACGTGGAGAGCAACCCGAGTATGTGAAACAACCAACAACACTTGCATCTGCACTGCCACCTCCTGCTTCCCGGAGAGGGAATGACCCGGGATCGAGCTCTTGTGGGCTCATCATCAACTGATCTGGATTGGATCAGTTTGCATTTCTTAGGATTTAAGATATGTTTTTGCTTTTTTAGGTTTTCCAATTGGCTAAATCGGAGTACACTCGCACGGGGTTAGGATTTAACCCCAAAGCGTGCTTTGCACTTGATGATAAACCAATCAGGATTTGATTTGGTTTTTTATTTTGAATTGAATAAATTGAATAAGAAAGGACTTTCCGAGCATGGATTATGTTTGGCAAATTTAAGGATCTTGTCAGGTTGTGACAGGATTCTCAATCTTAATTAAAGTATGGCTTATACTTATCTCGAAACCCTAGGTATAGATTGTTCTTAGGGATTGACTATCTTGTCAGGTTGTGGCAAGTATAGCTCTATCTCGGTATGAATATGGATTATACTCCGTTTGATATCCAAGTATGGATTATACTTAGGAACGGCGAATGGTCTCGTCAGAATCTGGTAAAGGAACTCAATAAAACTCGAGTATGGCTTATGCTCAGTTTGAACTTCCCGGTATGGATTATGCCTGGAAGGTTAGCTCCTATCCCAGGTCATGGCAGAATGATTCAAACGTCCCTCGAGTATTGTTTATGCTCAGCAGGATGACCAAGCATGGTTTATGCTCAAAGAGGTTAAGAAAAGCTGTCAGGATTTGACACATCTATTCGCCTCTTTTTCTTTGCAGGTACGGATTATACCTGCAGCTGGTAGGCCCGGTGAGGCCTTGGATTTCTTGTATTATCCAGAACACATTTTCCTTCAACCAGCAAGATATGTTCTGGGGGAAAACATATTGGTACGCTTTTTGGTCAAAGCCGTCACACGTGAAATCTGTGATTAACAATACGCTTAAGTATTGGGAACATCGTCAGAAGACAGGAAGCGATTTGGTTGAAGTCGCATCGCAAACAAAGAATGGCTCGATACTCCTAATAGATGACCTTTTTTGGGCCTGAAAACATCAATTATAGGGATTTGCCCTGTAACTCTTGTAGCCCTCTGAATTACTTCAGGTACAGCTTTCGTTTGGTCAAAACGGACTTATGGTTTGGAAGTTACGTTTGTTTCCATAAACGGGCGCATAACTGGAAACTTGGATTTTGGAATTGACTTGGACCAACCGGGTCGGACCGGCACACCGCTTCGGATCGGAGGAGGAAAATCTGCTCCCACACAGGAAGATTGGACTTGGACTCTAGCTCACATCGGTTCGGATCGAGCTAGAACGAACCGACCCGCCTCCCAGACGCTCAGAAGAGCATGATATCTTCGGATCGAAGACATAGCTTCGGACAGGATCAGAGGAGAGAGGATTCGATCCAAACCATCGGGACTTGTTTCTGCACAATAGCTTTGACCGATTTTAAAGGAGAAAACGCCTCCTACTTGCATGGATCAGCTTCCACATGGCATAACATGACTTGGAGAGGTTTTTCTCCACGTTCTCCACTACAATTCGGGATTTTTGGGATGCGCGCCACGTGGCATCCGACCCGGAGCCTCTCCACCCCTATAAATACACCTATTGAAGGCAAATAGAAGTATTTTTGAGCACTAACTCCTCACTACTTCCATCATTGTTTCTCGCAAGGCTATTGCGTAACGTAGAAGCCAAATTACATATTACTATACCAGGATTTCGTGAATAATCTTCATTTTTGTCATTTCTTTTCATTGTAAACACGAGGACTTCATGTATAAATTTAAACGAATTGTACTTGTAACTTCTTAGGATTTAAGAAGAAATAAAGTGGACGTAGGCTTGGTTTGAGCCGAACCACTATAAAAAGTTCGTGTGTCTCCTGTTATTTACTGTTTTCTGCATTTTGTGATCGGTGATTTGTGATTGTGAGGACTTCACATTGCATTTGGGTGTTAGTACCACATTATGGTCTAACAGTTTTAAAGAGTAGATTTCTAACTTTTCAGCGCTATATACAATCAGAATCTCGTTTCATGGTTTATATTTCACTACTAATATCAATTTTAAATATAAAAAACATACCTCACTTTTAACAATCTTTTAACCGATTTTCTTTATATTAGACGCGCAAAAGCGTGTCAATAATGCTAGTTTGTCCAAAATGCTTGTTCATCACCTAATCTCAACTCAATTATAGGAGTTGGGTACAAAAAAAGATATGACATAAGAATGCAAGCCTAATTTAAACATATCTTAGCATCCCAATAGTTTCTGAATCAGTAAATTATAAAGTACAATTAACATTATTGCATTTTCTTTTAGAATATAAAAATCCGAAATCCATACAAAAGCTTAAGCCAGCGAACTGAAGCTGCCTTTTGGCCTAGCAAACTTCAAAATTTTGTGAATCACTTCAAATGAAAGTTATAACTTAAGTTTTAGGCTTTTCGAAATATGTAAAACAATCAAAATAGGACAGACAGATCAAAAGTTATGAACATAATGGTTCAGCTCAGTTTCACGAAATTCGCATTTCAGGACAGCGACACCATTTAATGTTTAATACTTTATAAACCCCAAAATTTTGGAAAGTGACAGACTTCAAAGTTTTTATTCATGCTATT
This sequence comes from Allium sativum, assembly GCA_030737875.1. Lineage (NCBI taxonomy): Eukaryota > Viridiplantae > Streptophyta > Magnoliopsida > Asparagales > Amaryllidaceae > Allium > Allium sativum. Next base: position 48,931,905 of record CM060912.1, on the reverse strand, counting down.
GTTTAATTAACGGAAAAGGAATCGATCAAATCGAATTATTACATCTCAAGTTATAGCGTTAGTAGGAAGCACAATAATCTCTTTTTTCTTTTTTTGTGAAATTATCATCCCTTAAAAAAAATTCCTCAGTTCCGTATTAAATTTATCATTATCTTATTTCGACTTAAATATCCAATTCTCCTTCATTTCATAAGTTTCAAATATTTAGAATTTCTTTTGAAATGTTTGTTAACTCTTTTTTTTATAACCCTTTACTTTTAGATGTTATTACATCAGGTGGTAATAAAGTAAAAACAACAAGAACAAGCATGAAACACTATAAAGAAGCAATAGACTGTACAGGGTAGGTAATTCAAAAATAAGGCAATTCCATTTTTTACAGAGGTTCCATTATAAATCTATTGAAAACTACACCTACGACCGTCAGCACATTCACTTATAAAGAAATTATTCAATGATTTTTGCATTAAAACTTTAAAACCAGAAAATTTTAGTCATACAGTCTCCACTATTATTGATAGTAGAGATGGATACCTAATTATTATTGATAAAGATGTTGTGTGTAGGCTTGCCTGGCATTGAAACAGCTAGTTTTGTGAATGAATACTTCTGTTCTTATGCATATAAACATATGATATAGCTCAGATTTTGCCTCGTTATTAGTGATATAATATTTAAAAAATGCTTTAGATGAACCGGTTTCATTATCGCTCATGCCATAATGATTTGAAATGAAAAAAAAAATCAAAAACAATATATACTGAAACCTAAATCAACAAATCAATAATAAAAAAGACAAAGATCAATAACGTACTTGAAACAAAAGGATATTTCCGTAGAATTGAAACAAATAAATGGAAATAAAAAAACGAACAAAGAAACACAAATCAATCAATTAATAACATACCTAAGATTCGCGTTGAGAAAGATTCATCTCTGCCTACTAATCGCATTTATATTTAAAGGAAAGATGATTTAGACGAGGAATGATAGCAAAAATTGTGGCTAGGGTTTTAGCAGTTGTTGAATGAGGAAGGATCGAATAAGAGAGGGAATCGAATAGAAAAGGGTATTGTGTGAGAAGACGAGGATGGTAAGTATGTTGATCCTAATTGAATAAGTCAAGTACGAAATGTTTCCAGTTGCCTAAGTTACGCTATGTTCTAATTATATAATTTTGATATGATATCAGAAAAGTAAATATTTGTACATCACTAAATAAGCGACATATTATTTTAATTGAAAACTTAAATTCAATAAAATGATGGTTGGTAAATATAATTATAAAGTCAATTTTATTAAAATCACAAAATGATTACATTTCATTTTAACTACTTTCGAATTGCATCAGGTAATTGTAAAATAAATTGTTCGATTTTTCCAATAAAATTCTATATATTTAAGCTATAAATTTGGTTATTTTATGATACTTATTTCATCCAAATTATATCAGAATTATTAACTTGTATATCTCATCAAAAGTATATTTCAAATATTTTAAAACAATCAGCATATACGTTCTGTGACACTCTACGTCTGTTAATGTCACTCGTTATCATAATCCATTAAGTTTCGTGAATCATTATAGGTAAACAGAAACATTACAAGACAAATATAAAATAACAACGAAATTAAAACTTTATTTAATAGAAAAGCTTCGTGGTCCAAATCTGATTACATAATAAGTCTGAAATACTGAAAACTCATTACATCAACATAAAACTTCTGTCTTGTACCAAAATCATCATCAGAGTACAATAATACATAAAAAGAGCATAATCCCCAAAATATAGCCATAGTAGAGAAGATACGAAATCAAGCGGTACATCTAAGCAGCACCAAGCAGAATGAAAGAAGAATCCTGATCAAGCTTGAGTATTCCCACCCTGAGAACGTGGGGGAACATAAGAGAGAGAAGAGGAAACAAAACGGGTCAGACATAAAGTTTTGCGAGTCCAGTTACTTTTAGCATATAAATAAGTAAAAGCATCATGACAGACATATAAACTGGATGAGAGAGATAAAAGTGCCATATGACAGGTATAACAAAGTAAACAGGATAAACAAAACAGAACATGTATTGCGCTTCTCTAATACTTTTCTCTACACCAATACTAGCATAACAAGAACAAGATGATCCGAACAAGTACAAGATGGTAAACTTAGGTGTACTTCTAGTGAGAGGTTTTTACCCCATACAATAACAGGTAGTCCAATAGAACTGACAGGTGTTACCCCCAACGATAATAATGGGCTCCTAAACAATAAAGACTAAATGTACCCTAATTATTACCCCCAATCGATCGGCTCCCTACCTCGTAGATACCCTGTGTTGGCTCCACAGTAGGATGTATCACTTCCTAAAGTGGCAACCCTTTATTTACAAGATGTGCGCAAACCATATATACAGGTGTCACAGCGTCTTAACCTCCCTGGACCGGACCCATGCACGCACATTACCCTGTCGGAATGCGCCGCCCACACCGTCCCTTTGATGGACCTCTTACAACTAACTCAGTAAGCGTGCCCTGACCCCGACCTAGTTCGGGGTTCTCCGTTTGATACCAAGATAGGTTACCGACAAATACGGGTCCCACATACTGGATGATACAAGCTTCCCCATAGGCTTGCATCCCCACTACTAGTATTTCCTCATATTATGCCTACTAGTTTAACAAGATTGCATAACCCCAACAGGTTAAGTTTGTCGGGTTTATATGTATAACCCGTCCCCACATATTTAACAAGATTAACTTAACCCTCCCACTGATTTCAAGCAAGTTTACTTAACCCCTAATGAAGTTAATAGGTTCTTGTAATCCTCACATATTCAAATCGGTCAAGTATTACCATTCATTCATTTATGGTTATTAATGCGCTAGACCTCTCACATTAAGTCTACCACTTGTGGATGCTAGATATGTCGGTTGGTTCCAGGAAGACTTCTACCACAAGTCAGACTTAACCTCGTGTCTTAGCACCGTTACGTGTACGTTTATGCACTTAGACCCCTCACATTTGATTTACCACTTGTGGACGCTGGATATGCCGGGCAGTTCCGAGCAAACTTCTACTACAAGTGTAATCTAACCTCCTGTCTAAGCGCGATTATAGTTTCTAATTACTGTCAATCTAGGCATGTTCATTATTAACCAATTTCGTGTTTATTATGCCCCAAATCCTCATTTGATCCACGACACAAGTTATGCACAGGTTAAGGTTTAAACTAAGATATGGATTATGCCCCCAAATTCCCAAGTTATGGCTCAAGGTACAAACTATGACAAAAATTTTCCAATCATGCTCTAATATAAGTTATGCCCCAAATTAACATTCCCCACATTCCCAATTTCGTGCACTCGCGTATTTCAGCTCTAGGCCTAGGCTCGAAGGTAGCCTGGCTATAAAATAAACAGGGAAAGAGAGGGAGAAGAGAACGAGAATAGGCATAGCAAATAAAACTGGCATATGATGATAGAATATGTCATACTTAACAGAATAGGTATACTGTGACATGATTAGGCAAGCTAACAAAATATGTATACGATGACATGATAGGACAAACTAACAGAATAGGGATATCATGAATAGGCATACTGAGATCTAAATAGTGAATTAAGTTTACAAAAAATGGTAAATATGTTATGATTTCAGATTACTAATAGGCATAGCTTAGATCCAAACTTATAAACGTGCCAAGATTACATTTTAGATGTTTATATCTAAAAGCAACATAAACTCAATGTGATTGTATCTAAAGAATAGATAATTGATTATAGATGTTGTAGCACATATCTTTGAATACGTATAACTTATTGTTAAAGAAGAATAGGCTAGATAAAACTGTGTTGGGCAGCACCTCGTTGTCGCCGTTGATTTAGATGAACAAAACAATGTGATTAAGGTCCTTTATATAACCATCTTCCAATGAAGCAAGACACACGGCAGGTCCAGATTCGTCCCGAGGGGATGGGGGTCGATCCCGGGATCGACATAGGGGTCGACACCCATAGGGCACGGGGTTGACCCCCAACGAGCCAAATTCCCGTGCCTTCCGCCTCCGGTTTTCGAAATATTTTGAATTCTGGATAATGTTTGTTTACATATATTTCTCTTGTATGTATACAAACTTCTAACCTTAATAACTTTCTCGTACGATGTCCGTTTTGCGCAAACTTAGTGTCTACCCTGACCAGAATTCCGAGACGAATCCAATGCGTATTCCATTTTGCTTAATTCCCAATATTCAATTAAGTATTCTTTAGTTTATCAATTTTAGTGTTGTTTAAATTATGGGGTGTTACATTCTCCCCTACTTAAAGGATTTTGTCCCCGAAATCTCTAGGTTATGAAGAATGTATATCCTAACATCCACATCAATCTACTCATCCACCAATCGCAGGCATCCATTGTCCTTGAAAAGATTTCTAGTGCTTGTATGAACATATGTAAAGGTGTGTATGTATATGTCCCTATACTAATGAAAAAGATCAGGCGGTCTACTGATTCAGTTGACCTCCTTAATGCAATGTATGTTAGTGCCATGAATCCAACATGTATGCAAATAATCCTATTATAACATGTAAGTTCTATATGTGTGCACAATCAGTCATCCAAATGTAACATCTGTATGATGAAACACCAACTTTCATCCATTAAAAGAAAAATATATGCATATCCATCCATATGCAGTATGAGAGTGATTAAGTCGATCTAGTGCCTAATATGTGTGTATATGTATCCACAGGCAACCACTAGCAAACAATTGCATCTTCTTGCATCCATCAAACATAACATGTCTCAAACACATGTTTACGTCCATGGGTTCCCTAACTAAAGGTCGAAGATTCGATCGATAGGATATACTTAGACAATAGAAACAAGCATGAATAAAAGCTTTGAAAAAGAAGTTAAGAACATATCCCTGAAAAGGAAAGGGTACGAAGCACGAATCTTGTCTTCAGTCTCTCAAGTTGCATCCTCTGTCAACACCCCACTGAACTTTCATCAACTTGACATGTCGGTTGCGTAGCTTCTTAACCTCTGATCCAAGAATATGGGAAGTAACTCGTCTAACTGTCGCCTCCCGTTCTGCCTCCACTTCCTCAAACATACTCGACTCAACTACTTCTACCGTATCATGCAAGCATTTCCGTAAATGAGAAAAGTGGAAAACATCATGAATACCTGACAGTCTCTTCAGTAGCTTTACTCTATAGGCCATTTGGCCAGTCCTTTATGTTATGGGAAATGACCCTACAAACCTTTGTGCCAATTTCCCTACAGATCCGAAGTGGCCAACATTCCTCAAAGGCGATATGTTGATGAAGACCATGCTCCTACCTCAAACTCAGTGTCATTCCTTATCCTATCTGCATAGGACTTCTGCCTGTCCAGAGCTATCTTCATGCGCCTGGGTATAAGATCAATCTTCTCTGAAGTCTCCCCAATCATCTCAGGTCCAAGTAGAAGCCTTTCTGTAGATTCCCACTAACAAGTTGGTGATCTATAGGGTCGTCCGTACAATGCCTCGAGGGGCGCCATGCCAATACTAGCCTGGTAACTGTTTTTGCGGGCGAACTCTACTAAAGGAAGATGCTCTTCCCAAGTCCCTCAGAAGTCTAGGATACACAGTCTTGAAAGATCCTTAAGAACTCTATTCACCCTTTCCGTCTGTCCATCGGTCTGAGGGTGATAAGCGGTGCTCAAACACAATTGTGCACCTAATGCCTCTTGCAAGCCCCACCAAAATTCACTGGTAAATATGGGTCACGATTAATCACAATACTAGAAGGTACTCCATGTAGACAGACTATCCCACGAAGATAAAATGCTGCCAATCATGTTGTTGTCCTCTTTTCTTAGTAAGCCTGTCAACTACAACCCAAATACTGGTGTTGACTTTCCTCGATCTAGGCAAACCATCAATGAAATCCATAGAGACGCTCTCTCACTTCCACTGTGGGACTTCTAAAGGGTGACGTAAACCACCGGGCTTCCTTTACTCAGCTTTCACTTGCTGGAAAATCAAACATCGAGAAACAAATTCTGCTACGTCTTTCTTTATCCCAGTCCAAAAGAAAACCCTCTTCATATACCTATACATCTTACGCCACCGGGATGAGTAGTCATCCTAGAATGATGGCCTTCCTCAAGGACTGTTTTCAACAAACTCCTGATTCGGGGACACAAAGCCTTCCGTCTCATCGCAACCACCCTCTATCATCCGTGGAATATCTATTGAGGAGACTAGATGTCTCCCCTCTACTGAGCTTATCCAAGATATCTGCTAGCTGTGGGTCATCACGCTGTGAAATCCTTATCTGATCCAATAGAGTAGGTCGCACCTCTAATGATGCAAATAAACCAGGTGTAAACTCGGTGGACGGTCTAAAATCAAAAGTCAATATAAACTCCAAGCTTTTTCTCACCACAAATAGAGGACTCAAAGTCATCCTCTGCTTACTCAATGCATCTGCCACCACATTACCCTTGCCAGGGGTATACGAAATCTCAAAGTCATAGGACACTAGGAACTCCATCCATCTTTGTTGCCTCAAATTGAGATCCTTCTGCGAGAACAAGTACTTGAGAGATTTATGATCAGTGTACAACTCGAACTTCTCTCCTAGTAGATAATGGCGCCAAGACTTGAGCGCGAATACTATGGCAGCTAACTCTAAGTCATGGATAGGGTAGTTCTTCTCATGAACTCTTAATTGTCTACCTCTACAACAAACTACCCTTCCCTCTTGCATTAGAACCGCACCAAGCCCTGTATCACATGCATCAGCGTATACTGTGAACACTTTGTTCCCGTCAGGCAAGGTCAAGACTGGAGTTGTTGTCAGAGCCCTCTTCAATCGTTGGAAAAACATCCTCATAGTTTATATTCCAAGAAAATGTCAGATTCTTCTTCGTCGGTCTGGTGAGTGGGGCTGATACCTTTGTGAAGTCCTTAATGAACTTCCAATAATAGCCTGCTAAACCAAGAAAACTCCTAACCTCCGTTGCATTCTTTGGGATCTGCCAATCTTGAACTACAACTACTTTCGCTGGATCTATTGCTATTCCTTCTTTAGAGACCACATGCCCTAGAAATCTCACTTCTTTTCTCCAAAAATGACATTTGGTGAATTTTGACTTAAGCTGGTGCACATGGAGAGTTTTCAAAACCTCCCTCAAAGGTCGGGCATGCTCTTCCTCGTTCTTCGAGAAAATCAAGTTATCATCAAAAAAGACCACAATGAACTTATTTAGGAACTCCCGAAACACCCTACTCATCAGATCAACAAAATAGGCAGGTGCATTCGTCAACCCAAAAGGCATGACGAGCCACTCGAAGAAACCATTTGGAGTCCTAAAAGAGGTTTTGTCTATACTGTCCTCGGTCACCCTCAGCTGATGAAATCCCGTGGCCAAGTTTAACTAAGAGAAAACAGATGCACCAACAAGCTAGTCAAACAGATCATCTATCCTCGGAAGTGGATGCCTATTCTTCTTGGTGATCTTATTCAACTCTCTATAATCCACACATAAGCGAAGCGAACTGTCCACTTTAGTCGCGAATACTACCGAAGCACCCCATTTAGATATGCTTTGCCTAATAAACCCTTTCTCAAGTAGATCCCCTACTTGCTTGTTGAGCTCCCTCCTTTCTCTTGGATCCATGTGGCGCACAGGCAATGCAACTGGCTTTGCATTGACTACCAAGTATATACGAAAATCAATCTCGCGCCTCGAATGTAATCCTAGAACCTCCTCAAAAGCATCAGGATACTCACAGACTATTGGTACAGATCATAGATCATCGATAGATGCATCAAGCGACTCTAGGAAACTAAGCATGACAGACCCCTTAGGGTCATAAGAAATCTCCAGGTCCTCCCATGGCAAGTCAAAAGTCTAACAACTCTTCTCTCACAATCCAGGATGACACTTTACGTGGCTAGCCAATCCTCCCTAGAATCAAACCATGGCCCCTGAAACCAAGCACATACCGTCACACTCAAACTCGACTCCTAACATAGATTTTTCAAACCCTGACAAATCATAGACAATTGAGCCGTACCACCAATGGGGTTGAAGACAGCTACGGGAGCCAAAACCATACAAGTACTATGGTGTAGAGACTCAACCATAGAATCAGATATAAAAGAATGCGAAGCGCCAGAATCAAAAAGAGTTCTAACAGGATGATTGGAAAGAGAAATCAAACCTTCAACGGAAACTTTCCTACCTCTATCTGCTGCACTAGCCACGAGAGCATGCGTCTGCCCTCCAGAAGGTCCTCCCTTTTGGCCCTGTCCTTGCTTCTTCGAGCAATTCTTAACAAGATGTCCAACCTCTCCACAATAGAAACAAGCGTTCTTTATTTTCTTGCAATCCCTGATCACATGACCCCCGCGTCCGCAATGATGACATTTCCTCTTATCTCGAGCTTTGCCGTTCTTTTCGCCCTTCTTTTGTTGTTGTTGTTCTTTCTTTGGCCACACTTTCTTGTTTTGTGTTCCCTCAACCTTAGCCTCTTTCTTTTCACCTTTATATTCTTCATGCATTAATGTCATATCGATGAGTTTCTCAAAAGTTGCTCCCATCGAAATATAAGACAACCTATGGGGGGGGGGGGGTTCATTCAATCCTCTAGCAAACCTTAAAGCTTTCTTGTGTGGGATTTTTGCTATATCCAAACCAAACCTCACCAATTGATTAAACTTATTAACATACACCTTGACAGACATGGCCCCTTGCTTAAGTGTCGAAAACCTTTCCATTTTCATACTTTGCTTGGTTTGAGAAAGAACTTCATCTCGAATCTCTATCGGAAATTATCCCAAGTTTCGACTGGACGTCCCGCCTGCGTCACTTCCCACCAAAACGAGGCCTCATCCTTCAGCTGCCAAACGACTAACTAAATCTTCCGACGATCGTCAACTTCGAAAATTCCAAACAAATACTCCGTCTCTTTAAGTTAATTCCTTACTTCTACGAAAGTCATAGTTCCTCTGAATAACTTCCCGCCCATAGCACAGAAATCTTTGCATATCTTAGAGATATTATCAGCACGCGGAAGAGGAACAACGGCTGCAGCTGGAGGAGGGCGTCTGCTTGGCCTTCGGCAGATGCCATAGCATCGAAATACCTACAAAACCAAGATGGTATCTGAATGCCCTTAGGAATATTAGGTTCTCCAGACATGTTGAAAAAGAAAAGGAAAAAAGCATTCAAGCAGAGAATCGAAAGATATTTCTTATGGCTTTGGGGAGTATATTTCTCAAAACATACTTTCTTTTGAAAATGCCTTTTTTAAAAACCTTTTTGAGAACAATTTTCAAAATCATTTATCCGATCTGGTAACCTTCATCTCTAATACTAAATGTGACACCCCACGTCCGTTAATTTCACTCTTTATAAGAATGCATTAAGTTTCGTGAAGCGTTATAGGTAAACAGAAACAAAAACATTACGAGAGATATAATATAGCAGCGGAATTAAAACTTTATTAAATAGAAAAGCTTCATGGTCCAAACCCAATTACATAAAAAGTCTGAAATACTGAAAACTCGTTACATCAACATAAAACTTCTGTCCTATAACAAAATCATCATCAGAGTACAATAATACATAAAAAGAGCATAATCCCCAAAATATAGCCATAGTAGAGAAGATACGAAATTAAGCGGTACGTCTAAGCAGCTCCAAGAAGAATGAAAGAAGAATCCTGATCAAGCTTGAGTATTCCCACCCTAAGAACCTTAGGGGTGGACGAAAGAGAGAGAAGAGGAAACAAAATGGGCCAGACATAAAGTCTGGCGAGTCCAGTTACTTTTAGCATATAAATAAGTAAAAGCATTATGACAGGCACATAAACTGGATGTGAGAGATAACAGTGTCGTATGACATGTATAACAAGGTAAACAGGATAAACAGAACATGTATTGCACTTCTCTGATACTTTTCTCTACACCAATACTAGCATAACAAAAACAAGATGATCCTAACAAGTACAAGATGGTAGAGTCAGGTGTACTTCTAGTGAGAGGTTTTTACCCCATGCAATAACATGCAGCCCAACAGAGCTGACGGTGTTACCCCCAACGATAATAACAGGCTCCTAAACAAGCAAGACTAGATGTACCCTAATTACTAACCTAATCGATTAGCTCCCTAACTCGTAGATACCTTTTGCTGGCCCCATAGTAGGATGTATCACTTCCTAAAGTGGCAACCCTTTGTTTACAAGATGTGCACAAACCATATCTATAGATGTCACGGCATCTTAACCTCCCTGAACAGGACCCATGCACGCACATGACCCCGTCGGAATGTGCTGCCCACACCGTCCCTTAGATGGACCTCTTACAACCAACTCAGTAAGCGAGCCCTGACCGCGACCTAGTTCGGGGTTCTCCGTTTGATACCAAGATAGGTTACTGACAAGTACGGGTCCCACACACCGGATGATAGAAGCTTCCCCCTAGGCTTGTATCCCCACTACTAGGATTTCCTCAGGTTATGCCTACTAGTTTACCAAGATTGCATAACCCCAATAGGTTAAGTTTGTCGGGTTTATATATATATATATATATAACCCATCCCCACATATTTAACAAGATAAATTAACCCTCTATTGATTCAAGCATGTTACTTAACCCCTACTTAAGTTGATAGGTTCATGTAACCCTCACAGATTCAAATCGGTTAAGTATTACCATTCATTCATTTATGGTTATTAATGCGCTAGACCTCTCACATCAATTCTACAACTTGTGGATGCTCGATATGCCGTTTGGTTCCAGGAAGACTTCTACCACAAGTCAGACTTAACCTCGCGTCTTAGCACTGTTATGTGTACGTTTATGCACTTAGACCCCTCACATTAGATTTACCACTTGTGGACGCTGGATATGTCGGGCGGTTCCGGGCAGGCCTCTACCATAAGTGTAATCTAACCTCGTGTCTAAGCATGGTTATAGTTTCTAATTACTGTAAATTTAGGCATGTTCCTTATTAACCAATTTCGTGTTTATTATACCCCAAATCCCTATTTGATCCACGACACAAGTTATGCCCAGGTTGAGGTTTAGATTAAGACATGGATTATGCCCCAAATTCCCAAGTTTTGGCTCATGGTACAAACTATGCCTAAAATTTCCCAGTCATGCTCTAATATAAGTTATTTCCCAAATTATTGTTCCCCATGTTCCCAATTTCGTGCGCTCGCGTATTTCAGCGATAGGCCTAGGCTCGAAGGTAGCCTGACTATAAAATAAAAAGGGAAAGAGAGGGAGAAGAAAACGAGAATAGGCATAGCAAATAAAACTGGCATATGATGATTGAATATGTCATACTTAACAGAACAGGTGTACTATGACATGATTAGGCAAACTAATGAAATATGCATACAGTGACATGATACGTTAAACTAATAGAATAGGGATATCATGAATAGGCATACTGAGGTCTAAGCAGTGAATTAGGTATACAAATTATGGCAGATCTGTTATGATATCAGATTACTAATAGGCGTAGGCTTAGATCCAAACTTATAAATATGTCAAGATTACATTTAGGTGTTTATATCTAAAAGCAACATAAACTCACTGTGGTTGGATCTAAAGAACAGAGAATTGATTGTAGATGTTGTAGCAAAGATCTCTGAATATGTATAATTTGCTGTTGAAGAAGAATAGGCTAGATCAAACTGTGTTTGGGCAGCACCTCGTTGTCACCATTGATTTAGATGAATAAAACAATGGGATTAAGGTTCTTTATATAGCCATCTGCCAACGAACCAGGACACGCAGTAAGTCCAGATTCGTCCGGGGGGGTTGACCCTGGGGTCGACATCCCGGTTGTGGGGTAGACCCGTGGGTCAACACCCATAGGGCACGGGGTCGACCCCCAACAGGCCGAATTCCCTCCTCCGGTTTTCGAAATATTTTGAATTCTAGGTAATGTTTGTTTGCATATATCTCTCTTGTACGTATACATACTTCTAACCTTAATAATTTTCTCATACGATGTCCGTTTTACGCAAACTTGGTGTCTATCCTGACCAAACTTGGTGTTTATTTCAACAATATGATATGTCTCATCATAGACAAAATATTTTTACTTTAGATTTACTATTTTAGTAATTGATCAGGAAAACGTCATGATACCAATTGTTTTATGATGTTTTTTCTCAATTTGGTTTAGTGGTATTAACCATCGCTATTTCGTCAGTGTTGCGTTGCGATTTCCGATGCTTTTTCTCCGTCGGCGTTTATGCATCGTAATTGACAATGTTTATAGTAGTGGTAGGTTACCAAAGACTCGTATTCTTCATAAAGCCCATTTGCTAGTGTAAGAACTTGTTTACTTTCTGATATTTGATTCCCAACAGAGCTAAGTTTGTCACAGAGAGTCTTGTCACAGGGAGTCTTTATTTTAGATATATATTCTCTCATGCTCATGTCTCTCTTTCTTAAGTTTTGCAACTCTATTCTATAATGCATTACTCTAGCTGACGATTGAGAATTGAATATTTGTTGTATAGTGGACCAAATTTCATGTGATGAGTTACACCCAATAAGTTGTGATAGCAAGTTTGCACTAATGGATGATAAAAACCAAGATGATAGTAAGTTTTCTTGTTTTCGATGATGAATATATGTTGGGTTACTAAATATGTTCCCATCTTTGTCTGTGATCATCGCAGGTGGCATTATCTTGGTTCCATTGATATAATCTTGAAGGTTATGATCTTTCAAGGCTGTTTCAACTTGGAATTTCCACAACAAATAATTGTCTTCATGAAGAGAATGATTATGACTTGGGTTTTCGGTTTTATGAGTGTATGCGAGGAGAGAATTGGTTCAGCAGTGCCTATCTTTGATGTTTCCGATGACAGATCTTCATTGCTTCCAGCCACGATTCAATACCGTTGGAATGTAGTAGTTGATGAAATGAAGAAAGTATATAGCGAGGCCACTGCTCGAGAGGTGGCATTTTATACTGATACGATTAAGAAATGGATGCAATGAGGTTTCTTGCGTCTTTAAGATGCAAGAATAAGATTATTGCACGGTGGGAAAGCCAAACGAGGAGATGCACAATCTCTGAAGGCAAAGAAATTCCTGCATCCGGTAGGATTTCGATTCCAGCCTTGGCACGACATGGTTTATGATGAGAACAGCTACTACACGATCAGAGAGGTTGATCTCCAGTGATGAAAACACTCTGAGGAGACAAACAAATCAAACCTCTCTCTTCAATACGAGAAAGGTCTTTTAGAATTACCGTTAGGCGTTAGAGCTCTGATACCATATAAGAAATGTGTAAAAAGAAATTGTAATTATTCTTTTATTATTGTTGTTGAGAAAGATTGTACAAAATGATCGAATGAGTGTGTCTAACTCTTTACAAATATGTACACATGAGTTTTACAGATAACTGGCTAAATAGAAAGGCCCATGTGATAATATAATACAAATAGGTTATAGCCCATCTGGTTTGTTTTGATATCCGATATATGTCAGTATGCTAACATGAATATATATTTACTCCTTCCAAATAAGTCACATAAACTAAACCATTTTTTAAAAACAAAATCATTTCGCAAAGCATTATTGTCCTACTGGTTAAACATATTTAGTATGTACTACCGTATGAGTACAAAATTGCTTATGTTTAATTTGTACCACCATATACCAAATTTTGAAATTAAAAAAATAAAAAATCTTTTTACTAAGACCGTTTACAATAGCCAAAATCTGAGGCCATGCAATATATGTTGTTATAACTTTTGATGAAATAATGTTTGCACCTATGCCACCATCATAGTCATCATACTAGTTTTCACAATTTTTGTCTAAAAATATATAATAACTTGTCTCTGCTTGTTTACGCTAAGACAAATCCATGTTAAGAATAATCAAAATTTGCGTTGAAGGGAAAAAAAGTTTTTCCAAACGCACGTAGTGTACAATGGCTCCATGACTCGAAAAACGGATGAAAGTTGGAAGATAGAAGATATAGGGTGAAAGGAAGAAAGAAATAATGTTTAAAATATAATAAGAACACAAATTACAAAAAACATTGTCAATAACGACGCCTAAATTTCAATGAAATAAAATACATCGGAAATCACAACGCAACACCGACACATTAGCGATGGTTGATACCACCTAACTAGATTGAGAAAACACATCGCTAAAACTGTTGGTATCGTGACTTTTTTCCCAGTTGATTTTTAGTATAATAAAAGTGAAGTATAAACTATTTTGTCGTTCAAAATTTCATCTTGTCGAATATGCAAACTAATGTATATCCTGACTGTTTTTTTACATTATTTAAATATATTTTCAATGGGTTATGCTAGTTAATAATTTTGATGTAATTTGAATTAAATAATTATCATAATCAAAATTTGTTACTTAAATATATAATATTGGTTGGAAAATTAAACAATTTATTTTGCAATGTCATATTCGATGCAATCCAAAAATAGTTAAAATGAAAAGTAATTTTTTCGTGACCTAAACATAATTGTATTTAAAATTATATTTATTAACTACCGTTTGACTGAGTTTCAAGTTATCAGTTAAAATTATATGTTTTCTACTCAGTGACGTACACATATTTACCAATCACGTGTCTTATCAAAATCAAAACTACATAATTAAGATAGACCGTCCAATTGAAAGAAATGGTGCGGATCAATAAATGAATGGTTGATATTATAAAAGCTAAAAATGTTTAACAGACTCGATTTATTCCACTCTAGCCTATTGGAGTCGATCGAATAACATTGGTTTTCGCAGGCAATTCCCCCTTTCTTCCATTTCTCGATCTTATTCGATTCTCTCATTCAAGAGTTGCCATTGGATTCTCTCGTTCTCACCAAAACCCTAGCCGGAAATTTTCGCTATCCAGTAACTTTGCTAAGAGCGACTAGCGCACAGACAAGCTTTTCTTTGCATGTGTCTCGGGGCATGTTACTAATTATTTTGTCATTAATTGGTCAACTTGGTTTTCTTTATATGTTATTTGATTTTCATTTATTTGTTTTAGATCTATGAAAATATATCTATAATTTGAGGTATGTTATTAATTTTTATTTGTCTTATCATTGTTTGCTTGATTAGGTTTCTTTATTTATTTGTTCTGATTTTCTGATAGAATAAATTCTCTTCGTATTGATTTCAAGTATGTTAGTTTTTATTGTTCTTGGTTGATTGATTTATTTAGATTTCTTTATACTTAATTTCAGCTACAACTATTGTAACACCCCGTATTTTGGGTTAATACTAAAATTCACTAATTATAGAATAAATAATCTCAGATGTGAGAATTGGGGGAAACGGGCTACGTCGTTGCGTTCGTCTCGGAAAAATACGCGAAATAGAGTCCGAGTTTTCGAAAATCGGAGTCCGTATGGCCCAGTTATGGCCCGATGAAGTTTGCAGAAAATTCAAAACTAAAACAGATTTAAATAAATTCAAATATTCAGATTTGGGATGGGCCAGGCGGGGTCAGGCGGGAAGGTTCCCGCCTAACCCATGTCGACAGGGCTGTCGACAGGCCTGTCGACAGGGGTGTCGACATGCCTGTCGACTTGCCTGTCGACAGGGTGCGACGCCCAGAGAAACTGGGTGCACCAGTTTGTGTTCTTGGGCTGGCTTGGTGGGCTAGTTCTGGAAGCTTCTTGGATCTGATGGATCTGATGGTCCTAAATTAATCTAGGGTTAATCTAAGGGTCTAAAATGCAACCTAATCCTATAAATAACACCCTAACCCTACCCTAATTCATTCATAATTAAACCTAGTAACTAAACTATGGCAAAATGAAACTTGGTCATGGCCTCCACAAATCAATGAAGAGGAAAGCAAGCTCTAATCAATCTCTAATCCATTCTAAGTATCTTAATCTTCTTCATTAGCTTGCTAATTGTGTTTTGGTGAGTTTCTATGGCTTTAATAATCAATTGTTAAATTGATTATGGTAGGATGTGATAAGACATGGTTATGTTTGTGGATAAGTGAGTTATATGCAAGTTGTATGATATGTGAATTGCAAGTTTTATGCCATATGCAAGTTTATTTCCATGTTTTATGATGTAAAATATTATTTATGCATATGTAACATGTTATGCAAACTATATGTGAGAATATATGCAAGTATATGTAACATGATATGCAAGTTATGCATGTGATTTTATGCATGCTAAGTAGTTGGTGTTATGCATGTTAAGTATTTGATGTTGTGCATGCTAAGTATTTGATTGTATGCATGTTAAGTATTGGGTTTTATGCATGCTAAGTGCTTGGGTTTATACAAGTTAAGTGGTATGTTTATGCATAATAAGAAATTGGTTCTATGCATGCTAAGTATATGATATTATGCAAGTTTAGTATGTGATTCTATGCATGCTAAGTATATGATATTATGCAAGTTTAGTATGTGATTCTATGCATGCTAAGTATGTGATAATATGCATGATTAATAAGTTGTTTTATGCATATTTAACAAGTGGGTTTATGCATGTCAAACAAGTCCATATGCAAGTTACATGTATGATAATATATGCTATGCAAGTTACATGTATGATAATATATGCTATGCAAGTTACATGTATGATAATATATGCTATGCAAGTTACATGTATGATAATATATGCTATGCAAGTTACATGTATGTTAATATGCAAGATATGCTATGCAAGTTACATGTTTGTTAATATGCAAGTTACATGTATGTTAATATGCAAGATATGCTATGCAAGTTACATGTTTGTTAATATGCAAGTTACATGTATGTTAATATACAAGATATGCTATGCAAGTTACATGTTGGTTGATATGCAAGTATGTGAATGTTATGCAAGTTATGTGTGTTTATGCAAGTTCAACATGTTATGCAAGATATGTGTATGATAATATGCAAGTTTGGGTTAAATGTAGTTGGGTTAATATATGCTCATATATGCAAGTTGACGTCCTCTTAACCCATGACAAAGTTATATTCTAAGATTTGGTTAAACCCATGATATTTGTGATAGATCTTTCCTTTTATTATGTCGTGAAATGAGAACGATTTGCGTGGGGAACGATGGGGTTAATAAATATGTTAATAAAAGTATGATTGGGTATGATTAAGCATACCATAAAAATAAATTAACATAAGTGGGAATTTACCTATTGAGTTAGGTCTACCCCATGGGAATTTACCTATTGAGTTAGGTCTACCCATGTTATGAAAAAAAACTTGATATTAATTAGGGATAATTAATATAAATTATGAGGGTGATTAATTAGGTGTAATTAATCGACTAAGACACGAGGTTGGACTCAGTTGTAGCGTAAAACTGCCCGGACCCAACCGGCATAACCAGTTGCTACAAATGTTAGCCCAATGTGAGAGGTCTTAGGCACAAACTAAATACGTGATTAATGTAAAGACACGAGGTTAGACTTGATTATGACATAAGGCTGCCCGGACCCAACCGGCTTAACCAGCGGTCATAAAAGATAGTCTAATGTGAGAGGTCTTTATGAGGATCACGGTCTTAATTAATTAAGAAACACTTAACCAAATTAGCATGTAGTGGGACATGAGGGTTAAGTGGGTACCTTGGGTGGCACGAAGTAACTAGTGTGGGTGCCTTGGGTGGCATGAGAAAACTAGTGGGTTGCCTTGGGTAGCAATAGAAAATACGATTAGAATACTTAACCAAAGTGGAACATGGAATTAAACATGATTAAAGGGTTAAGTAAGTGCCTCGGGTGGCATGTGGGAATTAAGTAAATGACTTGGGTGGCATGTGGAAATCTAGTGGGTGCCTTGAAAGGTAATTAAAATATGATTAATGACTTAACCAAAGTATTTATAACATGTAAGTAGACATGGTTAAAGGGGTTAAGTGGGATACACTAGATAAAATTAACAAGCTTAAGTGGTAGCTTGTGGGGGCCCATCTCAACCAATATCCCAAACGTATCTTTGTGGGCTCGACCCAAGTCGAGTGACGGGACACGCATATTGGGCTTGACTATAAGAGGCCAAAAACGGGTTAGCGGTGGCAACGTGGGACCAACGGGTTTCATATGCGTGTGTGGACCCGGGCTGGTTAGTAAATCGTTGTTACATCGTGTAGATATAAAGCCGTGCACCGTTGATATTATCAGGTTGCCACTTTGGGGAAATGATACACCCCATTGTGGGACCAGCACGGGTATCTACGTTAGGGAGCCGATCGCTTGGGAGTAGTGGGTACACCTAGTAATGATAGGGGCAGACGGCACCTATGTAGGGGTACTAGAAACTACTGGGTAAAAATTACTAAGTACATTTAGTGGGATCAACCTTTAAGTAGGAATTAATCTTAGGTAGGTAAAACTGGTGTGGTGCAGTGTAGGAATTACCCTTGGGTGAATAAGTCTAGGGTGGGGTAAGAATTATCTTTGGGTGGATAAATGCGTCTTTTCGGTTATCGTAGTACATCCGGTGTTTAGTTGGCTACTTAGTGTAGTCATTATCCCCAGAGGTACCGTACCTTATTTATGTCATACCCTAATTACTTTAATGGTTGTATTGTTAGGGTTATAGGACTCACTCAGACTTATGTCTGACCCCGTTGTTTTATCTTTTTCCCCCAACCCCAGGTTATTAGAGTGGGCCTGGTGCTAGTGGGCTTTGATCGGATTGCTGTATCTATTCTTTGGAGCTTGGACCGTTGAAGTGAAGCCCAGTTCATCTTTTCTTTTATGGCTATTAGTTATGTAGTGGGATTATGTACTTCTATTTTATCAAGATGGATATTATGTACTTGACTTTGGTTTATGGTTTTGTGATGTAACCAAACATGTATACCTTTCCGCTGCAATTGAAATGATGTTTTAAATTTTCAAGTATTACTTATATCTGTCTTGTTGTAATTTTACTGTTCTATATTCACTGAAAATACTTCACCGAAACTAAGGCATTCCCCTGGTATGAGTGACCTTAGCGGACGTGGGGTGTTACACGTGGTATCAGAGCTTAAGGTTACCAGAACAGATAAAATTTTAGAAAAACTATTTTTCTAAGAAAAATTTTTGAAGGAGTATTTTCAAAAACATGTCTTTTAAGAGAAAAGTTTTTGAGAGAAAAGCGTAATCCCCGATAGCCATATCTTTATCTTTCGAATTCTCCGTTTGAATCTCTTTCTCTCTCGGTTTGAGTTTCCCCTCCGTGTGTAGATGATCTTTCTAAGATAGATAAGAATGGAAAACCGCTTCAAGGGACTTAGACGTAAATCAGATTAGAAGTTGGTTCAAGAAGGAGAAGGACTTGTAGGTACTTATTGGATGGACGATGGGAGGAAGGCTCTAATAGTTGTTTGGTTAATGAAAGATGAAACCTCATTGGTGGAAGGTTACGAGTGGAGAATAGGGAAGAAGAAGGCAAGTGGTTATCCTTTTGAGAGGGATAGGACACCTTATTAGGATTGTTCAAAGAAGCAAGGGCAAGGTATGGAATCTTCTGGAGGGTAGTTGTATTCCCTCACGACTAGGGTACCAGATGGGGGTATGACCGTCTAGGTTGGAATTTAGATTTCTTTATTATCCGATTCGAACTTTATTTGATTTGGACGCATTAAGTTCGTTTATCCCACCATTGTTAGTTGAGTCACTGCACTTAGACACCAGTTTGGTAGATGAGCCCTTAGTTGTTTCAAACCCAGTTGGGGCTCCATGCTATGTTTGGGTTTGAAAGTTTCTATACCTAGCGTTGAGTTTGGATGTAATGCTTGTTGGGCTTCACAGACTATGGGTTAGTTTTGGGGCATGGACTGGTTATCCAGTAGGGGTGCCGTTCTTGATTTTGAAGGGAGAGTTGTTAGGCTTATGACCCGCTTGGGTAACACTCTCGAGATCTCTTGTAATCCCATAGAATCTGTTATGCTAAGTTATCTAGAATCGCTTGACACGTCGGTCGAGGGTTTGCGATCTGTTAGAAGTGGTCCGGAAATACTCGGATATGTTTGAGAAGGTGAAGGGCTTACCTCCGGAGCGGGAGATTGACTTCCGAATATATCTGGTAAACAATGCCAAACCAGTGACTTGGCCAGTGTGCCACAAGGCTCCTCGTGAGAGGAGAGAACTCCATAAGTAAGTAGGCGATTGCTTGAGAAGGGGTTCATAAGAGGAAGTATATCGGAATGGGGTGCTCCAGTAGTTTTTGCCATGAAGGCGGATGGGTCCCTCAGACTTTGTGTAGGCTAAAGAGAACTAAATAAACTCACAAAGAAGAATAGACACCCATTGCCAAAGATTGATGATCTCTTTGATCAGCTGGTTGGCGCCTCAGTATTTTCGCAGTTGGACTAAGCCACATGGTTTCGTCAGTTGAGAGTGGCTGACGATAGTATAGAGAAGATTGCCTTTAGGACTCCGGATGGTTTTATGAGTGGCTGGTGATGCTATTTGGTTTGACGAACGCCCCTGCATACTTTGTTGATTGGAAGAGAAGGGTGTTCAGGGAAGTACCTAAATAAGTTTGTGATGGCGTTTGTAAATGACATCTTGGTCTTTTCAAGGAGCGTAATAAGTTTTCATATGTACTCAATGGGGTGAGCAAAGCCAGTTACAGGATAAACGGTGGTTTTGGAGCGAGACTGGCGAGGACATCCAAAGTTGGTCAAAGGCTTAATTGTTTAGCCATTATTATTATTATTTTTAGTATCATCTTACGTAGGTTGCCTGAACTCGAAGGAGATATCCCTTGGGTGTTTGTCTGATATTGGTTTCGGCCTTTGGGGCTTGCATTTGGGGGATGTCGAATTCGACTAGGGTGGTCTGCGTGAGAGATGGACAGTTGTAACGATTTTGGATAGGATTCTTAGCATCTTATGAGTTGAGATAGCGTATACCCCTAACAAGGGAAACATGGTAGCAGACGCCTTAAGAAGAAAAAGGTTGTCCTTGAGTTCATTGATTCGTTAAACGACGGAGCTTAGGGCTTATTTCTATATTTGACTTTAGACCTTCCGTTGACTTTATATCCGGTTTGCTAGCCTCCTAGGAGGTTAGGCCTACTCTTTTGGGGCGTATTGACGGAGCACAGCGAGACGACCCACAATTGGTTGAGTTAGTAAAGAAGCTCATAAGGAGGGGAGTCGTCCAGCATTTTGAATAAGATACACCCTAGATGGTAAGGGGTGGTTGCGTAGAGACGGTAGACTTTGTGTACCGCAAGACGAGAATTTAAGGAAGGCTATACTTGATGATACACATCGGTCGAAGATGACCATTCATACCGGTAGGGACAAGATGTACCAAGACATGAGGTGAGTTTTCTTTTTGGCCAATATGAAGGAAGACGCGGCCAAGTATGTCGCTAGATGCTTGGTGTGCCAGCAAGCAAAAGCGGAACAGAAGAAACCCGAAGGGTTGCTTCATCCGTTGGAAGTTCCGTAATAGGAAGTGGGATAGTGTCTCATTGGATTACCGAAATCAAGGAAGGGTAATACGGGGATTGGGCTTATGGTAGATGGACTTACTAAGTGTGCCCATTTCATACCCGTGAAGAGCAGGAGGACTATTACATGTCTAGCTTCAGTTTACCTTTGAGAGATTATTAGATTGCATGGTGTACCTTCCAGTATAGTAAGCGATCGAGATCCTATCTTCACTAGCGAGTTTTGGAAGAGTTTGCGAGAGGCGGTAGGGACTCAGATGGGTTTGAGCACCGCGTAGCATCCTCAGACGGACAGTTAGACCGAGAGGGTGAACCGTATCTTAGAATATCTTTTGAGGTTATGTATTTTGGATTTTGGAGGTACATGGGAAGAGCATCTTCCATTGGTGGAGTTCGCATATAATAGCAGCTTTCAGTCCAGTATTGGTATGGCTCCTTTCGAAGCTCTTTATGGAAGGCCTTGTTGATCACCTACATGTTGGTGGGAATCTACGGATAAGATCTTGGTTGGGCCGATGTGATTAGAGAGTCTTCAGAGAAGATTGACTTGATTCAAAGAAGGATGAAAGCGACGCAAGATAAACAAGAATCTTATGCGGACAAGAGGAGAACAGAGCTTGAGTTTGATATTAGGACATGTTTTTTTTATCAAGATATCTCCGTTGCGGAATATGGTTCACTTTGGATCTGTTAGGAAGTGAGTACCAAGGTTTGTAGGGCCATTTCCCATTTGAGGAAGTGCTTACATAAGACCGCTGAGGTGGTAGAGCCGAGTTTGCTTAAAGAAACAGAGTTAGAGCGCGATGAGACGATTCGACGAGCTCCTACTCGCATCATTGGGTCAGAGACTAGGAAGTTGAGGAACAGAGAAGTTCTGCCAGCTAGAGTGCAGTGGGGAGATGACGAAAGAAATGCTACTTGGGAGACGGAAGCGAAGATGCGTTCTTTGTATCCATTTCTTTTTGGAGAGTATGTCTTTTAACTTCTCCTTTATCGCTTGCCTAGTACTTATCTTATCTTTAGTACGTCCTCTCGATTAGTGCTGTTTGACCTTTAGATAGGGAAAACCTATGGTTGAAACATGTGTTTGAGACATGTTATGGTTGATGGATGCAAGTGGATGCAAGTGTTTGCTAGTGGTTGCTCGTGGATGCATATATACACACTCTAGGCACTAGATCGGCTCAATCACTTCATATTGCATATTGCATAAAATTGTATGTAGTTAGCTATATTTATGGATGTATAATGATTGTGTTATCATATGGATGATGCATTTTGGTGAATGATTGTGCACTCATATAGATACTGTATGTGTCGATAGGGTTATCTCGCATACATATTGGATACATGGCACTATCATGGTTTGCATATGTTCGTACATTTGATAGGGAACATATACACACACTTTTCGCATATGCTCATACATCATTAGAAATTGCTTAAGGACAATGGATGCTCGTGTTTGATGGTTTGAGTAGATGGTTGTTTGGATGGTAGGATATGCATTCTCCTTAGCTTAGAGATTTCGGGGACGAAATCCTTTAAGGAGGGGAGAATGTAACACCCCGTATTTTGGGTTAATACTAAAATTCACTAATTACAGAATAAATAATCTCAGATGTGAGAATTGGGGGAAACGGGCTACGTCGTTGCGTTCGTCTCGGAAAAATACGCGAAATAGAGTCCGAGTTTTCGAAAATCGGAGTCCGTATGGCCCAGTTATGGCCCGATGAAGTTTGCAGAAAATTCAAAACTAAAACAGATTTAAATAAATTCAAATATTCAGATTTGGGATGGGCCAGGCGGGGTCAGGCGGGAAGGTTCCCGCCTAACCCATGTCGACAGGGCTGTCGACAGGCCTGTCGACAGGGGTGTCGACATGCCTGTCGACTTGCCTGTCGACAGGGTGCGACGCCCAGAGAAACTGGGTGCACCAGTTTGTGTTCTTGGGCTGGCTTGGTGGGCTAGTTCTGGAAGCTTCTTGGATCTGATGGATCTGATGGTCCTAAATTAATCTAGGGTTAATCTAAGGGTCTAAAATGCAACCTAATCCTATAAATAACACCCTAACCCTACCCTAATTCATTCATAATTAAACCTAGTAACTAAACTATGGCAAAATGAAACTTGGTCATGGCCTCCACAAATCAATGAAGAGGAAAGCAAGCTCTAATCAATCTCTAATCCATTCTAAGTATCTTAATCTTCTTCATTAGCTTGCTAATTGTGTTTTGGTGAGTTTCTATGGCTTTAATAATCAATTGTTAAATTGATTATGGTAGGATGTGATAAGACATGGTTATGTTTGTGGATAAGTGAGTTATATGCAAGTTGTATGATATGTGAATTGCAAGTTTTATGCAATATGCAAGTTTATTTCCATGTTTTATGATGTAAAATATTATTTATGCATATGTAACATGTTATGCAAACTATATGTGAGAATATATGCAAGTATATGTAACATGATATGCAAGTTATGCATGTGATTTTATGCATGCTAAGTAGTTGGTGTTATGCATGTTAAGTATTTGATGTTGTGCATGCTAAGTATTTGATTGTATGCATGTTAAGTATTGGGTTTTATGCATGCTAAGTGCTTGGGTTTATACAAGTTAAGTGGTATGTTTATGCATAATAAGAAATTGGTTCTATGCATGCTAAGTATATGATATTATGCAAGTTTAGTATGTGATTCTATGCATGCTAAGTATATGATATTATGCAAGTTTAGTATGTGATTCTATGCATGCTAAGTATGTGATAATATGCATGATTAATAAGTTGTTTTATGCATATTTAACAAGTGGGTTTATGCATGTCAAACAAGTCCATATGCAAGTTACATGTATGATAATATATGCTATGCAAGTTACATGTATGATAATATATGCTATGCAAGTTACATGTATGATAATATATGCTATGCAAGTTACATGTATGATAATATATGCTATGCAAGTTACATGTATGTTAATATGCAAGATATGCTATGCAAGTTACATGTTTGTTAATATGCAAGTTACATGTATGTTAATATGCAAGATATGCTATGCAAGTTACATGTTTGTTAATATGCAAGTTACATGTATGTTAATATACAAGATATGCTATGCAAGTTACATGTTGGTTGATATGCAAGTATGTGAATGTTATGCAAGTTATGTGTGTTTATGCAAGTTCAACATGTTATGCAAGATATGTGTATGATAATATGCAAGTTTGGGTTAAATGTAGTTGGGTTAATATATGCTCATATATGCAAGTTGACGTCCTCTTAACCCATGACAAAGTTATATTCTAAGATTTGGTTAAACCCATGATATTTGTGATAGATCTTCCCTTTTATTATGTCGTGAAATGAGAACGATTTGCGTGGGGAACGATGGGGTTAATAAATATGTTAACAAAAGTATGATTGGGTATGATTAAGCATACCATAAAAATAAATTAACATAAGTGGGAATTTACCTATTGAGTTAGGTCTACCCCATGGGAATTTACCTATTGAGTTAGGTCTACCCATGTTATGAAAAAAAACTTGATATTAATTAGGGATAATTAATATAAATTATGAGGGTGATTAATTAGGTGTAATTAATCGACTAAGACACGAGGTTGGACTCAGTTGTAGCGTAAAACTGCCCGGACCCAACCGGCATAACCAGTTGCTACAAATGTTAGCCCAATGTGAGAGGTCTTAGGCACAAACTAAATACGTGATTAATGTAAAGACACGAGGTTAGACTTGATTATGACATAAGGCTGCCCGGACCCAACCGGCTTAACCAGCGGTCATAAAAGATAGTCTAATGTGAGAGGTCTTTATGAGGATCACGGTCTTAATTAATTAAGAAACACTTAACCAAATTAGCATGTAGTGGGACATGAGGGTTAAGTGGGTACCTTGGGTGGCACGAAGTAACTAGTGTGGGTGCCTTGGGTGGCATGAGAAAACTAGTGGGTTGCCTTGGGTAGCAATAGAAAATACGATTAGAATACTTAACCAAAGTGGAACATGGAATTAAACATGATTAAAGGGTTAAGTAAGTGCCTCGGGTGGCATGTGGGAATTAAGTAAATGACTTGGGTGGCATGTGGAAATCTAGTGGGTGCCTTGAAAGGTAATTAAAATATGATTAATGACTTAACCAAAGTATTTATAACATGTAAGTAGACATGGTTAAAGGGGTTAAGTGGGATACACTAGATAAAATTAACAAGCTTAAGTGGTAGCTTGTGGGGGCCCATCTCAACCAATATCCCAAACGTATCTTTGTGGGCTCGACCCAAGTCGAGTGACGGGACACGCATATTGGGCTTGACTATAAGAGGCCAAAAACGGGTTAGCGGTGGCAACGTGGGACCAACGGGTTTCATATGCGTGTGTGGACCCGGGCTGGTTAGTAAATCGTTGTTACATCGTGTAGATATAAAGCCGTGCACCGTTGATATTATCAGGTTGCCACTTTGGGGAAATGATACACCCCATTGTGGGACCAGCACGGGTATCTACGTTAGGGAGCCGATCGCTTGGGAGTAGTGGGTACACCTAGTAATGATAGGGGCAGACGGCACCTATGTAGGGGTACTAGAAACTACGGGGTAAAAATTACTAAGTACATTTAGTGGGATCAACCTTTAAGTAGGAATTAATCTTAGGTAGGTAAAACTGGTGTGGTGCAGTGTAGGAATTACCCTTGGGTGAATAAGTCTAGGGTGGGGTAAGAATTATCTTTGGGTGGATAAATGCGTCTTTTCGGTTATCGTAGTACATCCGGTGTTTAGTTGGCTACTTAGTGTAGTCATTATCCCCAGAGGTACCGTACCTTATTTATGTCATACCCTAATTACTTTAATGGTTGTATTGTTAGGGTTATAGGACTCACTCAGACTTATGTCTGACCCCGTTGTTTTATCTTTTTCCCCCAACCCCAGGTTATTAGAGTGGGCCTGGTGCTAGTGGGCTTTGATCGGATTGCTGTATCTATTCTTTGGAGCTTGGACCGTTGAAGTGAAGCCCAGTTCATCTTTTCTTTTATGGCTATTAGTTATGTAGTGGGATTATGTACTTCTATTTTATCAAGATGGATATTATGTACTTGACTTTGGTTTATGGTTTTGTGATGTAACCAAACATGTATACCTTTCCGCTGCAATTGAAATGATGTTTTAAATTTTCAAGTATTACTTATATCTGTCTTGTTGTAATTTTACTGTTCTATATTCACTGAAAATACTTCACCGAAACTAAGGCATTCCCCTGGTATGAGTGACCTTAGCGGACGTGGGGTGTTACAACTATTGATGTTTATCTTCTGCATTTTCATAAGCCAATACATAAGAAAACAACTCTATAGATATGTTAGTGGAAGACGGAATTGGAATTCTTTCAAAGGAAATAGTAACTACACCATGGTGATTAAAGACAATTTCAATGTCCATAAAATTAGCAATTTGAAGTTTAATATGCAGTGAATTTCTTTTGGATGAAATTTCTTTTCAAATTACTAATATCATTGCATTACATCCTGAATGACAGTTTGTTTTGCTTCTAAGTTTTAATTATAAGTATATAACTATATATATGAATGTAAGAGTTTTTTTACTAATTTAGACTCTATTTGAACCTATGGATGGACATATATATTCAATGTTGTGAAGAAACTTATATATACAAAGCATAAGGACTGCAATAGGAAAATGGAAATAAGGAAAATTAGAAAACATCCTAACTGAATTATTGCTTGTATTAAGATTCTACATGTGTTTTTTCAGATCAACTACATACAATATCTAACAAAGAAACATATCGTTGCACTACTACTACAAAGAGTTTACCTTCTTTTTACAACACTTAATTAAACATGGACACAAATGGTAGGGTTCTTTTTTTTTTTACAACACTTAATTAAATATGGACACAAATGGCAGGCCTCTTTTTTTTTTTACAACAATTAACAAATACATCATTACGGTAGATTAGATAAATACATGCTCTGACATGCAAAGCGGTCAACGTGGCATTAGGCTAGGAGAGTCCTTGAGCTTTGGAACCTTAAAATTAGCATGTAACAATCTTGATCTCTCTCTTGATGGATCCCCAAACATATTTCTTCTCGTGAATATTAGGCACACATCCTTAAAAATAAAGTTAATTAGGCTCACATCCTCCCCTTTTGAAACATTTAAATCTCATCCCTATTTTTAAAACGTAGCTTTTATTTTTTCGGAAATGCCCTCATTCAATTTTAAGGGTGTAGGGATTGTTTATAGGTTACGTATTAGGGTTTTATTTTTTACAGAAACAAAATTTTCTAATCCATGGCGGCGGCGGCTCCATCTTTCACTCATCTCAGCAATCGTCCTCTACTGTTACTCACGGCATCTTCCTCATTTCAGCAACCTCATCTACAGCATCTTCCTCATCTCAGCAAACGCATCAATCAGGCAGCGGCATCAACCAGGCAGCGACATCAATCCAGGCGGCTTCCACAAATCTCGGCGGCTTCTAGGCATCAACAACGGCTTCCACAAAATTCCACGTATCTCTGCAACCCCTGTTTCCAGATCCGAGCTAATTCGGATTTTAATCGTGAGTTTTCCTCCTCAGCTTGTCAGCGCAGGCATCGGCGTCAAGCACTGGAGATCGATGGCCTCTCAAACCGTCCACAGCAAACCATTGTGAGTTTTTTTTTCTATTCTTTCTGATTTTACTTGCAGGATAAATATTAGGTTTTTATTAGCATAAAAATATGGTTTTTCATATGATAAGGACCTGTAAAAAACATAAATTCATGAAACCATTGTTAGAACTCGTGGAATTTTGCTGAACTTCTGATAAAAAGTTGCGGACAAATATGCATCTATTCTTCATATATGCATATATGTATGCAATTTTTTATCAGACAAACAGAAAAACATATTATTTTACAAATATATTCATATTTCTATGCATATATCTGGAATACTTGCATATAAATATTCATAAATTATTGTTTTTTGCTGAATTATACGCATGTATTTATATTATTCTGAAGCAGTTTTTGTAATTTAGGTTACTGCACATTAAGCTTATTAATGTTGATTTTCTTTTTTTGGTAACAGTGTTCCGGCGGATATTGGTGTAGTGGTGTTGTTGAAGCTTGGTTCTCCATCCTTTTCCAAATGATTGAAATCTGCAGTTGTTTCTACTGAGACTACTAGATGTGGTTTGCGAAATAAGCTGGGTCTTAACAAATTTATTTGTTCTTCAACAGACCATCATCTTTGCTTTGTAAATGTTCTGAAATTTTTGATGTAGTACATGTAAATGTGGTCTGTACTTATTTTTTGATGTAGTACATGTAAATGTTATGAAAATTTTCATGTAAGTATGCACATATTTCTGTTATTTGCATATATATATATATATATATATATATGCATCTTGTTATAATTATATGTATTTACTTTTTTGTCATTTCTTTTGTTTCAGCAATTATGCAGTACAGTTCTGTATATGTATGCAATTATTTCACTTTTTTGCATAAATGTATGCAATTTTAATTAATATTTGTATCTAATTGTCTAGTTTTTCATAGAAATCAAAAAATCTTAATAAAAAAAATGTAGTCCCTACATTCAAGTAATTATTTATTTCTATATAATACTAATGTATGCACGTCTACTTCATTGTTGCGCAAAACTAATAATTTATTTTCTACATAATATTAATAAATGTATGCAATTATTCCACTTAGTTGCATAATTGTATGCAATTTTACGTAATATATGTATCTAATTGTCTAAATTTCGTAAAAATCAAAAAAAGTAATAAAAAAATCGTTGTTGGAGTGATCGACGGTTTTCCAGAATTATAGGATTAGGTTTATGAGCGAGATAATAGGAGCGATAGACTGAGTAAATGAGGACAAACAATTGTTGGATAGTTTTTTAGGTATGTAAGGGTAGATCTGGAATTTTTTTAGTGGAAATTCAAAAATAGGGATGTACTCTATATTATTTTTATCACCGTTTTTTTTTTATATTTTGAAACTTAATAGGGACCTGTAAAAAACGCACCCTTTCTTCTCTTACCAGACCGTCGCACAATCCCATGGGTTGGAGCAGAAAATCTTTGCTTAAGGTTTTTTATTTGTTTGGTGTTATCCGGCTTTGATGGTGTTGATAAACACTTGTCTGATTGTTTCTTATAACACCTAGACTTTATATCCAGTTCAACCTTGTACTGAGTCATTTCTGAAACGACCCAAACTTTCCCACGAAGGAAAGCCCGGATTGCTTTGAGGACAATCGAGTATATAGAGACGTTAATATACGTCTGATCCGCGTGTATTTGAGGTCTCAAATATACTAGATAGATATAAAATCACACTCTAGTCGCCCGGGAATGATTCTACTGATGACGAACGGCATCAGTAGTTTATTTTCGAGTTTCGAAAGTAGGGATATATAGATATTTCCAATTTGTTGGTGGGCGGTCACGTGAGGCCAGAGGTGGCTGATTTGGGGAGGCTAGGGCGCGGGTTTTGGGGCCTGAAAGGGGGGCTCGTGGATTTCAGAGGGTAGGGAGGAAAGAGAGGATCGGCGGGGAGAGGAGGGGCTCCGATCTTGGCGGTGGGCCTCCGGCGACGGGGAGAGGGCAGAGCGGCTGCAGTTCGTGGGTGCGATTTTGTTTTTTTTATTTTTCTGTGTTGACCGTATTGGGTAGAGGGAGAGGGGAAGGTTAGAGTGTATAATATATATATATGTTTATTTATTTTAATTCCAAAAAAGTAACTTTTTTATTTCGACCTCCAAACGAGACCCACTGACTGTCGTCCATAACTAATTACCACCATTCCGAACGCAATGGGATACGTCCCGTAAGCCAATTCGACCGTTTTGATCAGTTTCCATCAAAATTAAAATATAAAGAAATAGAACGGTCAATATTGATTTTAAAGCACATTTTAATCTACTGGGGCCACATACTGATTCTAAAAATTCCAAAAAAATTATTTCCAGCTTCGTATTGACGATACAGTCCTAACAAAACTAGTTTCGTCGAATTTAAAGACCGTTTGAAAAATGGTCATTTTCCAGTCAGTTAAATTCAACTGAAATTGGTCAAACGCGTTTTCTTCTGCTACGCTCACATATTGATCCCAAAAATTATGAATTTTGGAATCTAGCAATAACTTGACGTCCCGGATCCAACAAAAGTGGGTTCGTCGAAAACGGAGGTCGTTTGCAAAATGGCTATTTTTAAGGGCCATATATATTAAAATATATATAAATTCCATAGCTACTTTTCTGAATTTTAAACTGGACATATCTTTCAACTACTAAAGTGAAATCTCAGTTTCTTAGCTTCGTTAGAAAGATATGATTAAACAGATTCAAATATCTCTTGTTTCGTTCAATTCTGACTTGTATTGAATTCTATATATTCGTTTGAAATTTGAAATCGAATTTTCAAACTGCCTCGCCATTATAGGCTCGTTATATAATTAAAATAAATTTATTCGTTTTAACTTCGTCGAAAATAAATTTTCCGTCGTTATTATTTAAAATAATTCATTTAAAATAATCTAAATCAATTAAAATCGTTAAAATAAAATTTTTAAATTGGCTAAGATTTTTCCGGGTTGTTACAATTTCTTAATTTCATAATAATTTCTTCCTTCTCCTTAACCAATAAGTTCAGTAAATCATTGTTAAGCTTTAGTTGTTTGATCTCTTCATTAGCCTATTTAGGTTCAAGATTGTGCTCCCTTATGGCCAATTCAAGCTTCTCTTCTAACTCAATTATCATATGGTCCTTTTCACTGACTTTTACCTTCAAGTCCTGCAAATTATTTTGATGTTTTACTATCGCTTCATTTGCTTTGTCCACTTCTGTTTTCTTGCTTTCGAGAATAGAGATGTAGTCACTCTCCATGATTTTTAATTGATTGGATACAAGATCTTTCTCGATAAGCAAGTCGGAGATTTCGACCTCCTTTTCAGAATTGAGTTTTCCGCAGGAATGCTCTAGCCTTCTTACTTCTCCTTCTATAGCTATTATATCTTTTGAACCACTAGCTCTAACATTTAGATTTATCTTCATTTTAATAAACTCAGCATTCAAAGTTTCCATGCAAGCATGAAAATCAGCTAATCAAACTTGGAAATTTCAAAATATTTCTTGTAACAAAAAGCCTCTCTCTTTCTAATTCCACAACAAGGTCCAGCTTTGTCTTATTCAGTTTTCTGAATTTCTCCTCTTCTCCCTTTAACTGGGTGATGTGAGATCCAAGAAGGTTACACTTTGCAGACCAGTGATTATGCTGAATGTTGATGTATTTTTCCAGTAAATATCGATCATCTACTAATGCTTCAATTTGTGATTTTTGTGACTTAAGAAGGTCGATCAGAGTTTTAAATATTCTCCTCCTTTGGCGGCAATCCGCTAGTGTAGTTATAATCTTTTCCATTGCTTTAATAACTCAAAAGAAACTAATTTTTAGAACGTATATGGATTAACGGACATTCTACAGGTGTACTCGTGTGTGAGACATAAACATGGCCATTTCATATCTTCTGCATATCCTTCTTTATACCTAATCATGAAATTCCCTCATTTTACTTGGTTATACTAATTATGATTATGAAGCATGTATCAGCTTCCATAAATATATAACTAACTCTATGAATTACTATGAGATTTTACTCTCTGTTACCTACTAATCTAGTTAAAATGACATAATATTGGGAAAAACCTACGAACTTACATGTTTGGAAACATTTATTCTTGAGAATATGAATCTCTTGATCATTTTTGAAACAATAGTGTGCTTAATGTAAAATGTGTGCCTTCTATTTGTTGCGTAATTTTCAATGTGTGATTTGAGCAGTGTTATTCAGTTTGTAGTCCACTGTCGATCTTCCATGTATATTCACATATATGACTCAGTGACCAGTGATAATCATCTTCCCATGTAATTTTCAAAAGTTACCGAATGTTTAGTTTCCATTTTTTTATAATTCCGTCTTGCTACCAAAGTTTTCCATTTTGATTTGAGGATCAGTTTGGTACCAAAAACACTGTAACCTTAAAACACATTTCAGTAAACATCACGATTTCAGTAAACATCGCCATTGGTCTTCCATGTATATGAATTTGCTTTAGTTCACCCATTCTGTTTGCTACAGTTTTTCTTCTTGTTTAATTTCGTGTTTAAAAGCATATTTAATAGATTGTTATTAATTATCGTTGTTCTTATTCCAACTGTTACCTAATATTGTCAAAAACTTGTTAATCTCATTCAAGTATATAACAGTAAGCTAAGAATTTGGCTTTCTAAAATTTTTATCAACTACCTGTATCATTTTGGAGTTCATTCACTGAAAAATGTCTTTACAACTATCGAAATCAATATTTATACACACTTTATTCCCATAATGAGATGACTTAATTTTTAAGTTTTGATCTTTTAATGGTTATACTGAGCATTATACTCATATATATTACTTTTTAGCTAAATCCATATAGAATAGATTTCTTTGCTTACAGTGCTAAAATTTTATCTTTTAATTCATGTATGTTAATTTGACCATTTCCATTGCTTGGTTTTAGGCTAGATAGGAATCAACTTCATCTCCATTGCAAGTTAAATACATTTGAATTTTATTACTCCACGAGAGAGGATAATATCAAAAGGAGTACGCACCCTTGAGGCTAGTGTTGGTAAGTACTTTTTCAAACAAGATCAAATGTAGCAGTGCCAATGAGATAAGTGTTGACAATTTATATTATAACTCTTTGTTATTTACTTGTTACGGCTCAAAACTGCAGTTCACTTGCATTTCCTGTGCCTCATCTGTACCATAACTTGATATCCACTGTAATATACTCAACAGAATTTAACCATGTTGCATGCAAGTGGAATGTTAATAAAGGTCACACAGTCTTATTACTAATTAAACCTAAGGCAAGTCATTGGCACTGTCATCTATACTTCATTTTTGTGTCAAAATTATTTCAACCTAAAAATCCTAACCAACCGCTACTACATGCCTCTATTAGTACTAAATCTCAACACAAATGGTGAAGAAACTAATTTATGAAAAGTGTTGCACTATGTTTGCATTTATTCATACACTGTCTTAAAAGGTCGTTGTTTTTTTCGTTAACACGCTTTTATCTTTTTTTCATTTTTTTATTTGTAGCTATACCTTATGCATTCAAATTTATTTTCCTTAGAAATACCTGTGTTTTATTTTTCAATTCTTATAATCCTTTTCTTGAAATTGATTTATCTTCCCCCGACTATGCAAATTTATACAATTATAAAAGGCATCATCCACTAACCTTGGTTACATGCGCTGCTTAAAAAAAGTTTCCTATGGCAGTTCTAATAAAAAACAAATTTTTGTACGTAAGAAATAATTTCAACATTGCATTTAAGTGTAGGTCATAGAATAATTTCCTTTTGGCCGACACCTATCCTATAACCATCAATGCCACAAAACTTATGTTTATTGCAAGCACCTATTAAATTACCCTGTGGCTAGAGCACTTTACATCAACTTCAATGATAGCTCTATGCAATTAAATTTGTACATCTATTTTTTATTTTATATATTAAGAAAAAAACATCTATACAAACTCATCGTTAACCTTATTTGAACCATGTGATCAGCTTCAACGGTATCTTCTCTCATGTTCATAACATAAGATACTTGCATGTTTTCTTTCATTCAAGTATGTAGTGTTATATAATACAAATACTGGATTGAGCCTGGCCCATTATTGAGATATCATGTGCTTTCTTTTTCTCACACATCACATAACGGCTATAGTTAATGCAATCCATTAATTATTGACTCAAGCGCCCAACAACTTCTTTGCATGTTCAAGGAAACTTCATCAATTGGCTATGGTAACTGCCCATTAACCATGAACATTACATGCAACCACCGCACCCTATAGAAGTAACCAATCTCATCCTTAGTTATCCTCTTATTTTTTGATGTTGACTGTCCCGAACCTATTGTTCATCGAAACCCTAGAAAATGCATTAGAGCCCTTCTATATACGACTCCTGAAAGTGAACTTCTAACCAGATCTGTACTTTTGATTTGTAGCATCATTTTTGAGTTAATCCTCCTTGTTGTTGACAAAAACAGTAGATTAGAATGATATAATCCATCAACCTTTTTTCTTAGCCTTCTTGTTGCCGAGAAAAACATCAGTTAACATAGTCTTAGATTCAAAATGAATCCTTTAACAAATTAAGATGCTACCAAAAATAAGTGAATAAAAAGTGTTCTAATTATAAGATCTATATTTTCTACGCTACACATGCATCATAAGTTCATAACTGATAGCTGATAATAGTCGTATAACACAAACTGGAAAAAAACATAAAACATATACCTGATTCATACCAATAGAAACTAGTTGCGCCTCTACCTGCTGACTATTTCCTTTACACCAAACATGCCAAGTTGAGTCAATACAACGAGAAACAACATCTACATGATTTCTTAATTATCCATACCCATATATGCCATCAACTCCCTAACAATCCCTAGTCCATTTTTCACCAACTCCCTAACCATTGGCATGATTACTTTGCAACTCACTTACCATTGATCCTTTACAATTACAGCAAATGGCTCCATAATATTCTAAGTAATAATGGAAAAGTAACTTCATGTATAAATCATTTTAAGTATTTCAGTTTCGGTTAGCTTACTATATTCTGCATAGGCAGTTAGAAAGAACTGGGTTAGCCTTGCATGTGTTAGAAAGGCATCATTATTTTGTTATAAAAATGCTTGTGTTCATAAATAAAAACATCGGCATGTTGTAAATAACTTAACAAATCCCCATGTTATACACACACAAATTTTATTTACAAACCACAACCTAACTAATATAATATAGCCTACATAAATATATGTATATACATAACTAATACCAACTTGTAGGCTAAAATAATTACTTCAAAGGCAATTTTCATACATCGTTAACTGAAAAATTCTGACAATAATCTTGATGGATAAAGTACTAATATAATTGATAATGTAACTGAAAATGCAATACGACCTAAAAGAAATCTTCATTTTTGTTATTTATCTGTATATCATCTAGTGATCTTTAAGCATGCCGAAGGTTATGAAGATTCTTCTAATGTGTATAAAGTACTGGTAAATTTTATCTCAAAATGGTTTAATTCATATCGAATTCGGGCGAATTATTTGTTTATGGAAGCTTGAATCTCTTCTAGGGTGTGCCCTTTAGTTTCTGGAATAGTGCATAAATATTTGACAAGCATTGCATTTATTTTATAACGTACAAAAATTTGTTACATGCATTGCATTTATTTTATTTCAGCATAAGGAGTTAGGAAGATAACTGATTTATATGGAGATGTACTTGCGGGTTCACAGGGTCGAAGTAGAGGATGATGATGGAAACGTAACATATAAGTGGATGGATCAGAGATTTTCAGATTTTTTTTGTAAGTATAATTAAGTGCTTATTTAATATATAAAGTTGAGTTTAAGTTGGGTATTCATGTATTCTATATGTGTAATGTCAACATAATGATTATGTAAGGATGAAAGAGGAATTCAGAGATGATGAAATGATATTGGAGCAACAAGGCTCCATATTCCATCAACTTAACAAAATCCAAAATGAGCCTGCTAAAACCTGAATACAAGGCTGCCTGTGTAGAAAATAGGAGCACCCGAGTTTGTTAAGTGAAACAAACTACAAATTAGTCATGGGACTAGTATGAGAAATCTACTTAACTTATTTTATAATAAGGCCAATCACAGGACCACGCTGCTAACGCGGAACGGGTTTACTCCATTGGATTGCTAGTGCATAAATAAAGTAAATCATTTAAAAAAGGCAATGCTTTTTTATAGAAAATGAAGCCATTATAAGACTCAGGTCCCATCACACAATGCAACGCAAGCCAGAGGATAGAGTTTTACCTTATGATGGCCAAAATATGTTTGATACATATAAATCAAAATCATTTGATATTATTACTAGTGCATATATGTTTCAAAAACAATTTCAATCATAATGTATCAATCATAGACGACATGAGCGTCCCATGCCACTATGCCGCCAATATAGGTTTATAATCAAAACCGCACAATGTCATATTGGAAGTTGGATTTCCATCATGAACCAAGGCAAGGGATCGTCCTTACCGAATTCGAGACTCTCTAGCCCGACCCTCAAGGTTAGTCGCAACTGCACCGTGGATCTTCAGGGTCATCCCTCTCTTACGTTTGAGGATTGGTAATTCCTGAACAACACGTTTCCCTGCCCTATGGGGCGTAAATTTGGTCAGTATATCGACCATACCATCCACCGGCCCCGTAGTGACCGATATATCCGAGGCGCCTTGCATTCCATCATCCACATAAGTAAAAATGTCTGAGCTCCATACCATGACACCACTTCTAACTAGAAAAAAACGCATGTCCTTCGTGCAGTCCTCTCCCGTTTCTGGTTCATACCGGGGAGTGAGGCTCGCGAATTAACGCTATACACAAAGGTGTGCTATTTGAAGTCGTGCTTTGATCATCAACCACAAGGCTCTACTTTTCAACAAAAGCCTTGATCATTTGCATCTCAGCATGCCACATTGACATTCCATGCCATGCGACTGATGTCCATCGATATATAACCTCTAAGCTCGTACGTCTTAGAGAAGGGTGTTAAGCAAGAGAATAAATTCTCCGCCACCAAACAAATATATATTTAATAGAAATCAATCAGCACGGAATAAAATACAATGTCAGACACACATTCATTTACTAGTTCGTTCTGGGTCTGAACGAAACCGGAGGCACCTTATTCCTCGTTCCATATGTCCAATACAAGAGAGAGGCCCTCGCAAATCCGGACAATCAACGAACACGTCCGGACCACTACAACTGTAACCCCTCCTAGGAGCTAACCGATCCAGGGCATCAGTAGTAATCCATTTGATGTGAAGATCACCGTTCTTGCACCGTCTTCATATCTTCGACTTTTAATCGTCGATCAATTATTTGAAATGAGTATTAACTCGGCCTTTTCAAATAATTCGCGTATGCATAGAATTCGAATCAATTCTTTTCATGGTTAAACTATTTGACTTTCACGTTCAATTCAATATAATAATTTCATGTCAGATACATCTAACCATCAGAATATCCAATAAACTAAGTAAAATCGGTTTATTTCCATTTCACATCGTTTATAATATTTTAAAATGATTTATCGTTATTTTTATTTATATAAAAATAGCCTATTTTAATTAAACGACGCTTCAGGTCATTACGCGGCCGCGGCGCTGTTTTTCTTCAGATTTGATTTACACATTTCTCAAAATCTAACCGTTGGATCTTAACAAACTTAATATCGTTGGAAAGATCTTTCCAAAGCGAACCCAACGGTTTTAGTTTCGGGAAAATCCGGCGGTTGGATCTCCCAGTATAATCGTTTAAAGTTACGATTCCAAAACGCAAACTATAGCTGCGCGATTCGTTTTATTTTATTTTATATTAATATGTACATAAATATAATTCATTCGACGATTTCCAAACCGTTTTCACTTCAAAATTTTGGCTAACACCTTTAAATTTCGGAAAAATTCGCCATAGCCTCATTTGTTCAGAGAGGGGTTTGGAAATTTATTGGGCCGTGTTAGGCACCCAAAAAATCCAGAAACAACATACACAATTTTTAGTGACCTAT
Source organism: Allium sativum (assembly GCA_030737875.1). Lineage (NCBI taxonomy): Eukaryota > Viridiplantae > Streptophyta > Magnoliopsida > Asparagales > Amaryllidaceae > Allium > Allium sativum. Next base: position 48,893,716 of record CM060912.1, on the reverse strand, counting down.
TCTATGCCCAAGGGAGTGTGTAAAGATCATAACTCCGGAGAATAAATTCTCGTCACCTTGTCCAGTGTTGGAAAATAAATAATCCATGTGTCGTATCTAATAACTAGAGAGACATGATTATTGTCAACTCCAGACCCGTATGGGGTTTTTATTTAATCTGGCAATTTACCGTTATATTTTATTTAGTCCATATCAGTCCTCAGTTCAACCTGTAATTCAGTCATCGCCATATGAGCGTCTTGCTCGTATGGTAATCCCAACCTCGTCACATAAGCTCCAAATGCTTATGTGGTATATGATAAAGTATGTTATCTTCACGAAGTATGTCATGTAGTGTAGTTCAAAATTAGTTGTTGCTATTCTATGGTGTTGTTTATAATCTCACAAAGAACAACCAGCACACCGCAACCAGTGGCACTCACAGGAGTTTATATAATAATAAAATTGCGCAGCCAACTCGTTAAGGCTTACCTCTTTATCGGGCACGCAAATAAATTCTTTACTCAGCAGAAAATCCATTTTCCTATTCAGCATGTGTATATATATATATGCATATCTAAGCTAAAAATAATATTTTTGGCGAACAAATATTTTTTTCCATACATGACAATTTTATTCACTTCATTAACATGTTAAAAATAATATTTTTAACTAACAAATATTTATTTCAACACATGGTTACTTTTATTTAGTTCATATACATGATAAAAATGATATTTTTGGCGAACAAAAATATATTTCAACACACGACTATTTTATTTAGTTCATATACATGTTAAAAATAATATTTATAGCAAACAAATATTTATTTCAACACATGGTCATTTTTAACACTTCATATACATGATAAAAATAATATTTTTATCGTTCAAAGAATTTATTCAACACATGAATATTTTTATTACTTCACATACATGATAAAAATGATATTTTTATCGTTCAAAGAATTTATTCAACACATGAATATTTTTATTACTTCACATACATGATAAAAATAATATTTTTATCGTTCAAAGTCCCATATGTCCATTACATGAATATTTTTAGTGGTTCATACATATAATAAAAATGTGATTTTTATTGTTCAAACAATATATTCAACACAACAACTATTTTATATAGTCCATTTCAGAAAATTTTGGCATTACAACGACAGGGTAGGTAGCACCGACACCGTGTCCAGCACGGCTCCTCTGCTGTCCTAGGCCTTGCAGCATTAAAATACTTTCATTTCCATAATTTCCACAATACCATTCATTTTCACAACACAATGAATTTACCACAAACACAACCAATTTTGTTGCAACCACAATCAATCATTCACAATCAATTTCCACAACACAATCCTCACACAATCAATTTATATCGTCATTGGCCTGTGGACGAGGGGAGTATATATATATAAACATATTTATTTCCATTTCAATTTCATTCAACACATATATGAATTATACAACATATGTATAATTTATACATCGCTTATATAATTTATACAATGCCCATATATGAGATATACAACGCATATATAATTTATACATCGCTTATATAATTTATACACCGCTTTTCCATTCCAATTTGAATTTAGAAATCTCACATTGGGCTCCATTCCTTTTAAGATTTTAGAGAGCTCCAAATGCGTTCTAGTCTCTTCTAGAATGTAGTGTACGATGCCACGGTCACAATGTCTCTTGTTTCACTGGATTTCGACAACATACGAAAAAGATATGATTTTTATTCGATAATTAAACTTTGCAACACTTTTATATGTTGAAAACAGTTTAAAATATCCAACTCGTTACCTTCAGAAAAGGTTCGAAACTAGGGTTGCGATTTTCTTCCAATCCGTTGAGCTAGGCCAGAATTGAGTTGCACCACGTCGTAGAAGGTAGAGAGGCGCGCCTGACGCCGATGGAGCGGTCGGTCGTGTTGGCCGGACGAAGGAGGAAACTGGTGATGTACGGTGCGACTTCACAGAGGTGATTCGCACAAAATACTCAACGATAATATTCCAAACTTGTATGGATTTGAAGATCTAAAAATTCTCTACAAAATTCTTCAAACAATCGTTGAATTTCGTTTTGAGAATCAAGAGTTATTGGAGGGGGGAAATCTGAGCACTTCCGCCGTCGAGATTGTGAGTGTTACGGGTTTTCTCTGAATGAATTAGTCAACGCGCATTTTTTTAATATATTTATATATTTTATTTTTAATTTCTTTTAAATCCAAAAATACCCATTAATCCATACGAACTCTAAATCAAACCCAACGACTATCGCCCCTAACTAAATACCGCGATTCCGGACATAATGGAATATGTTTCGTAAGCCCATTCGACTATTTCAGTCAGTTATTCTCAAAATTAAAATATAAAACATTCAATATTAGATTTGAACGTACATTTTAATTTACCAGGGCCACATACTGAATCCAAAAATTCCCAAGAAATAAATCTTGCTATGTTTGGACGATACGGTCCCAACAAAACTGATTTCATCGAATTTGGAGACCGTTTGAAAAATGGTCTTTTTCTGGTCGATCCAATTTGCACTGTATTTGCAAAACATATTTTATTTTTCCACGCTCACATGTTAATTCCAAAAATTATGGAATTTTAAACCTAGCAATAAATTGACATTCCGAATCCAACAAAAGTGGTTTTGTCAAAAACGGAGGTCGTTTGCAAAATGGCTATTTTTAAGGGCTTTAATATTATTATTATTTAAAAATGGAATTTTTAAATTTTGACCAAATTTCTGTTAAAATTATTCGAAATAAATTTTTTTAATTGGTTCTGATTTTCCGGGTTGTTGCAATCTCCCCCACTTAAAACTTTTCGTCCCCGAAAAGGAAACAATAGTAAAGTAGGAAACAAAACGGAAATGCAAAATATTGTAAATGTACCTTGCACCAGAGCTAATCAGAGATGTCCACTCTAATCTTGGGATAAGCCTGCTTAATGCTATCTTCTGTCTCCTAGGTACAGTCTCTAGGATCTACGCTCCACTGGACTTTGACTAAGTGAACCTCCTTGTTTCTCAGAACCTTGTTTTCTTTGCCAATAATTTTCTGTGGCTCTCTTCTCACTGCTAATTTTGGAGTAATATCCAAATCTTGTTGCGCTGCTTCCTTCACAATCAAGTCTGGATCATGCACATGCTTTCAAATTTGAGACACGTGAAATACATCAACACTCTTGGCAACCAGTCAGGCAATTGAACCCTATAAGCAAGAAATCTAATCCTTTCAAGTATAGGAAAGGGGCCAATAAATCTAGGCACCAACTTCCCTGTTTTCCCGAATCGGACTACTCCTCTCAACGGAGAAACTCTCAAATATACATAATCACCAACAGAAAAAGCCAAATCTCTTCTTCTAGAATCTGCATAACTCTTCTGTCGACTCTGAGCTGTTTGCTGTTGCTTCTTAATGAAATCGACTTTATCTGAAGCTTCTCGAATCATGTCGGGACACAATACTAGTCGATGTCTGGTTCTACCCAACATGTGGGAGATCTACATGGTCTGCCATACAATGCTTCGAATGGTGACATTCCCAAGCTCGCTTGGAAGCTGTTATTATATGAGAACTCAGCCAAATGCAAGTGATCTTCCCACGACCCGCCAAAATCAAGAATACAAGCCCGCAATAAGTCTTCTAATATACGATTCACCCTCTCAGTTTGGCCATCTGTCTGAGTGTGATATGCGGTGCTAAGATTTAACTTTGTTCCCAATTCTTCCTGGAATGCTTCCCAGAATTTACTAGCGAATATTGGATCACAATCACTAACAATACTACTGGGAACTCCATGTAGTCTAACGATCACTCTGAAATAAATCTGCGCCAGACTCTGGGTTGTTCTAGTCGATCTGACAGGAATAAAATGGGCGGTCTTCGTGAAACGATCTACGATCACCCATATATTGTCATTTCCTTTCTTGGTTTGGGGCAAACCATCTATGAAATCCATGGAGATTTGATCCCACTTCCAATATGGAACCTCCAATGGTTGTAACAATCCGGCGAGTTTCTGTTGATCGCTTTTGACTTGTTGACAAGTAGAACACTGGCTAACATATATTGAAATGTCCCTTTTCAACAACTTCCACCAGAATGTGCGCTTGAGATTATTATACATCTTAATCACACCAGGATGGATACTGAGCTTAGATTTGTGATATTAATCTAGTACCTCTCTTCTGAGTTCTCACAAATTCGCCCTTGCAACCTCAGAACCCCTTTACTATCCAGCTGAAAATATGAAGCTTTACCTTCTTGAATTCGCTGGCTAACTCTTTGAATAAATTCATTGTCTTTTTGGAGAACCGAGATCATGTCAATCAATGAAGGCGTAATAATAAGATTAGCAATGATCTATTGGCTTTCGCTGGAGTTTACAAAATATCTAGATCGTACGCTGCAAGAAATTCTAGCCAACGCTGCTGTCTCAAATTCAAATCCTTCTGGGTGAACAAATACTTTAACGACTTATGATCTGTGTATAATTCGAACTTCTCACCCAATAGATAGTGCCTCCATATTTTCAAAGCAAACACGACGGCTAACAACTCAAGATCATGAGTTGCATATCTCTTCTCATGCGGCTTCTATTGACGGCTAGCATAAGCAACTACTTGGCCTTTTTGCATTAGTACCGCACCAACACCTTCAAGAGAAGCATCTGTATAGACTGTCAAATCTTGATTGCCATCTATAATTGTTAATACTGGAGCAGTAGTCAACCTTAATTTCAGCTCTTGGAAAGCTGCCTCACATTCTGAAGTCTAATTAAATCTTGCGTGCTTCTTTGTAAGTTGTGTCATTGGACTAGATAGATTCGAAAAATCATTAATGAATTTCCGATATTAAATAGCCAATCCTAGAAAACTTCGAACTTCTGTGGGGGTGCTAGGCTGTTTCCAATCTTGAATAGCTGTAATTTTGCTTGGATCCACTGAAATTCCTTCCTTTGATACGACATGACCAAGGAACTTCACTTCTTCTTGCCAGAATATACATTTAGAAAATTTGGCTTTTAATACGTTCTTTCTCAGAATTTCCAACACTTGTTCTAAATGTTTAGCGTGCTCGCTATTTGACTTAGAGAAGATCAATATATCATCAATGAAAACCAGTACGAATTTATTCAAGACCTCAGAAACACTCGATTCATTAGATCAACAAAATAAGCTGGAGCATTATATAAGCCGAACGGCATTACTAACCACTCATAAAATAAGTCTGAACCTTTTAATGCTGTCAAAGGAACACATTCTTCAACAATTCGCAGCTGATGGAAACCTATAGCTAGGTCCATTCTAGAAAATACTTGCGCTCCATTTAAACGATCCAATAAATCACCAATGCGAGGCAATGGATATTTATTCTTCAACGTTTGCTTATTGAGGTCTTGGTAATCCACACATAGTCTGAGAGTACCGTCTAATTTTGGAGCAAACACCACTGCTTCTCCTCAATTCGAAAAACTAGGCCAGATCAGAACTTTCCGTAAAAGCTATCGAGTTTGATCGCCCAATTCTTCTTTCTCTTTCAATGTCATTCTCCGAATTGCATGCATTACCGGCCTGACGTTCGGAACTAGATCGATCTTGAAATCAATTTCTCTATGCGGAGGTAGGCTATCAACTTCTTCGAACACATCCGCATAATTCTTAACCACAGGAATACTTCCTATTGAAGCAGGAGAAACATCAAGAGAAGACCTAAATTCTTTCCTATCCGAATTCGGACCTATGCATGGTATCGTTATATAATTTTTATACTTGGTCTTTGCCCTAACAATTCTTTATGCAGAAATAATTTCGGCTTTATATTTGGCTAAACAATCGAGCCCGAGAATGATATCGAATTCAGAAATATCCATAACAATCAAATTAAAAGAAAACAGATAATAAGAGCAGGAGACCGACACTCTACAATATAAACTGAGAACAAGAGAACCACCGATCATATTATGGACTCTAATCGATTCTTCAAGATTCCTCAATTTTAGATTTAGCTTCTAGATTGTATTACTCAAAATAAAGCTTTGCGACGCGCCCGTGTCAAACAATACTTTAACTGGAATATTGTTGACAGTAAGCGTGCCTTCCAAAACATCTGGCCTTTCCTGACTAGCTGAGGGTGTTGGAGCATCGGCCAATTTATTAATTTGAGCCACTTTGGTCCCTTTTAAAAGCCGGCAATCTCGCTTAATATGACCAAACTGATGGCAAATGTTGCATTCTCTACTCTCATGAAACTCTTTTCTGGATTTAGATCTATCTTTCTTCGAAGATTTACAATTCCTTATCGAATGCCCTTGCTTATTGAACTTGAGACACACGACTGCCTTTACCTTTTTATGATTGGCTTAGGCTTGTTACTGACCTTAGGCTTTGTACTTGCCTCAGGACTATCAGTTTCAAACTTCCTTTTGTTGCTAGAACTGCCTTCCTCTTCATCTTCCAAAACACCTTGCTTATCGAGATTCTCATAGCGACAAGCCATTTGTATCATCTTAGAAAAAGGAAGATTCACATGTACAGTTACTCTACCTTCGTATTTTCTTTGAAGTCCGTTAATAAACCTCAGATTCTTCCTTAAAGGATCTCAAATAAGTTCTGGGTCAAAACGGGAAAGTTCATTGAATTTATTTTGGTACTCCCGAATGGTCATATCTCCTTGTTTCAGATGGTAGAACTCATCATATAGCTGCTCAGTTGCTTCTGGAGGAATAAATCTTTCTTTGAAAATTTCTTTAAATCTATCCCAGGTAATATTACCTTCTGGATTTTCCCTAGTAACAGTTTCCCACCAGATTAAAGCTTCATCTTTGAGTGCCCAAGATGCCAATAATCTTTTCTGATCATCTCTCAGCTTTAAGCCTTGAAATAAATCTCTCAGAAGAACGCATCCACGCTTGTGTTTCAATAACAGATTCTTTGCCCAAGAATTGTACTCCACCCAGATTTGGATACTTCTTTACTAGAGCTTCTAGATCTGGTTCTGGCTGTGGGAGCACAATTGGCTCATTAGATTGCTGAACCATAGAATTACTTCTTCTGCTTCTGCCACTCATTTTCTACTATGTCTGCAAATAGCATACATAGAGTCAGGCCAACAGAAAAGATATTGTAAAGCATAGAGACATATATTTTAGTATAAATGTATCTATGGAGGAGTATTTTTCTGCTATACTCATTCTAGGACATTATTGATCCTATCTATAATGAGTTATTCATCTTAGAATACCACTCATTCTATTTCTGATGAGTTCGTTAATATGTTATATTCCATAGCTAAGATTAACCAAAGCTCTGATACCAAACTGTGATGACCCCAAACCCACATGCCACGGAAGCAAGGATAATCATTGGAATATAACACATAAACAATAACAGCAGAACAAAAATAAATCATTACTCTAGATAATGTACACCAAAATACACTGGAAATAATATAATGATCAGAGTTACACAACATAACAGGATCATACTTAGTACATAATACAGTTTCATCTTAATATAAAATGTCTGCAGCGGAATCAAACGTAATATACATAATGATATCTGAACAACATAATAGAAATGATAGAATCCATCTTCAGCTCCATAGCTATCCAGAATGAGCCTGCTAAAACCTGAATACAAGGTTTCCCGTGTAGAAAACAGGGGCATCCGAGTTTGTAAAGTGAAACAAACTACGAGTTAGTCATGGGACTGGTATGAGAAATCTACTTAACTTATTTAATAATAAGGCCAATCACAGGACCACGCCGCTAATGCGGAACGGGTTTACTCCATTGGATTGCCAGTGCATAAATAAAGTAAATCATTTAAACAAGACAGTGCTTTTTATAGAAAATGAAGCCATTATAAGACTCAGGTCCCATCACATAATGCAACGCAAGCCGGAGGATAGAGTTTTACCATATAATGGCCAAAATATGCTTGATATGTATAAATTAAAATCATTTGATATTATTACTAGTGCATATATGTTTTAAAAACAATTTCAATCATAATGTATCAATCATAGACGACATGAGCGTCCCATGCCACTATGCCGCCAATATAGGTTTACAATCAAAATTACACAATGTCGTATTGGAAGTTGGATTTCTATCATAAACCAAGGCAAGGGACCGTCCTTAACGAATTCGAGACTCTCTAGCCCGAGCCTTAGGATCAGTCGCAACTGCATCTTGGATCTTCAGGGTAGGTCCTCTCTTACGTTTGAGGATTGGTATTTCCATACATGACAATTTTATTCACTTCATTAACATGTTAAAAATAATACTTTTAACTAACAAATATTTATTTCAACACATGGTTACTTTTATTTAGTTCATATACATGATAAAAATGATATTTTTGGCAAACAAAAATATATTTCAACACAAGACTATTTTATTTAGTTCATATACATGTTAAAAATAATATTTATAGCAAACAAATATTTATTTCAACACATGGTCATTTTTAACACTTCATATACATGATAATAATAATATTTTTATCGTTCAAAGGATTTATTCAACACATGAATATTTTTATTACTTCACATACATGATAAAAATGATATTTTTATTGTTCAACGAATTTATTCAATACATGAATATTTTTATTACTTCACATACATGATAAAAATAATATTTTTATCGTTCAAAGTCCCATATGTCCATTACATGAATATTTTTAGTGGTTCATACATATAATAAAAATGTGATTTTTATTGTTCAAACAATATATTCAACACAACAACTAGTTTGTATAGTCCATTTCAGAAAAATTTCGGCATTACAACGGCAGGGTAGGTAGCACCGGCACCGTGTCCAGCACTTCTTCTCTACTGTCCTAGGCCTTGCAGCATTACAATACTTTCATTTCCATAATTTTCACAATACCATTCATTTTCACAACACAATGAATTTACCACGAACACAACCAATTTTGTTGCAACCACAATCAATCATTCACAACCACAATCAATTTCCATAACACAATCCTCACACAATCAATTTATATCGTCCATGGTCTATGGACGAGGTGAACACACACACACACACACACACACACACACATATATATATATATATACATATTTATTTCCATTTCAATTTCATTCAATGCATATATGATTCGTATGTATAATTTATACATCGCTTATATAATTTATACAACGCCCGTATATGAGATATACAACGCGTATATAATTTATACATCGCTTATATAATTTATACATCACTTTTCCATTCCAATTTGAATTTAGAAATCTCACATTGGGTTCCACTCCTTCTAAGATTGTAGAGAGCTCCAAATGCGTTCTAGTCTCTTCTAGAATGTAGTGTATGATGTCACGGTCCTTGTTTCTCTTGTTTCACTGGATTTCGACAACATACAAACAAGATATGATTTTTATTCGATAATCAAACTTTGCAATTCTTTTATTAGTTGAAAACAGTTTAAAATATTCAACCCGTTACCTTTAGAAAAGGTTCGAAACTAGGATTGCGATTTTCTTCCAATCCGTTGAGCTAGGCCAGAATCGAGTTGCACCACATCGTAGAGGGTGGAGAGGCGCGCCTGATGCCGGTGGAGCGGTCGGTCGCGATGGCCGAACGGAGGAGGAAACTGGTGATGTACGGCGCGACTTTACAGAGGTGATTCGCACAAAATACTCAATGATAATATTCCAAACTTGTACGGATTTGAAGATCTACAAATTCTCTACAAATTTCTCCAAAGAATCGTTGAATTTCGTTGAGAGAATCAAGAGTTATTGGAGGGGGAAGATCTGAGCACTTCCACCATCAAGATTGAGAGGGTTACGGGTTTTCTATGAATGAATTGGTCAACGCGCATTTTATTTGGTTTATATATTTATATATTTTACTTTTAATTTCTTTTAAATCCAAAAATACCCATTAATCCATACGAACTCCAAATCAAACCCAATGACTGTCGCCCTTAGCTAAATACCCCATTCCGGACACAATGGAATATATTTAGTAAGCCCACTCGACTGTTTCAGTCAGTTATTCTCAAAATTAAAATATAAAACATTCAATATTAGATTTGAACGTACATTTTAATTTATCGGGGCCACATACTGATTTCAAAAATTCTCGAAAAATAAATCTAGCTATATTTGAACGATACGGTCCCAACAAAACTAATTTCGTCGAATTTGGAGACCGTTTGAAAAATGGTCTTTTTCTGTTCGATCCAATTTGCACTTTATTTGCAAAACACGTTTTCTTTTTCCATGCTCACATATTACTTCCAAAAATTATGGAATTTTAAACCTAGCAATAAATTGACATTTCGGGTCCAACAAAAGTGGTTTCACGAAAACGGAGGTCGTTTGCAAAATGGATATATTTATGGGCTTTATTATTATTTAAAAATGGAATTTTTAAATTTTGACCAAATATCTGTTAAAATTACTCGAAATAATTTTTTTAAATTGGTTCTGATTTTTTAGATCATTACATCATCTCTTTACCATGTGGTATAATAGAAAATAATATTGTTTGTAAATTTATTCAAGCACTTTTGGCTTCGTCTTTTATTATGGCGAATAATGAGCAAGCAACTCGGATGATGTAAAAGTTAGACCAAAATGAGAAAATTGTCAAAGAGCTACAAGAAGAGATAAAACGTGAGCAAGTTCAAGCAGCTAAGCAACTTAAATCTAGGCAGGAGGAGATTGAAAGACTTAGATATGAACAAATAGAGAGAGATGAGTGACTACGAACCGAGTTTGAGGAGCAATTGCATAGGGAACGGGTGATGGTGAATGAAATGCATGAGCTTATGCAAGGACAATTTCTGTCTCAATCTAAGATGCATTCAGAGATGTCTCGTATGATGGCTACTTTTGTTGGTAGGCGTCCTGATTCCCATTTATAAGTGAGAATTGTACTTGACATTGCTTTTGTTTGTTCTAGTCTTTACATGCAGCTATCACAGTTAAAAAACTGTTTTACATGCAAAATATAGTTAATTTGAATGTTAATGTTGACTGAATTAACAATGTATATGATACATTTTATTCATATTTTGTATGCTTTTGGCTCTGTGATTAATAGTTATCCAATACTAGATGTTGTTTGGTTATTTTAGTGATCGTTTATATGTAGAGGTATATTAGACATGCCAAATATCACAAATGTAAATTTCCTTGCTCATTTGCATGGAGCTGCAAGTACAACAGTGTCCATTTGTCATGAAATGGAGTATAAATTAGCAATTTCAGTTGCGTAAGGTAAGCCAATGTAAGATATATTTAGGACCTATACTGTATTATTTGCATTTAAAATCTTTTATATACTGAAATTTTAGATTCAAATAAGAGTTTGAAGTTTATTTGAGAGATGACTAATTTTATATGATTCATTTTACAATTGAACAAGACTTTAACAATGCATAGAAGGGGAACACTATTTCTTCGTTGGTAGGTTAATGATAAGTGGAAATATGTGCAATATATGGTAATTGGAAATATTATAGCAATAAGTGGCATTTTTACTGAAATTCATCACTTAATTCATCGGAAAAATAAAAATAAAAAAATGCTGGAATTTTCCGATGAATACACCAACGTCTATACATTAATCATTTTTCCTCGTTATGTCGTAAATTCGTCGTAGAATTTTCGTTTTTCATAAGAAAAAACATTGCAAAATCGTCGCTAAATGTTGAAGATTTCAAGGATAAAATGTCGGGAAATTTCGTCGGGAAATTTAATGACGCTTAATATAGCGATGCTTTTATTTCATCGGTAATTCCATCGGGAGTTGCTTTTCTCGACGAAATACCGACATTTATGAGTGTCGCGATATCTAGTTTTTCTTATAGTTAACAAACACAACACTCATAATCTCACAGCGAAGTGAATGAAATAATATATAACAATACTCCTTATATAAAAGAGATAACTATAAATATACCTGAATAGATAATTAGAATACAATAATATAAATATGCATCAACATATTTAATAGTTTGTCCGCATAAGTATTGATACGTACAATACATAACACTACGGGAAAACAACAAACGTCATAGCACAACAGAATAAATGCACGACATATAGCATTGGAATGCATAAAAATAGATAATACAATAATTCAAGAATGCTTCTTGACTCGAGCTTTTCCCCCCGAATCTTCAAGCTATCCAAAGCTAATCTAGAAAATATACTTGATCTGACCTAGCATTAACGGAAAAAAAAGTCCACACTAGCCTGGAATATCATATTGTGGAAACTCACATCACAAACTACTTGCTTGATTTTGGAAACCTTTCGAGACATAAGACCACGACCATAAGTAAATATAGCGACGGTTTTTACCATGTGATAATTTTTTTTAAATGATACTTGGTATTATTTCTAACGATATGTGGGGTAAAATCCATAACTTAAATCAAATAAACTATTCGAAAACCGTTATTAAATCCCACATATTTTAGGCAATTCGCATGAATTACTTGTTTTAAACTAGGGAATAGAATCCATGCAAATGGTCAAAAAGGAACCACCTTTTTGTATATTATACGTCTAAGAGGATGAACCAAGGACGAATTTCCCTCTGGCACAAGGAAATGATCCTCCCAGCTATATAAATGCGAAGGTAGTGCAGTAGTCGATTCCGATGTTTTTCAATCTACCAAACATGCCTTTCATTCATCATACCCAATATAAGTCCATACCTATAAGAGTGATGTACCCTTCCTAATAGGCGCGACTCGCGTAGCCTCATTGTATGCTTCTTTAAGCCATTTCCAAGTGACAAGGTTAGAGATAACGTATTCCCCTCATGCAAAGCGCGTACCCGTTTTAGAATGCCATATTGTCATTATATCAAACACTAAGCGACTTTTACAAAATTAAAACCTATGAGTTTATACGTCACGGAGAAAGTTGTATATAGCATAGAAGTTTCCTTGTACACCATTAGAAAAATATACATTTATAAGAATCAATGTATGTGATCTAAGAAATGCAAGGTCCGACATCAACCCATGTTTTTTGTCTAAGAACAAGACAAATCAAAGGTACTGTTATACCATACACAACTGGGAATAATCCTTACGCTTAGTAACAAGAAGTCCTCCCATCGTGCCAAACCGCAGAATGTTGATATGAGTGCAACGAAAGTTGTAATGTCCCGTTTTTTCGACGTTATTTAATAATAAGCATTGATTTATTTATGTAAAAATGGAAATAAATCAATGTATAAACATAAGTCAAATAAATTTTATCTTAAATTATATATGAACATATGTGTGTAAACATATTATAAGAAAATAGTATTACTTATATAGGATAACAAATAAGTTTCTTTTTATTTGGATTTGAATCTTTATTACTTAAGAAAAGTAAGAAAATTCTTATTTGAAAATTTGTGCATACTTTGAAGTGGATAGACATGTAAGAGCATACCATACTTTAATGACCATGCATAACATGTAAAATATATGTAGGACTCATCAATTCAACATGAATATCCTAGAACCAAACCATATATTGATGAACATAACGTGTATGATGAAATGCCCAAATAAACTAACAAAGAAGCATTGCTCATAAACAACACAAATATACATATGGCCTCATATGTATATACCATTCTCTAAACACTAAAGTACAAATGATTGGTATTGCAAATCCCATTTGAAGATCCTTGCTACATATCAATTTACAACTTTGCTGCATATAAAACAACAAAGTATATTGAAAACATTTATATGATGTAACTTGTGAAATGACTGCATATCTAATAAATGTATGGCTGCACATATTGTAAGCTATATTTCTTAACGCAAGTGTGCAAGCATTTATGAGATGTGCTATGTAATCTCCTTTAGGATCATGATGCATACATTTTCTTTACCAAGACTAGTCTAATTCCTAGGTGCTACAGCAAATACATATATAAACAATAACCTTTAACCTATTTTGTATAAGATATGAAAAGATTTAACATTTAATGGTTATGGCCTAGCTAAGAAAACAAGTGTCTCTAAGAAGCTAACAAGAAAAGACAATGTCATGCTGTGAAATACAAGTGGATGTACTAAAATGGTGCAACTAATATTATAAACAACAACTTGCAACATATTTTATCAAAGAAATGAAAAGATTTATCATTTCCATTCGGCAACATCCATTTAATTAGATTTGGATGCCATACTCCTATAAGCTAAAACTAATAGTGCATAACTATACAAGGTATGGTATATTTATGATTTCTGCAATCTAATCTAAGAAGAACGTGAGGCTAAAATGAGTTGTGTTATCATATGGGAAAGAGAGCCTATAAATCATTAAATAAACCTATATATTTTAACACTAAAATTTGCTTATAAGTACAACTAAAACCTCATACACTCCTCGCAAGAAAATTGAACCTGTGAAGATCAAACAAAGTAGAAAAAGTAGAGATTATAGCAGAGGATAACAAGAAGGACAGAGGAGAGCAAATTAAGTGAGTAAACTTCATTTGTTTTCTTTTCTTCCCTTTTGAATCTATTTCAGTATTTGTATATATGGATCCAAGCAAATATATTCACCTAGTAGGACTGAATTTATACCATTACATATACCTTGTTGCTCAGGCTTGGTTGAATCACCTGTATGTATAAACTGTGTACAATATACTCACCATGTTGATTAAAGAAAAATCAATGACTTTAGTTTTAGTCAGTAGTTGCAATGGAGTTAAACATCGCAGTTGATTATATACACCCCCAGTATAGTGTAAAAATGGTTGTGGCCCAAACTAGAACATATATTTTCTAATAAGATAAATTTACAGTAAAGAGTTTTAAAAACTCAGATTTTCGACCATCACCATTTACCAATTCAGGTGTATGGTTGTGTTAATCTTCGAAAATCATGTTTTTTAATGGTAATATCATAAAATTTAGTAATGTGAATAAGGAGAATTTCGAGATGATCAAAAAATTGAACTTGGGTCAAATTCCGGTGATCGGGGTGGTCGTGGACGACGGCGTCGGAGCCAAAGAGGCAGGAAGGATCAGAGATTGTTAGTAGTTGTAGTAGAGGAAATAGTTGAATAGTTGTTATGGATAAATGATTGAAATAGTTGAATAGTTGAAAGAAAGATTGATGGAGAAATTACTCAATGGTTTTTGTAAAACAACAATTTTATTGCTTATAGTTTTTGCTACAACCTTACAATGTGCCCATGCTCATATTTATAGGCATCTCATTACAATTATGTAGAATTCTCTAGAGAGAACATTCTACCTTCATCAAGTAATTTATTTAATAATAATACATAAGAATATTATAGATACAATACTCTAGATAAAGCAAGAAATACTTATTTAATAATACAAAGCAATTTATTAATCTCTTGAGAATTCTAGAAATTTGTATTATCTTCAATACTTTGGAATTCTCTAGAAATTTGCAGCATTCTCAATACTCCTCCTTGATGCAAATTTCGGATACTCCAAGCATAGTTCATAGTTGCTCAAATCTTGTTCTTGGCAGTGCCTTTGTGAAGATGTCTGCAACTTGATCTTCTGTTCTGCAGTACTTGAGCTGAATTTCTTTTGCCGCTTCTGCATCTCTGATGAAGTGATACTTGATAGCTATATGCTTAGTTTGATTATGATGAACCGGATTCTTTGTGATTGCTATTGCTGATTTGCTGTCACAGTAGATTGTAGTAGGTTGATCTTGATGCTCACCTATTTCTTCAAATATCCTCCGAAGCCATATAGCTTGACTTGTTGCTTCTGCTGCTGCCACATATTCTGCTTCAGCTGTTGATTGTGCAACTGTTGCTTGCTTCTTTGATGCCCATGAGAGTATTCCTGATCCAAGTGAAAAAGCATATCCCGACGTGCTTTTCATGTCATCTACTGAACCTGCCCAATCACTATCAGTGTAGCCAATCAACTTTGAGTTGGTTATGGTCTTGTACCATATTCCATACTCCTTTGTTCCTTGCAAATATCTCAAAACTCTTTTAGCAACTCCAAGATGAATTTGACTTGGACTTTGCATGAATCTTGATAGAAGACTTGTAGCGTACATGATATCCGGTCGCGTAGCAGTAAGATATAAAAGACTTCCAATCAAACTTCTGTAGCGAGATGCATCAGCTTCTAGGGCTCCGTCATCCTTTTGCAACTTCTCATTTGTTACGAGTGGAGTAGCTACTGGTTTGCAATCATTCATTCTAAATTTCTTTAATAGTTCTTCGGTATATTTCTTTTGAGAGATAAATATACCTTCCTTATGTTGTTTCACCTCGATGCCAAGGAAGTAATTCATCAAGCCAAGATCGGTCATCTCGAATGTTTTCATCATGTCTTCTTTAAATGCAGTTATCATCTTCATATTATTTCCCATGTAGATAAGATCATCTACATATAGAGAGACAATGAGAGTATCATACCGACCTTGTGTCTTGATGTATAATGTAGGCTCACTCTTGCTCCTCCTAAATCCTTGATTAATGAAGTATTGGTCGATTCTAATGTACCATGCTCGAGGTGCTTGCTTCAAGCCATATAAAGCTTTTCTTAGTCTTAGCACTTTGTCTTCATTGCCCTTACTTATGAAGCCTTGTGGTTGCTCCACATAGATCTCTTCTTCTAATACTCCATTTAAGAAGGCTGATTTGACATCTAGTTGAAAAACATTCCATCCTTTCTGAGCTGCAAGAGCAACTAAAGCTCTAATTGTGTCCAGACGTGCAACTGGAGCAAATGTCTCATTATAGTCGACTCCATATTGTTGCGAGTAGCCCTTTGCTACGAGCCTAGCCTTGTGTTTTTGTATTGAGCCATCTGGATTTAGCTTTGTCTTATAAACCCATTTCACTCCTACGATTTATTTATCTTTAGGACAATCTACAAGCTCCCAAGTATTATTCTTTTCAATCATTTTTATCTCTTCTTCCATTGCTTTGATCCATACTTCTTGTTTAGATGCTACTTCATAGCTTTCGGGTTCAAATATAGCCATGTTGCAAGTTTCATATATATCTACCAAAGATCTAACTCTTCTTGGAGTAGACTCTGGTGAAGAATTTTGTTGTTGAGAAGGTGAAAGGGGCGTACCTGGTTCTTCTGTTGGTTCTTCCATTTCTTCCACTTCCACATCTTCATGAGATTGATGTACTGGAATAGAAATGTTTCTTTTTTCAACTTTTTGTTCATCCCAATTCCAAGAAGCATTCTCATCAACTTCGACATCTCGACTAATCGTCAGCTTCTTTGTTTGCAAGTTATAAACTCTATATCCTTTTGATTGTGTGCTATACCCCAAAAAGATTCCTCGTATGGTCTTCTCTTCTAGTTTGTGTCTCTTTTGGTCTGGAACATGTATGTAGCAAATCGATCCAAAAATTCTTAGATGATTGGCTGTTGGCTTTCGTCCACTCCATGCCTCTATAGGAGTCTTGTCTTCAACTGCTCTAGTTGGACATCGGTTGAGTATATAGACAGCAGTATAAACTGCTTCTGCCCAAAAGTGTTGGGTAAGCCCTTCTCCTTCAGCATTGATCTTGCCATCTCCATGACTGTGCAATTTTTTCTTTCAGATACTCCATTTTGTTGTGGAGTATATGCAACTGTAAGTTGCCTCTCAATGCCTTCATCATCACAAAATTTATCAAACTCATGGGAGTGATACTCTTTACCACGATCACTTCGAAGCTTCCTTATACGTTTTCCACTTTGATTTTCGACAAGAGCTTTAAACTTCTTGAATATTCCAAAGACTTCTGATTTTTCTTTAATGAAGTAGACCCATGTCATTCTAGAAAAATCATCAATAAAGAGAATGAAATACCTGTTGTTATGAAGTGAAGGTGTTCTCATTGGTCCACAAACGTCGGTGTGAATTAACTCCAACAAGTCTTTTGCTCTCCAAGTGCTTTGTGATGGAAATGATGATCTGTGTTGCTTTCCGAGAAGCATCCTTCACAGGCTTCATTATTTTCTTTTATGCATGGAAAATCTCTCATCATATTCTTTTAATACAACAATTTCAAGGCTTGAATGTTGAAGTGGCCAAATCTTCGATGCCATAACCATGAATCATCAACTTGTGCTTTCATGGCTATATTAGTAGCATATTTAAAACTTATTGGAAAACTTCTATTTCTCTTCTCCATTTTTACTTGAGCTATCTCTAGTCTTTTATAGTTGTTATCATATATTTTGCAAATATCTCCTTCGAAGTGAAGAGCGTAGCCTTCCTCCATCATCTGGCCAATGCTCAACAAATTTTCTTTTAAATTTGGAACAAGTAAAACATCTTTGATAAATTTTGTACCTTTCTTTGTTTCCACCATAACAGTGCCTCTGTCTTTTGATTCCACGACGGTGCCATTCCCCAATCGTACTTTTACTTTGACAGTATCATCAATATCCTTGAAGATGCTCCCATCTTTAGCCATGTGATTGCTGCAACCGCTATCCAAGTACCAGTTTCCTCCATTTTCTTCACTAGAATCTTAGGTAGCATAAAAAAGATGTTGATCTCGATCATATTGATGTTGTTCTCTGTCATGCTCTTCAATGAAATTTGCTTGATGCTTATTTAGGCTGAAACAATTCTTCTCCAAATGTCCAAATTTCTTACAGTGTCGACATTGCGGCTTTCCACGATTCCGACAGAACTTCTCCAAGTGATTTGTCATCTTACAAATTCCACATGGAGGATATTTGCCTTGTTTATTCTTTGAGAAATTTCTAGCATTTCCTTTGTTTCTAGAATCTTCTCCATCATTCTTATTTTCTCCATATGCTTTATTTTGGGATGATAGCTTGAGTTTCGACTGAAAAGCATTTTCAATCGAGTCTTCATCATGCCTGCTCATTCTTTGTTCAAATGCTTCAAGGGAGCCCATTAATTCAGTCACCGATAAGGTAGACAAATCTTTAGTTTGCTCGATCGTAGTCACGATTGTGTCATACTTACGAGGAATTGAAATTAAAATTTTCTCAACAATCCTCTTGTCAAGAATATTATCCCCATAAGCTCTTATTTGACTAACTATTTCTTTTATTTTGGAGTAATAATCCTTTACGGTATCCGACTCCTTCATTTTTATTAATTCAAACTCACGCCTTAATGTTTGAAGTTTAATGGCGCGTACCTTTGCACTTCCTTGAAACTCCTCCTGTAATGTGGTCCATGCTTCTTTGGCGTTTGAAGCTCCCATTATTCTAGGAAAGATAGCGTCGGTCACCGCTTATTGTAGAAAACTTAACGCTTTTGAATTTTTTAGTTTATTTTCCTTTATCTCCTTTTTCTGAGCTTGGCTAAGAGTTGAAGTATCTTCAGGAATAGTGAACCCTTCATCTACAATATCCCATAGACCTTGAGAGCTAAGAAATGTCTTCATTTTTATGCTCCAAAAATCATAATTTTCACCGGCAAAAATAGGGACAGAAGGTGATGGAGATTGAGCAATGTTTGCCATAGCTTATAATTGTTGCAATGTTTTTTCGCCCAATATGCGAACGAACGAAGCTCTGATACCACTTGTTAGTGGTTGTAGTAGAGGAAATAGTTGAATAGTTGTTGTGGATAAATGATTGAAATAGTTGAAAGAAAGATTGATGGAGAAATTACTCAATGGTTTTTGTTAAACAACAATTTTATTGCTTATAGTTTTTGCTACAACCTTACAATGTGCCCATGCTCATATTTATAGGCATCTCATTACAATTATGTAGAATTCTCTAGAGAGAACATTCTACCTTCATCAAGTAATTTATTTAATAATAATACATAAGAATATTATAGATACAATACTCTAGATAAAGCAAGAAATACTTATTTAATAATACAAAGCAATTTATTAATCTCTTGAGAATTCTAGAAATTTGTATTATCTTCAATACTTTGGAATTCTCTAGAAATTTGCAGCATTCTCAATAGAGATCGTAGAAAAAATATAATAAGAAATTTCAAGTAAGTATTGGGTTTGATTTTGGCAAAACTAGGGTATCGCTGTGTGGTTGGATAGCATTACGTTAATGGCGAACTGCACTTCAGCGGCAGTATCGAGTGCCACCGGATTTGGGATGGTGGTCCGGGTTGGAGTCAGCTTTGTACTGACGAAGTTCGAAGGTGAATGACCAACTGTGGTGGCGTAGCGAGAGGTTCAACTGGAGACTATTTTTGGGTAGCTTGGGTTCTACTGTTTCGACAGAAATGAGGATCGAATGGAGTTTTTGAGGAGGAGGGGTTCTGGCATTTGGAGGAGGGGTCGATGATGATCGGAGGAGGTGATGCGACTGGTCTGGGAAGGTCCGGCGTCTTCATGGTGATCTGACGGAATGTGCACGTGCACGAGTGTGCACTGAGTACTGTAAAACAGCAAGGGAAAGGGGAGGAAGATCGGGCATGGTATTTTGGTGTGATCCAGCGTTTGTGGCAAGGAGTTTTGTAAATGGTACTTGGCACTGATAAGAGGTGGTACTTAGCACTAGTAATAAGGGAGGGGCGAGAAGCAAGGAAGTAGTAATACGGTAGTAGTAATAAGAAACGTGACAGGTAAAAAGGAGAAACTGGAACGACAAAGGGTAAAAGAAGGTGTTGTTATTGACACTCCAACTATTGTCAAGGAGGGATTCATTTTTTAAAAGCACTCCACTTTTTGAAAAATTGTTAAGAGGCTACACAAACATATTATTTCACACTACTCAATATTCCTATATTGTCCCTGCAAATTATATTTTAAAAAAACTTATTTGACAAGGGAAACCGAATTAAAATAAGCAGTTCGTCACCACTGCACCGAATGCAGCATGTAATAAATTATGTATGTATTCGATAGTGATATGTCAAAAATTAATAATCATTCCAGTGCATTGCCTTCGTAATTATAAATTTCGGCATATTTATGTCGACGAAAAAAATAGCTCGATCCTATTCCTCCGAAAACGCTTATCATTTAGGGTTTAAAAAAATCGATATATGCGAATTGAAAAAAAAAATACTATGGCCCTTGCAATATTTGTTAAGGTAAAATTGTATTTATTTGTTAAGGGGCCAAATGAGTAATAAGGTAAAATTACCTTTATTTGTTAAGGGGTTACTTTCTTCATTGATACTCCCCTCAACAATTTGTGACAAAACAAAATATTGGCATCCCCTTTACAATATTTGGAGTGTCAATAACAATGCCCTAAAAGAAACAAGTAAAAGAGAGGAGGCGTGGACTATGGGCTATTGGGCTGCTAGCTTGTTTGGGCCAGAAAGAAAATAGAAATAAAAATAGAGAAAAGATAGAGGAAGGGAGGCGGGCCTGTGGAATTTGGGCCGGCAAGTTGAAAAGAAATAAAGGATAAATTAACGAGGAAAGGGGAATAGAAAGTAATAAAAATCAAAGGAAATAAAATAAAAATAAAAGGAGATTTTAAAAGTGTATAAATAGGATTTAGAAGACGAAAGCACAATTGCAAAAGTAAGGGAAGTTTAGCAGCAAGAAGGCAAAGAAAATAAGAAGAAGAAGAAAAGAGGCCAAAGAATTCGAGCTGAGAATATTGGGTTTTGAATGGGACAATAAAGAATAAATAGGAAAAAGAATAAAGGGAAATAAAGAGAATTAAAATATAGAAATAAAATGGAGGGAAATAGAAGGTAATAAATGTTTGTTTAAATACCAAAATTTGTACAATTTAAATAAGTTGTTTAAAATAAAATCAATATATATATGTATATATATAAAGTGATAAATGTATGGGTCTCATAACAAAGTATATGTAAAATGAATATGTAAGTTAAAACGTTCATATATATCAAAGTGGTGATTAATTTAAGTAGTAATAAAATTATTCGAGATATTTCAAAACCATGCTCAAGACCAAGAAGTAATTAAAGTATAACGTGTTGGATTATAATCGAAGGTATGTCAAAATTATCAGAAGATGGTTAACCAGCAGTAATGATGTATTGAAATGATAAAATTCAAATGGTTGGAATAAACATGAAAATGTTATTGATCGACTTAAGTTGATAATCATGTAACTAGAAATGAATGCAAACTCAAATTAACAAACTGATATTATTGAATTAATTACCGTGTGCGAAACACGTGCTTTAGTCGTCCATTTATAAAAGATAGTCAAAATGTCTGGCTTTAAACAATGCAGACATATACCATTCTGTTTGGTCGGAGCTCATAAAATAAAGGGTATATAAAATAAATTATATTAATCTAGTTCAGTTAAGCTAATAACTATTTCCTTGAAGGAATGTTTAAGATCAAATGAATAAAACAGTTCTTATGTATCAACTGATAGTGAAAGACATTACGTAAATCGTTTCGAAGAGGCCGGAATTATATTCCACTTCGATTCGAATTAAACGTTGCGTGTCAGAGATTTTTGAAGATAATTAAAGACTGAGATATGCAAGGGCTATTTTGTTTTACAGAATAGTGCCTTCGGTTTGTCCAGTCCCAGGACAACTTGTATGGACGAATGTCTGACAGAGTATTTTCAAAGGGATCACGTACGTTGTTTTCTTCAAACGTATCAGTTGCTGGCACAGAAGGGAAACTTCTTTAGCCTGACAACAAAGTATTTTTTTGGAAATCAATTAGTGATTTCCGATGGATTTGACGATGTGGCATTCAAAGGGAATGGTGACCAGATGATCTGGAAGATAAACGTGACCTCAAAAGCTCACAACCAGGAAGTAACAAAAGTTGGGCTGGGCAGCACGACTAGTTGGGTCATACCCAAGTAGGGTGTATTGTCATCGATCTAGAGAAAATTCATATTCATTCTTCTTTTCGATTCTATATCTTCGGACTACGGTTGGATGGCCAACAACCGTGGTGGTAATATATTCGATACACTCAAGCTAAATGAGTGGTCGGTCATGTGTGGCCGGGTTGCAAGACATTCTTGTTGAACCTGCAGTGTATCCTCTCTAGAGTACACTGATCGGTAGGTGCTCCCATACCTTGTCTGTTGGAATCCAATCTCCAATAAGCACTCTGCGGTTTTTGATTTTATACTATATACGTGAACCAGAGATGCAAGCGTTTCACTAGATGGTTATTTATTTGATAAAACTATAGTAATATCAAACGTTTTGATATAAAATACTTGGGTCATTGTCCATATATTAGTTATGGATTGGTATAAAGATTTCTGAAGTAAATGAATCTGTTCAAAATGGAAAACCTTATTCCTCATTCCGTGTTTACAATCTTTTAACTATGTTTACTCACACCAGTCCCCTGACTGACCCAGAGTTTATTTTCTGTGTTTTTCCTAAACTCTTGGTGTGACGATCCCAAAACCCCGTGACACGATGTTAAGGATAATCATTGGAATATAACACATTAATCATCATTAGCAGATCACAGATAATAGCATAAACAGAAAATGAAATAATTTACACACATATGACAGCGGAATCATATAGATATCATCACATCAGAGAAGCACAGTACAGGGTACAACTTAGTGCATAATAATACATAATCAGTCACCATCGCCTGAGGCAGAATCATACATAAAGTGTACTCAAAATAAATATCAGTCTACATCGCCAATGGAGGAATCATAATATAGATACAATAATGGCGGAGAAAATCCAAGTCAACACGGTGTAGTCAAGCCTCGCCATGAGCCAAAAGGTGCGTCAGAAACCTGTAACTAGTCTGCCCGTGTGAAAATGAGGGCACCCGAGTTTGCAAGGTGAAACAAACTACGAGTCAGTCATGGGACTGGTATGAGAAATCTACTCAACTTATTAACAACAATAATAAGGCAAATCAAAGGACCACGCCACTTTCGCGGAACGGGTTTACTCCAATGAGTGCTAGTGCATGAAATAAAGTAAACGATTAAATCAACGCAATGCTTTTTATAAAATGGAGCCATTATAAGACTCAGGTCCCATCACACAATGCAACGCAAGCCAGAGGATAGAGTTTTACCTTATAATGGCCAAAAATGCTTCATATGTATAAAACAAAAGTGTTTGATATTATTACTAGTGCATATATGTTTCGAAAGCAAATTCAATCATAAATATCAATCCTAGACGGCATGGGTACCATATATCATGTCGCCATACTAGTAATACAATCACATTCGCATATTTCGTATTGGAAATTGGATTCCTTCATGAGTCGAGGCAAGGGGCAAGCTCCTCTCCGTTCGAGACACTCTAGTAAATGTCCCAGGACCCCACTATGATCCTTGGAATCGGCTGGGCCGGTCCTCTCTTATTTTTGAGGATTGGCAATTCCTGAACACACGTTTCCCGGTCCTTACAGACCTATAATCGAGGCGCCTCGCATTCCAACAACCACACATGTGAAAAGTATATATAATGTCAGGGCTGGTAGGTCACTGACACCACCATAGCTAGAAAGAAACGTCGTGCACTCCCAGCGGTCCGTCTCCCGTTTTTGACTCATACCGAGGTGTGAGGCTCGCGAATTCACGTTATACACAAAGCTACGTCACACAGATAATGCTTTGATCATCAACTACAAGACTTTGCTTTGCAACCGAAGCCTTGATCATATGCCACTTAGGCGTGCCACACAGACAATCCACTCCATGCGACTGATTTCTGTCAATACATAACCTCTGAGCTCGTACGTCTCAGAGAAGGGCGTTAAGAAAGAGAATAAATTCTCCGCCGCCAAACAGATATATATTTAACAGAGATCAATCAACACAGAACAAAATCCAATGTCAGACACACAGTCCATTTACAAGTCCGTTCTGGGTCTGAACGAAACCGGAGGCACCAATTCCGCGCATATCCGTACAATCAACAGTATGTTTGGACGGCTACTACTTCAATTCCTTCATGGTAGCTACTCCAATCACGAGCATCAGTAGCGCCCATCCATCCAATGTGGAGATCGTCGGTCTTCAGCCGTCTTCGACTCTTCGACTTCTCAACGTCGATCGATTATTTGAAATGAGATAAACTCGGCCTTTTCAAATAACCCACGTATATTTAGATTTTCAAATCAATTAATCACATGGTTGGACTATTCAACATTCACATTTCGGTTATTTAGTTATAATTTTCATGTCAAATACATTCAACCATCACATATCAAGCAAACACAACGAAATTGGTTTATTTCCACTCTATATCGTCTATAGTATTTTATAACGATATATCGCCATTTTTATTTAATTTAAAACGGCCATATTTAATTAAACGACGTTTCAGGTCGTGTCGATGCACTGGCGCTGCTTTTCACTAATTTTGTTTTACACATATCTGAAAATCTAACCGTTGGATCTTCACAAATTTGGTATCATTGGGAAGGTCATTTCAAAACGAATCCAACGGTTTCAGTTTTGGGAAAATCCGTCGGTCGGATCTTCCACACTAGCCATTTGAAGTTACGATTTCAATTTACGAACTGCAGCGTCGTTATTCGATTTATTTTAATTATATATATACATATACACATATATATATATATATATAAATATAATCGTTTCTGGCGCTGTTTTTCTTCAGATTTGAATTAAACATTCCAGACAATCCAACCGTCGGATCTTCACAAAGTTGGTGCCGTTGGAAAGATATTTCCAAGGCGAACCCAACGGTTGCGGTTTCGGGAAAATCCAATGGTCGGATTTCCCGCACTAGTCGTTTGAAATCACGGTTTCGAAACACGAACTGCACGGCCACGTTTCGTTTTAATTCTATTTATATTTATATATTTATATAAATATAGTTCATTCAAAAATTCCTATATCGTTTCCACTTCAATTATTTCACTAACGCCTTTAAATTTCGGAAAATTTCGCCATAACCTCCTTTGTACGGGAGGGTCTGGGAAAATTCTCAAATAGCCACACGGGCGTCTCATATCAAAAAGAAAAAGAAAAAGCCAAGCGGCTAGCCAACAGGCTCATAAAATCATCACACAAACAAAGCAGTAAATGTGTACCTATTTGTCGTGCACAAAATTTTATTCCTCTTCTCTAGCCCCTTTTGCTATAACCTGTCCAATAGATATGCATGTACATATATACAATTTCTATCACTTATCATTTTCCATTCAATTTCCTATTTGATTTACTTTGGTTTAAAAAACACCATTCATTCTAATGTTGCATGCATAGGCTAAAATCATATCATTAGCTAATTAATGTATATTTCAACTCATGCACATTTATTTGAACAAGTGGCTATTTTTAACACTTCACATTTCAAAGATGATAATTTTGGCGAACTAAAATAGATTTCAACACATGACTATTTTATTTAGTTCCTATGCATGTTAAAATAAATAATATTTCATTCACAAATATTGATTTCAACGTCCGCATATCTTTAGCATATCACATATATGATAAAAATGATATTTTTATCATTCAAAATATTTGTTCGACAAATGGATGTTTTCAACACTTCATAGTCTCAATAAAAATGTAATTTTTATTGTTCGATCTTTTTATTCAACACATGAACTTTTTCCACTACGCACACTTCTCAAGAAATGAGCATTTCCACACATGGACATTTTATTTATGTTGTTCATATTAGAAAGATGGAATTTTTATTGTTGAAACTATTTATATAAGGCGAATATTTTTCATACTTCATATATATGTAAAAATGTGATTTTTATTGTTTAAACACTTCATTCGTTCACAAATGAATTTAATTTTCACACAACACTTTTCAACACACAAACATTTCCACACATGGATATAGTTTCAACATATGACTTTAATTTCAACGCATGAAGATAATTTCAACATATGAAAATAATTCTAACACACAAAGATTATTCAAAATTTCGGCAGCATAACGGCAGGGTAGTTAAAACCGGCACCGTCCCTAGTATGGCTCCTCGCTCTACCTTAAAACCTCGCGGTTTTTGACAATGGGGTTCATGCATCTAGTTTGCACGTAGGCAGCATGTTTATTTTTATTTCCACAAATATTTCCAATTCATTTCAATCACCAATGGGTATTTTTCAACCACAACCAAACAATGTCAACCACAAACAATTATTCAACCATTCGTATTTTTCATCCAATATTTCACACCAATTCACCACAATAAATATCGTCCATGGTTTGTGGACGAGGGGAGTGTATATATATATATATATATATATATATATATATATAATTACTATATTTCACTTGCATTTCAACACATATATCAATTATTCTATGCATGTAAAATTCATACTTCGCTTATATAGCTTACACTGCGCATGTACATGAGGTATACAACACGTATGTAATTTATATTTCGCTAATATAAATTATACACGACATTTTCCATTCAATTTCACGTTAATTTAGATTTCTCACATTGGTTTTCGAAGTGCTAAAAATCGATACGATGTCAGAAAAATCCGCGGCTTCTTCTATTGGGTAGAGAGCTTTCTTGCGGTCCCGATGTTTCCTGTTTCATCGAATTTCATCAACACACCAAAAAGATATGATTTTTCAAAGTGTAAAGATAAAAAAACTCACCTTTCACGAAGGTTCTAAACTAGGTTTACGGTTTTCGCGACAATCAGGGCACGAGGGGATGATCGGCGAGTTGGACGTGGAAGAGGGAGGAGAGGGCTTTCTGGCGGTGGTGGTTTGGTGGCGTTCGGTGGTCAGAATCGGCGGCCTCGGCGACAGGAAGGTCGAGGCTTTGGACGCTCGATTCAGGCGGAAGAGGGGTTGGTCGGCGTCGAACTAGGGTCGGATTTGAAGGGGAGGCGAAGGCGCTTCGAATGGTGGCGGTGGCGGAGGCTGGAAGCGACGGCAGCGACGGCGATCGGGTGGGGAAGTTTGGAGCACGGGTCGCCGTTGGTTCGGAGGATTTTTTTTTTTAAAAATTTATGAATGGAGAATTCTGATTGGCCGAGGACTATATTAAATTTTTAAATAGTGTTTTCTCAAACGAACTCCTTTTTAAACCCAACGACTGTCGCCCCTAGCTAAATACCCGCATTCCGGACACAATGGGATATGTTTCGTAGGCCAATTCGACTGTTACAGTCAGTTATTTTTCAAATTAAAGTATAAAACATTTAATTTTTAACTTTGAACGCACATTTCAATTTGCCAGGGCCACAAACTGATTCGAAAAATTCCAGAAAAAATAAATCTAGCTATGTTTTGACTCTACGGTCCCAACAAAACTAGTTTCGTCGAATTCTGAGGTCATTTGAAAAATGGCCATTTTCTGGTCGATCCAATTTAACAGAAATTGACCAAACACATTTTCTTTTGCCACGCTCACATACTAGCTTCAAAAATTATGAAATTTGAAACCTAGCAATAGTTTGACATCCCGGACCCAACAAAAGTGGTTTCGTCGAATTCCGAGGTCATATGCAAAATATCAAATTTCCAGGGCTATATATTCTATATGGCGACCATTCTGAAAATTTATTCGGTCATAACTTTTGATTCCCGTTATGAAACTTCGATTTTTCAAATTCGTTAGAAAGATATTGACTAACAAATTTAAATATTTTTGGTTTCACCAAAATTCGTTATATTTTCCACCCTGCACAGTCAGTCAAAGTTTGAATTCAAATTTCCAAACTGACTCACTATTTCCAATTCACTATTTTATTGAAATATCCTATTTCAATTGTTCAAATTCCTTTGAAATCACCAATTTAAAATTTTTAAATTGGCTCGTATTTTCCGGGTTATTACACTTGGGTACTCATAACAATTGTTATGGGTAGACAAGTGATCCAGGTGCTAATGGAAATCCTTTGAAGTATTGTGGAGTACGAGTTCAAGAACCCGTCTAGTAGTTGCATTTATCCCTAAGTATCCAGTTTGTGTATTGGGTCAATATCACGTATGATGTTGTATTCTAATGTTGTAATATGATGTAACAGACTCTGATATGTAATGTGATATCATATTTTGTTAAAATTTCGCTGTGAGATTCTGATGTGATGTTCTTCTTACTCTTCTATTCTATTAGTTCTATCTCAACCTAAAATTTCTTTCTATTAACAGTTAGAGTTCAATACTTGGATTTTTGACGAGTAATAAATGATTTCGTGTTACTGTCAAAAATTCGAGCATCGAATTTTCTGGCCGTTACAAAAGTGGATCTTATGGCAAACCTAATAGTATAGGGGTTGAATAGTATTTGTGAAATTTATATGAATCTTTTTGAATCACTTTAATTATATTTGTATATATGCAAGCTATCACATATTTATGACAAAACCATAATAAAATCAAAAGAAGCAAAAAGATGAAAGAACACACAAGATTTTATACTGGTTCAGAGTCACCATACATCCAGTTCAACAACAAAGCCTATATAGATTTTTATATCATCAAAATCCTTTACACTCCTTCATTTTAAAGAAATAATGAGACACATGTTTACTCCTAATTTGGAATCAACACCAAAGGTGCAAACGATGCACTTCACTGATTCGGTAAGATTAAAATGTGGAACCGTGTTATTACAAAATAAAAAGCATAAAACAAAGACAAAGGAATTTTTATAGTGGTTCGATTCTAAATGAATCTACGTCCACTTTTCAATCAATTCTCATTATGATATTTTGTTTACAACATGAATGAACTCTCATTTTACATTCATTTCTCGTTCTCCTCCCTTTTCACTCTCTTTATGATCTAATTCACTTGAATTTGGCAAATGGATGGAAGAGATCACTTTCTTTGTGATGGTAGATGTGTCAATCTTTGGTCACTTAGGCGCTTTTGTGTTCTTCCATGATTTGATGAGATTTTGTGCTTAGATCCAAATTCCGAGAGGATTGGAGAAGGTTTGAGATTGCTTGGAATGATGTTGGAGAGCTTTCTTATGTAATATGAATGAGAATCAAAGAGCTTCGATCCAATTGGAGATAGCTTTAATGATCATAGGAATGGATTTGATCCGCATGAATATGGAGATGAGTTGTTAGATCCATGAGAGCCATTAGTGAAGTTGTAGAAAAGCTTTAGATTTGGCGGCACCTCCTCGTAGGAATCAAATTAGGTCCCCCTCAATGTGAATTATGAGGGGTATTTATAGGTGAAATTCATGACAGATGGCAATTCTATAATTTTCCTAAACTCCCTTTAGGTCGTCGGGCGAGCTAAAGGACTCGGAGGGATGTTTCTGCGGTTTAAGGAATGGCGACCCGAGCTTAAAAGAGCGGTGCGGGTTAAGTCAAGGCGGAGCGAGCTTGCACATGGCGGGGCGACCCAAGCATACCCAGAATGTGCTAAACTAGGACGATGTAGTTTGAGCTCTGATCGAGCGGGCTAAAACCTTTAGTGGGCTAGAGATTTGAAGACCTTACGACCCAAGAACCTTGCGGGCTATGACATGGCATAACGACCCAAAGAGCTAGAGGAACCATAATGACCCAAAGAGCCTATCGACCTAAAATTATAAAACGACCCAAACATGCTGACTATTTTCTGAAACATATTTTATGGGTTAACATTTTCCCCTCAAAGTTCGTATTTATTGAAAATAATACGGGCTTCGAACTAGGTGACCTTAGCATGTCGTTTGAGATTTTAGGTCGTTAGGGCATTCAGACCGTGTGAGTCCCTAAAGTATTTTATCCTTAGGTAATCCAGCTTCTTAGGTCGTGACATGGTCCTAACTCGCTGTGGCTTCTTGGTCACGCTTTAGTTAGAGCCTGTTGGCATTCTCCTCGGTATTAGATCGTTGTGGGACCCTGTAAACTTGGTTTATTTGTTTAATCCCCTTGTATTTCCACTTCAAGTCGTCATTCTCTTATAATCCTTATCTAGGTTAGAAACCCTTATTAATGGCATCCGTCATCAACTATCAGGTGTGATTCAAAGTTTTCTACTTACTGTGTACACATTTTAAGTTGAATTTGATACTTTTGGATTTCTTGGGATTATTATTTGGCACGATTTCAATCATACGTTTGATGATAATGTTGATGTATGTAGTGATCTCTTTTTATGACCTTGAGCTTGCCTATTCGTGATGGCCTCGACCTAATTTTCATGTATGAATTTGTGAAATTCGATCATGGCTTTTACTGCTAAGTTATATGTATACTAGAATGATAATCTTGTACAACTTGATCACTTATTAACGATCTCAATTTGCAACATCATGCCTTGCTATTCTTTTCAGAGTTGAAGCGCCCCTGTTGGTTATTTATTTCAGGTCATTGTTCTATAATAGTTCATCTTTAATTAGGTCGTCACCATCACTTTTATGTTTTAGACCGCGACCCTACTCTAGGTCATTATGATAACTCAAGGCCTTAGGTCGTTATTTCAGTCCTCAACTTTGGATCGTTCAGCCCTTGAAGTTGACTGTTATAGCGACCTAAAGCTCCCTGTTTGTACAGAATGACCTAGAATCTGATACCATACAGAACGACCCAAGCACTTAAGGTTGGCAGGAATGATCTGAAACATCTAGAACAAGTTGCTTTCTGGTCTGTTATTCACTTCTAAACACCGCTATTCGTGCAGGATGTCTAAAATAATTGAAGGGACCTCGAGCGAGGACATAACTCGAAAACACCGTGGGTTGGACAAACTTCCCGTGTCAAAAATTCAAACTACTCCTGTTGCCCCGACTTTGGCTGAGCTAAGAGCTATCATAGACAGGCCTAGCTACACTTCCAAGCCACACAGCTCCAAGCTTGCTGATCGTTTCGAAGGCTAGTTTCTTCAAGGATTGAACTTTAATCAATTTGATTTGGACATATATCCGTCCGACAAGCGATCAGTCCCCGAAGATTTGGATATTCTAAAGAATCACTCATTGACACAACTTGATGCTATTAGGACTTGGACGGAAAAGCATTTCGAAGAAATCGGTCAATACCATGCGCGTAAATTGGGTGCCTGGAACACCTTTGCTAGTGATCTCTAGAGGCTGAAAAGGGAGAATATTGAATGCATTACTACTTTGGAGAAGGACAAAGTCACGCTTGTTCTGGCTCTTAAGTCTCAGGATGAGATCATTGCTGAATTATCGAGTCCTGGAGGCAAGGCAGAACCGACCGGTACTTCTCCCTCTGCTCAAATTAGGGAATGATCTAGTGATGAAAAGAAGAAGTTCTCTTGTCTGACTTTTGCTATTATCTTTAATGTACTTATGCTATAGACCGGTTGTATATGCAAATGTCGGCCCTCGCTTAACACTCTTATGATATTTTGCGTCCGATGTCTCTGTACCGGACTTGTGATGCGGTGATGGAAATGTATTTTGCCTGTTGTACTTTTGCTTTGTGCTAAGATCAAAAAATGTTTTACTATGGCAAATTTTGTTTTGAACTCATACATCCCATGCTACCTGTTCTGCAATTAAGACAAACTTCTGCATGATTTTGGACTTTTACTCGTTATCAATTGTCTATGTTGATAACGAATTAGTTAGAAATGAACTATAACGAATTTTAACTTGCATTAAATAAAATGCTAGCCCAGGATCATCTTATTTGATGGTTCAAAACTCATCAAATATTGTTCGCAAAGTCATGGTACTCTAATTTAAATTTGTGTTAACGCTTGAAATCGACCAATCAACTAAGGTTGACTGTAGATCCCGAATGCTATCATTCTAGTGATTCATATGAGTGTGTTTGATATCTCTTATTTGAGAAATACATATCTATGATTCATTTTCTACTTCCCTTCTGAGAATCTTTGATCTTTGTGCCCCTTGTTTAGGGAGTCGTTATTAATCTTCTCTCGGGGGAAAACTTTAGATATTCGTGCCCCTGGAACGGACTTTGGTTAAGGCCCCAATGTTTGTCGTTATCGGGTCAGGTACTTCCTGATTCTGATGATCAATTGGGTGCCCGACATTCTTCACATCTGAGATTTCAGATGCTACGCGAATGGTTTGACACTCTTCACATCTGCGACTTCAGATGCTACACAAGTGGAATTTTTATTCTTCACATCTGAGATTTCAGATGCTATGCAAATGGTTTTTTTTCCATTCTTCACATCTGAAATTTCAGATGCTACCCGAATGGTTTTACACTCTTCACATCTAAGATTCCAGATGCTATGCAAGTGGATTTTTCATTCTTCACATATGAGATTTCAGATGCTATGCAAATGTTTTTTTTTCATTCTTCACATATGAGATTTAAATGCTACGCGAATGGTTTTACACTCTTCACATCTGAGATTTCAGATGCTACGCAAGTGGATTGACACTTTTCACATATGAGATTTCAGATGTTACGCAAGTGGATTTCATTCTTTACATCTGGGTGTTTCAAATGCTACGCAAATGGATTTGGCGGCTGTTTTATCATTTCATGGGGAAGCTACCAGTTTCTTTGTTGGATATTGGACTTGGCAGGCTGTTTCTGTTTTAAAAACTGGTGCTGTGAACTTCCCACTTAGGGAAGTGCCCCTTAGATAAAAGTTCAGCTCTCGTGTTTGTTCGTTGTATGGATTTTTGCGACTTTCCCATTCACTTTTCAAGGTGGTGCTTTTGTATTTTTTCATTTGTGTATGTTGATATTTACAGCATTTGGCACTTGAACTAGCGTTGTTGGGATCGCGATATTACAAGAACAAGCGCTCGATAGATGGCCTGCAATATGAAATCATTTTTTAAGAAAATTTTGATTTGACATATAATTTTGCAAACAAGAAATTCATTCATTCAGATATGCTCTTATCCGCAGAGCTAATGTTCAGTGCATCACTTGCAGATTATTACAGACTGTTTACAAGAAGTTTGGAATATAACAGAAAGTAAAACGCGAAGTAAAGCATGAAATAAAGCAGGAAATAGAGCATGAAGTAAGGTGGTAGCGATGTTGATCGCTTAGTCCGAGCCATTGAATTTGGAGTTTCGTTAGCGGTTATCAGTTGATAATCAGCCTTGACATGATTTGATCAGAAGCTACGTTGCTTGGACCAGACCGATGATTTGATGCCCCTTGCCCCTGGGGAGCTGTAGAATGATTCATGGCTTGTAGATTCTTTACATACTGTTGTAGCCTATTTTTCATGATCAACTCCTCAATGAGGTTCTTTAGGTTGCAGCACTCATTAGTGTTATGACCAGGCTGGTTGTGAAATTTGCAGAACTTTCCTGAGTTTGCTGCTTTATCGCTTATCCTTATCGGATTTGGCTCTGCATGCTCTTCGGAATTCTTTGTTGCAAGATAGATATTTTCAGGAGTGCCATTCAAAGGCGTCAGCTCTGATGAGTTGATAAGGCGAGACCTCTTATTAGCCTTGTTATCGTTCCCATCATTGGTGCGCTTCTGCCCCTGAGTATTCTTCTGATTATATTGAGCAACAACATTTTTGGAAGGATCAAGAAGCGGGTTAGCATCAATAATCTGAAGAGGTACTGGACCAGTTTCAACTCCCATGTACTCCTCGGCTTTTTTGTAGAATTTCTCGAGCGTGCTTGGCATTTTCATTTTAATTCATTTACCAAACATGTTATTTTCGTCTATGGCGCCGATTAGAGACATTAAGATCATGCGGGGCTCGGGATTTCCTACTTTAGATACAACGTCGCTGAATCTTTTGAGGAAAGCTTTGAAAGATTCTCTTGGATTCTGCTTCATGGATGTCAGAGAAATAACATCCTTGGCCTTCGTAGCTTCCAACTTGTAATGCTCCTTAAACTTCATGGTCAAATCACCAAATCGTTCGACGGATTTGGGTGGCAGCCTTGTGAACCACAACGATAAAGCACAAGCATTTGATTTCGTCCACTGCCTTGGCTGCATTCATGTGCCACTCATATTTGTATAGGAAGTGATTTGGATCAGAAATCCCGTTATACGGAGGCAGAGCAGGATGAGTGAACTTTTTGGGGAATTCAGCTTTGCGGATCCTCTTTGTGAATGGATTTTTGCCGATGGAGAAGTCCCATTCCCTTTCACTATCCTTGCGAGGCATGTTATCTTTCATGATTTGCTTTACCACATTCGCGATATATTCCTTCGAGTTGTGTTGTTCCGGAGAGCGGACTTCGATCTCTTTCCCTGATGCTCGTCTTGGCGAGCGATCACATTAAGAGAATCTAGGTCTTTTACTTCCACTATGGGAAGGTGCCCCCTTGACGGGACTTGCAACTCGTCGGCGGTCATTTCGATCAGAATGGTTGATAGCTTTCAGCTTTGAGTCTTCGACATTAGCGCCATCTTTACCCACAAATCTTTCCAAGTTATCATTGTGAGGATCGGAGGCTGATGAGTTTGCATTCTTTTCGAGGTTGACATGGATTTTCGGAGGAGAAGCGGGATTTACTTGAGCGTTTAGCAGAGCGCTCACTTTATCCATCAAGGATTGATTAACATCCATGAGAGTTTTATTAGCATCCATTAAATCTTTGTTAGAGGCTTCCACGCGTTGACCCAAGTTAGCGACGACGGCATCTAATTCAGCTTTGGTTACTCCAGCTCCGGATATTGAATTTTCTCCAACTTCAAAATGGTTAGTGAGTAGAGTGGTCTCATTATTAGCAACGTTGTCATTCTCTTTAATAACTTCGCTTGTGGTTTTCTTTGATTTATCCATTATTTCGGAAAGGATTTATAACTGCAATGCAAGGCTTGAAACTTGAGAGGAATACGAAGGTGGGAGATGCATTCATGGCCCCACGGTGGGCGCCAAATGTTTACTCCAAAATTGGAATCAACACCAAAGGTGCAAACGATGCACTTCATCGATTCAGTAAGATTAAAATGTGGAACTGCATTATTACAAAATAAAAGGCATAAAATGAAGACAAAGGAATTTTTATACTGGTTTGATTCTAAATGAATCTACGTCCACTTTTCAATCAATTCTCATTACGATATATTGTTTACAACATGAATGAACTCTCACTTTTCATTCATTTCTCATTCTCCTCCCTTTTCATTCTCTTTATGATCTAATTCACTTGAATTTGGCAAATGGATGGAAGAGACACTTGCTTTGTGATGGTAGATGTGTTAATCTTTGATCACTTAGGCGCTTTTGTGTTCTTCCATGATTTGATGAGATTTTGTGCTTAGATCCAAATTCCGAGAGGATTGGAGAAGGTTTGAGATTGCTTGGAATGGTGTTGGAGAGCTTTCTTATGTAATATGAATGAGAATCAAAGAGCTTCGATCCAATTGGAGATAGCTCTAATGATCATAGGAATGGATTTGATTCGCATGAAGATGGAGATAAGTCGTTAGATCCATGAGAGCCATTAGTGAAGTTGTAGAAAAGCTTTAGATTTGGCGGCACCTCCTCGTAGGAATCAAATTAGGTCCCCCCCCCCTCAATGTGAATTATGAGGGGGTATTTATAGGTGAAATTCAGGCCAGGTGGCAATTCTGTAATTTTCCTGAACTCCCTTTAGGTCGTCGGGCGAGCTAAAGGACTCGTAGGGATGTTTCTACGGTTTAAGGAATGGCGGCACAAGCTTAAAAGAGCGGTGCGGGCTAAGTCAAGGCAGAGCGAGCTTGCACCAACCCAAGCATACCCAAAACATACTAAACCAGGACGATGTAGTTTGAGTGCTGATGGTGCGGGCTAAAACCTTCATCGAGCTAGCGATTTGAAGAGATGACGACCCAAGAACCTTGCGGCTAAGACTTGGCATAACGACCCAAAGAGCTAGAGGAATCATAACAACCCAAAGAGCCTATCGACCTAAAATTATAAAACGACCCAAACGTGCTTACTATTTTCTGAAACATATTTTATGGGTTAACAACACCCTCTTGCATTTCATCCTCTAGGAACATCCATTTAGTATTTCTAGGTCAACAAGAAACATCTAATTGCTTTCTAGGCAAAACCAAATCCAACTTGATTTACGAGCTAACAAGTCACATCTTTTAGAGTATATATGAGTAAATTTTACAAAGGTATGCAGACTTAATCTTGTGGTCATGATTACAATAGCACTATAACTCCAATTTGCACCCAGATCTTGATAGATTGTGAAGAGGATGATGGAGAATCCAAACTAAGTAGAAGTTGAGTGATTCACTTGAAAATTCGGTAGAATATAAGTAGGACTTTGTTTAGTGAGAATAAAAGAATGAAGAAGAGGATGAAAATGTAGTTAAAATTTTGTTTGGAATTTTTGGCAATTATAGAGAAATAAAAGTCATTTCCATTCGTGAAATGATATGATGAAAAGACATTTCTTTTGAAAATTCGAATTTTGAATAAAACGGGCCCTATGTGTCGGAATATAACGATTTACCATGTAAACACGGCCTAGTTCCAAATTTGAAAATATTATTCTACAAATTGTTTTGAAAGTATAAATCAATATAATTGAATTTAAAGCTTTGGAGAACTATTATACATAGTAATATTATGTTTTAAACATAAAAATACTTAAGAAAAATTACCAAAATAATTTTAAAAAAATTAAATTTTATACATACTATGTAATCAAAATCAATGTATAAAGTAAATTCATATTTCAAGACTAAATAACAATAAAGATTAAATTAGTAATACATATGGAACAAACGATATAAAATGTATCACGCTACAAATCATAAAGTATATAATATAAAAAATCAAAATATAACATTAAATGCCACAAATATTAAATATAACTGAACTGAATTAGTAAAATAAATTTGAAATCTAAAATATCAAAACTTTAAGTCTTAAAAAAATTATAACTTTTTCTTTGAAAAATACTTTGAAAAGTTTATCAAATCATATGAACAACATTTGTAAGGAGATTAGATGAGTGCAATCGATTTTTAACATTTATAACTAAGGCTCTAACGCATATTCTCATTATTCTTGAACTCTTGATAACTCATGAGTCTTAATTTGCATCACCAGTCTTGACAGCATCTTTATGGCATCATAGATGGTTTTGTCACAATATAGTCTTGGTCATCAACACCTTCTATAAATCCTGTACTATACATTGTATATATAATCATTAGTAATAAATGTATATATATTTTATACTAGTAGCGGTTATACTTGTTATCATCAAAACGTCCTTGCACTAACAATCCTCTCCTTTTTGATGATAACAACCTTTTTTAATTAAATATATTTTCTCACTCCTCCTTACTTCCACAACTCCCCCTTACTCCAACTGTTTTCTCTTATTCCAGTATCATATTTTATTTCTTCCCTTTGTCATCCATTAGAATAATTCAAATAGTTACAAGTAATAACAACTTCAAATAGTTACTTTCTTGACTGGTTATACTCTAATACTATTAGACATGGATTATATCTATGTATTAAAGTTCAAGCATTTCAATCCAATACAACTTTAAACATGCTTTATATATTCAAACCAATCATTCATACAAATCTAGGTTATATATACACAGTCTAATCAATATAAACCGAATAGTACATTCGGTCTAAGTGTTTTAGACAATATACAATTAAATCAAATCCTATACTGTAACGACCCAACTTTCGAACACCTTGGAAGTCGTGTCATTAATAAGAAATGAGAATAGATAGAACATAAAACATGGAAACATCAGAATCTCACAGCGGAATTTTCACAAAAGATAATACTTTAAGACATTACACAACGGAATATATTACATCAGAGCATACTGAACTAGTGATACA
Organism: Allium sativum; assembly: GCA_030737875.1. Classification (NCBI taxonomy): domain Eukaryota; kingdom Viridiplantae; phylum Streptophyta; class Magnoliopsida; order Asparagales; family Amaryllidaceae; genus Allium; species Allium sativum. Next base: position 48,855,151 of record CM060912.1, on the reverse strand, counting down.
ACCCATTCATAGTACATCAGTAATTATACATATCATAGATGATCAACTGAAAGATTTAATTATACAGTAGATAGATAGACCAGCACACAGCAAAATCTTCATTCCAACCTCACAAGTTTATCCAAATCCTGATTCACTTGTCTATTCATAACAAGCGTTATGAATACCCAAGAGTTTAAGGGAAAACACTGAAAAATAAACTCCGGGTCAGTCAGGAGACTGGTATGAGTAAATAGTTTAAAACAAATAAAAATATCCCATAAGACCACGCCGTAAATACGGAACGGGTTTTCACCTTATGAGGTCAAAAACACTGTGTATACTTTAAACCAGATATTATCATAGTATCTAGGTGTTTTTACAAATAAATTAGAATCTAGAAGAATGCTTGCATCTCACATTCTCCTATATAGTATACAAATAAAAACCGCTTGGCGCTTAGGGAAATTGGATTTCCAACTATGACAAGGTATGGGACCACCTTCCGATGATGTATCTCTAGAGGCAAATACACCTGGGTTCAACAAGAACGTCTTGCAACCCGACCCTCACATGACCGACCACTCATTTCTCTTGAGTGTATCTAATGTATATCACCAATGGTTGTGTACGGCAACCATTCCCGAATGGGAAGAATCGATAGATTTAGAAACAAAAGGAATTTCTCTAGATAGGTGATGCTACACCCTAATGGGAGCGACCCATATAGCCATGCTGCCTGCCCGATTTTTGTCATTTCCTAGATGTGAGGCTTGAGGCTACGTTTATCCTCCAGAACATCTGGTCACCATTCACTTTGAATGTCACATCGTCAAATCCGTAATCACATATTGATTATACAAGTACACTCTGGGTGTAAAATAAAAAGAAGTTACCTTCTCCCCACCAACTTGGGATATTTGTAAAATCAACAGCGTGACTGTTGGAAATACTCTGTCGGACATTCGTCCATACAAGTTGTCCTGGGACTGGACAAACCGAAGGTACTATTCATAAATAGTCCTTGTATATCGCCGTCTTTAATTTAAAAATCTCTGACGCGCGGCGTATAATCAGTTCAAAGTGAAATATTTATTAACTCCTCTTTGAAATGATTAACGAACATTTTTCTTTTTAAATCATAAATCTAACATGATAAAAATCCAATTATAGTCAAACTGCACAGTATAAGATTATCTGGCCCTATATCTAGTAAATTTATCATGTCTTACCGATGAACAATTTTAGTACGTGCGTCGCACACAGTCTTTCTTTTCGTTTTTGTTCGTCACTTTTAAAAATGAATACTTACTTTATTTTCCTTTAGAAAAATGTTTCTCATCATTTATTTCTTAATATGATCACTCATAATTGAATTAAATTATAATTTAATCATTTCTTTTACAACCTTTATACTTGGTATTTTCTCGTCAATTTTCCCTTTGATCCTTTTACTCGATTTCCTTCTTCTACTTATATATCAATAAAGTCTCTCTTTTTAAATTATCCATCTAAACATGATTATAATTTACAGTTTTTATTTTATAAATTGCAGAGCTGTACAAGATCAGTTACTGGCACCGGGAAAAATTTAAATTACAGTTTAAGACTGACAAACTCATCGTATGTGTCACATACAATTTCTTTTCCTTGTTTAAAATTTAAACAACTCAGTAGAAACTAAATTCCCATTTTAAATTATAAAATAAATTTATAATTTAATATTTTTATAGTTTCTGTGCTGACATCTCAACTTTGGTCAAAACAATATCTGATCTTTCATCGTTGATCAATTTTCTTTTGTTGACTTCCAGTTTGAAATATTCATTTAGAGAATCATTTCTAATTCTTTAAATTAAATTAACTTAAATTTAATTTAAAATTTCAGTTTTAGTATTTAAATTTCAGTTTTGACAAAACTGTTTTTCAATCCTGATTCACTTATTCTTCCTTTCGGCAAATTTAAATAAATTTTTTTATTTTTAAATATTTTTTTATTTTATTTAAACCATGATTACGTCTAAATATTTTATTCAGAATCCTGGTTTAAACTTAAATTCCAAAAATACCACTTTGAAAATATGGTGAACGCATGGACGATCAACCCGATTCCCTTCATTTTTCCCCCATGATCAACCACTTTCCCTTGCCAACCCTAATCAGTTATTTGCCAAACCCAAACCTGATCATCCATTTGCCAAACCCCCTTGTACCCATGGTTTCGACCTGATCATCTATGAAAAACACAACGTAGTGCCACCATTCTTGAAATCGTTTGGACTGCCACCCTTGTTCTGGCTAGGTTTCCTTATCATGAACTATCGCGTGTTCAACTAGGATTTATGCCACCTAGGACCACTAGGGATTATGCTACCTAACGAACAACACCCTTTTTCCACGTAACGATCTATTAATCGATCGGCTCCCTACAAGTCCTAGATCGTTCATATGTCTGTATCATGCGGCCCAATCACGAAATGTAGTCACCTGTGCTAGGTCCACCATAGGGTGTATCAAGCCCTAGGGTGCCAACCACCGACACGAATCAAGCACGCACAGTGTAAATCTACCGGTGCCCAATGCCTGCTTTTTCAACTCCGGACTACGTGTACGACCATAATCCGCCTGAACCTACAATGGCGCACCAACTCAGCCGTCGTTCTAGTCGCTTACAATCAGCCCAGTAATCGTGCCCCACCCTGCCTAGTTCCAGGGTACCGTGATACATCTAGTGGTTACTGCTGAAAAGGATCGCGTAACTAGGGTTTCCGTCCAGTAGGTTAAGTGTTGTCATTTAAATTCGAGACTTAACCCCATCAGTCTAGCATGTCAAGTTGGTTAAGTGTTGTTATTCAAGTTCGTGACTTAACCCGCCAACGTGTCATGTCAAATTAGCTAAGTGTTGTCGTTCAAGTTCATGACTTAGCCCTACGAATCATGTGTCAAGTTGGTTAAGTATATTCAAGCGGTTCATGACTTAACCCTATCAAATTATCGTGTCAAATTGGTTAAGTATATTCAAGCGGTTCATGACTTAACCCTATCAAATTATCGTGTCAAATTGGTTAAGTATATTCAAGCGGTTCATGACTTAACCCTGTCAAATTATCGTGTCAAATTGGTTAAGTATATTCGAGCGGTTCATGACTTAACCCTATCATGTGGCATTAATTCATTAATGCACCCCAACCTCTCACATTAGACTAGTTGCTATGGTCACTGGATTCGCCGGGCGATTCCGGGCAGATGCGCGATATGACCAACTACCCACATTGGATCCTATTGTTTGCAGTCACTGGATTCGCCGGGCGGTTCGGGGCAGATTTACACTGCAAACTCAACCCAACCTCGAGTTGGACATTTTCAAGTTCATTCTAATGTCATGTTCATGTTCATGTCAAGTTCGTGTGAAGTTTCTAAGTGAGTTTCATGTCAAGTTTTCATGTTAAGTTTTCAAGTTTCAACTTATGCCTATTATCAAGTTCATGATTCATATTCATAACCAATTCACGTTTTAAAGTTCATAAGCATGTTTACGTGCCTTCTAGATGTCCAATATCAATTATCAAGTCATAGTCAATTTTGTATTCAAGTTATTCCCATCGTATCAATTTCATGCTATTTGTCGCGTTCCATACTTACCTAAAAACATGGTTTGACTACCAGATTCTATTTTCTCTAATTACGTTCCGAGTTCACAATTCACATTCATGTCAATTATCAAGTTTACAATCGCTTTCGTGTTCAAGTTATGCCAATTCATGTCCAAGATAATTCATGTCAATTACCAATTCATGTCTAAGTGAATCTTCATGTTTTGACCAATATCACCAAATCGTATTCCTACCGTGCGCGTATCTAGATTAATTCAAAAAGGGATAAACAAGGAAATCATGACAAAGATGGGCATGTGAATAGGCATGAGATTATAATCCAAATCATATATTCAACAGAATTGGTGTATAATAGTTTAACACATCATAAGCATGTGAATATGATCTAGGACAACAATATGAAAACCAAGACTTGCATTAATCCAGATTCAAGATTCAAGAGAGAATAGGGTGAAAAAGTCTTATCATCAAGTCAAGGCCCAAGAATTCATATTACAATCAAGCGTTTAAATAATAAACTAGGTCCAACAACATGAATGGGCATGATTCAATCGATAAGAAATAACCCAAAATCATAGATTCAAGAAGAAACAAGAAGAGATCTAAATAGACAATCAAGCTTAGGTCCAATTTCATTTTATTCCATGTCCATATTAAATTTAACCAGTTTCAATCTCAAAGTAACTAGAACTTACAGAGCGCGGATCGAGAATTAGAGTGCAGAGATTTGATTCTAGAAACGGTTGTTGCAGTTGTTGAATCTCTATTTGTTTAGTCTTGTTCTAGTTGAAAATCCCCCAATTTGCAATTCCTAGATGTTGTCTTGATGAAGAAGAAGTAGCCATTCTCTCTTTAATTTAATTATTTCAGGAGCAGCATAAGGACAGAATGAAATGGTGTGGAGAGAATGAGGCTAGGGGTGAGTTTATATAGGATTAGAGTCACGAATTTGGTCCAGAAATCGGTCTAGATACGCAGAAATGAACTCAAGCTGAAAACCAGTTTTTGGTACCAAGTCGACACCCAGGTCGACTCTATGGTCGACCTAGTCCTGGGCAGGTCGACTCTAGGTTCGACCACCCAGTCGACCTGGTCCTAGGCAGGTCGACTCTAGGGTCGACCACCCAGTCGACCTGGTCCTGGGCGGGAAATTTCCCGCCCAGTCTGTTCTGGGTTTTGAATTCGAAATTTAAATTCGAATTCGAGCTGTTTTGAACTCTGAAAATTTCTGAAAATTTGGAGGGCCATATCTTGGTTATACGGACTCCGATTTTCGAAAACTCGGATTTAATTTCATGCAGAATTCCGAGACGAACACAATGGCGCAACCCGTTTCCCCTGATTCTTATTTTAAAATTTAATTCTGCCTTGTTTTATGGTTTTAACATGTTATTAAAATTCGGGTTGTTACATTCTCCCCTCCTTAAAGGATTTCGTCCCCGAAATCTTCAAGTTAAGGAGAATGTGTCCTACCATCCAATCATCCATCTACTCAGTCATCAATCACAGGCATCCATTGTCCTTAAGAGATTTCTAATGATGAATGAACATATGCAGAAAGTGTGTGTATATGTTCCTTGTCTAATGCAAATGATCAGGCCTGATTGATCTTCTTAATGCAAAATATGTTTAGTGCAATGAGTCCAACATGTATGCAAATAGTCCTAATCACAATAACGCTACATGCGTGCACAAACATCCATCCATATGCAACATCCACATGATAACACATTCAAATTCATCCATAAACAAGTATAAACACTCATGCATATGCAATATGATAATGTGTAAATGCATCCACGAGCAACCACTAGCAACCACTTGCAGCCACTTGCAACCATCAATCATAACATGTCTCAAACACATGTTTACACCCAATTGTTCCTACCTAAAGGCATAGTCGAACGATAGAAGCAAGTAAAAACCTTGTGCCCATTAGGCAATGTCAAAATTGGAAATCTATGTCACATATATACTGATTTGGAGAAGAACTCCCTAAGCACCAGCCCCGAAGACCGAAATCAACATCAGGCTTCAATCCAACCAATATATATGATTCTAGGAAACTAAGCATGATGGACTCCTTTTAGGTCACAAGGAAATCCCTTCCTAAAGCCAACTCGTATCCTATAAAACCCAAAGAGTTTAGTCAACCCAACGGACACCCTCAAGCCCCAAAATGTATTACTAACAGACGAGTCATGCTCCGTAAGGGGTTTCTAACAGAAATGGGATTGAGAATAGGACCGAGAGGATATACTTGAAAGATAGCATGAAAATCTTAAAAAGAGATATGATACGCGTATCTAGTCTTCAATCTTCTGAGTCGCATTTCCTTGAGCTTAACACCATTGTGCTTTCACCATCTTTAACTTCATAATTTCGTAGCTTCTTAATTCTTGTTTCCAAAATATGAGTTGGAACTCATTCCACTGTTGCCTCTTGTTCCACTTTTACTTATTCTTCTTCTAGTATACTCGGCTTAAACATAACTGCGTACTCATGGTTTCATGCAAGCTCTCCAAAATTCACTAGTGAATCATGGATCTCGTTTACTCACTGTAAGGTATTCCACGCAGAAGAATTATCTCTTGAAAACAAACAAATGGCAACCATGTTGCCAAATGTACTTACTAAGGTGATTTTCTATAACTCATGCATAAGCGAAATGGACCATCCGCCTTAGTGGTGAACACTACTCGAGCGGATCGATAAATGTATAAAGAGATTCTAGAGAACTAAGCATGGCAGAACCCTAAGGGTTACACTAGACTTCGAGGGCATTACCAAGGCAAGTCAAGAGTCTAATTACCATGGAACTAGTGCAAACAAGTCATGAATATACACTTAGCATAGACATTCTCAAATCCAAACAAGTCATGAATAAATGAGCCGATTCCCCAACAGGACTTGAGACACACAAAAAATGTGATCCTTTACTAGTACTAAGGTGCAGAGACTCAACTATCGAAGCAGGATTAAAAAGGATGCGATGTATAAAAACAAAGTCCTAACGGGATGATAGAAAAGAATAGTGTAACAACCCGTATTTTGAATAACACGTTATAACATAAAACAAGGCAGAATTAAATGATAAAATCCGAATCAGGGGAAACGGGCTGTGCCATTGCGTCCGTCTCGGAAAAATACGCGAAATAGAGTCCGAGTTTTCGAAAATTGGAGTCCGTATGACCCAGTTAAGGCCCATAGAAATTTTCAGAAAATTCAAATTTAAAAACAGATTTCAAATTCAGCTGGGCAGGATAGGCGGGAAAAGATCCCGCCACTCCCCAAGTCGACTGGGGAGTCGACTTGGGAGTCGACACACCCCAGGCTGTGTCGACTGCCCAGTCGACACCCCTGTCGACTTGGGTGGTCGGCCAGTCTGGCCTGGGTGCACCTGACTTGTTCCTCAAGACATGTTTTGTTGGCTTGTGACGTGATTGGATGGCTCAGATCTGAACTAGGGTTAATCCTATGGCCTAAACTAACCTAATCTTCTATAAAAAGACCCTAAGACCTAGCCTAAACCCTCATTAATCATTCCTACAACTAAACTATGCCAAAATGTTTCTTGATCAAGGCCTCCATCTTCATAACATGGCCTCCATCCTCTTCATGAAAGTTTGAGTGTCCTAAGCTAGTAAAAGAGCCACCTTTCTTCATCAAAACAAGGATCTTTCTTCATACAAATCAAAGGAGCTTATTGTTTCTCAAAACAACTTGGAGCTTATATGCGATTGGGGGGTTTTAGAGTTGCTAGTGGCTTCGTCTCAATCTTATTTTATTTCATAGGTCTTCATAGCATTGTAAGCCCTATTCTACTCTTAGATTCTAACTATGAAGTTAAATATGACATGTTGCAAGTTTGAGTTTGGGCCTAAGTATGATTTGTGCTTTGATTCTATCATGTTATGCATAGATTTATTCTATGCATGTTTGTAAAGCTATCACCTTGACTTTGTGCATAGAAAGCTATGAGCTTTGATTCTATCATGTTATGCATAGATTTATTCTATGCATGTTTGTAAAGCTATCACCTTGACTTTGTGCATAGAAAGCTATGAGCTTTGATTTGAAATGTTGCATAAAGCAACATAGAAACTCTCATAACCCTTATGTTATCTTGCATATGATGTTATATGCGAATCACTAGCTATCATCCTATGTCATTTATGGCCATGTTTCACCTATTATGCTAAAGTTGATATCATGCATGTTTTGAGGCTTATAATGTAATATGCAAGTTTATGAACACATTTGCCTCATATGCCACCATGTTTAACTTGTGGCAAAACCTTAACCCCTCATGTTCCTTAATATGCTTGTGGCCAAATCACCCTTATGCTATTATGCATGCTTGTGGCCAAATCACCCTTATGCTATTTGATATGTTTGAGGCCAAGTCACCTTTTATGCTATCATACATGTTGAGGCCATATGCTAGTATGTTGAACCCCTTTTGGCCTCAAATATCACAATGTTTAATTTGTGATAGACTTTGCCAACTTATGTCCACCTTGTCATATAGTTATGTTCCCTCTTTGATCTATTTGCGTTGATGCGAATTTACGTGCGATGGGAATACGTTATGGGTAGTTGGGCAAACTTAAATAACATGAGAACATGACTTGAAAATATGACATGAAAGTTTGACATGTGTTTATGCTTGAAAACAGAACGTGGACATGACATGTAGAAAACATGAAAGTGGCCAACTCGAGGTTGGGTTGAGTTTGTAGCATAAATCTACCCGGAACCGACCGGCTTAACTAGTGGCTACAAACAACAGGACCCAATGTGAGTAGTTGGTCATATCGCACTTAAAACCCGAGGTTAGACTAGGTTATGGTGTAAAGCTACTCGGACCCGCCCGGCTTAAGTAGTAACCACAACAAAGTCTAATATGAGAGGTTGGGGTGCATTAAGCTAATTAATGCTACATGGTAGGGTTAAGTCATGGACTACTTGAATACTTAACCAATTAAACACGATGGATTGGTAGGGTTAAGTCATGGACTACTTGAATATACTTAACCAATTAAACACAATGGATTGGTAGGATTAAGTCATGGACTACTTGAATACTTAACCAATTAAACCCGATGTATTGATAGGGTTAAGTCATGAACTGTTTGAATACACTTGACCAACTCAATACATGGTTAGGATAGGGTTAACCACACTTAACTCGCTTGAAATCCTAGTTACGTGGTCCTTTTCAGCAGTAAACCACTTGGAAGTATCATGGGTACCCTGGACTAGGCTAGGGTGGGGCACGATTACTGGACTGATTGTAAGAGACCAAAAGAGACGGCTGAAGGGTGCACTGGTTGTTCAGGCGGACCATGGTCGTGCACATTAAGTCCGGAGTTGAACAATGGGCACCAGTAGGTTTAGACTGTGCGTGCTTGAATTGTGTCTGTGGTTTACACCTTAGGGCTGGATACACCCTGGGGTGGACCTTGCACAGTTAACTACATTCCACGATTAAGCCATATGACACCGATACACGACGAGTTAGGCTTATAGGGAGCCGATCGACTAGACCGAGTAGTTGGACCTTGATTTAGGTCACCTCATGATGTTGGGCCAACTTTGGGCCAAGGGATCATTTCTTGTTTATACTTGACATGGATTGGAATACTAGTACACACCTGGTGCAACTTAACCTTGTATATGCGATGCCACACTTGATCTATCTTTTCACCATGCCAGTTATCACCCTATGTTTCATCTCTGCTTTACATGTCCAGTTAACTTTATTAGTTTTTATACTAATAGTAGGTAGGACTTACCAGTCTTTTTGACTGACCCGTTTTCTTTCGCCTCTTTTCTTCCGTTCCCCCCCCCCCCGGTTTACAGGGTGGGAACACTGGTACCTAGCTGGATCTTTAGCTGCTTTTCTGGTTAGCTCATGTACGGTTTGGACTTGAGCATGCTATGGCTTTATTCTACTCTGGGGATAGTTACTTTATGTTTTTTTTTTCAGTTTTCAGTTTATGTTTCTAGACTTTGTTTTGTGGGAAAATAATGAACAAGTACTTTGGTAACTTGACTATGGTTTTGAAATAGTAGTTTTATCCGCTGCTTTACTTACTCTGTTTTACTTATATGTTCTGTCTTGTAATATCTGCATGCATGTTTACCTCGTTTAACGCCCCCTAAAGCCAGTGCGCTTGCAAGAGTGGCATTGGCGGAGGTGGGGTGTTACAAATAGCTAAACCTTTAACGGAAACGTTACCACCCCTCTTAGGTACGCTAGTAGCGAGAGCATACAATTGCCCTATCGATGATCTTGTTCTTTGCCCTTGTCCTTGTCCTATAATACTTAACTACATGTCCCTTTTTACCATACTAAAGATACTCTCTCTTGTCATGGGTTTTATTATTCTTTCACTTTGGCCTCTTCCCTTTCACCTTTTCCTCCTTCGTGGATTACGCCTTATCAACAAGTTTCTCATCCTTAGGCTTGTGTTCTTTATCCTCGTTCTTACTATCCTTGTATAGCTTGTTGACAAGTTTCTCGAAAGCTACCTCCATCGCACGGCAACCCTACAAAGCTTGAATTAAGATTAGTCGCAAGTGAAACTACTGCGGCTACAGATGGAGGTTGGGCACTCCTTTGCCCTCCGACATGTGTCGTATGCCTACAAACTATGGTGAAAAAGAAACAGAGAAGAGACTCAAGAAGAGAATCAAAAGACAGTGCATATGGCTTTGGGGAATAAGCCTTTCATAAAACAAAACTTTTCTTAGAAAAATGCTTCTTTGTAAATGTTTTGAAAATAGTTTCAGAAGGTTTTTAAAAGCTTTTGCCCAGTCTGGTAACCTTCTGCTCTGATACCAAACGTAACACCCCACCTCCGCTAGGGTCACTCACAAGGAGAATGCACTAGCTTTGGTGGAGCATTATCTAGGTAAACATACACAGAAATATTACAAGACAGAACATATAAAGCAGCGGAAGAAAAACCAAATTTCATTTCTTTTAAAAATCTAGAAAGGTCTAAAGCCTTTTTACATCAAAATGCCATTAAATCCGTTACATCGAAACCTGTCCTGAAATAGTAAAGAAGCATAAAACCATAGTCATAAATCATTCCCCAAGTAAAACAGTAAAGCAGCCATAGCCAGGAAAGGTCCAAGCCATATATGATGATCTTGAAGCAGAAAGAAGTCCAAACTAAGTAGTAGTGCTTCCTCCCTGAGAACCTGGGGGGGGGGGGAAGAAAAAAGGCGAAACAAAACGGGTCAGTCATACAGACTGGTAAGTCCTAGTGACTTTCAACATAGAAACAAGTAAAGGTAACATGACATGTGTTAGATCGAAAATTGGACCTAACACCCAAATTATTCTGAATGTTATAGAATTTCAAGTGAAGAACGAGGAAAAAGAGAATAACACACAGAATTTATAGTGGTTCGGCGTTAACGAGCCTACGTCCACTTTATATATTATTGATTATGATTTGAAAGCTAATACAACAAGGATTTCTCTCAATATCTCAGTAGTTTGACAACAATGGCGGATTCAGTACTCAATATTGCCAAAAAGATCCCAAAAAATGCCAAGCTCTGGGCTATTTATAGCTGATTTTGTCAGGCGGGTCGTGATAACACGTGGCACAGATCCCGAGAACATCGGATTGCATCGCCACCGTTGAGGAAATAGTCAAATTAGCTGTTGTGGACAGGTGTCGCGATCTGCTTGAAAATCGGATCGTGCAGATGGGGAGAATTGGTCCAGATGACGGTTAGGGACACGTGTCGCCAGATCCGTGCGATTCGAATCGCTGAAGACTAGCTCGCGCTTGAATGGGTCAGAATGTTCGCCATGCACCAAGGGATCGGATCGGTTCGCTCTGGGCAACAATATAAGTTTGGATCGGATCGCCCGGATGTGTCGTTCGCTAATGAGATGGGGGCGATCCGTCGAGACGCGATCCTCGGTGGGCGATCCGTCGATAGAGTGCGATCCGTTCCTTCATATTCTTGGGGAATGTGGTTTCCTGCTTTCCTCTTACGAATGATCCTGGGTGGCTTGGTCAAAAAGCGAGCCAACATTTTGCCCCCTCGAAGTATGTTTTATCGATGATGGAACATGCTTCGAAGATTCTGATCTACCTTTTCCTGAAGGGACGCAAATCAATAGTCGCATTGGTTCAAATCAACGTATGCATGAATCGGATCGCCATAGAGCGCCACGGTCCGAGTGGTCACGTGTTCGTCTCGAGCTGAGTATCTAGGCTTTTGTGCGAGACGCGACGGACTTTTCTTCGAGCCGTGTCGGGCTTCGAGCTTGGTGGGCCATCGTTTGAGGCGGTCCGTGGGCTTCTATGTGACACAAGCTTTGGATCGCGGCCTGTATGGCGTTTCGTGGACCGAATAGGACAAAGAAAGGGAGACAAACGGTCGCCCTCTTTTCCTATATAAGCCGACCCTCTCCTCTTCATTCTCCTTCTTTTTTCTTTCTGCCGAATCGTTTCGCCTGCACTATCGAAGAACGAACCCAAGTTTTTCAAACCTTCGAAAATCCGAGCATTCTCTCAATCTTTAGAAAGGTAACTCCACAAAAAGTATTCTTATTCGTGAACTCCGCTCTTTCATGAACTTTTTCGACTAGAAACGATGGAAATTTGTGCTTTTCTGACGAACTCATCAAAACGCCATGGCTAACTGACGTAGAGCTCGGAGTTCGAGGATGGAAAGGAGAGGAGGAAAACGAAGGAGGAAGAAGAAGAGGGAAGGCCGGTTCGGGTCGTGGTCAAGAAGAGAAGACGAAAGCGAGTGGCGAGACGAAAGATCGTGGTGGCAGCAAAGGGACGTATCGTGGGGGTCGCAACGGTTCGTGAAGGAGCGATCCCTTCGCCCGGCGATTCGATGGGGGGCGATTCCTCTGCCCTACGATCCGAAAGGGGTGATCCCTCTGCCATGCGATCCGAAAGGGGCGATCCCTCTGCTTTGCGATCCGACTCATAGCCGACGATACGAAGAAATTTCAGACTTTAATCAACGCCTTGTCACCATAAAACTCTGAACAGTTAGGATAGAGCCTTGACGTTGGACTTTCTGGACTAAATGACCTCATAATTTGACTGCATACGACGACTAATGTTTTGATGATCTTGATTGCTTTCACGCTTTATTTTTAATGCACACACGAGTACACACACCAGTACTTGCACACACGGGGGACGGGTAGTGTTAATCTTATTGTTCATATTTTCTCGTCCTAGCAGCAATGTCGAATGATCACTCTTCTTCAAGATCCGTGACAGAAGCGGAATCCGAGATTCCTGAACAGTACAGCCCTGAAATTCCTCCAATCAATCCGGGAGGTGAAGATTCTGGATCTGAGTACGAAGCCACAGAATCAGATCCGACAGAAAGTACTTCATCCAGCAACGATTCTGAGACTGATGAGCGAGCTCCCGACGAGATCCCAGGCGCACTCGGGATAGATAAATTTTCTGATTCTTTAGCATCCAAGCTTGATGAGATAAAACTTAAAAGAATCTGCTTAAGACACGGAATTCCTTGGGACGATGTCTTGACGCCTGGAAGTGAAGATAGACCCCACCTAGCTCCGGAAGGGTATATGGCGATCAGTCGAACAATGTGTCTAGTAGGAGCTATTCCTCCGTTTCCTCCGATCGCCATCGAAACTTTAAGACGACTAGGTATTGCTCTGATGCAGCTTCATCCAAACGCCTACGCATCTCTATACTCTCTATATGTTGCATATGCGGAGATCCTACACGCCGAGCTTAAATTCAGAGATCTGGTGTTCTTCTTTCTTTTCAAGCACCGTTCTTCGGCAACTCCAAATTTCTCTTTCTTTGAATCGGTGGCAAATAGGAAAGTTCTGTACAACGGATACAGCAACATTGGGGATCCTAAGTCCGATTGGTTTTATATAAGGAAATAGGCTGGATGCTCACGAAGATGGCTCAAATCAAGTAAACTTTGACCACCTAATCGAATATCTTGCTCAAGGAGTCTAAGTATTAACATTCTTCCGCCTTTTCCTTTGTCTTAAACAGATCACATCTTCCCGAAAACGGAGGGTTCGTTATACAACCATCGGTTATCTATTCTTCATCAAAGTAGGTCTGACTTTCTAAGGATCAAAAAATGCATTACTGACGACAATCTTCATAAGCATCGTCTTCTAGATAGAAGATTTGGACTTGGGACCGGCGGCAAACCTTATAAGTACGTGCCCCCAACTGAGGGAGAGGGAACTTCACAAGTGATAGAAACAACTAGATTTCACAAGAGTCCTTCTCCGATTGTCATCCAAGACGATGAGGACCTGAACATATACAGAGGGGATGAGGTCCGCGATGATGTGTCCAAGGAAATTCCTATCTCTGCTCCAATCGAAACCGTTGCTCCCGATGACTTGACAGAAGAGCAGTTATTTGACGAGCTGAATAAAATCCCTCTACCCGATGTTGTATATACAGAAAAAGACTTTGAAGAGGGGCCTTTCTTCCTTGCTTCTGAAGAGATCAGTGTTCCAACTAGAGGACGAGAAACTGGTCAGACGAGCCTGTCTTCGGGCCCGGGTCTGTTAGGGGGAATTATATGGGATGCACACATCACTCACACTATCTGACCCTGCACTCTTATATCGTGGGTATTCAAAGTTTTAATATGCTTTTCTCTTCTTTTGCAGGAACGATGTCCCGCAGGAAATCTTACTCGTATCGTTCTCTTCGTGAGGGCACACCCAGCCTTCGCCCGGATACTGAGCGCTCTCGCGGTCCTTCTCATAGGCTGAGTTCCTCGCAACCTCGATCTCCACCAAAATCAACCTCTACCAGGCCTTCGAGTCATCCAAAAATTCCGACAGGGGGAAAGAAACTTCCAAAAGAATTGACTCCTCCAAAGAGTGCACCTTCCCACAGTTGGTCGTCCAAAAGGCATCACGAATCTAAAGATAGGGACAAAGATTCATCCAAAGAGACTGAGAAGGAGAGAAGTGACATTGTCCCCACCAGCCAACCAGAGTTAGCTGCCCCCGGGTCACGGGATTACGTCCATGGTCCTGAGATCCAAGGTAGGCTGGAAAAGCTGCGGGAACAATTTCCAGGCATATTCTTCGACAGGATGGTATTTGTTCCTGCCTTGGAACCGGTCCCTAAAAATTGGGATAATGAAGTTATCGGGCACATCCAGCACGCAGCCAGGCAATATGAGATGATGAAAAAACACGCAGTTAACCTTTCAGAAGTCATCCGAACACTCGAAATAGAAGCACACAGATCTAAAGCAAAACTTGAAAATAACGAAAGGGCTAGGACAAAATTGGAGAAGGACCTGGAAGATGCTCAGTCCCAGCTTGCTTTAGCACGGAGGGACGCTGAAAATTATAAGACTGAATTAGAGAATGCCAAGCAGCGCTTTCATTCAGAACTGGACTCCAATAGCCAAGAGAAAATGGCCTTAAAGAAGGAGGTTGAAGATCTCAAAATGGCCAACATCGAGTTGAAAACAACACAAGGCCATTTTGAAGCTGAGAAGGCTGCTTGGGAGGCAGAAAAAGCGAGTTTAAAAGAAAGTTTGGCTCTGGCTAAAGCAGAAAAGGTGATTTTGAATGACCAGGTCTCGGATGCGGAGAGACGGGCGGCTCTCGCCGAAAAGAATGTTGAAAGTGCCATTGAATTGGCCACTGCTTCTAACAACAAGCTCCTTGCAAGAGAGAAGGAGATTGAGGGGTTTGAAGAGATGATTTTCGATTTTCTTGGCCAGGTTCTCAAAACTCGTAACATCTCGTGGATCCCAGATTACCATGTTACTTTGGCCAATTTATGGGATGCCATTGTGGAGGGCGAAAAACACAGATTGGGGGTCGAAGAGATCGATGAGGATAAATTGATGAAGAGCATCCTAATAGACAATGAGCCTGAGGACCTGGCAGAGGGTCGTCGCCTAATCCTGGCGGAAATGGAAAAGGAGAGGGCCCTGGCTAAGGGTAAAGGCAAAACCGATGAGGGCTCGAGTTCGGCTGTGGAGCCCAAGACCTCCGGGGTTGAGGAATACCATCCCGACGATCCATTAATCCCTTTGGGTCGAACTCCCATAGTCATTGGAGCCTCTGCAACTGCTCAAGAAGGAGCCTCTGCTGAAGGTATCTCTCTCTTTTCCCCACAATTTGTCAAAGCAATTGTGAATTGTCGTCATATGGTAGAACAACCACTTGAATTAGTAACGTGTGTTCCTCGTAATACAGGTGGCGAGCCCATCGACAAGGGGGCTGAAAAAGAGAAAGGAGTGGAGAAGGAGGCTGCCTTGCCAGGTGTTGGTATTGATGTTTCAAAGCAGGCCGAGGTCACAATAGTAGAAAGAAGCATCCCGGCACCTAGCACCGATGTACCCAAAGATGCTGAGACTATCGAAGCTTTGAAAGATATGGATGGTCGCCATGTAGATGACGAAGAGGACATTATCGGCACCAAAAAGGCCGACGATGATGACTAGGAAACCTTGGCCAGCCAAAAAGCCAGACAAGAGAAAGAGTTGGCTTCAAAGAAGGTGGGAGATGAGGCTTTGGACGTAGTCCCTCTTGCAGAATTTGATCCCAAAACTGGGATGATTGTGAAAATCCAGCCCAAATCCATCAGCCGACAGCTTCACTTCGCAAACCCCGATGACTTCCCGGCTTCCCTCTCTGGTAGAAGCAAGAGAAAAGAGGTGGAAGAGGAGACTTCAGAGGAGTCGGATGTTCACCTCATAGACAAGCGGAAGAGGAAAAAAGGGGATCCATCTGAAGCCGACAAGGGGAGGCTGGAGAGGCAGAAGCAAGAGAAGAGGTCAAAGCGTAAATAGGATGTTTGTTGTTTGTTGATATTTTGTCTTTAGGTTTCCACTGGCCAGGAAGTGTAATTGTGAGACTGGCCCTCACCTTCTTGTCTAGGCTGCTTTTCACTTTGTTGATTCTCAGTACATAAATAAAAGTTTATCTCTTTTTGCATCCTTATGTACCTGTATTCAAATAAACTTTCCACGCTTAGTCATAGGCCATCTAATAATAATTAAAAATCAGTCAAACAACAGATAGCCAAGGAAAATTTTTCATGCTGCGTTGCTATTTTAAAGCTCTGTATATGTATGTGAGTATATGTGCTCCCAATCAGCTGCTATCATAGCGCCTGACAGGGGTATACTTAAAATTGGTTAGCCTTGTTGGCAAGTTGCCCCCTATTTCTGAGTATGGGGGACTTAGAAGATTTTATAGGATAATTGTTCTTGTGGCACCGAATTTCTGACACCTTTCTTAGTGCTTAATTACAGACTTCTTTATACTCTCCTGACGGTTGCCATGGTTAGAGTTTGAATTCAGTAGTTCAGTCGGTCCCCGATCCTTTAGCAGGGAAAAAGTTCCTTCTCAGCGCTCAATCGGAGACGCTTTTATACTTTCTCTCTCTCTGGAGAGTTAGAGTTCGAGCTCAGCGATTCACTTGCTCCCCGATCCTTCAGCAGGAAAGGAGCTCTTTCTCAGCGCTCAATCGGAGACGCTTTTATACTCTCTCTCTCTGGAGAGTTAGAGTTCGAGCTCAGCGATTCACTCGCTCCCCGATCCTTCAGCGGGAAAGGAGCTCTTTCTCAGCGCTCAATCGGAGACGCTTTTATACTCTCTCTCTCTGGAGAGTTAGAGTTCGAGCTCATCGATTCACTCGCTCCCCGATCCTTCAGCGGGAAAGGAGCTCTTTCTCAGCGCTCAATCGGAGACGCTTTTATACTCTCTCTCTCTCTGGAGAGTTAGAGTTATGGATCAAGCGGTCTGCAATCATGCATGCTCATCAAACTCATCCTAGGTGTATACTTTAACCCATGCTCCGTGGATTAAAACTAGTCGGACAAGCAGTTGGAGCCTTTGCCAAGGCTTTGGGTTCCTCCGATTAGTCTACGGGAGGAACGGTTGGCACCGGACTTCGGGTACCTGCATTATTCACATTGATTTTCATAAAAATAAACAGGCAAATAAATAAAGATGCAATAAAGGCAAATGACACACAGTATTTTTATAGTGGTTCGGTCGAATCATGACCTACGTCCACTTTATAATCTCTTGCTTTAAGGAATCAGACTATTCTAGGCAAGTCATGCCCTGTACATAGTTTTTTAACAAAGCAAAAGAATAAATTTGAAACTCTCATGTTAAATATGGCCGTAAATGTTGGGCATTCCACACTCTGGGGATTTCCTTTCCATCTACGGTTGCCAGCTTGAAGGTTCCATTATCAAGCTTGCCCAGAATAGAGTACGATCCTTCCCACTTCGCTCCCATATGAGTTGGGGGTGGAAAGACACGTTTCAGAACCAAGTCTCCGGGTTCCCAGGTTCGGGCTCGGACCTTTTTGTTGTAATATCGGGCGACCTGTTGTTTGCATCTCAGGGCACGCAGGTCTGCTTCATCCCTCTTTTCTTCGATCATATCCAGGGACTCAAGGAGCAATTCATTATTGGTCATTGGATCATAATAAGTCACCCGATGAGAAGGTACCTTTATCTCAACCGGGATGACTGCTTCCGTTCCAAAAGCAAGGGAGAACGGGGTATGTCCCGTTGCCGATTTATATGTTGTCCTGTAGGCCCATAGTGCCAAGGGCATTTCATCAGCCCACATGGCTCTAGCCCGCTTCATTCTTCTTTTCAGAATGGACTTAATTACTTTATTTGCCGCTTCGACTTGTCCGTTCGATTGCGGGTGCGCCATAGAGGTGTACTGATTCTCGATGTGGTATTTTTGGCAGAAGTTTCTGAATTCAGCACTATCGAACTGAGTTTCGTTGTCTGTTATTACAATCTTTGGAATCCCAAATCGACAGATGATGTTTCTCACGATGCAGTTGATCACTCGTTTGGTTGTAATTGTAGTTAGTGGTTCAGCCTCGACCCACTTAGTGAAATAATCTACGGCCACAATAGCGAACTTTGCTCCGCCCCTTGCTATGGGGAGACTTCCTATGATATCAATTCCCCACATAGCGAAAGGCCATGGACTCATCATTATTTTTAACAGACTTGGGGGTGCTCTAGGTATCTTTGAAAATCTCTGGCACGCATCACATCGTCGGGCATATCTTACTGCATCCTTGTTTATGGTAGGCCAGAAATAACCATGCCGCAATACCTTTTTTGCCAAAGTTTGCCCTCCAGTGTGGTCGCCACATTCGCCTTCGTGGACTTCTTGTAGCACACGTTTGATGTCATCGTGGGCTATACACCGAAGGAGGGGCATTGAAAACCCTTGTCTGTAAAGAACTCCGCCTTGCAGAACATATCGGGCAGCTTTACGAATCACTTTACGCCTCTCGCTTTTCTTGGTCGGAAGCGTTCCATCCATCAGGAAATTCTTTAGAGGGGTCATCCAGGACTCCCTTTCTGGTTCCTTCTCTAGTACTAGATCGATTTCCATCTGATCTATGCTAGGGGACCGAAGTACTTCAACGGGGGCTAGCCCAGTCACTTCAGGATCGTCAGAACTAGCCATCTTTGCCAGCTTGTCTGCCTGCTGATTCTCTAACCGCGGAATATGAGATATGCTATAGTGATCAAAATCATTCAGAAGTTCTTTCACTTTCTTTAGGTATAAAATCAATCTTGCACTTTTAGCTTGGAATCTTCCAGTGACTTGATTCACAACTAACTTGGAGTCGCAGAAGATGTTCAGCTTTGTGACTTCTAGTTCCTTTGCAATCTTTAATCCGGCTATCAGAGCTTCATATTCGAAATCGTTGTTAGTGGCATGAAACTCCATTCGGATTGCATAGGTTATCAATCGTTTCTCGGGGGTTTCAAGCACTATTCCAGCGCCGGATCTTTCGTCGTTCCTAGCGCCATCAGTATACAATCTCCAGGCATTAGGATCGAAAAGTAACTTTGAAGGATCAACTTCCTCGTTTGCTATATCTTCTTCAGGGACAGTGAACTCTGCTATGAAGTCGGCTATCACTTGCCCCCGAATTGACCGTCTGGGCTGAAAGTTCAAATCAAATTGACTTAACTCAATATTCCATTTGAGTAACCTTCCAAATGCCTCCGATCTCTGTAAAACTTGCTTGAGTGGGTGATCGGTGTATATGGTGATAGGATGTGCCTGAAAATAGTGCCGAAGTTTTCTAGAGGCGATCAGTAAACTATACGCCAACTTTTCTATCCGTGGATAATTACGCTCTGCTGCTGTCAATTTTTTGCTCACATAATACACAGGTCTTTGGACCTTATCCTCTTCCCTTACCAATGCTGAGCTGATCGCATGGGATGACACTGCCAAATACACGAATAAATCCTCGTGATCTATTGGCTTAGATAAAATCGGAGGTTTCTCCAAGTGCCTGAGCAAATTCTGAAACGCTTCTACGCAGTCAGGTGTCCATTTAAAGTGGCGTTTTCCTCGCTTTATTAATTCAAAGAATGGGATGCACTTATCCGTAGCCCTGGAGATAAATCTGCTTAGCGCGGCCACTTTTCCGGCAAGGCTTTGCACATCCCCAATCTGCCTAGGTTCCTGAATGTTTCTGATTGCCGCGATCTGGTCTGGATTAATCTCAATACCACGGGAACTGACAATGAATCCCAAGAATTTTCCGGAAGCAACACCGAACGAACATTTGGTTGGGTTGAGTTTCATTCCGTATTTTCGAAGAATGCCGAACATCTCTGCCAAGTCAGTAGTGTGTTGAGAAGATTGCTTGGACTTAACCAACATATCGTCGACGTATACTTCCATTGTTCTCCCGATCTGGTTATAAAACATCATGTTGACCAAATGTTGATATGTAGCGCCTGCGTTCTTCAAACCAAAGGGCATCACCACATAACAATATAATCCCAGATCTGTGATAAAACTAGTGTGCTCTTGATCTGGAACATGCATCGGAATCTGGTTATATCCTGAATAAGCATCCATAAATGAGAGAAGCTCGTGACCTGCCGTCGAGTCTACCAACTGGTCAATCCGAGGTAACGGGAAACTATCTTTTGGACAGGCTTTGTTCAAATCCGAGAAGTCGATACACGTTCGCCACTTCCCGTTGGCCTTCTTTACCAGGACTGGATTCGAAATCCAGTCTGGGTAGGTCGAATCTCTGATAAATCCATTACTCTTTAGCTTTCCAACCTCTTCTTTCAAGGCAGCGGACCTCTCTGGGCCCAGCATTCGCCATTTTTGCTTTATTGGAGGATGTTTTGGGTCAATGCTCAAGGAATGGCTCATGATTGATGGGGATATCCCACACATGTCCGCGTGGGTCCAAGCAAATACATCCAAATTGTTTTTTAAGAAATCCGTCAATTCTTTAGCAAGATTCGGACTTAACT
Source organism: Allium sativum (assembly GCA_030737875.1). Lineage (NCBI taxonomy): Eukaryota > Viridiplantae > Streptophyta > Magnoliopsida > Asparagales > Amaryllidaceae > Allium > Allium sativum. The sequence goes on along the minus strand of CM060912.1, from coordinate 48,834,224 downwards.
GGGATCCAATCTTAAGGACCTTCTCCGGGTCACTGTCATCGATCGGTACATCCACAGTTGTCTCATTGGGAGTCGCCATTCTGCCTCCGGGTTCTTGATCCTCTCTGGGATCTATATCCTCGGGCATCTCTCTGGGCGACTCTCCAACGCCTATCCTCTTTGGTTGCTATAAGGTCTCCGCCCCCGAAGGGGGAGAGGTGCCTTTAGTTTCGATATCCCCTCCATTGCGAAGTAACTTTAGTTCGGCAACATAACACGCTCGCGCAGCAACTTGATCTCCTCTGACGATACCAATGCCAGCTTCTGTGGGGAATTTCAATAACAAGCACCAGGGGGCTATACATGCTCTGAACTTTGCGAGGGCCGGTCGGCCCAAGAAGGCATTGTAGGGCGATTCAACATCCAAAACCACAAAGGGAAGGATTCTCACTCTCTGGCGTTCTCCTTCCCCAAGTGTAACTGGTAACTCTACATAACCCATTAGAGCGGTGGATGCTCCGTTGAATCCACGGATCCATCCTTGGCAGGGCTTCAAGTCTTTTATTTCGAGATTCATCTGGTCAAAGGCCTTTTTGAAAAGAATATTGACGGAACTCCCGTTGTCCACCAGAACCTTATGAACAGTGGCTGGCCCAATGGGTACTGTAATCACAAGTGGATCTTCAGTTGGAGCATGGACTCCGATGCTTTCTCGTTCTCGGAAAACAACATCATCGGTCATCATTTTCTGCTGCTTCACCGGGGTACTGTCCTCGGGGTTGCTAAATTCCCCTACCTCGAGGTGTTGTTTGGCCGCATTGACATATTGATCCAATGCTTTGGAACTGTGCCCAGCGAGATAAAGTCCTCCGATCACGGTATTGATAACAATATTCTTTCCTTTCTGCTGAGCAGTCGGCCTAGCAGCAAGTTGATTTTGATTCTGATTCGGGGCCTGCACTGCTTGCCCCCTGTCCCTGGGCGTTACTCTATATTCATCTAACTTTCCTTTTCGAAGCAGCCTTTCGACTACATCCCTTAAGTGACGACATTCATTCGTCGAATGGCCGTGAATCTGATGAAAGAGACAAAACTTCCCTGTTTCACGCTCTTTCTCTGTCGACTCTCTGGGAGGTGGCCTCTTATTCTGGAGGACTTCGTACGCATCCATGAAGATATTTTCCAGAGTATCACTTATTGGTGTATAACTTTCAAAGGCCCTGGGACGAGTCCTTCTCTGGGAGTCGTTCCCTCGGTTCCTCTTCCGGTTGTTGCCGTTACCATTATTATTGTTGTTACCTGACTGGCGACCACCCTGATTCTGATTTCCGACGTTAACTTCAACTTTCCCCGAGCTGTCTCCAGTCTGTTTGATGGCGACATTGCTCTGAATTTCCTCCTTATCAGTTGTTTTAGCCTTTCGGTTAGCATATACCTCTTCCCGGCGTAAATGTACGTTGGCTTTCTCGTAGAATAACTCTCTAGTGTGGGGCGGTTTGCCTTCCAGGTACCTCCCGAATTCAGTGTCCTTATCTACTCCGTCAATCAGTGCTGCAACAACGGTCGGTTCATGGGGATCTTTAACCTCAGTAGCGGCCAAATTGAAACGATCCAGGTACACCTTTAAACTTTCGCCTGGTCGCTGCTTGACGAGGAACAAATCGATCACACTTTTTGTCTTCTGTGCGTAGATACGGAATTGTTCTACGAACTTCTCGCTCAGCTCCCTGAAGCTAGAAATCGACCTCGCCGGCAGGGGAGTAAACCATAACAAAGCCACGTCCTCTAGGAATATGGGAAACGCTTTGCACTTAACAGCGTCAGAGGCTGCGGCAGCGGTCATCGACCAAGAGTATCTCATTAGGTGCTGGACAGGATCAGATCTTCACGCATATCGGTTCATTTGTGGCATGTTGAAACGCCTTGGAAAAGTCGCATCCAAAATATCGTCAGTAAAAGGAGTATGACTGTGGTCGATCCCCCAATCTTCGTTCCGTTGTCCACGGCTATCTGCCAGAATCTGGTGAACCATGGCTGCAACATTTGCACTGGTCAAAGGAGGTTCAGGGTCAGTGCCTCTGGCTCGGCGAGGTTCTCTGATCTCTCTTCGGGGAGCAGTCACAAAATCCGGGGCTCGGATAGGGCTTCGCTGCCCCCTGTTATCATGAGTATGCGTGCGGCGATGGGGCTGAGGTGGTCTGTTATGCACAGGACTGTTCACATCTCGAGTCCTGAGAGCCGTTGCTTGACCATTCACATTACGGTTTGAGGGCCCCGCCCCTAGCGCTTCTTCTTCCTGTGAGGGCAGGGTTCTGAACCGAAGCTGTTCTATGTTTTCGGCTCTCTCATACGGTCGTCGCGGAGGTCTCGGTGATTCTTCAGACGAAGAAGAATATACTGGGGTGAGTGGACGAACCGGTGATGTTCTTTGCCTTGCTAGCTTATCAAGTCTTCTATCCATAGCCGTCAAATTTTGCCGTAGGATGGAACTTTCCTGCCTTTGGGCAGCCAACTCATCAAACAATCTATCCCACATTTCGGCGAAGCGAGAGAGATCCCCCTCAGTGATAGGAGCAGCAGGATCATATTGGTCATCATCACTCTCTCTTATGCGCAAAGAGCTCGAACCGGTTCGAGCAGAGATTCCAGGACAATAGGAGCGGGTCATAGGTTCCATTCCAGGTCGAGTTGTAGTTCGATCATCAATTCGGATAGCTGCGGTTCGTGGATGGCGATTCGCTGCGTCCCCCTGAGATCGACTCATGGTCGTGGTACGCGGAGGCTGCGAGGTGTTACCTCGGGATCGAGTAATAACCCCTTCAGTGGCCCGGATCGTCTCGTTCTCATCGACTCGGAACGTGGTGTCTTCGTCGGATCGGTTCGCCCCCTGCGCTCCGCGATCCAGAGTTTCTTCGTTGCCCAGTTCGTGCACACTCTCCTCAATCGTTTCGTTGGTCTGTGAAGCTCGCACCTCCTTAGATCTTTTTCCAGCCATGATATCTGAATCGCTGGAATCTTCAAAGAACTGAATAGTAAAACTTTAGGACTGAGTTTCTCAGTGAAAGCACCAAAAATGTTAGATCGAAAATTGGACCTAACACCCAAATTATTCTGAATGTTATAGAATTTCAAGTGAAGAACGAGGAAAAAGAGAATAACACACAGAATTTATAGTGGTTCGGCGTTAACGAGCCTACGTCCACTTTATATATTATTGATTATGATTTGAAAGCTAATACAATAAGGATTTCTCTCAATATCTCAGTAGTTTGACAACAATGGCGGATTCAGTACTCAATATTGCCAAAAAGATCCCAAAAAATGCCAAGCTCTGGGCTATTTATAGCTGATTTTGTCAGGCGGGTCGTGATAACACGTGGCACAGATCCCGAGAACATCGGATCGCATCGCCACCGTTGAGGAAATAGTCAAATTAGCCGTTGTGGACAGATGTCGCGATCTGCTTGAAAATCGGATCGTGCAGATGGGGAGAATTGGTCCAGATGACGGTTAGGGACACGTGTCGCTAGATCTGTGCGATTCGGATCGCTGAAGACTAGCTCACGCTTGAATGGGTCAGAGGGTTCGCCATGCACCAAGGGATCAGATCGGTTCGCTCTGGGCAATAATATAAGTTTGGATCGGATCGCCCGGATGTGTCGTTCGCTAATGAGATGGGGGCGATCCGTCGAGACGCGATCCTCGGTGGGCGATCCGTCGATAGAGTGCGATCCGTTCCTTCATATTCTTGGGGAACGTGGTTTCCTGCTTTCCTCTTACGAATGATCCTGGGTGGCTTGGTCAAAAAGCGAGCCAACAACATGTATAAAATGAAAGTAAACATAAGGATGATGACAAGATAGACAAATTAAACTAAGATAAAAAGATAAACTATAGTAACAAGATAAACTAAGGTCACAAGAAAAACTAAGGCAACAAGATAAGCTACGTGTAGCATCGCATGTTTAACATTCTCTGCACCAACTGTACTAGTACCCCAACCCGTATCATTCTTTCTATGTATATGTACAGTCCCTTGCCGTATATCATACGGGTTTCATCATGTATTTCTATACTACTTCAATGTAATGCCACCATTCTTGAAATCGTTTGGACTGCCACCCTTGTTCTGGCTAGGTTTCCATATCATGAACTATCGCGTGTTCAACTAGGATTTATGCCACCTAGGACCACTAGGGATTAGGCTACCTATTAAACGTTTTCTAGATTTGATTAGGGATTATGCCACCTAGGACCACTAGGGATTATGCTACCTAACGAACAACACCCTTTTTCTACGTAACGATCTATTAATCAATTGGCTCCCTACAAGTCCTAGCTCGTTCATGTGTCTGTGTCATACGGCCCAATCACGAAATGTAGTCACCTGTGCTAGGTCCACCATAGGGTGTATCAAGCCCTAGGGTGCCAACCACCGACACGTATCAAGCACGCACAATGTAAATCTACCGGTGCCCAATGCCTGCTTTTTCAACTCCGGACTACGTGCACGACCATAGTCCGCCTGAACCTACAATGGTGCACCAACTCAGCCATCGTTCTGGTCGCTTACAATCAGCCCAGTAATCGTGCCCCACCCTGCCTAGTTCCAGGGTACCGTGATACATCTAGTGGGTTACTGCTAAAAAGGACCGCGTAACTAGGGTTTCCGTGCAGTAGGTTAAGTGTTGTCATTTAAATTCGAGACTTAACCCCATCAGTCTAGCATGTCAAGTTGGTTAAGTGTTGTTATTCAAGTTCGTGACTTAACCCGCCTACGTGTCATGTCAAATTGGCTAAGTGTTGTCGTTCAAGTTCATGTCTTAGCCCTACGAATCATGTTTCAAGTTGGTTAAGTATATTCAAGCGGTTCATGACTTAACCCTATCAAATCATCGTGTCAAATTGGTTAAGTATATTCAAGCGGTTCGTGACTTAACCCTATCTAATTATCGTGTCAAATTTGTTAAGTATATTCAAGCGGTTCATGACTTAACCCTATCAAATTATCGTGTCAAATTGGTGAAGTATATTCGAGCGGTTCATGACTTAACCCTATCATGTGGCATTAATTCATTAATGCACCCCAACCTCTCACATTAGACTAGTTGCTGTGGTTACTGGATTCGCCGGGTGGTTCCGGGCAGATTTACACCACAACCTAGTCTAACCTCGGGTCTTAAGCACGATATGACCAACTACCCACATTGGATCCTATTGTTTGTAGTCACTGGATTCGCCTGCGGTTCCGGGCAGATTTACACTGCAAACTCTACCCAACCTCGAGTTGGCCATTTTCAAGTTCATTCTAATGTCATGTCCATGTTCATGTCAAGTTCGTGTCAAGTTTCTAAGTGAGTTTCATGTCAAGTTTTCATGTTAAGTTTTCAAGTTTCAACTTATGCCTATTATCAAGTTCATGATTCATATTCATAACCAATTCACGTTTCAAGTTCATAAGCATGTTTACGTGCCTTCTAGATGTCCAATATCAATTATCAAGTCATAGTCAATTTTGTATTTAAGTTATTCCCATCGTATCAATTTCATGCTATTTGTCGCGTTCCATACTTACCTAAAAACATGGTTTGACTACCAGATTCTATTTTCTCTAATTACGTTCCGAGTTCACAATTCACATTCATGTCAATTATCAAGTTTACAATCGCTTTCATGTTCAAGTTATGCCAATTCATGTCCAAGCTAATTCATGTCAATTACCAATTCATGTCTAAGTGAATCTTCATGTTTTGACCAATATCCCTAAATCGTATTCCTACCGTGCGCGTATCTAGATTAATTTAAACAGGGATAAACAAGGAAATCATGACAAAGATGGGCATGTGAATAGGCATGAGATTATAATCCAAATCATATATTCAACAGAATTGGTGTATAATAGTTTAACACATCATAAGCATGTGAATAGGATCGAGGACAACAATATGAAAACCAAGACTTGCATTAATCCAGATTCAAGATTCAAGAGAGAATAGGGTGAAAAAGTCATATCATCAAGTCAAGGCCCAAGAATTCATATTACAATCTAGCGTTTAAATAATAAACTAAGTCCAACAACATGAATGGGCATGATTCAATCGATAAGAAATAACCCAAAATCATATATTCAAGAAGAAACAAGAACAGATCTAAATAGATAATCAAGCTTAGGTCCAATTTCATTTTATTCCATGTCCATATTAAATTTAACCAGTTTCAATCTCAAAGTAACTAGAACTTACAGAGCACGGATCGAGAATTAGAGTGCAGAGATTTGATTCTAGAAACGGTTGTTGCAGTTGTTGAATCTCTATTTGTTTAGTCTTGTTCTAGTTGAAAACCCCCCAATTTGCAATTCCTAGATGTTGTCTTGACGAAGAAGAAGTAGCCATTCTCTCTTTAATTTAATTATTTCAGAAGCAGCATAAGGACAGAATGAAATGGTGTGGAGAGAATGAGGCTAGGGGTGAGTTTATATAGGATTAGAATCACGAATTTGGTCCAGAAATCGGTCTAGATACATAGAAATGAACTCAGCCTGAAAACCAGTTTTTGGTACCAGGTCGACACCTAGGTCAACTCTATGGTCGACCTGGTCCTAGGCAGGTCGACTCTAGGTTCGACCACTCAGTCGACCTGGTCCTGGGCAGGTCGACTCTAGGGTCGACCACCCAGTCGACCTGGTCTTGGGCAGGTCGACTCTAGGGTCGACCACCCAGTCGACCTGGTCCTGGGCGGGAAATTTCCCGCCCAGTCTGTTCTGGTTTTTGAATTCGAATTCGAGCTGTTTTGAACTCTGAAAATTTCTGAAACTTTGGAGGGCCATATCTTGGTCATACGGACTCCGATTTTCGAAAAACTCGGACTCGATTTCATGCAGAATTCCGAGACGAACGCAATGGCGCAACCCATTTCCCCTGATTCTTATTTTAAAATTTAATTCTGCCTTGATTTATGGTTTTAACATGTTGTTAAAATTCGGGTTGTTACATAGCTTTCTTATAACAAAATGATTTAACAACAAACATATTTAAAATCTTACTTGCCTTCAAAGGTATAACAAAATCTGAAAATTCTTGCATCAAAAATGATCTTTTATGTGATAATTGACATGAAAATATCTTGAAGAAATCTATGGTTTAGTATACATGTAGTGTAGGCACATTCATGGTTTTAAATACCCAAGATTTAGCAAATCTTTAGCACATGCCATTTGACAAAACAAACATGTTTTTGAAAATACAAAAGAAGGTGAAAATTTTCAGAAATTTTTGAGAGAAACGAGAAGGGTTTGCAAACTTAAAATGTATTGATACAAGAATGATTTTCCATGTGAACATATCTCTTTAGATCCTCTTTTCTAGCTAGTACTAGTGTAGATGTTTCCTTGAATATTGTTCATGAACACATGTTTGCAAACAAATAGTATTTTCTTGTTTTTATTTATGTACTTGTGATCATGACCTTGCTTTGATCTTGTTTTGCCAACAAATCTATGGTGTAAGTGACATATGAATGGGAGTATGATTTTACAAGGGTTTTGACAATACATGTCCTAGCTTTTAATGCATATAAAAGTGCAAATATTTTCTTGACTTTGTTTTGAAAACAAAGAAATGTTTAAACATGTTTTTGTCTGGAGTGTTTTAAGGTTTTAAAGTAAGGAGTTTGTTTAAAACAAGGTTTTAAACCCTTTTGCAACATGAACAAATGTTTGCAAAGAAATTGGCATTTCATGTTTAGGTTGATGGTAATGTACAAGTAGCTTTTGAACTTATATTGATAACAAAAAGGGCTTTGGCATGTTTTAAATTCAAGTATTAAAAGTTTTTAAATCTAATTTTACAAAAACTCAAATTCTAAAATACTTTGAAAATGAACAAAACATATAAAATAAGATGGCATTAAAACTTACTGTTAAAAAGTGTTATCTTTCAAACATGTCTAAAATCAATTTGAACAAATGCTATCAAACAGATGCTACCATACACGAAATGTCTAAAAATGGGTTTTTAGTAAATGCGTGCTATACACATCAGTAAATGCTATCATACACAGGTTACCATGTTTTGAATTTCAAAGTCTATATTTTTAAATCATATTTAAAAATACGTACTCATGATCATCAGTATCTGTAAATACGTACTTACGATCACTTCTTATCTGTATCAGTGATATGTGTAAAAATCCAGGGTCATTACATTCTACCCCCCTTATAAAAAATTCATCCCCGAAATTTGTAAGCAGTAGATTAGAGTTATCGAACACATATATAAACACACATCAGAAATTTCCTATTCAAAACCAAGAATATCTATCCCAAATTCCCTCTCTAACTCATCGATCAATTTACTTAGCTTCGTTAAGTATAACCCAAAATCCTCATTCCCGTAATTAATGATCTAGGGACTCCCAAATATGATTTAATTTCACAAATCGACCAATTCACTTTTCCTGGGTCCATATCCAATAAACCTTCTAGTCCAGCCCTCATTTCAGGAAATCCAAATTTTTTTCAAATTTAAAATTCTAACTCGATTTCCGGTATCAATATGATTGGATATTATTTCCAATTTATTCCAACCAAATTTAATATATCTTGAGGCTGACCCTGGTTAATTAACTCCTTTTATCCTGCCGGACAAGTGCAACTTCCTCTATTGTTTTTCCTTGATCCTAGGATCCAGTATTACGAACAGTAGTAGTGGATGACCCTCTAGCTCAACACCTTCGTCCTCGGTTACTCATCTTAATCACCTGAATATAACCGGTCATCAATCCAAACTCGATCGGATATAACTAACTTAGGTATACCATCCAAGTTGATTTATTTTAAATTCATTTTAAATTTTATATAAGAATACGCTCTCTCATACTCACACAAAGCCTAGGTAATCAGTAACCTAAGTTCTGATACCAACTGTAACGACCCAACTTTCGAACACCTCGGAAGTCGTGCCATTAATAAGAAATGAGAATAGATAGAAGATAAAACATGGAAACATCATAATCTCACAGCGGAATTTTCACAAAAGATAATACTTTAAAACATTACACAGCGGAATATATTACATCAGAGCATACTGAACTAGTGATATAACCCATTCATAGTACATCAGTAATTATACATATCATAGATGATCAACTGACAGATTTAATTATACAGTAGATAGATAGACCAGCACACAGCAAAATCTTCATTCCAGCTTCATAAGTTTATCCAAATCCTGATTCACTTGTCTATTCATAACAAGCGTTATGAATACCCAAGGGTTTAAGGGAAAACACAGAAAAATAAACTCCGGGTCAGTCTGGGGACTGGTATGAGTAATCAGTTTAAAACAAATAAAAATATCCCCTAAGACCAGGCCCTAAATACGGAACGGGTTTTTACCTTATGAGGTCAAAAACACTTTGTATACTTTAAACCAGATATTATCATAGTATCTAGGTGTTTTTACAAATAAATTAGAATCTAGAAGAATGCTTACATCTCACATTCTCCTATATAGTATACAAATAAAAACCGCTTGGCGCTTAGGGAAATTGGATTTCCAACTATGACAAGGTATGGGACCACCTTCCGATGATGTATCTCTAGAGGCAAATACACCTGCGTTCAACAAGAACGTCTTGCAACCCGGCCCTCACATGACCGACCACTCATTTCTCTTGAGTGTATCGAATGTATATCACCAATGGTTGTGTACAGAAACCATTCCCGAATAGGCAGAATCGATAGATTTAGAAACAAAAGGAATTTCTCTAGATAGGTGATGCTACACCCTAATGGGAGCGACCCACATAGCCATGCTGCCTGCCCGATTTTTGTCATTTCCTGGATGTGAGGCTTGAGGCTACGTTCATCCTCCAGAACATCTGGTCACCATTCACTTTGAATGTCACATCGTCAAATCCGTAATCACATATTGATTATACAAGTACACTCTGGGTGTAAAATAAAAAGAAGTTACCTTCTCTCCACCAACTTGGTATATTTGTAAAATCAACAGCGTGACCGTTGGAAATACTCTGTCGGACATTCGTCCATACAAGTTGTCCTGGGACTGGACAAACCGAAGGTACTATTCATAAATAGTCCTTGTATATCGCCGTCTTTAATTTAAAAATCTCTGACGTGCGGCGTATAATCAATTCAAAGTGAAATATTTATTTTGACCTCTTTGAAATGATTAACGAACATTTTTCTTTTTAAATCATAAATCTTACATGATAAAAATCCAATTATAGTCAAACTGCACAGTATAAGATTATCTGGCCCTATATCTAGTAAATTTATCATGTCTTACCAATGAACAATTTTAGTACGTGCGTCGCACACAGTCTTTCTTTTCATTTTTGTTCATCACTTTTAAAAATGAATACTTACTTTATTTTCCTTTAGAAAAATGTTTCTCGTCATTTATTTCTTATTCTGATCACTAATAATTGAATTAAATTATAATTTAATCATTTCTTTTACAACCTTTATACTTGGTATTTTCTCGTTAATTTTCCCTTTGATCCTTTTACTCGATTTCCTTCTTATGCTTATATATCAATAAAGTCTCTCTTTTTAACTTATCCATCTAAACATGATTATAATTACAGTTTTTATTTTATAATTGGAAGAGCTGTACAAGATCAGTTACTGGTACCGGGAAAAATTTAAATTACAGTTTGAGACTGTCAAACTCATCGTATGTGTCACATACGGTTTCTTTTCCTTGTTTAAAATTTAAACAACTCAGTAGAAATTAAATTCCCACTTTAAATTATAAAATAAATTTATAATTTAATAATTTAATAATTTTACAGTTTCTGCGCTGACATCTCAACTTTGGTCAAAACAATATTTGATCTTTCATCGTTGATCAATTTTCTTTTGTTGACTTCCAGTTTGAAATATTCATTTAGAGAATCATTTCTAATTCTTTAAATTAAATTAACTTAAATTTAATTTAAAATTTCAGTTTTAGTATTTAAATTTTAGTTTAGCAAAACTGTTTTTCAATCCTGATTCACTTATTCTTCCTTTCTGCTAATTTAAATAAATAAAATTATTTTTAAATATTTATTTATTTTATTTAAACCATGATTACGTCTAAAAATTTTATTCAGAATCCTGGTTTAAACTTAAGTTCCAAAAATACCACTTTGAATATATGGTGAACGCATGGACGATCAGCCTGATTCCCTTCATTTTTCCCCCGTGATCAACCACTTTCCCTTGCCAACCCTGATCAGCTATTTGCCAAACCAAAACCTGATCAGCCATTTTCCAAACCCCCCTGTACCCATGGTTTCGACCTGATCACCTATGAAAAACACAACCGTTCACTTACAAACTTCAATGGCCACTCCTCCTTCTTCCTACCCCTACGACTGTGCACGTGCACAAGCACCAGAGCCCCTTCCCATCACCAATGGCCATCAACGCAAGTTACCCTCCATCACCAGGTCACGTTGCCACCCTCCTACCAACCTCCACCGACCTGAACAGTATTTTGCCGTGCCCCTTCCTCCATTCCAGAAAAACAATCATCCAAGAAAATCCTCACCGCTCCTCCTCTCGACCATACTCCACCACCACCTCCAGGCCACGTCAGCACCCGACCCAGACGCCGCCATTCCCCCTATACCGCAACCCCCTAGCTCCCCCTACGACGAGCAGTTCCGACGCAAACCCAATGAACCCAAAACCAAGTTTTAACCCTATTTTCTTCGATTTCATAAAATCAATACATTTGAAAAATCGTTTTGCATTTTTCCCCGAACCCTTGAATCTAGATGAAGCTCCTCCATCACCCACGTGACCTCCCGTGTTTTAGATGATCGGAATTTTCTCAAAACCCCAATTCTGATCATCTTCGAATTCCTGATTACATATGCTATTAAAAATCACGAGACCACTTTCTAAAATCATTATTTTGTTAGCTTATGATGATCTTGTAATCAAATCTGGTTTTTAAATGGTTTGAAAAATCCATTTTGAAATTGTGAAGCAGTAAGCTTCCTGTTATTCCTGTTTTTAAAAACAATAAAGGGTTTGTCCAAGTTTGTTTCATTTTAAACACTTGGATGACTATGTAAAAGGTTTAAAAAAAAATATGCCTCATACCCTTAATACCTGAACCTATGTTGACCGATCTATCTAAAATTTTAGAGCTTTCAAACAACATACAGAGTCTGGTAACCCATCAGATAATAACCCTCTTTAACACTTTGTTCTTAAGTTTTGATTTAATAATCAATAATTCCTACCCCATACAAACAAGCAAACCATACAAGGTATATAATTTGAACAAGCACACCACAAAAATTCAAGTCCGACTTATCATTCAACAGCAGGAAAAATGCAGTAAAACAGAAAATTAAGAGGCAGTTTTACTCACAGTAGAAAGCTTGAAACCCCTCAGGCTTTCTTTCCTCCTTACTGATCAAATTAGAGAGACTTGTTGTGTTTTTGTGTGTGGTAGAGAAAGGCACACTTATGCCTATTTATAGTGGTAGGAGGTCATTAAAGTATGGTGAAAGAAATCAGTTTTGAGTTTTGTGTGTGACAATTGAAAAACAACTCAGAAAATCCCGTTTCCTCTTGCCAAATCAAAATAGTACCACTTCCAATACACATGGCTTACCTCAGCAAAATCTTCACCTGAAAATCCCTTGCACATGTTCCTTTCTTTCTCTCATTTGTTTCTATGATATATCACACCATATATGCAAATGTACTCCCTATGATTTTTCACAATCTTTCTCCTTGGTTTACACAAATCATAACATCCATTGTTGTGTCAAACATGTTCAGTTTTCATAGATTTTCTAAATCATAGCTTCCTTATGACAAAATGATTTAACAACAAACATATTTAAAATCTTACTTGCCTTCAAAGGTATAACAAAATCTGAAAATTCTTGCATCAAAAATGATCTTTCATGTGATAATTGACATGAAAATATCTTGAAGAAATCTATGGTTTAGTATACATGTAGTGTAGGCACATTCATGGTTTTAAATACCCAAGATTTAGCAAATCTTTAGCACATGCCATTTGACAAAACAAACATGTTTTTGAAAATACAAAAGAAGGTGAAAATTTTCATAAATTTTTGAGAGAACGAGAAGGGTTTGCAAACTGAAAATGTATTGATACAAGAATGATTTTCCATGTGAACATATGTCTTTAGATCCTCTTTTCTAGCTAGTACTAGTGTAGATGTTTCCTTGAATATTGTTCATGAACAAATGTTTGCAAACAAATAGTATTTTCATGTTTTTATTTATGTACTTGTGATCATGACCTTGCTTTGATCTTGTTTTGCCAACAAATCTATGGTGTAAGTGACATATGAATGGGAGTATGATTTTACAAGGGTTTTGACAATACATGTCCTAGCTTTTAATGCATATAAAAGTACAAATATTTTCTTGACTTTGTTTTGAAAACAAAGAAATGTTTAAACATGTTTTTGTCTAGAGTGTTTTAAGGTTTTAAAATAAGGAGTTTGTTTAAAACAAGGTTTTAAACCCTTTTGCAACATGAACAAATGTTTGCAAAGAAAATGGCATTTCATGTTTAGGTTGATGGTAATGTACAAGTAGCTTTTGAACTTGTATTGATAACAAAAAGGGCTTTAGCATGTTTTAAATTCAAGTATTAAAAGTTTTTAAATCTAATTTTACAAAAACTCAAATTCTAAAATACTTTGAAAATGAGCAAAACATATAATGGCATTAAAACTTGCTGTTAAAAAGTGTTATCTTTCAAACATGTCTAAAATCAATTTAAACAAACGCTATCAAACAGATGCTATCATACATGAAATGTCTAAAAATGGGTTTTTAGTAAATGCTGTGCTATACACATCAGTAAATGCTATCATACACAGGTTACCATGTTTTGAATTTCAAAGTCTAGATTTTTAAATCATATTTAAAAATACGTACTCATGATCATCAGTATCTGTAAATACGTACTTACGATCACTTCTTATCTGTATCAGTGATCTGTGTAAAAATCCCGGGTCATTACATATACTAAGCCTTGTACAACTAGTAACTTAATTGATCCTAACCTAATCTATTTTGATTTACTAATGATAAGGGATTTATGAATGGGGCAATGGGTAAAATGAAGGCGAAATTACACTCTTGTTCGATAAGTCTTCCATCCTTATTGCAACATACTTCTCCAACAAATTATTCATCATTATCCACTTCCATTCTTCCACTTCTTCTTCTCCTTCTTATACTTCTTCCTCTTCCTCTTCATTATCTCTACATTCATAGGACTGCGAAAGGCTATATCGGATATTTCATCCTCAATTATAATCAGATCATCTGAATTCTCCTGAATCACTTTCTGCAGATTACGGAGTATCCGTCCAGGCCTGTGTTATTCCTTTGCCATCCATATTTATTTATTTGAAATCCAATCATCATTTGTAGGACATTTTTTAGATTTTCCACTATTTTGTTGACTTTGGCGAGTGTTTGTTTTGAAAATGCCTTAGGTAGGAGTTTGGAATTAAAATTTAGAATAATTTGGATTATTTGAGGAAGAAGCCATGGATTTTAGAGTTTTCAAATTATAAATAGAAATAATGATGAATTTAGAAGAAGGTGATTACTTGAATTCAATTTATATAGATATAAAATTGAATTTAGAGGAAAAACATTAAATAGATTTTACCATTATATGTCGACATGCCTATGCTCACCATGTTGACATAATACTCTTTATTTTTAATTTTGAAAAAAAAACTCAAAAAATGAATGTGTGCCAAAATATTATTGTAACTTACACAAGCTTGTTGACTTAAGGGTTCGGTTAATATATTAGCTGTTTGATCTTCAAGATTAATATATTCTAAGGTTATTATTTCTTTATTTATGTTATCTCCAAGAAAATGATAACTGATATCAATGCCTTTGGTTCCTGCATGGTGAGTTGGATTTTTTGATAAGTTTATCGCTCTTATATTATCGCTGTATATAGGTGACTTTGTAATTTTATTCCAAAATATCTTAGGATTTGTTAGATATAAATTAATTGGGAGTAGGCTATAGCTGCTGAAATATATTATGGTTCCTAGTTGATAATGGTACTGTTTTTTGCTCTTTACTAAAACCAAGAGACTAATGAATGTCCTAAAAAATGATAGGTGCCACTAGAACTTTTCTTACCTAATTTGCATCCGATATGATCCACATCACTATATGATATTAGTTCAAATATATTATTTTCTAGATAGAATAAATGTGACATCCCACCTTGAGACCCACCCTAATAAATGGCATTACTAAGTAATATTGTCTACTAAAGCTGAATAGGGATAGCTAGGGGCGACCATCCGTAATTTCGCACAAGATGGGTATTAAATATGTCGATTGTGTGTATAAATTTTTTCTTTCCTTATCTTAAGTGGATGGACATTCTCAATACTACTAATATGAAACAATGATGACTACGGATCGTGTTCAGAATAATATACAACTTACCATATTTATCAGATCATAAAACATATACATATAGATACAATTACATAATTCAACATATACATGTGCTACAAATTTGAATGATTGCACATAACCCATATGAGAATACAACATCTTCGAAACTACAATATAAGATGACTCAGATACACGGGTACAACTAAGAAATATCTTCAAAGGATAAAATCCAAGATGAATCAACTTACCTTGAATCATTGGCAAGCTACTACTAAACCAAGTCGGTCTGACCCGAGCATTAACACACATGGTTTAGTCCAGTTAACATCAAATATAAATATTTAATAATATCATAAGATTCCAAGAGTAACTCTCCATCTATGAGAGTTAGTAAAGTAACTTCATGGGTGCAGTATGGACATAAGTCTAATATAACAACAACAAGAAACTTCAGTTCAGGTTATGTACTAAGCTAGGAGCTAGTACAAGCATAAATAACATCAAAGCTCAAACACAAATTCATCAAAGACTACCTATGTAAACTCAAATGAGTTTAAATAGCTCCAATGAGATTGCCAACAACAAACTCTAGAAATCATCACAGCAAATCACGTATGTATGATCATAAGGTCAAATTCATCAAAGCATCAATACTTGGGTCCTAAACAACAAAGTTAGATGTGATCATAAGATCTAAGTCATCAAAGCTCCAATATTAGACCCAAAACAACTAATTTCAACAAAACAACAAGTTTAATATCCGAAACAACATAGTATTGTATGTGCATATGAGCTCTCCCGAAGCTTTGCTAAGTATCATATATTAGGAGGCTCGTCGACCTCCAGTCGTGACCCACTAGCCTAAGTACACCGGAAATTGAGTTATTTAATTTCTCCTTATCAAAGTCTACCAGCTCAATAATTTGAATAAGTGACCAAACAGTCTTTTTTCTGGCTTATCAGCTTCACCACACAACAAACACCGAAAAACTTTGTACATATATCTACGTAAGTATGGGACCCACCAACCTCAGATAATAAAACAACAATAAACAACAATATATGAAATAGACTCACAATCAGTAACCCAAGTAGTGGTAATTGTGGTCCCATACCACACGTTCTCACCATCGGTTTACTACCTGCTAGTCGACTCCATAATGGAAATCGTCAGAAATCACCGAAACAATATAAGATCAAATTATGACATCAATTAGACGAGCTTGGGATTACCCAATTTTGTATACCATCATGTCCCATGCCACAGGGTTTACGATATCGTTTATTCTCCATTACACCCAATCGAAGGATGTAAAATGTGTGGTTTTATATATATAATACTAGGTTTTTGAAATAAATATATAAAATGATTTTGAAAAATTTGCGTAAACCCTTGATTTTGCAAATCCCTCTACATAATAAGAAATATATATAAAGAATATAAAAAAGTTTATAATATAGAAAATTATTTTCTTAAAAAAATTCTTATTTATATTTAAAATCTCCTTTAAAACATTTTTATAAAACATGTGTTCGTGTACGTAAAATCTTAGGAAAAAACTCTTGAGGACACACAAGGAAATCAACTCGGAAATTCACCAAACTCAAACGTAGATTGGTAGGCTTCTCCATTATAAAAGTAAGCCAAAATAAAATTCAAGAATCATGGCTTAAAACTAGTTCAAGAGGAGCATGAAAACACTTAAGGAAAGTTGCCTAAAACAAAACTAAGGCATGAAAATGTACCCAAAAATCAATTCTGGTTGCAACTTTCAGATAAGTTTAGAATGATCAAACAACCTCATAGTGGTCCAAAATTTTATAGCATAAATTAGGATTATATACATTTCAATAAAAAAAGAATCAAGCAATTCTAATATGATATGAAAAAGAATATGAAGTCACAAACTGGGACTTAGGCCATGTTGAATTTTGGCCTTGTCCAAAATCTTCCTTAGGTTTAACTTTGCGACCTGGTTTTAATGACCAAACGAGATCAAAATTGTCTAAAATTTTGCAATCATAAAGAACAAAATTCAAGATTTATAACACAAAAGGAATAATCCAAATCAGACCAATATCAGAGGAGATACAATCCTCCAAAATTGGACCTTGATGTTGTTATCATGCAACATCAAAAACTCATGTCCAGAAGCAATCAACATGAAAATAAATGGATGGGTCGACCCCGAGACAGTGTGGATTGACCACAAAGAGTGGTGGGTCGACCAATGGGTTTACCCCATCATGCTTGGGTCGACCCATGTGTCGAATCTTGCCACGGGATTGCTACAGGAACTTTTAGAAGTCTGATTACAACTTTGGGCTCAATTTACACATGGCAAAAGGGGTCATAATGATTGAAACTTTGCAAGCGCATAAAAAAGGCTCGACAATGATATTTAATCGGAATGATAGAGTTTCATTAAGGATTGATCAATTTAGATCATCCCAAAGTGGCATTGTGGTTGTGTTTGCACAATAGGAAGAAATTGATGAACAAAATACACAGTTTAACAGCAACAACGTAATGATTCAACATGAATTGCAAAATAACAACTATAGCTAGAAATCATAAGATTCCACTCCCCTAATCGCAAGCTACAACAAGATTTGAGGCAATTAGAAGCTTTATTGTGTGAAAATATAAGCTCAGGCACCTAAAAATGGAACTACAGCAACATGCAATAACTAGATTCAACATACAACAACTTTCTGCAAATGAAAAGAATAAGTTGAGATAAATTATGTTTGAAAATGAATCATCTGCTCTAGATGTTAACTAATAACTTAAATTCACTGATCTGAGGAGTTTTGGAGGCTTGGAAAAACATGGCCATGGATTTCCTTTAGTTCTTTACTGTGTTTTCCAAAAGGAATAAGGAGCTCGAGAAGTTTATCAAAGAAAACTACGTATATTAATACTTTTCTCTTGACTCTTCCCTTCTTAATCAAGTCATTAGAGCCCCAATTAAAGTAAATAGGAGCGCTAGTGCATATTTAAGCCATTAATCGGTCTTTTAACAAATAATCATATAATTTAAACTTATTTACTCCATTTCTTCACATAATGAACATAACTCAACATCTTACAATATGGATAAAGTTGTAAACAACATTTATAAATCATTTTTAAATCTTTATTCCCTGTATATATAATTTAAAACAAATTATACATTTTATACAAAAATATGAACACTTTACTTTAAACTTATGTAATTCTTATAACATAACAATTAAAACATTTTAATTGTCATAATTATAAATACAAAAATCCCAAAAGCATATAAAAATCTTATTATCAATTCTTATATATATTTTGCAATTGAATTACACTTATGCTTTTTATTTACACTATTAAACCATTAAATTTATTTTAATCAACATACAAAAAACATGTTGGTCAATTATTTATTTCACATTAGAACTTGCTTATATATATATATACATATATATATATATATATATATTCATACAAACAAAGTTTGCATTCTTCAATGTACCCAACAATTTAAATCTATCAACTATATGAAATATTTCAAATCTTCAAATACTGATTCAAAATTGATATTTGATTTTTATTTTTAAAGGTAACCTAATTAATTCACTAATTTAGTTGTTAATGCTACAAATTCATTTTTTTAACAACACTTACAAATTTTGTTTCTGTCTTGACAAAATTAGACACCATGCTTTTGCATCAATTTTTATAACCCTTTCCAACACAGTTTAAAAAAACAAAGCCCCTATTTTATATTGTCAAGAAATACAACTTGCATTTGAAAGCACAAATCTACAATTTGTTAATTATCCATTTAAAACAATGTAACACCAATATTGAAAATACATTTTACCTTAAATATTGGTTGCTAATTGATATTATATATTTTTTGTATTCACCTTTAATCATTAAGCTATAATTTACAGCAAAGATTGGGATAATTTTTTTGTTGCATCAATGATGTTCAATTTATTCCAAAACACTAAATTCTAAAGACCATAAATTCTTTATTTTTTTCCTCTTTAAAATATTATACAAGTTAGGTTCTAGAACTAGTATTTTGTTCATTTAGGATTTTAAATAATACAACACACTATAGTTTACTTAGCTGTGGTACCTAATAATCCCAGTTGTTACCACTCCCCCTTAAAGAAATTGCGTCCTCGCAATTTCCTTAAGCAAACATTTACACTAAAACTTAGATTATGCTAATTGCCATAAAATTTATCAAAATTTTCCTCTTAAAAGCCTCTTAACTCAATAAAGATTGAAAATTTGAAACACTTGGTTCACACCAACTTTAAATTTTCATCCCAACATCATATTACATCAATTCAAAAATTTATAGTATATCCATCACATAGCCAGTTATTTAGAATACACCTATCTCCAACTGATTTCATGTCAACATAAATGCTACCACACCATTACTATTACCATAATTTCTTCTAGTAATGGCTGCTAACTTAATTATAATATCAAATAGCCTCACCATTTCCAGTCTTATATATCCAACTTGATGGCTACAACCATTCCTCAACTTCATTACAAGAGTGGGTATTCTAAAAATATCGCTTATGCCCAAATTTTAAATTTCAAAACTTCTTCAGTTTAAGAAACATCAATATTTATTCACCTTACACTCTTTAAAGCAAAATAATTCACAAATTAATTTTTTTCGTTTCAAATAATCTAAACCATACACTCGTTACAATATATCTCATCTCTTGGCCGCATTGTTGACACGAGATCGCCATCCTCTCTCCATTCAAATTTATCATTCCCAACTAACATAGTGGTTTAATACCATCTTCACTAATATTCTCCATTATTACATAAAAAATACATTAAGTAATCCATAAAACGATATATGTGTTCAATGGTCTCGTATAAGTATTCAAGAAATCCATGTCAGTATCGTTAATTAAATGTAACGATCAGAATCCCATAAAATACACAAAGGACAACTCGACATGGAAAGTAATCATCAATATCAATTAACATGCACTAATCCCCCTTATAGATTTATTAAATATTTTGCATAGTCGAAACAATTCACTTGTTTCCTCGTGCAACTCTGATTTATTATCAGAAGAGCAACCCTTTATCCCAACAAGAATTTCACATATATATATATATATATATAATCTTGGATTTAATTCATTTAGCCATCCCAACCAAATTATTCAACTTAATAATCAACTTAAACATAAAAAAAATGGCGTTCAAATTGTTGATAATAACTCTAAACACTAGGATTAAGAACCAAAGATTAGAGGATGGAAATTTTCCATTAAAATCGACAACAAATGATAGGACACCACAGATGGAACACGATGGAATACATTCCTGGGCGTATCCCGGACAAGGCTTTGCATATAAGTCGATTGACAAATGATCACGAGAACAGGAAAACAACGGAAGTGGCTAAGTTGACACAAATGTTATTCTTCCACATTGTAACACATGATCATGAGAACTGTACTTTGTTCTGAACCTTTGTTCGGAAACCAAATGTGACACCCCACCTTGATAAAGAGCATTACTAACTAATTATGTCAATTAAAGCGGAGAGTAAGGCTAGACAAGGATGGCCATTTGTAATTTCTCATTAGACGAGTATTGAATACGTCGAATTGGTGTATAAAATTTCCTTTCCTAATCTCAAGTGGATCGACATACTAATTACTTATAAAATAAAACAACGATGGTCGAGGTTCGTGCTTAGATTAATATACAACTTTTCACAGTTATCAGATCACAGTACATATACATATTGATACAATCATACAATTCAAGATATAAATATGTGCTCCAAATCCGAATGATAACATATAACCCATACAAGAATACAAATTTGTTAATACCCTAGATACCCTATGTATTGATTTTGATGAAAACAACCATATAAACATTACTGCTAATATATTTATGAGTTGCGCAGTTACATCAGATATATTATGGAAACACTTATAGGGATAAACAAGTGTACAAAAGAATAATTATAAAAGAAGGTCAATCAGAGCAATAGAGGAAGGATAATCAGAACAATTAAGGAACAAAGCCTATTAGAGAAGAACACCGAATAATAAAAGTGTTTGAAGTGATGGGGAGTTGGTTAAACCTTAGAATATCTTGTTAAAGATCACATGGCAATTATACTTGAAGCTCATCAATCATTGACCTCAATTGTAATGACCCAAGGATTTTCGACCTTGAAAATCGATACAAAACACAATGTCGACTATACAAGCATCGGAAATACCGGATCATTAATAGAAAGAAGCTGTAGGGTGAGAAATAGAAAGAACGAAAGTTAGAAAAGAAGAAGAAGAACACGACATAACAGAGTCAGAGTAACACGAATCTCACAGTGGAACGAATAAAATATATTATATAACAATCTTTGAAATACAAAACTGTATTTGTACTTACATGTATCATCAGTGTACATCACATATATATCTAGTATTGAGGCCTCCTGCTCCAAGCTCCTCCAAGTATATCTGTAAAATCATGACTACTTGAATGCCCGTAAAAATTTAGGCACCCAAGAGTTTAGGGTAAAAAAAAATTCTGGGTCAGTCATGGGACCGGTGTGAGTAAACTCCAATCACTTGGTTTAACTTTTAGAAATCCTTTTAAAATAAATGATAATTGTAAGATCGATCCACACATAAAAACAGATGGTTTTTACCTTACGATAATCCAAAACATTTTTAAAATCGATACTTTTCTAATATCATAATAGCGTTTAATACAAGTAAATAGCAATCTTGTGAAACGCTTCCATCTCACGTTCCGCATATATAATATACAACCAAAACCGCTGGCTCTTATTGGGAAATGGATTTCCAACTATGACAATTTATGGAACCACCTTCTGACCAGTGTACTCTAGAGGGGATACACTGGAGTTCAACAAGAATATCTTGCAACTCACCCACACATGACCGGCCATTCATTTCGCTTGAATGTTCCAAATATATTGTCACCTTATGGTTGGTATACCAACATAACTGTTCTTGGGGGATATAGAAGCGAAAAGAAGAATAATAATGAATATTCTCTAGATGGCGACAATATAACCTAATTGGGAGCGACCCACTTAGCCATGTTGCCTGCCTGATCTTTTTCATTTCCCAGTTGATGAGGCTTGAGGTCATAACGTATCTTTTGAAACATCTGGTCACCATTCACTTTGAATGCCACATCGTTAAACCCGCCAAATCACAAATTGATTTCCCAAAAATATCATGACTATAAAGTTAAGAGAAATGAATTCCTTCGGCACCAACGTAAATACCTTTGAAAAGATGAACTTACGCAATCTATTAGGTATACTCTGTCATACATTCGTCCATACATGTTGTCCTGGGACTGGATAAACCGAAAGCGCTATTTTGTAAGTCCATCTTAGGCAATTTCTACTTAGGATTGCCAGAACATCCCTTGCATAAACTCAGTCCTCAATTAACTTCATCATATTTTATTCGCAATGCTAATGCCCATATGAAGTGGTTTTTCAAATAATAAATCTGATCTTGATCTCTCCGTATTGACAATGGAAATGGTCAAAAACTTTGATAAACGGTTATTTAACTATCAAAGGAAAACATCCATGCAAGCAACGATCATATGTCTAAATGGAAAGTATATCGATCAACCACCAATCAACACTGATCCTCTTTAAATAGATTTATCAATAATTTATTCATTTCCCAGTCTTTTGTTTCCCATATTTCTTAAACTTGTTTTAGACTCTTACGATTCGTGGAAAACATTTGCATATATATCCATAATTTCTTGTTTTCTGTATTTAGAATATATACACTATTTACATTGGAAAACATTTCCATTCTTATTCACGCATCACTAATCTTCCACATCCATCAGTCCCTAACTGTAAACTAGTAAGAGGACAACCCCTAACTATCAACCCCGAAGGCTGAAACCAACATCAGACTGATACTCAGAAAGCCATTCCACTTTACTAATCTCGTCAGTTTCAAATTTCCTTAATCCCATTTCTTAATTTCTTATCAAATCATTTCTTATGCAACTCTCGGATTCGGCTTATGAATCCACTTCTTTTACGGAAAATATTGATTATAACAATAGCATTATAATCCCTGTTTACAAAATATTTAACTTCAAAATCTAACTCTTATTCACTAATTTGAATAAATAAATAAATATTTAAATAAATAAATAAATAAATCTTGATAAAAACAAAAGGTAAATAAAACTTTCCCAAATTCAGTATAATCAAATTTTAATGTATAACTCTCTTTCGAATAGACTCTATTCGATTAACATTCTGAACATCGGAATAAACTCACCGTTTCAGGTTAACTCGATTTCTAAATTCATTTTTGAATTTATAACTTAAAATATTTATCAATTTCCCTTTTTAACCCATTTAATCTGCAAAACGTTTTCTTTTAAATCATTTTTCACTTTACAACGTGAATATTATTCCTTTATAGAAATCTGGACTTATTTTATTAAATCAAATCTTGATCTAAATAATAAATATCTTTACAGTTTAAAATTCCATCTATCTAGTTTCTTTTTAAATTCATATTCATATTCCACTTCATAAACTACATTTAAAAGTCAACTTCTTATTAATTACATATTAAGTTTATAACTAAATCTCGATCACACATACGATTATAAATTATTGGTTCTTAAACCAAATATTAGTTATCTTGTCAAATTCTGAATTATATAATATATAATTCCTAAAAATAGATTGTTTTTATAACATTCGACATCGTCGTTTCTTATTATAAATAATATGGCTTAAATTCAATTTTATTTACATTTCGAACATTGAAATAATTTCATCGTTTTCTTTTGAAACGATTTCCCAATTCTCCCTTTATTATTCATTCTTGAATTTATATTTCATAATTATTTAATAATAATTATCTCATTCCATTTATAAACATCTTTTATAAATCACTTGTTTTAATATAATTAAACAAGTTATTATATTCTAGCCAATCGAAATTCAATTTCTATTTAAAAATACATTTTTCCTTTCCAAACCCCAAATTCTTGTCCAATATATTTTTTTGGTATTCAAATACCGATTATTCCCAGGTCAGTGTTATTCAGACATCCCAAACATATAATAATCAACATCAGATTATTTGTCACATCATATAATGCAATATATGAAAAACAACAATATAATTGTTGAGGAATCCAGTTGGATCCCTGCATCCACAGATGCTAATCAACAATAATAACACTAATTTCACATCAGTGTGAGATATTATAATAAATAGAATCGATATTCAAACAACGTTTTATATATATATAACTATATTTATAATTTCAATCAATTTATTTGCAATTCATTCGAACAACCATCACACAACATTCTATCATAATTTATAATGTTAAATAACGTTTATAATATTATAAAACTGGACAGAGTTAGTGAGTTTACTCACCTTGGTCTTTTAATCGTTGAATAACAATTAACGTTGGTTGATAAAATCAGATGTTTTATTTCACCTAAAATTGAAATGATCTCCAAATTGCTCCAAACCAGCTTTATTGTGTAGTCTGCGATCATACGATCCTAACAGATCTTATTTTCTGAATTCGGATAACGTATGCATAAGTTACGGGGTTTACAATTCAATATGTTATTTAAATAAAAAATTAAACTTAAATTATAAAGTTTGGGCCTCAAATTTCCGTTTAACCCAACTTACGTACCCAATAAACCCACGTGAACACTGTACACCATCTTCCTCTAAATTGATTTCTACTCTAGTATATATACCCACCCCATTTCGGAACTTCAAGCCTTCGTATCTCTGTCCCAACGTAGTTGTTCACCACACAGACAATACCCTAGCACTCTCCACCACCATCTACGTCTCCTTATCCCGTCAGTTGAACTTGCAACCACCATTTCTGTAACACTACACACTTTTTTGCACCTAAATTTTGAAACAAATCAAAACTTGAACACATCCAAGCATGGAGCGTGTATATCCGGTACCTACAACAAATGAGCATGAGCATAATCAGAGTACAATAAATATAACTCACAGAGGAAACAAAATAGGATAACTAGTATTAACTCAAGTAACAACCTTTTCAAAATAAGCCACTTTGCCAATATCGAGCATGAGAGAGAGCGAGAACCAAAAGCCAAACTTAATCATATGTGAGAACCCGACCTTCTCTAAGAAACCTGGGAGGTTGTAATGAGGAGAGGGTCAAAACAACAAGTTCTGGTGACTAAGAAATGTACAACATAGAATATAATGCATATATATTCCGTTTGGTTTAAACCAAGCTATATGCCTGACAAGGTTAGTGATTCTAAACCAACCTTGTAAATGTTTACGCACGATTCTACTACTCTTCCCAAAGTAGTATTCCCAAATAAACTTACCGAGATAGGACATTTACATACATTTTTGTGAAGCCTATATACCAGAGTTTATCTGGTTAATTATATCGAGAGTAGGCCCCTAACTTGGGGTTTCTATATATATATTCCCATTCATATTCTTTATCGCTCGAGATCCATCCTTGATCGCTCAAGGTCCATCATGGATCGCTTGTGATCCATCTTCATCCTGGATCGCTCGAGATCCATCTCCATCCTGGATCACTTGTGATCCATCTCCATCTTGGATCACTTGTGATCCATCCATGTATCGCTCGAAATCCACCTTGGATCACTTGTGATCCATCTTTATCCTGGATCACTGGAGATCATCCACGCTGGAGATCCATCCTTACTTGCGCAACAATCCATACATCCAATTCATCAAATTAACCAATTTCAACATTTCAATCATCAACACTTCATTCAATCATCATGCAACACTTGCACCACAACCAATCATCATATTATCATATAAAATTCACCAAATCATGATTAAACAATGATCAAATCAATAAAATGGATCTAAACTTTCATCAATATAGAATTAGCACATGAATTTACCATTATAATCTTGCTAGATAAGATCCTATGGTGATTAGAATTGAAAATATACTTTCATTGATTAGATCTAGGTGAAAACAACTTGAAATGATGAAAATAAGATCAAGCAACCCATATGCTTAATTGAATTTGTGCGAGAGATGCTTATCACTCACCAAAACTTCAAAATAGCTTGAAATCAACAAATATCTAATCCGGACAGCGAAGAATGATCTTTAAATATGCTAACTTGATGCGATCCTCTCTCTCTTGATGTAGATCTAGCCTTCCTTGATGTAGATCTTCAACCTTCTTATGTAGATCTAAGATTTTAATGGAGGAGAGATATATATGATTGAGCAAGGAGGATCACGAGCTCAGCCAAATGAGAAATGAAGAAAATAAACCATTCTCCTTGCCTCTACCCCTCTATTTATAGCTAAACCATCAACCCACTAATGGGCCTCACTAATCAGCCCACTAATGACTAATTATTCTATCCAGAAATTGTGTAGTACTAAAAAAGTGATTCCTTCCAAACTGCTAAACCAAAACATTAGTGTGACCACTCTACGGAAATGGAAACACCATTTCCTTTCCGATGAAATCGATCTTAGCACCTTATTTGATCCCAGTCAAAATTTATTCCTTATACAAGACTAATAGGGGCAAAATGGTTACAAACAAAATTGATAAAAAATTTGGACATGTCTCACTTCCCCATAACCAACATATCAAAATATGAGAATGATTCGACCCTCGGGGAATTAAATAAAAATATTTTACTATCCTCAGATACGTAAAATGTGGGTCGTTACATTTCGTCCTAAGGAATTTCGCCCTCGAAATTCCAAGCAAACAAAAATAACCAAAACCATTTTTCATGCCTATCATCCATGAGAAACCAATCCATCATCCAAACTAGCATCCATCAAGCCGTGCATCCATAGCCTTAACCTAGCACGCGGAATTCTAACGAATAATAGTACAAGCTAAAGTGGTGTAAGGTGCCACGACATTAATGGTTCATACCAACGAAGAGTTCTGGATGGATCGTCTTCATACTCTCTTCCGTTTCCCACGTACAATCATCATCATCCTCAATCCATTGCACCTTGACTAGCTTAACCGTCTTCCTCCTAAGCTATTTCGTACCATTCCCCACAACGTGAAGTGGCTTATGAGGTTTCGTAACTATGGACTTGACTTCTAGGTCTTCGTATTGTTCTTGAGATACCACCACATTTGAATCACACACAAACTTCCGTAGAAACGACACATGGAAAACTTTATGAACACTCAATATCTTGTCAGGTAACTCCAATCTATATGCGAGCTTTCCAATCCGCTCGATTATCAGAAACGGTCTGACAAACCTTTAGGCTAACGTTCCTTTACTTCCAAACCGAACAACATTCTTCAAAGGAGAAATCTTCACGAAAACTGTGTCACCAACGTCGAACTCCATATCTTTTCGATGCTTATCGGCATAACTCTTTTGACGATCTTGGGTTGCTTTCATTCGTTGTTGAATGATCTCAATACAATTCGATGTTGCGTTTATCATCTCTGGCCCAAGTATTAACTTATTTCCTGTTTCTAACCAACATGCAGGTGAATTACACGGTCTTCCATAGAGCGCCTTGTGTGGTGCCATCCCAATGCTCAACTGATTGCTATTATTGTATACGAACTCAACCAAATGTAGATGGTCTTCCCATGATCCCCGAAATCCAATACAGAAGCTCTAAGGAGATCTTGCAAAACTCAGTTAACCCTCTCGGTCTGACCATCGATCTTGGGATGATAAGCCGTACTCAGACACAACTAGGTTCCCAAAGTCTCTTGCAAACTCTTCCAAAATCCACTAGTGAACAATGGATCTCGGTCACTCACTATGCTCTTCGGGATACCATGGAATCGATTCGTTTAATATAAAGTTCAGGCAACTTCGATGCTGTTCTAGTCGATCTGACAGGAATAAATCATGTACTTTTGGTCAAGAGATCCACGATGATCGAAATCTCTTTGTTCCCTGCCCTGGTTCTAGGTAGTCCATCGATGAAATCCATCGATATCTACTCCCACTTCCACGTAGGAACTTCCAATGGCTGAAGCAGTCCACTTGGCTTTATCTGTTCAGCTTTCACTAACTGATAGTTCATGCATTTGGAAATGAATTTTCCAATATCCCTCTTCATCCCTTCCCAGTAGTAGGCTCGCTTCATGTTCTAATGCATTTTATTACCACCAGGATGAATCGTCAACTTCGAGTGATGATATTCTCTCAGAATCTCATCTCTCAACTCATCAATATCAGGAACAAGCAGTCGTCCTTGTTTACGAAGCCAACCCTCTCGATCGACCTCGAATTCCTTATCCTCTGGTTTCAACTTCTGGATAATTTCGACAAGTTTTACGTCATGCTTTTGGCTTTCACCAATCCTTTCGATGAGAGTAGGTTTTACTGATAAGCTAGCCAGCATTTTAGGTTACAACTCACACCGTGGTTTGAAGTCAAAACTTGCCAAGTTCTCGAGGTGCTTCCATTCCGAAAACATAGCTTCCAATCCTGCATGTCTTCGACTCAACGCATCTGCAACTACGTTACCTTTACCAGGAGTATAGGTAATACCAAAATCGAAAGATGCCAAAAACTCTAACCACCGCTGCTTCCGAAGATTCAAATCCTTTTGGAAGAAAAGATACTTGAATGACTTGTGATTTGTAAACAACTCGAATCAAACTCCCAACAGATAATGTCTCCATATCTTCAAAGTGAATACGATTGCTGCCAACTCCAAATCATGAGTCGGACAATTTCTTTCATGCGACTTCCGGTCGACTCGCATAGGCTGCAACTTTATCTTTCTACATAAGTACTGCTTCAAGTCCAGTACCATATGCATCGGTGTATACCACCACCTCTTCATTCCCACTTGGGATCGTCAAAACAGGAGCACTCGTCAGTCTTTCTTTCAGGATTCCGAAAGCTTGATCACACTTCACATCCCATGTGAGCACTTGATTCTTCTTCGTCAATCCTGTTAATGGTGCAACTATCTAAGAGAAATATGTAACGACCCGCATTCTACATATCAGAGGATCGTAGAATATTTATTTTATTTTCATACGAAGTCATATGGTCGTGTAACTTTGGGAACAACTATTTGGGTCATTTCCCACATTCACGATTTTTGCCGAATTTTAAATGGCCGTTTCGCCCCTAGCGAATCTTTTTTTGCCTATAACTTTTGATTGGAAAGGAGTTTTGACCTGAAACCACTTCCACTGAATTCGGATGATGGTTTAACTTCCGTAGAGTGGTCACATTATCAAACGGACTTGCCGTTTGGGAGATATGGCTGAAATAAAGTTTGGAAGATGAAAAACATCATAATTGGGCTTAACAGGGTGATTAGCAGCTAGGCCTGTAACAACCCGTATTTTTGAATAACATGTTATAACATAAATCAAGGCAGAATTAAACTGTAAAATCTGAATCAAGGGAAATGGGCTGTTCCATTGCGTTCGTCTCGGAAAAATACGCGAAATAGAGTCCGAGTTTTCGAAAATCGGAGTCCGTATGACCAAGATATGGCCTCGCGAATTTTCACGAAAAAATTCAAAATCAAAACAGATTCAAATTTCAGAAAATCAGGGTAGGCGGGAAAAATCCCGCCCAGACCAGGTCGACCTGGGGGTCGACCTGGGTGTCGACCTGGGTGGGACCAGGTCGACTGGGGAGTCGACCCCAGGGTCGACCTGGGGGTCGACCTGCCTGGTCGGACCCAGGCAACCTGGTGCACCTATTTTGGCTGTTTTGATCTGTTTTGTTGGCTAGTGACGGGATTTGATGGCTCGGATTGAATCCAGGGTTAATCCTATGGCTAATACTATCCTAATCTTCTATAAAAAGACCCCTAAGCCTAGCCTAAATCACCATTATTCAATCCTACAACTAAACTATGTCAAATTTGTTCCTCTCATGGCCTCCGCTCTCATGCTAAAATTTCTAAGTCTATTTATATGAGAGATTTTGAGTTCATACAAGTGTTTTCAAGCTTGTATGAGTGTTCTTAGTTTGCATTCAAGTCAAGTTGCAACATTTCTATTATAAAGCAAGGGTTTTTATCGATTTGGCTCAAGGGTTTTTCATTTGGAGCTTTCATATTTGGGTCTTTTTGGTGATTGCATAAGGGCTTCGTCTCAATCTTTATAATAAATATTCATTTGTATCTTCATAGCATTGTAAGCCCTTTTCTACTTTCTTTTTTTGAACTCTAAAGTTAAATGGATGATGCAAGTTTGGGTTGATCATTGTGATATGCAAGTTTGGTTGATCATTATGTTATGCAAGTTGGTTTAATCATTATGTATGACACATGTTGCTATGTTATGCAAGTTTGGGCTGATCATTATACACATGTTATCATGTTATGCAAGTTAAAATTGAGTTTGTGAGATTAAAGCTTCAAGCTTTATGTTAAAGGTTGCATTTTGGCAACATGGAAGTTATCATATCCCTTATGATAACTTGCATGTGAGGCTAAATGCGAACTTCTAGCAACTTCTACATGTCATTTATCACCATGTGTCACTTATATGCTAAGTTTGGTTTTATGCATACTTTTGAAGCCTAATAATGCAATATGCAAGTATATGAACATATGTACATTTCATATGCCACCATGTTAAACTTGTGGCTTCAACACCTTTTTGTCATGATTATGCCAAGTTCCCTATTTTATCCTTTATGCGTTGATGCGATTATATAAACGATGGGATTGCATTGGGGTTGGGTAACATTATGACATAAACATGGTTTTTATAACATGACGTGATATGTTAACTTGTAATTATGTTTTGGAAACATAATGGACATGACACTTAGAAAATATGAGTGTGGCCAACTCGAGGTTGGGTTGAGTTTGTAGCATAAATCTACCCGGACCCGCCCGGCTTAACTAGTGGCTACAAACAATAGGACCGAATGTGAGAAGTTGGTCATGTTGTGCTCGAACCCAAGGTTAGACCAAGTTGTGGTGTAAATCTACCCGGACCCGCCCGGCTTAACTAGTAACCACAACAAGGTCTAATGTGAGAGGTTAAAGCACATTAAGTTAATTAATGCCTCCTGATTAGCGTTAAGTCATGGTCAACTTAATACTTAACCAATTTGGGCTTGATGGGTTAATCGGGGTTAAGTCATGAACCTTGGGTACACTTAACCAATTTAATCCACGTTTGGATCGGGTTAACCACCTTTAACCCGTTAAGAAACCCTAGTTGCGTGGTCCTTTGTAGCAGTAACCCTCTTGATAGTATCATAAGACCCTTGGGGCACGATTACTGGGCTGACATGTAAGCGACCAAAACGACGGCTGAGTAGGTACACCGGTGTAGGTCCAGGCGGACTATGGTCGTGCACTTAGTCCGGAGTTGGAAAATCAGGCACGGGTCCCAGTAGATCTAGACTGTGCATACTTGATTTGTGTCCGAGGTTGACACCCTAGGACTTGATACACCCTAGAGTGGACCTAGCGCAGTTTAACTACATTGCATGTTTGGGCCGTATGACACCGACACTTGACGAGTTAGGCTTATAGGGAGCCGATCAACTAGACCGTGTAGTTGGACCTTGATTTAGGTCACCTCATGATGTTGGGCCAAGCTTGGGCCAAGGGATCAATTCTTGTTTTTACTTGACATGTTAGAATGCTAGTACACCCGTGGTGCAAAACTTAACCTTGATTATGCGATGACACCTTTATCTATCTTGTTAGTTAATCATCATGTCAGTATGTTGTTATCCTTATGTTCATCTCAGCTTCTCATGCCAGTTAACTTTACTAGTTCATGGACATATAGTAGTTAGGGCTTACCAGTCTTTTTGACTGACCTGTTTTCTTTCGCCTCTTTTCTTCCGTTTCCCTCCCTCAGGTCCTCAGGGTGGGAACATTGGAGCTTAGCTTGGATCTTTATAGCTTGCTTACTGGATTTGCTCATGTACGGTTTTGGACATTGAGCTAGCTATGGTTTATCACTTCACTTTGGGGATAGTACTTTATGTATTTCGGTTTTTCAGTTTATGCTTTTCTCTAGACTTTGTTTGTTGGAAAATAATGACCAAGTACTTTGTTGTAACTTAACTATGGTTTTGAAATGCTAGATTTATCCGCTGCTTTACTACTCTGTTTAACTTATATGTTCTGTCTTGTGATATCTGCATGCATGTTTACCTTGTTTAACGCCCCTCCAAAGCTAGTGTGCTTGCAAGAGTTACCCTGGCGGAGGTGGGGTGTTACATTTGGTATCAGAGCGAGGTTTACAAGATTTGAGCAAAAGTGTTTTTGAAACTTACCTTTTGAAAAACTATTTTCAAAACCAATTAAGTATTTTCCAAGAAAAGTCTAGTATTTTAAAAGGCTATTCCCCAAAAGCCATAGCACTATCCTTCGTTTCTTCGTTCTGAATCTATCTTTTTCTTTTTCAGTATGGCCGATCTTAACCTTCCCGAGGGAGTGACCATTCCCGGATGGTTCCGGAGGTACTTGGAAGCTAGGGCCAACGATGTGGGCCCAACAAATACCCCCAATATAACTGAGGTTCCTCCTCCTCCTCCTCCTCAGAATCCGTAAGAAGATTTCGCTAAGATTTGCAAATACTTTAAGGCGATGGGTGGCAAGAACTTTATTGGAACGGAGACTTTTGTGGAGGCAAGAAATTGGTTGAAAGGAACTGAAGATCTCTTCGCTATCTTTGATGTGGAAGATCATAGAAAGGTTTTATTGGCAGCATGGTTATTAAAAGAAGAAGCTGCTTATTGGTGGGAGGTCACCAATGCTACGAGGCCTATAGAGACTTGGGCCGACTTTAGGACAAGATTTGGGCTTAAGTTTCTATCATCAGCTGAGGCAAATCTGCAATTGGAGAAGTTTATATCTTTGAAGCAAGGAGACATGACAGTGAGGGAGTATGTGAATGAGTTTAACAAGCTCGCCCGATTCGGTTCGGACATGGTTAATACTCCCCAGAAGAAGGCTTTACGCTTTGCACGAGGGTTGAATGAGCCATTACAAGGTTTAGCCCTATCTCATATACCCATGGGGGCCACTTTTGAAGGACTAGTAGACATGGCATTGCTTCAAGGAGACGATAAGAATGGCAAGAAGGAAGTCAAGGCTAATGAGACTCAAGCCAAGAAGACAGACTCCAAGTGGGGAGGAAATCAGAGCAATCAGAACAACAAAACCAACAAGAACAACAAGGGAAACAAGGCCAAGGCAAAGGACCCAAGAAAATGCAACTACTGTGGGATTGTTGGGCACATAGCTAAAGACTATAGGAAGAAGAAGAGGAAGTTGGGCGAATGCTTTCATTGTGGAGAGACCAGACACTTTAGCAAGGATTGCCCCAAGAAGCAAGGGCAGAATCAGCGTGCAGGGCAAGTACACGCTCTCAACGCTGCTCCCGTTCAGGACCGAGGTAGTATTTCTGTAGAGAGTCTTGTTTATATTTCTGATTACCCTGTTCGCACCTTATTTGATTCTGGCGCATCGCATAGTTTTATTTCTTTTGACATTGTTGAAAGTTTGCACCTATGTACTAGCCTAGTTGAGGATCCCGTTTGTGTTTCAAATCCAATTGGGGGTTCCGCCCATTTATCTATGATTTGTGTGGATTTGAAGATTTCTATCTTGACCGTAGAATTCACGTGTAATGCTTATGTTCTCGGGTTCACGGGATATGGGTTGATCTTGGGCATGGATTGGTTGTCCAGTTATGGAGCCATTCTTGATTGTGAACATAGGGTGGTGAGGCTCATGACTCGCCTTGGCAATACCCTAGAAATTTCTTGTAACCCTAGAGGTCCCGTCATGTTATGTTATCTTTAATCTCTCGACTCGTCCATCGATGACCTGCAATCTGTAAGGGTGGTCCGAGACTATCCTGATGTCTTTGAAGAAGTTAAGGGGTTACCCCCTAAACGAGAGATAGATTTCCGCATTTATCTAGTCGATAATGCCAAGCCAGTATCATTGCCCGTTAGGCACATGGCCCCACGAGAAAGAAGAGAGCTCAGTAAGCAAATTAAGGAGCTGCTTGAGAAGAATTTTATTAGACGAAGCATTTCTGAATGGGGTGCGCCTGTGGTATTCGCTACTAAGGCGGATGGTTCGCTTCGTCTATGTGTTGATTATCGAGAATTGAACAAGCTGACAAAGAAGAATAGACACCCGTTACCGAGGATTGATGATCTCTTTGACCAGCTTGTTCGTGCTTCTGTTTTCTCTTAGCTTGATCTAGCCACCGAATTCCATCAGCTTAGAGTGGCCGAGGATAGTATTGATAAGACTGTGTTTAGGACTCCAGATGGATTCTTTGAATGGCTTGTTATGCCATTCGGATTGACTAATGCACCCGCCTACTTCGTAGACTTGATGAGTAGGGTGTTCAGGGAGTTCCTTAACAAGTTTGTTGTTGTCTTCATGGATGATATTCTGATCTTCTCAAAGGATGAGGAAGAGCATGCTAGGCATCTCAAGGAAGTGATGGATACGCTTAGAGCGCATCAGTTGAAAGCCAAGTTCTCCAAATGTCATTTCTGGAGAAGGGAAGTTCGGTTTCTTGGACATATAGTCTCTAAGCAAGGCATAGCGGTGGATCCCGCGAAGGTGGTTGTGGTTCAAGATTGGAAGACTCCTAGGAATGCAACCGAAGTAAGAAGCTTTCTCGGTCTAGCGGGCGACTATAGGAAGTTCATCAGGGACTTCGCTAAGATTTCGGCCCCTCTTACTAAGTTGACGAAGAAGAACTTAGTCTTCGCATGGGACTTGGAGTGTGAGCTTGCTTTTCAAAAGCTCAAAAGAGCCCTTACCTCAGCTCCAGTTTTGGCATTACCCAATAGTGGTAAGATGTTTACCATGTACACCGATGCATGTGGTACGGGGTTAGGAGCTGTTCTGATGCAAGAGGGAAGAGTGATATGTTATGGGGGTAGGCAACTTAAAGTTCATGAGAAGAACTATCCCACTCATGATTTGGAGTTAGCGGCGATCGTCTTTGCACTCAAATCCTGGCGCCACTATCTTCTAGGCGAAAGGTTTGAGTTGTATACTGATCACAAGTCACTCAAGTACCTCTTCTCGCAAAAAGATCTGAATCTAAGGCAGCAAAGGTGGATGGAATTCTTGGCATCTTATGACTTCGAGATAGCTTATACCCTTGGCAAGGGTAATGTTGTGGCGGATGCACTAAGCAGAAGGAGATTGACTTTGAGCCCCTTGTTCATTGAGATGAAGAACTTAGAATTCTTGGCAACCTTTGATTTCACGACGGCTGTTGAGTCGATGACGGGTTCATTAGCATCCCTTGAGCTTAGACCCACACTTCTTGATCAAGTTGGGGCTTCGCAGAAGGAAGATCCGCAGATAGTCAAGGTCATGGATAAGTTGATTCGTGGTGAGACGTCTAGTCACCTTGCCAGATATACTATTGATGATAAAGGTTGGCTAAGGCGTGATGGAAGGCTATGCGTTCCACAAGTAGGAGACTTGGTGCATAAAGTTCTTGAAGAAGCACATCACTCGAAGATGACTATACATCCGGGAGGAGATAAGATGTATAGAGATATGAAGCGCATTTTCTTTTGGGATGGAATGAAGAAGGATGTGGCAGAGTATGTTTCAAAGTGCATGGTGTGCCAACAAGTGAAAGCCGAGTCAAAGAAACCAGGTGGGCTATTACATCCATCGGAGGTCCCGCAATGGAAGTGGGAGAGTATTTCTATGGATTTTGTGGATGGATTGCCTAGGTCAAGGAGAGGGAACACGAGCATATGGGTCATAGTTGACAGACTTACGAAGAGTGCTCACTTCATTCCAGTAAAAAGCAAGAGGACCGCATCATGGCTAGCAACTATTTATCTCCGAGAGATAGTGCGGTTGCATGGAGTTCCTTCTAGCATAGTTAGCGATCGTGACCCGATTTTCACTAGCCAGTTCTGGAACAGTTTGCAAGAAGCGATGGGTACGCGATTGAATCTGAGTACAGCCTATCACCCCCAGACGGATGGCCAAACCGAAAGGGTGAATAGAGTGCTAGAAGATCTCTTGAGGCTTTGTGTTCTCGACTTCGGTTGTACTTGGGAAGACCACCTTCCTCTTGTAGAGTTTGCCTATAATAATAGCTATCAAGCCAGCATAGTGATGGCACCATTTGAAGCTTTGTATGGAAGGCCGTGTAGGTCACCATCTTGTTGGTGGGAGACAACAGATAGACTTATACTTGGGCCCGATATGATACGGGACACATCCGAGAAAGTTGAATTAGTGAGAAGAAGGATGAAAGCGGCCCAAGATAGGCAGAAATCCTATGCTGACAAGCGAAGGGCAGATTTGGAATTCGAAGTGGGAGACATGGTTTTCGTGAAGGTTTCTCCTTTGCGTAATGTGGTACGTTTTGGAGCAGTTGGGAAGCTAGCACCAAGGTTCGTAGGACCCTTCCCTATCATAGAGAGAATTGGAAGGATGGCCTATAAAGTGGTATTGCCCGAAAAGCTAGCCGGAGTGCATAATGTCTTTCATGTCTCGCATCTCCGAAAATGCCTACATGAGTCCGCTGAGGTGGTTGAACCAAGCATTCTTGAAGACATTGAGGTAGAGAAAGAAGCAACCTTGAGAAAAGCTCTGATTCGTATTTTGGGAACAGAGATCAAGAAGTTAAGGAATCGAGAAGTCAAATTGGTGAAGGTTCAGTGGAGTGAAGCCGATGAAGACGCAACTTGGGAAACCGAGGAGAAGATGCGTGGGCTTTATCCATTCCTTTTTTAGGGTACATTCTCGACCTCTTTCCTAATTAGCATATCTTACTTTTATTCGTGTTTATCCTGTTTATCTCATTATCTCGTTAAGCTTGTCATGAGAACCTTAGGTAGAAACCCTTTGGATGAAACATGTATTTGAAACATGTTATGCTTGATGGTTGCAAGTGGTTGCAAGTGTTTGCACGTGGATACTCGTGGATGCATGATACACATTAGGCACTAAGATCGGCTCACACACTTTCATGTTGCATATGCATGAGTGCTTATACTTATTCATGGATGAAACTTGCTATGCTATCACGTGGATGTTGCATATGGATGAATGTTAAGTGCACTCATGTAGAGACTATGAGTTATGTTAGGAATTTGCATACATATGGACTCATTTCACTAACATACTTTGCATTAAGGAGGTTTACTGTATCGGTAACCGCTTGATTTTTGCATTAGATAAGTACATATACACACACCTTTGCATATGATCATACAGCATTTAGAATCCTTTAAGGACAATGGTTGCACGTGGATGATGTTTTGAGTAGATGGATGATGGATGGTAGGATACGTTCTTCCTAACTTGGAGATTTCGGGGACGAAATCCTTTAAGGAGGGGAGAATGTAACAACCCGTATTTTTGAATAACATGTTATAACATAAATCAAGACAGAATTAAACTGTAAAATCTGAATCAAGGGAAATGGCCTATGCCATTGCGTTCGTCTCGGAAAAATACGCGAAATAGAGTCTGAGTTTTCGAAAATCGGAGTCCGTATGACCAAGATATGGCCTCGCGAAGTTTCACGAAAAAATTCAAATTCAAAACAGATTCAAATTTCAGAAAATCAGGGTAGGCGGGAAAAATCCCGCCCAGACCAGTTCGACCTGGGGGTCGACCTGGGTGTCGACCTGGGTGGGACCAGGTCGACTGGGGAGTCGACCCCAGGGTCGACCTGGGGGTCGACCTGCCTGGTCGGACCCAGGCAACCTGGTGCACCTATTTTGGCTGTTTTGATCTGTTTTGTTGGCTAGTGACGGGATTTGATGGCTCGGATTGAATTTAGGGTTAATCCTATGGCTAATACTATCCTAATCTTCTATAAAAAGACCCCTAAGCCTAGCCTAAATCACCATTATTCAATCCTACAACTAAACTATGTCAAATTTGTTCCTCTCATGGCCTCCACTCTCATGCTAAAATTTCTAAATCTATTTATATGAGAGATTTTGAGTTCATACAAGTGTTTTCAAGCTTGTATGAGTGTTCTTAGTTTGCATTCAAGTCAAGTTGCAACATTTCTATTATAAAGCAAGGGTTTTTATCGATTTGGCTCAAAGGTTTTTCATTTGGAGCTTTCATATTTGGGTCTTTTTGGTGATTGCATAAGGGCTTCGTCTCAATCTTTATAATAAATATTCATTTGTGTCTTCATAGCATTGTAAGCCCTTTTCTACTTTCTTTTTTTTGAACTCTAAAGTTAAATGAATGATGCAAGTTTGGGTTGATCATTGTGATATGCAAGTTTGGTTGATCATTATGTTATGCAAGTTGGTTTAATCATTATGTATGACACATGTTGCTATGTTATGCAAGTTTGGGTTGATCATTATACACATGTTATCATGTTATGCAAGTTAAACTTGAGTTTGTGAGCTTAAAGCTTCAAGCTTTATGTTAAAGGTTGCATTTTGGCAACATGGAAGTTATCATATCCCTTATGATAACTTGCATGTGAGGCTAAATGCGAACTTCTAGCAACTTCTACATGTCATTTATCACCATGTATCACTTATATGCTATGTTTGGTTTTATGCATACTTTTGCAGCCTAATAATGCAATATGAAAGTATATGAACATATGTACATTTCATATGCCACCATGTTAAACTTGTGGCTTCAACACCTTTTTGTCATGATTATGCCAAGTTCCCTATTTTATCCTTTATGCGTTGATGCGATTATGTAAACGATGGGATTGCGTTGGGGTTGGGTAACATTATGACATAAACATGGTTTTTATAACATGACGTGATATGTTAACTTGTAATTATGTTTTGGAAACATAATAGACATGACACTTAGAAAATATGAGTGTGGCCAACTCGAGGTTGGGTTGAGTTTGTAGCATAAATCTACCCGGACCCGCCCGGCTTAACTAGTGGCTACAAACAATAGGACCAAATGTGAGAAGTTGGTCATGTTGTGCTCGAACCCGAGGTTAGACCAAGTTGTTATGTAAAGCTACCCGGACCCGCCCGGCTTAACTAGTAACCACAACAAGGTCTAATGTGAGAGGTTAAAGCACATTAAGTTAATTAATGCCTCCTGATTAGGGTTAAGTCATGGTCCACTTAATACTTAACCAATTTGGGCTTGATGGGTTAATCGGGGTTAAGTCATGAACCTTGGGTACACTTAACCAATTTAATCCACGTTTGGATCGGGTTAACCACATTTAACCCGTTAAGAAACCCTAGTTGCGTGGTCCTTTGTAGCAGTAACCCTCTTGATAGTATCATAAGACCCTAGGGACTAGGCTAGGGTGGGGCACGATTACTGGGCTGACATGTAAGCGACCAAAACGACGGCTGAGTAGGTACGCCGGTGTAGGTCCAGGCGGACTATGGTCGTGCACTTAGTCCGGAGTTGGAAAATCAGGCACGGGTACCAGTAGATCTTGACTGTGCATACTTGATTTGTGTCCGAGGTTGACACCCTAGGACTTGATACACCCTAGAGTGGACCTAGGGCAGTTTAACTACATTGCATGTTTGGGCCGTATGACACCGACACTTGACGAGTTAGGCTTATAAGGAGCCGATCAACTAGACCGTGTAGTTGGACCTTGATTTAGGTCACCTCATGATGTTGGGCCAAGCTTGGGCCAAGGGATCAATTCTTGTTTTTACTTGACATGTTAGAATGCTGGTACACCCGTGGTGCAAAACTTAACCTTGATTATGCGATGACACCTTTATCTATCTTGTTAGTTAATCATCAAGTCAGTATGTTGTTATCCTTATGTTCATCTCAGCTTCTCATGCTAGTTAACTTTACTAGTTCATGGACATATAGTAGTTAGGGCTTACCAGTCTTTTTGACTGACCTGTTTTCTTTCGCCTCTTTTCTTCCGTTTCCCTCCCTCAGGTCCTCAGGGTGGGAACATTGGAGCTTAGCTTGGATCTTTATAGCTTGCTTACTGGATTTGCTCATGTACGGTTTTGGACATTGAGCTAGCTATGGTTTATCACTTCACTTTGGGGATAGTACTTTATGTATTTCGGTTTTTCAGTTTATGCTTTTCT
The DNA here is from genome assembly GCA_030737875.1 of Allium sativum. Lineage (NCBI taxonomy): Eukaryota > Viridiplantae > Streptophyta > Magnoliopsida > Asparagales > Amaryllidaceae > Allium > Allium sativum. Next base: position 48,793,690 of record CM060912.1, on the reverse strand, counting down.
CTAGACTTTGTTTGTTGGAAAATAATGACCAAGTACTTTGTTGTAACTTAACTATGGTTTTGAAATGCTAGTTTTATCCGCTGCTTTACTCATCTGTTTTACTTATATGTTCTGTCTTGTGATATCTACATGCATGTTTACCTTGTTTAACGCCCCTCCAAAGCTAGTGTGCTTGCAAGAGTTACCCTGGCGGAGGTGGGGTGTTACAAGGCCCATAACTCATTTCGGGATTAGGGTTATGAGAGGGCTGAAAGGAGTTGGAGAATCATCTCTTTCATTTTTCTAGCTGCCATAAACATTCCTTGAGCCCTAGTAATGGCCTCCATCTTCCGAATCTCTCTCTAATTGCTTTCTAATCACTAACTGATCTAATCTACGTCAAATCAAGTCGGATGAACACCAAATCAGAGTTGAAGCTACTACACTATATAGGAATCAATGCCAAATCAGTAAAAGTTTCAGATCTAACATTCATTTGTGGCTAAGGTGAGTGATTTGCACATTTATTCACTAATTATGGCTAATTAGGGGTGATTAGTGATAATTAGCGAAATTATACATCTAAAAATTCTAGAAAAATATGTAAAAATTCTAAAATATTATTTTATGTCGCCGGTATAAATTTGGGTTAATTTGGATTAAGTTTGCACAACCTATAGTTAGATATGGTTAAACATGGTTAAGGGAAAAATCAAAGGTTTGGGTATGTTTGATCTTCAATAGCCTATGTAATTGATGTTTTAATGTTTTTGATTGATTCTATGTGTTGCTACTACTATTTGGTATGTTTTATGATTGCACAGAAAAGTTAGAATGGTCGAAAATGCCGTTGTGTGGTGTAAACAGCTTGTTGGAAAGAAGTGCAGGAAACCGGATCGGGTCATGAACCCCGAACCGACCCGCTCTAGTTCCACGCACCCCGAACTGACTCGAGTTCGCCACCTCAAACCGAACCGCTCCCACTCAAGCACCATGAGCCGTGAAGCACCCGAACTGCTGGCATCCCCGAACCACGAGCCAACCCGTTTGTCTCGAACCTAACCCAAATGATGATCACGAACCAGACCGATTGGGAATCACGAACCGGAGCACTCGAGCCACTTGCACCATGAACGGAGACCCACGAACCGAGCAGGAGGATAAATAACCGAACCGACCTGAGGCTTGGTCACGAACCGAACCGAACGAAAGCTTACTTCCGAACCAAACTAGAGAAGACTAAAAACCCGAGATGCAAAGGAAGTCCAAATGGGAAGTTATTACTCAGGATCCAGATGGGAACCAACGGGTTAACTTCAAAAGTTGGGCTTTGTTGTGGGACGTGTGCAAAGGAGTTATCAATATCTATAACTTTGGTTCACCATTGAGAGAGGGGGTATGTAGAAGAACTAGAGCCAGAGTTATGTGGACTGGTTGACCCGTTAGGGTTATTGACAATGGACCAGTGCAGTGGGGTCAAAGTTGTATGGGGTGGGACTCCATCATGGCCCCATAGGGCAAAGTGGTCGCAACAATAGTTGTACGGAGTGGGACTTCGTCATGGCCCTAATGGATTTGGTGATCAAAGCAGTGGATATCGTATGCTTTACGCACTGAGTGAGAGATGTGAGGATAATTGATATGTTTGATGTTTGCTATCACCATGACACGCACACTCCCATTTTTACACTATATGTTAGTGTTACCTTAGAGTATTGTACATCTTGTTGTGATAACTCTTTGGTTGCAGGTCCAGGTCAGGTATGATTTCTTATACCTGTTATTACTTTATTTAGTGTTATAGATTTGCTATCGCTCACACCAGCCTTTCGTCTGACCCAGAGTTTTATGTCTCTTCTTATTACTCTAAGTGCTCCTAAACGAGCAGACTAGAGACATGTTAAGTGGTTATGCACGAGTAGCTGTCCGGAGACGAGCAGAAGGCTTCCACGTACTATATATACATATTCCCCCTGTGTTGTTACTAGTCACTGCTTGGGGCATTAGTAGTGCACCTCTTTTATTTCCTTTTAGCGACAGCATTTTGAAGTTGTAATAAAGGTTTGGATCATTAGCTGTATCCACTACTCTGATGGATATGGTTTAGTTTTCAGCTTATATACTGTCTCGCCTAATTTATATCAATTATGTTTTTATTATATTTTATTCCGTGCGCTGTGAGATATACTACAGGTTCTTGGTGGTTCATCGTTCAAACTCCTTTCTTTTGACAATCGTCCCGTGCTAGTCGAGCATCGGCGCAACGCACTTCAAGGGAAATTTCTGATGGTACGGGGGGACCGTCACACTTGGTATCAGAGCCTAGGTTGCGTAGTTTAACCTAGGGGAAGACATCAAGGAGATATAGTATACGTATATGAGAGCGCATATTTGTGATATTTTGGTTTTGAAAAAAAAAACTGTATATATATATATATACTATTAATATATTTAGGGATGAAGTCGCACTGCACAGGCACCACTAAGGAGATGGTTAATCGTTTGCTCTTTACAGATTGAACGATGAGCCAAAATACGAGGAGTACGGGTTCAGGAGCCAACAATGGTAATGACCTTGACATAAGGACGATGTTTACTACCTTCATGAGAGAGATGCTTAGGGATGCTCAGGGAGCAGTTTCTAATGCTGCTAACGGTGGTGGTGCAGTAGTACAGGCGCCTAAAGCTGATTTTGCCAAGCTTAACAAGGATTTTACTAGTCTTGGTGGGAAGCTGTTCCACGGAACAGAGTCGGCTACGAAGGTTCAAGATTGGCTTGATAGTAGTAAGCGCATCTTCGAGGATTTGGGGATCGATGATGTAATGAAGAGAAAGTTAGCATCGCGTTAACTTTAAGGACGGGCAATGAATTGGTGGAATGCTATTAAAATGGCTACTCCCGAGGATCAAATTACTTGGAATTGGTCTAAGACTCGATTCAGTGATAAGTTTATTCCAACTGCTCAGAAATCAGAATTGTTTAGAAATTTTTTGGAGCTTAAGTAGAATGGTAGGGCAGTCTCGGAATATATTGCTGAATTCGATAATTTATCGAAATATGGATTATCTCTTATCGATATTACCGAGAAGAAGAATGAGAAGTTCATAACTGGCTTAGATGGGTACTTGGGGGAAAGACTTATAAACCATATCGATGAGACGTTCAAATCTATTGTGGGAAAGGCATTGAGGTCGGAGAGCCTATACCCTAAGCCAAAGACCGAGGTCGCTGTTACATCTGCAGAGGAGATGAAACTGCGGGCAAGCGGTGAAGGCAATAAGAATTCTTAGAATAAGAGAAAACAGAACCAAACCAAGGATGGTCAGAAAAAGAAGAATAAGAAGATATCGAGTGCTTTAGTTGCGGCAAGAAGGGTCACTATGCCAGAGATTGTCGAGCAAAGTCAGCGGACAGGAAGTGCCTCAATTGCGGCCATGTGGGACATCACAAGGATAGATGCCCACAATGTCCTAAAGAGAAGCAGATCGTGAAAGCACATGCTATCAATGTTGTTCGTTCTTCGTTGAATGCCCCAACTACGGCAGAGAAGGGAAAAGGGTGTCGTTATCCAAGGTATGCTATCTATTTATGATGTTCCTGTTCGAGTATTGTTTGATACCGAGGCTTTCCATTCCTTCGTGTCTAGTAACCTGGTAGAAAGATTGGAATTTGAACCCGAGATTGTCAATAGACCTTTAGTTGTGACGAACCCGATCGGTGGTTCAACTAGCTTTTATGATTTATCGTAATTTGGTCTTATCGAGTAATGGATGCATGTTTGCATGTGATTGCTTTGTTTTGGGCTTTACAGGATTTGGCATTATTTTGGGAGTCGATTGGCTCCAAAGGTATAAGGTGGTGGTAGAATGTGAGGGGTCTTCGGTGACCATTAGAGCGGATGATGGGCGGAGGGTGGTATTGGGTTGCCTACATAGTGATGGGGTGATGGCTAGTTTTCTAAATTCCCTCGACATCCCACATGATGAGTTATCAAATGTGCCTATTGCTGGCGAGAATCGGTACATCTTCGGGGAAGTGACCGGACTTCCACCACACCGAGAGATCGAGTTTCAGATTGATTTAGTGAAAGATGCCAGACCTATAGTGATGCCACTTCATCATATGGCCCTAAGGGAGCAGCGAGAGCTTAAAGTGCAAGTAAGTGATCTTTTGAAAAAGGGATTTATTCAAAGAAGTGTCTCCGAGTGGGGAGCACCAGATGTATTTGCTACCAAGGCCGATGGTTCCCTTCGCTAATCTGTGGACTACCGTGAGTTGAACAAGGTGACTAGGAAGAATAAGTATCCTCTTCCACGGATAGATGATTTGTTTGATCAACTGAATGGAGCAAGAGTGTTCTCCCAGTTGGATCTCGCGACAGGATTTCATTTTCTCCGAGTAGCAGCTGAGAGTATACATAAAACGACATTTCGGGCGCCGTTTGGATTCTATGAGTGTTTGGTCATGCCATTCGGATTGACCAATGCACCCGCATATTTTGTGGGTCTTATGAATAAGGTTTTCAGAGATCAGTCAAATAAGTTTGTTCATGGATGATATCTTGGTTTACGCGAGAACAAAGGAAGAACACAAGGGACATTTGAGGACAGTGATGGAGGTGTTGAGGAAACACCAATTGAAAGTGAAATTTTCTAAGTGTCACTTCTGGAGGAGGGAAGTGAGGTTCTTGGGCCATGTTGTTTCAGGGAATGGTATTGCCGTGGATCCTGCGAAGGTGGTTATGGTGCAAGATTGGTCTATGCCCAAGAATGCAATGGACGTGAGAAGTTTCTTGGGGTTAGCTGGATATTATCGTATGTTTATTCAAGACTTCTCCAAGATAGTGGCACCGTTAACTCAGTTGACCAAGAAGAATCACGCTTTCGTCTGGGATGAAAGGTGTGAGAATGCATTTAAGAGTCCAAAGGAAAAGTTGACGTGTTGTTAGTTATTCCTAAAGGGAACGAAGAGATGACAGTATACACGAATGCCTATGGTATCGGACTAGGTGATGTGCTGATGCAAGGAGGTAGGGTTATAGCTTATGCTAGTCTGCAACTGAAACCGCAAGAGAAAAGATATCCTACCCATGATTTGGAACTGGCAGCGATCGTGTTCGCGTTGAAGATGTGGAGACACTATCTCTTAGGAAAAAGATTCGAGTTGTTTACCGATCATAAGTCATTAAAGTATCTTTTCTCTCAGAAGGATTTAAATCTTCGTCAGCAGAGATGGTTAGAGTTCTTGGCTTCATATGATTTCAATATCGCATACACACTCGGGAAGGGCAATGTGGTAACTGATGCATTGAGTACGAGACATGCTAGTTTGGGAGCATTGTTTCTGGAATGGAAGCAACTGGAGTGTATCGCAGGATATGATTTCAGACCTACATGTGAATTAGATCCAGAGATGTTAGAAAGTTTGATGATCAGACCCACTTTAATTGAGCGGATCGCTTCCAGTCAAAGGGACGATCCTAACCTATTGGAAATCATATCCAAAATAGAGATGGGTGTCGTTGGTGAGGAAATGAACAATAATGGGCTTGATCGAGAAAGATGGCTTCGAAAGAATGGGAGACTAGTTGTACCCAACGTAAATGGATTGAGAGATGAAGTACTTAGGAAGTGTCATCACTCGAAACTGATTATACATCCTAGTGGTAACAAAATGTATCAAGACAAGAAGCAGACCTACTACTGGGAAGGATGAAGAGAGACGTTGGGAAGTTTATATCCAAGTGCATGAACTGCCAGTTAGTTAAAGCCGAGAAATAAGCCTAGTGGTTTGTTACAACCGTTGGAAATTCCTGAATGGAAGTGGGAACAAGTCTCAATGGATTTCATCGATGGTTTACCGAGGACTAGACTGGGTCATGATAACATTTGAGTGATTGTGGATCGATTGACCAAAAGTGCAAGGTTTATCCTGGTCAAGTCGAATAGAACGGCCACTAAGTTAGCGGAACTGTATATGAAGTGGGTAGTGTGATTTCATGGAGTACCCAAAGGTATTGTGAGTGACCCAGATCCATTATTTACTAGTGGTTTTGGAAGAGGTTACAAGAGGCCTTACGATTAGAATTACACCTCAGTACCGCGTACCATCCTCAAACCGACGGTCAAACAGAGAGGGTAAATCGTGTATTAGAGGATCTCTTGAGAGCTTGTATATTGGATTTTGGAGGTTCATGGGATGAACATTTGCATCTGGTTGAGTTAGCGTATAATAATAGTTATCTACCCAGTATTGGTATGGCTCCATTTGAAGCTTTGTACGGAAGACCGTGCAACTCACCATCATGTTGGTTAGAAACCGGTGAGAAATTTGTGCTTGGGCTAGATGTAATAAAAGAAACTTCAGATAAGATCAAAGTTGTTCAACAGCAAATGAAGGCTTCTCAAAATAGGCAGAAGAGTTATGCTGATAAAAGACTTAGAGATTTGAAATTCTTCATTGGTGACTTGGTATTCGTCAAGATTTCCCCGTGAAGAGTGTGATTCGGTTTGGTAGGAGAGGTAAATTAGCACCAAGGTTTGTTGGTCCACTTCCAATTCTCGAGCAAGTGGGGAATTTAGCGTACAATGTTGGATTACCTGATAAGATGGCCGGAGTCCACAACGTATTTCATGTTTCCCAACTAAGGAAGTTCGTACATGATTCTGATATGACTATTTCATCAGATCAGTTGGATGATATCAAGGTAGAACCCGAAATAGTTGGAAACTGTAGAACGATTCGCATTGTAGGACACGAAACGAATCAGCTTCGAAGGAAGACGGTGAAACTGGTTAAGGTCCAGTGGGGTGATAATGAGAAAGATTGCACTTGGGAAATGGAGGAGAACATAAGGAAGTCTTATCCGGAGCTCTTTACCTACTAAGATTTTAATCGCGATCTAGTTATTCCGCATGCTAGGATAGGTTTGTTGTGTTTATTATGTGTGTTTGATTGTTGCAAATGGTTGATAGGCATGTGGGACACCATCGCTTGTTTTCTTAGTTAAGGAATTTCGGGGGCGAAATTTCTTAAGGTGGGAGAGTGTAACGACCGACATTCTACATATCGGAGGATCGTAGAATATTTATTTTATTTTCATACAAAGTCATATGGTCGTGTAACTTTGGGAAACGACTGTTGGGGTCATTTCCCACATTCACGATTTTTGCCGAATTTTAAATGACCGTTTAGCCCCTGGCGAATCTTGTTCCGCCTATAACTTTTGATTGGAAAGAAGTTTTGACCTGAAACCACTTTCATTAGATTTGATGATGGTTTACCTTCCCGTAGACTGGTCACATTAATCAAACGGACCTACCGTTTGGGAGATATGATTGAAATAAGGTTTGGAAGATGAAAACAACATAATTGGGCTTAACAGAGTGATTAGCAGCTAGGCCCATAACCCATTTCAGGATTAGGGTTATGGGAGGGCTGAAAGGAGTTGGAGAATCATCTTCTTTCATTTTTATAACCGCCGCAAAAATTCCTTGAACCATAGTAATGGCCTTCATCTTCCAAATCTCTCTAATTGCTTTTTAATCACTAATTGATCAAATCTACATCAAATTAAGTCGGATTAACACCAAATCAGAGTTGGAGCTGCTGCACTATATAGGAATCCATGCCAAATCAGTATAAGTTTCAGATCTAACATTCATTTATGGTCAAGGTGAGTGATTTGCACGTTTATTCACTAACTAGAGGTGATTAGTGATAATTAGGGAAATTATACATCTAAAAATTCCGGAAAAATATGTAAAAAATTCTAAAATATTATTTTATGTCGCTTGTATAAATTTGGGTTAATTTGGATTAAGTTTGCAAATCCTATAGTTAGATATGGTTAGACATGGTTAAGGGGAAAATCATAGGGTTGGGTATGTTTGATCTACAATAGCCTATGTAATTGATGTTTTAATGTTTTTGATTGATTAAATATGTTGCTACTACGTACTGTTTGGTATGTTTTATGATTGCATAGAAAAGTTAGAATGGTCGAAAACGTCGTCGTGTGGCGTAAAAAGCTTGCTGGAAAGAAGTGCAGGAACCCGGATCGAGTAATGAACCCCAAGCCGACCCGCTCGTGCTCCACGCACCCCGAACCGACTCGAGTTCGCAACCTCGAACCGAACCGCTCGCGCTCAAGCACCCCGAGCCATGAAGCACCCGAACCGCTGGCATCCCCGAACCACGAGCTGACCCATTTGTCTCGAACTGAACCCAAATGATGATCACGAACCGGACCGAATGGGAATCACGACCGGAGTACTCGAGCCGCTTGCCCCACGAACGGAGACCCACGAATCAAGCATAAGGAAAAATAACTAAACCGACCAGAGGCTTGGTCATGAACCGAACCGAGCGGAAGCTTGCTTCCGAACCAAACCGGAGAAGACCAAAAACCTAAGATGCAAAGGAAGTCCAAATGGGAAGTTATTACTCAGGATCCTAATAGTAACCAATGGGTTAACTTCAAGAGTTGGGCTTTGCAGCGGGACGTGTGCAAAGGAGTTATCAATATCTATAACTTTGGTTCAACTTTGAGAGAGGAGGTATGTAGAAGAACCAGAGCCAGGGCTGTGTGGACTGGTTAACCCGTTAGGGTTATTGACTATGGACCAGTGCAGTGGGGTCAGAGTTTTACGAGGTGGGACTCCGTCATAGCCCCAAAGGGCAAAGTGGTCGTAGAAATAGTTGTACGGAGTGGGACGCCGTCATGGCCCCAATGGATTTGGTGATCAAAGCAGTGGATATCGTATTCTTTATGCACTGAGTGAGAGATGTGAGGGTGATTGCTATGTTTGATGTTTTCTATCACCATGACACACACACTCCCAATTTTACACTATATGTTTGTGTTATCTTAGAGTATTGTACATCTTGTTGTGCTAACTCTTTGGTTGCAGGTCCAGGTCAGGTATGATTTCTTATATTTGTTATTACTTTATTTAGTGTTATAGATTTGCTATCGCTCACACCAGACTTTCGTCTGACCCAGAGTTTTATGTCTCTTCTTATTACTCTAGGTTCTCCTAAACGAGCAGACTAGAGACAGGTTAAGTGGTTATGCACGAATAGCTGTCCGGAGACGAGCATGAGGCTTCCACATACTATATATACATATGCTTCCTATGTTGTTGCTGGTCACTGCTTTGGGCATTAGTAGTGTACCTCTTTTATTTCAATTTAGAGACAGTATTTTGAAGTTGTAATAATGGTTTGGATCATAAGATGTATTTTGGATTCCGCTACTCTGATGGATATGGTTTAGTTTTCAGCTTATATACTATCTCGCCTGTTTTATATCAAATTATGTTATTATTATATTTTATTCCATGCACGGTGAGATATACTACAGGTTCTTGGTGATTCATCATTCAAACCATTATCTTTTGACGATTGTCACGTGTCAGTTGGGCATCGACGCAACGCATTTCAAGGGAAAAGTCTAATGGTATGGGGCGACCGTCACAAACTCCTTGATAAAACGACGATAATATCCCACCAACCCGAGGAAACTCCCTAAAAATCTGTCGCATTCTTATGTCTATCCCAGTCTTTGATTGTTGCCACCTTAGCGGGGTTGACTGCTATTGCATTTCTAGAAACAACATGGCTTAGGAACCTCACTTCGCTCTTCCTGAAGTGACACTTCGATAATTTAGCTCTTAGCTGATGCTTTCTCAAGATTTCCTAAACAACTCGCAAGTGCGTCTTATGCTCTTCTTCATTCTGGGAGTAAACACGAATATCGTCCTTGAACACAAGCACGAACTTGTTCAACTGATCTCCGAAAACCTATTCATAAGATCCACAAAATACGCTGGTGCGTTAGTCAACCCGAATGGCATCACCAACCATTCGAAGAAACCAGATGGTGCCCTAAAAGCTATATTCGGCACACTATCCTTTTCCACCCTCAACTAGTGGAACCTCACTGCAAAATCCATCTGAGAAAATACCTTGGCTTCGTGAAGCTGATCAAATAAGCCATCTATCCTTGGAAACGGATACTTGTTCTTCTTTGTTACCTTGTTCAGCTCACGATAATAAACACACAATCTCAAAGATCCATCAGCCTTGGTTGCAAACACAACCGGTTCACCCCATTCGAACACAGTTCTCCAAATGAATTCTTTTCGCAAAAGATCACATACTTGCACCTCTTACTCTCGCGGTTCCTTAGGTGCTATCCTCCTAAGAGGCATGACAATAGGTCTAGCACCTTCGACAAAATCGATCCTCAACTCAATCTCATGATGCGGCAATAACCCTTTGACCGCGTCAAAGACATCATCGAACTCACTAGCGATCGGTACAGATGACAAGTCTTCCCATGGAATCACAAGCGAATATAAATAGCTTACGAAGACACCATCTTCGGGCTTACATCAAATCACAACCATTCGCCCTTCCACATTCCCGACTGTCACCTCGAGCTTCTTGCAATCCACTTATGCCATATACCTCTTGAGCCAGTCCATACCCAAAATAACCCCAAACCCAGCGAAGTTCAAAACAAAGCAATCACACACAAAGGAGAAACCATGACTCGACAACATTAGACCATGAAAAATCATACACAAACTGGATGAACCCCCGACTGGATTAGTCAGAATAAATGGTCTCTCACAAATCTCGGGTTCCAAACCCAAGCAGCCCACAAGCTCATGACGAACTTCTCGTTCTTCTAGTAAGGAACCTCAATATACGAACGAGTATACTTGGACAAAGCTTCAAAATCAGAAAGATAATCCAACACTGGTCGACCATTCAGCTTCAACTCCATAAACTTTTTGAACAAAACTAACTTCTGAGTGGTAGAAATATACTTCGTCGCAAACTTGACTTCGAACTGTTCCCATGTAATCTCATCTTCTATAGTCTAAAGTGTGACAGAGTTCCACCAGTCCATAACTCTGCCTTGTAGCTGTCTTGATGCAAGCTTTCTCTTGGTTGCACCATCAATGCCCAAGTCTCCAAAATTTTGAATGCAAGAATCTAGTTATCCCTGAATCTCTATAGTCAGTTCTGTCCCTTTGAACAACTTTCCTCCCAAAGAGGTGAAGTCCTTACACAACTTCGCGAAGTCGACAACCCTCAGTACCTGCACCTGTACACCAACATCTACCGCGGTTGCTCCTGGAGCGAGTACCTTCCTCATGTTCGTGGCCATCATTGCCTCAAACGGAGCTGGGTAATCGGTATACTTCCATCATCCCCTCTATGAACAATCTCCTCCCTAGCAGTACTTCTCGTAGTTCGACTACTCGTTCTAAATCTAAAAATAGAATGATTAGTCCACATATGAGATAAACTATAAATGGAGTTCAAGCGCTATTATACTATACACTAATATATAGTATACATCCATCAGAAATCTACAAATACATCTCTTATATGTTATTATGTCTTTGAACTTTGGCTAAATTGATTAACCAGAGCTCTGATACCAAATATGATGGCCGCCCATAAATCATGCACTAAATAAGAGGAATAATGCGCTAAAAGATGTGCCAGGCAGTTATGGACGATCATTAAAGTAAGATAAACACGTAGAACTTGTCGTATAACTCACTGCGTAAGAATAAAATATAATAGAACATATACTACAGGCATATAATAGTGAAGCATATTTGAGCAGAAACTTAAACTTTCATATCAACTAGAAAGATCCATACATCACTGGAGTACATCATAAGTGTATGTGCAAAATGCCTCACTGCAATCACTTAGGGGACACTCATCAAGCATAACAGTGGAAACAACGACTAGTATTTCTAGTAGAAAGTAATACGTAACCCTACTACTCGTCGTCGCTCAACAGCATCGTCTTTATCAAGATCTGCTACCTGTCACCTGCTACTCAGTCTGCCTATTCATCACATGAATGAACAACCTAAGTTAATAAGAGGGAGACATAAAACTTTGAATCATAAAATATTCTTAATGAGTGATATAATAGCTATCTAACATCATCAATAAAGTATATGAGAAATAGGTAGATCAACCATCTAATATACTAACACCCATAGAGAAGAAACTCAAACCCGTCTTCCCCACATCTGACAGTGATAGCCTTTACAAACAACAAAATAGAAAACATAGCTGACATAGCAACCAGTTATCTAGCATAGACCATCCTAATCGAGATCAACATAGCCCAAGTACAAGCCCCGAAGGCCTAAACCAACATCATACAAGCACCCAAGAGATGTCTCCTTCGATGTCGAATAATCTACACAAGACAATACAAGCAAAGCAACAAACATCCATGACTCTGACTATCACCGCCAATCCTGTTGTGAAACCATCGTTAATCGTATGACTGGCTCAACATCATGTCATTCATCAAGGGCTAATGGTAACCCCAATTCTAGTCAGACTACAACACGTCCCACGTACATTTGGCTCCCCGAGACAACTAGGCCCATCCCATATGCCCAGGGTACTCGACTAGTCTCGCTAGTCTTTTAAGCGTCCCTATTATACTTCTTTGAGCCCGCTAGAACTTACGACAATGATAATCTCTTAGCCTTCATAACTCTAGTCGTCGTCACCGCGACTATCCATAAGCTCAGACCCCGTCTCGAGCAACCATTATCCATGAGCTCAAATCACACTTGAGCCGTCTTCACATTCGGAGCATCTCCCGATCAATGAACACTTCACGATGCTACGAACATTTCCTTCAAATTCACATCAAAGCTACATCCAACATCGAGCCAAAAATAAACATCATTTGGTCAATTATGTGATGGATCACTCATGATCCATCAATGGATCGCTTATGATCCATCCATGGATCGCTCATAATCCATCCCTGGATCTCTTGTGATCCATCCTAGATCACTTGTGACCCATCCCCATCCTAGATCACTTGTGATCCATCCCCATCCTGGATCACTTGTGATCTATCATGGATGGCTCGAGATCCATCCGGGATCGAACAAGATTCATCCTGGATCACTTGTGATCCATCTTCATCCTAGATCAGATGTAATCCATCTTCATCCTCGATCACTTGTGATCCATCCTGGATCGCTCGAGATCCATCATGGATCGCTTGAGATCCATCTTCATCCTGGATCACTTGTGATCCATCCTGGATTGCTCGAGATCCATCATGGATCGCTTGAGATCCAACCTGGATCACTTGTGATCCATATCCATCCTGGATTACTTATGATCCATCCAAGGATCGCTCGAGATCCTTCATGAATCAATCGAGATCCATCCTGGCTCACTTGTCATCCATCTCCATCCTAGATCACTGGAGATCCATCCACGCTGGAGATCCATCCTTTCTTGCGCAATAATCCATACATCCAATTTGTTCAAATCAACCAATTTCAACATTTCAATCATCTTCACTTCATCCATTTCAATCATCTTCACTTCATGCAATCATCACGCAACACTTGCACTACAACCAATCTTCATATTATCATATAAAGTTCACCAAATCATGATTAAACAATGATCAAATTAACAAAATGGATCTAAACTTGCATTAACATAGAATTAGCACATGAATTTACCGCTATAATCTTGCTTGATAAGATCCTATGGTGATTTGAATTGAAAATATGCTTACATTGATTAGATCTAGGTGAAAAAAACTTGAAATGATGAAAATAAGATCAAACAACCCATATACTTGATTGAATTCGTGCGAGAGATGCTTATCACTCACCAAATCTTCAAAATAGCTTGAAATCAACTAATCTCTAATCCGGACAGCGAAGAACAATCTTCCAGTCTTTTAATTTGATGTAATCCTCTCTCTCTTGACGTAGATCTTCAATCTTCTTATGTAGATCTAAGATTTTAATTGAGGATAGACATATTTGATTGAGCAAGGAGGATCACGAGATCAACCAAATGAGAAATGAAGAAACTAAACCACTCTCCTTGCCTCTACCCCTCTATTTATAGCCAAACCATCAACCCACTAATGGGCCTCACTAATCAGGCCACTAATAACTAATTAGTATGTCCAGAAATTGTGTAGCACTAAAACAGCGATTCATCCCAAATAGTTGAACCAAAACTTTAATGTGACCATTCTACGGAATTGGAAACACCATTTCCTTTCTAATGAAATTAATCTCAGCACCTTAATCGATCTCAATCAAAAGTTATGCCTTGTACAAGACCGACAGAGGCAAAATTATCACAAATAAAATTGATAATTTTTTTGGACATGTCTCACTTCCCCATAACCAACATATCAAAATATGAGAATGATTCGACCTCGAGGAATTAAATAAAAATATTTTTAAGATCCTCTGATACGTAAAATACGGATCGTTACACTATACCCCCATCTCCCATTCTATTTATTTTGCCCCTCTTCGTTCATTTCCAACAGAACGAAAAATCAAGGTCGCTCCTTTTAAAAACCGTGTCTTTCAATATATTAAAATCAAATAAAAACTCCACTATAAACCTCAAAGAAAATTTCTTTAGGTTCGTATGAGCCTATGCTTCATTTTGGAGGGAGTGTTAAGGCATGCGTCGATCTCTGGTGAAGTGCGGAGGCTTGATCAACGTATATATGAGTTAATAGAAGGCTTGGGTTAAAGCAACTTCGAATTTGAGGCTTCAATTTTAGAGTTGAAGCACTGATTTGAGTTGCTGAGTAGATTAAGCATCTCACATTTGTATTGTGCATGGAGAAAGGGCCGAGGTTGCTATTATATCAGGCAATCGAGTTCGATCTTCATGATTATTGGGGGGTAAACTAGTAGGTGAGGCTGACGTGGGAAGAAGGCGGCGACTCCGATGGTGGTTGTGGAGCTCACGGGGGTCTGAGTAGATTTCCCGTCCACTTGAATGGACGAGGGAGCGCGGGAAAACTCATTGAAAAAGGGGAATATTGAGTTAGAATGAAACAGATCTGGGTGATGGAATTTTGTTTACAGTGCACTAGCGTAGTAGGCGATGGTGTTTGATGGCCAATGCAGTGGTGGAGGTTTTTTTTTAAGTTGGAAATAGAATTTTCGTGGGAGAAGAATGATGAGGGAAAAATGCTATAAGGAATTAAATTTTATCGAATGAAGTTAGTTGTGTAGATCGTAGTTGCGGGACACATAATTTGAAATTAAAATTGGAATCATAATGGATCGGATAAAAACCAAGGTGAGGAAATCTCATTGAGATTTTACATTTAGAATTATTTTTATTAGTTAAAAATAATTGTTGGTTTTTTGGATGCATTGATAAAATTATTATCATTAGGTTGCTATTATATATATATTGTTTATATTTAGGCTTGGTAGTTGGATATTCTTGCAATTTTTAGCGGATGAGACCCTATGCGCCCCGCATAATAGCGGATGATCCTCTGTACCGCAATACCTGCCTTGAAGTGGGATTAATATTATTTATGTTGTCTAACATCCGTGGATGTAGGGAAAACAGGTTGGAGGGATCCAACTGGATTTCTCAAAACTTTTACTGTATGTTTGCATATATACGATGATATATGATTTGTTAGATATTTTATGATAGAGTTTGTGGCTTTGGATGCTTGAATAACACGGAGCCTAAATATTGGTGTATAAAAATAACAAGAAAAGGAATTTTGATATTTGAAAAGGAAATCTTACTTTTCAAAAATAGAAATTGAATTTTGGATGGGCTAGAAATATTAACTTGTTTTTAATAATAAAAACAAGTAGTTAAATTTATAAATGATGTTTACAAATGAAGGAAAATAATTGTCATTGGATAATTTGGGAATGAAAATTTAAGTGTGAATTTAAAAGGGGAATTTATTTTCCTAGACCAGAATTGAATTTCTAATGGATTTTGAAAACGAAACTTGTTTAGAATATAAAACAAAATGTATAATTTATAAACGACGTTTATAAATGTAAGTGAAAAATTATCATTGGATAAATTTAAAGGTTTAAATTCAAGTATGAATTTAAAAAGGGAATTGAGAATCGTTTCAAAAGGAAATGATAAAATATATTCCGATGTTCGTAATGTAAATTGAATTGGAATAAATCCACATGGATTTATGATTGGAATTCGACTATGTCAAATTTATAAAAATAAATTCTTTCCAGAAAGGAAATTTGAATTTTATTTAATAGAAGCTATAATTTAAAATTTAATATTTTTAAGAAGTTAGCATTTCCAGTATTTTAAATATGAAAATAGATTTCTATGTTTATATATATATATATATTTGTTTTTTAATAACAAAATATTTTATTAAAATGGAATTATTAATGAGGAAGTTTTGTAAAAGTAAAATAAATTTAAAGTTTATAGCTTTGGAAAGCATTTAAAGAAGAGATATTGAATAGTTAAACAAAGTAGAAAGGAAACGATTTGGGCTAATTAGTTGAGATTATAAGGGATTATAATCGTTTAGAAATGGAAAAGAGAAATTAAATCAAACTCCGATTATATTCTAGGAAATCGTGAAGTATTTCTGAAGTAAAATTCAAATGATGATTCGAATAACATTTTAATTATTTTTCTAAGTATCAGAAAGGAATTTTAAAAATGTATTTGAAGTATAACCAAATGGATTCCGGAAGGTAACTGGTTTAATCAGGATATGGTTATAATAAATGAAGTTTAAACGTATAAATTTAAATTTAATTAAAATGAGCTCGCCGTGGTGTGGTAGTTCGTAATTTTACGTTTTGAACCAATTGAATATACAAAACTCAACATAAGTCGGAATTCTATGAAAAAAGAATCATCTGATTATATTGGATGATAGTTTTCTATTAGAGGAGAAAAATTTGGATTTCGTCTTTATAGATTTTGAGTTATGTCAAGTCAAATTTCCAGAAATATCACGGTACAATCCTTTTATAAGCTACAACGATTATTTAATAAAATCGAAGAATTTTAAGTAAGTGAAACTTTGATTTTTCATTATAAAAATCCAAATTTGAGTTATTGAATAAATATGAATTCAAGTGAAGTGAATGAATTGATTTTTGAAATAAAAATCAGGTTTTGGATTATGGAATGATGGTACCTAATTAGAAAAGTGATTAATTAATAGATTTTTGGTTCGAATTTGACTTTGGTTTAGTAAATTTGATTTATGAATAAAAATTGGGAATTGAATATGAAATTTGGAATCGAACATGGAATTTGAATTCGGTTTATGTAGCGTATTAACATATATTTGAATGGAATATGTTCAAACTAACAGTGAACTAAGCAAAAGAGCTAATTATAAAATTAATTAGAAAATGAAAAGTGATTAAATTAAAAGTGTTGAATTGATTCGGAATAAAATTGGAAATAGATGAATATGTGTTAAACGGGTATGGAATGAAGCTAATGGAAGAAATTATCTGAATGCTCGTCGAATAGGCATATATTTAATTAAATATGAGATTTTATGAGCCATCTGGCTTTTAAATTTTCTTTTTGAATGGAAAGGGTCTAAAGAGGCGATTTGCAGTTGTACCGACTGAGCCATGCAAAAGAGACACAGAGGAAATTTTTTGAAACTTTAAAGAGTTAGAAATTTTTAAGAAAATTTGATAACTAAAAATTAATTTATCGATTGCATATGGAATTAGAAACCAAATAGGTTAATAAAATTTAAAGAGAAGTAATGAAATGGGTTTCTATTGGTTTGAAACAAATATTTTATAAATGAGTTGGAATATAATATTTTCTAACTTTAAAAATTAAATGGTCCTCTGAAAGAGATAAGTGAATGGAATGTTTTCCAATGATAAAAAATATTTTCTAAGTGTAGAAATTAAAATATCTTGTGAAATATGGAATGTTTTTCCAAGTGTTGTGAGAATCCAAAGTGGGTGTGAAAAGAATCTTGATAAGGATATCGGAAAATGAATACTGTGAAAATTTAATGAGATATTAATTAAAAGGTGTCAATGACTGTTAGGTGCAAATCAATAGCATTTCCTTCTGGAAATAAGATATTTGGATGAATGTTTGTTTCTTCGATAGTTAAAAAACCGACTATCAAAATTCTGGCCAATTAAATATTATCAACGTCAATATGGAGAGACCGGTTGGATGTGTGGTGTATTTCTGTGCAATTTGGGTTGGACGTGTGGTGTATTTATTCAATTCAAAGAGTACGGATTTGCGGATCTTTATACCCTTCCTCTAATACTAATCGCTCATCCCTACTAGGGCTGCACATAACCCATATACAATCCAACCCAACCCAAATAAACCCAACCCAACCTATCCTAGTTCGGGTCGGATATGGGGTTACAATTTGTAATGCATACTATATATGAGTTGGGTGTGAAATTTATTCTACCCAAACTTATTCTAACCCAACCCAAACCTAAATTAAAAAACTAATTTAATATCAATCCACTTAAAATTAGAATAGTCTACTCCTAGAATAATGTTTAGGTATTCTATAGAAGATATACATAAAAGCATATTTCATTTCTGTACAAACTAGATAGAATTTGGCAAATATATTTTACAAAGCATTTTTAATGTATTTTATGTTGAACCAATTATTCTGTTATATAGTGAATTAATTTCATATGATGTGTTTTACAATTATTAATGTGTTATAATGAATCAATTATTTTAAATGCAATATGCTAGTTAAAATCTAGTATATTATGTTGAATATTATAATATTATCTTTAAAAAAATCACTTGTATTCTCATTTTTTATATTAGATTTATGCAATCCAACCTAACTCGACTAAACCTGACCCAACCAACATCCAACCTCATATAGGGTAGGATATAAGTTGAAATACCTTGAACCCATACATATGCGGCTCGGATGAAGTATTTGGTCTAATCCGAACCAATCCATACTCTGTGCATCCCTAATCACTACTGGCATACACTTCAGCACCATCCTATTCAGACAACAGAGCTTCAAACTTATTATTTAAGACAAATTCATCTTGTTGTGTTTCTTTCCTTTCCTTATTCAGTGTAACCCCAACTACTTTGCCTGATTTGTTAACATTGCAAGGCACTGGATCCTTAACTAAATCATTACCAAAGGTAGAAATTCTTTCTTCAGTTACCCGTTTTTGTTTAACTCAACCAACAAATGGCACAAGAGTTGCCTGAAGTTGTATCCCCACTGCTTTTGTTCAAAATTCCATTACATATAATACCATTTATTTTCGCCTGAACATTACTATGCTTGATAAGAAATTGCTTACTCCTTTGTGTCATTCTCTTATACTTGTTTTACATTTTCCACTGGCTCCACCCTTCTGCTCTTCTTCAATTAACATCGTGCTCGGCATCTCAAGCTTCTTCATCATAGAAATATTTTTACTTTACTCCAGCTTGAGCTGAATATAACAGTGGTCAGTTGCATGGCCAAAAACTTTGCAAAAGGTGCAAATCTCTGGTCTCTGGAGGTATTCAACATGAACGAAAGCTCAGCACCATTAAGCAAAAGAATATGAAACTCATCAGGGAGTTCCAACAAAACATTAACCCTTAAATTAAATCTTATACTAAAATTTAAATAAACAAATTAAATTTTAAATCTTTCCTTTAAATCAAGTTTATTAAGTTATTATATCAAAATAAAATTTTACATTCAATTTAATTAAATCTTTGTATCTATCAATTATACAATGCAGAACCTATGATAAATGGGTCAAAGTGAAGTCTTTTTTGCGATTTCCATAAAAACTTATGATAAATGGGACAAAGTAAAGTCACTAGGATGTCAGATCCATCTACTGCTCAAAAGAAATCATCTCCAGGTTGCTTCAGAAATCTATCGGAATGTCGAAAGCAAAAACTGAGGCACCCAGAAGTAAGGATCACACATACAAGCAAGATATGAAGAGGTTTATCTCAAAAAAATATTCTATAATTAAGCAGTGAAATCGATTTGGGAAAATTTGAGAAGAAAACCCTAGCCTAATGTCGTCTTGAGGGGGTATTAGAATGAGGATTTCAGTTGCACTGAGATAATATATACTTCGTACATTATAAAGGACTGAAACCCATTTACCAACTTTTGTTTTATTTACCGTTATGTAATAATGGGCTTGGCCCAATTGTAATCTGTACAACTATGTATAGGCTTTTCCTATCCGTTCGTTATCATCTACTATCCAGTAATAAAATCATTTTTACAACTTCTTCACATTCTGTCGTTTCTCTACAATACAGTTCTGCCATTAATTCAAAGATCATCTGACCGAATCAATTCTAAATTCAAACTAATTTACATGATCAAATTAACTATATTTTAAAGGTTACGAAAAATCCTATTTCACTACGATAGTTGAAAGAAATGGATTTGAGCTTTTCAACTCTTGAAGTAATGTCAATGAGATATAGAAGGCAAAAAGGTGGTTTCATGTAAAACACGGAACTATAATTTACATAAGTTGGTAGAAGAAACAGTGGAGGATGCAGGTAGTTTCCAAATTGGGTTTGAAGTTGCCACCTAAATAAAGTTGGAGCCAACAAAGGACAATAAAATCTGCATGCAGGCATTTACGTGATTAAATTTTTTTAATTGGCTGATGGTATGCGTATTCAACTGGTAGGCATTCACAACTTTGTGAATTGAAAGTTGGTTAAGATATTGTTTTCAGACAATACCAAAAATGAGAAAAATTCCAAAGCACTTCATATATTCACCTTGACAAATTCCGTTGTAAACAGTTGTATCTGCTTACCTAAACCAAATAAAGTGAAGATGCTATTTTTCCACTGCTGTGTTAGTTCTACATACATTGTCAAGGGTTGGAGATGCTCTAAAAATTTAGTTCTACATGCTCTAATCTTTGATGCCACATAGAAATTACATGGTGAAGGGTTGGAGATGCTCTAAGATGCTACTGTTTTTCTTCAACTTTGCTTTCTTCATCTGTGCGTTGAGCTGATTTTACCTTCCGATGAAAACAAGAGGGGATGAGATGGTGACCAACGTCAGACACTTTGTGACATGAAAATTTCGAGAAAGCTTTAATGAAAGTTCTACGAAATGACAGTAAGGCCAACTCCAATTTGTTTAGGAACAATGAAATAATTGTGGTCGTTGTAGATTCTCTTTTTTTTTTTTTTTTTTACTTTTATCTTTATTTCTATTTTCACCTTTAAATCTCTTCTACATTTAAATTGACTTTGTCATTTGGTTTTGAACTTCATCTTTAACCGACTCCAACGTGTTTAGGAACAATGACTTTGTTATGGTTGTATTTTCTTTAGAACAATAAAACCGTGTAACTAATGTTTAAACTTAAGTAAAATTTAAAACTAAAAATACTTCTTTTAAGTTTAAAATATTACAACATGATCGTATGTAAAACATACCTGAAAATTACCCCAAAGTATTATATTATCTTTAGCGAGTCATAGCCTAAAGGACCCAAGATATGACCTCCTCACTTCATTAGAAGAAGCTATCAAAAAATAAAAGATACAAGCAATTGAAAACATTGATGCAGGCAATTATGACAATGCAAAAAATAGCCAAAAGCAAGGTGGAAATAGATACTTATGAGGCCTCATACAAGGACGACGTTGGAATGCATTTATTGACATTTCTAAATATATACAGCCAAAAGAAAGGTGGAAGTAGGTTTAAGTAGCAGTTGTACACTAAATTTTGTGTTACAAAGCGTCAACATGACTGTTGTGTTATGCATGTTGTAACTGTTTGAATATTGATTTATGTTGAACAGGATGGTTGCTTGAGTAACTGATTAGAAAGAGGTACCTCTGCCTTATGTTTTTAACTACTTGTACAATTATTTGTACTAATTTTTCTTTGTAGCTTGGTTTTGTTGCATCATAACTATTTTTGGAAGTAGATTTAAGTAACTGATCATTGTAATGTGTGTCATGAGAACTTAACTGGTTACTGAAATTCTATTATTATCTCAGCGATACTATTTTTTTTTTTTCTCAGCAAAATTCATATACAATTGATGAAATGATTAGTTCGTCTATATTATTTAAATTATTGAATGTTTTTTTTGGAAGTCCAACTGTTCCATGTGGTCGCATTTTGTCTCACGGTGCTTACCAACTTGTAGTGCCTACGGTGAAACTGCTGTTTTGGGTATTATCTCGGTTTGATACTTCTAGCTTCTTCTTTTTCACCAACCGGCTTATTACTTTAAACTCAGTTTTAGTTCATTATACCCTTAGATTATCACACTTTTGTTGTTACTTTTCATGCACTTGGGTTGAATCAAATGAAGTATATAAGTGTTTTTTAGCATGATATTTATTGCATTTGCTTCTAACCACACCGCAAAAAGAAAAATCATATCATACACAATGAAGTAATGTGATATATGATACATAATGAAGCAATGTGTGAAAACCATGATTATGATGTTTTTATTGGTAAAAATAGTGATGTATTGGGGAAAACTAACTAAGCCACTTTAAAACATTACAAAAATAGTGATGGGTCAAATAAGTTAAATATAAGAAAACTAAAAAAAATAAGTTGTGCAAGGAACCTTTTGATAAAACTATTGTTATGGACCCAAAGTTTAATATTGGTACGCTATTTCAATCACAATATTTGAAGTTTTACAAAAAATGTGTGATTTATTTCAAAAACTTAAGTAGAAAATGTACCTTCTACCTATTCAGCCAGAGTCAAGTGTTCCAAATTTTCAGATATTGCATTCCCTCGAGCCAAGACCAAGAGAAATGTTACCAGCAAATGTAAATAATGATTAGAAATTACCCTTCTTTCCATTATCAATTTATTAATGTTACCACCAAGTAAAGTTTTTTGAACTCAGAAGAGAAGAGAGAAGACTAAGAATTATGAACTCGTGAAACAAAATTATAACAATGGGATAGTAACAATGGGATATTATATATAGTCCTGTTGTCATGCGCGTCCTTGTTAATTTCCAATTTTAGAATTACAGTTCATTTATTTATGCATACCATAAATAAGATTCCTTTGTTTAAAAAATAATTCAAAAAAGGCAAGTTTGAAACAAAATCAAATCCTAAGCTGCTCAAACTTTAATACCACGTTTATATATGTTTGACCACCTGGCCATATTTAACATGTTTTGTTATTAATTGCTCCTACGTTTAATTTGTACCACCATGTACCAAATTTCAAAATAAAATTTAAAAAATCTTTTATACTAGGCCACTTACAATAGGGACGTTAATTTCTAACACGACTCCTAACCCACACCGAAAAAAACCCAACCTGACCCATTTATAAACGGGTCAATTTTAGGACAATCCGTTATGACCCGTTTAATAAACGGGTGGGTTTCAGGTTGACCAGTGAACACGTTTTTGACCCGCCATAACCCGTTTAATGTAAAATATATTTTTATTCATCATATGACATATGCAATTATGCATACACGAAGTAATGTGATATACGATACATAATGAAGCAATGTTTAAAAACCATGATTATGATGTTTTTATTGGTAAAAATAGTGATGTATTGGGGAAAACTAACTAAGCCAATTTAAAACATTAAAAATATATTTAATAACAAATGAAAACGTCCAACGCACAGTTTAGTCATTGCTTGTTCTAGTGTATCCAAAAATTTGTTACAACTAGTAGAACATTTAAAGTGCAATCGCAACAAAAATTAAGACATTTTCACAGTAGAAAATAAATAATAACTCGATTTTCATATTTGTGGAAGCACTGGAATGATGGAACAATCGTCTTCATATATTTACTATATTTCCACAGCCATGGTAATTTATGTTAAGTTTCGGCATTCCCTGCGTACTTTCCGCTCATACGCGCTTCACCGTGTCTAGTTGGCGTCAACGGTCGAAGTTTCCATGCCGGCGTCCCGATTGAACATCCCGCATCGCCATCCATCGAGCATATAATTTGGTATTGGCAAGCACTTATTGTAACAATAGGAATCCCCTTTGTTACATGCCACCAACACCATATATATACCACGATCTTTCTTAATTTCTTGCGATGTGAGACAATTCTCTTGTTCAATCCACGCACCCACTTCATTCCAATGCGAGCCACACCTAACAATCTGACTTATTAACTAATGTCTTTGTGATGGGTCAAATAAGTTAAATATATGAAAACTAAAAAAATTAAGTTGTGCAAGGAACCTTTTGATAAAACTATTATTATGGACCCAAAGTTTGATATTGGTACACTCTTTCAATCAAAACATAAATTTATTTCAAATAATTAATTAAAAAATGCACCTTTTACATGTTCAGACAGGGATTCCAAATCCTTCGATGCTACAGTCCCGCGAGCCATGGCCAAGAGTAATGGAAATAATGCAAAAAGTAATATAACCTCTATTCGAATTTTGTAAATTAGTCATAGCTAAGAAAATCAAATGCTTGTTTGTTTGAAGCGTATAAAACTGTAAATGGTGAGTAGAAAGAAACTCTTTTGTCCATTATCAAATTACGGTAGCTCTGAAAAGCACTGCTGCTAGAATCGCTACCCCAAAGCCTTTAAAATGTTGCGAACAAAGTTTGTTGCCGTTTCTTGATCTGTTCTGAAAAATATAATGGCTTCTTGATTCTGAATTCAGTAGAGAGAAGACTTGAGAATGAGCTTGTGAACCTCTAATACGAAACAAAATTATAACCACGAGATAGTCCCAAATTTTGTACCAATGGAATAGTCGCACAATTCACAAGTATATATCGTCCTGTCATGCGCGTCCTTACTTATTAATTTCCCACTTTAGAATTATACGTGTTTCCATTTCATTTATGCATACCATATAATAAAATGTTCAGTCAATGATAAAACAAACATATGGAAAGGTATCCATACCTAAAATTCCTTTGTTTAAAAAATAATTCAAAAAGGGTTCAAGTTTAATATTGATAAACACATAAGCTGGCCAGAATTTAGCCACATCAGCCAATAAGTTAACGTTCATGTTCCTTAGTTATTTCCCCTTTCTCATTTTAATTTACTTAACGTTTCTCCATTACATTATTTCCAAAATAACTTGCCTAATTTCCGTTTACAAAGTGTAAGGCAAATAGTATGTTATGTTAGGAATAAAAGGTCTTGCTGCTACGAATCGATCCTAAGCTGCTCAAACATTAATTGCATGTTTGACCACCTGGCCATAATTAACACATTTTGTTATTAATTGCCCCTATGTTATATATTTGTTATGTTCCTTTACAAAGGAGCATCTTTCATCTACATCAGCTTATGTTCCTTTACAAAGGAGGCAATGATATTTCAACCATAATTCATTTGGCTAATAATATATAGTACATTTGTTGACTAAGAAATATTATAATTCATCAAATGGACAATAAATGACGAATTTACTAAATTCAACAAACAAAATTAATCTAAGCCAACTCTGTAATAGCAAAAAAAATTCAACAAACAAATAATTCATTGGCTGCATTAATATAATTCATCTCTAAAACAATGGCAATGCCAAACATTTGCTTATATTTGTTATGTTTGTGTTTGGATTATCAACAAATAATACATAGTCAATGAACAAAACCAACAATAATTCATTGGCTAATAATATATATAACAATTATTCAAAAATCATTGCTGTTGTGTTTGGATTTCCTCTCTATATATAACAATTACTCATAAATCATTGCTATTGTGTTTGGATTTCCTCCCTGCCCTTGGGTATTACCTTTGCCGAACCCAGGTGTGTTTCTTGATTGGTTTGTATTTCTTGCATTTGAGGCAAAATTAATGCCTTTTTGTTGTACACGACCTTCATGAGCCAATTGGGCTGAATATAAAAACTGGATATCTGGTAAACTGGGTTTAGTGGCCAGGTACACTATAAGAAAAACTGGATGTTCCGCCGCTCATAAGCATCGGTATTTCATCGGGAAAAGAAAGCCCCAACGGAATTACCGATGAAATAAAAGCATCGCTATATTTAGCATCATTAAATTTCCCGATGAAATTTCCCGACGTTCTATACATGAAAATGTCAACGCTTACCGACATTTTTACGATTTTTTTTTAAAGTGAAAATTCTACGATAAATTTAGCAATGCCACAAAAAAAAGATTAATTTAAAACGCTAGTATATTCATCGGAAAACACCATGAATTAACGACCAATTCAAAAAACAAAAAAATTTCTGATGGATTAAATGATGAATTTCAACAAAACAGCCACACATAATTTGTCGCATCAGCATTCCCAATTATCACATTAGCACTTTTTTTTTCTGCACTCAGCGATAATCTTGTCACATTACAACTTTCATTTTCATTAGTTCAATTTCTCAGCAATATATTATACACATATATTATCACATAAGCATTTTCCCACTATTCTCAGTCATATATTGTGTGCATATTTATAGGCACGCGCACACATTTTAAGAAATCATATGACAAAAATTCAGAAATCACATAGAAAATAACCAAAATAACATCAAGTACTAGACATAAAATGATCACACATAGTCAGAGGCGTAGCCATGATTCAAGTATAATGAGGTCACAATTCGAACAACCTTAGATAGTAAATGATAAAATAGTATTAATCTAAGCCAACTCTGTAATAGCAAAAAAAATTCAACAAACAAAATGCTTATATTTAACCATAATAAACAAATGTTTGACATTGCCATTGTTTTAGAGATGCTGCAATGAAATGGACAATAAGTAGCAACTAAACATAAAAGTAAAACCATGAAACTGATGTTCCTTTGGTTGCAACTGACATTCAACAGGATACATATTAATAAACAGAAGCAAAAACATAGCTATACATACATTCTTCTTATCTTAGTTGAACAAAATAGAAAAACCGACCAACTCTATATTCCAGAGTTACCCTTAGTGACAATGGCAGACATGATACGATTTACACTCCAAATTACCAATCAACAACAAAATAATCAAAAATTTAGATAACTAAAATTTGGGTTCTATCATTGTTGTCGTGAGTAGTAATGTTTTAAGTGGGTTGCCGTTGCGAGCAGGGATGAAGGTTTAAAGAGACTTAAATCTAGAAAGAGTCTTTGCAACTACATGTCGAGAAATTCAAGACTTAGAAGTGTGGATGATAAAAATAAAATTTAAGTGACTTTTTTTCCTGGTGAGGTCACGTGACCTGTGCCTCCGCCTCTGCACATAGTCAAAAATAGCCAAGATATGGTGAAATATATCATATACATTATTAATTCAATGTCACAATTGCAGTTAAGTTTTCTATATTTTGCATGTGAAACAATCCTAAATAGCCTTAACTATGACAACAATTAAAGGTCAGAATAAACAACAATAAACTCAAGTAAAATTCGAATTTGAAGGCAAGTAAAGATGCCTACTAACAAAGCAGCCATCGTACAAGAATTTCTGTTTGCATCGTAGATTGGGAAAGGATTTGGGCTTGCATCTGCTCATGCATTTCATTCACCTTCACCCGCTCCTTATGCAATTGCTCTTCTGACTCAGTTCATAGTCGCTGATATGTCTCTATTTGTTCATGCCTTAGTATTTCAATCACCCCACGTCTATATTTAAGTTGTTCAGTTGCTTCAACTTGTTCACGTTATATTTATTCATGTAGCTCGACAATTTTCTCATTTTACTCTAATATTTTCTTCATGCGAGTTGCTTCCTCGTTATCCATCATAATAGAAGATCGAGTGCATGAATAAGTTTACAAATAATATCATGATATCATTTCCCTGTTATCCACCTGAACGTGGTAGTAAATGTCAATATTGGGAACCTTGGAAATAATCGTTTAATAAACATTATTCAATATATGTGGAAATACCAAGAATGCTTTAACAATATATCATGATAAGCAGACATCAAATATATAAACATGTGTAACCATATTCTGTACTTTCAGTTTATATACTAAATAACAATGTAATCCAAATTCGACATGACTTGAAATTAACTCCAAATTTAAATGGTGCATGTGCTACCGGTTCTACTAATCAATAATGTTCGGACTAATAAAGCATATACAGAAGACCATTCATTACTTATTTACCCTTATAATTGTCTGGGCTGGGCTTAGCTCATATTACATATAATAATGCGGTTGTACTGATAATACTTGGCTATATATATTAGCCTGCTAAGTAACTTTATATTCATTCAGTTAAATTCATTTTACAAGAAATAAAATTGTCCATTGCAAATTCTATTTTGGTATCGGAGCGCCAAAGCCTAACGGCATTTGCAAGATCCTCCACCGCTGCATCAGTGTTCATCTTCACATGCAAGAAAGGTTGGCATTGCCTTCCCTCCTCAATTTTTTGCATCATCATCCGAGAAGATACCATTTCTCGCGTGTAGATCCCATCTTTTCCGTCATTCTTTTTCCCACTACAGCCGTGCCAAGTAGTGGAATCAGAGAATCTTCATCAGCTTCCCCCACTGGCTACAGTTTCACCCATCTGATCATTTGTGATCATCATTTGGGTTTGGTTTCTGGTTGCAAAGATCACTACACCCAATAAGTTTGCCATCCAAGAATCACTTAACGTGATTCTGGTTGCAGAACCATTGAATACAGTGAAATTGCCGTCCAAGAAACACGAGTTTTGAACTTGTATCCTTCAAGAAACTATCACCACCTGATTTGTATTGGTGCACTATCTTTTTTACCATCACGTTTCTCCCACCATGGCAGGAGACAATTAGAGTACCAGTTCAGCCACCGCAGGCAGTGCATCATCAACGATTTTCATCTCAACACCATCCTTTAAACTCGTAAAACCAAAAAGTCATGTAATTAGTATTCCTGTTGATGAAGACAACTATATGTTATGGAGGTATCAAGTTGAAACCGCATTAAGAGGTTATGGATTACAAGAATACATACATGGTACCAAATTTGTTCCATCTGCCACAATTCAAGATAAAGATGGAAACCTTGTGAGCAATCAAGATTATGCTATGCATCAAAAACAAGACAGTCTATTGGCATCATGGCTAATTTCTTCTATAAGTGCAAATCTCGTATCATAAATCATTGGCAAGACAACATCGTATGAAATATGGAAAGCAATTGAACAGATTTTCAACTCTTAATCTACAGCGAGAATTATGCACTACAGGAGCAAGTTGCATAGCATGCGCAAACAAAATATGTCTACGAGTGAATATCTTACCAAGATAAAGACACTTTATGATCTATTGGCTGCTACTGGGCACAAGATATCAGAAAGTGAGCATGTGTTATACATCACTGGGGGTTTAGATGAGGAATATGAATCGATTGTCACGTTTATTGCATCACAAAAGGCAGTTCCAGATCTTGAATATGTTCATTCGACACTATTGGCTCACCAAGGTAAAATTGAACAAAGAAAAATGTCATAACCAGAATTTTCAGTAAACTATACTTCTGTGTCAAGAAACAAAATGGAACAGAAAGGAAATTCTGGTCAAAAGGATAATCAACCACAAAGGGGAGCTACTAATCAGAGAGGAAGAGGTAGAGGATGGAGCAGTAATAGGCCTAAATGTCAAATTTGCGAAAAATTTGGACATGTGGCAAATAAATGCTATTTTAGGTTTAACACTGATTACAACACTGGCCAGCAAAATCAAAACAATCAAAGGGGTCCTAATGTGAATTTGGCACAAGTTAATCCCACAAGAAACAGTTCAGAAGGATCAAGAATTCAAGGATCCAGCAATGATGATAATAGCAGAATTGATGATTCAAGTTTGGATGAATGGTACCCGGACAGTGGTGCCAAAAATCATGTAACCAACAATTTAGAAAATCTAAACCAGGGCAATAAAACCTACACAGGTATGCATACTGTTTGTATGGGAAATGGTGAGACGACAAGTATATCTTATGTTGGCTGTGGGTACATTAGAGGTAAGAGGCAACTTTATCTCAATAATTTACTTAGAGAACCCAGTATTAGGAAAAATTTAATTAGTGTATCACAATTTTCTAATGACAACAAAGTATACTTTGAGTTTCACCCAAAGTACTGTCTAATTAGAGATATTCTAAATAAGGACATTTTATTACAGGGTAAATTGGACACAGGGTTATACAAGTTCAACAATGTGAAATCTGGCTACAGACCTATCACTGAAAATTCCTGTGATAATATTGAAATTTATCATGTAAATAGTAATGCTATGTTTGAATGTTGGAACAATAGATTAGGACATCCAAATTTGAAAATTATAAAACAAGTGTTGAATGAAAATGAGATTAATAGCAGCACCCCTTGAATTAATAGTAGTAGATCTATGGGGTCCATCACCCATGCATTCAGACCAGGGACACAGGTATTACCTATCATTCGTTGATGCTTTTACTAGATACACGTGGATTTTCTTTCTCAAGAACAAGTCAGAGGCTTGTAAGATAACCATACAGTTCATCACATATATAGAAAAACATACAAACTGCATGGTCAAAACCTTACAAACTGATGGGGGTCCGAGTTTAAACTCTTAAAGGCTTATTTTGAAAGTAGAGGCATTTAACATAGGACTACTTGTCCATATACCTCGGAGCAGAATGGCTTAGTCGAGAGAAAACAAAGGCACATTGTAGAGACATGGTTAACACTGATGTCAGAGGCATCACTGCCCTTAAAGTTTTGGACAGAGGCATTTGTGACATCAGTGTACCTAATAAATAGGTTACCCACTGCCATTCTTAAAGAGAAATGTCCCTATGAAGTGCTATTTAAGACTAAGCCAAACTACAAAGAGTTAAAAACCTTTGGGTGCTTGTGATTTCCATATCTTAGACACTATAATAAGCATAAGTTAAGCCTAAGGTCCACACCATGCACCTTCTTGGGTTATGCAAATAATCAAAAAGGTTTCAAATGTTTGGATGGTAGTGGCACGCTTTTATATTTCTAGGCATGTGAAATTTAATAAGTCTGTATTTCCTTTTGCAGACAACAACATCAAAACAACTAAAAAAAATAGTTGCTACAGAGAAACTGACGTATCACCACCAGAACTGGCTGAGTGGAATATCAGAAAACCTGATCAGGAAGACAAGGACAACACAGATGATGACTGTACTGTACCCAGCACCAGATCAAGTTTTAGCTCCTCAAATTCTCTGAACAACATGTACCAAGATGATGTTGCTACTCAAGGGAATACAGATATTGAAGAGAGTCATAATGATGAGGATACTACACTAAGTAGCAATCAAGCAAGCAGTCACAACAGTGAAAACACAAACAATGGCAACACAGACAGCTCAAGTGATCATGCACAACAAACTGGGGCAAACAAGCATCATATGTTGACTAGAGCTAAATGTGGGATATTTAAACCAAAGTTATACACTGCCAATTTAGACGAGAGAGAGCCTATCAATTTTAAAGAAGCCATCATCAATGAAAAATGGAAAATAGCCATGTGAGATGAATACAATGCATTACTGAAAAATAAAACTTGGAGTTTGGTTGAAGCACCAAAACATCATTGGATGCAAATGGACCTACAAGCTAAAGAGAAAGCCTGATGGAAGCATAGAAAAATACAAAGCCAAACTCGTTGCAAAAGGTATTCACAAGAGTTTGGATTTGATTTTACATTGACTTTCTCTCCAGTTGTAAATCCCACTACTATCAGGATTATGATAACCATAGCATTACATAATCACTGGAATATAAAACAATTCGATGTTCACAATGCATTTTTAAATGCAGATCTACATGAAGAAGTTTTTATGATGCAACTAGAAGGTTATGAGACTGGGAACAATATAAATCTTGCATGTAAATTACATAAGTCTATCTATGGCCTTAAACAAGCATCTAGAGTTTGGTATGAGAAACTCAAGTACACATTTGCAAATTTGGGATTTACTACGGCCAAGTCAGACAATTCTTTGCACATCAGAAAAAGGGGTGACAGCATGATATACATATTAGTATATGTCGATGATATACTTATAAATGGGAATGATGACAGAGAAATCAGTAACATCACAAAGCATATCAGTAATTCGTTTTCTATAAAGGATCTGGGAAATATAACTATTTCTTAGGCATTCAGATCATACAAAAATCTAAGGATGAAATTTTACTATCCCAGAAAAAGTATATATTAGACATCTTAACTCGTGCTGGAATGGACAAGGCCAATCCTCTACCAACACCCATGACTACAAACTTAAGACTATCTAAGCATAAAGGTGAGGCAATTGAAGATGCAAGATTCTATCGAAGTATAGCTAGGGCATTGCAATACGTTACTGTTACGAGACCATAAATTTGTTACAGCGTGAATAAAGTGTCACAATTTATGCAAAATCCCCTAAATGAACACTGGTGTGCAGTTAAAAAGATTCTTCGTTATCTAAAGGGCACTTTAGATTATGGATTAAAATTAAAGAGTTGTAAAGAAATTAGCCTGCAAGCGTACAATGACTCCGATTGGGCTTCAGATCCGGACGATCGACGGTCGACGTTAGGGTATTGTATATATACGGGTTCGAATCCGATTTCCTGGTGCTTAAAAAAGCAAGCAACGATTTCACGTTCCAGTACTGAAACCGAATACAGATCAGTAGCAAGCACAGCAGCTGAAATCATGTGGATGAACTCGTTGACTAGAGAGCTAGGATTCCAATCGAAGAAGAAACCCACGATTTGGTGTGATAATATGAGCACAGTGTCTCTTTCTGCTAATCCTGTACAACACGCACGCACAAAGAATATAGATATCGATCTATACTTGGTGCGTGAGTAAACTATTGCCGGACAATTGGAAGTTAGTCACATTCCAGCATACTTTCAAAGAGAAGACGTTTTGACAAAAGCCCTCTCTGCTAAGAATTTTCTGAGGATGCGTGAGGATTTATGTGTTGTTGATGACGGCGGCGTAAAGGAAGAGGGTGGAAAACCCTAGCCGAAATTGCGGGAGTCTAATAAAGCATATACAGAAGACCATTCGTTACTTATTTACCCTTATAATTGTCTGGGCTGGGCTTAACCCATATTACATATAATAATGCAGTTGTACTGATAATACTTGGTTATATATATTAGCCTGCTATATAACTTTATATTCATTTATTTACATTCATTGTCCATTGCAAATTCTATTTTGGACCAATGAGAATAATCACTTCTATACCAATTGTTAACCTTCTTTTTTAATGTTACGTATATCATTTTTCCTACGTTTTTAACTTTAAAAAATATGCGGAACATTTAGATTAATTTACCTTGATCTAATCTTGCATTCCTGGTGTGTACTTCAAAGATTTTATAGGCCCTACATATCTTTGGTTTATTTGCATAAATAAGGATGAGTTAGAGTCCCTATATTCTACCAAGAAAGAGAACCTTATTGTCTTCAAATATTAAATTAGGGAAACCTTGCTGCAAATGCCAAGTCTAATATTAGAACAACTACCGTATGGAACAAAACATGAGAAATATGTTCTTTCGATGCGCTAAAATGTGATGCATAGAATTTAGTTGCATGAACAAGAGAGAGGCATTCCGCATTATGTGTATGGCAAGTAATACAATGCATATCGATGTCCAAAAAGGAGGCAAGAATGGAAATGAGCTACACTGAAGCAACTGTAGTTGCTGTTTGGACATAACAGAACTCAAGAAGAGTGGATTGTTAGTAGTAGCAAATACTGAAGCCAGCTGATAAAGAGCATGATGATGCAAGCAATATAAAGTAGCAGTAGCATATTGAAGCAACAAACCAATGCAATGAAGTACTTGCATTATGAACTCAATTACGACCCAGAGCATAAAGTGCAATTTTAGAATAAATAAAATGTAGCAGCCAAAATGCATATATCAAAAGCCTAAGCTGAAACAACAAAAGCAAGGCCAAAAGATGAATCTATAGAGGATACGTGCAAGCATAGGCGCATGGATAAGTGGATTGACCATTCCATATTCTACATTAGGTTCGCAACCGAAACTCTCATATCAGCAATCATATTTCTACAGAAAAACAAACCATGTTTGAGTCGCTTTACCGTGTTATTGTCTGAATTGCATTATGTTATACTTACTTGATTTGTTTTTTTCTTTCTCTAAATTGAGGTAATAGGATAGTGCACCGAAAATAAGGTTAAGAGTTAAAACATATAATATTAATAGTGGGTAATATTCGTGAGTTAAACATAATCCATGTATCTTTTTATGGTGGTTACAGATTTTCTTCAATCTACCTTGTTGAGTTTCAAGATTGATGGGGGAATGTATGCACAAAACCTTGGGTGGCAGAATATTCAAGCCCACGTTATAATGATTCTGGCTTTTATGCTGGCTTCTCTTTTGCCATGGGTTCTTAATAAATCAGGATTTTATCTTGTATTAGGTAGCTCAAATGTTGATGTGAAGGTTACGTAGCTACTTTACTAAGGTAATCGTTAAGAATTCAAAGCCTTTTACTAACTTGTGTTATGTATGCTACATTGTTTCTAGGTCAAAAATACTGCATTAAGTAAACAATTGTTACATTTGCATTTATTATATATTCAATTTGGTTTTTGTTGGTACGCTTTTTGGTCAAGCGTCATACGTAAAATCTCTGATTAACAATATGCTTAAGTATTGGGAACATCGCCAGAAGACAGGAAGCGATTTTGTTGAAGTCGTATCGCAAACAAAGAATGGCTCGATACTCCTAATAGATGTTCTCTTTTGGGTCCGAAACATCAATTACGGGGCTTTGCCCCGTAACTCTTGTAGCCCTCTGAATTAGCTTCAGGTACAACTTTCGTTTGGTCAAAATGGACTTACGGTTTGGAAGTTACTCCCGTTTCCGTGAATGGGCGCAGAACTGAAAACTTGGATTTTGGAATTGACTTGGACCAACCGGGTCGAATCGGGTGCACCGCTTCGGACCGGAGGAGGAAAACCCTTTCCCACACAGGAAGCTCGAACTTGGACTGTAGCTCACATCGGTTCGGATCGAGCTAGACCGAACTGACCCGCCTCCCAGACGTTCAGAAAAGCATGATATCTTCGGATCGAAGACATAGCTCCGGACTGGATCGAAGGAGAGAGGATCCGATCCGAACCGCCAGGACCTATTTCTGCACAATAGCTTTAACCAATTATAAAGGAGAAAACGCCTCCTACTTGCATGGATCAGCTTCCACATGGCATAACACGACTTGGAGAGGTTTTCTCCACGTTCTCCACGTTCTCCACTACAATTCGGGATTCTTGGGATGCGCGCCACGTGGCATTCGACCCGGAGCCTCTCCATCCCTATAAATACACCAATTGAAGGCAAATAGAAGGATTTTTTAGCGCTAACTCCTCACGGCTTCCACCATTGTTCCTCGCAAGGCTATTGCGCAACATAGAAGCCAAATTACAGATTACTACACGAGGATTTCGTGTATAATCTTCATTTTTCTCATTTCTTTTCATTGTAAACATGAGTACTTCGTGTATAAATCTGAACAAATTGTACTTGTAACTTCATAGGATTTAAGAAGAGACAAAGTGGACGTAGGCTTGGTTTGAGCCGAACCACTATAAAACTTCGTGTGTCTCCTGTTATTTACTGTTTTCTGCATTCTGTGATCGGTGATTTGTGATTGTGAGGACTTCACATTGCATTTGGGTGTTAGTACCACATTCTGGTCTAACATTTTGGCGCCAGGTAGGGGGCACACGCTATAATTTCTTCTTCTAGTTTTAAAGGAATCAAAATGCTTATCTATTGGATCAATGGCCAAACGAAAGATTCCCCGTACGGAGGATAAAGGCACGAGAAACGAGGCAAGCCAGGAAGCTTCCTCTCATGGAAATCCATCATCATACTTAACCAAAGAGGAGATGGATGGCGTTCTCACTGAACTGAGAGCTCAGATGGTAAGACAAGATGATCTCCTTCGGAAACAACAGGAGATGATGGATGAATTCTTCGCTTGGATGGAAGGCAGGCCGAGCGGCAACATACAACTTCCTGGAAATGACTCGGAACCAGCTCGAACAGGTGAAACCAACCAGGTCGGATCGGTCCTTATCCGACCCGCACCCATCGCAGCAAACCTGACTTCAGTTCAAGCAAACACATCTAACCAGATCAGATCGGACCCGATCCGAATTGGTGGCACAGATGGAACGATGGTCCCCCTCAGCATTTTGCGGCTGTAGCACTTAACACTCTGGATGGAGACGTTGCCAACCTCAGAAAATCAGGTCAAGCACGACCAATATCTGCCCTGGTTCTGATGGGCAATAACACACAGCATCATCCTCAAGCTCCCCGGTTCAGAACAGGTCAACCGGACCGGTTCGGTCCCTCCGACCCACAGACCACCGATCCGAACCAGATGACTTTCCAAGCACCCCATACATTCCCAAACTCTTCCGGACTTAACGCTGGGGGCACCAGCTCTGATCTTGGCAGCTTACAAAAACTCTTTGAAGGCGACCGACTCGCCAATCTCATTCAACGCCTCTAGAGAGGCCGCACTTATCAGAATGACGTGGATGACGTCAATCACAATCCATTCACTCAAGAAATCAGGAATTCTCGCAATCCTTCAGATTTCAAACTTCCAGTTCTAGAGCCTAATAACAGTAGGACGGATACTACCGCGCACCTGATGCATTACAAAAGGAATATGGAAGTTCAATCAAGCATCGGAAAACGTCATGGCAAAATGCTTCCCCCTCTTTTTATTGATATAGATGCTATGTGGATTCGACAGCTAGGAACGGAATCGATCAACAACAGAAACATGTTAGTTGCTTGCCTTATTGAAAAGTTTCGGGTCCACATCGCTCGACCCAAGAACGTCATGTCGCTTACTACAATCAAGTAGACGCCCAGAGAAACTCTGCGTTCATTTATGGAAAGATTCAACGTTGCAGCAACATCAGTTGATCGACCTGAACCATCCATGGTATTGATGGCAGCAGTATCCGGTGTTCTAGATAACTCGGAGTTCAAAAATTCTTTGCATCGAGACCCGCCGCGTGATCTCAGCAAATTCTACCTTGAAGCAGACAGATTTCTGCGTGAAGAAGATGCAACGTCCCAAAAGGACGTTCTCGATGTCAACATGCTTAAAGACGGAGGACCGTCTAACTCTGGAAAAGGAAAGGGAAAAACTGCTGTCAAGAATGACCGCAACACTCAACCTCGGAGAGGGCCCAGATACGAAAAGTACATTGAACTCAGTGCTTCGCTATTTGACATCTACATGGACGCAAACAGTGCCATCTCTTGTCCAGAGCCTTCTAGGAGGGAGCCATCGCAAAGAGAACGTGATTCTGGAAAACATTGCATATTCCATGATATGGATGGTCATGACACAAATAATTGCAGGCATTTGCGAGATCTGATTGAGGAACGGGTTAGACGTGGAGACCTACCCGAGTATGTGAAACAACCAACAGCACCTACATCTGTGCTGCCACCTCCTACTTCCCGGATAGGGAATGACCCGGGATCGAGCTCTCGTGGGCTCATCGTCAACTGATCTGGATTGGATCAGTCTGCATTTCTTAGGATTTAAGACATGTTTTTGCTTTTTTAGGTTTTCTGATTGGCTAAATCGGAGTACACGCGCACAGGGTTAGGATTTAGCCCCAAAGTGTGCTCTGCACTCGATGACAAACCAATCAGGATTTTATTTGGTTTTGTATTTTGAATTGAATAAATTGAATAAGGAAGGACTTTCCGAGCATGGACTATGTCTGGAAAATTTAAGGATCTTGTCAGGTTGTGACAGGATTCTCAATCTTAATTAAAGTATGGCTTATACTTATCTCGAAACCCTAGGTATAGATTGTGCTTAGGGATGGGCTATCTTGTCAGGTTGTGGCAAGTATAGCTCTATCTCGGTATGAGTATGGATTGTACTCCGTTCGATATCCAAGTATGGATTATACTTAGGAACGACGAATGGTCTCGTCAGAATCTGGTAAAGGAACTCAATAAAACTCGAGTATGACTTATGCTCAGTTTGAACTTCTCGGTATGGCTTATGCCTGGAAGGTTAGCTCCCTTCCCAGGTCTTGGCGGAATGATTCAAACATCCCTCGAGTATGGTTTATGCTCAACAGGATGACCAAGCATGGTTTATGCTCGAAGAGGTTAAGAAAATCTGTCAGGATTTGACACATCTGTTCGCCTCTTTTTCTTTGCAGGTACGGATTATACCTACAGCTGGTAGGCCCGGTGAGGCCTTGGATTTCTTGTATTATCCATAACACATTTTCCTTCAACCAGCAAGATATGTTCTGGGGGCAAACATGTTGGTACGCTTTTTGGTCAAAGCCGTCACACGTGAAATCTCTGATTAACAATACCCTTAAGTATTGAGAACATCGTCAGAAGACAGGAAGCGATTTGGTTGAAGTCGCATCGCAAACAAAGAATGACTCGATACTCCTAATAGATGACCTCTTTTGGGCCCGAAAACATCAATTACAGGGCTTTTCCCTGTAACTCTTGTAGCCCTCTGAATTACTTCAGGTACAACTTTCGTTTGGTCAAAACAGACTTACGGTTTGGAAGTTACGCTTGTTTCCGTGAACGGCGCATAACTGGAAACTTGGATTTTGGAATTGACTTGGACCAACTGGGTCGGACCGGGCACACCGCTTCGGATTGGAGGAGGAAAACCCGTTCCCACACAGGAAGCTCGGACTTGGACTCTGGCTCACATCGGTTTGGATCGAGCTAGACCGAACCGACCCGCCTCCCAGACGCTCAGAAGAGCATGATATCTTCGGATCGAAGACATAGCTTCGGACCGGATCGGAGGAGAGAGGATTCGATCCGAACTGTCGGGGCCTGTTTCTGCACAACAGCTTTGACCGATTCTAAAGGAGAAAACGCCTCCTACTTGCATGGATCAGCTTCCACATGGCATAACACGACTTGGAGAGGGTTTTCTCCACGTTCTCCACTACAATTCGGGATTCTTGGGATGCGCTCCACGTGGCATTCGACCCGGAGCCTCTCCACCCCTATAAATACACCAATTGAAGGCATATAGAAGTATTTTTGAGAATTAGCTCCTCACGACTTCCACCATTGTTTCTCTCAAGGCTATTACGTAACATAGAAGCCAAATTACATATAACTACACGAGGATTTCGTGTATAATCTTCATTTTTGTCATTTCTTTTCATTGTAAACACGAGGACTTCGTGTATAAATTTGAACGAATTGTACTTGTAACTTCTTAGGATTTAAGAAGAAATAAAGTAGACGTAGGCTTGGTTTGAGCCGAACCACTATAAAAATTCGTGTGTCTCCTGTTATTTACTATTTTCTTCATTTTGTGATTGGTGATTTGTGATTGTGAGGACTTCACATTACATTTGGGTGTTAGTAGGTCTAGCAGTTTTAAAGAGTAGATTTCTAACTTTTCAGCGCTATATACAATTAGAATCTCGTCTCATGGTATATATTTCACTACTAATATCAATTTTAAATATAAAAACATACCTCACTTTTAGCAATCTTTTAACCGAATTGCTTTATATTAGACGCGCAAAAGCGTGTCAATAATGCTAGTTTGTCCAAAACGCTTATTTATCAACTAATCTCAACTCAATTATAGAAGTTGGGTACAAAAAAGTATATGACATAAAAACGCAAGCCTAATTTAAACATATCTTAGCATCCCAACAGTTTCTGAATCAATAAATTATAAAGTACAACTAACATTATTGCATTTTCTTTCAGAATATAAAAATTTGAAATCCATACAAAAGCGTAAGCCAGCGAACTGAAGCTGCCTTTTGGCCTAGCAAACTTCGAAATTTTGTGAATCATTTCAAATGAAAGTTATAGCTTAAGTTTTAGTATTTTCGAAATATGTAAAATAATCAAAATAGGACAGACAGATCAAAAGTTAAGAACATAATGGTTCAGCTCAGTTTTGCGAAATTTGCATTTCAGGACAGCGAACACTGTTTTCACCATTTAATGTTTAATGCTTTATAAACCCCAAAATTTTGGAAAGTGACCGACTTCAAAGTTTTTATTCATGATACAGGTAATTAACGGAAAAGGAATCGATCAAATCGAATTATTACATCTCAAGTTATAGCGTTAGTAGGAAGCACAATAATCTCTTTTTTCTTTTTTCCTTTTTTGTGAAATTATCATCCCTTAAAAATTTTCCTCGGTTCCATATTAAATTTATCATTATCTTATTTCGAATTAAATATCCAATTCTCCTTCATTTCATAAGTTTCAAATATTTAGAATTTCTTTTGAAATGTTTGTTAACTCTTTTTTTTATAACCCTTTACTTTCAGATGTTATTACATCAGGTGGTAATAAAGTGCAAACAACAAGAACAAGATCAATTCCAAGATATCACGAAACACTATAAAGAAGCAATAGACTGTACAGGGTAGGTAATTCAAAAATAAGACAATTCCGAATTTTACAGAGGTAACGTTATAAATATATTGAAAACTACACCTACGACCGTCAGCACATTCACTTATAAAGAGATTATTCAACGATTGTTGCATTAAAACTTTAAAACCAGAAAATTTTGGTCATGCAGTCTCCACTATTAGTGATATTAGAGATGGATACCCAATGATTATTGATAAAGATGTTGTGTGTAGGTTTGCCTGGCATTGAAACAGCTAGTTTTGTGAATGAATAATTCTGTTCTTATGCATATAAACATATGATATAGCTCAGATTTTGCCTCGGGATTAGTGATATAATATTAAAAAAATGTTTTAGATGAATCGTTTTCATTATCACTCATGCCAAAATGATTTGAAATGAAAAAAATCAAAGACAATATATACAGAAACCTAAATCAACAAATCAATAACAAAAAAGAAAAAGATCAATAACGTACCTGAAACAAAAGGATATTTCCTTAGAATTGAAACAAATAAATGGAAATAAAAAAATGAATAAAGAAACACAAGTCAATCAATTAATAACATACCTAAGATTCGCGTTGAGAAAGATTTATCTCTGCCTACTAATCGTGTTTATATTTAAAGGAAAGATGATTTAGACGAGGAATGATAGAAAAAATTGTAGCTTGGGTTTTAGCAGTTGTTGAATGAGGAAGGATCAAATAAGAGAGCGAATCAAATAGGAAAGGGTATTGTGTGAGAAGACGAGGTTGGTAAGTATGTTGATCCTAATTGAATAAGTCAAGTACGAAATGTTTCCAATTACCTAAGTTACGCTATGTTCTAATTATAGAATTTTGATATGATACGAGAAAGGTAAATATTTGTACATCACTAAATAACGACATACTATGTTAATTGAAAACTTAAATTCAATCAAATGATGGTTGGTAAATATAATTATAAAGTCAATTTTATTAAAATCACAAAATGATTACATTTCATTTTAACTACTTTCGAATTGCATCAGGTAATTGTAAAATAAATTGTTCGATTTTTCCAATAAAATTCTATATATTTAAGCTATAAATTTGGTTATTCTATGATAATTATTTCATCCAAATTATATCAGAATTATTAACTTGTATATCTCATCAAAAGTATATTTCAAATATTTTAAAACAAATCAGCATTTACGTTCTGTGGCACCCCACGTTCGTTAATGTCACTCGTTATCAGAACGCATTAAGTTTCGTGAATCGTTATAGGTAAACAGAAACAGAAACATTACAAGACAAATATAAAATAACAGCAGAATTAAAACTTTATTAAATAGAAAAGCTTCGTGGTCCAAACCCGATTAAATAATAAGTCTGAAATACTGAAAACTCATTACATCAACATAAAACTTCTGTCTTGTACCAAAATCATCATCAGAGTACAATAATACATAAAAAGAGCATAATCCCCAAAATATAGCTATAGTGGAGAAGATACGAAATCAAGCGGTACATCTAAGCAGCTCCAAGTAGAATGAAAGAAGAATCCTGAGCAAGCTTGAGTATTCCCACCCTAAGAACCTAGGGGGAACGGAAGAAGAAGAGGAAACAAAACGGGTCAGACATAAAGTTTGGTGAGTCCAGTTACTTTTAGCATATAAATAAGTAAAAACATCATGACAGACATATAAACCGGATGAGAGAGATAACAGTGCCATAGGACAGGTATAACAAGGTAAGCAGGATAAACATAACAGAACATGTATTGCGTTTCTCTAATACTTTTCTCTACACTAATACTAGCATAACAAGAACACGATGATCCTAACAAGTACAAGATGGTAGACTTAGGTGTACTTCTAGTGAGAGGTTTTTACCCCATACAATAACAGGTAGCCCAACAGAACTGACAGGTGTTACCCCCAACGATAATAACGGGCTCCTAAACAATAAAGACTAAATGTACCCTAATTATTACCCCAAATCGATCGGCTCCCTAACTCGTAGATACCCTGTGCTGGCTCCACAGTAGGATGTATCACTTCCTAAAGTGGCAACCCATTGTTTACAAGATGTGCGCAAACCATATATACAGGTGTCACAGCGTCTTGACCTCCCTGGACCGGACCCATGCACGCACATGACCCTATTGAAATGCGCCGCCCACACCGTCCCTTAGATGGACCTCTTACAACCAACTTAGTAAGCGTGCCCTGACCCCGACCTAGTTCGGGGTTCTCCGTT
Source organism: Allium sativum (assembly GCA_030737875.1). Classification (NCBI taxonomy): domain Eukaryota; kingdom Viridiplantae; phylum Streptophyta; class Magnoliopsida; order Asparagales; family Amaryllidaceae; genus Allium; species Allium sativum. The sequence continues at coordinate 48,751,197 of CM060912.1, read as the reverse complement.
TGATACCAAGATAGGTTACCAACTAATACGAGTCCCACACACCGGATGATACAAGCTTCCCCCTAGGCTTGCATCCTCACTGCTAGGATTTCCTCAGATTATGCCCACTAGTTTAACAAGATTGCATAACCGCAACAGGTTAGGTTTGTCGGGTTTATATATATAACCTGTCCCCACATATTTAACAAGATTAACTTAACCCTCCCACTAATTTCAAGCATGTTTACTTAACCCCTACTGAAGTTGATAGGTTCGTGTAACCCTCATAGATTCAAAACGGTCAAGTATTACCAATCATTCATTTATGGTTATAAATGCGCTAGACCTATCACATTAAGTCTACCACTTATGGATGCTGGATATGTCGGTTGGTTCCGGGAAGACTTCTACCACAAGTCGGACTTAACCTCGTGTCTTAGCACCATTACGTGTACGTTTATGCACTTAGACCCCTCACATTAGATTTACCACTTGTGGACGCTGGATATGCCGAGCGGTTCCGGGCAGGCTTCTACTACAAGTGTAATTTAACCTCGTGTCTAAGCGCGGTTACAGTTTCTAATTACTGTAAATCTAGGCATGTTCATTATTAACCAATTTCGTGTTTATTATGCCCCAAATCCTCATTTGATCCACGACACAAGTTATGCCTAGGTTAAGGTTTAGATTAAGATATGGATTATGCCCCCAAATTCCCAAGTTCTGGCTCAAGGTACAAACTATGCCAAAAATTTCCCAATCATGCTCTAATATAAGTTATGCCCCAAATTAGGATTCCTCACGTTCCAAATTTCGTGCGCTCGCTTATTTTAGCTCTAGGCCTAGGCTCGAAGGTAGCCTGGCTATAAAATAAAAAGGGAAAGAGAGGGAGAAGAGAACGAGAATAGGTATAGCAAATAAAACTGGCATATGATGATAGAATAGGTCATACTTAACAGAATAGGTATACTGTGACATGATTAGGCAAGCTAACGAAATAGGCATACGATGACATGATAGGGCAAACTAACGGAATAGGGATATCATGAATAGGCATACTGAGATCTAAGCAGTGAATTAGGTTTACAAAAAGTGGTAAATATGTTATGATTTCAGATTTCTAATAGGCATAGGCTTAGATCCAAACTTATAAACGTGCCAAGATTACATTTTAGATGTTTATGTCTAAAAGCAACATAAACTCAATGTGATTGGATCTAAAGAACAGATAATTGATTATAGATGTTGTAGCACAGATCTCTGAATACATATAACTTGTTGTTGAAGAAGAATAGGCTAGATCAAACTGTGTTGGGGCAGCACCTCGTTGTCGCCATTGATTTAGATGAATAAAACAATGTGATTAAGGTCCTTTATATAACCATCTACCAACGAAGCAGGACACACAGCAGGTCCAGATTCGTCCCGGGGGGACGGGGGTCAACCCCGGGATTGACATAGGGGTCGACACCCATAGGGCACGGGGTCGACCCCCAACAGGCCAAATTCCTGCGCCTTCTCGCCATCGGTTTTCGAAATAATTTGAGTTCTGGATAATGTTTGTTTACATATATTTCTCTTGTACGTATACAAACTACTAACCTTAATAACTTTATCGTACGATGTCCGTTTTACGAAAACTTAGTATCTATCCTGACCAGAATTCCAAGACGAATCCAATGGCGCAGTCCATTTTACTTAATTCCCAATATTTAATTAATTATTCTTTAGTTTATCAATTTTAGTGTTGTTTAAATTATGGGGTGTTACATTCTCCCCTACTTAAAGGACTTTGTCCCCGAAATCTCTAGGTTAAGAAGAATGTATATCCTAACATCCACATCCATCTACTCATCCACCAATCACAAGCATCCATTGTCCTTAAAAAGATTTCTAATGCTTGTATGAACATATGTAAAGGTGTGTATGTATATGGCCCTATACTAATGAAAAAGATCAGGCGGTCTACTGATTCAGTTGACCTCCTTAATGCAATGTATGTTCGTGCCATGAATCCAACATGTATGCAAATAATCCTATTATAACATGTAAGTTCTATATGTGTGCACAATCATTCATCCAAATGCAACATCCATATGACGAAACACCCACTTTCATCCATTAAAAGAAAAATATATGCATATGCATCCATATGCAGTATGAGAGTGATTAAGCCGATCTAGTGCCTAACGTGTGTGTATATGTATCCACAGGCAACCACTAGCAAACACTTGCATCTTCTTGCATCCATCAAACATAACATGTCTCAAACACATGTTTACGTCCATGGGTTCCCTACCTAAAGGTCGAAGATTCGATCGATAGGATACACTTAGACAATAGAAACAAGCATGAATAAAAGCTTGGAAAAGAAGTTAAGAACATATCCTTGAAAAGGAAAGGGTACGAAGCGCGAATCTTCTCTTCAGTCTCTCAAGTTGCATCCTCTGTCATCACCCCACTGAACTTTCATCAACTTGACCTCTCGGTTGCGTAGCTTCTTAACCTCTGATCCAAGAATATGGGTAGGAACTCTTCTAACTGTCGCCTCCCGTTCTACCTCCACTTCCTCAAGCATACTCGACTCAACTACTTCTACCGTATCATGCAAGCATTTCCATAAATGAGAAACGTGGAAAACATCACGAATGCCTGACAGTCTCTATGGTAGCTTTACTCTATAGGCCATTTGGCCAATCCTTTATGTTATGGGAAATGACCCTACAAACCTTGGTGCCAATTTCCCTATAGATCCGAAGCGAACCACATTCCTCAAAGGTGATACCTTGATGAAAACCATGCTCCTACCTCAAACTCAGTGTCAGTCCTTCTCCTATCTGCATAGGACTTCTTCCTGTCTTGTGCTGTCTTCATGCGCCTGGGAATAAGATCAATTTTCTCTGAAATCTCCCCAATCATCTCAGGTCCAAGTAGAAGCCTTTCTGTAGATTCCCAATAACAAGTTGGTGATCTATAGGGTCGTCCACACAATGCCTCGAGGGGCACCATGCCAATACTAGCCTGGTAACTGTTGTTGTAGGCGAACTCTACTAAAGGAAGATGCTCTTCCCAAGTCCCTCCGAAATCTACACAGTCTTAAAAGATCCTTAAGAACTCTATTAACCCTTTCCGTCTGTCCATCGGTCTGAGGGTGATAAGCGGTGCTCAAACACAATTGTGCACCTAATGCCTCTTGCAAGCCCCACCAAAATTCACTGGTAAATATGGGGTCACGATCACTCACAATACTAGAAGGTACTCCATGTAGATAGACTATCCTACGAAGATAAACTGCTGCTAAACCATGTTGTTGTCCTCTTACTCTTAATAGGGATGAAATGAGCACTCTTAGTAAGCCTGTCAACTACAACCCAAATACTGGTGTTGTCTTTCCTCGATCTAGGAAAACCATCAATGAAATCCATAGAGACGCTCTCTCACTTCCATTATGGGACTTCTAAAGGATGAAGTAAACCACCGAGCTTCCTTTGCTCAGCTTTGTCTTGCTGGCAAATCAAACATCGAGAAACAAATTCTGCTATGTCTTTCTTTATCCCAGCCCAAAAGAAAACCCTCTTCATATCCCTATACATCTTACGCCACCGGGATGAATAGTCATCCTAGAATGATGGCCTTCCTCAAGGACTGTCTTCAACAAACTCCCAACTCGGGGAACACAAAGCCTTCTGTCTCTTCGCAACCACCCTCTATCATCCGTGGAATATCTACTGAGGTGACTAGATGTCTCCCCTCTATTGAGCTTATCCAAGATATCTGCTAGCTGTGGGTCATCACGCTGTGAAATCCTTATCTGATCCAATAGAGTAGGTCGCACATCTAATGATGCCAATAAACCAGGTGTAAACTCGGTGGACGGTTTAAAATCAAAAGTCGATATAAAATCCAAGCTTTTTCTCACCACAAACAGAGAACTCAAGGTCATCCTCTGCCTACTCAATGCAACTGCCACCACATTACCCTTGCCAGTGGTATACGAAATCTCAAAGTCATAGGACGCTAGGAACTCCATCCATCTTTGTTGCCTCAAATTGAGATCCTTCTGCGAGAACAAGTACTTGAGAGATTTATGATCAGTGTACAACTCGAACTTCTCTCCTAGTAGATAATGGCGCCAAGTCTTGAGCGTGAATACTATGGCAGCTAACTCTAAGTCATGGGTAAGGTAGTTCTTTTCGTGAACTCTTAATTGTCTATCTCTATAACATACTACCCTTCCCTCTTGCATCAGAACCGCACCAAGCCCTGTACCACATGCATTAGTGTATACTGTGAACACTTTGTTCCTGTCAGGCAAGGTCAAAACTGGAGTTGTTGTCAGAGCCCTCTTCAATTGTTGGAAAACATCCTCGTAGTTATATTCCAAGAAAATGTCAGATTCTTCTTTGTCAGTCTGGTGAGTGGGGTTGATACCTTTGCGAAGTCCTTAATGAACTTCCCATAATAGCCCACTAAACCAAGAAAACTCCTTACCTCCGTTGCATTTTTTGGGATCTGCCAATCTTGAACTACAACTACTTTCGCTGGATCTACTGCTATTCCTTCTTTAGAGACCACATGCCCTAGAAATCTCACTTATTTTCTCCAAAAATGACATTTGGTGAATTTTGACTTAAGCTGGTGCGCATAGAGAGTTTTCAAAACCTCCCTCAAAGGTAGGGCATGCTCTTCCTCGTTCTTCGAGAAAATCAAGATGTCATCAACAAAGACGACAATGAACTTATTTAGGAACTCCCGAAACACCCTACTCATCAGATCAACAAAATAGGTGGGTGCATTCGTCAACCCAAAAGGCATGACGAGCCACTCGAAGAAACCATCTTGAGTCCTAAAAGAGGTTTTGCCTATACTGTCCTCGGTCACCCTGAGCTGATGAAATCCCATGGCCAAGTCTAACTAAGAGAAAACAGATGCACCAACAAGCTGGTCAAACATATCATCTATCCTCGGAAGTGGATGCCTATTCTTCTTGGTGAGCTTATTCAACTCTCTATAATCCACACATAAGCGAAACGAACCGTCCACCTTAGTCGCGAATACTACTGGAGCACCCCATTCAGATATGCTTTTCCTCATAAACCCTTTCTCAAGTAGCTCCCTTTCTTGCTTGCTGAGCTCCCTCCTTTCTCTTGGATCCATGTGGCGCACTGGCAATGCTACTGGCTTTGCATTGTCTACCAAGTATATACGAAAATCAATCTCGCGCCTCGGAGGTAATCCTAGAACCTCCTCCAAACATCAGGATACTCACAGACTATTGGTACAGATCGTAGATCATCGATAGATGCATCAAGAGACTCTAGGAAACTAAGCATGACAGACTCCTTAGGGTCATAAGAAATCTCGAGGTCCTCCCATGGCAAGTCAAAAGTCTAACGACCCTTCTCTCACAATCCAGAATGACACCTTACATGGCTAGCCAATCCTCCCTAGAATCAAACCATGGCCCCTAAAACCAAGCACATATCGTCACATTCAAACTCGACTCCTAGCATTGATTTTTTCAAACCCTGACAAATCATAGACAAATGAGCCGTACCACCAATGGGGTTTAAGACAGCTACGGGAGCCAAAACCATACTAGTACTATGGTGTAGAGACTCAACCATAGAATCAGATATAAAAGAATGCGAAGCGCAGGAATCAAAAAGAGTTCTAATAGGATGATTGGAAAGAGAAATCAAACCTTCAACGGAAACTTTCCTTCCTCTATCTGCTGCACTAGCCACGAGAGCATGCGTCTTCCCTCCAAAAGGTCCCGCCTTTTGGCCCTGTTCTTGCTTCTTCGAGCAATTCTTAACAAGATGTCCAACCTCTCCACAATAAAAACAAACGTTCTTTATTTTCTTGCAATCCTTGATCACATGACCCCCGCATCCGCAATGATGACATTTCCTCTTATCTCAAGCTTTGTCGTTCTTTTTGCCCTTCTTTTGTTGTTGTTTTTCTTTCTTTGGCCACACTTTCTTGTTTTGTGTTTCCTCAACCTTAGCCTCTTTCTTTTCACCTTTATCTTCTTCATGCATCAATGTCATATCGACGAGTTTCTCAAAAGTTGCTCCCATCAGAATATGAGACATAGCCAACCCATGGAGGGGTTCATTCAATCCTCTAGCAAACCTCAAAGCCTTCTTGTGCGGGGTATTTACTATCTCCAAACCAAACCTCACCAATTGATTAAACTTATTGACATACACCTTGACAGACATGGCCCTTTGCTTAAGTGCCAAAAACCTTTCCATTTGCATACTTTGCTCGGCTTGAGAAAGAAACTTCATCTCGAATCTCTATCGGAAATTATCCCAAGTTTCGACTGGACGTCCCGCCTGCGTCACTTCCCACCAAAACAAGGCCTCATCCTTCAACTCCCAAACAACTAACTGAATCTTCCTACGATCATCAACTTCGAATATTCCAAACAAATTCTCTGTCTCTTTAAGCCAATTCCTTGCTTCTACGAAAGTCATAGTTCCTCGGAATAGCTTCCCGCCCATAGCATAGAAATCTTTGCATATCTTAGAGAAATTATCAGCACGCGGAAGAGGAACAGCGGCTGCAGCTGGGGGAGGGGCGTCTGCTTGGCCTTCGGCAGGTGCCGTAGCATCCAGATACCTACAAAACCAAGCTGGTATCTGAATGCCCTCAGGAATATTAGGTTCTCCAGACATGTTGAAAAAGAAAAGGAAAAAAGCATTGAAGCAGAGAATCGAAATATATTTCATATGGCTTTGGGGAGTATATTTTTCAAAACACACTTTCTTTTAAAAATGCTTTTTTTAAAAACCTTTTTGAGAACAATTTTCAAAATCATTTATCCGATCTGGTAATCTTCAGCTCTAATACTAAATGTGACACCCCACGTCCATTAATGTCACTCTTTATAAGAATGCATTAAGTTTCGTGAAGCGTTATAGGTAAACAGAAACAGAAACATTACAAGACAGATATAAAATAACAGCGGAATTAAAACTTTATTAAATAGAAAAGCTTCGTGGTCCAAACCCAATTACATAATAAGTCCGAAATACTGAAAACTCGTTACATCAACATAAAACTTCTGTCTTGTACCAAAATCATCATCAGAGTACAATAATACATAAAAAGAGCATAATACCCAAAATATAGCCATAGTAGAGAAGATACGAAATCAAGCGGTACATCTAAGCAGCTCTAAGCAAAATGAAAGAAGAATCCTGATCAAGCTTGAGTATTCCCACCCTAAGAACCTTGGGGGTGGACGGAAGAGAGAGAAGAGGAAACAAAATGGGCCAGACATAAAGTCTGGCGAGTCCAGTTACTTTTAGCATATAAATAAGTAAAAGCTTCATGATAGGCACATAAACTGGATGTGAGAGATAACAATGTCATAGGACAGGTATAACAAGGTAAACAAGATAAACATAACACAACATGTATTGCACTTCTCTGATACTTTTCTCTCCACCAATACTAGCATAACAAGAACAAGATGATCCTAACAAGTACAAGATGGTAGACTTAGGTGTACTTCTAGTGAGTGGTTTTTACCCCATGCAATAACATGCAGCCCAACAGAACTGACAGGTGTTACCCCCAACGATAATAACAGGCTCCGAAACAAGCAAGACTAGATGTACCCTAATTACTAACCCCAATCGATCAGCTCCCTAACTCGTAGATACCCTTTGCTGGCCCCATAGTAGGATGTATCACTTCCTAAAGTGGCAACCCTTTGTTTACAAGATGTGCACAAACCATATCTATAGATGTCACGACGTCTAAACCTCCCTGGACCGAACCCATGCACGCACATGACCCTGTCGGAATGCGCCGCCCACACCGTCCCTTAGATGGACCTCTTACAACCAACTCAGTAAGCGTGCCCTGACCCTGGCCTAGTTCGGGGTTCTCCGTTTGATACCAAGATAGGTTACTGACAAATACGGGTCCCACACACCGAATGATACAAGCTTCCCCCTAGGCTTGTATCCCCACTACTAGGATTTCCTCAGGTTATGCCTACTAGTTTAACAAGATTGCATAGCCCCAACAGGTTAATTTTTTCGGGTTTATATATATAACCCGTCCCCACATATTTAACAAGATAAATTAACCCTCCTATTGATTCAAGCAAGTTATTTAACCCCTACTTAAGTTGATATGTTCGTGTAACCCTCACACATTCAAATCAGTTAAGTATTACCATTCATTCATTTATGGTTATTAATGCGCTAGACCTCTCACATTAAGTCTACCACTTGTGGATGCTCGATATGCCGGCTGGTTCCAGGCAGACTTCTACCACAAGTCAGACTTAACCTCGTGTCTTAGCACCGTTACATGTACGTTTATGCACTTAGACCCCTCACATTAGATTTACCACTTGTGGACGTTGGATATGTCGGGCGGTTCCGGGCAGGCCTCTACCATAAGTGTAATCTAACCTCGTGTCTAAGCGAGGTTATAGTTTCTAATTACTGTAAATTTAGGCATGTTCATTATTAACCAATTTCTTGTTTATTATACCCCAAATCCCTATTTGATCCACGACACAAGTTATGCCCAGTTTAAGGTTTAGATTAAGACATGGATTGTGCCCCAAATTTCCAAGTTTTGGCTCATGGTACAAACTATGCCCAAAATTTCCCAGTCATGCTCTAATATAAGTTATTTCCCAAATTAACATTCCCCACGTTCCCAATTTCATGCGCTCGCGTATTTTAGCGATAGGCCTAGGCTCGAAGGTAGCCCGGCTATAAAATAAAAAGGGAAAGAGAGGGAGAAGAGAATGAGAATAGGCATAGCAAATAAAACTGGCATATGATGATTGAATAGGTCATACTTAACAGAACAGGTGTACTATGACATGATTAGGCAAACTAACGAAATAGGCATATGGTGACATGATAGGGCAAACTAACAGAATAGGGATATCATGGATAGGCATACTGAGGTCTAAGCAGTGAATTAAGTATACAAATTATGGTAGATCTGTTATGACATCAGATTATTAATAGGCATAGGCTTAGATCCAAACTTATAAACATGTCAAGATTACATTTAGGTGTTTATATCTAAAAGTAACATAAAATCACTGTGGTTGGATCTAAGGAACAGAGAATTGATTGTAGGTGTTGTAGCACAGATCTCTGAATATGTATAACTTGCTGTTGAAGAAGAATATGCTAGATCAAACTGTGTTGGGGGCAGCGCCTCGTTGTCACCATTGATTTAGATGAATAAAACAATGGGATTAAGGTTCTTTATATAGCCATCTGCCAATGAACCAGGACACGCAGAAAGTCCAGATTCGTCTGGGGGGGTTGACCCTGGGGTCGACATAGGGGTCGACACCCCTGTTGTGGGGTAGACCCATGGGTCGACACCCATAGGGCACAGGGTCAACCCCTAATGGGAAGAATTCCCGCCCCCGATTTTTGAAATATTTTGAATTCTGGATAATGTTTGTTTGCATATATCTCTCTTGTACATATACGTACTTCTAACCTTAATAACTTTCTCATACGATGTCCATTTTGTGTAAACTTGGTGTCTATCCTAACCAAAATTCCGAGACGAACGCAATGGCGCAGTCCATTTTACTTAATTCCCAATATTTAATTAAGTATTCTTTAGTTTATCATTTTTAGTGTTGTTAAAATTACGGGGTGTTACACGTTTGTTTGTTGGTGTTTATTTCAACAAGATGATATGTCTCATCATAGACAAAATAGTTTATACTTTAGATTTACTAGTTTAGAAATTGATCAGGAAAAACATCACGATCCCAATGGTTTTCATGATGTTTTTTCTCAATTTGGTTTGGTGGTATTAACCATCGCTATTTCGTCGGTGTTGCGTTGCGATTTCCAATGCTTTTTCTTCGTCGGCGTTTATGCATCGTAATTGACAATGTTTCTAGTAGTGGTAGGTTACCAAAGACTCGTATTCTTCATCAAGCCCATTTGTTAGTGTAAGAACTTGTTCACTTTCTGATATTCGATTCCCAACAGAGCTAAGTTTGTTACAGAGAGTCTTGTCACAGAGAGTCTTTATTTTAGATATATATTCTCTCATGCTCATGTCTCTCTTTCTTAAGTTTTGCAACTCTCTTCTATAATGCATTACTCTAGCTGACGATTGAGAATTGAATATTTGTTGTATAGTGGACCAAATTTCATGTGACGAGTTACACCCAATAAGTTGTGATGGCAAGTTTGCACTAATCGATGATAAAAACCAAGATGATAGTAAGTTGTCTTGTTTTCGATGATGAACATATGCTGGGTCACTAACTAGGTTCCCATCTTTGTCTGTGATCATCGCACGTGGCATAATCTTGGTTCCATTGATATAATCTTGAAGGTTATGTTCTTTCAAGGCTGTTTCAACTTGGAATTTCCACAACAAATAATTGTCTTCATCAAGAGAATGATTATGACTTGGGTTTTTGGTTTTATGAGTGTATGCGAGGAGAGAATTGGTTTAGCAGTGCCTTTCTTTGATGTTGCCGATGACAGATCTTCATTGCTTCCAGCCACGATTCAATACTGTTGGAATGTTGTAGTTGATGAAATGAGGAAAGTATATGGCGAGGCCACTGCTCGAGAGGTGGCATCCTATACTGATACGATTAAGAAATGGATGCAATGAGGGTTCTTGCGTCTTTAAGATGCAAGAATCAGATTATTGCACGGTGGGAAAGCCAAACGAGGAGATGCACAATCTCTGATGGCAAAGAAATTCCTGCATCCGGTAGGATTTCGATTCCAGCCTTGGTACGACACGGTTTCTGATGAGAACAGCTACTACACGATCAGAGAGGTTGATCTCCGGTGATGAAAACATTCCGAGGAGACAAACAAATTACACCTCTCTCTTCAATACGAGAAAGGTCTTTTAGAATTGTCGTTAGGCGTTAGAGCTCTGATACCATATAAGAAATGTGTAAAAAGAAATTGTAATTATTCTTTTGTTATTGTTGTTGAGAAAGATTGTACAAAATGATCGAATGAATGTGTCTAACTCTATACAAATATGTACACACGAGTTTTACAGATAACTGGCTAAATAGAAAGGTCCATGTGATAATACAATACAAATAGGTTATAGCCCATCTGGTTTGTTTTGATATCCTATATATGTCAGTATGCTAACAGGAATATATATTTACTCCTTCCAAATAAGTCACATAAACTAAACCATTTTTTTTAAAACAAAATCATTTCGCAAAGCATTATTGTCCTACTGGTTAAACATATTTAGTATGTACTACCGTATAAGTACAAAATTGCTTATGTTTAATTTGTACCACCATATACCAAATTTCGAAATAAAATTAAAAAAAATCTTTTATACTAGACCGTTTACAATAGCCAAAATCTGAGACCATGCAATATATGTTGTTATAACTTTTCATGAAATAATGTTTGCACCTATGCCGCCGTCACAGTCATCATACTAGTTTTCACAATTTTTGTCTAAAAATATATAATAACTTGTCTCTGCTTGTTTACGCTAAGACAAATCCATGTTAAGAATAATCAAAATTTGCGTTGAAGGGAAACAAAGATTTGCCAAACACATGGTAGTGTACAATGGCTCCAGGACTCGAAAAACGGATGAAAGTTGGAAGATAGAAGATATAGGGTGAAAGGAAGAAAGAAATAATGTTTAAAATATAATAAGAACGCAAATTACAAGAATCATTATCAATAACGACGCCTAAATTTCAATGAAATAAAATACATCGGAAATCACAACGCAACACCGACACATTAGCGATGGTTGATACCACCCAACTAGATTGAGAAACACATCGCTAAAACTATTGGTATCGTGACTTTTTTCCCAATCGATTATTAGTATAATAAAAGTGAAATATAAACTATTTTGTCTTTCAAAATTTCATCTTGTCGAATATGCAAACTAATGTATATCCTGACTGTTTTTTTACATTATTTAAATATATTTTCAATGGGTTATGCTAGTTAATAATTTAGATGTAATTTGAATTAAATAATTATCGTAATCAAATTTTTTTACTTAAATATATAGAATTGGTTGGAAAATTAAACAATTTATTTTGCAATGTCATATTCGATGCAATCCAAAAATAGTTAAAATGAAAAGTAATTTTTTCGTGACCTAAACATAATTGTATTTAAAATTATATTTATTAACTACCGTTTGACTGAGTTTCAAGTTATCAGTTAAAATTATATATTGTCTACTCAGTGACATACACATATTTACCAATCACGTGTCTTATCAAAATCAAAACTACATAATTAAGATAGACCGTCCAATTGAAAGAAATGGTGCAGATCAATACACGAATGGTTGATATTAGAAAGGCTAAAAATGTTTAACAGACTCGATTTATTCCACTCTAGCCTATTGGAGTCGGTCAAATAACATTGGTTTTCACAGGCAATTCCCCCTTTCTTCCATTTCTCGATCTTATTCGATTCTCTCATTCAAGAGCTGCCATTGGATTCTCTCATTCTCACCAAAACCCTAGCCGGAACTTTTCGCTATCCAGTAACTTCGCTATGAGCGACTAGCGCACATACAAACTTTTCTTTGCATGTGTCTCGGGGCATGTTACTAATTATTTTGTCATTAATTGATCGACTTGGTTTTCTTTATAAGTTATTTGATTTTCATTTATTTGTTTCAGATCTATGAAAATATATCTGTAATTTGAGGTATGTTATTAATTTTTATTTGTCTTATCATTGTTTGCTTGATTAGGTTTCTTTATTTATTTATTCTGATTTTCCGATAGAATAAATTCTCTTTGTATTGATTTCAAGTATGTTACTTTTTATTGTTCTTAGTTGATTGTTTTATTTAGATTTCTTTATACTTAATTTCAGCTACAACTATTGATGTTTATCTTCTGCATTTTCATAAGCCAATACATAAGAAAACAACTCTATAGATATGTTAGTGGAAGACGGAATTGGAATTATTTCAAAGGAAATAGTAACTGTGCCATAGTGATTAAAGACAATTTCAATGTCCATAAAATTAGCAATTTGAAGTTTAATATGCAGTGAATTTCTTTTGGACGAAATTTCTTTTCAAATCACTAATATCGTTGCATTACATTCTGAATGACAGTTTGTTTTGCTTCTAAGTTTTAATTATAAGTATATAACTATATGTATGAATGTAAGAGTTGTTTTACTAATTTAGACTCTATTTGAACCTATGAATGGACATGTATATTCAATGTTGTTGTGAAGAAACTTATATATACAAAGCATAAGGACTGCAATAGGAAAATGGAAATAAGGAAAATTAGAAAACATCCTAACTGAATTATTGCTTGTATTAAGATTCTACATGTGTTTTTTTTTTGAAATAGCTCTACTGCACTAGTGACATAGATCAACTACATACAATATCTAACAAAGAAACAGATCGTTGCACTACTACTACAAACAGTTTGCCTTTTTTTTTACAACACTTAATTAAATATGGACACAAATGGTAGGGTTCTTTTTTTTTACAACAATTAACAAATACATCATTACGGTAGATTTGATAAATACATGCTCTGACTTGCAAAGCGGTCAACGTGGCATTGGGCTAGGAGAGTCCTTGAGCTTTGGAACCTTAAAATTAGCATGGAACAATCTTGATCTCTCTCTTAATGAATCCGCAAACATATTTCTTCTCTTACCAGACCGTCGCACAAGCCCATGGGTTGGAGCAGAAAATCTCTGCTTAAGGTTTTTTATTTGTTTGGTGTTATCCAGCTTTGATGGTGTTGATAAACCCTTTTCTGATCTTTTCTTATAACACCTAGACTTTATGTTCAGTTCAACCTTGGTTGAGTCATTTCTGAAACGACCCGAACTTCCCCGTGAAGGAAAGCCCGGATTGCTTTGAGGACAATCGAGTATATAGAGACTTTAATATACGTCTGATCCCCTTGTATTTGAGGTCTCAAATATACAAGATAGATATAGAATCACACTCTAGTCGCCCGGGAATGATTCTACTGATGACGTACGACATCAGTAGTTTATTTTCGAGTTTCGAAAGTAGGAATATCTATATATTTCCAATTGGCTGGTGGGCAGTCGCGTGAGGCCGGAGGTGGCTGATTTGGGGAGGCTAGGACGCGGGTTTTGGGGCCTGAATGGGGGGCTCGTGGATTTCATAGGGTAGGGAGGAGAGAGAGGGTCGGCGGGGAGAGGAGGGGCTCCGATCTTGGCGGTGGGCCTCCGGCGACGGGGAGAGGGCGGAGCGGCTGCAGTTCGTGGGTGCGGTTTTTTTTTTCTTTTTTTTCTTTTTCTGTGTTGACCGTATTGGGTAGAGGGAGAGGGGAAGGTTAGAGTGTATAATATATATATATATTTTAATTCCAAAAAAAGTGGATTCGTCGAAAACGGAGGTCATTTGCAAAATGGCTATTTTTAAGGGCCATATATATTAAAATATACTGAATTTTAAACTGAACATATCTTTCAACTTCTAAAGTGAAATATCAGTTTCTTAGTTTCGTTAGAAAGATATGATTAAACAGATTCAAATATTTCTTGTTTCGTTCAATTCTGACTAATATTGAATTCTGTATATTCGTATGAAATTTGAAATCAAATTTTCAAACTGCCGCGACATTTCAGACTCGTTATATAATTAAAATAAATTTATTCGTTTCAACTTCGTCAAAAATAAATTTTCCATCGTTATTATTTAAAATAATTCATTTTAAATAATCTAAATCCGTTAAAATCGCTATTTTTTTTTAAAAATTAGCTCAGATTTTTCCGGGTTGTTACAATTTCTTAATTTCGTAATAATTTCTTCCTTCTCCTTAACCAATAAGTTCAGTAAATCATTGTTAAGCTTTAGCTGTTTGATCTCTTCATTAGCCTGTTTAGGTTCAAGATTGCGCTCCCTTATGGCCAATTCAAGCTTCTCTTCTAATTCAATTATCATATGGTCCTTTTCACTGACTTTTACCTGCAACTCCTGCAAATTATTTTAATGTTTTACTATCGCTTCATTTGCTTTGTCCACTTCTGTTTTCTTGCTTTCGAGAATAGAGATGTAGTCGCTCTCCATGATTTTTAATTGATTGGATACAAGATCTTTCTCGATAAGCAAGTCAGAGATTTCGGCCTCCTTTTCAGAATTGAGTTTTCCACAGGAATGCTCTAGCCTTCTTACTTCTCCTTCTATAGCTATTATATCTTTTGAATCACTAGCTCTAACATTTAGATTTATCTTCATTTTAATAAACTCAGCATTCAAAGTTTCCATGCAAGCATGAAAATCAGTTAATCAAACTTGGAAATTTTAGAATATTTCTTGTAACAAAAAGCCTCTCTCTTTCTAATTCCACAACAAGGTCCATCTTTGTCTTATTCAATTTTCTGAATTTCTCCTCTTCTCCCTTTAACTGGGTGATGTGGGATCCAAGAAGGTTACACTTTGCAGACCAGTGATCATGCTGAATGTTGATGTATTTTTCCAGTAAATATCGATCATCTACTAATGCTTTAATTTGTGATTTATGTGACTTAAGAAGGTCGGTCAGAGTTTTAAATATTCTCCTCCTTTGGCGGCAATCCGCTAGTGTAGTTATAATCTTTTCCATTGCTTTAATAACTCAAAAGAAACTATTTTTTAGAAGGTATATGGATCAACGGACATTCTACATGTGTACTCGTGTGTGAGACACAAATATGGCCATTTCATATCTTCTGCCTATCCTTCTTTATACCTAATCATGAAATTCCTTGATTTTACTTGGTTATACTAATTATGATTATGAAGCATGTATCAGCTTCCATAAATATATAACTAACTCTATGAATTACTATGAGATTTTACTCTCTGTTATCAACTAATCTAGTTAAAAAGACACAATATTGGAAAAAACCTATGAACTTTCATGTTTGAAACATTTGTTCTTGAGAACATGAATCTCTTGATCATTTTTGAAATAACAGTGTGCTTAATGTAAGAAATGTGCCTTCTATTTGTTGCGTAATTTTCAATGTGTGATTTGAGCAGTGTTATTCAGTTTGTAGTCCACTGTCGATCTTCCATGTATATTCACATATATGACTCAGTGACCAGTGATAATCATCTTCCCTTGTAATTTTCAAAAGTTACCTAATGTTTAGTTTCCATTTTTTTTATTCCGTCTTGCTACCAAAGTTTTCCATTTTGATTTGAGGATCAGTTTGTTACCAAAAACACTGTAACCTTAAAACACATTTCAGTAAACATCACCGATTTCAGTAAACATCACCATTGGTCTTCCATGTATATGAATTTGCTTTAGTTCACCCATTCTGCTTGCTACTATTTTTCTTCTTGTTTAATTTCGTGTTTAAAAGCATATTCAATATATTGTTATTAATTATCGTTGTTCTTATTCCAACTGTTACCTAATATTGTCAAAAACTTGTTAATCGCATTCAAGTGTATAACAGTAAGCTAAGAATTTGGCTTTCTAAAATTTTTATCAACTATCTGTATCATTTTGGAGTTCACTTACTAAAAAATGTCTTTACAACTATCGAAATCAATATTTATACAAACTTTATTCCCATAATGAGATGACTTAATTTTTAAGTTTTGATCTTCTAATCGTTATACTGAGCATTATACTCATATATATTACTTTTTAGCTAAATCCATGTAGAATAGATTTCTTTGCTTACAGTGCAAAATTTTTGTCTTTTAATTCATGTATGCTAATTTGACCATTTCCATTGCTTTGGTTTCAGGTTGGATAGGAATCAACTTCATCTCCATTGCAAGTTAAATACATTTGAATTTTATTACTCCACGAGAGAGGATAATATCAAAAAGAGTACGCACCCTTGAGGCTAGTGTTGGTAAGTACTTTTGCAAACAAGATCAAATGTAGCAGTGCCAATGAGATAAGTGTTGACAATTTATATTGTAACTCTTTGTTATTTACTTGTTACAGCTCAAAACTGCATTTCACTTGCATTTCCTGTGCCTCATCTGTACCATAACTTGATATCCACTGTAATATACTCAACAGAATTTAACCGTGTTGCATGCAAGTGGCATGTTAATAAAGGTCACACAGTCTTATTACCAATTAAACCTAAGGCAAGTCATTGGCACTGTCATCTAAACTTCATTTTTGTGTCAAAATTATTTCAACCTAAAAATCCTAACCAACCACTGTTACGTGTCTCTATTAGTACTAAATCTCAAGACAAATGGTGAAGAAACTAATTTATGAAAAGTGTTGCACTATGTTTGCATTTATTCATACACTATCTTAAAAGGTCGTTGTTTTTTTCGTTAACACACTTTTATCTTTTTTTCATTTTTTTATTTGTAGCTATACCTTATGCATTCAAATTTATTTTCCTTTGAAATACCTATGTTTTATTTTTCAATTTTTATAATCCTTTTCTTGAAATTGGTTTATCTTCCCCCAACTATGCAAATTTATACAATTATAATAGGCATCATCCACAGACCTTGGTTACATGCGCTGCTTAAAAAAAGTTTCCCATGGCAGTTCTAATAAAAAAACAAATTTTTGTAGGTTAGAAATAATTTCAACATTGCATCCAAGTGTGAGTCATAGAAATAATTTCCTTTTGGCCGACACCCATCCTATAACCATCAATGCCACGAAACTTATTTTTATTGCAGGCGCCTATTAAATTACCCTATGGCTGGAGCACTTTACATCAACTTCAATGATAGCTCTATGCAATTAAATTTGTACATCTATTTTTTTATTTTATATATTAAGAAAAAACATCTATACAAACTCATCGTTAACCTTATTTGAACCATGTGATCAGCTTCAATGGTATCTTCCCTCATGTTCATAACATAAGATACTTGCATGTTTTCTTTCATTCAAGTATGTAGTATTATATAATATAAACATTGGCTTGAGCCTGGCCCATTATTGAGATATCATGTGCTTTCTTTTTCTCACGCATCACATAACGGCTATAGTTAATGCAATCCATTAATTGTTGACTCAGGCGCCCAACAACTTCTTTGCATGTTCAAGGCAACTTCATCGATTGGCTATGGTAACTGCCCATTAACCATGAACATTACATGCAACCACCGCTCCCTACAGAAGTAACTAATCTCATCCATCGTTGCATTACAACTAGTTATCCTCTTATATTTTGATGTTGACTGTCCCGAACCTGTAGTTCATCGACAAGGCCGGTCCAAGGGTATTCGATGCCCTAGTCGAACAAGTATTTTGGCATGTTTCGTTGCCCCTTAACTCAATTAAAAAAATACAAAATATAATGTAAATTATTCATAAAATTTAATATCTATCACAAAATATTGAAAAATGAAGTTCTTTTGATCATATATCAAAAAATCAAAATGTAAACATAACATCATAACAAATTAGTACATGTTAACGAAAATAACTCCTTGCTTTTGAAGCAAACTCGTCTATTACATCTATGTTGTTTCGATTTGGCAATCTATGGTACACGTAGCCGATTTGGCAAATATAATACAAGCCAAAGTTAAAGAAGAACAAAGAGCTATACAGGCAGAGGAGGAATCAAAGAAAACAAGATGGATGAATGCAACGTGAACTACAAGCTCTTTCTTCACAATTTTTAACACTAGTTTGTGCAAATGAGGAAGTGTTGATAGGGACAGTAGACAAACGAATAGAGAGCTGTACCTACAGAATTTTTATCTAACCTCATTATTAAGGGGAAAAACTGAAGAATTGTCGTCCGTGAAGAGCCAAAACCAGGTAAAATGGCACCAACTTCTGAGCCTGTTTGATACCAAAACAAAAGAAATTGATAAGCTACAGAAGCAACTCAAAAATTATACCAAAAACCTTAAATTAACAACTGAAGAAACTGGTATGGCGTTGCAAGAAAGAAAAAAATGAAAGCATCCTGCTTGAAAAAGGGTACTCAGTGCCCAAAGAAGTAAATGAATTGATGGAGGAAATGCATTCACTAAGGCAGCAAAATTATTCTGATCATAGAAAGTAATGGTGCTTATTTCAATCATAATTTGTACAGCAAAATTATTGTGAATTATATTCACTCACCAACACAAAGCGAAATAGAGAAAATATTCACTTGCTAAAACTAATACACTAAAGTTAAAGTTATGGACTGTCAGCGGGAAAAAAAAAAAACTAAATTTGATATTGAACTAAAGAACATAATTTTCTCATGATATCCTTCACAAAAGCTTATTTCAATGATGGACTAATTAATCGTACAAAAAAGATAACAGACCCTCGTTGATTTTGCTGGGACAAGATCTGAACTCTGATTTGGGGATAAATTTTGAAACCGAAATCAGTGTATGCAATTTTACAGCTGCAGCCCAAACCAAGCAAATTAATCAACCAATTGGGGATGAAGTCGATCGCTTGTGAGAGACAAGACGACGGAAGCCTGGAGGTGGTTGAGAGAGATAAACTGAGAGCCGTCTTCGCAAAATTGCAGCAGTGGGCGATGGAACAGAGTAGAAGAATCACTTTTTTTCTAAAATTTTGTTGCCCCTCTTCAGCGCGTTGCCCTAGTCGCTTGTCTCTGTTGACTCTGCTGTGGGCCGGGCCTGTTCATCGAAACCCTAGAAAATGCATTAGAGCCCTTCTATATACGACTCCCGAAAGTGAACTTCTAACCAGATTTGTACTTTTGATTTGTAGCATCATTTTTGAGTTAATCCTCCTTGTTGCTGAGAAAAACAGTAGATTAGAATGATATAATCCATCAACCTTTTTTCTTAGCCTTCTTGTTGCTGAGAAAAACATCAGTTAACATAGTCTTAGATTCAAAATGAATCCTTTAACAAACTAAGACGCTACCAAAAATAAGTGAATAAAAAGTGTTCTAATTATAACATCTATATTTTCTACGCTACACATGCATCATAAGTTCATAACTGATAGCTGATAATAGTCGTATAACACAAATTGGAAAAAAATATAAAACATATACCTGATTCCTACCAATAGAAACTAGTTGCGCCTCTACCTGCTGACTGTTTCCTTTACACCAAACATGCCCAGTTAAGTCAATACAATGAAAAACAACATCTGCATGATTGCTATATTATCCATACCCATATATGCCATCAACTCCCTAACAATCCCTAGTCCATTTTTCACCAACTCCCTAACCATTGGCATGATTACTTTGCAACTCACGTACCATTGATCCTTTACAATTACAACAAATGGCTCCATAATATTACAAGTAATAACGGAAAAGTAACTTCATATATAAAGAATTTTAAGTATTTCAGGTTTGGTTAGCTTACTACATTCTGCATAGGAAGTTAGAAAGACCTGGGTTAGCCTTGCATGTGTTAGAAATGCATCCATATTTTGTTATAAAAATGCTTATGTTCATAAATAAAAAAATCGGCAGATTGTAAACAACTTATCAAATCCCCATGTTATATACACACAAATTTTATTTACAAAACACAACCTAACTAATATAATATAGCCTATATAAATATATGTACGTACATAACTAATACGTACCAACTTGTAGGCAAAAAGAATTACTACAAAGGCAATTTTCATACATCGTTAACTGAAAATTTCTGACAATAATCTTAATAGATAAAGTACTAATATAATTGATAATGTAACTGACAATGCAATACGACCTAAAAGAAATCTTCATTTTTGTTTTTTACCTGTATATCATCTGATATGTCCCATACCATAAAAATATGGGAATATTGCCTAGTATATAGGTCATTAGGCACCCTCCCCTTACAAGTTAGCTTTTGGGGGTGAGTTCTACCTAATGAGCCGTATCATTTGGTGCTTTCATTGAGAGCCGCTCGACGGAAAGTTCGAGCCGTGAGAAGGGGCGACCTATAGGCTGGATTAAAATACTGATAGGCGAGTGAAAGCCGTCCAAAGAGAAAAGGGCTACCGTCGGGTCAGTGTCGATAGAGTAGGCCGACGCGGACGTCGGACTTTCGAAGAGCGGTGAAATGATATGTCCCATACCATAAAAATATGGGAATATTGCCTAGTATATAGGTCATTAGGCACCCTCCCCTTACAAGCTAGCTTTTGGGGGTGAGTTCTACCTAATGAGCCGTATCATCATCTGGTGATCTTTAAGCATGCCAAACGTCATGAAGATTCTTTTGATGTGTGTAAAGTACTGGTAAATATTATCTCGAATTAGTTTTATTCATATCAAATTTGGGTGAATTATTTGTTTATGGAAGCTTGAATCTCTTCTAGGGTATTATGCCCTTTTGTTTCTGGAACAGTGCATAAATATTTGATAAGCCTTGCATTTATTTTATAACGTACAAAAATTTGTTACATGCATTGCATTTATTTTATTTCAGCACAAGGAGTTAGGAAGAGAATGGATTTATATGGAGGTGTACTTGCGGGTTCACAGGGTCGAAATAGAGGACGATGATGGAAACGTAACATATGAGTGGATGGATCAAAGATTTTTAGAAATTTTTTTGTAAGTATAATTAAGTGCTTATTTAATATATAATGTTGAGTTTAAGTTGGGTATTCATGTATTCTATATGTGTAATGTCAACAAGATGATTATGTGAGGATGAAAGAGGAATTTGAGGATGCTGAAATGACATTGGAGCAGTAAAACTCCATATTCCATCGACTTAACAAAATCCAGAGTGGAAATTATGATTTTGGAAATCAACCAGTAAGTTGGATAATTGAGTTGTTAAACTTAGGAAATTAAAATCAAACTATGAGTTACGAAAAAATAGAAGAAAATAAGAAGGGCATGTTTTTTATTGCTCCTGGTTGTAGGAGACTTGGTACTACCTTTAGCAGTACTCTTTTAGAAGTAGTAGGGGTTGATTATTTCCATAATATATTACTACCTTATAAGGAATTGCTGCCAGAAGTTAGAAAGCTTTCAACATTGTCCAAAAATGGTGGGAAAACCCACCTAGGAAGAAGTCATACATAAACATAGTGGCAGGAGGTTGGATTCAAGTTTAGAAGAATGTTGGTTGGGTTAAGGATTGGATGCGTATTTAATTGTATGTTTTATAAGTTAATTTTTTTAACATCCCTCGGTCCTTACATATGACATTTTCAAACCTTTGAACAACTTCTGATGTATGGTACAGTTCTGTAAAAATAAGATACAACACTGTGTTGAATATAATTTAAATCTGAAATAGTGGTTGCCTAGATTCGTTTAATATCTTATTTAATTCTTTCTTATATCCGAATTGGATGTTTTGGAACAAAAAATTTTGTGCATTTGATCACCCTCTCTTAACCAGTTGACTTCAGATTTTTGCTGATTTTCAATTGCATGATTACATAAGGTGCATTCTGACTGGAATAAATTATCATTGTATTCTTGCACAGTTGCACCACATTTTTATATGAGTGATTTTCTAAGGGATATTGTTATGCATAATTATTTCTTGGTATAAATAAGATTTTAGTTATGCACATTGTTAA
This sequence comes from Allium sativum, assembly GCA_030737875.1. Classification (NCBI taxonomy): domain Eukaryota; kingdom Viridiplantae; phylum Streptophyta; class Magnoliopsida; order Asparagales; family Amaryllidaceae; genus Allium; species Allium sativum. Next base: position 48,728,741 of record CM060912.1, on the reverse strand, counting down.
ATATGCACAATTATTTCTCAGTATGAAGTAAGATTCTAGTTAGTTTCCATAAAATGTTATAATGCAGTTGTTCATTTGTGTTGTTGGACACACTATTTATAGATAGCTGGAATTTGGCAATTCGTGAAAGTTTTTAGCCTATCAATTCTAGGATGAGAATTAAATGAAGCAGTAATAAAAAACATAAATGATATGCACTGTGACTTTACTCTTTCATTTTAGCAATAATATAAATTTGTTTTGGAGTTTCTATAATATAAGATTGCTTATTTGTCTTATGCATATTTGGTTATTGGTCATCTCTTCACCATGTGGTATAATAGCAAATAATATTGTTTGTCAATTTATTCAAGCACTTTTTACTTCATCTTTTATTGTGATGAATAATGAGCAACCAACTCGGATGATGGAAATGTTAGACCAAAATGAGAAAATTGTCAAAGAGCTACAAGAAGAAATAAAATGTGAGCAAGTTAAAGCAGCTAAGCAACTTAAATCTAGGCAGGAGGAGATTGAAAGACTTAGACAAGAACAAATAGAGAGATATGAGAGACTACGAACCGAGTTTGAGGAGCAATTGCATAGGGAACGGGTGATGGTGAATGAAATGCACGAGCTCATGCAAGGAAAAATTCCGTCTCAATCTAAGATGTACTCAGAGATGTCTCGTATGATGGCTACTTTTGTTGGTAGGTATTTTGATTTCCATTTATAAGTGAGAACTGTACTTGACACTACTTTTGTTTGTTCTCGTCTTTACTTGCAGCTGTCACAGTTAAAAAGCTATTTTACATGCAAAATATAGCAAATTTGAATGTAAATGTTGATTGAATTAACAATGTGTGTGATATATTTTATTCATATTTTGTCTGCTTTCGGCTATGTTATTAATAGTTATCCAATACTAGATGTCGTTTGGTTATTTTAGTGATCGTTTATATGTAGACGTATGTTAGACATGCAAAATATCACAAATGTAAATTTACTTGCTCATTTGCATGGAGCTGCAGGTATAGCAGTGTCCATTTGTCATGAAATGGAGTATAAATTAGCAATTTCAGTTACGTAAGATAGGCCAATGTAAGAGATATTTAGGACCTAGACCGTATTATTTGCATTTAATATCTTTCATATACTGAAATTTTAGATTCAGATAAGAATTTGAAGTTTATTCGAGAGATAACTAATATTTTATGGTTCATTTTGCAATTGAATAAGACTATAACAATGCATAGAAGGGGAACACTATTTCTTCGTTGGTAGGTTAATGATAACAGGAAATATGTGCAATATATATGGTTATTGGAATATTATAGCAATAAGTGGCATTTTTACTGAAATTCATCACTAAATTCATCGGAAAAATAAATATAAAAAAATGCTGAATTGATCGCTAATTCATCGGTATTTTCCGATGAATACACCAACGCCTATACATTAATCATTCTCCTCATTATGTCATAAATTCGTCATAGAATTTTTGTTTTTCATAAGAAAAAAATGTAATGACCTGCATTCTACGTATCGAAGGATCGTAGAATATTTATTTCTTTTTCTTACGAGGTCGTATGGTTGTGTAACTTTGGGGGACGACTATTGGGGTCATTTCCCAAGTTCATGTTTTTTACCGATTTTTAAATGATCGTTTTGTCCCTAACTGATCTTGTTTCTGCCATATCTTTTGATTGTTAAGCAAATTTGACCTAAAACCACTTTTCATTGGATTCAGATGATGGTTTACAACTCCGTAGAGTGGTCACATTAGCCAAACGGACTCACCGTTTGGGAGATATGGCTGAAACAAGGTTTAGAAGGTGAAAAACTGCTTAAGTGGGATGATTAGGGTAATTAGCAAATGGGTCCATAATCCATTTCGGGATTAGGGTTATGGGGAGGCTGAAATGAGTTAGGTACTACAACAAAAGGTGGATTAGATAGCAATAGTAGATAGCGTTTGTTTCAATTCTCCTCATATGCTCAAGCGCGGACCATATTCCAATGCTATTCGATAAATAAATTCCACGAACCCACGCTGTACGAAAGGCGGGAGCTAGAATTATTTTGGGCGAAAAATAAAAATTCGTGCTTTTTCCGTTCCCTTCAGAAAACATCGCTTTTCTACTTATTCCTCTTTATCGCCTCCAGAGTCCTAAAGAGGGCCAAGATCTTAAATCCCTAATTTAACATTGAATCCACTCGTCATCAGCAGCCAATCCCGGAGCTATCCAATTTAAATGACCGTGAAGGTAAATCGAAAATCGCGATTTTGAATTTTTTGACATTTTTTTGTGCTTAGTTTGAATACGCAATTGCGATTTAGGTGTTTGGGGGCAATTTTGGTGATGAGAATTTGCTATGCAAGTGGAACATGATGAATTGCTGTCATCTACATCTGGAAAGCATTAACTCTATGAAATCAACCCTAGTAACAATCACCAGTGGTCGATCCCAACCCCAACCTAGACAACAGTCTCAGATTTAAATTCCTGTGGGAGGTATTATTATATTTTCTCCCTATAATTTTAATTAGCATACTATGCAAATATTTTATTTTCTTGTAATTGTTCTATCATAGTCTTAACTATGCTTCTGATTTGTTCTTTTATATTTTTTATGTATGCTTCATAGGTTATGTAGTTTTTTTATTTTTCTATTTTAGAAATGATATGTGACCTGCGTTGTAATTGTTGTTTAAATTATCTATGGTTTCTTATTGTATTTGTTGCAGTGTTATATGTGATATAACATGCCATTTAGAAACTAAAAATGTAAGGAAGTATAAATGATTAAAAACAAGTTAATACAAATATCATGTTACTCAGAACTATGCTTCTCCTCCAAAAGGTCCACACACATGCTTTAAACTTGGACTGCTTCAATTTATATAGTACTCTAGATATTTTAATAGAAATACATGTTTCACTATAGATAATTATATACATTTATCTTACATTGTTTTGTTAAAGAAAAATCATTCAATCTCTGTTTTAAACTCATTTGATTGAAAACCTTGGTTTGGATGATTGAATTTTATCAAATTTCTTGTTATAACAGGTACTCTGGTATTATACTGTCAAACACAAATGTATATATATTTAATAGGATTGACTTTTCTGTGAGTTTTTACATATTTTACAATTTACTGTGCAAATGAACAGTGGAAAACACTTTTCACTTATTTATTCATATTTTTGTCAAGATTGATGCTGCATGGATAGGTAATTGATTGTTGACGAGTGAACCATAGGTTCACTCATCCAGCCCATTTCTTGGCTCTTGGACAATTTTTATATAAATTTATCATTTTGTTAAGTATGTATCACTAAACTAGTTTTTTTTTTTCATTCTGAGATATACCTATAACTGTACTATTAGTATATCAATTTGTAAACAACTGTGTAATAATATATGTTAGTATAAGTTGCTTAATATGGGTGTTCCCTAGAGGTTACCGCCCCGTACTCATCTATATGAAAATGGTATGTCTTTACATGGAGGACACTGGGAAAGGTCTGAATAACAAGATGTTCGATTTTGAATTGTCCTGTAAATTGCAATTCTTTTTTACTTCCATGGTGAGGAATCCCCTGGGTAATTGATCAACTTTGATTGCGAATTTCTCAGTAATTTGCAATGAAGTGATTTTAAATTGGAAGTTATACCAAATTAAATTAATTAGAGATTATAAGTAAGGGAGATAAAAATTGAAAATTTACTTAATATAAATTTACTCATGTTTGAAAATTCATATTTGTGTATAACTGTTGTGTAGTTGTTATACTTTCATTATTCTCAAGTTCGCAAATCATAGTGAGGTGTGTTTTTCATATCATTAGAGAGGCGGATCTTTCTACAACAACAAATGCAATAGGGGGGTTAATTTAGATAGTGATGATGACACTAAGGCCAAAAACCAAGATCAGCCTATGTTGTCTGCTGCAGCAGCTGCGAGGAACACGCAATGAGCCTCATCTCTATACACTCTTCTAGAAGATTTACCTGACCACATGGCTCCTCAAACTAGTTTAGGAGGTTGTTCTGAAGGCAAGAGCATATGTAAGCCATGAATTGTCTTACCTTGTCTCATCTTTACAGTAGATTGTTAAGACTGCAATGATAAACTAATCATTTGTTCTAGTCCTTTTCTCAGAGTAATTTAACCTACTGCATTTTACCAATTGTCGCCCGTGTTAATGGTAACAAATTACATGCCTTTAAAAGATAGGCAGAACTCTCATGGTAACTTTTTTTTTTGAGGCGCTCTTTGATGTGATGGTTAATACATAAGTTGTTTTGAATCAGTTGAACATTCACTTTTATACTTGGTGTCAAATTATTTTCTATTTTTCTTTGATTTTATTTTGTATTGCTGATGTCTACCAAGTTGGTTATTTAATTAATTAAATCAAGAGGAAAGTTTACTAGTCCATAAATTTTAATCTTTACCAAGAATCCTGGGAGAAAGTTAAGGAACTGCATTGCATGCACTGTGACTTTGAAGGAGGGTGTGATATAATATATTGAATAAGAGCAGACAATATATTGCATTCAGAATGCTAGATAATGAACTCAGCTAGTTAGGCACAGTTGAAGTTGAGTAAATTCAACTGTCAATAGACCTCCTTAGTCTACTAGAAAATGAGCTCACCAGCAAGTCTGCATAATTCTATGCATTATTTTCACTGCTACTCATGCATAGGTGGATGATATGTTAGTGGATCTAAGCATAGGGGCCAGATGATACATGCATTATCCTTATTTAGGACAACACGTATGTTTTGATAACCAAACAAATAATTTTTTACAATGCTGCGACGATTTAATCCATAACTAAACCCATTTTGCAGTGTATTACAGTTTTTGCTGGTCCTAAAAAAATGAAACCAAAGAAATTGCCTGCAATTTTACTATTTACATGTAAGCCGCTCCATTTTACTTGGAATTTGCTGGAGGAGGTTGGAAATTAGCATCCAGGTTTTGAAGTTCCTGTGTTAGCTAGATTCTTATTTCTTTCAGAAAATGGAATTGATTTGTTAGTCTAACTAGCGCTGATGATGATGGAGGATTTTTGTCCTCAGACCGAGCAGAACTAGTTGGCTGTTTACTACTATTTGTTCGATGAGATGATATCTTTGGAGCATAATTTCGAGATAATGTTGCAGACTCATCCATCTGTGGTGGATGGTCATCATTTTCTTTAATCTTGCTTTTATTTTTTGGTTGCCTTGGTAATTTATAGGAATGCTTCAAGTCTCCGAACTTTGGTGAATTTATTTATGAGCTTTAAGGTATGCAGCATACATGTTTACTTAAAATTTAGGGTTACCTACACTAAGACTTGGAAACCCCTTTGGATTGTACTTAAGCAGATTCATAGCCAACTGGCTCATTGTTTGTTGAAGAGTTTGAATGATTTGCTCCGGAAGCGGGATCTCTCTAGGTACCAAATTATTGATCGCTTTGTTTTTGTTATCTTTGTTAGGTGATGAAGGCATTTTAGATTCAACCATTGCAACATCAGTATTAACTAAGGAAGATACAATATCACTTATTGTTCAGTTTTCATTTTGAAGTGGAATAGCATTTTCAACTGTCCTGCCAGACTCCATTTCGTGTCTTTCCAATTGTTGATCATTTTGTTGTTGAATTGAAATCTTTACGCGTAAGTCTGCAGCTTTCTGCTTTAAACTAATTATATCAGCTTCCACTTGATTTATTTCCTCAAAATCAGCCCTTGTCTTGCTATCCATCGTAGAAGTAATAGATGCATGTCCTAAAATCTCTTTCTTTTTGTAGTTGCTCACTCAACATTTCCACGTCTCTTTGCAGTGCTGATCGATGTTCGTGCAATGCTTCCTTTCCTTTCTCTATGTTTTCTCGTAAATTTTCATTAACTTTTACCTCCTTTACAATTTTATTTTCCATATCACTTTTTTCTGTCTCGAGCTTCTAAATAACAATCGCATCCTTTGTTGAATCCTTTTTTTCTGTTGGAAGATCTTTTCTTGCAGAGGTTCATCCCCATTTATTTGGTTTTCTCATACTAGATGTGGCCTTACTAGACATATTTCTGAGTTTTCCAGACCTTCCGTTTGTGGTATAAGTAGCAGACTTTTGCAATCTGGAAGTATGAATATTGTCAACAGACATTTGCAAACTTGGTGAAGCTTCAGAATTACACTTTTCATTTTCCCGTATCATTAACGTCACTTGCACTTCTCTTCTCGGTTAATTTAGCGCTTTCAATTTTTGGCTCTTGGCTAATATTATTTACCGAATTAGTGGCATTAGATATGGCTTTAGGTGCCTTCGTCGCTGCAATGTTATCGATATACTCGTGAGAGGAGGTATACGAGTTATGATCCACTTCCTCGTGATTTGACTTCACTATTTTTAAGAATCGATAAATTTAAATGTTTGTTCATGGCTCCACATTGACACAAGTACCTCTCTTTATAATAGATAATAGACCAGGTGCCTTTGGCTTCATCATTGCATTGTGGAGACGGGTCACATTTATTTCTCTTCATTGGGGATCCACCGCAGCTTCCAAAGGGGATTGGCGACAATTTTTACGAATTTGGTTTCATTTTAGTCATAGTTGTGGCTTCATGTTAAATCGAAGTTCGTTGGTTGCTTCTTAAAATCCACTTGAATTTGAAATAAAATTACATGTTAGAAAATTTATTTTATTTATAAGTGAAAACAATATTTTAGGTGAATATTTCTAAACCATTATTGATAATAATTCCTCAGTTACTTGGAAAAATATCCTCACGTAGAAAGAGAGACTGGCATATGTAACTTAGCTACCAATAAACCCAGTAAAGCATGCCATGAACTGTTCATTTCTTAATTTAGATCTGATTTAGGGATATGTTTTATCTTCTGGTAGATTTGCAGAAATCTTCAAGGTACAGAGTGCATAAGGGTGTACAATAATCTTTACGCACTTATCTGTAATACAGTTAGATATAGTAATAAATAGTTGTTCATACCACATCTTTAAGCTTATTTTATTCTGACTAGGTTCAAATTGCAGAACTGTTCCACATTTCTATATTTTTTGTATGATTTTTCTCTTTCAGATATCACATTGACTGTTTATGTAAATTTCAATGTGTTTACAGTTTACATATAATTCAGTTACTCATCATATTTAATTTATACTTATTGTGCGTTATCTGTTATTGACTTATGCTAATTTGTTTAAACAAGTTTGTTTTGCCTTTTGCAAACATGATCACTGTCTTCCTTTTTTAAGATAGGAAGGTTAAAATATATTGTATATTTTTCAATTACACTTTTTCTCCTTTGAATTAGATGGTTATAAAAGTAGTTTACCATCTTTTTTATGGTCATTTTCCACCTTCCCTGTTAATTGTCACGTTAATTGTCTTTATACAATATTTATTGATAACATCCATTTCTGTGTATCTCTATTAATGTCTTTTAAAACAAAATCATCATCAAAGCATATATTCTAAAAATGATTAGTCTCTTGCAATCTGTTTACCACATCATCAATTAATGGAAGAAATTGTTTACCATATATCTATAAAATTGATTTGTTTTTGGAAGTCATATACACTGATATGTGTTGAACTTAGAAATATTATTCAGGGCACTTATTATGCTCTACTTCTTTCCATTAATATATTTAGCACCTACAAATGCGTTTGAATTTTTAATTTTCCAAACAATTATATTTACCAGCTTTATAACTGTCCAGCCTCAAAATACTCTGCTACTATATTTTGATTTTAGCCTTCTACTTCAAATTTTTTGAATCTACAGGAATTATTTATTTACTCCTCATCAGTCATGGAGGATCCATCTTCCCTGAAACAAGAAGTTGCATCAATCTGGTGAAAGATCCATGGAACGGATAATTACTCGCATTCATTGGCAGTGTCAAGTGCAACTTCAAATTCAAATCTACTAAATTTTGAGTCACCACTGGATTTATCTTTATGACATTAAACAAGAAGGAAGGTAATCCTTTATTTTTACACTTGACCTTAATAGCGGATACTGATAAATATAACCATGCTGTCATGCACTGACTTAGCTGTTATAATCATCATATGCAGCAAATATACACTTATACTTTCTTCTATCAAACTTAACCCAGATCATATTGTTCTGTTTGAAATTCAGGTAGTTATGAATTAGTAACCACAAAGGATGCTCCCAGTAAACCAAAAGACAATTATATTTCCATGTGTAATCCAAATTGGTATTGGCCATTCCTTTTTTGACACATAAGTAACAGTTACCTTACGTTTTCAGTTATATAACTTGCCTATTATTCTTCTGGTTGGTACATATCTTTTTAATATTAGTAGGTTAATATTATTATTATTTTCAAATTTTGTTGTGGGCAAACTATGCAACTATTGATAGTTGGATGATTAACAGTACTTTGTTGCAGTTTCTAATTTGCATAACTGATGGCAGTTCCAACAGCTTTTTCCTATGCATTTGTGAAGAAAAAAAAAGTAGCCTTACATGCCAGTTTATATTACATCAAACCAAAATACCATACGAAAAAACTGCTATATTATTGGGTTATTTGTTAGTCATTCATTTTTTATTGTATCTCAACTCTTCCTACAACTATGTTTGTTTATCAGTTTTATAGATCAGATGATGCGGGGTTTTATTTTATTTTTTTATTTTTTTTGGAATAATGAATCAGAATGTGTGAGTGCTTTCCAACTCGGAATCCAGTACAAATTGGTCAACTCTCATAGTAAGAGCGGCTCATTTTGAGTTTGTTATTTGAATGCTAAAAATGTTTTGTTTTCTCTCTATTTGGGTACTCAGGTTTGGATTATTTTATCATGCACAAACTACTTTGTCCAGTTAGTAACTAAATCTCATAAATTTATTTTTTGTCTAAAATATCTTGATTTTTTTGCTTCTTACTTCTGTCATCACCAGTCTGCTTACCCCTCTTCTCATTACTGAATTACCTTCTTAGTCATACTGGAAATGAAACTTTGCTTCCGGTCTTCACTTTTTTTCTTCTTCTCCTAAAACTGTACCTACACGTGTGCAATTTTCAATGCTACATTATTTCTTTGTAACACAGACATATCTTATTAAAAACCAGTTCCATTGCTCATATTATCAATTGAGTATTGTTAACCAGTCCTATATATGAGTTGTCCTCCTTTTCAAGTTAACTTACTACATGTTTTCAAGCTGTTAATGATGTTCCGCATAATTTAACGATGTTATTTTTGTTGAGACCAGTTCCGTTAGGTGCTTCTTGATAACAGGCTAGGAATGCAAATTTTTGGTGGGGATATTTGCATCAAGGATTGTTAAAGGCAGCTACATGGGTACTGAACAGGGAAGCAGAGACAATCAGGGAAATATTGAACAAGGTAAACGAGAAGGGAAATGATTATGGGTCGGTTTTTACAGGGCAATCGCTTGAATCTGGTGCGGCGACTCTGATGAAAATTATAGTAGTTCATCGCCAGCAACATTTTGGTGGGATTGCTAGAGAGAAGATTTAATGCTTTGCGCTTGTACCAGCTAGGTATATGAGTTTGAATCTTGATGTCAAATATGCTGATGTAATTTCTTCAATTGTGCTGCAGGTGTGTCTTTTTATGTTCTACTAGAAATATTAATACCAAATTGGGTGATATGATTGATTATATTATGAGATACTTCAATTCTATATTCCAAACAAAAGGGTAGGCTTGAATGAATTGGATAAATGTGTAACAAGATTACCAAACTATTTACGATTACTATTTCACATTATATACCCCCAAAGATTTCACATTTAGCCATTAGAAAATTAATTTGGATTTATTCTCATTGAATGTTGGGTGATCCTGCAATTTAACTTATGTAGATTGGCATTTGTACGTTGGTTGGGATATTGATTAAGATACAATAGCTTGGGACAAAATAAAAAGTATATTTGACTACCAACCATTATGTTTTTTTATTTACAAAATACACACACACTCTCTCTCTCTCTCTCTATATATATATATATATATATATATATATATATATATCCGAGATGGTGATCTTTCCATAACACTGAACCGTTTGAGACTACTACAACATTTTAATTTTCTTCCAACTTCACAAACTTGATGGTGTTATAATTGCAGTACGACTATAAAAACTAACATTATTGTAACCCACCTTAAATTCCACTCTTTACCAGTACAATCTTCGGCTCAGTCTAATTAACTTTTGTCTAACACTCTCTTTAACATGCAATTATAGATTAATTATGGTTAATGGTTTGCCGATGATATCCATATACATTGGATCCCATAAGTTTGTTTTATGTACTGTGTGAGGTGGATGTTCCAGAGATGGTCTATTTAATATTAGTTGCACTATTCACATTATATACATTAGTAAACTCTGTCTTATTACTGGCTTGAATCATGTGACACCTTGACCTGAGAGTATTTACCATGAGTTACTGGCTTTAATGTTGTGCATTGCCACTCTATCTTGTTTTTCTAATGCTAAATATTGCTTGTTTTTGTTGTAATAGGACAAAATTGCTTGTGTTTTGGAGGAAATATCAAAAGCAAAGCAAGCGTAAATCAAGCGTTTAACTACTTAGTAAGTAATTTGTTAATGCAAGTATACGTGACGTATTATGAACAGGGAAGAGTTGATCAAACAATATGTATGATTTGTTAAATTTCGATATGTGAAATAGTTTGAATTATATACATAAAATATTGAGTTTGAATATATGAATGTTGTTTAAATGATATATATGGAATATTATGTTGTAGTTTGCATGTTTGTTGTTTGCGAAAATGTGTTATATTTTTATACATTTGAGAAATAGATAATGATATGTGTGTGTGTATATATATATATATGTTATTCGAATGATATACATGTATTTAAAAGTAACGAAAGAGTAGAAAACATGGTATACAAACCGTAAATGGTACTGAAATTATATTTGATATTACAGCGTTTTAAAAACGCTATCAAAAGGTGGGAAGAACGCTATCTAATTGTACTGCTGAACGCTATCACAACTGTAATAATAAACGCTACAAGAATACAGCAAACGCTATAGATGTTTTTGAAAAAACGCTGTAAAAGTAAAATGAAAACGCTATCATAGGTGGCAATTGGTTAAGGTTTCATATAGCGTTTTTATTTAATAGCAAAGATAAAACGCTATCAAACATCTATTTTTTATAGCGTTTGTTTTCTACTATTTAAAGTTGGTGGTCTAACATAGCATGTCGTTAGACGGCGTTCTCTGAAACGCTATCTTTAGCTGTAATAGCGTTTTTGAAACGCTATCAAAATCCTTTTTTGTTGTAGTGGGTTTTCATTCTATTTCAGTTTTCTAGCCGCCATTTACCTCTTAGAAACCCTAACAATGGTCCCCAACTTCTAATTTCATCCCAAATCGCTCTCTAATCAAGGATTAAACTATTCGACACCAAATCAAGGAAAATCAACACCAAATCAGAGTTGGAGCTGCTATGTTGCTTAGGAATTCGACCCAAACAGTAGAGTTTCAGATCTTATATCTTAATTTGTGGCAAAGGTGAGTGATTTGCATTGTTTTTCACTAATTACGGCTAATTAGGGGTGATTAGTGATAATTAGTGAGATTATAACTCAGAAAAATCTGGAAAAATTTGTAAAATTCTAAATTTTTATTTTAGGGCTCTGATAGAAATTTGGGCTAATTTGGATAAGTTTTGCTAATTGTATGCTTAAACATGATTAAAGTGAAAATATGGGTTTTGGGTATGTTTGATCCATTTTAACATATCATATTGTTGTTCTGGTGTTTGTGGTTGATTATACATGTTGCTATGACTATATGGTATGCTTTGTGATTGATTAGAAAAGTTAGAATGGTCGAAAACGCTGTCGTATGGCATAAAACAGTCGCTGGATAAGTTATAGGAAATTGTGTAGGAACCGGATCAGATCGCCCCCCCTCTCCGAACCGAGCCACTCGTGATTCACGAAGATGATACGAACCGACCTCCAGGAGCTCACAAGACTATCCATTACATCTGAAGTTCTCCGACCCGCTCACGTCAGAAGTTTCTCGACCCGAACTGTCTGCCTCTAAACCACTTGCCTCGAAATGGTGGGGACCCGAACCGTTGGAGATGCATCACGAGCCGCCTCCTCCAAACCGAGTCGAGTTGGAGTCACAAACCAGAGCACACCCACGAACTATATGGGGATCACGACCCGAACTGGAGCGTGCGACCGAACCAATGCATCACGAGTGGACTGTCACAACTGACCCAATGCTTTGGGAGGAGTATCCGAACCGAGCCACTTCAGGGAGTCCGATTCGAAGCAAAGTGAAGAAAAAGGACCGAACCAATCCGGAGAAGACCAAACCCGAGATGCAAAGGTAATCCAAATGGGAAGTAGAACTCAGGATTCAGATGGCAACCAATGAGTTGACTTCATGATTGGACTTTTCTGCGGGACGCGTGCTAAGGGGTTATCGATGTCCATAACTTTGATTCACCACCAAGACGGATGTTAGGCTACAGATCAGTGCAGTGGGGTAGTTATTACTCCATGGGGTAGAGTGGTCGTATCATGGCTATGAGCCAGTGCAGTGAAGTCTTCATGACTTCATGGGGCAGAGTGGACATAGCAAGGACTAGTGGCTATGGATCAGTGCAGTGGAGTCGCTATGACTCCATGAGGCAGAGTGATCATAGCAAGGATTTGGGTGATCAAAGCAATGGATATCGTATGCTTTACGCACTGAGTGAGAGATGTGAGGATGGTTGCTATGCTTTATTGTTTGACATCACTATGACATGCACACCCCTCCCCTGTATATTTACACCATATGTTAGTGTCACCTTAGAGTATTGTACATCTTATTGTACTAACTCTTCGCTTTTAGGTCCAGGTTCAGGTATGGTATAGTATACCTATTATTGTTCTGTTTTGCTGCTTATCGCTCATACCAGACTTTTGTCTGACCCATAGTTTTATGTCTCTTCTTATTACTCTGGGTGCTCTTAAACGGGCAGACTAGAGACAAGTTAGGTGGTATGCACGAGTAGTTTTACCGGAAACGAGTTGGAGGCTTCCATATATGATATATATATATATATAACCTCCCTGTGGTGTTGTTGGTCACTACTTTGGGCATTAGTAGTATACCTTTTTCTTTGCTTTAGAGGCAGTATGTTGGAGTTGTAATAAGCTGTATTTTGAATTTCTACTGCTATGATGATTATGATTTAGTTTTCAGCTTATGCACTGTCTCGCCTGTTTTATGTCAAGTATGTTATTAATATATTCTATTCCATGCGCTGTGAGACATTCTACAAGTTCCTTGTTAGTTTAAATTCCTTTCTTTTCCTTTCTTTGACGACCATCCCGTGCTAGTTGGACATCGGTACAACGCACTTTCATTGGAAATGTCGGCTGGTGCGGGGCGGGCCGTCACACTTGGTATTAGAGCTCTAGGTTGCATAGTTAACCTAGGGAGAGATTGTACGTATATGAGAGCACGTATTTGTTATATTTTGGTTTTCAAAAGCTATATATATACACATACTATTAGTATATCTAGGGATGAAGTCGCACTGCACTGGCACCACTAAAGGGATGATTAATCGTTTTCTCCTTACAGATTGAACGATGAGCCGACATACAAGAGGTATTGGTAAAGGAGCTAATAATGGGAATGCTCCTGATATGAGGACGATGTTCACTAACTTCATGAAAGAGATGCTTAGAGATGTGGAAGGAGCAGTTCCTAATGCTGCAAATGGTGGTGGTGCAGCGGTGCAGGCGCCTAGGACCGATTTCGCCAAGCTCTGTAAGGACTACACTAGTCTTGGTGGGAAGCCGTTCCACAGAACGGGATCGGCTACAGAAGTTCAGGATTGGCTCGATAATTGTGAGCGCATCTTCGAGGAATTAGGGATCAATGATGCGATGAAGAGGAAGCTAGCATCTCGTCAGTTGTACGGACGAGCTATGAATTAGTGGAATGCTATTAAGGCAGCTACCCCTGAGGATCAAGTTACTTGGGATCAGTTTAAGGCCTGATTCAGTAATAAGTTTATCCCAGCTGCTCAGAAATCAGAATTGTTTAGGAAATTTCTGGAGCTTAAGCAGAATGGTAGGGCTGTCTCGGAGTACATTGCTAAGTTTGATATTTTATCGAAGTATGGATTATCTCTTATCGACACTCCCGAGAAGAAGAATGAGAAGTTCATAATTGGTTTAGATCAGTACTTAGGAGAAAGGCTTATAAATCATATTAATGAGACTTTTGAATCAATTGTTGGGAAAGCATTAAGATCAGAGAGCCTTTATCCTAAGCCCAAGACTGAAGTCGTTGTTGTATCTGCAGAGGGGCCAAAGCCGCAAGTAAGCGGTGGAGGCAAGAATAATTCTCAAAATAAGAGGAAGCAGAACCAAACTAAGGATGGTTAGAAAAAGAGTAAGAAATATGTTGAGTGCTTTAGCTGTGGCAAGAAGGACCATTATGCTAAAGAATGTCGAGCAAAGCCTGCGGACAGGAAGTGTTTCAACTACGGCCAAGTGGGACATCACAAGGATAAATGTCCGCAACCCCCTAAAGAGAAGCAGATTGTGAAAGCATATGTTCTTAATGTTGTTCCTTCTTCGTCGAATGCCCCAACTATGGCGGAGAAAAGGAAAGAATGTCATCATTTAAGGTATGCTTTCTGTTTATGATGTTCATGTTCGAGTATTGTTTGATACCGGAGCTTCCCGTTCCTTCATATCGAGTGACCTGGTAGATAGGTTGGGATTGGAACCCGAGATAGTCGATAGACCTTTAGCGGTGACGAACCCGATTGGCGGTTCGACTAGCCTTAGTATGATTTGTCGTAATGTGGTCTTATCAAGTCATAGATGTATGTTTATTTGTGATTGCTTTGTTTTGGGATTTACTGGGTTTGGCATTATTTTGGGAGTCGATTGGCTCCAAAGGTACGGGGTGGTGGTAGACTATGAGGGCTTTTTGGTGACAGTTAGAGCGGATGATGGGTGGGGGTTAGTGTTTGGTCGTCTACCTAGTGATGGAGTAGTGGTTATTTTTCTATATTCCCTCGACATCTCGCATGACGAGTTGTCAGATGTGCCCGTGGTTGGCCAGTATCCGGACGTCTTCGAGGAAGTGACCGGACTTCCACCACACCGAGAGATTGAGTTTCGTATTGATTTAGTGAAAGATGCCAGACCTATAGTGATGCCACTTCGGCGTATGGCACCTAAGGAGTAGTGAGAACTTGGGGTGCAAGTAAGCGATCTTTTGAAGAAGGGATTTATTAGAAGAAGTGTTTTCGAGTGGGGAGCACCAGTTGTGTTTGCTACCAAGGCAGATGGTACCCTTTAATTGTGTGTAGACTACCGCGAGTTGAATAAGGTGACGAGAAAGAGTAATTGTTCTCTACCGCGGATAGATGATTTGTTTGATTAGTTGAGTAGCGCGAGAGTGTTCTCCCAGTTGGATCTCGCGACAGGTTTTCATCAGCTTAGGGTGGAAGCTGAGAGTATAGCTAAAACAGCCTTTCGGACGTCGTCTGGATTCTATGAGTGGTTGGTCATGCCATTCGGGTTGACCAATGCACCATCATATTTTGTGGATCTTATGAATAGAGTATTCAAGGATCAATTGAATAAGTTTGTTCTTGTGTTCGTAGACGATATCTTGGTTTATTCGAGGACAAAGGAAGAACACAAGGAACATTTGACGATAGCGATGGAGGTGTTAAGAAAACACCAATTGAAAGCAAAGTTTTCTAAGTGTCACTTCTGGAGGAGGGAAGTGAGATTCTTGGGCCATGTTGTTTCAGAGAATGGTATTGCCATGGATCCGGCGAAGGTGGCTACGGTACAAGATTGGTCTACACCCAAGAATGCAACAGACGTAAGAAGTTTCTTGGGATTAGCTGGATATTATCGTAAGTTTATCCAAGATTTCTCCAAGATAGCGGCACCGTTAACTCAGTTGACCAAGAAGAATCAAACTTTCGTTTGGGACGAAAGGTGTGAAAATGCATTCAAGAGTCTAAAGGAAAAGTTGACGTGTACACCAGTGTTAGTCATTCCTAAAGGGAATGAAGAAATGACAGCGTACACGGATGCATGTGGTACCAGACTAGGTGTTGTACTGATGCAAGGAGGTATGGTTGTCGCTTACGCTAGTCGGCAACTGAAACCGCATGAAAAAAGATATCCTACCCATGATTTGGAATTGGCAGCGATCATATTCGCGTTGAAGATGTGGAGACATCATCTCTTGGGAGAAATATTAGAGTTGTTTACCGATCATAAATCGTTAAAGTACCTTTTCTCCCAAAAGGATCTAAATCTCCGACAACACAGATGGTTAGAATTCTTGGCTTCCTATGATTTCGATATCACATATACACCTAGAAAGGGCAATGCAGTAGCTGATGCACTGAGTAGAAGACATGCCAGTTTAGGGGCTACATTTGTTGCGTGGAAGCAACTGGAGTATATCGCAGGGTACGATTTCAGAACAAAGTGCGAACTGGATCCAGAGATGTTAGCAAGTTTGACGATCAGACCCAATTTGATTGAGCGGATTGGTTCCAGTCATAGGGACGGCCCTAACCTATTGGAAATCATCTCCAAGTTAGAGATGGGAATCGACGAGGAGATGAACAAGTATGGGCTTGATCGAGATGGACGTCTTAGAAAGAACGGGAGATTAGTTGTACCCAATGTCAATGGATTGAGAGATGAAGTGCTTAGAGAATGTCATCACTCAAAACTGACTATACACCCCAGTGGTAACAAAATTTATCGAGACATGAAGCAGACCTACTACAGGGAAGGGATGAAAAGAGATGTTGGGAAGTTTATATCCAATTGCATGAATTGCCAGTTAGTTAAAGCCGAACAAAAGAAACCTTGTTGTTTGTTGCAACCATTAGAAATCCCCGAATGGAAATGGGAATAAGTCTCAATGGATTTCATTGATGGGTTACCAAGGACTAGATCGGGCCATGATAGCATTTGGGTGATTGTGGACCGATTGACCAAGAGTGCAAGGTTTATACCCGTCAAGTCGAATAGAACGACAACTAAGTTAGCTGAACAGTGTATGAAGTGGGCAGTGAGATTTCATGGAGTACCCAAATGCATTGTAAGTGACCGAGATCCGTTGCTTACTAGTGGATTTTGGAAGAGCTTACAAGAGGCATTAGGATCAGAATTACATCTCAGTACCGTGTACCATCCTCAAACCGACGGTCAGACAGAGAGGGTGAATTGAGTATTAGAAGATCTCTTAAGAGCTTCCATATTAGATTTTGGCGGATCATGGGATGACCATTTGCATCTAGTGGAGTTCGCATATAATAATAGTTATCAATCCAGTATTGGTATTGCTCCATTTGAAGCTTTGTACGGAAGACTGTGCAACTCACCGTCATGTTGGTTAGAAACCGGTGAGAAATTTGTGCTTGAGCCAGATGTGATAAGAGAAACCTCAGATAAGATCAAAGTTATCCGACAACGGATGAAGGCTGCCCAAGATAGGCAGAAGAGTTCTGTCGATAAGAGGAGAAGAGATTTAAAATTCTCCATTGGCGACTTGGTGTTTATCAAGATTTCTCCATTAAAGAGCGTGATTCGATTTGGTAGGAGAGGCAAGTTAACACCAAGATTTGTTGGTCCATTCCCAGTTCTCGAACAAGTTGGGAATTTGGCATATAAAGTAGAGTTTCCAAACAAGATGGCGGGAGTTCATAACGTATTTCATGTTTCTTAGTTAAGGAAATTCATGCACGAGCCCGATGTGGCTATTTCACCTAATTAGTTGGATAATATCGAAGTAGAACCCGAGGTGGTTGGGAGCCGCAGGCCGATTCATATTGTCGAGCACGATACGAAGAAATTTCGATGGAAAGCGGTGAATCTAGTCAAGATTCAGTGGGGGCGGGGATGAGTATGACTGTACTTGGGAGACAAAGGAGAACATTAAGGAGACGTATCCAGAACTCTTTGCCTGGTGAGGTTTTCATTTCGATTTAGTCTTTCCGCATGCTAGGATAGTTTTGTTTTGTTTGCTTTGCATGTTTGATCATTGTATATGGCTGATAGGCATGCAGGATCCATTGTTTGTTCATTAGTTGAGGAATTTCAGGGGCGAAATTTCTTAAGGGGAGGAGAGTGTAACGACCCGCATTCTACGTATCGAAGGATCATAGAATATTTATTTATTTTTCATATGAGGTCGTATGGTCGTGTAACTTTGGGGGACGACTATTGAGGTCATTTCTCATGTTCATGATTTTTGCTGATTTTTATATGACCGTTTTGCCCCTAGCTGATCTGGTTTTGGCCATAACTTTTGATTGTTAAGGATTTTTGACCTAAAACCACTTCCATTGGATTTGGATGATGGTTTACAATTCCTTAGAGTGGTCACATTAGCCAAACGGACTCACCGTTTGGGAGACATAGCTGAAACAAGATTTAAAAGGTGAAAAACTGCTTAAGTGGGCTGATTAGGGTAATAAGCAAATGGGCTCATAACCCATTTTGAGATTAGGGTTATGGGGAGGCTGAAATGAGTTAGGTTTTCATTCTATTTCAGTTTTCTAGCCGCCATTTACCTCTTAGAAACCATAACAATGGCCTCCACCTTCTAATTTCATCCCAAATCGCTCTCTAATCAAGGATTAAGCTAATCAACATCAAATTAAGGCAAATCAACACCAAATCAGAGTTTGAGCTACTGTGATGCTTAGGAATTCGACCAAAACAGACGAGTTTTAGATCTTATATCTTAATTAGTAGCAAAGGAGAGTTATTTGCATTGTTTTTCACTAATTACGGCTAATTAGGATGATTAATGATAATTAGTGAGATTATAACTCAGAAAAATCTAGAAAAAGTTGTAAAATCCTAGAATATTATTTTAGGGCTCTGATAGAAATTTGGGCTAATTTGGATAAGTTTTGCTAAATGTATGCTTAAACATGATTAAGGGGAAAATGTGGGTTTTGGGTACGTTTGATCCATTTTAACATATCATATTGTTGTTTTGTGTTTGTGGTTGATTATACATGTTGCTATGACTGTATGGTATGCTTTATGATTGATTAGAAAGTTAGAATGGTCGAAAATGCCGTCGTATGGCGTAAAGCAGTCGTTGGAAGAGTTGTAGGAAATTGTGCAGGAATCGGATCGGATCGCCCCTTCTCTCCGAGCCGAACCGTTCGTGATTCACGAAGATGATACGAACCTACCTCCAGGAGCTCACAAGCCGATCCACTTACATCTGAAGTTCTCCGACCCACTCGCGTCAGAAGTTCCCCGACCCAAACCGTCTGCCTCCGAACCACTTGCCTCGAATCGGTGGGGACCCGAACCGTTGGAGATGCATCACGAGCCGCCTCCTCCGAACCGAATCGAGTTGGAGTCACAAACCAGACCACACCCACGAACTGTATGGGGATCACGACCCGATCCGGAATGTGCGACCGAACCAATGCACCACGAGTGGACTGTCACAACCGACCCGATGCTTAGGGAGGAATATCCGAACCGAGCCACTTTAGGGAGTCCGATCAGAAGCAGAGTGAAGAAAAAGGACTGAACCGATTCGGAGAAGACCAAACCCGAGATGCAAAGGTAGTCCAAATGGGAAGTAGAACGCAGGATCCAGATGGGAACCAACAAGTTGACTTCATGATTGGACTTTGCTGCGGGACGTGCGCTAAAGGGTTATCGATGTCCATAACTTTGATTCACCACTAAGACGGATGTTAGGCTACGGACCAGTGCAGTGGGGTATTTATTACTCCATGGGGGCAGAGTGATCGTAGCATGCTTATGAGACAGTGCAGTACAGTTGTCATGACTTCATGGGGCAGAGTGGACATAGCAAGGACTAGTGGCTATGGATCAGTGCAGTGGAGTCGCTATGACTCCATGGGGAAGAGTGATCATAGTAAGGATTTGGGTGATCAAAGCAATGGATATTGTATGCTTTACGCACCGAGTGAGAGATGTGAGGATGGTTGCTATGCTTGATTGTTTGACATCACTATGACATGCACACCCCTCCCCCGTATCTTTACACCATATGTTAGTGTCACCTTAGAGTATTGTACATCTTGTTGTGCTAACTCTTTGGTTGCAGGTCCAGGTTCAGGTATGGTTTAGTATACCTGTTATTGTTCCGTTTTGCTGCTTATCGCTCATATAAGACTTTTGTCTGACCTAGAGTTTTATGTCTCTTCTTATTACTCTGGGTGCTCTTAAACGGGCAGACTAGAGGCAGGTTAGGTGGTATGCACGGGTAGCTGTACCGGAGACGAGCATGAGGCTTCCACGTATGAAATATATATATATATATATAATCTCCATGTGTTGTTGCTGGTCACTACTTTAAGCATTAGTAGTGTACTTTTTTCTTTGCTTTAGAGGCAGTATGTTGGAATTGTTATAAGCTGTATTTTGAATTTCCGCTGCTATGATGATTATGATTTAGTTTTCAGCCTATGCACTGTCTCGCTTGTTTTATGTCAAGTATGTTATTATTATATTCTATTCCATGCATTGTGAGACATTCTACAAGCTCCTTGTTTGTTTAAATTCCTTTCTTTGACGACCGTCCCATGTTGGTTGGATATCGGCATAGCGTACTTTCATTGGAAATTTCGGCTGGTGCGGGGCCAGCCTTCACAAAAAATCATCACAAAATCATCACTAAATGTTGACGATTTCAAGGATAAAACATCGGAAAATTTAGTGACGCTAAATATAGTGATGCTTTTATTTCATCGGTAATTCCATCGGGAGTTGCTTTTCTCGACGAAATACCAACATTTATGAGCGCCGCGATACCTTGTTTTTCTTGTAGTAAACAAAAACAACATGTCATAATCTTAAAGCGAAGTGAATGAAATAATATAAAACAATACACTTTATATAAAAGAGAGAACTATAAATATACCTGAATAGATTACTAGAATACAATAATATAAATACGCATCGACAAATTTAATACTTTGTCCTCATAATTATTAATACGTAAAATACAAAAGACTACGGGAAAACAACAAATGTCATAGTAAAATAGAATAAATGCTCGACATGTAACATGGGAATGCAGAAAAACAGTAATACAAGAGTGCATCTTGTCTCGAGCTTTTCCCCTAAATCTTCAAACTATCCAAAGCTAATCTAGAAAATATACTTGGTCTGACCTAAGCATTAAGGAAAAAACGTCCATACTAGCCTGGAATATCAGAGTATGGAAACTCACATCACAAACTACTTGCTTGATTTTAGAAACCTTTCGAAACATATGACCACGACCACAAGTAAATATGGCAACGGTATTTACCTTGTGATAATATTTTTATATGAAATTACTTGATATTATTTCTAATGATATTTGGGGTAAAACCCACAACTTAAATCAAATAAACTATGCGAAATTGCTACCGTTATTAAATCCTACATATGTTAGCCAATTCACATAAATTAATTGTTTTGAACTGGGGAATAGACTCCATGCAAATGGTCAAAAAGGAACCACCTTTTTGTATATTACATGTTTAAGAGGATGAACCAAGGATGAATTTCCCTCTGACATAAGGAAATGATCCTCCCAGCTATATAAAAGCGAAGGTAGCGCAACAATCGATTCCGATGGTTTTCAATCTACCTAACATGCCTTTCATTCATCATACCCAATATAAATCCATACCTATAAGAGTGATGCACCCTTCCTGAAACGAGCCAAACTCGCCCATAAGGGAAAGCCCGGATTGAGTTAAGAACACGACAAATCGGAACGCAAATAGAAGAACATTTCAATGCTATTACAGCAATTACATCAGAGTATAAGAATATAACAGAGTAAGAATAAATAATATACATCAGAAAAATATCAGAGATTTAAATTACAATATATAACAGTGGAAAAATAATACATAACACAACTAAAAGAGATACACGGATACAAAGCTTTCTGAATATAGCTCCAGCTGTAAATCTAGGATCTTGTAAAAAGAAATCTACAAAAAAACAAAACTACTAGCTGCCCGTGCGGAAAATAGAGGCACCCAGAGTTTAGGTTAAAACAATAAACTCCAGGTCAGTCATGGGACTGGTGTGAGAACTAAAACAATTATTAAATCTTTACTTTAGAAATAAAGTAAATCAGGGGACCATGCCGTATAACATGGAACGAGTTTTCTCCCAAGAATACCAGTGCATAAAACAGTTTATAAATAACGCAACGCTTTTCGAAAAATGAAGCTATTATAAGACTCAGGTCCCATCACACAATGCAACGAAAGCCGAAGGATTGAGTTTTTCCTTATAATAGCCAAACATGCTTGGTACGTTTTAAAACAAATCATTTTGATATTACTATAAGTACATAGTGTCAAAATCAGCTTCAAATATTAATGTATCAATCATAGACGGCATGAGCGCCCCATCCCACTATGTCGCCATATAGGTTTATAACTAAAATCGAAAAGTCACGTATTGGAAATTGGAATCCATTTATGAATCGAGGCAAGGGATGTCTCCTCACCGATTCGATACACTCTAGCACATGTCTCGAGGCTCGAACGCTGGCGAACCCTTGGAAGCGGCAGGGCCGGTCCACACATACTTTAGTGGATTGGTTATTCCTGAACACATGTTTCTCGGTCCTATCGGACCTATCTCTGAGCCACTAGGGACTCAATATCCAAGGCGCCTCACAATGAATCATCAACACAGGTAAAAATATATAAATGTTTGGGTTCCATACCATGACACCACCCATAGCTAGAAAGAAACACCGTGCACTCCCTGCGGTCACGATCCCGTTTTTGCCTCATACCGGGTATGAGGCTCGCGAATTAACGCTATACACAAAGCTATCCTATTTAATGCCATGCTTTGATCATCAACCACAAGACTCTGCTTTTCAATAGAAACCTTGATCACTGCATCTTTGCATGCCACACTGACAATTCATGCCATGCGACTGATATCCATCAATATATAACCTCTAAGCTCATATGTCTCAAAGAAGGGTGTTAAGCAAGAGAATAAATTCTCCGCCACCAAACAGATATATATTTAATAGAAATCAATCACACAAAATTAAATCTAATGTCAAACACACATCCATTCACATGTTCGTTCTGGGTCTGAATGAATCCGAAGGCACCTTATTCCTCGTCCCATATGTCCAGTACAGGAGAGAGGTCCTCGCATATTATGTCGATCTCCAAGTACGTCTGCACGATCACCACTTATTACCTTGTCCTGGGCGTACAAACCAATCAATACATCAATAATCATACAAACGATGTGAAGATCTCTAGTCTTCAACCATCGTCGACTTATCGTTGAATAAGTTATTCAAAATGGGCATAAACCCGGTCTTTCCGAATAACTCACGTATCTCGTTAATAAGTGCTACACAAACACAACATACGCCTGATTCCAATCCAGAATATTCTTTTATTCAAATATTCTTTTCACAATTTAAACCAAATTATGGTTTTCCAAAGTAGTCGGGATTAGCGAACCTTACCGAAGTAATTGTTTGTTTTATTTTCCAATCCCAACATATTCATCCCATGGAGCAAAACTGGTAATAATCCATATCTAATACCGTGGTGTTATTGGTAAAATTAATTACCATTTCACATTCAAATCTAATTAAAGATTTACCTATCGCTTAGAGTAAAACTGGTGATACTTCATTCTCGATCATTTCCCAAATTTGATAATTTAAATTATCACATATCACATTTCAATCTAATTAAAGATTCATTAAAACTTTACTTAGTTTTAATCTTCCAACAATCATTATTTAATGATTATTTAACTTTGGAAACACAAACATGCCGCATCGACAATATATATTGTACCACTGATTTCTACCAATATATAACCTCTAAGCTCATACATCTCAGAGAAGGGTGTTAAGCAAGAGAATAAATTCTCCGCCACCAAACATATATATATATATATATTTAGCAGAAATCAACAGTACGGTTTGAAATACAATGTTAGACGTGTAATCCTATCTTTATCTGGGTTAAAGAACCAATGTCGCTTAAAATGCAGTTCATGATAAACCCAAAATCACATTTCTTTATATATGGAATCTTCACGGAAAACAGAATAATATATATAATTGATATAAATTTATATAACCAACCAATAATATAAATGGAATAACGACAAAGACTTTTAAATTCCATATATATTAACAGTCTTCCTCCGCAGAAGATCATTTCGATTATTATCAAATCGAATTCCGTTCAATTCAAATTTAATGTATTAAATCGAAAAACTTTACTTTGGAAATTTTCCATTAAATCTTAATAAAAGATTTATATATTCCAAATCACATTTCATTGTTAATCGGGTTAAAGAATGAATGTCGTTAAAAACACAGTTCACAATAAACCCAATTCACTGGAAAGCTCTTTTCGATATGAAACAAACGGTTCCGGTTTTAGCAGAATCCAATGGTCGGATATTCCACTACATCAATTTGAAGTTAATGGACGAAATTCGCGAACGGTCGCGGTGCGTTCTATTTAGGCCATTAACATATATATATATATATATATATACACAATATGTAATATATATTTCGTTCAAAACGTGTTTTATAAATTCGATTTAAAAACGATTTCCGCTTTCATTTCAATTTTATCAAAACTAAATACTCCTTATCATTATAATATTTAAATGATAATATTTTCAAAATATCATATTTTGAAATAATTTCCTTTTCTATATTCATTATAAAAATGCATAAAATCGATATCAAAATCGTTCTTGTTAAAATGTCGCATATCTAATGAATACGGCTTCACATATTTAAATTTTTGCATGTCCATCCAAAATCGGACGTCTAATTCACATATTAATATGATATTTTCAAAATCAGTTTTTGAATTATATTTTCAAAATGATAATATTTTCAAAATCATTCGTGCTAAAATTACAAAATATATTTCAATATTTTGCAATTGAATATATAGAATATTATTTTAAAATATTCGTTAGAAAGATATAGCTAAACAGATTCAAATATTTCTTGTTTTACTGAAATCCGATTTATATTGAATTCTGTATATTCAATTGAAATCTAAAATCGAATTTTCAAACTACCGCGCCATTTCAGGCCTGTTTTATAATTAAAATAAATTTATACTTTCTAACTTCGATTTAAATTAATTTTTAGTTGTTATTATTTAAAATATATCATTTTAAATATTCAAAATCCATTAAAATAGCTAAAATAAAAATTTTAAATTGGTTCTGAAATTTTGGATTGTTACACTTTCTAATTGGCGCTACTCACGTAGCCTCATTGTTTGATTCTTTAAGCCATTTCCAAGTGACAAGGTCAGAGATAGCGTATTCCCCTCATGTAAAGCGCAAACCCGTCTTAGAATGCCATATTGTCATTATGTCAAACACTAATTGTAACATCCCGTATTTCACACGATTATTTATTTATTTATTTAATTTGTAATGAATTTGAATTAAATATATTAAATAAAATTTAATATTAAAATATGATATGTTATGATAATATTTTGAAATTTGTATTATGCGGAACTTATGATTGTCAGGTATGTCAAATATAGAATTATTAATAACTAAAAATGAATGTTTGTATTATAGGAAACTTTATATTTTCCAAACGCAAATTGAAATTATAAATTTATATACGTTTTTATTTCATTAAAACCATTAACGTTCAAATTAAAATTTGATTTGACAGTAAAAGGAAAGCATTGATAATGTTTAAAATTTAATTATCTCATTCCTAATAAAACTTAACTTCTTCAAAAAGCTAATGACACATCAACACATTAATTCGGTAATTGAGGTAATTGATTGACGTTAAAGAAGAAAAAAGTTTGAAACTATATATTATTCGTTCCTTACTATGAAACAAATTGTTCTTTCATCCTCAAACTTTCTTCTCGCTACAATCTAGATCTCGCTTCAGATCAGGTAACTTTCGTTTTACCCTTTTCTTTTTTTTCTTTTTTTTTCTTATTTTTCCTTTTTCGTTTGTTTGTCTATAAACCATGATATACCCATCTCCATTTGAACAAATATTCACATTACCCGTGTCGCCTCAAACCCTGAGGCCAACTCCAACCAGACCAATACCTACCACCCAGATCCGGCGATCTGTGGCAAAACTGTCCTCCGTTCCCCTTCTTAAAAAAATCCAAACTGTTTTCACAAGAAAAAACATTACAGACTGTCACCTACCACCACCTATGCGCCCTGACACCCGCGCCTCCAACCAACGCCCAACACCTCTCCGACCCAACGCCAACGATGACCAGACCCACTGACCTACAACTGAGATCCACCCTTGGACGAGACAACATTTAGGTAGGAATCATTTTACATGGCCTAGATAGTTAATGTCCTTTCCTATATATACTTTTTGCATATAATATATATATAGCTAATTTTGATTTAAGTTAAACATGTACAAGAGTATTAGTGTTAGCATAAGCATATGTATACTTCAAATTAGGTGAAGGTCGTTTCATTTTGTTATGCCAGTCCTTGCGAAAGCCGCCTTGTCCATTTTCCATTATTGAAGGAAGTGATGTATGTATGTATGTATATATATATATATATGTATGTATAACGAAACAGATGCTATGTTATGCTGAAACATTATATATATATATATATATATATATATATATATATAAGGAAACAGATGCAATGTCATGTTGAAATATAGAAGCTTCCTTCATGTTAGTTTAAGCATAGAAGTTATTTGGTGCCATGTGCATAAGGTTAGAGATTAATGTATCATAGATTCATGGCTGTTCTTATAATAATATATTAGGTGCAAACATGTCTTATGCTGTATGATATACACCATACATGTTAGTAGTTCTAGAAGAATGAAAACCAAAATTTGTTTACCGGATTTTTGCGGAAAAAAGGTTTATTTTGAATCAAACTTTGCTGAATTTTTACGTCTCTTGACCGTAGCTTGTTTATCCAGTTCGGTGAAGTTATGGTGTCGTTCTTTTACAGCGTCTATCATTTTTCTCTATTTCTCTACATTGGAAGGTGAATTCAACTCACACTTGACTAATATTTTCTTGGAAGTGAAATAACTATATTTGAAATGTTATTAAAATGTTAGCACTCTACATGCAAATTGGACACACCGACATCGCACATGAATTGAAATGATACTATGTTGACTTGATGATTAATAGTGTTTTATGTGCTTACTTAATTTCTAAAATTCACACTACAAGTTCCCTACAGCTTAGAAAATCATTATGGGTTGAAATGATATATAACTGAATCAATGTATAGATTTAGGAACAAAAAATGAATCGATTTGGGATGCGGGTTGAAATGATACACACCAGCGATTCAAAACTTGACGGATTGAAATGACATATATTCGTACTTCTTGCCCTAGGTAGGAAATATTATACGGACACTGTTGGTCTATTTTGAAATATTTTCTAAAGGTTATGAAATATTTTGACTTGAATTATTTTGGATTTTTGAACTAATTATTCTTTGAGTAAAATTAAATAAAAAAATTCAATTATGTTATGTATTTTAGGAACATATCTAATGCTAGTTTTATTCAAATCTAATTTTTGTCTTAAAGTAATTTACTTTTCAAGGTATTTCAAATATAATAAAGTTATAAGATTTCAAGTAATTTAACAATTTTTTTATATAATAAATTTTAACTTAGTACATATATATGTACGTTTCTAAAATTATTTAAAATGTAGAAAGGATTATGAGTATGTTATAATTAGATATGTAACTTAGATTTTTGTTACTTAACGTATAATAGATGTTTTGTAAATGAAAGTATTCTTAAATTTATGATTTTGAAATCTAGGAAGTAATTTAACAAAGGCGAATTAATTTCAAAGGAAATTTAGAGTTTTCGAAATGAGTATTGAAATTTTATAATTTTGAAATCAGCAATTTATTTCAAGATATGATTTTATAAAATGACCACGGTGTGAAAAATGTGAATGTTTGGTTGTTAAAGAAGCCGGGATCAGATGTTGTCATACTCTCTACCAATATCGAAAACCAATTTAACAATTGTGTACGCGGTGGAGCTCCAGAATGAAGTAGGATGGTTTGGTGGCAAAAACTAGATTGAAGAAAGAGAACGATGATGGATAGCCTTTACCTTTGGGTCATAATTAAAATGATTAAAACAGGAGCCATACCCAGGCCAATTGAGTTAGTTATTATTATCGGACATGCTTCTTCGAAACCATATCTATTACCTTGTGATTTGATTGGTGCGCACCCTTGAATTTGGAGTATTGTTTGAGGTGGGCGGTAGTGTCGGCTATGCATTACCACCAGCCTGGGTCCGCAATCCTGTAGAATCCTACTGATGGGTATTGCCTCGATGCTTATCATATTTATCCTGATCGAGCCCCCTGCGATTTTGATTTAACGATGTTGTTTCACGGTGCATCCCTATCCACCGATGTACTGGTTTGTTATATGCAAACTGTACGACAACGGTATAAACGGTGTAAGGGTAATAATGGTAATCACTCTTACAATATTTTGATATTATACTTTACTGAATAGTATTTATTATAATAGCGCATTATATTATATGATATCTAGTTTAAGGATCCTTAAAGAAAGGAATCCCAAACAATTTTTAAGTTACTTATGCATTTTTATGATATTTCACTTGAGTTAATTTACTTACAAAAGAATTTTAGTCCTGATCCAAGTGGTTTTGTTTCTCATGATGCTCGGGTCAGCTTGAGTACCATAGCCTTTGGAGATTTATCTTGAAGCTAGAGACCATTTAGAGCTTTAGCCATCTATTTATTTGTTCTCCAGTTCTATCTACGTTAGTAGGTTGTTGTTTCAGTTTATCTTTTAGCATACATCTTATGTATTTGAGATTTCCTTTGTACTTGTCCTAGTGACTTGACACTATGTATTTTATTTTGGAGACCATTTGTTCGTAGTAGCTTCATGAACTATTATGGTTTATTTTACTTCCACTGCGAGTTATTCTACTTTTTTTGTATCTGTGATTCTATGATATGATCTGTAATTACTCCAAATTTATTAATAATATATTATTTTGAACCATTCAAGTCTAACATGTGTTAATTATTATCGATTTGAGTGGTACAAAATTGTAACGACCCAGAAAATCTGAACCAATTTAAAAATTTTAAATTGGCCAAAATAATGGATTTTAAATATTTAAAATAAATATTTTAAATAATAGCAATGAAAACTGAGTTTGAATCGACAATTGAAAATGAATATAATTAATTATAATTATAAACAAGGCTTGAAAAGGCGCTGCAGTTTCAAAAATTGAATTCGAACTTTGTCGGACTGTACCGGGTGCCAACAAAACGGATTTTAGTGAAACCAAAAATATTTAAATCTGTTAGTGAATACTTTTCTAACGAATCTGAAAAATCAAATTTTCATAGCGGAAAGAAAAAGTTATGGCCGAATGAATTTTCAGAAAGGTCGCTATGGAATTTATATAGCCCGTGAAATTGGCCATTTTGCATACGACCTCGGAATTCGACGAAACCACTTTTGTTGGATCCGGGATGTGAAGTTATTGCTAGGTTTCAAATTTCATAATTTTTGAAGCTAGTATGTGAGCGTGGCAGAGGAAAACGTGTTTTGGCCAATTACAGTTAAATTAGATCGACCAGAAATGGGCCTTTTTGCAAACGGTCTCAGAATTCGACGAAACTAGTTTTGTTGGGACCGTATCGTCAAAACATAGCTAGATTTATTTTGCTGGAATTTTTCGAATCAATTTGTGACCCTGGCAAATTGAAATGTACGTTCAAATTAAATATTGAATGTTTTATATTTTAAATTGAATGGAAACTGACTGAAACAGTCGAATGGGCCTACGAAACATATCCCATTGTGTTCGGAATGGGGGTAAAACGCTAGGAACGACAGTCGTTGGGTTTGGATTGGTGTTCGTGTGTGACAAGGGGTATTTTAGAAATTTTAAAAATATATAAATAAAAGAAAAAATATGATTGGCCGATATCTTTTCTCTCTCCCCGACATTTCTAAATCGCGAACGACGGAAGAGGGTTCCGAGCTTTCCCCCTCGTTTTCTCCTCCTACACGCAACGATAGCCTTCGACCCAGTTAGGGTTTTTGAAGAGCTCCCCTCAAGCTTCAAATCCATGGTCGTGGCACCCCCTCTCGTCTGGTGAATCATGAGATCCAGGCCTTCAATGTCGCGGCCTTTCAACCGCCGCCGCCATCTCCTGGGTCCACCGAGCTGGCCCACTCCCCCACGCGCGCGAAGCCCTCTCCTAGCCCTTCGACGCTGCGAAGGCCGATCGTCCTTTAGCTTCACGGATTTCGCGAGAGATCGAAACCTAGTTTCGAACAAAACAGTGGAGGTACGACTGTTAATTATTTAATTGATTTCGACAGTTTAAAACCATTGCAAACTTTGAAAAATCGTATCTTTTTCGTTCGTTAACGAAATTCGATGAAATAGGAAACATCGTGACCGTGTGGACGTCTTCTACATTTTAGAAGAGACCGCATATTTTTCTGAGCCTTCTGCTATTTTCGGTGGAGTGGATCCCAATGTGAGATTTCTAATTTATAAACAATATGGAAAACGACGATGTATAAATTATATAGTCGATGTATGAGTTATATAAGCGTTGTACACCTCTTGTATAAGCGTTGTATAAGTTGTACGTTCGATGTATAAGTTATATATGCGTTGTAAAAATTATATATGTGTTGAAATAGAAGTGAATTGCTATATATATATATATATATATATATATATATATATATATATATACATACGCCCCTCGTCCACAAACCATGGACGATATTTATTGGTTGTGATTGGTGTGAAAATTGATTGATAGTGAATGGTTGTTTGGGATTGTTTGTGGTTGATATTGATTGATTGTGGTTGAAAAATACCCGTTTGTAGTTGATAAATATTTGGTTGAAACCACATAGGATTAGTTTGTGGAAATAAAATAAATATATACATGCCGCCTGCATGCGAACTAGATGCATGATCCCCATTGTCAAAAACCGCGAGGTTTTAAGGTAGAGCGAGGAGCCGTACTAGGGACGGTCCCGGTTTTAACTACCCTGCCGTTATGCTGCCGAAATTTTGAATAATATTCATGTGTTTGAATTATTTTCATTTGCTGAAACTATATTTATTCATTGAAATAGAAAACCTTCATGTGTTGAATTGATATTCATTCGTTGATTAGAAATTCATGTGTTGAATGGTATTCGTGTTTTAAATATAAAAATCACATTTTTATCTATATATAGAAACTATAGAAAATCTTCATGTGTTGAATCGATATTCATTCGTTGATTAGAAATTCATGTGTTGAATGGTATTCATATTTTGAAATAAATTGTTTCATAATAAAAATCACCTTTTATCAACTATATGGAATATGAAAAATAATCTCGTTTTTAAAAGAAATTGTTTTGTAAGAAAAATCCTATTTTTATCACCTATATAAACTATATAGAATAATAGTGTTTTGAAATGAATTGTTTTACAATAAAAATTTCATTTTTATTATATACATGAATCGTTGAAATGTGAAGTGTTAAAATAGCCACTCGTTCAAATAAATATATATGGGTCGAAATATTCACTAATTAGCTAATGATATGATTCTCGCCTATGCATGCAACATTAGAATGAATGGTGTTTTTAAATCAAATGGAACCAAATATGAAGTTGAATGGAAAATGATAAGTAATAAGAACTGTATATATGTACATGCATATTTATTGAATAGGTTATAGCAAAGTGGCTAGAGAAGAGGAATAAAATTTTGTGCCCGACAAATAGGTACACATTTACTGCTTTGTTTGGGTGATGATTTTATGAGCCTGTTGGCTAGCCGCTTGGCTTTTTCTTTTTCTTTTCGACATGAGACGCCCATGTGGCTATTTGGGAATTTTCCCAGCCCCTCCCGTACAAAGGAGGTTATGGCGAAATTTTCCAAAATTTAAAGGCATTAGTGAAATATTTGAAGTGAAAACGATATTGAAATTTTTTTGAATGAACTATATTTATATAAATATATAAATATAAATAAAATTAAAACGAAACGTGGCCATGCAGTTCGTGATTTGAAACCGTGATTTCAAATGACTATACCAGGAGATCCGACCATCGGATTTTCCTGAAATCGCAACCGTTGGGTTCGCCTTGGAAAAATCTTTCCAACGACACTAATTTTGTAAAAATCCAACGGTTGGATTGTCTGGAATGTTTAATTCAAATCTGAAGAAAAACAGCGCCAGAAACGATTATATATATATATATATAAATATAATTATATTTAATCGAATAACGACGCTGCAGTTCGCATTTTGAAATCGAAACTTCAAATGATTGTACCGGGAGATCCGACCGTCGGATTTTCCCGAAACTGGAACCGTTGGATTCGTTTCGAAAAGACCTTTCTAATGATGTAAATTTTGTAAAGATCCAACGGTTAAATTTTCAGATATGTGTAAATCAAATCTGAAGAAAAACAGCGCCACGGCCGCGTTACGGCCCGAAGCGTCGTTTTGAATAAATTGGCTATTTTAAAATAAATAAAAATAGCGATAAATCATTATAAAATACCATAAATGATATGGAATGGAAATAAACTGAATTTTCTCGATTTATGTGGTATTTGATGGTTGAATGTGTTTGGTGTGAAAATTACATTAAAGAACAAAATTGGTGTTGTCGAATGATTTAACCATTGAAATAAATTGATTTGGAATTCTAAATATACGTGAATTATTTGAAAAGGCCGAGTTAATTCTCATTTCAAATAATTGACCGACGATTGAAAGTCGAAGATGAAGACGGTGGTCGAAGACCGGAGATCTTCACCTCGTTTGGATGGTAACCGAGGTCCTGATTGGGAGGCATCCCGAAATATGGATAATGAGTGGTGATCGTCCAGACGCACGTGGTGATCGATGGGTTTGCGAAGTATTTAGTGCCTCCGGTTTCGTTCAGACCCAGAACGGACTTGTAAATGGACTGTGTGTCTGACATTGGATTTTATTCTTTGTTGATTGATCTTTATTAAATATACATCTGTTTGGCGGCGGAGAATTTATTCTTTTGCTTAACGCTCTTCTCTGAGACGCACGAGCTCAGAGGTTGTATACCGATGGACATCAGTCGCATGGAATGAATTGCTAGTGTGGCATGCCTAAGTGGCAAATGATCAGGGCTTTTGTTGAAAAGCAAAGCCTTGTGGTGATGATCAAAGCATCGCCTGTGTGGCGTAGCTTTGTGTATAACGTAAAATCGCGAGCCTCACACCCCGGTATGAACCAGAAACGGGAGAGGACATCAAGGAGGGCCTGCGTTTCTTTCTAGCTAGGGTGGTGTCAGTGACCTACCAGCCCTGACATTTATATACTTTTCACCTGTGTGGTTGTTGCTGTTGCGAGGCGCCTCGGTTTGATCGGACGATTCGGGTCCGATGGAATCATTCATTGGCTCGTTTACGCCCCAAAGGGCAGGGAGACGTAGTGTTCAGGCATAATAATCCACATCGGTGGACCGGCCCTGACGATCTAAAGGGTTGATGCCTTTTGATCCTGTGGCTCGGGCTAGAGAGTCACGAATTCGGTAAGGACTATCTTTTGCCTTGGTTCATGACGGAAATCCAATTTCCAAGTACGACATCATGTGGTTTTGATTGTATACCTATATATGGCGACATAGTGGTATGGGGCATTAATGCCGTCTATGATTGATAGTTATGATTTGAAATTGTTTTCAAAACATATAAACACTAGCAATAATATCAATTGCCTTTGTTTTATTCGTATCAAGCATATTTTGGCCGTTATAAGGTAAAACTCTATCCTCCGGTTTGCATTGCATTGTGTGATGGGAACTGAGTCTTATAATGGCTTCATTTTTATAAAATACATTGCGTTGTTTAAAAGAAAGATTTGTTTTAAAGCACTGGCAATCCAATGGATTAAACCCGTTCCACAAAAGTGGCATGGTCCTGTGATTAGCCAAATTATATATGTGTTGAGTAGATTTCTCATGCCAGTCCCATGACTGACTCGTAGTTTGTTTCACTTTCAAACTCGGGTGCCCCTTTTTTCTATATGGGCAGCCTTGTATTCAGGTTTAGCCGGTTCTTTCTGGATAGCTGGAGCTGAAGATGGATTCTATCATTTATCTCTTTATATGCTGTTCAGCTCCTATTGTACATATTTGTTTGTTTTCCGCTGTAGACATTTATGTATAGCTGAACTGTATTCTTACTAAGTATGATCCTATATACTGTGTAACTCTGATGATTACTTTTATCCAGTATATTTTTTTGCTTATTATCTGGTGTATTTATTTAATTCTGTTATGCTATTATCTGTTTTTGTGTTATATCCCACGGATTACCCTTGCCGCCGTCAGTACGGGGTTTGGGGTCGTCTAAAAAATAATGGGTTGCAACATTTGGTATCAGATCTTAGGTTTAGGAAAACCATAGCCTATGGAGTAAAAACTCGTTAGAGATAGGATAAAAGTATCCTAGAATGTGTACAAATCAGTCTCATAGTCATTCTTGAGAGAGCGTATTTGTAACGAATGCGAATTTTCAACCCCGAAAATCGACACAAAAACACCATGTCGACTATTCAAGCACCGAAAACAAAGGAGCATTATTAGAAAGAATATAGAAGGTGAGATAGAAAAAAAAGAAATATTAGAATAGAAGAAGAACTAACATAACACAGAGTCTCACATCGCAGCGGAACAAAATATAATATATAAATAAATCTTATTGAAAGCTTGGATAATACTTACAATCATCAGAGTAAACCAACACACCTGGACAGTTATAATATTCTGTCCTTATATACAACACATAGCAGAATAACGCCCGTATAACATACATCTGGGCTTCTTCAGCTCGTCTCTCCCTTATATCTAAAAACCTGAACTTGTACAACCCGGTTTATTCCGAGGATTACAAACACCGAGTCAGTCTAGTGAACCAAATTGAGGAAAACACACTAAGTTTAAAGGTATCACATAGCTTGATTTTAAAATCAAAATCCCTTTGAAAGAAAAAGTAATAGAAAGATCAACCCGCACATAAACACGGACAGTTTTTACCTTACTATAACTAAAATATTTTTGGAGATCAGTACTCTTCTGCTATTATAATAATGTCAAAATCAAGTAAATAGAATCTAGCAGAACGCTTGCATCTCACGCTCTACATACATAGTATACAATCAAAACCGTGGGCTCTTATTGGAAAATGGATTTCCTGGCAAGGCATGGGACCACATTCTCGACAATGTACCTCCGAAGATGAATACATTGGGGTTCAACAAGAACTTCTTACAACCAAGCTACACATGACCGGCCCCTCATTTCCCTTAAGGGTACCGAATATACCATCACCACGGTTGGGGGCTAGCCAATCGAACCGATAGCATACGAAAATAGAAAAGGACAACCGAAGGCATTTGATTTGTCCAGATCAATTAATGATATACCATTTTAATGGGTGTGACCCACATAGTCATGCTGGCTACCCATTTAGTACCATTTCCCATTTGATGAGGCTAGAGGTTAAGCTTATCCTTTAGAACAATATGTCTCCATCAACTATGAATGCCACATCATCATTTCCGCTAGATATCACTAATTGCCGTCCAAAAAAAATACCCTAGTCGTTAAGAGAAGGCCTTCTCCACCGCAACTGTGGTACGTTTGAAGAAACCAACGTACGTGATCCTTTGGAAATACTTTATTAGACACTCGCCCATACAAGTCATCCAGGAACATGATGAACCGAAGGCACCTACTACATCCTATATAGGTATCACCCCAAGGATCAGTAGCGAGTAGTCCTTGCAATCCGCAGATTCCAATCACGATAGAATCACAAGTCAAAATACCTCCGGCCACTAAACCAAAGAAATTCAACAAGTGGTTCTTCCTCTCCTAAAGGTCAACGGTCTTTAATGCTCCATCTTCACGTATCTGTTGGTTCAGAATGGTTTTCGAATATAATTCGATCCCGATCTTTTCGTACCACCAATCGTATTGGCCAGATTTGATAGTTGGTTATTTAATTATCAAATAATAATCGTGAGAATAAATTGAGTTACCTGATTCAGTACTCGGCATTACTTGGCCTCTTTACTTAAAACAATTAGCTAATGTTAATCTAAACTCTTAAATCTTTCGACATTCGAAAATACAATATTTACCTCTTATCTTAAAGCGTATGGCAGAACTATCTCAAATATGTTAGAATTAAATCATATATATATGTATTCCTAACTTTAGTTTTAATATATTTCACGTACAACATTATTACTTGAAACGATATCCCATTCCTATTCTTATTTCAAAACTTAACTTTATTATCGCAAACTAATACTAACTAAATTAGAAAAATAGTATAATGGATTCAAAGGTTTTATTTGTAATTGGCACAACACACTAAAAAGAAAGAAACATAAATAATTAATAAACATTGCATATTTTATTATTTTTAAGCATCAAGATAAAGTTAACAATTTTATAAACTCCAAAGTGAGCGACCAAAAAATCCCTCTACTTGCGGTAATTAAAATGTTGATTTAATATCGTCACTGGAGATTGATCACTACACCACTTTATTTCTCTAATGTTATAACCAAATTAAACACCAATTGAGGATGTATAGTCCAATTTCAGAAAAATCTAAATAATTCTAGCATTTACTTCAAATAATCATATAACCCTATAATAATTGAAATAGTTTAAAATTTGGCATTATTCAAAGCAAAATAATAATTACCATGAGAAATATTTATGCATAGGCATAGAATACTTTAGATGACATCGCAAAGAAAATAACTAGAAGTATAAGCAATATGAGAAAATATAATCAAGAAAGCTAGCCACTAAAATATCATGTAATTATATGTCATTGCAAATGCTTGTAGTATCAATTTTTTGGGGAATCAATAAAATATAATATTTTTAACTCATTAAATTTATTATGAATGATAAAAAAGTATTTTCTTTTTTAAATATGTTGGATAAACAATGTTGTCCTTAAAATTTAAGCATTTGTTGTCCTAATATTATTTTGGTAAGTGTTTGTTGAAGAAAATTAATTATGCTTACCTTTATTCTCAAAATTCTGAATTTTATTACTTCTCTTATTAAAGGCAAGTGAAGTATTTTAAGAACAGGAGATGAGCTCCTATGTTGCTATTTTTCTTAATGCATATGTTTCTCATATCGAGGAAATAATTCAAATGTACAAAACACACATTAGTATGTGTTTTCATAACATGTCATGTATGCTAAATGTTATTGATTGCTCATAAAAGGAAATAAATAAATAAAAGTAAACTGATTACATGTTAATTCGATAATTGATTGAAGTTGAGGCAACTTCAATATAATTAATTCCCTCATTAAATTAAATTAGAATATAATTATCAAAATTCTGAATACGAATTGATTAAACTAAAAATCAAATTTTTTATTTAATGCATAGTAATAATATTTAAAATAGTTTGCTTATAACCATAATGAAGAATTTTATTTATGTATTATTGTTATTTACTTATATCTTATGTTACCCCATTATGTTTCATATGAAATAATAATGATGAGAAAATGAAATACGTGAAAACTATTAATCAATTACGTATTAATTAAATAATTTATTAACAACAAAGAGAATTAATATGCAATTAATTCTCTCAAAATTTTGAATTATAGTTCAATTCTCAAAGCGCTTTAAAGTCAAAATAATCAAAATTAAAATCAACTAATGCATATACTTTGTAACATACCATCTTTCGTCCACTTCAAGCTGGTAATTAAACCAACTCAAACCGTTCGAAATGACAGAATATTATTAGCTTCTGAGGTAAATAGAATAAATCATAGAATCACAGACATGGAAAAATAGAATATCTCGTAGAGAAGTAAATAAATTATACAATAGTAGTTCATGAAGCTACTAAATAAAAATTAATATTTATACATAGTACCAGAGTTACAAAATTTAATACAACGGAAGTCTAAATACAAGAATTTCTAATACAAAGGAGAAATAGTCAGAATCAAAAGGTAGAGGTGATATCTTCAACAGTCTCCAGCTTCAAAAGGTGAAATCTCAACAATGCAATACTCGATCTGACCTGAGCAATAATGTAAAACAAAACAACTCAGATCAGGATTAACATTCTCATGGAAGTAAATCAACTCAAATGAAATATTCAATGAAATGCATCAGTAACTTAAAGGGTGTTTGGGATCACCATCTAAGGATCCGTTAATGTAACGGCCCAGAAAAAAATTTCGATGCTCGAATTTTCAACAATAATACATCATCCGTACTACTTGTCAAAAATCCAAGTATCGAACCCCAGACTATTAATAGAAAGAAGTTAGAAGATGAGGAATAGAAAGAAAGAAATTTAGAGTAAAAGAAAGAAGGAGAACACATCAGAATCTCACAGCGGAACAAATAAGTATAATATAACAAATCTCTTTATAAAGGAAACCATGTATATTCATACCATTTATCAATGTACAACATATATCAATCGCAGCGGAAATAAACTTTGTGTAACTATTGGTGAAGCCTCCTGCTTCCAGCTCCTGAAACTCCAAGCGGAACCTAACCCGTAAATATACTCAGTCTGACCCGAGCACATTTGAAGCGAAGCAAAATTCACCCGTATCAGTCTGGAATACTTTCACGATAAATTCACAGCACAAACAATTTGTTTAACTTTGAAAAATCCCTTTTGAAAGAAAAGGATAATAGTAAGACCAGCCCACACATAAACACAGATGGTTTTATACCTTACTATAACCCAAACCATTTTTGAAATCAATATCTTTTCTGATATTATAATATTGTCTATCCAACCACCAATAAATAATAATCTAGCAGAACGCTTGCATCTCACGCTCTACATATATAGTGTACAATCAAAACCGCAGGCGTTTATTGAAGAATGGATTTTCTGGCAAGGTATGGGACCACCTTTCCGACAATGTACCTCCGGAGATGAATACATTGGGGTTCAACAAGAACGTCTTGCAACCCGGCTCACACATGAACGACCCCTCATTTCGCTTGAGAGTACCGAATATATCATTACCACGGTTCAGGGCTAGCCAACTGAACTGATAGCATAACATGTAAAAATACAGGGACAACCGAAGGAATTTGATTTCTCCAGATCAGGTAATGATATACCCTTTTAATGGGTGCGATCCACATAGCCATGTTGCCTACCCGATTTTGTGCCATTTCCCGGTTGATGAGGCTCAAGGTCACGTTTATCTCAATAATCAGCACATCTTTGAATGTCACATCGTCAAATCCGTCAAACCACTAATTGACGTCCACAAATATACTCTGGGTGTTAAGAAGGAAAATTTCTCTGCAACCAAACTAGGTATATTTGTAAAAATCAACGTACATGGTTCTTAAGGAAATACTCTGTCAGACATCCATCCATACAAGTCATCCAGGAACATGATGAACCGAAGGCACCCCCCTACTGCAACCTATATAGGAGTCACCCCAAGGATCAGTAGCGAGAAGTCCTTGCAAATCCGAAGATTCCAATCACGACAGAATCACAAGTCATCTTAACTCTGGTAGCTAGCCAGAGAAATTTAACGAGTAGTTCTTCTGCTCATGAAGATCCACGGTCTTTAATTCTCCATTTTGACCATCTTCTGATTTTTCAACGTTACATATTTGCTGGTCGGAATGGTTTTCGAATATAAATTCGTTCACGGGCTTTCCGTACCAACAATCGATAAAAGGCCAGATTTTGATGGTTGGTTATTTAACTATCAAATCATAACAGTGTATCCAGGTGAATTGGCAACTCAGGTCCTTTGTATAAATATTTCATTAAACCATTTCATCGATTTTTTTTATCATTGATTCCATAAACTTTATCTTATCAAAACTTTTCTAGTTTTGTTACTTTAAACATTTCTCAACACTCTTTTTATCAACTCCTCTTCTTATTTTCTTTGTATGGAAATATTTCCATACTCATTATCAACATCTGTTCCTTTCCTTTATTGTGGAAACAACGTTTAATTTACTCAAACTCCCTTTTTAATTTGAAATTTTTGTTATGTTTTTAAAAACTCACTTTTCATTTTCCTTACCATTTGGGCATATTGTTATATTTCTATTTAATTAACGACTTATGATAAATTACCAAAATCTCTTTCTTTATTTTCGATTACACCATTTCCCTTAATTCCGTTCCAACGTAAATGCTTATTTAAAATCATCTCCTTAGGTAAAACCCCTTTTTACAACTTTGTTTATATGATTTGAATTAAACTTCAAATCCTTTCCATACTAATCCATTCCGTAACTTTATTTCGTTTAAGAAAAGAATTCCAATTATAAAGTACTCGCTTTAGTTATAATTAAATAAAAGTAGGTATCTATATCTGATTAACTAAAACTATTATAGTTAATCCATTTTAAAGGGTTATTTAAATAAAGATAAATTTTATTAATCGCGAATAACTTGGTAATCACTTTCCAACCCATTACAACTAATATTATCTCTTAATAATAGTGAAGCCGTTCAAGTTGGGGTATTCTAATTACCTCTCAGACCTTGATCGACAACATTATTATCTCAAGATAGATAAAAGCTTGTAATTTAAAACCAAAATTTAAATTATCTCAAATATCAGATATATTATTCCTATATCCATTTATCTTGGTTTTACAAACCAATTCCTTTTACTTGAAAACCCAGTTTCCATTTTAATTCCTTTTCCCTCATCGAGTAAACTTTCCAATCTTATTCACCATTTGGATTCAATATGATTTTTATAAACCATATCTTACATTGGTAATTTCATTTTAATCTCTTTACTTACATTATTCAACTATCCATTATCCTTTTCACTAATCCATTTAACCATCCCATTTATAATTGCCTTCATTTTAACTAATTAAAATCTTGTCGAAATCTCCTCAATTACTTATAAACGACTTTTACCAATTTCGTCTATAAGATCGGATTAAAATCCTTTTATAAAGCTCTTATTACACTTAAATCAAAACTTAATGTTAACTGATCAGCTCTTAATTGAATT
Organism: Allium sativum; assembly: GCA_030737875.1. Lineage (NCBI taxonomy): Eukaryota > Viridiplantae > Streptophyta > Magnoliopsida > Asparagales > Amaryllidaceae > Allium > Allium sativum. The sequence continues at coordinate 48,687,490 of CM060912.1, read as the reverse complement.
CCAGTTAAAATCATCATTTATATCTCCTTGGGCCGAGAGTCCTTTATAAACTTATGTTTATAAAATTCTGGGATTTGTAACAAAATCCCTTTTGTATCCTTTACTTAGTTAAAATCTAATTATAATTTGATTTCTCTTTCCACGAATACATATAATCATCGCATTTATAATTGCCTCTATTTTTACTTAATAAAACTTTGTCGAAATCCCCATATTACTTATAATTCACTTTTACAAACTTCGTTTGCAAGCTCGGACTAAAATCATTTTTATAAAACTCTTATTATACTTAAATCAAAACTTAATGTTACTGATCATCTCTTTAATTGAATTCCAATTAAAATTATCGCTTTAATTATTAATTAACTCTAATATTAACTACACTAAAAATTGTTGACTTTGATATAACAAAAAAAATGTAAAATAATTATCCTTTTAAAAGCTTATTCAATAATAATTAACCTTAATAACCGTAAACAATCCAATAATTACTTTAAATTATAGTTAATCGAAGATTAACTAACATTTAACACTATTTGTTTAATTTAGCTAATATTCATAAAATTATTGATTATATTAGTTTTAAATTAAATTAATCCAATTGTTAAATTCAAATTAAAACGGTTAATTTCTGCCTACCGTAACTGATTTACGTTATCATTTCCTCTTTAAATTAATTAAATAACTTAATTAATTTAAATGATTAGTTAATTACTTTATAAAAACAATTATTCCTTTTTACCATCCCGTTTGTTATTTCCTGACTGCATTTCATAAATCTCAATAATGACCTTAAATTCTTATTATAAACTATTAAATAATTCCTATTCAAACATGATTGTAATAGTTTAAATATTTTTGTAAACATGTTTTCATTTTTAAATATAAAATAAACTCAACACTTTAATTCAGTTATAAAATAAATTTTGTACTTTAAAACTGAGTCAATTCGCCTGATGGCAACACGACACCTTAAAATAGTAGATTTCAGGCCTTCACTGCCAATCTCTTAACCAATACTATCGATTGATTAAAATCACAACAACAACAACAATCACATCATTTCAACCATCAACATTCAGACAAGTTTCAATGTTAATTTGTGGTTCAATCAGTTCATGTGTAAACAACGTAAAAATAAACAACACACATGACTAACAACAACCATTTCATCAACCATAAGCAACCAATGCAGCCAATCAATCAATATATATTTTTAACGATATTATATGGATTTATCACATCATAGCAGTCCAGAAAAGTGTGAGAATTAACTCACCAATTTTGTATATTGATGGTTGTTGCGTTATATCGTATAATTTTAAACCGGCGTTTAAAATTACACGAATTTCCAACTTCTTCCATTTCAGATCAGACTAGCTTGTACATGTAGTGCTTGTTGTCACGGTCCCAACAAATCCAGTTTCACTGAAATCCGCTAACGTATGCACAAGTTATGCTAATTTCAAGTTTATATAATTTAAACGATAATTAACTAAGCTAATTATTAATTAATTAAAATTGACTAACTAATTACCACTAAACCAGGCCACGTCAGCACATCATTAAACCCCCAACGCGTTTTCTCCTGGACCACGTTCTAAACCCCGATCCTTCTTCTTCAATCCCCTTTCTGATGTTTGATGTTCGAAAAAAAACCACGAGCTCCATCCCCCAAATGCCATCGCGTCGCCTCATCTGAGCACCGGAGCTCCGACAAGATGGCCCACCAGAACTACCACTACGAGAGCCTCCATTGTCTGAAAATCGTTCGACCCAAAACCTCCTCCTCCGCCTGGAAATCCGCGAAGAACGAAACCCGTTCCTGGCCAAAATTCCACTGACACAGGCCATCGCATCAACCCCAACCATCACCAATCGAAGCCTCTCGCCGCCGCATTCTTTTTACCTCACAATCCCCCACCTGAAAGCGACCATCGACGCCGAAAAATCACCAAGATTCTTTCTTGCTTTCGAAAACGAATCGGAAACACTGCCCTCCGTTCATCTCATCTTTGCTCCGTCCACACACAATATCAGCCCCTCCGAGCAAAGAGAAAAACGTCGCCCTGCTCGTCCTCTACAAACTTGTCTTTGGACCCAACATCAATCGACAATCTTAGACACCATAAAACCCCCAAAAACGAAAGTCAAATTCCACGGTTTTAGGCTGATTCTGGCCACCACAGTTGTCTGTTCACCCCCCAATTTTTTACAGTAGGTAGATATCGAGTAGATCTAAAACCTTGCTTCAGGTTCCATTGGCAAATTCCTAACGGATTGGGAGGAATCATTTATTTTGTGTATAGGGTTTTTTCTGCAAATTTTATGGATGGAAATGAATTTGGGTTGAGATTTTCTGGTTTGGGCCTGAAGGTAGGGTGTATATATAAAGGAAAAATTATTACTTTAAGTTGATGCGACTAACGATATTTATTTCGTGCCTATCGTAATTCTGAATGCCATTTATTCGCTCCTGTGCTCACATACAAACTCCATTCACTATGAAAATGGACGTTCTAGTATAATTTGATGTTACGGTCCTAGTGAAACTTGTTTCGTCGAATTCCGAGTCTGTTTGCTCAAATGACGCTCATTTACGTCCAAATGGTCATTTTATTTGCATTTAATTTTGTGAAAATTAGGCTCACATCCCTAAAATGAAACTTAATTCACGCCACATCCAGTCAATGTTTACTTGCATTTCCGGTCCCTGTTTTAAGGTGCCGCCCAGAATTTCCAGCCCCTTCCGCCTCCTGCCATGCAATGTTACGTGTTTTTCCATTTCTGACCCAAAAAAAAAGCGCTATGATATAAAAAAAAGATTCCAAAAAATAGGAAATATTCCCAGAAGCATTCGCCAAAAAAAAAAAGTTGCATACTTCTGTGCAACTATTGCCTATAGTAGCATACATACATGCATATATTCATATAGTGTATTTGTGTTGAAAATCTAGGCCAATATATGCATACATGTATGCAACTATTAGCAAATAACTGCATACATGTGTGCATACAAAGTTGAACTGAGATTCACGAGTAACGAAGAGTTGCATACATGAATGCAACTATTCTATATATATGCAAGCATGTGTGCATCAAATTTAAAAGGGAAGTTGAACTGAGGTTCACGTATTACAAAAAGTTGCATACCTGAATGCAACTTTTCTGTATATATGCATGCATGTGTGCAACAAATTTAAAAGGGATGACGGCTTCTTAATATGCGCATGAATGTATCCATGCATTATGTATAAGAGCATAGATGCGTGCAACAATGTCTGAAAACGGCGAATGCTCGGAAAAACAGACCAGATTTGAATATATGCACAAAAGGATGCGTATAATGTTGTTTAGTTGCATACATGTATGCATTTACTGCAGTTGGGCGAAAGTCTGAAATATAAGCATGAATGTATGCAACTATTTACGAATAAGTGCATCTTTTGATGCAAAAAACTGCTGTTTCGCTGATTTTGTGTTATTTTGGGTTTTGATGTGGTTTTCGATTGTTTTTCCACCTGAATTTTTTGGCGTGAACATGTTTTATTTAATAATGAATTTTCGTTATTTTTTATATTTTTTTTACCTATTTTTGAAAAATAGGGACCTAATTTACATGAAAAGTTGGACCGGATGTGAGCCTAATTTTGAAACTTAATAGAGACCTGTGAAAAACAGACCCTTTAATTTTTCCACGCTCACAGAATAACTCCGATTTGTGTGCAACTTGAAAATTTAGCAACAATTTGCCATTGCGGTCCCAATAAAATTTGTTTTGTCAAAAACGGAGGTCGTTTGGATAAAGTCCCTTTTTAAAGGTCCAATTTGAATTAAATTAAATCAAATTTTAAAATACTTCAGTATAATAAATATAAAATATTATAATTGGCCATATATGACCAGAATTTTATATAGATTCAAGATAAAATACTCAGGGTTGAAATCCAAGCCAGTTAGATATTAAAAATATTTAAAAACCCTTTATTTTATAAAATAAATAAATATAATATATAAAGGAATTCCATAGCGACTATTTTAAAATTTGGTTTGGACATAAAACAAAATCTACGCTTTGAAAACTCGAATTTTCTCTTCCATTAGAAAAATATTGTCAAATAGATTCTAGCATTTCTTGTTTCGAGAAAATCCGGCTTATATTGGGCCCTGTACAGCCAATTAAAGTTTAAACCGCAATATTACGAACTGCCGCGCCGCTGCAGCTCGATTTATAATTAAATTATAAATTAAATATTCAATCGTCGTTAAATAAACGAGGTCGTAAGTAAAATTCAATATAAACAATATTAGACCATTTCAAACTGCTTGTCCGCATTATATTGCCAACACAACATTTTCCGACCATTTGGAAATTAAAATACTATTTTATTATTAATTTAAATAACATATTCAAAATAAAATCGTTAAATTCAAATATTTAAATTCAAATCAATATTTTGAATAATAAAATAAATTAAATAATTAGCCAGAAAATACGGGTCGTTACATTCCTCCCCCTTAAAAGTATTTCTTTCCCGAAATTGCTAAGTTAGAAGAAATGTTGCAAACCCATTACTTTTACAAAAATATTTAATTAAAACTCCTTTTTATTTTCAAAACTAACTCATTTGGTTTTAAACCCAATTTATTTCAAGAAACAGTATTTCCCAAAAATCTTCAAAAATATTCTAACACCTCAAATTCTGGAAAAACTTTGGCAGAGTCTTCCCTGTACGGAGGTACATATGCAATATCGCAGGTTCAAGAAATATCTGTACATCGACCAACACAGTCGGAAAAATTCAAAATCCAAAATCAAAATCCAAACTCAAAACCCAAATAAAACCAAAATTTTATATTTTGCGTAAGCGTACCTTTTTGCGAGCGTTATTGTGCGATAAGCGATAAATATACTTGTGCATGTTTGATTAACATGTCAAACTGGATTCAAATTACTCCAGAATTTTCTTGGATTAACTCTGTACCTGTTCTCAACTTCAATGAACTCCATTAGTCTTTAAAACAATATCAGTCAGATACAAATATTCATATCATCCATGTCATCTAATTCCAAACAATGGGAAATAATCATACCACTTTATTCAATTCTGGTGGATTTAATTATAACCAAATCTTAGAAATCCATTTATTTATTTAAATATCTGTTAGACCGAAATCTGGGCCTAACACCCAAACTCTATGTGAAAACCTCACAATCACAGAATAAATGCAGAAAAACAGAAAAATAAGAGGAGACACACGTGGTTTTTATAGTGGTTCGGCTCAATCCAAGCCTACGTCCACTTTATAGTTTCTTAAATCCTAAGAAGCTATTACAATGTTGCTTGCTTGCCGTTTATACACGAAATTCTCGTGTTTACAATGAAGAAGAGGAGATTAAAGGGAAGATTATACACGAAATCATCATGTTGTAATTTGGAATTCGACTTCTAGGTTATGCAATAGCCTTGCAAAGAACCGTAGTTGAAGCCATAGAGATTTAGAGTTCAAAAAAGTCTCCAAAAAGATTCCTTCAAATGGCCACCTTGTGGTGTATTTATAGGCGGAGAAAAGCTGCTAGGGAGCTCAGGAGTGGATCGGTTCGGAGGGACACGTGGCGAGCTCCGAGGTGATCTCGGAAGTAGTGGAGGAGTGGTCTTCAGATCGTGCTAGGACAGGTGGAAGCCAATCCGGATTAATAGGAGACGGTGAATCCTTGAGAATAGGTCAAACTTGTGTGCAGGAAATGATACAGGCGGGTCGGTTCGGGTCCGAACCGAACCGGGGTGGAGCATCCGAACCGAAGACGTGATGTGCACTTCTGTGCAGTGTGCAAGGCGGGTCGGGTTCGGATGGTCCGATCTAAACCGAGGTGAGCTGGAATCCAAGTCTGAGCATCTTCGAAGTGTGGAGTCGGAGCGGGTCCGATCCGATCCGGGAGGTCAAGCCAATTTCCAAATTCCAAGTTTCCGGTTCTTCATGCGTTCACGGAAACGGGCATAACTTTCAAACCGTAAGTCCGATTGAGCTGAACCAAAGCTCAAACTGAAGCCGATTCAGAGAGCTACAAGAGTTACCAAGCTCAGCTCCGTAATTGCTAATTTCGGGCCCAAAAAAGGTCATCTGATAGAAGTTCCGGGACATTCTTTGTTTGTGATGCGACTTCAACCAAATCGCTTGCTGTCTTCTGACGGTATTCCCCACACTTGAGCGTATTGTTGAGAAGAGATTCCATGTTTGACTGCTTTGACTAAAAAGCGGGTCAACAATATCCATTCAGTTTCATTAATCTTGAATTAATTCATTCTGGTTAGTTATTTCAGATAGGTTCTAACCAATGTTCAATCTATATCCATGCCATATATTTCAACCAAACAATTCCTTGATTTCCACATTATACTTTGATCCATCTCGATATTTTCAACTCATTTATTCTAGATTGGTTTTCAATCAACTGTTGGCGAATTCCATACAAACCATCCAATATCAAACAACAAAGACATAACAATTCAACCAAACCATTTTGATTCACATAAATATTTCTCGTTTGCTTTCACTTTGGTTTCACATCAATTGATTTATATTGGATTAATCTCCATCCAACTATCATTAACTCTAATTCACATGTGAAATCTCCTTTTATTATATTAATTTATTCTAGTTCAGTATTCCAATTTGAATTCTTATTCAAGTTATTCAAACAAATCCATATTATACTCATATGAGAAAAATATATTTATATAAAAATATAATCCGGGCAAAACTATATAAAAATAATTTTATAATAAATTACAAATACGCGCTCTTATATATGCACTCAAACTCAATCTAGGGTATTGCTAACCCCATCTCTACCGGGTTACGCCACAGAGCCAAAGTTATCACTAAACCAATTGCTCTGATACCAACTGTAACGGCCCGGAAAAAAAAATTCGATGCTCGAATTTTCTACAATAATACATCATCCGTATTACTTGTCAAAAATCCAAGTATCGAACCCCAGACTGTTAATAGAAAGAAGTTAGAGGATGAGAAATAGAAAGAAAGAAATTTAGAATAGAAGAAAGAATGAGAACACATCAGAATCTCATAGAGGAACAAATAAGTATAATATAGCAAATCTCTTTGTAAAGGAAACTATGTATATACATACCATTTAATAGATTACAACATACATCAATTACAGCGGAAATAAACTTTGTATAAGTATCGGTGAAGCCTCCTACTTCCAGATCCTGAAACTCCACGCGGAACCTAACCTGTAAATATACTCGGTCTGGCCCGAGCACATTTGAAGCAAAGCAAAATTCACTCGGATCAATCTGGAATACTTTCAGTGATAAATTCACAGCACAAACAATTTGTTTAACTTTGAAAAATCCTTTTTGAAAGAAAAGGATAATAGTAAGACCAAACCACACATAAACACCGACGGTTATTACATTACTATAACCCAAACCATTTTTGAAATCAATATCTTTTCTGATATTATAATAATGTCTATCCAACCAAAAATAAATAATAATCTAGAAGAACACTTGCATCTCAAGCTCTAGATATATAGTATACAATCAAAACCGCGGGCACTTATTGGAGAATGGATTTCCTGGCAAGGTATGGGACCACCTTTCCATCAATGTACCTCCGGAGATGAATACATTGGGGTTCAATAAGAACGTCTTGCAACCTGGCTCACACATGACCGGCCCCTCATTTCGCTTGAGAGTACTGAATATATCATTACCACGGCTGGGGGCAAGCCAACCGAACCGATAGCATAACATGTAAAAATAAAGGGACAACCGAAGGCATTTCATTTCTCCAGATCAGGTAATGATATACCCTTTTAATGGGTGCAACCCACATAGCCATGTTGCCTACCCGATTTTGTGCCATTTCCCGGTTGATGAGGCTCGAGGTCACGTTTATCTCAATAATCAACACATCTTTGAATGTCACATTGTCAGATCCGTCAAATCACTAATTGACATCCACAAATATACTCTGGGATTTAAGCAAGAGAATTTCTCTGCCACCAAACTTGGTATATTTGTAAAAGTCAACGTACATGATTCTTAAGGAAATACTCTGTCAAACATCCATCCATATAAGTCATCCAGGAACAGGATGAACCGAAGGCACCCTCCTACTGCATCCTATATAGGAGTCACCCCAAGCATCAGTAGCGAGAAGTCCTTGCAAATCCGAAGATTCCAATCACGACAGAATCACAAGTCATCATAACTCTGGTAGCTAGCCACAGAAATTTAACGAGTAGTTCTTCCACTCATGAAGATCCACAGTATTCAATGCTCCATTTTGACCATCTTCTGATTTTTCAATGTTATGTATTTGCTGGTCGGAATGGTTTTCGAATATAAATTCGATCCTAGGCTTTTCGTACCAACAATTGATAAAAGGCCAGATTTTGATAGTCAGTTATTTAACTATCAAATCATAACAGTGTTTCTAGGTGAATTGGCAGCTCATGTCCTTTGTATAAATATTTCATTAAACCATTTCACTGATTTTTTTTTTATCATTGATTCCATAAATTTTATCTTATCATAACTTTTCTGGTTTCGTTACTTCAAACATTTCTCAACGCTCTTTTTATCAACTCCTCTTCTTATTTCCTTTATTTGGAAATATTTCCATATTCATTATCAACATCTATTACTTTCCTCTATTGTGGAAACAACGTTTAATTTACTCAAACTCCCTTTTCGATTTGAAATTTTTGCTATGGTTTTAAAAACTCACTTTTCATTTTCCTTACCATTTGGGCATATCGTTGTATTCCTATTTAATTAACGGCTTATGATAAATTACCAAAATCTCTTTCTTTATTTTCAATTAAACAATTTCCCTTAATTCCGTTCCTTGGTAAATGCTTATTTTTAAAATCATCTCATTGGGTAAAACCCCTTTTTACAACTTTGTTTATATGATTTGAATTAAACTTCAAATCCTTTCCATACTAATCCATTCCATAACTTTATTTCGTTTAAGAAAAGAATTCCAATAGTAAAGTACTCGCTTTAGTTATAATTAAATAAAATTTGGTGCCTGTATCTGATTAACTAAAACAAGTATAGTTAATCCATTTTAAAAGGTTATTTAAATAAAGATAAATTTTATTAATCGCGAATAACTCGGTAATCACTTTCCAACCCATTACAACTAATATTATCTATCGATAACGGTGAAGCCGTTCAAGCTAGGGTATTCTAATTACCTCTCAGACCGTGATCGACAACATTCTTATCTCAAGATAGATAAAAGCTTGTAATTTAAAACCAAAATTTAAACTATCTCAATAATCCGATATATTACTCCCACATCCATTTATCTTGGTTTTATAAACCAATTCCTTTTACTTGAAAACCCAGTTTCCATGTTAATTCCTTTTCCCTCATCGAGTAAACTTTCCAGTCTTATTCACCATTCGAATTCAATATGATTTTTATAAACCATATCTTACATTGGTAATTTCATTCTAATCTCTTTACTTACATTATTCAACTATCCACTATCCTTTTCACTAATCCATTTAACCATCCCATTTATAATCGCCTCCATTTTGTTAAAATCTTGTCGAAATCTCCTCAATTACTTATAAACGACTTTTACCAATTTCGTCTGTAAGCTCGGGTTGAAAATCCTTTTACAAAAGTCTTATTACACTTGACTTAAAACTTAATGTTAACTGATCACCTCTTAATTGAATTCCAGTTAAAATCATCGTTTATATCTCCTTGGGCTGAGAGTCCCTTATTAACTTATGTTTATAAAATTCTGGGATTTGTTACAAAATCCATGTTGTATCCTTTACTTAGTTAGAATCTAATTATAATTTGATTTCCCTTTGCAAGAATCCATTTAATCATCGCATTTATAATCACTTCCATTTTTACTTAATAATTTTTTGTCGAAATCCCCATATTACTTATAAACCACTTTTACAAACTTCGTTTGCAAGCTCGGACTAAAATCCTTTTTATTAAACTCTTATTATACTTAAATCAAAACTTAATGTTAATTGATCATCTCTTTAACTGAATTCCAATTAAAATTATCGCTTTCATTATTAATTAACTCTAATATTAATTACACTAAAAATAGTTGACTTCTTATTCAATAATAATTAACCTTAATAACCATAAACAATTCAATAATTACTTTAAATTATAGTTAATCAAAGATTAACTAACATTTAACACTATTTGTTTAATTTAACTAATATTCATAAAATTATTGATTATATTAATTTTAAATTAAATTAATCCAATTGTTAAATTCAAATTAAAACGGTTGATTTCTGCCAACCGTACATATCAACTAACCATTAACTGATTTACGTTATCATTTCCTCTTTAAATTAATTAAATAACTTAATTAATTTAAATGATCAGTTAATTGTTTTATAAAAACAATTATTCCCTTTTACTAACCTGTTAGTTATTTCCTGACTGCAGTTCATAAATCTCATTAATGACCTTAAATTCTTATTATAAACTATTAATTAATTCCTATTCAAACATGATTATAATAGTATAAATATTTTTGTAAACTTGTTTTCATTTTTAAATATATAATAAACTCAACACTTTAATTCAGTTATAAAATAAATTTTATACTTTAAAACAGAGTCAATTCGCTTGAAGGCAACACGACACCTTAAAATAGTAGATTTCAGGCCTTCACTGCCAATCACTTAACCAATACTATCGACTGATTAAAATCACAACATCAAAAATCATATCCATTCAACCATCAACATTCAGAAGGTTTCAATGTCAATTTGTGGTTCAAATAGTTCATATGTAAACAATGTAAAAATAAACAACACACATGATATTTTGAGGAATCCGGTCGGATCCCTCCAACCTGTCCTTGCCTGCATCACAGATTGTTCTAACACTTCAAGATAGCACATAATTTAAATACATAAATTAACGACAATAATATAACTAGCAACAACCGTTTAATCAACCATAAGCAACCAATGCAGCCAATCAATCAATATATATTTTTAACGATATTATATGGATTTATCACATCATAGCAGTCCAGAAAAGTGTGAGAATTAACTCACCAATTTTGTCGATTGATGGTTGTTGCGTTATCTCGTATAATTTTAAACCGGCGTTTAAAATTACACGAATTTCCAACTTCTTCCATTTCAGATCAGACTAGCTTGTACATGTAGTGCTTGTTCCAACTTCGTTCATCTCACCTTTGCTCCATCCACACACAATATTAGCTCCTCCAACCAAAGAGAAAAACATCCCTCTGCTCTTCCTCTACAAACTTGTCTTTGGACCCAACATCAATCAACAACCTCAGACACCATAAAACCACCAACAACGAAAGTCAAAATCCATCGTTTTAGGCCGATTCCGGCCACCACAGTTGTCCGTTCACCCCCAATTTTTTACAATAGGTAGATATCGAGTAGATCAACAACTTTGCTTCAGGTTCCATTGGCAAATTATTGATGGATTAGGAGGAATAATTTATTTTATGTATAAGGGTTTTTCTGCAAATTTTATGGATGGAAATGAATTTGGGTTGAGATTCCTGGTTTAGGGCTCAAGGTAGGGAGTACATATAATGGAAAAAATTATTATTTAGGTTGACGCGACTAACGATATTTATTTCGTGTCTATCGTAATTCTGAACACCGTTTATTTGCTCCTGTGCTCACATACAAACTCCGTTTACTATGAAAATGGACGTCCTAGTATAATTTGACGTTACGGTCCTAATGAAACTTGCTTCGTCGAATTCCGAGTTCGTTTGCTCAAACGTCTCTCGTTCACATCCAAATGGTCGTTTTGTTTGCATTTAATTTTTCCACGCTCACAAAATAACTCCAATTTGCGTGCAACTTGAAAATCTAGCAATAATTTGCCATTGCGGTCCCAATAAAATTTGTTTCATCGAAAACGGAGGTCGTTTGAATAATGTCCCATTTTAAAGGTTCAATTCGAATTAAATTAAATCAATTTTAAAATATTTCAATATAATAAAAATTAAATATTATAATTGTCCATATACAACCAGAATTTTATATAGATTCAAGATAGAATACTCCGGGTTGAAATCCAAGCTAGTTCGATATTAAAAATATTCAAAAACCCTTTATTTTATAAAATAAATAAATATAATACATAAAGGAATTCCATAACGACTATTTTAAAATTTGATTTGAACATAAAACAAAATCTACGCTATGAAAACTCGATTTTTCTCTTCCATTAGAAAAATATTGCCAAATAGATTTTAGCATTTCTTGTTTCGAGAAAATCCGACTTATATTGGGCCCTGTACAACCAATTAAAGTTCAAACTGCAATATTACGAACTGCCGTTCCGCTGCAGCTTGATTTATAATTAAATTATAAATTAAATATTCAATCGTCGTTAAATAAACGAGATCGTAAATAAAATTCAATATAAACAATATTAGACCATTTCAAACAGCTTGTCCGCGTTATATTGCCAACACAACACACTACACCAGAAAAGTCCTTTGGTAGCATTTAAAAAAACGCTACCAAAACCTTTGGTAGCGTTTTAAAGAACGCTACTACAGGTCCCACAACAAAAAGTCTGGATTTTTTGGTTGCGTTTTGATAAATGCTACCATATGGTTAGCATAGTTGCATTTTCTGAACGCTACTTAAGGTCTGTACGTGGGACAATTTTTGTTTTCCTGTAGCGTTTATTTTATGCCACTAAAAATCCAAATGGTATGTTACTTTTGTTTTTGTAGCATTTTTAAAACACTACTAAAAGGCATTGATTTTTGTGTAATATAACTTAAATGCTACTTTATACTGTTGATGGCATATATTATTTCCAGCAACTAATTATATAAATCATATTAAAATCAGCAACGATTGCATTAAAACCTGATTTAAAATGACAATCAATCAATCATATAATCTTCATATTCAAATAATTGACAACACATTAGTCGCATTGTATATCCCATAACCATTTAGATAATAGTTATTTGACAACATCAGCAAATTCACATAGCATAAACATTCAAAAACAAATTTACACAATAAATACTAACAAAACATACAACAATTAAAATCATGTCCATTGTTGCTGATGGTCTTCACTCCGAAAAAGATAATTACCTAAAAAATATTAATTGGTTATTATTAAAACATGCACATAAACAATATTAATAGAACTCGACCATGAATAATTTTTTCCACTGCAAAATTCAGATCTGCATATAAACAATATTAATTATGCGCTCCTTTCACTTCAGAAAAACTCAGCCTACAATTCATACTACACCTATCTTTGCCTAGACCAACACAAGTAGCAACACAAACTCTGCACATTACGCTCACCACAACATGGCCATCCACCCACATCACAACATGACCAATACAATTTGCTATAGGAATTCATTTCCCTTTGCATTTAATGAGCTCAAAACATGAAGAAAAAAATATTTTTGTTGCTCTTAGGTAACCTCTGCCTTATTCCCGCGGTCCCATACTCTAGTAGCGGGTAACCACTCATTATATGCAATAATAAATGATTTTAGTGTACTTTATTTTTGTAGTGGGCATGGTTTCAAGTGCACTTCGTTTTTGGTGAAACTTGTTTTTATCTCACTATGAATAGCATTGTATGGATTATAACTTAGTTTTATAGGATTTTTGATTCTAGATTAAAACTAAGGTGCAATTACAAATAGGTTTTACAACCAAAATTGCAATTTGCAACTAAGTTATAACACTAACCTGCAAAAGCTCAGTTTTGTGCTCCTAGTTGTAAGTGCAACTCGGTTTTGATTTATAATTTATTAACCTAGTTAATTTAATTAATTTATTATAATAATTAATAATAATAATAATAACAACATATATTATTATTATTATTAGAACTTGATTAACTTAGTTATATTATTATTATTACAAATTTAGTTAATTTTTATAAACTTAATTAATTGTCGTTATCATTTATAAAACCTTTTCAAATTAGTTATTATATTATTATTTATAAAATTTAATTAAATTGAACTTAGTTAATTTTATAAAACTTGTTTATATTTAACATAACATAGTTACTTTTATAAAACTGGTTAAACATACATGAAACATGGATTGTGAAAATAGTGTTCATTGACAAAATTATTTCTAATAGTGATTACATATGTAAATAGTATGCCAAGAATTAAATGTAAATGATGCAATATTTCTTTTTGGTTATAGCTAATGTAACCAAATGAACTGAAAAAGTTTAGACACACGTACCATAAATGGAGCAATAACAACTAAGAAGAAGTTTAGGCCCAGTTTTCACCAAACAATTATTATTCTAGTGTTGCTTCATGAAAGGGATGTGAATTACTGATGAAATGCTTCACACCAGTATGCAAAGCTTAGGCTATACTTTAGATAGATGCTAGGAACATGTGGATTATGAAAGATGTGGATTCAGCCATATGTGGATTATGAAAGAAACTGAAGCATTTGGCAAACGTAAAGTGTAAGAATGATAACTCTCTAACTGCAAGTACCACGTCACAGTTTGTTGCAACTTTACCTGCTCCTGCAGGTTTTGTAACTACAAACGGTTCATAACAAACACAAATAATCTGAAAGAAATTATGCGGATAACTGCCAATTAAAGGAATTAAAATAAAACATTAATATACCTTCCTGCTTGGCTACAAGTTGACATTAGACTATTTATGAAACTTCCTACTACCTCAGGATAAGGACGAGAGAAGCTAATGCAAGCCCAGGTTACAAGTGTGCCCCCATTAACAATATCTAGCAAAATAAAATTAAAATAACGTTAAAATCACAAATTGTTGTCAAATGATCAAATGAATGTTAAAGACTACTGAGCGCTAAATAATGTATAGGACCATGTTTTCCCCAACAAAAGAAAAAAATAGTACAATAGAAAATGATACTGTTTTTATCGTTTGGATAGTCCATGGTAAACATTGTTATTCATCTTCGTCTAGGAAACCCTAACGACAAATAATCTTCCTCGATCCATGCTTCAAATCGTCGATTGAACATGATCATTAAACCTTAGCATCTCCCTTTTCCATCAATGTAAACCCTTGCTGAGTGCTTTTTGGCATATCACCAAACCATTGACCTGGAGGATAAACAAATGAGAAACATGAGGTAGAATCACTCATATTTGTTTACAAATCTTCAAGGGACAAAGAAGTACACTATCTATGACTCGATTGCCTGATGTCGCCTGGAAGTGAATCATATTCTGTAAGATCATGGGTATCTTGAGTCCTTATTTGGTTAATGAGTGCTTCAGTAAGAGATCTGAGCCAACTGTGCAAACGGGTTTCCACATTTTTGTGGTGGGCAAGAGTTATTGTCGACTGACTGTTTACTTGGAGAGAAACAAAGTGTTAGTGTTGATTTGGATAAGCTTGACAACGCTGAGAAAAAGGAGACATAAATGAGAGTAGTGACGAAATGCTGCTGCCGATACTGTGTAAAGCAAAGATAATATGTATCTCTTTAGTTGTCGGGTATAAAGATGGCTTAGGCTTGGTTTCTCCAAGCCTAACTATTCAGTTGTATTATATATATCATATAAAGACTGAAACAGTTATATTCCAGTATTATCATAAAATCAAGTACTTATTTCAGTTTACATTGTTATCAAAGCATTCAATACGGTGATGGAGCGAGGAAATAAAGAAACATGTGAGAAAAAGAGTGGTTATGCTATATGATGAAGTAATATTTTACATGGAGTAAGGCTTATGTGTTTTGAGGGAATCACGTCTGTTGTTAATACTGATATGAGGTAGATTCCGCATGCAGAGTTCGCTTTACATTGATTTCTCTCTCTCCATTTTTACTTTTTGAACTATGCAATTTTTTAGATGATACCGTTTTTATTGTTTGGATCGTCCATGGTAAACATAAAATATGTACTTCAGTGGGCATATTAAATCATAACTTTTGAGTTGATAGAAGTTTCATAAGTATGCTTTTAAGTGAAGTTATTCCATCAAATTGGAAGAGCAAATTGATGGATTGTTTTTGTTTCTCAAATTGACTGACAGATAGGGAACATTGTATATAATATGCCGAAGAATTAACAAACTTCAGCTGAAGGAGGCAATTGTAATTGCAGGGCACGAAACTGCAAAATGCAAGGCAACAAGGGAGGTTAGTAAATCACTGACTAAACAATTAAGTTTTTTTTTTATTAAGAAATTCAGATTTACCTATATTCTGGTCTGCAGTTCTTTCCCTTGTTTGTATTTCTGATATTGAATCAATTGCTATAACTGTTTTAGAAGTTTTAAAAATCAGTTCATGAAGTCCAATGATAACACAAAGTTGCCATCAGTTATGTTCATATATGAACTTGTAAGACTTAGGCAAGACAGCAGGCTCCACCTAGTGCCTAGATGGCTGCCAAGCCCAGGTTCCAAAAAAGCACTCTTATCCCTACCAGATAAACATGACTTGGCTTACCTTGCAAATGGACTCCAAGAATCGGGGTCATTATGATCCTCGCATGATTTGTTATTCTTTTATATTTCAACCCATGAGCTATTGATTTATCCTACTTCCATTCACGGTAAAGAAAAAGAACTATGTGGATGAAGACTTACAGTAGTAATATGATATATGAAATATGTTTCAAATGCTTACATGTGATTGAACTTATGTACAAAAGCAATTTAGCATGGTTAGGTAACCATAGTTGAGTTTCAAGTTAAAAAAAAATCACAAATCTTTTTGCACATGTTCCATACTTCAACCTGGGAGTGCATGTTCTATGTTTATGGGAATCATGCTATTTTAACTACATTGCGTAAATGATGAAACAATTGGTATATAATACTTTGCATGATAAAAGTGAAAAAACAAATAAGTCTTACGATCGAAGATGGTAGAATCCGATCCCCTGTAGTGGCTTTGAGTCATATATTTCGCTTGCTACATATGATCACAATGGTACAAAAGCAATGAAAACAAACAGATGTTATACATACCAGATCATAGTAAAATTTCCACATTTACTCTACTCACAGCAAGATCAACCTGTATAAACAAAAAAAAATGAGACTATTAAGTTCTTAACCACAAAAAAGTGTGCCACTAATGCACCTCTAAGAAGCCTCACTCTAAATAAGTATAAGTTCATACTCATAATTTAAATCGCCAGTACAACTCACCTTGTTAAGTTCTCCAAACCAAACATCTAACCAAAAACACAGTAACTCCTCACCCTGTTATGTTTTTCAATCAAAACACCCAACCTGAAACACAGTAACTCCTAATAATAACATGCAACTAGTCCGAAAAGGAAAATCGTAAAGAGAAAATTAATCCAAGTACACAAATGATGGAGAAGATGTGCCACTAAATGAATGTAGTGCTTATAGTGATTTACGCAAGTTCTAAGATACACTATATATTTTTCCCAGATAAGAAATAATGTCTTCATTTTATTAGGGGCACCCTTCAATTTTCCTTGCTCCCATTTTATTTTACCACTTGTTGGATCTTCTTCAATTTCGTCTGACAAATCTTGTGGTAGTCTTGCAAAATAAATGTTGTCAAACTTGTCAGTAATAGCCTTGGTGGAGAAATCAACATGATATGTTGTAGTTAACCATCTTGAAGCAGAGTCGTCTACAAATATACATAATAGGTTTTCATCTCGACTGTATTTACAATAATGGAATGAATACAACTAATTTGGAAAAACAATTAGCACTTGAAATGGAAATGAAACCAATCAACATACAGGGGAAAAAATTACATTTAATTGACTGACATATTTCTAAACCACTTCTTATTATGCACCTAGATTTCCTTATGATTGTCATGTTTAATAATTACTAACAATTTAGCCAATAATTAGTAGTTCATTATGCTTAAACGTAGGGATTGCCATCGAGCTGAACTATAACATAATCTGACTACTACATATGTTGTGCAAATAACAAACAAAGACGATCGATAGCAATCTGCAAGAATCAAAAGAGAATTTAAATGTATTCCGCAAATACTTGCCTTCTATTATGTTCTGATCAAGCATAATTTCTTTCACTGGCACATGTTAACTTCTCACTTAAAAAGTGTGTTCTGATCAAGCCCAACCACAATGTTCATATTGTTCATATATTCCCTAGTGCTTGAAAATATTTTGAAATGATATTTTAAATTAAACCATGTGATTAATAATCAGTTAGAATAAATGATTGAAGAAACATTGAATGACTAACAAAAGTTAATTGAAAACTGAAATAGAAAGATGACTGAATGCAAGTTAGTGCGCTGAGAGTCCGAGTTTTTTGACACCATTTTGATGGTGTCACCGTGGCTACGGGATGTGATTGGTGGTTTCCACCAATCAAATTGTGGAGTCACCATGACACAACATTTGTGGTGTCAACAAACTCGTAGTGGTGCGCTAAAGCATAACAAGTTGAACTAGTTAGGTCTAAGAACCATATAAAAAGGTATTAAAAAAGACAAATCGCATATATTTCTAATAATAGACTAGAAGAAGGCATTATCTAATTCTACCCACTAATTCAAGGGTCATTAAGAGCTAGCAAACTATAATTTTTCTCGACTGCACCTTCTTCGGGATAAACTTTCATCAATATGTGTACCTAAGAGTTACTATTAGCTATATAAAACAATTACTAGCTACAAACCTGACGCACATATTTTAATCGGTTTGAAAGGTTACAAAGCTAAATACATTACCTGTGTGGCATTTATGGCTGGATTGTTTAAGCCTAAACAAGTCAAAAGTAAACCCTAAAATCCATTAGTTCTTCAACTGATATGAAGATTCACTTAAGTAAATAAATTCTAGAAATATTCTTGCAAACGCTAATGAAGAAATCACAAATAACATTAAATGGTACTTCTAATTTGGATCCGGATAGAAGGAAAATACCTAATTTTTAATTTTAATTTCCAAATAAACTTAACTCAATACATGTCGTGAAATCAAGCAACAATCCTCAAATGCCATTACACGTTACCTATTGGAGTCTGGAGTCGTTGCTTGAGTAGTAAGAGAACCAAGGAAAAATTTAAGTGGAACAACAAGTAGAAGAGATAACGAGGATATTACTTTCAGGTTTCCTACTATACAGAAGGAAGAGAGTCAAATTAATTTTTGAGCGTCCAAAAAAAAGCCCTAAAAATTTAGTAACTATCGGCGAAAACAAAGCAGCGTTGTTCCTTTATTTGCTTTAATTTTCATGAATGAGCGATGCTTTACATTTACTATTTGAACGCTGCCATTAAGTGTAACTAAAAAAAAGTTTTCTTGTAGTGACATTTTTCGACCGTTTGGAAATTAAAATATTATTTTATTATTAATTTAAATAACATATTCAAAATAAAATCGTTAAATTCAAATATTTAAATTCAAATCAATATTTTAAATAATAAACTAAATAATTAGTCAGAAAATACGGGTCGTTACAGTTAAACTAATATCATATAATACAATACGCTATTATAATAGTGTCTATGTTAAATATACTACTGAAAATAGTGTAAGCGGGATTACCATTATTACCCTTACACTGTTAATACCGTTGTCGTACAGTTTGCGTATAACCCACCAGTACGTCGGCGGATAGGGATGCACCGTGATACGACAACGTTAAATCGAAATCGTAGGGGGATCGATCATGATAAATATGACAAGGCATCGAGGCAATACCCATCAGTAGGATTCTACCGGATTGTGGACCCAGGCCGGTGGTAACGCAATGCCGCGACTACTTCCCACCCCAAACAATACTCCCAAAAATCAAAGGTGCCAATCAATCACAAAGTAATATATGTGGTATCGAAGAAGCATGTCTGCTAAGAGGAGCTAGCTCACATTAACCTGGGTGTGGCTCCTATTTTAGTCATTTTAATTATGACCCGAAAGTCAAGGCTATCCATCATCGTTCTCTTTCTTCAATCCAGTAATCGCCTCCTAATCCATCCTACTTCATTCTAGAACTCCACCGCGTACACAGTTTTTAAAGTGCCTTTCGGTATCGCCAGAATGACAATATCTGATCCCGGTCTCTTTAACAACCAAATGTTTACATTTTTCACACCGTGGCCATTTTAATAAAATCATGTCTTGAAATAAATTGATTTAAGAAATTTCTTTAATTCAAACTAAACAGTTTATGAATCAATTCCATATATAAAACTATTTAAATTCATATTCGATCAATTTATAATCGAATTCATACATTCATATCAATTATAAATTCAAATTCCAATTAATTACATAGTTCATTTCCTATAAAGTTCAATATTTAAGTCAATTCAAAATTCACATTTAGTTGATTTAAAATCAAATTCATTGAATCAAGTATCTAATATAAATTTAAATTGCAAAATCAAAACTTATCCACCTATTGAGTTTATTATTAAAGTTTATAAAATATATATAATAAGCATTGAAAATATATTTATAAGTTATAAATTTATATAGAAAATAGCTTTATAAACATATATAGGTTTAAAATAATTTAGAAATAGGTTTAAAAAGAATAATTTATTATAATATAATAATTTAAAGTTGAAAATACATATATGATTAAATTATACAGTTTAAAATAAATAAATTATAAGTAAAATCTTAAATAAGCATTTAAATACATTTTTACTCATAAACTCATTTTAA
The DNA here is from genome assembly GCA_030737875.1 of Allium sativum. Classification (NCBI taxonomy): domain Eukaryota; kingdom Viridiplantae; phylum Streptophyta; class Magnoliopsida; order Asparagales; family Amaryllidaceae; genus Allium; species Allium sativum. The sequence continues at coordinate 48,666,782 of CM060912.1, read as the reverse complement.
AACATATAATTTAAAATTTACAAAATTTAAGTATAAATCTTTAAAATATAAATATAAGGTCTTAAATTAATATTATTACAATCAAATTTCCTAAATCATTTTAATTCGAAAACATGACCAACGGTGTCCATATATAGTTTTCTATCCTATGGTCAAGTGATACAGATATTTATCATTTCAACCCACAATTTATAAAATTTCTACGGGTTTATCATTTCAAACCGCAATCCCAAATTCAGTAAAAGTCGTTTAGGTCTATCATTTCAACCCATAATTATTTTTCTCTAATCTAATGTCTGCTCGGGTATGTATCATTTAAACCCTTAGTGATTTTTCCTAAACTAGGGGTATCTACAATATAACAAATCATCACATATCATCAATCACAGCATAGTCATATAATCAGTGTACATACATGTAACGATCCAAACTTCCCCGTGAAGGAAAGAACGGATTTCTTTTAGGACAAGACAAATCAGAACACAAATAGAAGAACATTTCATTGCTTATTACAACAATTTCCATCAGAGTACAAGAATATATAGAGTATGAACAAATAATATACATTTGATAAATATAAGAGATTTACAAATTACAATGCAGCGGAAAATAATACAAAACACAACTGAAAGAGATAAACGGATATAGAGCTTTCCGAATATCATTCCAACTGTAAATCATGATTCCGTGAATATAAATCTGCAAAACCAAAACTACTAGCTGCCCGTATGCAAAATAGGTGCGCTCAAAGTTTAAGTTAAAACAATAAAGTCCAGGTCAGTCATGTGACTGGTGTGAGAACTAAAACAGTTATTTAAAACTTTACTTTTAAAAGAGAGTAAATCAAGGGACCAAGTCGGATAACACGGAACGGGTTTCCTCCCAAGAATACTAGTGCATAGAATAAACAACGCAATGTTTTTTGAAAAATGAAGCTATTATAAGACCCAGGTCCCATCACACAATGCAACGCAAGCCACAGGATGGGGTTTTCCCTTATAATAGCCAAACATGCTTGGTACGTTTAAAACAAATCATTTCATACTATTACAAGCGTACAGTGTATGAAAACAACTTTAAACATAAATGTATCAATCATAGACGGCATAGTGCCCCATCCCACTAGGTCGCCATACTAGGCTCTACAAATAAAACTGAAATGTCACGTATTGGAAATTGGATTTCCGTCATGAGTTGAGGCCACGGATGGATCCTCTCCGCTTAGAGATGCTCTAGCAGATGTCTCAGCACTACACACCTTGGGTAACCCATGGATCTTCAAGGCCGGTCCACACTTACGTCAGTGGACTAGTTATTCATAAGCACACATTTCTCGGTCCTATCAGACCCATCCATCGGCTCTGTAGAGACCGGTATATCCGAGGCGCCTCGCATTCCAACAACCACATAGGTAAAAATAATATAAATGTCAGGGTTAGTAAAACGCTGACACCACCCATAGCTTGACAGAAACGTTGTGCACTCCCTGCCGTCACGATCCCGTTTTGACTCATACCGAGGTGTGAGGCTCACGAATTAACGTTATACAAAAAGCGTCGCTATATTAAAGCTATGCTCTGATCATCAACCACAAGACTCTGCTCTTCAACAAAAACCTTGATCACTGCATCTCAGCATGCCACACGGGCAATTCATGCCATGCGACTGATATCTATCGATATATAACCTCTGAGCTCATACGTATCAGAGAAGGGCGTTAAGAAAGAGAATAAATTCTCCACCGCCAAACAGATATATATTTTATAGAAATCAATCAACATAGAATAAAATCCAATGTTAGACACACAATCCATTTACAAGTTCGTTCTAGGTCTGAACGAAAATGGAGGCACCTTATTCCTCGTCGAATATGTCCAATACAGGAGAGAGGCCCTCGCATACCCATCGATTTCCAAGTACGTCTGGACGATCACCACTTATTACCTCGTCTTGGGTGTACGGCCCAATCAAGACATCAGTAATCATTCAAATGATGTGAAGAACTCCGGTCTTCAACCACTGTCTTCATCGTCGACTTATCGTAGAAATAAATATTCAGAAAGGGTATAAACCTGGCCTTTCCGAATAACTCGCGTATATATTATAATCAAGTGATATAAACACAACATACGCCTCATTCAAATCTAGAATATTCTTTTATTCAAATATTATCATCATTAGGGAATAGGTTCCCATTATTTTATCGAAGATAAATTTTTTAAATTTATTCTTTAATCTTCCTTTGGATGTCAATTCAAACCATGTCACGGTTTTCCAAACTAGTCGGGATTAGCGCACCTTACCGAAGTAATCATTTGTTCCCAATCCCAACCTATTCATGCTATGGAGAAAAACTGGTAATACTCCATAACTAACACAATGGTCTTATCGGTAAAATTAATTACCATTTCCCATTCAAATCTAATTAAAGATTTAACTATCGCTAGGAGCAAAACTGGTAATGCTCCATTCTCGATCATTTCCCAAAATTTGATAATTTAAATTATCACATTCCCTTTTTCGATCTATTTAAAGATTCATTAAAACTCCACTTGGTTTTAATCTTCCCAAAAATCAATATTAATGATTATTTAACTTTGGAAACACAAACTTGTCGCATCGACAATCTACACCGTGCTATTGATTTCTACCGATATATAACCTCCAAGCTCGTACGTCTCAGAGAAGGGTGTTAAGCAAGAGAATAAATTCTCTGCCACCAAACAGATATATATATATATATATATTTATTTGGCAGAGATCAACCATACAGTTCGAAATACAATGACAAACATGTAATCCTGTTTTTAACTGGGTTAAAGAACTAATGTCATTTAAAACACAGTTAACGATAAACCCAAATCACATTCCGTTAATTATGGAATCTTCATGGAAAAATAAATCAGTATATAATAGATATCAATTTCTGTATTCGACTAATAATATAAATGGAATAACGGGAAAGCCTTTTAAATTCCATATGTATTAACAGTCTTCCTCCACAGAAGTTCACTTCGATTGTTATCAATCGAATTCCATTCAATTCCAATTTAATATATTAAATTGTAAAACGTTACTTTGGAAAATTCCCGTTAAATCTTAATAAAAAGATTTGTAAATTCCAAATCACATTTCACTGTAAATCGGGTTAAAGAACGAATGTCGTTAAAAACACAACTCACAATAAACCCAATTCGCATTCCATTTTTAGTTCCAATTAAATATTAATTAATTGGTAATTCTTCTTTAAATCTTGATTAAAAGATTTATTCTGTTCAAACGGGGTTCAAGAACAGTGTTATTTAAGACACCATTCACGACAAACCCAAAATCACATTCCATTGTTAATCGGGTTAAAGAACAAGTGTTATTTAAAACACCATTCACGATCAACCCAAAAATCTAATTCAATTCAATTCCAGTTAAATATTAATTAATTGGTAAACTTCATTAAATCTTAATAAAAGATTTAATCTTTTCTCAACTAGTTTTAAGAACAGTGTTAATGAAGACACCATTAACGACAAAACCAAAAGTCCATTTAATATTAAATACAAGGCTCTGAATAGAAAATACATCGGCTTATATTCAATATCAAATTCTGAAATCAACAAATACCGTATTGGAATAACGATATATATATCTTCCAAATTCCTCCACAATGTCTGTATAATCATGGAATCCAATATCGAAATATTCCGAAGATAATTTCGGCTCAAATCCATTCCAATTCATATATTGGAAATTCTGGTTATTTTTAATACCATTTCAAATCCAATTTATTTATTTAAAAATATTGGATTATAATTCTAGTTCATAACTAGTTCATTTCGATAAAATATATTTTTATCTTTTCAAATATGGAATTTTTCATCCCAATTCTTTCCAAATCATATATTATGATTTTACACAAATTATTAATATTTTTTAATAATTTTATCAAGGGCCGTACAGTCGATTTCCATAAACGGCCATCGAACTACAGTTACAACGACCTTTTCCAAATTTGATTTGGACATAATTCCAAATCTAACCATTAGATTTCAAATTTCTTATATTCATTGGAAAGCTCTTTTCGATACGAACCCAACGGTTCCGGATTTAGGAGAATCCGATGGTCAGATTACCCGTAATGTCCGTTCGAAGTCAATGGTCAAAATTTGCGAACTACCGCGGTGCGGCGCGTTCTATTCTGGCCATTATATATATGTAATATATATTTCGTCGATTTCCATTTAAAACGTATTTTATAAATCGTTTTAAATTCGTTTTCAAAACGATTTCAAATTCATATTCAATTTCAAATCAAAATTGAATATTCCATATCATCGATGTATAAATGATAATATTTTCAAAACATTAGATTTTGAAATCACTTCCTTTTAAATATTCATTATAAAAATGAATAAAGTCGATATAAATATCATTCACATCAAAATGGCGTTAATCTAATCAACATGGCTTTATATATTTAAATATTTTCGTGTCCATCCCAAATCGAACATCAAAATCAGATTTTGATCTTTTACTGAATATTATTTTAAAATATTCGTTATTTTAAAACATTCATTCTTTCTGAACTGGAATCATACACACCCAATTACCATATAATGTTATTATATGGATTTCATACACACATGTATACAACAATAATCAAATACAGTCAACCATCATCCAGAGTGCATTCTACACTTCATAAGCATTAAATATAAATATTTAACGCTTACAACAGTCTGTCATTCAATCGATCGACATACAACTAAATATTGGGATTAGTGTATGTCCAGTATCATCCCAATACTCATGTGGGGTTTTCAAACAACAAACACAGGTTACTATTTGTGCAGTTGGGCGATGTGTGAAATATATCGTCCCAATCAATATATGTCAAATGTGTGTACATAAACAAATCGTCCGATTTGTTTATGAATATTTATTTTATTCATATACACGTTGAAAATTATATTTTTAGCTATAAAATATTTTATTCAACACATGAATATTTTCTACAGTTCATTTCACATCACAAACAATTTACACAACACAATCAAACAAACAAACTAGTCGTCCATGGTTTGTGGACGACGGGTGTCGGGTGCTGCTAAGCATCGTCTACATCCTAGTATATATCTTAACTAGAAAATAAAATAAAAGTGAGAAGTTCTCACCTTTGGGATCCACCCCAGCATTCTTTAATGGACGATGGTTTGGATTCTGTTCAAAATTCCAACGCAATCTTCTTCACGCTGTTCATAGTAAAAATCATATTTTTATATTGCTACTACGTACATAAAAATCATATTTTTATGTTGTTACTATATATGTAAAAATCACATTTTTAACACGATGTTTACATTATAAAGACAATATTTTTATTTCGATGTTCATACAATAAAAAACATATTTTTATTTCATATCTCTTCATATAGAAATCATATTTTAATCATCTCTATAATATAAAAATCATATTTTTATTATCTCTATAATATAAAAATCATATTTTTATCACTTCGCTATATGTATAAAAATCAAATTTTTGTACGCTATTCCTATAAAGAAAAATCGAATTTTCTATTCGCTATTCCATTATAAAAATCTAATCTTTCATTCGCTACATGAATAAATAAAAATTCTATTATTTATATATAGAAAAAATCATACCTTTTCATTGTAAAAATCGATTCTTTGATGAAAGGGAGGTTTCGCTGCGATCCGGGAGGAGGAGGGGGTGTTAATTGCAAACAAGAAATATTAAAAATTGGGGGCTCTCGGACATTAAGGGACCCACGGTGGCTGTGGGTGGTCGGTGGGGGTGCTGGGCTGAGGGGAGGTCGAAGGGGGTGGCGCCGGGCTGGTGGTGACGGGGATGTGGTCGTGGCAGCGAATTTCAGGCGGGGTTTGGGTATGGGTTCATTTGAAGAAGGAGAGGGCAACGCGGGCCAGGCGGAAGTGAAGGGGGCCGGTGGGGGTAGGCCGGAGGCGGGCGGCACAGGTGGGTGGCAGTCGCGATGGCGGCGCAGGCGGAGGGTGGCTGGACGACGAGATTTGTTGGGAGGCGGGGGTTTTCTCGTGGTTGACCACGAGATTTTATTTTGGGGGTTTGACCCCGGTCCCTTATATATATTATTATTATTTTCTTTTAAAAGCAACTTTTCCATTTAATCTCCAAATCAAACCCACCGCTTGATGTCTCCAGCTAAATACCCCCACTCCGGACACAATGGGATATGTATCGCGAGCCATTTTGGATGTTACGGTCAGTTTCTACTAAATTTAAAATATAAACCTTTATATTTTAAATTCAAACACACATTTTAAATTACCAGAGCCGCATACTAAATCTAAAAATTCCAAAAAATGAACCTGGCTATGTTTTGACGATACAGTCCTAATAAAACCAATTTCGTCGAATTTGGAGACCGTTTGAAAAACGATCATTTTCCAGTCGATTAAATTCAAATAGAAATGACCAAACACGTTTAAATTCGCCACGCTCACATATTTATTCCAAAAATTATGAAAATTGGAATATAGCAATAATTTGACATCCTCATTCCAACAAAAGTGGTTTCATCAAAAACGGAGGTCGTTTGCAAAATAGCTATTTTTACGGGCTATATTTCCATTGCGACTATTCTGAATTTTCAATCAGGCATAACTTTTTATTCCCGCTATGAAATTTGGATTTTTCAGATTCTTTGGAAAGATATTTTCAAATAGATTCTAATATTTTTGGTTTCACTAAAATCCGGTTTATGTTGAATCCTGTACATTCATTTGAAATTTGAAATTGAATTTTCAAACTACCGCACCATTTCCAATTCCTTTTATAATTAAAATAAATATTTATATTCTAATTTCGATTTAAATAGATATGTATGTTCTAATTCTATTCAAAATAAATTTCTCGTCATTATTATTTAAAATAAATCATTTTAAATATTCAAAATTCATTAAAAATTGCCAAAATAAAAAAATTTAATTGGTTATGATTTTCCGGGTTGTTACAATCTACCCTACTTAAAATCTTTTCGTCCTCGAAAAGGAACGCAGCTGAAAGTTGTTTAACTAACCAACTCAACTTTCAATTTGGCTTTCATTTTTCAACTTTTTAGTTTCTAAGAATTTTCCAATTCTTCAAAAATTTGGCTAAAACCCTAAATTTTTGAAAAATTTCGCCATAACATTCTTTGTACTGGGAGCATCGGTAAAATCCCCAAACAGCCACATAAGCCCTCTCATCTCAAAAAGAAAAAGAAAAAACCAAGCGGCTCATAAAATCATCCAAACCCAATAAATTAGTAAAAATGTACCTATTTGTCGGGCATACAATTTTATTCCTCTTCTCTAGTCTCCTTGTTGTGACCTGTACAATGTATGTACATGTATATTCATGCAATCTCAAACAATTTTCAATTTAGTTCAAAATTTGATACAATTTGGCCCAAATTTACCATATATCTATATGTTCGTTTAAATGAATAATCACATAACACAATCATCAATCGATTAGTTGATTATCATTTCAAACACATATCTTTAATATATATATATATATATATATATATATTCAAAAATCATATTTTTGATGCCAAACCTCAACAATAAGCCCTATCTAGTTTTGGTTCTCACACCAGTCAATTGGAATCATATAGATATCCTACATTTCGAAACTCAAGCATAAATGCTGATGATGTGGCCACATCATCAGAATCATCCCCGGGCGACCAGTGTATGATTCTATATCTATCCAGTATATTAAAACTTCGAATACACGTTTTGAGGCGTATATGGAAAATCTTTATATATTGGATTGTCCAAATTCAATACAAATATAAATATTCGAATACGCTGAGTAAGGTTTAAATTTTCAAAACAATATTTGTTTTCATTTTAAAAATATACTCTTCACACTCGTTCTAGGATACTACTGATCCCATCTCTAATGAGTCATTATCATTGGATATTACTAATCCAATCTCTTACGAATTCTTTCATATGGTTCTAATGTGTCTTGTTCTCGAGCTTTGTAAACCAAAGCTCTAATACCACGTGTAATGATCCAAACCTCCCCATGAAGGAAAGAACGAATTGCTTTGAGCACAAGACAAATCAGAACACAAACAGAAGAACATTTCATTGCTTATTACAACAATTTCCATCAGAGTACAAGAATATACAGAGCATGAACAAATAATATACATTTGATAAATATCAGAGATTTACAAATTACAATGTAGTGGAAAATAATACAAAACACAACTGAAAGAGATGAACAGATACAGAGCTTTCCGAATATCATTCCAGCTGTAAACCAGGATCCTGTGAATATAAATCTGCAAAACCAAAAGTACTAGCTGCTCGTGTGGAAAATAGGGCACCCAGAGTTTAGGTTAAAACAATAAACTCCAGGTTAGTCATGTGACTAACATGAGAACTAAAACAGTTATTTAAAAGGTTACTTTTAAAAGAGAGTAAATCAAGGGACCACGCCGGATAACATGGAACGGGTTTCCTCCCAAGAATACTAGTGCATAGAATAAACAACGCAATGCTTTTTAGAAAAGTGAAGCTATTATAAGACCCAGGTCCCATCACACAATGCAACGCAAGCCGGAGGATAGGGTTTTCCCTTATTATAGCCAAACATGCTTGGTACGTTTAAAACTAATCATTTGATACTATTATAAGTGTATAGTGTATGAAAATAACTTCAAATATAAATGTATCAATCATAGACGTCATGGTGCCCCATCCCACTATGTCGCCATACTAGGCTCTACAAATAAAAACGAAATGTCACGTATTGGAAATTGGATTTCCGTCATGAGTCGAGGCCAGGAATGGCTCCTCTCCGCTTCGAGACGCTCTAGCATATGTTTCAGGGCTACACACTCTAGGTAACCCATGGATCTTCAGGGCCGGTCCACACTTACGTTAGTGGATTAGTTATTCCAAAACACACGTTTCTCGGTCCTATCGGACCCATCCATCGGCTCCGTAGAGACCGATATATCCGAGGCGCCTCGCATTCCAACAACCACATAGGTAAAAATAATATATATGTTAGGGCTTGTAAAACGCTGACACCACCCACAGCTAGACAGAAAAATCGTGCACTCCCTGCAGTCACGATCTCGTTTTTGCCTCATACCGAGGTGTGAGTCTCACGAATTACCGCTATACACAAAGCGGCGCTATATTAAAGCTATGCTTTGATCATCAACCACAAGACTATGCTTTTCAACAAAAGCCTTGATCACTGCATCTCAACATGCCACACAGGCAATTCATGCCATGCGACTGATATCTATCGATATATAACCTTTGAGCTCGTACATCTCAGAGAAGGCGTTAAGCAAGAGAATAAATTCTCCGTTGCCAAACAGATATATATTTAATAGAAGTCAATCTACACAGAATAAAATCAAATGTCGGACACACAATCCATTTACAAGTTTGTTCTGGGTCTAAACAAAATCGGAGGCACCTTATTCCTCGTCCCATATGTCCAATACAGGAGAGAGGCCCTCGCTTATCCATCAATCTCTAAGTACGTCTGGACGATCACCACTTATTACCTCATCTTGGGTGTACAATGTAATCAAGACATCAGTAATCATCCAAACGATGTGAAGACCTCCGGTCTTCAACCACCGTCTTCATCGTCGACTTACCATCGAAACAGTTATTCAAAATGGGTATAAACCCGGCCTTTTCGAATAACTCGCGTATATATTATAATCAAATGATATAAAAAAAACATACGCCTCATTCAAATCCTAAATATTCTTTTATTCAAATATTTTCATCATTAGGGAATATGTTTCCATTATTTTATCAAAGATAAATTCTATTCTTTAATCTTCCTTTGGATGTCAATTCAAACCATGTTACGGTTTTCCAAACTAGTCGGGATTAGCGCACCTTCCCGAAGTAATCATTTGTCTAATTTCCCAATCCCAACCTATTCATCCCATGGAGCAAAACTAGTAATACTCCATAACTAACACCACGGTCATCAGTAAAATTAATTACCATTTCCCGTTCAAATCTAATTAAAGATTTAACTATCGCTAGGAGCAAAACTGGCGATACCCCATTCCCGATCATTTCCCAAATTTGATAATTTAAATTATCACATTCCCTTTTTCAATCTATTTAAAGATTCATTAAAACTCCACTTGGTTTTAATCTTCCCAAAAATCAATATTAATGATTATTTAGCTTTGGGAACACAAACATGTCGCATCAACAATCTACACCGTACTATTGATTTCTGCCGATATATAACCTCTAAGCTCCAAAGAGGGGTGTTAAGCAAGAGAATAAATTCTCCGCCACCAAACAGTTATATATTTAGCAGAGATCAGCCATACAGTTCGAAATACAATGACAGACATATAATCCTGCCTTTAACTGGGTTAAAGAACAAATGTCATTTAAAACACAGTTCATGATAAACCCAAATCACATTCCATTAATTATGGAATCTTCACGGAAAAAAAATCAATATATAATCAATATCAATTTCCGTATCGGACTAATAATATAAATGGAATAACGGCAAAGCCTTTTAAATTGCATATGTATTTACAGTCTTCCTCCACAGAAGTTCACTTCGATTATTATCAATCGAATTCCATTCAATTCCAATTTAATATATTAAAATGGAAAACGTTACTTTGGAAAATTCCCGTTAAATCTTAATAAAAAGATTTATAAATTCCAAATCACATTTCACTGTAAATCGAGTTAAATAACGAATGTTGTTAAAAACACAGATCACAATAAACCCAATTCACATTCCATTTTAAGTTCCAATTAAATGTTAATTAATTGGTAATTCTTCTTCAAATCTTGATTAAAAGATTTATTCTATTCAAACGAGGCTCAAGAACAGTGTTATTTAAGACACCATTCACGACAAACCCTAAATCACATTCCATTGTTAATCGGGTTAAAGAGCATGTGTTATTTAACACACCGTTCACGATAAGCCCAAAAATCCAATTCAATTCAATTCCAATTAAATATTAATTAATTGGTAAACTTCATTAAATCTTAATAAAAGATTTAATCTTGTCTCAACTGGGTTTAAGAACAGTGTTAGTGAAGACATCGTTCACGACAAACAAAAAAATCCATTTGATATTAAATACAAGGCTCTGAATAGAAAATATATCGGCTTATATTCAATATCAAATTCTGAAATCAACAAATATTGTATTGGAATAACGATATATATATCTTCCAAATTCCTTCACAGTGTCCGTATAACCACGGAATCAAATATTGAAATATTTCGAAGATAATTTCGATTCAGATCCATTCCAATTCATATATTGGAAATTATGGTTATTTTTAAAACCATTTCAAATCTAATTTATTTATTTAAAAATATTAGATTATAATTCTAGTTCATAACTAGTTCATTTCGATAAAATATATTTTTATCTTTTCAAATATGGAATTTTTCATCCTAATTCTTTCCAAATCATTTATTATGATTTTACACAAATTATTAATATTGTTAATAATTTTATCAAGGCCCGTACAGTTGATTTCCATAAACGGCCATCGAACTGCACTTACAACGACCTTTTCCAAATTTGATTTGGACATAATTCCAAATCCAACCGTTTGATTTCAAATTTATTATATTCTTTGGAAAGCTCTTTTCAATACGAACCCAACGGTTTCGGTTTAAGGAGAATCAGACGGTCGGATCTCCCGTAATGTCCGTTCGAAGGGAATGGTCGAAATTCGCGAACTGCCGCGGCGCATTCTATTCAGGCCATTATATATATTATGTATATTTTGTCGATTTCCATTTAAAACGCATTTTATAAATCGTTTTAAGTTCGTTTTCAAAACGATTTCAACTTCATATTCAATTTCAGATCAAAATTGAATATTCCATATCATCGATATATAAATGATAATATTTTCAAAACATTAGATTTTGAAATCACTTCCTTTTTAATATTCATTATAAAAATAAATAAAATCGATATAAATATCGTTCACATCAAAACGGCGTTAATCTAATCAACACAGCTTTATATATTTAAATATTTTCGTGTCCATCCCAAATTGGACATCAAAATCAGATTTTGATCTTTTACTGAATATTATTTTAAAATATTTTAACTAGAAAATAAAAGTGAGAAGTTCTCACCTTTGGGATCCGCCCTAACATTCTTTAATGGACGATGGTTTGGATTCTGTTCAAAATTCCAATGCAATCTACTTCACGCTGTTCATAGTAAAAATCATATTTTTATATTGCTACTACATACATAAAAATCAAATTTTAATGTTGTTACTATATATGTAAAAATCACATTTTTAACACGATGTTTACATTATAAAGACAATATTTTTATTTCGATGTTCATACAATAAAAATCATATTTTTATTTCATATCTCTTCATATAGAAATCATATTATAATCATCTCTATAATATAAAAATCATATTTTTATTATCTCTATAATATACAAATCATATTTTTATCACTTCGCTATATGTATAAAAATCAAATTTTTGTACGCTATTCCTATAAAGAAAAATCGAATTTTCTATTCGCTATTCCATTATAAAAATCTAATCTTTCATTCGCTATATGAATAAATAAAAATCCTATTATTTATATATAAAAAAAATCATACCTTTTCATTGTAAAAATATATTCTTTGATGAAGGAGAGGCTTCGCTGCGATCCGAGAGGAGGAGGGGGTGTTAATTGCAAACAAGAAGTATTAAAAATTTAGGGCTTTCGAACATTGGGGGACCCACGGTTGCTGTGGGTGGTCGGTGAAGGGTGCTGGGCCGAGGGGAGGTCGAAGGGGGTGGCACCGGTCTGGTGGTGGCTGGTATGTGCTCGTGGCGGCGGATTTCAGGCAGGGTTTGGGTTCATTTGAAGAAGAAGGGGGCAATGCGGGCTAGGCGGGGGTGAAGGGGGCCAGTAGGGGTAGGCCGGCGGCGGGCGGTGAGGGTGTGTGGCCGTCGCAGGTGGCGGAGCGGGCGGAGGGTGGCTGGACGATGAAATTTGTAGGTGCGGGGGGGGGGGGGGGGGGGAGGGGGGGTGTTTCTCGTTGTTGACCAAGAGATTTTATTTTGGGGGTTTGACTCGGCCGAACCCCGATATTTATTATTATTATTATTTTCTTTTTAAAAACAACTTTTCCATTAAATCTCCAAATCAAACCCACCGCCTGACATCCTCAGCTAAATACCCTCATTCCGGACACAATGGGATATGTATCGCAAGCCAGTTTGGCTGTTACGATTAGTTTTTGCTAAATTTAAAATATAGATCATTATATTTTAAATTCAAACGCACATTTAAAATTACCGGAGCTGCATACTGAATCTAAAAATTCCAGAAAAATGAACCTGGATATGTTTTGACGATACGATCCTAACAAAACTAATTTCTTCGAATTTGGAGACCGTTTGAAAAAGGTCATTTTCCAGTCGATTAAATTCAAACTAAAATGACCAAACACGTTTAAATTCGCCACGCTCACATATTGATTCTAAAAATTATGAAAATTGGAATCTAGCAATAATTTGATATCCCAGATCCAACAAAAGTGGTTTCGTCGAAAACGGAGGTCGTTTGCAAAATAGCTATTTTTACGGGCTATATTTCCATAACGACTATTCTGAATTTTCAACTGGGCATAACTTTTTATTCCCGCTATGAAATTTGGATTTTTAAGATTCGTTGGAAGGATATTTTCAAATAGATTCTAATATATTTGGCTTCACCAAAATCCGGTTTATTTTGAATCCTGTACATTCATTTGAAACAGAATTTTCAAACTACCGTGCCATTTCCCATACCTTTTATAATTAAAATAAATATTTATATTCTAATTTCGATTTAAATAAATATATACATTCTAATTCTATTCAAAATAAATTTCTCGTCGTTATTATTTAAAATAAATCATTTTAAATATTCAAAATTCATTAAAATTGCCAAAATAAAATTTTTAAATTGGTTCTGATTTTCTGTGTTGTTACAATACATGTCATATGATTATCGTGTCGCATATGAAAGTGTATATTTTAAACAAACAATTTCTGCTGACAATCCTATGCATTTCATAACAGTTCATTTAGTTGATCTAACATCTATGAAAAAATGTGAGTCGGGTGTGAGATAAACTCACCTTTCGTAGCGTATAAATGGAGACACTCAAAGAATTAAAATAGAATAAACCGACGACTTCTAGGCATGATTCAGAATAGATTCAACTAGATGATCACTCAATATTTCTTTATTTTATAAGAGGACGCTAGGGAGTTTCCAGTGGATTGGTACGGCTATTTGGGTTTTGGAACGGTTCTCAAACTCAACACCAAAGTTGACTCAAAATAAACCCAATAAATTCTTTACACAAAATATTTTTTTATATACAAACACACAGAAAATTTTAACATATATATATTTAAAATTCGACACACAAAAATATATTTTCTAAATTATACATTTAAATAAAACACAACACTAACACATACTAAATCATATACACTTATATATAATATATAATTTGAAATACACACATAAACTCATACACACACACTGTACACACAACACAAATTGTAATGGTATATATATATTATAAATTATACATAAACACACAACAAATCCTTTTTCAAAATAGTATATATATATATAATGTAAACATATACACAGTAAAATTAATATATACCTATATATTTAAAATTCGACACATTCCAAATCCCTTATATAAATAAATATATTAAATTATATAGCACCAAACCATATATATTTTTAAATTACATACAACACAAACATACCCAAATAAAACCATAAAATTATATATATATATATTTCACATAAATATATATATATATATACACATATTTTTTTTTCAAAATAATTAAATTTCCAAAGCGAGTCAATGCCACGCATTCAACACCGAAATATATGATTCTTTTATATATAATCATAGATTTCTAAATGCACACAAACATTTATCACACAAAACCATATATAAATATTTTATACAATTTAATGCACACAACCAAACTATATATATTCCTATATTTATAAATATATATTTCTAAAATAATAAATTTTTAAATAATAATATACACACTCAACAAAAGGGGACACAAACAAAATCACTCTCACGCACAAACAAGATCACTTATGCCACACAGTAACACAAACACACACTGTCAACACACCACATGAACAAAATAACACACAGACATGTTAAAACTCATACCTCGACACATGAACGCACATGTAAAAGCATATCCCATAAACTTACACAGCTCACCAAACTCACACACACAACAACCACATACATATTATATAAAGGGAGAAACTATATGAACACAAAATTTTGACACAAATCCGAAGGCATAAAATCTCAAGTACATGATTAATTTGTCTTTATGTGAGAGATGTAAGTCATGAGGTAATCCTATGGTTTAGATTTTTACATCACTCAGTTTGTGTCAAATCTTTGTGTCTATATAGATTTCCCCTTATATAAATCACACAAACACAAAACTCATGCCCCATACACATAAAACACGCACCCTTGCACAACAACATGCACACATAAATAAACATACATAAGAAATATGCCCAATACCACTCATTCACATAAAAACATAATATATACCTACCCAAATATAAAATATACACTCTTGCATATGATTTAACACACATGGTAAAACTTACTGATGCTCACGCATGAACACACACCACGCTCTCAACACAGCAATAACATTAATCACGAAAAAGGGGGATTAGACAACTGGGTTGGTGGCTTCAGACGGACGAGGGAGGTAAGTTGGTTCGGTAACTCAAGGATGGTCAGCGGGTTGATATGGCGCGGTTGTCGGGCTTGGGTCCGCTGGTCAAGGCAAGTGGGTCTTCAGGCGGAGAGAGTGGCTTCAGCAGAGAGGTGTAGAGCAGGCGCGTGGATGAAGGCTTCACAGAGGATCATTTTTTTGGCAAGGGAATAAATACAATAACATGGCAAAGGAAAATTAAAGAAATAAAAGGCAAGGGGAAAAATGTAAAGTGGAAAGGAATGGCTACAGAGAGACAATAGAAAAAGAAAAATAGGGAGAAGCGTCGAAAGGGATGTAGTTTTTAAAAAGGGGAATGGGAACAAAAATAAAGTAATAAATAGCGGTAGTTGAGATTTCAAAATTTGAATGGTAGGGAGTTCTTTGTTGGATCTAGATTAACCCTAGAGGTGGGAGGGGGTGAATAGGGTTTATTGAATTTATTGCAGAGTTCAAAAACTTACAGGATATTAAAATAAATATCAGATCGTAGAATATAGCAGAAATAGAAATGCAGAAAGGAAATAATACATAGATATACCCAGCTTCGGCAAAATCCTGCCTACTCCTGCATTCCTAAGGTTTCTACTAGGTGTTATAAACAGATCCCGCTTAAAATCCCATGTAAACTCGTAGCGCCTGCTCCTATCCTAACCCTACGCTCAAAACCCTAGACTGATCTAATCCCCTAGATCAGATTTCCTCTGATTACGACCCTGCAACTAGTAACCCTAGTTTTTACAGACTCTAGTAAACTGCCAGTTAACACCCTAACTGGTTCCCCTAGATTTTATATAACCTAGAAACTAATTGAACGCTTACAATTCAAATTACAAAAACAATACAAAAACAAAAAATAAAACCCTAGGATTTAAAATAAAAGGGTCATCCCCTTTTCAATTAAAAATTTGGCCGGCCCATTTGCTATTCCTTTATGCCCAATTGTTCCTCTTTCTCTGGAGAAAATAAATGGCGGCTAGGGTTTTAATAAATCCCCAAATCTCGATCGCGTATGCTGGAAAAATGGTTCTCTGGTGATTGTATCCTCGTTGATGTTCTGGACGTCGGATCTGGGATAAACTTCAGATCGAAAAACTTGTGAGTATTACTGATTTGATATTCTGATCTTGTTCTTGAATTTGAGTTCCTGGTTTACGATGAAATATTGCCGATGATGTATGTGGTGTTTGTAGGATTTTTAAATCCTTTAATTGCTCTGATTTCTTTTGATTATGACTTTGCTGATTCCGTCCAGTTTCCACTTTTGCTTGGCTATCCTCTTGCGTGATTGAATTTGAGTTGCCATGTTTAAAAAATATTCCTCGGCATTTGAATTTTCTTGTGTGATAGATGGATGATGTTTTAAGTAGATGGATGATTGGATGGTAGGATACGTTCTTCCTAACTTGAAGATTTCGGGGACGAAATCCTTCAAGGAGGGGAGAATGTAACAACCCGTATTTTCAATAACCTGTAATGATGTAAATCGAGGCAGAATTTAATTCTAAAATCTGAATCAAGGGAATCGGGCTATGCCATTGCGTTCGTCTCGGAAAAATACGCGAAATAGAGTCCGAGTTATCGAAAATCGGAGTCCGTATGACCCGATTAAGTCCCAACGAAGTTTTCAAAAAAATTCAAAGTAAAAACAGATTTCAAATTCAAGTTTGAATTTGAAAAATTAGGTCAGATTGGGCTAGGCGGGAAAGCTCCCGTCAGAACACCCAAGTCGACAGCCCTGTCGACTTGGGAGTCAACTTGGTTGGACCCAAGTCGACAGCCCTGTCGACTTGGCTGTCGACTTGGTCCAGCCGGGCTGTTTAGCCTGGTGCACCATTTAGAGATTGTGTTGAGCTTGGGGGCCAGATTTGGTTTTGAGGGCTGAGATTGGAACTAGGGTTTAATCCTAGGGTTGAAACTAGTCCTAATCTCTGTAAATAAGGCCCTAACCTAACCCTAAATCATCATTATTCATTCATACAACTAAACTATGGCAAAATCAATCCTCTCATGGCCTCCACTATCTTCATAAATTCCTAAATAAATTTTTATGAGATTTTCCATGCATACAAGTGTTTTCAAGCTTGTATGAGCATCATTAGCTTGCATTCAAGTCAAGTTTCTATATTTGCATCATAAAGCAAGGGTTTTGATCACTTTGGCTTAAGGGTTTTTCTCTTAAAGCTTGCATTTTGGGGTTTAATTGATTGCATAAGGGCTTTCTTATATTTGCTATACTCATTTGAGTCCTCATAAGCATTGTAAGCCCTATTCTACTTTCATATTTAAACTCTAAAGTTAATGATGCAAGTTGTGTTTGATCATTATGATATGATATGCAAGTTTATCATGTTATGCAAGTTTGTTATGTTATGATATGCAAGTTTATCATGTTATGCAAGTTTGCCATGTTATGATATGCAAGTTCATCATGTCATGTTATGCAAGTTTACCATGTTATGCTATGCAAGTATGCCATGTTATGATATGCAAGTATGTTATGCAAGTTTGGGATGATCATTTTGTTCATGTTATTATGTTATGCAAGCTTATCTTGAGTATGTGAACATAAAGCTTCAAGCTTTAGGCTAAAGGTTGCATTTTGGCAACATGTAAGTTATCATATCCCTTATGATAACTTGCATGTGAGGCTAAATGCGAACTTATGGCCATTTCTACATGTCATTTAGCACCATGTATCACCAATATGCCAAGTTTGGTTTTATGCATGCTTTTGAGGCCTAAAAATGTAATATGCAAGTGTATGAACATATGAACATTTCATATGCCACCATGTTAAACTTGTGGCTTCAATACCTTTATGTCATGATTATGCCAAGTTCCCTCTTTCTATCCTTTATGCGCTATTGCGATATGTAAGCGATGGCATTGCGTTTGGGGTTGGGTAAACTTAAAAGACATAAAAACATAAGCTTGGGAATTTACCTATTAAGTTAGGTCTACCCATTGGGAATTTACCTATTAAGTTAGGTCTACCCAATTGCTTGAAAACTTGTAATGTGTTTTGGAAACACGATGGACATGACACTTAGAAAATATAAGTGTGACCAACTCGAGGTTGGGTTGAGTTTGTAGCGTAAACCTACCCGAAACCGACCGGCTTAACTAGTTGCTACAAACAATAGGACCCAATGTGAGAAGTTGGTCATGTGGTATCTAGGACCCGAGGTTAGACCAAGTTGTGGTGTAAAGCTACCCGGAACCGACCGGCTTAACTAGTAACCGCAACAAAGTCTAATGTGAGAGGTTAAGGCTCATTAATTAATTAATGCCTCATGATTAGGGTTAAGTCATGGTCCACTTAATACTTAACCAATTTGGGCTTGGTAGATTAATCGGGGTTAAGTCGTGAACTCATTGTTACACTTAACCAAGTTAATCCATGATTAGCAAGAGGGTTAAACCGTACTTAATCCACTAGAAAATCCTAGCAATGGGGGCCCACTCCAGCAGTAATCCCAAGTTTGTATCATTAAGACCCTAGGGACTAGGCTAGGGAGGGGGCACGATTACTGGGCTGGAGGTAAGCGACCAATAAACGACGGCAGGGTGGTACGCCGATGTAGTTCCGGACGGACTATGGTCGTGCATGTAGTCCGTATTTGGAGAAGTCAAGCATGGGTACCAGTAGATCGAGACTGTGCACTCATGTTTATGGTGTCCAGGGGTTGGCACCCTAGGGCTTGATACACCCGAAGGGTGGACCCGA
This sequence comes from Allium sativum, assembly GCA_030737875.1. NCBI lineage: Eukaryota > Viridiplantae > Streptophyta > Magnoliopsida > Asparagales > Amaryllidaceae > Allium > Allium sativum. Next base: position 48,647,203 of record CM060912.1, on the reverse strand, counting down.
CACAGTTCGACTACAATTATGTTTGGGCCGTATTGACACCAACACGTGACGAGTTAGGCTTAGGGAGCCGATCGACTAGACCGTTTGGTTGGACCTTGTATTAGGGTCATTTCATGTTATTGGGCCAAAGCTTGGGCCAAGGGATCAATACTTGTTTATTTCAGTCATGTTAGTTTGCTAGTACACCTGTGGTGCAAAACCTTAAACCTGATTATGCGATGACACCTTTATCTACCTTGTTAGTTAATCACCATGCTAGTATGTTGTTATCCTTATGATCATACCTGCTTCTCATGCCAGTTAACTTTATTAGTTTACATTGATTGTAGTAGGGCTTACTCAGTCTTTTTGACTGACCTGTTTTCTTTCGCCTCTTTTCTTCCGTTTCCCCCCAGGTTCTCAGGGAGGGAATATTGGAGCTTAGCTGGATTTCTGATCGCTTGCTTGTGGGATTTTAGCTCATGTACGGTCTTGACATGAAGCTAGCTATGGTTATCACTTATTTTGGGGATAGTACTTATGTATTTCAGTTTTTCAGTAATGTTGTTTTTATCTAGACTTGTGTATTTGGAAAGTTAACATTATGTTGTACCAGACTTGCTTTGAAATGGTTTGAAAATCTTCCGCTGTTTTATCCATGTTATTTACTCTGTTTACATATATACATATGTTCTTGTTCTGCCTTGATATATCATTATGCATGTTTACCTAGTTCAAACGCCCCTCCAAAGTCAGAGTGCTTGCAAGAGTCACCCTGGCGGAGGTGGGGTGTTACAATTTGGTATCAGAGCATATGGTTTACGAGAAGGAACAAAAAGGTTTTTAGAAAACTTTTGGAAAACTATTTTCAAAACCAAGTATAAAGTATTTTCCAAAGAAAAGTCTAGTTTATTTTAAAGGCTATTCGCCAAAAAGCCATTAGCAAAATTCCTTCGTTTTTTTTCTCTCCATTCTGAATCTGTCTTTTTCTTCGTTTTCAGTATGGCCGATAACTTTGCTATTCCGGAGGGAGTACACGTACCTGTTTGGTATAGGAGACTTTTGGAGGCTAGGGCGACCGAAGCCGGCCCCGCAGATGTTCCTCCTCCTCCTCCTCCAGTAGTTAATGTTCCTCCTCCTCCTGTCGCTGAGGTTCCTCTTCCTCCTCCCCCTCAGCATCCTCAAGCTGACTTCGCAAAGACTTGCAAAGATTTCAAAGCAATGGGTGGCAAGAACTTTCAAGGCACTGAGACTTTTGTAGAGGCCAGAAATTGGTTGAAAGAGACCGAGGATTTATTTGCTATCTTTGGGTTAGACGATCAGAGGAAGATCTTGTTGGCGGTTTGGCTTATGAAGGATGAAGCCGCTTATTGGTGGGAAGTCACCAATGGTACTAGGCCTGTTGAGACTTAGGCCGATTTCAGGGCAAGGTTCATGCTTAAGTTTCTATCTTCTGCTGAGGAGAATCTGCAAATGGAGAGGTTCATAACTTTGAAACAAGGAGATATGTCTGTCAAAGAATATGTAAACAAGTTCAATCAGTTAGCTCGTTTTGGCCTGGATATGGTGAATACTCCTCAGAAGAAGGCTCTTCGTTTTGCTAGAGGATTGAATGAGCCGTTGCAGGGATTGGCTATGTCACATATTCCCCATGGGGCCACGTTTGAGAGTTTGGTTGATATGGCGTTACTTCAGGGAGATGTCAAGAAAGAAACCAAGATGAATGATACTCAAGCCAAGAAGACTGATTCCCAAGGAAAAGGAAATCAGGGTAATCCAAGTGGTCAAAGCAGTCAAGGCAATCAGAACAAGAACAAGAGTCAAGGCAACAAGGGGAACAACAACAAGGGCAAGAACAACAAGGAGAAGTGCCATTATTGCGGTTCAGTTGGGCATCTTATTAAGGATTGTAAGAAGAGGAAAAGTAAGAATGGTGAATGCTTTTTCTGCGGTAAGACTGGACATTTCAGTAAGGATTGCCCGAAGAAGCAAGGGCAAGGCCAGGGTCAGACTCAGCGTGCTGTACCTTCAGGAGGGCAAGTTCATGCTCTCAATACCGCTTCAGTTCCCGATCAAGGTAGTATTTCTGTTGAGAGCCTTGTATATATTTTTGATTTTCCAATTCGTACCTTGTTTGATTCTGGTGCATCGCATAGCTTTATCTCATCTGATCTTGTTAATATTTTGCACCTTAGTACTAGCTTGGTAGATGATCCCGTCTGTGTCTCAAATCCTATTGGGGGTTCCGCCCATTTGTCTATGATATGTGGGGATTTGAGGATCTCTATACTGAGTGTAGAGTTCTTGTGTAGTGCTTATGTTCTTGGTTTCAGGGGATACGGATTGATATTGGGCATGGACTAGTTGTCCAGATATGGAGCCATCCTTGATTGTGAGCATAGGGTTGTGAGGCTCGTGACTCGCCTCAGAAACACCCTAGAAATTTCTTGTAATCCGAGAGGTCCCGTCATGTTGTGCTATCTTGAATCACTCGACTCGTCAATGGAAACTCTTCAGTCTGTGAGAGTGGTTCGAGAGTATCCGGATGTTTTCGATGAAGTTAGGGGGTTTCCCCCTAAGCGAGAGATTGATTTCCACATTTATCTGGTGGATAATGCAAAGCCGGTTTCCTTGCCTGTTCGGCACATGGCTCCGCGTGAAAGGCGGGAGCTAAGTAAGCAAGTGAAGGAGTTGCTTGAGAAGAAATTCATTAGACGAAGTATATCTGAATGGGGAGCGCCTGTGGTATTTGCTACCAAGGCAGATGGTTCTCTCCGACTTTGTGTTGACTATCGAGAGTTGAATAAGCTGACTAAGAAGAACAGACACCCGTTACCGAGGATTGATGATCTCTTTGACCAGCTTGTCGGTGCCTCTGTTTTCTCTCAGCTTGATCTTGCTACTGGATTCCATCAGCTCAGGGTAGCTGAAGATAGTATAGACAAGACTGCGTTCAGAACTCCAGATGGATTCTTCGAATGGCTTGTCATGCCGTTCGGCTTGACTAATGCACCCGCATATTTCGTGGACCTGATGAGTAAGGTATTCAGGGAGTTCTTGAACAAGTTTGTCGTGGTCTTCGTAGATGATATTCTGATCTTCTCTAAGGATGAGGAAGAGCACGCAAGGCATCTCGTGGAGGTGATGGATACGCTTAGAGCGCATCAGTTGAAGGCCAAGTTCTCCAAGTGTCACTTCTGGAGAAGGGAAGTTAGATTCCTTGGGCATATAGTATCTAAGCAAGGCTTAGCGGTGGATCCCGCTAAGGTAGTTGCAGTTCAAGATTGGAAGACTCCAAGGAATGCAACCGAAGTAAGAAGTTTTCTAGGTCTTGCAGGCTTTTACCGGAAGTTCATCAAGGACTTCGCGAAGATTTCCGCTCCTCTCACTAAATTGACGAAGAAGAATTTAGTTTTTGCTTGGAGCATAGAATGCGAGCTTGCTTTTCAGAGGCTCAAGAGAGCTCTCACATCAGCACCTGTTCTAGCTTTGCCCGATGGAGGAAAGTTATTTACAGTATACACCGATGCATGTGGCACGGGGTTAGGAGCTGTTCTGATGTAAGAAGGAAGAGTGATATGCTTTGGCGGTAGACAACTCAAAGTGCATGAGAAGAATTATCCCACTCATGACTTAGAGTTGGCAGCAATAGTATATGCACTCAAGGCTTGGCGCCATTATCTTCTGGGAGAAAGATTTGAGCTTTATACCGATCACAAGTCATTGAAGTATCTCTTTTCTCAGAAGGATCTGAATCTGAGGCAACAAAGATGGATGGAATTCTTGGCGTCCTATGATTTTGAGATAGCTTACACCCCTGGCAAGGGGAATGTGGTAGCTGATGCATTGAGTAGAAAAAGGTTGACCCTGAGTCCTCTGTTCGTGGAGATGAAGAATTTAGAGTATGTGGCAACCTTTGATTTCTCTTTGGCGATTGAGTCGATGACCGGTTCTTTAGCATCTCTAGAACTCAGACCTACCCTTCTTGATCAAGTTGGGGCTTCGCAGAGAGAAGACCCTCAGATAGTTGAGATTATCGATAAGCTGATTCGAGGAGAGGCGTCTAGTCATCTCGCTCGATATTCTATTGATGACAAGGGTTGGTTGAGGAGAGACGGAAGGTTATGTGTTCCAATGGTAGAAGATTTAGTAAGAAAAGTTCTTGAGGAAGCGCATCGCTCTAAGTTGACTATACATCTGGGCGGAGATAAGATGTATAAAGATATGAAGCGCATTTTCTTTTGGCCTGGGATGAAGAAGGATGTGGCAGAGTTTGTCTCTAGATGTATCATTTGCCAGCAAGTTAAGGCCGAGTCAAAGAAGCCCGGTGGGCTATTGCATCCTCTAGACGTTCCACTTTGGAAGTGGGAGATTATTTCCATGGATTTTATCGATGGGCTACCAAGGTCAAGGAAAGGGAATACGAGCATTTGGGTTATTGTGGATAGACTTACGAAAAGTGCTCATTTCATTCCGGTAAAGAGCAAGAGGACCGCATCTTGGCTAGCGTCTGTATATCTTCGTGAGATCGTGAGACTACATGGAGTCCCTTCTAGTATAGTCAGTGACCGTGACCCAATCTTTACAAGTCAGTTCTGGAATAGCTTGCAAGAAGCTATGGGCACGAGGTTGAATCTAAGTACGGCTTATCACCCACAAACGGACGGTCAAACCGAAAGGGTGAATAGGGTACTCGAGGATCTGTTAAGGCTTTGTATTCTGGATTTTGGTGGTACTTGGGAAGACCATCTTCCTCTTGTTGAGTTTGCATATAATAACAGTTATCAGGCAAGCATAGGGATGGCACCATTTGAAGCTTTATATGGGAGGCCGTGCAAGTCGCCTATATGTTGGTGGGAGACTACAGATGAGCTTATACTTGGGCATGATATGATCAGAGATACATCCGAGAAGATCGAGTTGATTCGGAGACGGATGAAAGCGGCCCAAGACCGACAGAAATCCTATGCTGATAAGCGAAGAACTGATTTGGAGTTTGATGTTGGGGATATGGTTTTCGTGAAGGTTTCTCCTTTGCGGAATGTGGTCCGATTTGGAGCCGTTGGGAAGTTAGCACCGAGGTTTGTTGGACCATTCCCTATTATAGAGAGGATCGGGCAGATGGCTTATAGAGTGAAGTTGCCCGAGAAGCTTGCCGGAGTACACGATGTTTTTCATGTCTCGCATCTCCGGAAGTGTTTACATGAATCAGCAGAGGTTGTTGAGCCAAGTGTTCTGAAAGATGTGGAAGTGGAGAAAGAGGCTACCTTGAGGAGAGCTCCGATTCGTATCTTGGGGACGGAGACCAAGAAGCTAAGGAATCGAGAGGTCAAGTTGGTGAAGGTTCAATGGGGTGAAGCCGAAGAAGACACAACTTGGGAAACCGAGGAGAAGATGCGTGGGCTTTATCCATTCCTTTTTGAGGGTACACTCTCAATCTCTTTTCTTTGTTAGCATATCTTCCTCTTTGCTATCCATGTTTATCTAGTTTATCGTGTTAATCTTGTCATGAGAACCTTAGGTAGAAACCCTTTGGATGAAACATGTGTTTGAAACATGTTATGCTTGATGGTTGCAAGTGGCTGCAAGTGTATGCAAGTGGTTACTCGTGGATGCATTATACACATTAGGCACTAGATCGGCTCACACACTCCTCATATTGCATATGCATGAGTGTTTATGCTTAGTGAAAATTAGGCTCACATCCTTAAAAATAAAGTTAATTAGGCTCACATCCTCCCCTTTTGAAATATATAAATCGCATCCCTATTTTCAAAACGTAGCTTTAATATTTTCGGAAATGCCCTCATCCGATTTTTAGGGGTATCGATTGTTTATAGGTTCGTATTAGGTTATGTATGTTATGGGCACACATATAGATGTTATACATTATGTTGGGAATTGCATACATATGGATTCATTTCACTAACATAATTTGCATTGATGATATTTGCATTAGATAAGGACATATACACACACCTTTGCATATGTTCATACAACATTTAGAATCTTGTAAGGACAATGATTGCTCGTGGATGATGTTTTGAGTAGATGGATGATTGGATGGTAGGATACGTTCTTCCTAACTTGAAGATTTCGGGGACGAAATCCTTTAAGGAGGGGAGAATGTAACAACCCGTATTTTCAATAACCTGTAATGATGTAAATCGAGGCAGAATTTAATTCTAAAATCTGAATCAAGGGAAACGGGCTATGCCATTGCGTTCGTCTCGGAAAAATACGCGAAATAGAGTCCGAGTTTTCGAAAATCGGAGTCCGTATGACCCGATTAAGGCCCAACGAAGTTTTCAGAAAAATTCAAAGTAAAAACAGATTTCAAATTCAAGTTTGAATTTGAAAAATTAGGTCAGATTGGGCTAGGCGGGAAAGCTCCCGCCAGAACACCCAAGTCGACAGTCCTGTCGACTTGGGAGTCGACTTGGTTGGACCCAAGTCGACAGCCCTGTCGACTTGGCTGTCGACTTGGTCCAGCCGGGCTGTTTAGCCTGGTGCACCATTTAGAGATTGTGTTGAGCTTGGGGGCCAGATTCGGTTTTGAGGGCTGAGATTGGAACTAGGGTTTAATCCTAGGGTTGAAACTAGTCCTAATCTCTATAAATAAGGCCCTAACCTAACCCTAAATCATCATTATTCATTCATACAACTAAACTATGGCAAAATCAATCCTCTCATGGCCTCCACTCTCTTCATAAATTCCTAAATAATTTTTTATGAGATTTTCCATGCATACAAGTGTTTTCAAGCTTGTATGAGCATCATTAGCTTGCATTCAAGTCAAGTTTCTATATTTGCATCATAAAGCAAGGGTTTTGATCACTTTGGCTTAAGGGTTTTTCTATTAAAGCTTGCATTTTGGGGTTTAATTGATTGCATAAGGGCTTTCTCATATTTGCTATACTCATTTGAGTCCTCATAAGCATTGTAAGCCCTATTCTACTTTCATATTTAAACTCTAAAGTTAATGATGCAAGTTGTGTTTGATCATTATGATATGATATGCAAGTTTATCATGTTATGCAAGTTTGTTATGTTATGATATGCAAGTTTATCATGTTATGCAAGTTTGCCATGTTATGATATGCAAGTTCATCATGTCATGTTATGCAAGTTTACCATGTTATGCTATGCAAGTATGTCATGTTATGATATGCAAGTATGTTATGCAAGTTTGGGATGATCATTTTGTTCATGTTATTATGTTATGCAAGCTTATCTTGAGTATGTGAACATAAAGCTTCAAGCTTTAGGCTAAAGGTTGCATTTTGGCAACATGTAAGTTATCATATCCCTTATGATAACTTGCATGTGAGGCTAAATGCGAACTTATGGCCATTTCTACATGTCATTTAGCACCATGTATCACCAATATGCCAAGTTTGGTTTTATGCATGCTTTTGAGGCCTAAAAATGTAATATGCAAGTGTATGAACATATGAACATTTCATATGCCACCATGTTAAACTTGTGGCTTCAATACCTTTATGTCATGATTATGCCAAGTTCCCTCTTTCTATCCTTTATGCGCTATTGCAATATGTAAGCGATGGGATTGCGTTTGGGGTTGGGTAAACTTAAAAGACATAAAAACATAAGCTTGGGAATTTACCTATTAAGTTAGGTCTACCCATTGGGAAATTACCTATTAAGTTAGGTCTACCCAATTGCTTGAAAACTTGTAATGTGTTTTGGAAACACGATGGACATGACACTTAGAAAATATAAGTGTGACCAACTCGAGGTTGGGTTGAGTTTGTAGCGTAAACCTACGCGGAACCGACCGGCTTAACTAGTTGCTACAAACAATAGGACCCAATGTGAGAAGTTGGTCATGTGGTACCTGGGACCCGAGGTTAGACCAAGTTGTGGTGTAAAGCTACCCGGAACCGACCGGCTTAACTAGTAACCGCAACAAAGTCTAATGTGAGAGGTTAAGGCACATTAATTAATTAATGCCTCATGATTAGGGTTAAGTCATGGTCCACTTAATACTTAACCAATTTGGGCTTGGTAGATTAATCGGGGTTAAGTCGTGAACTCATTGTTACACTTAACCAAGTTAATCCATGATTAGCAAGAGGGTTAAACCGTACTTAATCCACTAGAAAATCCTAGCAATGGGGGCCCACTCCAGCAGTAATCCCAAGTTTGTATCATTAAGACCCTAGGGACTAGGCTAGGGAGGGGGCACGATTACTGGGCTGGAGGTAAGCGACCAATAAACGATGGCAGGGTGGTACGCCAATGTAGTTCCGGACGGACTATGGTCGTTGACGTAGTCCATATTTGGAGAAGTCAAGCATGGGTACCAGTAGATCGAGACTGTGCACTCATGTTTATGGTGTCCAAGGGTTGGCACCCTAGGGCTTGATACACCCGAAGGGTGGACCCGGCACAATTCGACTACAATTATGTTTGGGCCGTATTGACACCAACACGTGACGAGTTAGGCTTAGGGAGCCGATCGACTAGACCGTTTGGTTGGACCTTGTATTAGGGTCATTTCATGTTATTGGGCCAAAGCTTGGGCCAAGGGATCAATACTTGTTTATTCCAGTCATGTTAGTTTGCTAGTACACCTGTGGTGCAAAACCTTAAACCTGATTATGCGATGACACCTTTATCTACCTTGTTAGTTAATCACCATGCTAGTATGTTGTTATCCTTATGATCATACCTGCTTCTCATGCCAGTTAACTTTATCAGTTTACATTGATTGTAGTAGGGCTTACTCAGTCTTTTTGACTGACCTGTTTTCTTTCGCCTCTTTTCTTCCGTTCCCCCCCCCCCCCAGGTTCTCAGGGAGGGAATATTGGAGCTTACCTGGATTTCTGATCGCTTGCTTGTGGGATTTTAGCTCATGTACGGTCTTGACATGAAGCTAGCTATGGTTATCACTTATTTTGGGGATAGTACTTATGTATTTCAGTTTTTCAGTAATGTTGTTTTTATCTAGACTTGTGTATTTGGAAAGTTAACATTATGTTGTACCAGACTTGTTTTGAAATGGTTTGAAAATCTTCCGCTGTTTTATCTATGTTATTTACTCTGTTTACATATATACATATGTTCTTGTTCTGCCTTGATATATCATTATGCATGTTTACCTGGTTCAAACGCCCTTCCAAAGTCAGAGTGCTTGCAAGAGTCACCCTGGCGGAGGTGGGGTGTTACATGCTATGTCATGCTAAAAACTAGAAATGATCTGATTTGCCATGCAAATTTCACTTGATCATTGACATGGATCTGCACCATGCATGCTTGAAATTTGGTTGTTGAATCTTGCATGTACACTTCATTTTGAACTTGCTGATTTGCCATGTTTGTCAAACTGTTTTGAATATGATCTGATAATGCACTTTCACTTGCTGCTAGTTTATCATTGACATACCATGCTTCATGTAATCATAAACATGTACCCTGTGTATTTCATTTGCATGTATATGTTATGCACCATCCATGTTGACCCACTATATATATGTATACATCTCCAATGTCCATCCATGCCGAAAGCTGTTGTACAATTTTTTAGCTGTTTCGACTATTGTTGTATTTGTTGATAGCTTCACTATCTTGAAATTTGTTGAGTTGTGCACCGAGTTGAGATGGTCCACGTGGCTACTCACCAGATGCACACTGTATGTTGAATGGCGAGGCAGTGCACACATGTATATTTATACACGTGTGTATATGCAGTCATCAAACAAGATTTCCTGTCCCTGTACTATATACAAACTGACTAGACATAGATGAATCAGGTCAAGTCATGAAAAATGATGAGAAACACACCAGAAAACTGAGGCAAATAAAATTTTAAAATAAAATTTTATATTTGCATAAATTTTGAAATAATTTCTGGTCCAGATACTCTGTATGTGTTTAGGTAAATGACAGGTATGAAGACAGGACTGACTGAAAGACGCTGGGAAGACAGAAGACTAAGAGACAGTGTCAGTGAATGTAAATGTATCAGTGAATGTACATGGATATGAAAATGTAAAATGAGTGATTGTGTATATATATGAGATGTATAGACAGAGTGTTATAGTGAGGAGCTGTGTAACAACAGAATTGTACTGATGTTTGTATTAAACAAATTTGTTTGAAATTAAATATTATTTTATTGTGCTCAAATTTGTGTTCAAGCAAATTTGTTTATCGTATTCAGTTTATATATAAGTTCAATGTCATGTGAAGTGTTTAAATAGCAGAGTTATAAATAGTTGTACTGTTTGAATGTTTGAAATATAATATTCAATTTAAATAAAATACTGTATGAATATATGAATATCTGTACAGTCGTATTCCATTTAAATATAAATATTATATTCATGTCTGTGATGTATATATAGAACAGTACAGTAACAAACACATTTAAAATAATATTTATTTGGTTGTTATCATCAAAACAAAATCATATAATTGTGTATACAACTACGTCATATACAACAATCTCCCCCTTTTGATGATGACAAACAAATAAAAGATTTTGAGCACAATAAATGTGTTTGACAGTGAATATTAAACTCCCCCTATTTATTAGCTCCCCCTACAACAGAAAACCCCCCCTACAACTATGTATGAGTGAAACAAATGAATTTAATTAACTTTCAAAATTAAAAATATTTATAAAATATTGACTCGTAGATCAAAATCTCAACCCATTCTCCTCTTTTGTTATCATCAGAAGGATACAGAAATTAAAATATAGATGAAAAATAACTAAAAAATATAATTCCAGCTTAAGAGGATGAATGATCATCATAAATCTCAATCAGCCAAACGAAAATCATAATATTCTAAGAACAGATGGCATATTTCACATTGTAGAGAATGACGGATTTACGATTAATTTTATATAAAATGGAGAGAGTTATAAAAATATGATTTCCAATTATTTTTAAAAGATTTTTGTAAAATTGTGCACAAAAACAGTGATGGATTTGGACTATAGTTAATAATTCAATTTAAGTGACAAAATCGGATAATCTCAAATCCCAATAACTATCAATCAACAAATCATAATACGTCATAAAATATTAACACATTTCACAAATTAGAAAATGGATTGATAAACTGGTTATAACATACCAAGGAGAAATTCATATTAATTTCTATTTATAGAATTTTTGTCTTTTATATTTATTTAAGAGCACACTGACCACGCATAACCAGAGCTTGGATTTTTAAATGAGGACAGTCGCAGCTTAAATGATAAGTTGTCTCTTTACCATGCATGACCAGAGCTTGGATTTTTAAATGAAGTTAGAAACACACTTATATATTAATTATATATTTATTATTTTCAGTTTCAAATGAAAAACTTCTCAGTATATAAAACCAGAAATGGATGATAGAAATGCGGTAGGTACAGAAATGGTCTGTGAAATAATTTTCTAAATTAATCATATTATGAAATATGATCAACTGTACCGAGATCATTGAAAATTTTCAATTATCACTAATTTGAATAATAACATAGTCCCATTTCTATCACAAATATTTCCATTGTTTATTGAAAAGGATTTTAAAATATATTAACTCTCCACATTAATATAAAATTATCATGGATGGCAGAAAGATGATAGATAAAGGAGATGGTCGTGAAATAATTGCCAATTCAAAGATATTATAATATATGTTCAACCATCATGAAAATCAAAATAAAATCTCCTCTTGTTGTGAAATATATTGCAGTCACAATTCATCACAATTTCAAAATCTGTTAATAAGTTTGATGAATTATAAATACAGTTCAATTTGGATATAGATTTTAATTTCTGAATGAATAATCAATAAATAATTTTAAAATTTAAAATCAATTACAAGAGGGATATAGAGATCTATACAAAACAAGAGGAAAAAAATTTGTATAAGGAAAAAAGAGTGTATGGATCTATACAAGGTGAAGATTAGAATCTAAGTACAGATGGGTGAGACAAATATAAGGCACTTCTGATACAACTTGGTGTCCCTATTAATGAAGATTGTAATAAAACACCGGAGACAAACCAGGATATCACAGACAAATAGAAATTCAATCATAAGGTCCAAGCAGACAAGACAAGAAAAATAATCTCAGCAGCATTCAATTTTAATCAAAACAAGTAGTTATATAAGATCATATTCAAAAACAGTATCAGAGCAGCACAGAAACCAATAGCACATCAGACTTGTCAAGATGACGGTCACATAAGATGATTCATGATCCCAGATTTAAAAATATTGTTTATTTTAAATCATTTGAAGGAATATGAAAATATCAGAATTTAATGAATCAATCACACCATATTATAAAATTTTGATTCGAGATATGTGTGTGATTCAGTAAATCAATAATTTCAAATGATTTTGAACAAAAAGACATTCAAATCAAATAATCATGAAATAACAGTAAGTTTCAAAGATCTGAATTTCTCAAATAATTTTTCACCAAATTTTCTAATAGGCACACATGAATAATTTCAGATCATTTACATCAAGATTGAGAGATATTCATGATTTAAAAATAATAATTTATTTGAAATCACTAGAATCAATGTCAAGTTTTGAGATACAATGAATCAGTCACACAAGATTGATTTTAAATTTAAGAGGTGTGTGAGATTCATAATATCAAGAATTTCAGATGATTTCAAACAAACAAACTTCAGCCATAATGATCATGAATCAAGATGAAATTTAAGATGTATCATTGTGATTCAAGCCAATCCGAAAATCAATGAAATTATCATGAATGATAAGAAGCAGTGTACTGTAATGAGTATAAAATTTTAAGCGTTTCCAAAATGAGTTGGAAGAAACTCAAAATAGCGTAAGTGTGTGAAATTTCATTAATTATTCAGTTCTTCAAAAATTTAGAATTCAAAATAACAGTGTTCAAGACATGATATTAATGCTTCAGCACTGTTAAGAATTCAAAAATAAAAAATAAACTTCAAAACAATTGCAGATAATTACATATTTTAATTCAAGATCTAGAAATGATTAAAACAAGAGAGTTTTATTCACATAAAGCAAATTTCCAGAAAATCAAGAATACTGCAACTGGAAGTTTAAGAAGCACGGAATAAGAAATAAAGATATAGCAGTGACAAATCAAAACAAAAAAAAAACAAAAAAATAGAAGGGGTAGAAGGAGGAATAAACAAAGAAAATAAAAACAAAGAATATTTACAAAAATGAGTTCAGAGATCAAACTTGAAGTCGATGTAAGCCAGAATCTCTAACTCATCAAGCTTGGCTAAGGAACTGTGGATATTCAATGATATGAAGCAGTTTGAATTCAATTTCTCTTTTCAGAACAATCATTCCTCAACCACCTCCGGTACCTAACAATTTAGGGGATCGAGTGGTGTAACAAAATTAGTAAAACCACTCACATTTGCATACGTATGTTTTGATACCCAGACTTATTTGTATAACAATCCAATCAGAATTTACCTTTGTACCCTTAGGGTCCCAAATTCGATTAGTTTTTCCAAAATCATTTTGATTTCTTTTTGGGGTCCAGGATTGTTTAAATGAATTGTAACCAAACAAATTCTCATCTCGATTGTGATCTAAAAATCGCTTGAAATTTTCAAAATTCAAATTTCCAAAGCGATTGCTTGTGAAACAACTTGAGGAATTTTTAAAATCACAAAAATTCAAATTTTCAAAACCATTATTTTTCCCAAAACCAAGACCATTCCTATTACCAGAAGAAAACTCTTTGCCAAACATTTCCTTTTATGCTCTTATCCATTTCAAGTATGTTTCTGTGCCAAAAAATAAATCAGACTATTTTGTGCATATCTGAAATTGATTTTTAATGTGTATTCATTTCTAAAAAAAACGGTTGGCCAAATCTGGAATTAAAACTTGAATGCCAAATTATCTCATACTAGAATTTCTGGAATCCTTTTCCAAGAATAATAACTTGCCAAAAATTGATTTGTAGAAAACTGGAAACACATATTTGTTTCTTGCCACAATGATCTTGGGATTTCTGAAATGCTTCATTTTATTTTGTTTACACTTGCTCAAACTTGTGTGTGTCTATTTCTTGATTTGCATTGTGCTAACCCACCACAATATGCTTGCTGATCAAACATCAATCATCCATGTTGCCATTTGAGTTGCTCAACTCATTTGTGTCCGTGAACTGGTACACCACATTTGCATTGCTATACATGTATATTTGCTGTGTGAATTAGCCTCTTGCACCATGTATTGTTGTTGTGTGCGCCACCCATGTATGTCTTGTTGTGCTTCTTACTGTTCCACCATGTCTCCATTGTGTTCACATGATCATGCTTCAACCAATTTCTGCTGCCATATAAACTCCAATATTTTGGCTATGCTCTACTTTGTAGTTGTGTTTTGATGCTCGACCATGATAATGTTGTGATGAAACATATGTAGCTGCCATATACTTGTGATGCAAAATACTCTACTGTCCATTTGCTTGTTATCTTGTATTATAGTTGCCGCTCTTAATCACCATGCTTGTAATCCATGTATATTTGTTGTTGTGTCCATAGGACTAGAACGCAAATCTGGGCTGATTTGCCTCTGATTTAGCTGTTTAAAAAAAAAATGATATGCCATGATAAAAACTGGAACTGAGCTTATTTGCCATGAAAATTTCACTTGATTATTGGCATGGATCTGCACCATGCATGCTTGTAATATGGTCGTTGAATCGTGCATGTACACATCATTTTGAACTTGCCGATTTGCCATGTTTGTCAAACTGTTTTGAATATGATCTGAAAATGCACTTCCACTTGCTGCTAGTTTATCATTGACATACCATGCTTCATGTAATCATATACATGTACCTTGTGTATTTCATTCGCATGTATATGTTATGCACCATCCATGTTGACCCACTATATATATGTATACATCTCCAATGTCCATCCATGCTGAAAGTTGTTGTACCATTTTTGAGCTGTCTCGACCATTGTTGTATTTGTTGATAGCTTCACTGTCTTGAAATGTGTTGAGTTGTGCACTGAGTTAAGATGGTCCACGTGGCTACTCATCAAATGCACACTGTATGTTGATTGGCGAGGCAGTGCACACGTGTATATTTATACATGTGTGTATATGCAACCATCAGACAAGATATCCTATCTCTGTACTATATACAAACTGACTAGTCATAGATGAATCAGATCAAGTCATGAAAAGTGATGAGAAACACACCAGAAAACCGAGGCAAATAAAATTTTAAAATTAAAATTTTGAAATAATTTCTATTCCCGATACTCTGTGTTTGTTTCTTTAAATGACAGGTATGAAGACAGGACTGACTGAAAGACGCTGTAAAGAAAGAACACTAAGAGACATTGTCAGTGAATGCAAATGTATCCGTGAATGTATATGGATATGAAAATATAAAATGAGTGTTGAATATATATGTATGAGATGAATAGACAGAGTGTTATAGTGGGAGCTGTGTAACAACAGAATTGTACTGATGTTTGTATTAAACAAATTTGTTTGAAATAAAATATTATTTTATTGTGCTCAAATTTGTGTTCAAGAAAATTTGTTTATCGTATTCAGTTTATATACAAGTACAATGTCATGTGAAGTGTTTAAATAGCGGAGATATAAATAGTTGTACTGTTTGAATGTTTGAAATATAATATTCAATTTAAATAAAATACTGTACGAATATATTAATGTCTGTACAGTCGTATTCTATTCAAATATAAATATTATATTCATGTCTGTGATGTATATATAGAACAGTACAACAATAAACACATTTAAAATAATATTTATTTGGTTGTTATCATCAAACAAAAATCATATAATTGTGTATACAACTACGTCATATACAACATTCTTGACTATTTCAATTCTCGAAGGATAAAGGGAAACACACTATTTTTTAGCACAATAGACCGCTTTGTTATTATTATTTTTCCTTATTATATTTTTTTTTTCATTAAGAATCCATGCGTTGTTTCATTCCAGAATTGGAAACGAATAAGTTAAAATTTCACGTGCAGTAGTATTGAAGAAACGGAAAGTAAAATGAACGTTTTGAATTTTTTTGAACTTAAAGAATTAAATAATTGGAAGTATCAAGTGAAAAACGGTAAGAATAAGGAAAGATATTGGAGGAGCTTTATTAACGCTTAGCAACAAATATAATGTATACACATGAATTTTCGGAACAAATGGATTTAATTTTGAAAACAACGAACAAGCAAGGAAAGAAATTAAACTAATAAATGGACATCATCTTCAAATGGTACACATTGATTACAAATATATATATATATGTATGTATGTATGTATATATATATATATATGTATGTATGTATATATATATATATATATATAGTGATGGCCCACCCCACACCAGCCGACATTTCAATGAAAGTGCGTTGTGCCAATGTCCAACCAGCATGGGACGGTCGCCAAAGAAAGGAAAGAAGGGAATTTGAACTTGCAAGGAACCTATAGAATGTCTCACAGTGCATGGAATAAAATATAATAATAACATACTTGACATAAAACAGGCGAGACAGTGAATAAGCTGAAAACTAAACCAACATAGCAGCGGAAAATCCAAATACAGCTTATGTTCCACATCATCATTATTACAACTTTTCTAAACTATCTCTAAAGCAAAATAAGGAAGGAACACTACTAATGTCCAAAGTAGTGACCAGTAACAACACAGGGAGGATATATAGAGAATAGTACGTGTAAGCCTCTTGCTCGTCTCCAGACAGCTACTCGTGCACAACCAGCTAACCTATCTCTAGTCTTCCCGTTTAAGAACACCCAGAGTAATAAAAAGAGATATAAAACTCTGGATCAGAAAAAAGTTTGGTATGAGCGATAAGCAGCAAAACAGAACAATAACAGGTATACTAAACCATACCTGAACCTGCAACCAAAGAGTTAGCACGACAAGATATACAATACTCTAAGGTGACAATAACATATGGTGTAAAGATATGGGGGTGAGGGTGTGCATGTCATAGTGATGTCAAACAATCAAGCATAGCAACCATCCTCACATCTCTCACTCAGTGGGTAAAGCGTACGATATCCACCGCTTTGATCACCCATATCCTTGCTATGATCACTCTGCCCCATGGAGTCACAGTGACTCCACTGCACTGATCCATAGCCACTAATCTTTGCTATGTCCACTCTTCTCCATGGAGTCATAACAACTCCACTGCACTGGCTCATAGCCTTGCTACGATCACTCTGCCCCATGAAGCCATGATGACTTCACTGCACTGATCTGTAGCCAATATCTGTCTCTCAGTGGCGAATCAAAGCTATAGACGTCGATAACCCCTTTGCACATGTACCACAGCAAAGTCCAATCATGAAGTTAACTCGTTGGTTCCCAACTGGATCTTGAGTACATACTTCCCATTTGGACTACCTTTGCATCTCGGGTTTTGGTCGGATTGGAGTTGATCTTCCGAAGAGTCGTTGCATAGGAATACGTTAAGTTACGATTCGTTTTGGTACCCCATAACCGGTTCGGTTCGGAGCCCGTAGTCCACGTTTGGGTTTATTTCGTGGAGCTCCTCGTGCTGCTCGTTCGGAGGAGGCAGTGGTACACGGTGCTCTTTCCTCCTTGGTTCGGTTCGGTGGTTGCTTCCTAGTTCGGTTCGGTGGCCCTCCTTTTCCAGATGCCGGTTTGGTTTGATGCAAATCCATGGTTCGTGGTTCCTTCCTTCGAAACACTCCGACCCGATCCCACTCTCCTTCATTAGCCCGATCTGATCCCAATCCAACAATAGTGGCCTTCGTTTTTGCCATGATTTATCTTGTGCCAAGTTCCGGTTCGGTACTCTCTTGCCCGGTCCACTATCCGATCCGAGCCTTTTCAACCGATCCGATCCGAAACCCTGCACAATTTTCCTACGACTTTTCCAACGACTGTTTTACGCCATACGACGGCGTTTTCGACCAATTTAACATTTCTAATCAATCACAAAGCATACCGTACAGTCATAGCAACATGTATAATCAACCACAAACATCAAAACAACAATATGATATGTTAAAGTGGATCAAACATACCAAAAACTCATATTTTCCCTTTAAGCATGTTTAAGCATAACTAATGATAGGATAAGCATAACTAATGATAGGATTAGCAAAACTTAACCAAATTAACCCAAATTCCTAACAGAGGCTTAAAATAATATTTAAGAATTTCTAAACATTTTTCCAGATTTTTAACACGCATAATTTCGTTAATTAACACTAATCACCCTTATTAACTGTAATTAGTGCAAAAACAATGTTAATCACTCACCTTTGCCACAATTAAAACTTTCAGAACTGAAACTCCTCTGATTTGGGCAAATACCAATGTCTAACAACAGCTCTAACTCTGAAATGGTGCTATTTCTCCTTGATTTGATGTTGCTAAGCTTAATCCTTGATTAGAGAGCGATTTGGGTTGAAATTAAAAGGTGGAGGCCATTGTTAGGGTATCTAAGAGGTAAACGGCGGCTAGAAAACTGAAATAGAATGAAAACCTAACTCAATTTAGCCTCCCCATAACCCTAATCCCGAAATGGGTTATGGGCTCATTCACTAATCACCTCATTTGGCCCGGTTAAGCAGTTTTTCACCTTCTAAACCTTATTTCAGCCATATCTCCCAAACAATATGTCCGTTTTTCACATGTGACCACTCTACAGAAAGGTAAACCATCATCGGATCTAATGGAAGTGGTTTCAGGTCAAAACTCCTTTCCAATCGAAAGTTATGGCCAAAACAAGATTAGATAGGGGGCAAAACGGTCATTTAAAAATCAGCAAAAATCATGAACATGGGAAATGACTCCAATAGTCGTCTCCCAAATTTACATGACCATACAGCTTTGTATGTGAAAGAAAGAAATATTCTACGATCTTTCGATGCGTAAAATGCGGGTCATTACATTCCTTCCCTCTCCCCCTCCCTTAAGAAATTTCGCCCCCAAAATTCCTTAACTAAGAAACAAGCAAAGGATCCCGCAAGCCTACCAACCATTCACAATAATCAAACATACAAAAACAACAAACAAGTCTATCCTAGCATGTAGAAAACTAAGTCGTAATTAAAATCTTACCAGGCAAAGGGTTCTGTATACGTCTTCCTAATACTCTCCTCTGTCTCCCAAGTACAGTCATTCTCATTCTTGCCCCACTGGACTTTGACTAGATTCACAGCTTTCCTTCGAAGTTGCTTCGTATCGTGCTCGACAATACGAATCGGCTTGCGGTTCCCAACCGCCTCGGGTTCTACCTCGATATCATTCAACTGATCAGGTTAAATAGTCATATCGGGGTCGTGCATGAATTTCCTTAACTGGGTAACATGAAATATGTTATGAACTCCTGCCATATTCTCTGGTAATTCAACTTTATATGCCAAATTCCCAACTTGCTCGAGGATTGGGAATGGACCAACAAATCTTGGTGTTACTTGCCTCTTCTACCAAATCGTATCACGCTCTTCAATGGAGAAATCTTAACAAACACCAAGTCGCTAATGGAGAATCTTAAATCTCTTCTCCTCTTATCAGCATAACTCTTCTGCCTATCTTGGGTGGCCTTCATTCGTTGTTGAATAACCTTGATCTTATCTGAGGTTTCTCTTATCACATATGGCCCAAGCACAAATTTCTCACCGGTTTCTAACCAACACGACGGTGAGTTGCACGGTCTTCTGTACAAAGCTTCAAATGGAGTCATACCAATACTGGACTGATAACTATTGTTATATTCAAACTCTACTAGATGCAAATGGTCATCCCATGATCCACCAAAATCCAATATGCAAGCTCTCAAGAGATCTTCTACTACTCGATTCACCCTCTCTGTCTGACCGTCGGTTTGAGGATAGTACGCAGTACTAAGATATAATTCTGACCCTAGAGCCTCTTGTAAGCTCTTCCAAAATCCACTAGTAAACAACGGGTCTCGGTCACTCACAATGCTTTTTGGTACTCCATGAAATCTCACTACCCACTTCATATACAGTTCTGCTAACTTAGATGCTGTTCTATTCGACTTGACGGGTATGAACCTTGCACTCTTAGTCAGTCGATCCACAATCACCCAAATGCTATCATGGCCCAATCTAGTCCTTGGTAACCCATCAATGAAATCCATTGAGACTTGTTCCCATTTCCATTCTGGGATTTCTAATGGTTTCAAAAACCACTAGGCTTCTTTTGCTCCACTTTAACTAGCTGGCAGTTCATGCATTTAGATATAAACTTCCCAACGTCTCTTTTCATCCCTTCCCAGTAGTTGGTCTGCCTCATATCTCGATACATTTTGTTACCACTGGGATGTATGGTCAGTTTTGAGTGATGACATTCTCTAAGCACTTCATCTCTCAATCCATTGACATTGGGCACGACTAGTCTTCCATTCTTTCTAAGCCATCCATCTTGATCAAGCCCATACTTTTTCATCTCCTCGTCGATACCCATCTCTAACTTGGAGATGATTTCTAATAGGTTAGGATCGTCTCTCTGACTGGAACAATCCGCTCAATCAAAGTGTGTTTGATCATCAAACTTGCTAATGCTTCTGGATCCAATTTGCACTTTGGTCTGAAATCATACCCAGCGATGTACTCCAGTGGCTTCCATTCTAGAAAAATAGCCCATAAACTGGCATGTCTCCTACTCAATGCATCAGCTACCACATTTCCCTTTCCTGGTGTATATGCGATATCGAAATCGTAGGAAGCCAAATTCTAACCATCTTTGCTGTCGGAGATTTAGATCCTTCTGAGAAAAAAGGTACTTTAACGATTTATGATTGGTAAACAACTCGTATCTTTCTCCTAAGAAAAAAGTCTCCACATCTTCAATGCGAACAAGACCGCTGCTAATTCCAAATCATGGATAGGATATCTTTTCTCATGCGGTTTCAGTTGTCGACTAGCATAAGCTACAACCCTACCTCCTTGCATCAATACAGCACCTAGTCCGGTACCACATGCATCCGTGTATACTGTCATCTCTTCATTCCCTTTAGGAATGACTAACACTGGTGCACACGTTAACTTTTCCTTTAGACTCTTAAATGCATTCTCGCACTTTTCGTCCCAAACCAAAGCTTGATTTTTCTTGGTCAACTGAGTCAACGGTGCTGCTATCTTGGAGAAGTCTTGGATAAACTTATGATAATATCCAGCTAATCCCAAGAAACTTCTTAATTCTATTGCATTATTGGGCGTTGACCAATCTTGTACCGTAGCAACCTTCGCAGGGTCCACGGCAATACCATTCTCTGAAACAACATGGCCCAAGAATCTCACTTCCCTCCTCCAGAAGTGACACTTAGAAACTTTGCTTTCAATTGGTGTTTTCTCAACACCTCCATCACTATCCTCAAATGTTCCTTGTGTTCTTTCTCTCTCCTCGAATAAACTAAGATATCATCCATGAACACAAGAATAAACTTATTCAATTGATCACTGAATACCCTATTCATAAGCTCCAAAAAATATGTTGGTGCATTGGTCAGCCCGAATGGCATGACCAACCACTTATAGAATCCAGACGGCGTCCGAAAGGCCATTTTAGCTATACTCTCAGCTTATACCCTAAGCTGATGAAAACCTGTTGCGAGTTCCTACTAGGAGAACACTCTCGCGTCACTCAACTGATCAAACAAATCATCTATCCGTGGTAGAGGATACTTATTCTTCCTCGTCACCGTATTCAACTCGCGGTAGTCCACACACAATCGAAGGGAACCAACTACCTTGGTAGCAAACACAACTGGTGCTCCCCACTCAGAAACACTTCTTCTGATAAATCCCTTCTTCAACAGATCGCTTACTTGCACCCCGATCTCTCACTACTCCCTTGGCGCCATACGACGAAGTGGCATCACTATAGGTCTGGCATATTTCACTAAATCAATCTGAAACTCAATCTCTCGGTGTAGTGGAAGTCCGGTCACTTCCTCGAAGATGTCCGGATACTGGCCAGCCATGGGCATATCTGACAACTCATCATGTGGGATGTTGAAGGAATTTAGAAAACTAGCAATTACCCCATCACTAGGTAGACCACCAAACACTACCCTCCGCCCATCATCCGCTCTAACTGTAACCAAAAAGCCCTCACAGTCTACCACCACCCCATCCATTTGGATCCAATCGACCCTTAAAATAATGCCAAACCCAGTAAAGCCCAAAATAAAGCAATCACAAACAAACATGCATCCATGACTCGATAAGACCACATTACGACAAATCATGCTAAGGCTAGTTGAACCACCAATCGGGTTCATCACCGCTAAAGGTCTATCGACTATCTTGGGTTCCAATCCCAACCTAACTACCAGGTCACTAGATATGATGGAATGGGAAGCTCCGGTATCAAACAATACTCGAACAAGAACATCGTAAATAGAAAGCATACCTTGAATGACGACATTCTTTCCCTTCTCCGCCGCAGTTGGGGCATTCGACGAAGAAGGAATAGCATTAAGATCGTATGCTTTCACAATCTGCTTCTCTTTAGGGGGTTGCAGACACTTATCCTTGTGAAGTCCTACTTGGCCACAGTTGAAGCACTTCCTGTCCGCTGGCTTCGCTCCACATTCTTTAGCATAATGGCCCTTCTTGCCACAGCTAAAGCATTCAACTTCTTTCTTACTCTTTTTCTGACCATCGTTAGCTTGGTTCTGCTTCCTTTTGTTCTGAGAATTATTCTTGCCTCCACCGCTTGCTTGCAGTTTTGGCTCCTCTACAGATGCAACCTCATTCTTCGACTTAAGGTATAGACTCTCTGATCTCAAAGCTTTTCCCACAATCGATTCAAACGTCTCATCGATATGGTTTATAAGCCTTTCCCCTAAGTACTGATCTAAGCCTGTTATGTACTTCTCATTCTTCTTCTCGGGAGTGTCGATAAGAGATAATCCATACTTCGATAAAGTATCGAACTCAGCAATATACTCCGAGACTACCCTACATTCTACTTAAGCTCCAAGATCTTCCAAAGCAACTCTGACTTCTGAGCAGCTAGGATAAACTTTTCACTGAATCGGATCTTAAACTGATCCCATATAACTTGATCCTCTGGAGTAGTTGCCTTAATAGCATTCCACCAATTCATCGCCTGTCGCTGTAGTTGACGGGATGCTAGCTTTCTCTTCGTCGCATCCTCGATACCAAAGTCTTCGAAGATACGCTCATAGCTATCCAACCAATCCTGAACTTCTGTAGCCGATTCCGTTCCATGGAACGGCTTTCCACCAAGACTAGTGTAATCCTTACATAGCTTGGCGAAATCGGCCCTAAGCGCCTACACCGCTGCACTACCATCATTTGCAGCATTGGGAACTTCTCCTTGCACATTTCTAAGGATCTCTCTCATGAAGTCAGTGATCATCATCCTCATATTAGGAGCATTCCCATTATTAGCTCCTCTGCTAATACCCCTAGTATATCGTTCCATCGTTCAATCTGTAAGCGGAAAACGATTAACCATCTCTTCAGTGGTGCCAGTGTAGTGCGACTTCATCCTTAAATACACTAATAGTATATATATAGCTTTTGAAAACCAAAATATAACAAATACGCGCTCTCATATATGTACTATCTCTCCCTGGTGTCTTCCCTAGGTTAACTACGCAACCTAGAGCTCTGATACCAAATGTGACAGCCTACCCCACACTAGTCGACATTTCAGTGAAAGTGCGCAGTGCCAATGTCCAACCAGCATGGGACGGTCGCCAAAGAAAGGAAAGAAGGGAATTTGAACTAGCAAGGAACATGTAGAATGTCTCACAGCGCATGGAATAAAATATAATAATAATATACTTGACATAAAACAGGCGAGACAGTGCATAAGCAGAAAACTAAACCATCATAGCAGCGGAAAATCCAAATACAGCTTATGTTCCAAATCATCATTATTACAACTTTTCAAAACTTTCTCTAAAAAAAATAAGAAAGGTACACTGCTAATGCCCAAAGTAGTGACCAGCAGTGACACAGAGAGGACATATAGAGAATAGTACATGTAAGCCTCCTACTTGTCTCCGGACAGCTACTCGTGCGCAACCAGCTAACCTGTCCCTAGTCTGCCCGTTTAAGAGCACCCATAGTAATAAGAAGAGACATAAAACTCTGGGTCAAACAAAAGTTTGGTATGAGCGATAAGCAGCAAAACAGAACAATAATAGGTATACTAAACCATACCTGAACCTGGACCTGCAACCAAAGAGTTAGCACAACAGGATGTACAATACTCTAAGGTGACACTAACATTGGTGTAAAGATAGGGGGTGGGGGTGTGCATGTCATAGTGATGTCAAACAATCAAGCATAGCAACCATCCTCACATCTCTCACTCAGTGCGTAAAGCATACAATATCCACCGCTTTGATCAACTATATCCTTGCTATGATCACTCTGCCCCATGGAGTCACAGTGACTCCACTGCACTGATCCATAGCCACTAATCCTTTGCTATGTCCACTCTGCCCCATGGAGTCATAACAACTCCACTGCACTGGCTCATAGCCTTGCTACGATCACTCTGCCCCATGAAGCCATGATGACTTCACTGCACTGATCCGTAGCCAATATCCGTCTCTCAGTGGTGAATCAAATCTATAGACGTCGATAACCCCTTTGCACACGTCCCGTAGCAAAGTCCAATCATGAAGTTAACTCGTTGGTTCCCAACTGGATCCTGAGTACAAACTTCCCATTTGGACTACCTTTGCATCTCGGGTTTTGGTCGGATTGGAGTAGATCTTCCGAGGAGCTCCTCGTGCGGCTTGGTTCGGAGGAGGCAGTGGTACACGGTGCTCATTCCTCCTTAGTTCGGTTCGGTGGTTGCTTCCTTGTTCGGTTCGGTGTCCCTCCTTTTCCAGATGCCGGTTTGGTTTGATGCAAATCCACGATTCGTGGTTCCTTCCTTTGAAACACTCCGACCCGATCCCACTCTCCTTCATTAGCCCGATCCGATCCCAATCCAACTATAGTGGACTTACTTTTCTCCATGCTTTATCTTGTGCCAAGTTCCGGTTCGGTTCGGTACTCTCTTGCTTGGTCCACTATCCGAGTCGAGCCCTTTCAACCGATCCGATCTGAAACCCCGCACAATTTTCCTTCGACTTTTCCAGCGACTGTTTTACGCCATACGACAGCGTTTTCGACCAATCTAACAGTTCTAATCAATCAAAAAGCATACCATACAGTCATAGCAACATGTATAATCAACCACAAACATCAAAACAACAACATGATAAGTTAAAGTGGATCAAACATACCCAAAACTCATATTTTCCCCTTAAGCATGTTTAAGCATAACTGATGATAGGGTTAGCAAAACTCAATCAAATTAACCCAAATTCCTAACAGAGGCTTAAAATAATATTTAAGAATTTCTAAACATTTTTCCAGATTTTTAACATGCATAATTTCGTTAATTAACACTAATCACCCTAATTAACAGTAATTAGTGTAAAAACAATGCTAATCACTCACCTTTGCCACAATTAAAACTTTCAAAACTGAAACTCCTCTGATTTGGGCGAATACCAATGTCTAACAGCAGCTCTAACTCTGAAATGGTGCTATTTTTCCTTGATTTGATGCTGCTAAGATTAATCCTTGATTAGAGAGCGATTTGGGATGAAATTAGAAGGTGGAGGCCATTGTTAGGATTTCTAAGAGGTAAATGGCGGCTAGATAACTGAAATTGAATGAAAACCTAACTCATTTCAGCCTCCTCATAACCCTAATCCCGAAATGGGTTATGGGCCCATTCACTAATCACCTCATTTGCCCGGTTAAGCAGTTTTTCACCTTCTAAACCTTATTTCAGCCATATCTCCCAAACGAAAATTCCGTTTTTTCACATGTGACCACTCTACGGAAAGGTAAACCATATCCAGATCTAATGGAAGTGGTTTCAGGTCAAAACTCCTTTCCAATCGAAAGTTATGGCCAAAACAAGATCAGTTAGGGGCAAAACGGTCATTTAAAATCGGCAAAAATCATGAACGTGGGAAATGACCCCAATAGTTATCTCCCAAAGTTACATGACCATACGACTTCATATGTGAAAGAAATAAATATTCTACGATCCTTCGATGCGTAGAATGCGGTTCGTTATATATATATTAAATACAACGGAACCAATGCTTTTTGGTAATAAAAAATTAACAACAATAAATATGAATTGAAATTGAATTAAAGAACAATTAATTTTGCTATATTTATATCAACAACAATAAATACAAATTGAAATTAAATTAAAGATATAATTCCATATTGAAAATGAAGCGTATAATTATAGAAATTAAATATTCATATAAAAATTCAAGAATGAATGCAAACAAATAAAATAAGTGAACCAAAATTTTAAATCAAATCATTAATTAAAACACTCTAAAAATTGAGGTTGTTACAATCTCCCCTACTCAAACCTTTTCGTCCCCGAAAAGGAACGAGGTTGAGAAATAGTAATTAAATAATTAATATATTTAAACCAAAGGTTCATATTTATATTCATACCTATATATATATATATTCATAAATATATATAAATCAAAAAGTTAAAATATTTTCAAACATATTTAAAAATAGTTTTAAGTATCCACTCAACATTTTGATTGGCAATATGTATCTATCCCACTTTCGAAACCTGAAAATAGATATCGATGATGCCGCGGTCATCATCAGAATCATTTTCAAGCGACTAGAGTGTGACTTTATATCTATCTAATGCACATAGGATTTAACATATACTTCGATCAGACGTATACCCAAATCACTAAGTACTCGATAAGCCAATTTTAACGTCAAACGAATACTGAAAACATTTTTCTATATTTAGACAATATATATACCAAATTTTCAATCATATATTATAAATAATATATATCAAATCATAAGAATTAAAATTTTAAGTAGGGAAAATTATATGTCTCCCCTGCTCATTTTTTTGAAATTCAACCTCAATTAAAAATAAATATAAAAACAATATTATTATTAAATCAAATACGTAATAATATTATTGTTAGATCCAAAATTGGCTCTAACACCCAAATTGTTCAATTATACAGAAATTAATATCGGAAAAAAATGCTAGAAAAACAGAAAAGACACAAGATTTATAGTTGTTTGGCGTTAATGAGCCCACGTCCACTTTATATCAATGATTATACTTGGAATCAGAGTACAATCGATGATTTATCCCTCAACCTCACTCTTACAATGTTGATTCACTCAATAATTTCGAGACAACTCTGAATAATAATAATGGAGGTGTAATAATGGTGGATTCAAAACTCAGAATTGCCAAAAAGATCCTTCAAAAATGCCAAGTTTTGGGCTATTTATAGCTGATTTCTGCAGGCGGATCGCGGTCATACGTGGCACAAATCCCGAAGATCTTGGGCTGGTTCGTAGCTTGAGGGAGAAATAGTCAATATGGCCGTTATTGACATGTGTTGCTGGATCCTACGTTTGCGGATCGTGAAAGATTTGGTCATGGCTTTCTTCCATCAATTTCAGGGATCGGATCGGATCGAGCTGGCGTTGGATGGATCGAATCGTGGTCATAGGGGGCGATCACGAACCGTGGGGAGTAGGGCGATCCGATCGGGTCTTCAAGGGCTAAAGGTGTGAAGTTTCATACTTTCTCCGTGTGTGAACTTTGGTGGCTTGGTCAGAAAGCTAGCCAACATTTTGCCCCCTCGAAGTATGTTTTATCAAGGATGGAACTTGCTTCGAAATTACCGAACTATCTTTTCATGAAGCAATGTGGATCAGAGGTTGTGTCTGTCTGAAACATCGTACAACTTCAGGAAGTCGTGTCCTTTGATTAGTATAAATATCCAGTTAAACCTTCAATCATTTCCTTGTTCATTGGACAATTCTCATCTCTAGAGCTTTTGAAGACTTCGTTGTCAAATTACCAGGTAAACCTTTGAGTCTTCGAAAGTATTTCTGAGTCTTCGTCTTCGACAATTGCTTGTTGAGTCGGATCACCGAAACACTCCACGGTCCGTGGGATGAGGATCTCGTCTCGGGTTCAGCGAACATTCGGGCTTTTTCACGAAGCGCGGTGGGCTTTCTTACTTCGATCACGAGCTGTTGGAGAGGGTGGTCCTTCTTTTTCTGCGCTGGACTTTGGTTCGGGGCCCATCAGTCTCTACGGTCCAAGTAAGACAAAAAGGGGGATACTAAGGGTTGCAGGTTTGCCTATATAAACCGAACCCTCTTCCACTTTATCTCCTTCTTCTTCCTTTTTTCAGCCGCCATAAATTCTTCCTTCGATTCAAACCCTAACTTGCGATTTCCAGATCCTCCCGATTTAAACTAGGATAAAATAGGTAATCATGCTAACAAGGCTTTAATGCAACTTTAATCTCGTTTCTCTGAGTTTTTCCTTAGTTCAGAGGATGAGTGGTGAGGCTTTGAGGTGTTTGAGGCCTAAAGGACGACGAAGATTAATGGGTTCAGCCGTTCATGTTCATGGGAGTAGAGGAAAAAAGGAGAAGGAGAAAGGGTTGGCCAGTTCGACTCGTGGGTGAGGTTTGAGTTTGGGTCGCAATAACAATTGGATGGAGAATATGAAGCTGGTGTTTAACGCAGCAACGGATCAGATCATGGAGATGACAGGACAATGGTTCACGGGTTCATTAGAGCATAAGGAGAATCGGATCACGAGCGGTTAACGCGATCCGTTCCGATTTCCACGATCCGATGCTCTTCCATGAGTTGGTGCTTCCGTCGCGAGTCCATACTTGCTTCACGATCCGAAGATGTACCGCGATATGGACCCTGGCTCACGATCCAGTGTGATGAACGATCCGATGTACTTGTTAAATAAATAATGCAATTTAACCCTGATATACCAATGGACAGTTAGGTTAGAGCCCTTAAGACGATCCTTCTCGACTGAATGACATCGTAACTTAATAGCATGCTCACTGCACTTATCCAATTTATGACTTTATTTTCCAGTATCACACACACTTGCACACATGAGCACTTGCACATGCACGGGGTCCGAGGGTAATTATTTTCTAATCTCTCATGTTTGCTCGCCAAAACAGTAATGTCGGATAATCGTTCTCCTAAAAGATCTGAAACAGAGGCGGACCCGGAGATGTCGGAACACCATAATCCCGAAGTTCCTCCAATTAATCCAGAGGGTGCGGACTCTGAATCCGAATATAAGGCAGAGACAGAATCAAATTCATCTGAGAGTACCTCGCTCGAGGAGGAGTCTGAAGTGGATGAAAGAGCTCCCGATGAGATCCCCGGCGTTCTGGAAATCGAGAAATTTACTGACTCTTTAGCTTTCAAACAAGACGATACAAAACTTAAGAAAATTTGCTTGAAACACGGGATCCCCTGGGACAATGTGAAAACACCCGAAAGCGGAGATAGACCTCATCTTGCTCCAGAAGGGTACATGGCAGTCAGCCGACTCATGTGTTGGGTAGGCGCTATTCCTTCGTTTCCTCCAATCGTCATTAAAACCTTAAGACGATTGTGTATTGTGTAACGTCCCGCATTTTATCGGTTCATATTTAAATATTTAAATCAGTTTAAATATTGAATTCGTGATATAAATGGATTTATATATTTATTAAAAACGAAGTTGAACGTATAAAAATATATATTAAATATAATCGAGCCCGAAATATCGCGGCAGTTCGTAATTTAACGTTCTGAACTTCAACTGAGTGTATCAGACTCATTTTAAATCGGATTTCTTCGAAATAAGAAGCGTTGGAATCTGTTGAACTGTATCTTTCTAACAGAAGTGAAAAACCAAGATTTCGGCGTATAGATTGCAAGATATGTCCAAATCAAATATTCAGAAAGTCGTTGTAAAATCGTATATTGACCGTAAAAGTTTATTTGATATAACTAGATATTGGTCGCAAATCTAAACAAGGTTCTTTTGAGGCGCAACGATAATTTAATTTTTAGAATTTTACTGTAATTTTTAATTAATTAAATATGCAACTTTTTATTTGGAGTATTTCGCACCCTGTATCGATATTTTGGGATTTCAAAATATGAGTCAAACTACCGGTATTATTATATTTTTGGGATCGTGACACCTCGTTGAGCACGACTATATTCTTTGTTCTGTCCGTATTAGCTCAAACATGAACGCAGTTTAACATAACACGGTACACCTAAATTGTAAAACACAAAAATATATACGTGCAAGGAAACTAAAGATTTGCGATACCCAAGAATTCATTTGAACGGATAACGAAGAAAATGTTTAAAAAGAAACATAAAATAATATATTTAGGTTTCTTCCATGTCAAGCGTTCAAACATTTCGGTATCCCTAAACAGCTAACCCATACACTTTGCCATACCCTATTACCTACTGCGTTCCATTCAAGCAACAAAACCATACCTTCTAATTAATGAACCATGACCCTACTCTAATACGTATAGCTTTCAAACTAAGCTACAATATACCTTAACAACTAAGTCTTCTTACAATATAAATATGGGGCTCTCTCTTCTTCCTTTTGGGCAGAACGGAATCAGAAATCCACCACTAAAAATATACAAATGAGAGCAACTCGTGGGTGGTATTGGAAATACAAGGAGTGAGCATTGTACTTCGGTGGACAGTGCGTGAAGGAGAGATCATGTCCTTCTCTGGAGAACTGTGTGCGTGGTGCTCTTCAAGGAAGATGGTCGGAGATATAGCGAGATGCATGCGGTCTCTGTTTTAACGTAAGCGTGAAGATCACGGAGATGAGAAGCATGCGGGTTCACGTCAGTAGCAAGAGGAGGCAATGGAGTTACTGACATTGTTTCATAGTAAATGGGGGGTACATGCGTGAGGTGTGGGTTGTCAAGTAGGCTTGTGGAGTGGAGGACGTGCAGTTGGAACTGGAAATGGCGTAAGAGGAAGGGCAGCACTCAGTGAGATGGTGGAAGTTGCCTGGCTTGCGGGATTCTTGTTTGGATGGAGATGAATACGTGAGCACAGCAAGGACAGGGAAGTAGGCGCATGAAGGTTCCAGTGGGTTCAATGTAAAAGTAACATGAATTCATGGGAAAGGAGAGTTTGTGTACTGTTGAAATAGGAGGTACGTGTTCGGTGAAGAGATGAGGTGTAAATGGTACGGTTTGAAGTATGTTTGGGTAGTGATGTCATGGGGAACTGGAGCCATGCATTATTGTTGAAAAGAGGATGTACAGGAGCATTGTAAATTTGTAGAGGAGCAGGCTCCTTTTGTTAGAGAAGAAATTTGGCGAGGTGAGAACGTTTAAACGTTGGTGGGCATTTTTTCATGGGAAGTATGGATTATGAAGAGTGAAGTTTCCAGAGGAGTTCTGTGTTCGGGTAATAGCTTCTTGGGGTAGAAGGATATTAGAAAGGGAGGCTGTCAGCGTGAAAGACACGGTGGAAGTAAGTGCAGGGTCACCTGTTAGTGTGTGATGAAGGAGTATTGGAACTCCACTGTTCACGTGTAGAGAAATATGAAGAAGTATTGGAACTGTTGATGGGGCGTGTTATTATATGGAGCGAGTTACAAATGAAGTCGCTGAAATAGGGATCATATATACAAGGAAAGACGCAAGTTCAAAAGTATTTCCTGAGACGAATTATACTTGAAGAGATTTTAGTTAGGAATGAAAACAGTTCAGCCATGTTAGTTTGCTTCAGTGGGCTGGTATTTTCGATTGAGGCATTGGGCCGACAAGAAGGAAAATAAAACAAGGTTAAGGCCCGGAAAAGTAAATAAAATGGGTACGAAAGTTGAGTTTCCATTTGTGAGTCATGGCTACAGGGGATGATGATAATAGTGGCAAAAATAATGGAGCAATATACTGGAAGGGTTCAAATGTCTTGTTGGAAGGCAATGGAGGAGCGGAATCATGTGCGTAACCGGAAGATGAAGCTATAAGAAGCGGAGCGGGTTGAAGTAAATGGACAAACAAATGGAGCAGTGTAGTGTGTACAGAAGAGTATTTTGTTGGGAAGAAATGATGCGGGTTTAGAGCATACTTGGGCCGTTTTGGAAATTCGAACAGTTTGTCACTTTGGGATCATAGGATCGTCAGCTACGTATTGAAACTGGTCTGGAGCTCGTTTGGATTTTAGACGAAATAAAACGCTGAATTCAGATCTATCAACTGACGCAAATCGTTATTTAACGGTTAACGCGCCAAGGTGAGTAAAATCACTAACTCTGATCCATTTTTAAAATAATTATATTTTAATGTTGTTTGAATGTTGTGTGATGGTCGATTAGTTAGACTACAATTCATTTGGTCGAATATTATATATCATCATCAGTTGGACACTGATTCCATCGATTAGAATATTCCCTAGTATAGAGTTAGTGTTAATTGTGTGGACTAACATCTGTGGATGCGGAAACCGGTTGGAGGAATCTGACCGGATTCCTCGATAATTATATGTACTGTTTGTTTATATACACTTTTTGACCCCAAATTACATTTAATACCTCGTGTGAATATTTATGTTGAAGGAAAATTCTACATTTGTTTTCGATAAATCAATAAACAATATCGATTAAGAAAATGGTAACAGTCAACCGTAAAACCATCATTTTGTTAAGAAATTGATTGACCATTAGGTAAATCAGCGAAGTTAATTATAAAAATTATTTTTATAATTAAAGCGAAGTTTTAAATTATAATAGAAGTTCTATTATAAACCAGTATTTTAGAGTTCGTTTTTTTAAAATAAATAAAAACAATTGTTGACATTTAAATAAGTTTATAAAGCAGAAATTATCCGACGATCAAATATTTGGATAATTATATTAGAAATATCATTAGATTAATTAGATTAATCTAATGTTAAGAAGTAATTAAAATCAGTAAATGAATTTACTGATGGAATTAAGTTGATTTAATAAACTGTTATTTGGGAAAATGATTATTAGATTAATTGGTCTTTAATTAATCTAACGAAAACAGGTTAGAAATAAGTTTATCGAAATTAATGAGATTTAATTACCTTTTAAGAAGTTATAGATAGAACTGTGGAATGGAGAAAGCAAAGAGTTAATGTTTAAAATAAATATTCATAAACAACAGAGATTCCAAAGTAAAAATATGGTGTTATAAAACCATATTCCAAAAAAAAAACAAGGAAATACGATTTGATTAATATTATAAGTAATAAGGGATTCGAATACAGACTTATATCTGTTCTAAGGTAAGAACGTTGTCGATCAAGGTTTGAGAGGTAAATAAAATACCCCAACTTGAACGGCTTCACTATTATCGAGGAACGATATCAGTTTGTAACGGAAAGAGATGTCAAGATTTGTACAAAAGGAATATGGCAGCGTATTGCAAGTCTTAGAACTATAGCGATAAAATAACGCTGTTAAATAGGCTTAAGCGTGACTGTTATGTCAAGATTAGTTATAAAGGGGAATATTACAGCGTATGACAAGTTTAGAACTATAGCGATAAATTAATGCTGTTAACCAAACTTAAGCGTGATTTTTATATATGGCAGCACTTCCTAGGAAATAAAGCAATTTAGTTGGAATCCACTTATTTGAAAGTGATAAATAACGATGTCGTAAGAAAATATATGAATCAGTTTTTGAAAGAGAAATTTGAGAATCGTGTTAGAAAACGATGACAGCATTTCGATGTTCGAAATGTGATTTGAATTAAAACGTTAGGATTTGGAACTAGAATTCGACGATGTCGAATGTATTCAAAGTAAACTATTTTTAGGGATTATAATCTGATAGAATAACTAACATTTAGTTTTAAACAAATAAATGTTAATAGGATAGGAGTCAGTATTTAGTTATAAACTTGATATTGATTTAACAAGGAGTTGACGTAGGAACGGAGTTTATAAAGTGAAATGGGAATATAAATCAGGAAAGAGATTTCGGTAAACAAGATAATGGTAATTATTGAATAATAAGTTATTTGATAAAGATGCTCAGATTTCTATAATAGAAATGATATTCACATTTTAAAGTGAATAATGTTTTAAAGTGAACGCTTGACAGATTTGAAATGTTTAAAATGAAATTGGAAATATTTTTCCAATGAAGTTAGGATATATTATCCAAGTGTAGGAAATAAATAACGTGAAAGAATGGAAATGTTTCGAACGTTAATAACGTATATTTCCTGGAACAATGAAAGAATAAGAGTTTATAATAACTGGGAATGTTTTCCAAGAAATGTAAAGAGTCTAAAACGGGATTTGAGAAATATCTGGTATGATATGAGAATTCGAATAATAAAATAAATGTTAAATAAAAGTGCCCGTGGTTGTGTGATGTTTAGTTATACATTAGAATGGATGTTTGTTTTTACTTCGATGGTTAAATAACCGACTATCGAAGTGTTTTGACCATCGTTGTCAATACGGAGAGACCGGTTGGATATATTATCCGGAAACCACTCCGTACAGGCATAGGCGCTGCGAATATATTATGCTGAAGATAATTGAAGACGGAGTTAAATGCAAGGGTCGTCCAGTTCTAGAATGGTGTTTTCTGCTTGTCCAGTCCCAGGACAACTTGTATGGACGAGTGTCTGACAGAGTATTTCCAACGGTCACGCCGTTGATTTTTACGAATATACCAAGTTTGTGGGGAGAAGGTAACTTCTCTTTATTCTACACCCAGCGTGCATTTGTGTAATCAATATGTGATTAAGGATTTGACGATGTGGCATTCAAAGTGAATGGTGATCAGATGTTCTGAAGATAGGCATAGCCTCTAGCCTCACAGCCGGGAAATGACAGAAGTTGGGCGAGGTAGCATAGCTAGTTGGGTCATCCCCAAGCAGGGTGTATTGTCCCCGATCTAGAGAAAATTCATATTTATACTTCTTTTCGATTCTGTATCTTCGGATTTCGGTTGGATGGCCAACAACCGTGGGTGGCAATATATTCGCGACACTCAAGCTAAATGAGTGAGCGGTCATGTGTGGCCGGGTTGCAAGACGTTCTTGTTGAACCCTGAGTGTATCCCCTCTAGAGTACACTGATCAGAAGGTACTCCCATACCTTGTCTGTCGGGATCCAATCTCCAATACGCGCCCCGCGGTTTATGATTTTATACTAAATATATGTGGAACGTGAGATGCAAGCGTTCTGCTACTTGTATAATTATTTGTTTAGACATTATCATAATATCACTCGTTTTGATATCAAACTGTTTCAGGTTATAGCAAGATAAAAACCGTCAATATTTATGTGTGGGCTGGTCTTGATATTATCCTTTTGTTTCAAAAGGATTTTCAAAGTTAAATATTATATTTGGAATTTACTCACACCAGTCCCAAGACTGACCCAGAGTTTATTTTGTTTGTTTTCCCTAAACTCTTGGGTGCCCAAATTTGTACGGGCAGTCAAGTGTTTCAGGCTTTGCAGATTCACGTGGAGGAGCTAAAAGCAGGAGGCTCCACTATTAGTTATTAGAGATTATTTCCGCTGTGATGTATACCATGTATTATACTCTGATATGGTATGTATATATATACAAACTCTGATTTGTATTTCAAACTTGTTGTATAATAAAGATTATTATTCCACTGTGAGATTCGTGTTTACTCTAATTCTGTTCAGTGTGTTCTTCTTCTTCTTCTTTTCTATTAGTTCTATCTTTTCTATCTCACCCTCTAAATTCTTCTATTAATATCCTGGTATTTTCGATGCTCGAGAAATTGACAGTGTATTTATGTTGATTTTCTGGGTCGAAAATCCCCCGCCATTACAGTTGGTATCAGAGCATAAGGTTAAGTGATTACCTTGGCTCTGTGGCGTAACTCAATAGAGATGGAATTAGTAATACTCTAGATTGAGTTTGAGTGTATATATATGAGCGTGTATTTGTAAATTAATATAAAAACTATTTTATATTGTGTCGACTGGTCAGTCGAGTGGTTTATGAATTCTGGTTGAAACAGTAATGCAAACTGGGTTGATAGGTGTTTCTGAACTCTGGAACAGAGTAATTCGACACAATATGTTTTTAAAAGAGGGTAAATAAAATAATTTTACCCGAGTTATATTTTGATATAAAAAGGAGTATATATCTTGAGATTATTATGGTGTTGATCGTTATTATGGTCGAATAAGATTTATAATTGAGTTGGTTATATAAATAACCAAATCGAAATATTTTATAAGTATAATATGAAAAATCAGATGAACTGAATCTGAATTTGAAACCAGAGTTGGAATAAAACTCTGGAAACGTGGAAAGGAGTTGAAATTAATAATTGGATCAAATATATGGGAATTTTAAAATCCTGGGAGATTTGAAATTGTTTTCCAATTGAGGTGAAAGATATTTTGAAGTAAAATTCAAAATGGAATTGTTTTGAATATGAGTTTTGAAAATGATATAGTATTGAAATCACTTTGAAGGCTGGAAAATAAATTCCGACGATGAACCGCGGCATTATCATTGTTCATTTTCGAGTTCTAAGTGACGGATTACTACCAAAGATTTTGTTTTGAATTATTTTGAGGAAATAAGTTGTTCGAAAATTCAAAAGTTTTGAATTGTTATGAATATATATGTATATGATTTCAAACTGATTTGAAATAAAATCCAGGAATTTGAATCTCGAAATTTAAAATTTAACTTATGAAGTTAAATAAAATTGAAATAGATAAAGTGAATAAATAAATTGGTTGGAAATGATATAGGAATAAAATTAGAATAGAGTTATGAGATAAGGATAACCGATTTTAGACTGGGGAAATGGAATTTAACTTGGTTGTAGAATTGGAGTATCGAGCAAGAATTTGGAATTGAGTTTGGAATTTGAATTTGAATTGGAGTTGAAATAGGAATTTGGCTTAGTACAAGCGAATGATTGGATTGAAGAATAAGTCGATTGGAGATTAGATGGAAATGCATCTGTATATGCTGATAGGGCAGTAAATAGAAAAGAAAAGAGTTGAATGCCCGATAAAAGGTACAGGTTTACATTATATTCGGGTATGAGATTTATGATATATCTTTAAAAAGCCTCTTGGCTGTTTGAATTTCCTTTGAATTGGAGAAATACCCAGAAAGGCAAGTTGTTGTAGTACCGAATAAGCCGTGCAGAGGAGATGCTGGCAAAATTCTCTGAAAATTTGAGCTGTTAGGAAATTTTCAGAATTTTGAAAATATTCGAAATAAGAAGGAATTAATATTTAATTGAAATTAATCAGTTCAGTTGAAACTGAAATTATGAAGTAAACCAAAAGGATTTTTAACCTGTTTATAACAGAGATTGTAGCATTTTCCCTATCTTGGCAATTTCGAGGACGAAATTATTTTAAGGGGGAAGGACTGTAACGTCCCGCATTTTATCGGTTCATATTTAAATATTTAAATCAGTTTAAATATTGAATTCGTGATATAAATGGATTTATATATTTATTAAAAACGAAGTTGAACGTATAAAAATATATATTAAATATAATCGAGCCCGAAATATCGCGACTGTTCGTAATTTAACGTTCTGAACTTCAACTGAGTGTACCAGACTCATTTTAAATCGGATTTCTTCGAAACAAGAAGCGTTGGAATCTGTTGAACTGTATCTTTCTAACAGAAGTGAAAAACCAAGATTTCAGCTTATAGATTGCAAGATATGTCCAAAACAAATATTCAGAAAGTCGTTGTAAAATCGTATATTGACCATAACAGTTTATTTTATATAACTAGATATCGGTGGCAAATCTGGACAAGGTTCTTTTGAGGCGCAGCGATAATTTAATTTTTAGAATTTTACTGTAATTTTTAATTAATTAAATATGCAACTTTTTATTTGGAGTATTTCGCACCTTGTATCGATATTTTAGGATTTCAAAATATGAGTCAAACTACCAGTATTATTATATTTTTGGGATCGTGACACCTCGTTGAGCACGACCATATTCTTAGTTCTGTCCGTACTATCTCAAACATGAACGCAGTTTAACATAACATGGTACACCTAAATTGTAAAACACAAAAATATATACGTGCAAGGAAACTAAAGATTTGCGATACCCAAGACTTCATGTGAACGGATAACAAAGAAAATGTTTAAAAAGAAACATAAATTAATATATTTAGGTTTCTTCCATGTTAAGCTTTCAAACATTTCGGTATCCCTAAACAGCCAACCCATACACTTTTCCATACCCTATTACCTACTGCGTTCCACTCAAGCAACAAAACCATACCTTCTAATTAATGAACCATGACCCTACTCTAATACCTATTACTTTCAAATTAAGCTACCATATACCTTAACAACTAAGTCTTCTTACAATATAAATATGGGGCTCTCTCTTCTTCCTTTTGGGCAGAACAGAATCAGAAATCCACCACTAAAAATATACAAACGAGAGCAGCTCGTGGGTGGTTTTGGAAATACAAGGAGTGAGCATTGTACTTCGGTGGATAGTGCGTGAAGGAGAGATCATGTCCTTCTCTGGAGAACTGTGTGCGTGGTGCTCTTCAAGGAAGATGGTCGGAGATATAGCGAGATGCATGCGATCTCTGTTTTAACGTAGGCGTGAAGATCACGGAGATGAGAAGCATGTGGGTTCATTTCAGTAGCAAGAGGAGGTAATGGAGTTACTGGCGTTGTTTCATAGTAAATGGGGGGTACATGCGTGAGGTGTGGGTTGTCAAGTAGGCTTGTGGAGTGGAGGACGTGCAGTTGGGACTGGAAATGGCGTAAGAGGAAGGGAAGCACTCAGTGAGATGGTGGAAGTTGCCTGGCTTGCGGGATTCTTGTTTGGATGGAGATGAATATGTGAGCACAGCAAGGACATGGAAGCAGGCGCATGAAGGTTCCAGTGGGTTCAACGTAAAAGTAACGTGAATTCATGGGAAAGGAGAGTCTGTGTACTATTGACATAGGAGGTACGTGTTCGGTGAAGAGATGAGGTGTAAATGGTACGGTTTGAAGTATGTTTGGGTAGTGATGTCATGGGGAACTGGAGCCATGCATTAATGTTGAAAAGAGGATGTACAGGAGCATTGTAAATTTGTAGAGGAGCGGGCTCCTTTTGTTAAAGAAGAAATTTGGCGAGGTGAGAACGTTTAAACGTTGGTGGGCATTTTTGCATGGGAAGCATGGATTATGAAGAGTGAAGTTTCCAGAGGAGTTCTGTGTTCGGGTAATAGCTTCTTGGGGTAGAAGGATATAAGAAAGGGAGGGTGTCAGCGTGAAAGACACGGTGGAAGTAAGTGCAGGGTGACCTGTTAGTGTGTGATGGAGGAGTATTGGAACTCCACTGTTCACGTGCGGAGAAATATGAAGAAGTACTTGAACTGTTGATGGGGCGTGTTATTATATGGAGCGAGTTACAAATGAAGTCGCTGAAATGGGGATCATATATACAAGGAAAGACGCAAGTTCAAAAGTATTTCCTGAGGCGAATTATACTTGAAGAGATTTTAGTTAGGAATGAAAACAATTCGGCCATGTTAGTTTGTTTCAGTGGGCGGGTGTTTTCGATTGAGGCATTAGGCCAACATGAAGGGAAAAAAAACATGGTTAAGGCCCAGAAAAGTAAATAAAATGGGTACGAAAGTTGAGTTTCCATTTGTGAGTCACGGCTACAGGGGATGATGATAATAGTGGCAAAAATAATGGAGCAATATACTGGAAGGGTTCAAATGTTATGTGGGAAGACAATGGAGGAGCGAAATCATGTGCGTAACCGGAAGATGAAGCTATAATAAGCGGAGCGGGATGAAGTAAATGGACAAACAAATGGAGCAGTGTAGTGTGTACAGAAGAGTATTTTGTTGGGAAGAAATGATGCGTGTTTAGAGCATACTTGGGCCATTTTGGAATTTCGAACGGTTTGTCACTTTGGGATCGTAGGATCGTCAGCTACGTATTGAAACTGGTCTGGAACCATCTGGAGCTCGTTTGGATTTTAGAAGAAATAAAACGCTGAATTCAGATCTATCAACTGACGCAGATCGTTATTTAACGGTTAACGCGCCAAGGTGAGTAAAATCACTAACTCTGATCCATTTTTAAAATAATTATATTTTAATGTTGTTTGAATGCTGTGTGATGGTCGATTAGTTAGACTACAATTCATTTGGTCGAATATTATATATCATCATCGGTTGGACACCGATTCCATCGATTAGAATATTTCCTAGTATAGAGTTAGTGTTAATTGTGTGGACTAACATCTGTGGATGCGAAAACCGGTTGGAGGAATCCGACCGGATTCCTCGATAATTATATGTATTGTTTGTTTATATGCACTGTTTGACCCCGAATTACATTTAATACCCCGTGTGAATATTTATGTTGAAGGAAAATTCAACATTTGTTTTCGATAAATCAATAAACAATATCGATAAAGAAAATGGTAACAGTCAACCGTAAAACCATCATTTTGTTAAGAAATTGATTGACCGTCAGGTAAATCAGCGAAGTTAATTATAAAAATTATTTTATAATTAAAGCGAAGTTTTAAATTATAATAGAAGTTCTATTATGAACCAGTATTTTAGAGTTCGTTTTTATAAAATAAATAAAAACAATTGTTGACATTTAAATAAGTTTATAAAGCAGAAATTATCCGACAATCAAATATTTAGATAATTATATTAGAAATATCATTAGATTAATTAGATTAATCTAATGTTAAGAAGTAATTAAAATCAGTTAATGAATTTACTGATGGAATTAAGTTGATTTAATCAACTGTTATTTGGGAAAATGATTATTAGATTAATCGGTCTTTAATTAATCTAATGAAAACAGGTTAGAAATAAGTTTATCGAAATTAATGAGATTTAATTACCTTTTAAGAAGTTATAGATAGAACTGTGGAATGGAGAAAGCCAAGAGTTAATGTTTTAAATAAATATTCATAAACAACAGAGATTCCAAGGTAAGAATATGGTGTTATAAAACCAAATTCCAAAATAAAACAAGGAAATACGATTTGATTAATATTATAAGTAATAAGGGATTCGAATACAGACTTATATCTGTTCTAAGGTAAGAACGTTGTCGATCAAGGTCTGAGAGGTAAATAAAATACCCCAACTTGAACGACTTCACTATTATCGAGGAACGATATCAGTTTGTAACGAAAAGAGATGTCAAGATTTGTATAAAAGGAATATGGCAGCATATTGCAAGTCTTAGAACAATAGCGACAAAATAACGCTGTTAAATAAGCTTAAGCGTGACTGTTAAGTCAAGATTAGTTATAAAGGGGAATATTACAGCGTATGACAAGTTTAGAACTATAGCGATAAATTAACACTGTTAACCAAACTTAAGCGTGATTTTTATATATGGCAGCACTTCCTAGGAAATAAAGCAATTTAGTTGGAATCCACTTATTTGAAAGTGATAAATAACGATGTCGTAAGAAAATATATGAATCAGTTTTTGAAAGAGAAATTTGAGAATCGTGTTAGAAAACGATGACAGCATTTCGATGTTCGAAATGTGATTTGAATTAAAACGTTAGGATTTGGAACTAGAATTCGACGATGTCGAATGTATTCAAAGTAAACTATTTTTAGGGATTATAATCTGATAGAATAACTAACATTTAGTTTTAAACAAATAAATGTTAATAGGATAGGAGTCAGTATTTAGTTATAAACTTGATATTGATTTAACAAGGAGTTGACGTAGGAACAAAGTTTATAAAGTGAAATGGGAATATAAATCAGGAAAGAGATTTCGGTAAACAAGATAATGGTAATTATTGAATAATAAGTTATTTGATAAAGATGCTCAGATTTCTATAATAGAAATGATATTCACATTTTAAAGTGAATAATGTTTTAAAGTGAACGCTTGACAGATTTGAAATGTTTAAAATGAAATTGGAAATATTTTTCCAATGAAATTAGGATATATTATCCAAGAGTAGGAAATAAATAACGTGAAAGAATGGAAATGTTTCGAACGTTAATAACGTATATTTCCTGGAACAATGAAAGAATAAGAGTTTTTAATAACTGGGAATGTTTTCCAAGAAATGTAAAGAGTCTAAAACGGGATTTGAGAAATATCTGGTATGATATGAGAATTCGAATAATAAAACAAATGTTAAATAAAAGTGCCCGTGGTTGTGTGATGTTTAGTTATACATTAGAATGGATGTTTGTTTTTACTTCGATGGTTAAATAACCGACTATCGAAGTGTTTTGACCATCGTTGTCAATACGGAGAGACCGGTTGGATATATTATCCGGAAACCACTCCGTATAGGCATAGGCGCTGCGAATATATTATGATGAAGATAATTGAAGACGGAGTTAAATGCAAGGGTCGTCCAGTTCTAGAATGGTGTTTTCTGCTTGTCCAGTCCCAGGACAACTTGTATGGACGAGTGTCTGACAGAGTATTTCCAACGGTCACGCCGTTGATTTTTACGAATATACCAAGTTGGTGGGGAGAAGGTAACTTCTCTTTATTCTACACCCAGCGTGCATTTGTGTAATCAATATGTGATTAAGGATTTGACGATGTGGCATTCAAAGTGAATGGTGATCAGATGTTCTGAAGATAGGCATAGCCTCTAGCCTCACAGCCGGGAAATGACAGAAGTTGGGCTAGGCAGCATAGCTAGTTGGGTCATCCCCAAGCAGGGTGTATTGTCCCCGATCTAGAGAAAATTCATATTTATACTTCTTTTCGATCCTGTATCTTCGGATTTCGGTTGGATGGCCAACAACCATGGGTGGCAATATATTCGTAACACTCAAGCTAAATGAGTGAGCGGTCATGTGTGGCCGGGTTGCAAGACGTTCTTGTTGAACCCTGAGTGTATCCACTCTAGAGTACACTAATCAGAAGGTGATCCCATACCTTGTCTGTCGGGATCCAATCTCCAATACGCGCCCCGCGGTTTATGATTTTATACTAAATATATGTGGAATGTGAGATGCAAGCGTTCTGCTACTTGTATAATTATTTGTTTAGACATTATCAGAATATCACTGGTTTTGATATCAAACTGTTTCGGGTTATAGCAAGATAAAAACCGTCAATATTTATGTGTGGGCTGGTCTTGCTATTATCCTTTTGTTTCAAAAGGATTTTCAAAGTTAAACATTATAGTTGGAATTTACTCACACCAGTCCCATGACTGACCCAGAGTTTATTTTGTTTGTTTTCCCCAAACTCTTGGGTGCCCAAATTTGTACGGGCAGTCAAGTGTTTCAGGCTTTGCAGATTCACTTGGAAGAGCTAAAAGTAGGAGGCTCCACTATTAGTTATTAGAGATTATTTCCGCTGTGATATATACCATGTATTATACTCTGATATGGTATGTATATATATACAAACTCTGATTTGTATTTCAAACTTGTTATATAATAAAGATTATTATTCCGCTGTGAGATTCGTGTTTACTCTGATTCTGTTCAGTGTGTTCTTCTTCTTCTTCTTCTTTTCTATTAGTTCTATCTTTTCTATCTCACCCTCTAAATTCTTCTATCAATGTCCCGGTATTTTCGATGCTCGAGAAATTGACAGTGTATTTATGTTGATTTTCTGGGTCGAAAATCCCCTGCCATTACATATTGCCCCTATGCAGCTTCATCCCAACGCTTACGCAGCCTTGTACACTCTATATGACGCGTATGCAGAGATCCTGCAAACTGAGCTTACTGTTAAAGACTTGAAATTATATTATCTTTTTAAGCACTGTTCCACAGCAACCCCAAATTTCTCTTTCTTTGAATCAGTAGCCAACATGAAAGTTTTGTCTGATGGTTATAGCAACATAGGGGATCCCAAAGCTGATTGGTTTAACATAAAACACCAGGCTGGGTGCGTGTGGAGGTGGC
Source organism: Allium sativum (assembly GCA_030737875.1). Classification (NCBI taxonomy): domain Eukaryota; kingdom Viridiplantae; phylum Streptophyta; class Magnoliopsida; order Asparagales; family Amaryllidaceae; genus Allium; species Allium sativum. Next base: position 48,603,381 of record CM060912.1, on the reverse strand, counting down.
TCAAGTCTAGTAAGTTTTGAGCCTCCAGATGCATGACTGAATTACATAATCGAAGCATTAACATGTTTCTTTTTCCCTTGTGCAGATCACACATTCCCCGAGACAGAAGGCTTAGTGTATAACGATCGATTATCCTGCCTTCTTAAAAGCAAGTCTGACTTCTTGAAAATCAAGAAATGTATTACCGACGAAAACCTTCACAAGCACCATCTTTTGGACATAAGATTTGGACTTGGCGCGGATGGCAAACCTTACAAGTTTGTGCCCCCGGCTGAAGGAGAAGGAACTTCTCAAGTTGTAAAAACAGCCATTCTTCGCAAGAGTCCTTCGCCGATGACTAATCAGGATGACGAGGATTTAAACGTGTATAAAGGAGATGAGGGACGAGCTGATAAATCAAAGGAGGTTCCAACCTCCGAGGGGAAGTCTCCATTAAGGACTTCATCGCCAGTTGAGTCTGTCATCCAAGACGAATTAATGGAGGAACAGATTTTCGGGGAATCAAATAAAATTCCTTTACTAGATGATATTTATACTCAGGAGGATTTCGGAGGGGAACCAATTTTTCCCATCTCCGAAAAGACGGGTGCCCCAGTTGAGAAAAAGAAGTCACCCAAACGAGCTTAACTTCGGGCCCTGGTCCGTTTAAAAAAGGGGATTTGAAGGGATGCACAAAACACACGCACCATTTATTATAACACTCTTTTGCTACTGTGATTCATAGTTCTAACACGCACTTGTTTTCTTTGCAGAAAAAATGTCTCGCAAACGGTCTTATTCCTACCGTTCCCTTCGCGAGGGCACACCAAGCCTCCTTCCAGATCCTGAGCACACTCGTAGCGATAGTCGGGGAACGGATAGTCGTTGGCCCAGGGATTCTCATCAATCTTATTCTGCACAACCTCGATCTCCACCGAAGCAAAGTTATGGAAAGCCACATAGTCGCCTAATGCCACCAGCTGGTGGAAAGCAACTTCCTAGAGATTTAACCCCTCCAAAAAGCACTCCTTCTCACACCCAATCTTCTAAAAAACACCCCGAGCCAAAGGACAAGGACAAAGATGAGGGCAGGATTATAGAGAAGGGGAAGGCAGTTCCTACTTCCTCTAAGCGTGGCTTGGGCACTACTGCTGCAAGGGATGTTGCCCCCAGTTCTGAGATTATGTCCAGGTTAGAGCGCCTACGAAAACAGTTTCCCGATATTTACTTTGAGAGGATGGCGTTCGTCCCAGATCTTGAACCGGTCCCCGAGGATTGGGACACAGAGGTGATAGAGTATGTATGCCATGTAGCTAAACAATACGGGGTAATGAAGAAGCATGCTGCTACACTCTCTACTATCATCCGCCAGATGGAGACGGACGCGGCCAGGGCCAGAGTAAAGATTGACAATGATGCTAGGGCTAGGTGCAAAATGGAAAAAGAACTGGAGGATGCACAGGCCCAACTGGCTTTAGCTCGGCGAGATGCATAGAATTACAAGTCCGAGTTGGAGAGTGCCAGGGAGCGTTTTTGCAACGAGATTGACTTAAATAGCCAGGAACAGGTGGCCCTGAGGAAGGAAGTAGAGGATCTCAGGGCGGTTAACACCGAACTGAAGACAGTACAGGATCGCTTTTCCGCGGAGAAAGAGGCCTGGGAGAAAGAGAGGGCGAGCTTAAAAGATGATCTTGCCATCGCCAAGAAGGAGAAGGAGGTTCTAAATGATCAACTCGCTCAAGCTGAAGAGCGTGTAGCTCTCGCCGAAAGCAATGCCAATAGCGCTCTTGAGTCAGCAACTGCTGCGGCTGATAAGCTTGCTGAAAAAGAGAAAGATATAGATAGTTTTGAGGAATTATTGTTTGATTTCTTTGGTCAAGTTATCAAGCATCGAGACATCTCTTGGATTCCAGACCACCATGTTACCTTGGCCAATATATGGGACGCAATTGTCGAGGGAGAGAAGCAGCGACAGGGGGTCGACGAAATTGACGAGCACCAGCTGATGCAAACCTTTCTCAGAGGTGAAGAGCCTGAGTCTTTGGAGGAAGGCAGACGCCTTATCCACGAGGAAATGGAGAAGGAGAAGAGCAGGCTCAAGGGCAAGGATAAGGTTGGTGAGAATTCGAGCTCGGTGGTAGAGCCCAAAACCTCTGAGGTTGAGGGATATAGCCCCGTGATCCATTGATCCCCTTGGCACCTACTCCTCCGATTGTCGGGACCTCTAGTACAAATATGGGAGATGAGTCAGCCGAAGGTATCTCCACATTTTCTCCACATTATCTCCACATTTTCTCCTCCCGATTTGCTAACCTTTGCTTCTAATGGTGTAGGTACCAAAGTGGTCGAAAAGGGTGCAGAGGAGAGGGCAATGGCTGAGAAGGTTGAGGTTCCCCCGGGTTCTGGTATCGAAGCTTCCAAGGCCTCAAAGAAAATCGAGGGCTCAACAAGTGATAGAGTTACAGTAGCACCCGTGGAGTCTGGGACTGGCACTCCTGCAGACACCGAGATCATTGCTGCTTTGCATGACACAGATGGCGGTCATGGAGATGAGGAAGAGGAGGTAGAAATCATTGACGAGGCCAAGGGTGATGATAGCGAAACCTTGGCTGGCATACAGGCTAGGAAAGAGAAGCAGTTGGCCCTTAAGAGGGAGGAACAAAATCCTGTGTTTGTTACCCCTATCTCTGAAATCGACCCCAAGACTGGGTTGGTTATAAGATTCTCTTCTAGATCGATAACTTCACAGCTTGCCTCCGAACCTTCCAGTCCTTCTCCGGAGCCTCTTGTCGACAAGAGGAAGAGGAAGAAAAGCGACCGCTCCGGTACTAATAAAGAGGAGTTAGAGAAATAGAAGAAGGACAAGAAATCAAAGCCATCTCCCAAGCGCAAATAGAATGCAGCTATTGGCTCATGTTTTAGTTTTAGGATTTCTTTAGGCCAAAAGATATAGTCGTGAGATTGGCCCTCACTTTTTGTTTAGTTTCTCATTTTTTGTAAATCTGTTTCCAGTAAATAAGGACCTACTTCTTTTGCATCATTGTGTTCCTGCAAATTCATCATGTTAGCAGAGTTTAAATAATCATAATTGAAACTTTCATAGTTAAATGTTAAAGTTATAAGTAACGATCATTAATCATAACGAAAACAATCATCGGGAAATACACGTGCTAAGTAAACGTGTAGTGATGCATGTATATATTCCTAATTAATCGTCATTATAGTGCCTGACCAGGGCTTATTGACGATTGATTAGGATTATATTCATACTATCCCAATCTTTCAATGGGGTAGTGATTCTTGCGGCGCTATGTCTCTAGCGCTTTTATACTCTCCCTATCCTTCAGCGGGTTAGAGTTTGTGTGGCACTAAGTCTCTAGCACCTTTATACTCTCCCGATCCTTCAGCGGGTTAGAGTTCGAGCTCGATTTTTGGTCTGCTCATCGATCCTTCAGGGGGGCAGAAGTTCTAGGGGCGCTAAGTCTCTAGCGCCTTTATACTCTCCGGATCCTTCAGCGGGTTAGAGTGTTGTCAAGGCGGATTTACCATGGTGCACCTTCACGCCTTGGAGACGTTATCTTTGCGTCCTTTATACTCTCTCCTTGATCTCGGGAGTTAGAGCGCAAGTTGTAATGCGATTTACCTCGCTGCACCTTTTGAAGCTTTAATTATCGTGAACTTTCCGATCTGCTGAACGGCATTTTGAATTAGCTGTTTTGAGATTGTTGCATAAATTTAAAACAATTCCCGAAATGGTAACAGTATATATATTGATCAAAATAAAAGAGTTGATAAGAAATGGTGCAGTAAAGGTAAATGACACACAGAATTTTTATAGTGGTTCGGTCGAATTATGACCTACATCCACTTTATAATCTTTTGTTCAAATAACCAGACTGTTCTAGGCAAGTCGATCCTTTTTACATGGTTCTAAAAAAAAAGAATTAAACTGACACTTTTATGTCAGGTAAAGCCGCAAATGCTGGGCATTCCACACTCTGGGGATTTCATCTCCATCTACGGTCGCTAGCTTGAAGGTTCCATTATCAAGCCTTCGTAAAATGGAGTACGGTCCTTCCCATTTCGGGCCCATATGTACCAGGGGCGGAAAGACACGTTTCAGAACCAAGTCTCCGGGTTCGAATGTCCGAGCTCAGACCCTTCTGTTGTAGTACCGAGCTATTTGTTGTTTGTGCCTCAAGTCATGTAAGTCGACTTCGTCCCTTTTTTCCTCAATCATGTCCAGGGATTCAAGGAGCAACTCATTGTTGGTCATCGGGTCGTAATAAATGGTACGATGGGACGGTACTTCTAATACGACCGGAAAACTGCTTCAACTCCGAAAGCAAGGGAAAACGGGGTGTGACCCGTCGCCGACTTGTACGTTATTCTATAGGCCCATAGTGCCAAGGGAAATTCATCGACCACATAGCTTTGGTCCTCTTCAATCTTTTCTTTAAAATGGATTTGATCACCTTGTTTGCCGGTTCAACCTGTCCGTTCGATTGCGGATGTACCACATAGGTCTATCTTTTCTCGATGTGATACTTCCGACAGAAATCTTGAAACTCCGTGCTGTCGAATTGGGTCCCATTATCGGTTATGATGACTTTTGGAATCCCAAATCGACAGATGATGTTCTTAACGACAAAGGTGATCACTCGTTTGGTTGTGATCATGGTCAAAGGCTCTACTTCTACCCATTTAGTAAAATAATCCACGACCACAATAGCGAACTTTGCTCCGCCTTTTGCTATGGGGAGGCTCCCAATAATGTCAATTCCCCACATAGCAAAAGGCCACGGGCTTGTCATTGTATTCAACTGGTTAGGTGGCGCCCTAGGGATTTTGGAAAACTTTTGGCAAGCATCACAACATTGTGCATACTTGGCTTCATCCTTGTTTATAGTGGGCCATAAATAGCTGTATCGCAATATCTTCTTTGCCAATATTTGTCCTCCCGTGTGGTCACCACACTTACCTTCATGGACTTCCTTCAGCACACGCTTGATGTCATCATAGGCAATGCACCGGAGGAGAGGCATCGAGAAACCTTGTCTGTACAGGACTTCGCCTTGCAACACATGTCGGGAAGCCTTCTGTATAACTGCGCGCCTCTCGCTTTTCTTACTTAGGAGCGTTCCATTCATCAAGAAATTCTTTAGGGGGGTCATCCATGACTCCCTTTCAGGTTCAGTCTCTAGTACCAGATCAATTTCCATCTGATCCACACTGGGGAACTGTAATACTTCAATTGGGACTAGTTCCGTATGTTCTGGATTATCGGAACTAGCCATCTTTGCTAACTTATCCGCTATTTGATTCTCCGCTCGAGGAATGTGAGATATACTATGGTGATTAAAACCATCTAGCAACGTCCTCACTTTTTCCAGATATGATATCAGCCTTAGACTCTTAGCCTGAAACTTTTCATTAACTTGGTTCACGACCAAATTGGAGTCACAAAAGATGTCTAGCTTTGTTATCCCTAGTTCCTTTGCAAGCTTCAACCAGGCAATTAGAGCTTCATACTCGGAATCATTATTGGTTGCGTGGAACTCCAATCTAAGAGCATAATATATTAGCCGTTTCTCTGGAGTTTCAAGAACCACTCCGGCACCTGATCGTCTATCATTTTTAGCTCCATCAGTATATAGTTTCCAGGTGTTAGGGTCAAGGAGTAGCTTTGGCGTATCATCTTCCTCAGTTACCATATCATCTCCTAGGATGGTAAATTCCTCTATAAAGTCTACAAGTGCCTGCCCTTTTATCGACCTCCGGGGTTGGAAGTTCGGGTCGAATTAACTCAGCTCAATGTTCCATTTGAGCAATCTTCCCGATGCTTCTAGCATTTGTAGGACTTGCTTAAGCGGGTGATCAGTATAAATAGTAATGGGATGAGCCTGGAAGTAGTGACGAAGCTTCCTAGCTGCGATCAGCAAACTGTACGCGAGCTTTTCTATCTTTGGGTAATTTCGTTCTGCAGCTGTCAATTTCTTGCTCACATAGTACACCGGTCTTTGCACCTTATCCTCTTCTCTTACCAAAGCCGAACTGATTGCGTGGGATGACACTGCCAAGTACACGAATAAATCCTCGTGATCCACGGGCTTAGACAGTATTGAGGGTCTCTCTAGATGATTCAACAGATTTTGGAAAGCTTCTATACAATCAGGAGTCCATTTAAAGTTGCGCTTGCCTAGCTTTATTAGTTCGAAAAACGGGATGCATTTATCTGTAGCTTTTGAGATAAATCTGCTTAGCGCTGCCACTTTTCCAGGAAGGCTTTGCACATCTTTAATATGCTTTGGTTCTTGGATATTTCGAATTGTTGTAATTTGGTCTGGATTAATCTCGATTCCGCGCGAGCTTACAATGAACCCTAGGAATTTTCCAGATGCTACCCCAAACGAGCATTTCAAAGGATTCAATTTCATCCCATATTTTCGGAGAATTTGAAACATCTCTACCAAATTGTTGGTATGATCGGACGACTGTCTGGACTTTACCAACATATCGTCGACGTATACCTCCATCGTTTTCCCTATTTGGTTGTAGAACATCCTATTCACCAACCGCTGATATGTAGCGCCGACATTTTTCAGACCGAAAGGCATCACCACATAGCAATATAATCCAAAATCTGTAATGAAGCTGGTGTGCTCTTGGTCTGGGACATGCATGGGGATCTGATTATACCCCGAATAGGCATCCATAAAGGAAAGGAGTTCATGTCCTACAGTAGAATCTACTAGTTGATCGATTCTAGGCAATGGGAAGCTATCCTTCGGACAAGCCTTGTTTAGATCAGAGAAATTGATGCACATTCGCCACTTTCCATTGGCCTTTTTTTTTTTTTACCAAAACTGGATTTGAAATCCAGTCAGGGTACGTCGAATCTTTAATTAATCCATTACTCTTCAGTTTCTCGACTTCTTCTTTCAATGCGGCAGACCTTTTCGGACCCAACATTCGCCTTTTCTGCTTGACAGGAGGATGTTTCGGGTTAATGCTTAGCGAATGACTCATAATCGAGGGAGATATCCCACACATGTCTGCATGAGTCCAGGCAAATAATTCCAAGTTAGTTTTCAGAAAATTTGCTAATTCCTTGGCTTAAACGGGATCCAACTGGGATCCAATCTTCAGGACCTTCTCTGGGTCACTATCATCGATTGGTACATTCACAGTTGCTTCATTGGGAGTTGCCATTCTGCCCCCAGGCTCTTCATCCTCTCTGGGATCTATGTCCTCGGGCAACTCTCTGGGCGACCCTCCCAAAGGTACTTCCTTTAGTTGTTATGATGATTCCTCCCTTGGAAGGGAGGAACCATCTTTCGCTTCTATATCTCTTCCTTTGTGGAGCAGTTTTAACTCTGCAATGTAGCATGCTCGTGCAACAACTTGATCTCCTCTAACAATACTCACACTGGAATCCGTTACGAATTTCAACAATAAGCACCAGGTGCAATACAGGCCCTGAATTTGGCTAGGGCCGGTCGGCCAAAGAAGGCATTGTACGACGATTCAATATCCAGGACCACGAAGGGGAGGATCCTCACTCTCTGGTGTTCCCCTTCCTCAAGGGTTACTGATAATTCCACGTATCCTATTGGAGCGTCGAGGCCCCATTAAATCCACGTATCCAACCTTCACATGACTTTAAATCCTTCAGCTCAAGTTTCATTTGGTCGAACGTTTTCTTGAACAAAATATTGATCGAACTCCTGTTATCTACCAAGACTTTATGAACTATAGCTGGGCCGATGGTGACGGTGATTGCCAATGGATATTCAGTTGGGGACTGTACTCCAATACTCTCTCATTCGCGAAATATGACGTCATCAGACATCGTCTTTTGTTGCTTAATCGGAGCGCTGTCCTCAGGGTTACTACACTCTCCCACTTCGAAATGCTGTTTAGCTGCATTTATGTATTGATCCATAGCTCTGAAATTGTGCCCTACTAGGTGGAGCCCACCAATTATGGTATTGATAACGATATTTTTCCCTTTTTGCTGAGTCGTCGGTTTAGCAGTGGGTTAGCTTTGGCTCGGGGCTTGTACGGCTTGCCCCCTATCCCTGGGAGTTACCTTATACCCATCAAGCTTCCCTTCTCGGAGCAACCTTTCAACCACGTCTCTCAAGTGATGACATTCGTTTGTGGAATGACCGTGAGTCTAATGAAAAAGACAGAATTTCCCAGTTTCACGCTCTTTCTCGGTAGAATCTCTCGGAGGAGGCCTTTTATACTGGAGGACGTTATATGTATCCAGGAAGATGTTCTCCAATGTATCATTTAATGGTGTGAAGTTCTCAAATGGTCTGGACCGGGATCTCCTCTGAGAGTCATTTCCTCGATTTCTTTTTCGATTATTGTTATTATTATTCCCTGATTGGCGACCGCTGTCTTGATTCTTGTTCCCAACGTTAACTTCAACCTTTCCTGAGCTATCTCCCGTTTGCTTGATGACCATGTTGCTTTGGATATCTTCCTTATCAGTAGCCTTTCTTTTCCGATTAGCGTATATTTCCTCCCGACGCAGGCGAATATTGGCTTTTTCATAAAATATTTCTCTGGTCGGGGGAGGTTTACTAGCCAGATATCTTCCAAACTCGGTATCTTTATTGACGCCATCGATCAATGCCATCAACACAGTTTCCTCATGCGGAGCTTTGACTTTTGTGACAGCCAAGTTAAAACGGTCCAAATACGACCTCAGGCTTTTGTCCGGTCGCTGTTTAATGAGGGATAGCTCGATCACATTCTTAGACCTCTGGGCATGAAGACGGAATTGGTTTACGAATTTCTCACTCAATTCCCTGAAGCTGGATATTGACCGTGCTGGCAGGCGGGTAAACCACAATAACGCCACATCTTCCAAGAATATAGGGATCGCTTTACATTTGACCGCGTCTGTAGCTGCAGCTGCATTCATTGACCAGGAGTACCGCATTAAATGCTGGATGGGGTCAGTCCTGCACGTATAGCGATTCATGGTTGGCATATTAAAGCGCCTCGGGAATGTAACATCTAGTATGTCGTCAGTAAAAGGCGTGTGACTGCGATCTATGCCCTAAACTTCATTTCTCTTTCCACGGCTATCTATCATGACTTGCCTAATCATTGCTTCAACCTCTGCATGGGCCAGGGTAGATTCGGGATCAACACTCCTTGCCCGACGTCCTCCTCCAGTGTTTCTTTGATGCGCTGTTATAAGATCTGGGCCCTGAGCAGAACTCCCTTGCCTCCTGTTGCCGTGGTCGATCACGCGACGAGCGGGAGGCATGCCATTCCTTGGTGGTAGAACAGGCTCATTTAAGTAGCGGTTACTAGTTCCCTGATTAAATGCCTCCTCTTTACGAGACGGAAGTGACCCAAATCGAAGTTGTTCTATGTTCTCGGGCCTTTCTAACGGGGGCCATCGTTGGTTCCTTCGGGGCTCTTCAGACGACGACGTATGTTCCGGAGAGAAAGGGTAAGCTGGAGGTGGTGAAACCTGCCTTTGAATATAATCAATTCATCTGCCTAAGGCAGTAATATTTTGACGCAACAATGAGCTCTCCTGCCTTCGAGTGACCAGTTCATCGGTTTGCCTGTCCATTGCTTCAAGTATTCGAGTCAAATACCCTTCGTTAACTGGGGCAGAAGGGTCGAATTGATCATCAACATTCTCTCTTATACGTAAAGAACTTGGGCCAGGTCGAGCAGTTGTACCAGCACGAGAAGAACGAGCCATAACCTCATTTCCGGGTCGGGTTGTGGTCTGATTATCGCTTCGGATCGCGTTACCCTTGTGTCGATGGCTCGTGGTGGCTCCCTGAGATCGGTTCGTGGGGGCACTAGATAGGGGGATGGTGCTGTTATCCTGGGATCGAGTCATAACACCTGCAGAGACCCGGATCGTGGCCCCCCACTTCGGGTCGGGTCGTGGTACCCTCTTCGGTCCGGATCACCCCCACATCATCGCGATTCGAAAGCTGCTCCTCGACCTGCTCGTGCACACCTTGTAATGACCCGCACTGGCAGGGGTATATGATTAATTTATTTAATTGTATATATGGTAGGTTAGTGAATTAAATGGTCGTGGAATTAAATAATGGTAAATATTTAATTAAAATAATAAATTAAATAATATATTTAATTCTGAAGTAATCAGAATTGGCTGAAATGGCGATATGGTGTGAACTGGATCATCTGTGATATTTAATTCAGTTTGGAATTGAATTTGAATAACGAATATATTATTTGAACGATAGTTTGAACGTATAATTATATTATAATTAAAATCGAGCTTGAAATGGCGCTGCAGTTCGTAATTTGGCGATTCGAACTTCAACTGAATGTACAGGATTCGTTTTAAATTGGATTTCTGTGAAACAAGAAACGTGTGGAGCTGGTGGAGTATATCTTTCTAGTGGAAGAGAAAAATCAGGATTTCGTCGTATAGATTTTTAGATATGTCCAAATCAAATTTTAAAATAGTCGCTATAGAATCATTTATTGACCATAGCAGTTTATTTGGTATAACGGGATACCGATAGCAAATCGGGATAAGGTTCTTTTGAGACGTAGTGATAATTTAATTTTTAGAATTTTACTGTAATTTTTAATTAATTAAATAAGTGACTTTTTATTTGAAGTATTTCGCACCCTGAAATCAACATTTTTGAAGTTTCAAAATATGAGTTAATCAACCGGTATTATTATATTTTTGGGATCGTAACACCTTGCTGAGTATAACGGTATTCTTATTTCGGTCGATAGCAAATCGTAATGAATGAAAGCAGGGTACCCTCAAATATTAGTTTCTCAACCTAAACGTGAGGGTCTTGCGATGCCAACAAGAAAAAAAGCATGGACATTCCTACTCCTTTAATTCCCCTTCTGGTCAAAACAAAAGCCACCACACCTCACAGAAAAATTTGATGTCTTTATAAATACCGTTCATTACCTTAAGGCCTAGGGACATCATTCTTCAGTAAACATCAAATACAAGCCGCCACTTAAAGTTCAAAGAAAATCAAAACAAATTCCTCATAATTTTATAAATTTCCAAACTCCATCGCTGAAACTTTTTTTTGACCTATTCTTCAACTCGATGTGTATTTTCGAGAGTCCGCACTTGTTTCGCGATCGCTGAAAGGCAAAACAGCATCTCCTAGGGTGTTGTTTACTGCCGAATCAATAGGAGTTTGGTAAATTCAAGAATGGTGTGGGATTGTGGTGGAAAGAGGCGGCTCCTAAAAGAAAGTGGCGTTGTTTGGTGCGATACGGAGTCGTTACTTCCCTGTAGCAGCTGAGTTCAAACTTGGGTGTCGCGATTTGCATTGATGGAGCGAGTTCCATCTGATGGGGATGGCTAGGTCCGGTTTGCGTAGGGAAACACTGCGGTGAAGGTGGAATGTCGGATGATGGCTTTGGAAGCTGGAGATGTCCGGTCAAAAGGAAGGTCAACGGGGAAAATGGGTTACAGGAAGTATCGGTTTGGGGGAAGAAGCTTAAATAGCGGGTGGGCTTGAGAGAGGGAAATGGGCCGGGGGTTTCATAATGATGAGGCCCGGATTGGTTAAATCTAAGTTATTTTTAATTCGAATTGTATTCAAACCTGTAAAACACGTATCTATCTCATACGATATCGGTTTTCAGCGAAACAAGATCCGGTAGGATCGTATGGATGGACACTACATCATGGAGCTGACTAGGAGTGAATCCGAGCTCATTACAATTTATGGCGAAATAAATTGTCCTACTGAATCAAATAACGCAAACCGTCATTTAACGGCTAACGCGCCAATGTGAGTAAATCTCACTAACTCTGAACAGTTTATAATTTCATGTTGTACTTTTAGGACTGTTAGATATTGGTTGATTGACTGAATGTTGACTGTTTGATTGAACTGCTAGTCAGTTAGTTAAATTTTCTATATTGATTCTGTTTAACAGAATATATCATATAGAACTGAAAAGTGATGTTATCTATATTGTTTAACATCTGTGATGCAGGGAGACAGGTTGGAGGAATCCGACTGGATTCCTCAACATTTATTTTACTATTTTCATATATTGTGATATATGATGTGTTATATAATCTGTTATGGATTAGGGGTGTTAGAATGATGTTGATCATTGTTATTCGATATTGTAAATATCATAAAGACCCTGGGATGTAAAAAGAAGTATTTCAATGTATATTGAAATAAAGGAATTTTATAAAATCACAGGATTTTATAAAAGGAATTATTTATAAAACGAACATGGTTTTATAAAAGGGATATTTATTTAGAAAATAAATAGAAATAGAAAAGGAATATTTATTTAGAAAATAAATAGAAGTTATAAATAGGATATATTTGTAACGGTAAGTAAACGTTATAAATAGGAAATATTTGTAACGGTAAATAGAAGTTATAAATAGGAAATATTTGTAACGGTAAATAGAAGTTATAAATAGGAAATATTTGTAACGGTAAATAGAAGTTATAAAAAGGAAATAGTTGTAACGGAAAACGTAGTATCAAAAGGAGCTAATCGATGTTAGTAAATCGATTAGAGATAAAGCAAAAGAAGTTAATCGATGTTAGTTAATCGATTAGTGTTAAAGCAAAAGAAGTTAATCGATGTTAGTTAATCGATTAGTGTTAAAGCAAAAGAAGTTAATCGATGTTAGTTAATCGATTAGTGTTAAAGCAAAAGAAGTTAATCGATGTTAGTTAATCGATTAGTGTTAAAGCAAAAGAAGTTAATCGATGTTAGTTAATCGATTAGTGTTAAAGCAAAAGAAGTTAATCGATGTTAGTTAATCGATTAGTGTTAAAGCAAAAGAAGTTAATCGATGTTAGTTAATCGATTAGTGTTAAAGCAAAAGAAGTTAATCGATGTTAGTTAATCGATTAGTGTTAAAGTAAAAGAAGTTAATCGATGTTAGTTAATCGATTAGTGTTAAAGCAAAAGAAGTTAATCGATGTTAGTTAATCGATTAGTGTTAAAGTAAAAGAAGTTAATCGATGTTAGTTAATCGATTAGTGTCAAAGTAAAAGGGAGTTAATCGATCTTAGTTAATCGATTAGAGTTAAAGCAAAGGAGCTAATCGATGTTAGTTTAATCGATTTGAGTTTAAAGCGAATGAGTTAATCGAATATAGTTATTCGAATAGAAGCAAAAGAGTTAATCGAATATAGTTATTCGAATAGAAGCGAATGAGTTAATCGAATATAGTTATTCGAAAGGAGTTAAGTGAAATGGGTAAATCAATAGCATTAGTCAAATAGAGTTAATCCAATAGTGTTAGTCCAATAGAGTAAATTGATAGGGGTTAGTCCAATAGAGTTAATTGATAAGAGTCAATCGAATATAGTTATTCGAAGGAGGGTTAAGTAAGGAAGTTAGTAAAAAGAATATAAAGTGAACTTTGCCAATTTCAAAGTTAGAAATGTTGTTCAGTTAAGGTCTGAGAGATAGTTCTACCCCAACTTAATTGGCTTCGTTTTAACTAAGGAATAGTTAATGTTCGGCAGTAAAGGAAATGGTTTGAATTGGCATCGCGATGGTTTGTTTAAACATCTGTCTAAGTCCAATGAAGAAGCTTTGGAAATGTTTTCCAAATAAGGAACCCAAAATGTTTTCTAATAAAGAAAACGAGAAATGGAAATGTTTTCCATTGTTAATAACGTATATTTTCCCAATTTAGAAAATGAGGAATATTGAACGTAGGGAAACAGGAAATAAGTAAATTAATGAAATAAAGAGATGAATGTTAAATGATGTTTGATCGATATAATTTCCATTTGGAAATATTATCGTTGTTTTCACACTTGTTTTTATTCGATAGTTAAATCACAGACTATCGAAGTTTTGACCATTTTAACGTTGTTAATATGGAGAGACCGGTTGGATGATTATCCAAAGAACCACTCTGTATTGGCATAAGCGTTACGAATCATATATGCCAAAGATAAGTGAAGACGGAGTTATGCAAGGGCTATCCTGTTTACAGAATAGTGCCTTCGGTTCATCCTGTTCCTGGGTGACTTGTATGGATGAATGTCTGACAGAGTATTTCCAGACGATCATGTATATTGATTTCTCCAACTGTACCAAGAGTGGAAGCGAAGAAGGAAACTTCTTTAAGCTAACACATAATGTATGGTTGAGGACGTCAATCGGTGATTTGATGGATTTGATGATGTGACATTCAAAGTAAATCTGATGTGATGAAAAAGCGTAGCTTCTAGCCTCATCATCCGGTAAATGACAGAAATCGGGCAGGCAGCATGGCTAAGTCGGTCGCACCGAAGTAGGGTGTATAATCACCTGATCTAGAGTTTTATTTTCTTCTAAAAATCTATTGTTGATGCTGTCCCATTCGGGAAACGGTTGCTGATCCCAACTGTTGGTGATATACATTCGATACACTCAAGCGAAATGAGTGGTCGGTCATGTGTGGCCGGGTTGCAAGATGTTCTTGTTGAACCCAGTGTATTCCTCTCTAGAGGTACACGAGCGAAAGGTGGATCCATACCTTGTCATAGTTGGAAATCCATTACCCAATACGTGCTTGCGGTTTTGATTGTATACTATATATGTAGAACGTGAGATGAAAGCGTTCTGCTAAATGATTATATATATACTGTGGTTGATAGACATTATTATAATATCAAAAGGTTTTTGATATAAAGATATTTTGGATTCTCATAAGGGAAAAACCCGTTCCGTTATGCGGCGTGGTCTTATGAGATATCATTTACTTTTTCAACTGTTTTAAACTGTTTTACTCATACCAGTCCCATGACTGACCCGGAATTTACTTTGTTGTTTTCCCTAAACTCTTGGGTGCCTAAATTTGTATGGGCAGTCAAGTAGTCGGGATTTACAGATATACTGGAAGAGCTTGGAGCAGGAGGCTTCATGATCATATAGCTATAGTTATTTCCGCTGTGTTGTAAGTGCTGTACTTTGATAATGATATGTATATTCAAGTACCAAGTTTGTATTTCAAAGTTATGTACGAAATATATTTATTCGTTCCGCTGTGAGATTCGTGTTACTCTGATGTTGTGTTCTTCTTCTTCTTCTATTCTAAGTTTCTATCTTATCTTTTCTCACCCTCTAATTTCTTTCACTAATTACCAGGATTTCTCGACGTTTTGGTTATCGACGTCGTGCTTACGTCGATAACCAAAGTCGCTCGAAATCCGGGTCGTTACATTTGGTATCAGAGCTTAAGTTAAGAATTACTTGGCTCTGTGGCGTGACTCGGTAGAGATAGGGTTAGTAATACCCTAGACTGAGATTGAGTGTATATATACGAGTGAACGTATTTGTTATTGATACAAAAATTTGTTTTATATTGTGGAGATCCATTGGTTGAGTTGTTTGTGAATTCTGGTCGATCAGTTTGATCCACTGTATCGGTAGGAGTTACTAAACACTTGAATACGATGAACCGTCATGGTATGTTTTGAAAGAGGGTAAACGAAATAGTTTACCCAACGTATATTTTGAATATATTGGATATATTGGTTGTTATTATAATCGAGTAAGATTATAAATTAAATGGTTATGTAAATAACCATTCAGAATTCATATAAGTGAAATACGTGAAATCAGATAAGTTAAATCTGAAATTTAAACCAGAAATTGAAGTTAAAACTCTGGAGAACTGGATAAGTGTTTGTAAACGGATTTGGATTAAAAGTAAGGAAAATTTAAGATCCTGGGAGATTTTAAATTGTTTTACAAGAAGAGTGAATTATATTTTGAAATGGATTTCAAAGTGGAAATGTTTAGAAATGGTTTTATAGTATTGAACTCACTTCAATCGCTGGGAAATAGATTCTGATGATGACAGCTGCATCATCAGTATTCATTTTCGAGTTGTAAGTGACGAATTACTACCAGAGATACTGTTTTGAAATTGTTTTGGGAAAGACAAGTTGTATGGAATTTCAAAATGGGATTTATAAAATAGAGTTTGAACTTTGAAATAGATTTGAAATATTAACTTGTTTTAAAAGAAATAAAACGAGAAGTTCCTTTATAAACGAAGTTTATAAATAGTTCTTTTATAAACGAAGTTTATAAATGAAGTGAAAAGAATTATCATTGGATAATTCAGAAATAAAAATACAAGTGTGAGATGGAAAGGGAAATCTATTTTCCTAAGGTAGAAATATCGATTTCAAAAAGGAATTGAAATCGAGACTTATGTAAGGAATGAATAAAGAAAGTTTGAAAAGGAATTAGAATAAAGGAAGTTCAAACATAGAATGTAAATAAGAAAATTCAAAGGGGATTTGAATATAGAAATTCAAATGAGATTTGAATAAAGAAGATTTAAATAATGAAAAATTTGAATAAAGAAAATTCAAATAGAAATTGAATATAGAAATTCAAAGGGAGTTTGAATATATGAAATTCAATGGAAGTGATATAGAATTTGAATATAGAAATTCAAATGGCGTTTGGATATAGAAAATATAAGAGATTTCAGATATAGGATTTGAATATCGAATGTGAAATGAAATTTGAATGTAGAGGATTCAAATGGAATTGAAAGGGAAATTTGAATAAAGAAGATTCTAATAGAATTGAATTTGAAATTTGAATATAGAAGATTCAAAGGGAATTGAAATGAAATTCAAAAGTAGAATTTGAATGAGAGAATCGAAATGGAATTTGAATATAGGAAATTCAAATAGAATTGAAATGGAATTCAGTTAGTTGATAAACAAGTTAAACCTATATGTGAACATGTTATATTCAAATAAAAAGGTGAAATGGGCAAACCAGTAATTTGAAAATCACTTAACAAACTAAGTTAAAACGATTGGATTAAGCTGGAATGAATTAGAAATGTATGAATATACATGAGACAGGTTTGGAATAAAGTACAGAAGGTATATAAATAGAATGCTGGACGGAAAGGTATGTATTTAATTCATATATGAGATTTTATGCGCCGTATCGGCTAGCTGCTTGGCTTTTTCTTTTTCTTTTGGATTGGTGAGGGCCATGGGAGGCTATTTGAAATATCCCGATGCTCCCAGTACAAAGGAGGTTATGGCGAATTTTTCCGAGAATTTAAGGAGATAGGATAATTTTAAGATAATTTGATAGTTAGAAATCAACGTATCGATATATATAGAAGTCGATAAGGAAATGAACTTAGAAATAGAATAGTAAAATCAAAAAGGAAGACTAGGAATAAAATCTAGTAAGAATAGAAAAAGCAAGTGTATACGTGTTTAAAAGTGAATAAGTAGTTGTATGGTATTGATTTTTCGAGTAAGTAGTCTTGTCTGTTTTGACGTTAAATGTTATTCAGTCAAGGTCTGAGAGGTAATTATACCCCAACTTGGTTGATTTCATGATATACCGATAAGTAGCAAGATTCAGGCTCGAAGATCAATGTGGAATAAGAATTAGTTAAATACTGTATTTGGGTTGTCGTAACGATGTTTTACACAACATCTGTTTAACCCAAATATGTGCAAAGCTTGGAAATAGAAAAATGAACGTTTCCTAAGTATAGAAATAAACGAGATCGGAAAAGAGATAAGTAATTGGAATATTTTCCAATTTTAAATAGCATATTTTCTAAAGTTTAGAAATTAAAGGAAGGCAATATTCAGAAATGTTTTCCAAATAACATAAAAGGCCAGTATGGTTATTGAAAATATTTGGTTAACAAATATTGATAAAGAAACAGAGAAGTGATTTAACTAATGGAATATTAATTAAGGGCTCAGTGACATGTTCAAAAGGAAAAATTGATTTTTGAAAAGAGTTAACTGTTTAAAAATTCCCAAGAAGAGACTGTTTGAATTAAGAACAAATTTAAATAGAAGTTTGCGGAAGTAAGCTGAAATTGAATTGAAACAGTTAAGTGAAAACTGAATGGAAATAGAACGATATCAAGGAAAATTTATTCTTGAATAAAATTGGATTGTCGAGATAAGAATCCAAAATGATATTGGATTGAGGAGTTAATGGATTGAAAATCAAGAATTGAACTTGAATTGAAATGGGATTTGGCTTGGATATAAGCGAATGGTTGTGTCATTGATAAAAGCAGATTGGATTTGATTGGGGTAACTCTTGTATATGCTGAGTTAATAGCATAGGGAAGTGACAAAGTAGAATGCCGACAAAAAAGGTACCAGTTTATATTATATAATGGTATGAGATTTTGATAAGCCGAATTTACAAGCCGCTTGGCTGTTTGATTTTTCTTTTGGGATGGAAATGGCCCAGAGAGGCGAGTAGTGGTTTGACCTATTGACCAGTACAAAGGAGGTGCTGGCGAAATTTTTCGAAGAGTTAAGGCGTTAGAAAATTTTCAGGATTTTTGAAAATTTTCGTTGATAAGAATTAAAAAAATAATTTAATTGAAATTAAATTGGTCCAGTTGGAAACTGAAGTTAAGAAGTGAACAAATATGTTCTAACCAGTCGATAGGGTCGTCCTCTACCTTTTAGCAATTTCGAGGACGAAATTTTTTTAAGTGGGGAAGATTGTAATGACCCGCACTGGCAGGGGTATATGATTAATTTATTTAATTGTATATATGGTAGGTTAGTGAATTAAATGGTCGTGGAATTAAATAATGGTAAATATTTAATTAAAATAATAAATTAAATAATATATTTAATTCTGAAGTAATCAGAATTGGCTGAAATGGCGATATGGTGTGAACTGGATCATCTGTGATATTTAATTCAGTTTGGAATTGAATTTGAATAACGAATATATTATTTGAACGATAGTTTGAACGTATAATTATATTATAATTAAAATCGAGCTTGAAATGGCGCTGCAGTTCGTAATTTGGCGATTCGAACTTCAACTGAATGTACAGGATTCGTTTTAAATCGGATTTCTGTGAAACAAGAAACGTGTGGAGCTGGTGGAGTATATCTTTCTAGTGGAAGAGAAAAATCAGGATTTCGTCGTATAGATTTTTAGATATGTCCAAATCAAATTTTAAAATAGTCGCTATAGAATCATTTATTGACCATAGCAGTTTATTTGGTATAACGGGATACCGATAGCAAATCGGGATAAGGTTCTTTTGAGACGTAGTGATAATTTAATTTTTAGAATTTTACTGTAATTTTTAATTAATTAAATAAGTGACTTTTTATTTGAAGTATTTCGCACCTTGAAATCAACATTTTTGAAGTTTCAAAATATGAGTTAATCAACCGGTATTATTATATTTTTGGGATCGTAACACCTTGCTGAGTATAACGGTATTCTTATTTCGGTCGATAGCAAATCGTAATGAATGAAAGCAGGGTACCCTCAAATATTAGTTTCTCAACCTAAATGTGAGCGTCTTGCGATGCCAACAAGAAAAAAAGCATGGACATTCCTACTCCTTTAATTCCCCTTCTGGTCAAAACAAAAGCCACCACACCTCACAGAAAAATTTGATGTCTTTATAAATACCGTTCATTACCTTAAGGCCTAGGGACATCATTCTTCAGTAAACATCAAATACAAGCCGCCACTTAAAGTTCAAAGAAAATCAAAACAAATTCCTCATAATTTTATAAATTTCCAAACTCCATCGCTGAAACTTTTTTTTGACCTATTCTTCAACTCGATGTGTATTTTCGAGAGTCCGCACTTGTTTCGCGATCGCTGAAAGGCAAAACAGCATCTCCTAGGGTGTTGTTTACTGCCGAATCAATAGGAGTTTGGTAAATTCAAGAATGGTGTGGGATTGTGGTGGAAAGAGGCGGCTCCTAAAAGAAAGTGGCGTTGTTTGGTGCGATACGGAGTCGTTACTTCCCTGTAGCAGCTGAGTTCAAACTTGGGTGTCGCGATTTGCATTGATGGAGCGAGTTCCATCTGATGGGGATGGCTAGGTCCGGTTTGCGAAGGGAAACACTGCGGTGAAGGTGGAATGTCGGATGATGGCTTGGGAAGCTGGAGATGTCCGGTCAAAAGGAAGGTCAACGGGGAAAATGGGTTACAGGAAGTATCGGTTTGGGGGAAGAAGCTTAAATAGCGGGTGGGCTTGAGAGAGGGAAATGGGCCGGGGGTTTCATAATGATGAGGCCCGGATTGGTTAAATCTAAGTTATTTTTAATTCGAATTGTATTCAAACCTGTAAAACACGTATCTATCTCATACGATATCGGTTTTCAGCGAAACAAGATCCGGTAGGATCGTATGGATGGACACTACATCATGGAGCTGACTAGGAGTGAATCCGAGCTCATTACAATTTATGGCGAAATAAATTGTCCTACTGAATCAAATAACGCAAACCGTCATTTAACGGCTAACGCGCCAATGTGAGTAAATCTCACTAACTCTGAACAGTTTATAATTTCATGTTGTACTTTTAGGACTGTTAGATATTGGTTGATTGACTGAATGTTGACTGTTTGATTGAACTGCTAGTCAGTTAGTTAAATTTTCTATATTGATTCTGTTTAACAGAATATATCATATAGAACTGAAAAGTGATGTTATCTATATTGTTTAACATCTGTGATGCAGGGAGACAGGTTGGAGGAATCCGACTGGATTCCTCAACATTTATTTTACTATTTTCATATATTGTGATATATGATGTGTTATATAATCTGTTATGGATTAGGGGTGTTAGAATGATGTTGATCATTGTTATTCGATATTGTAAATATCATAAAGACCCTGGGATGTAAAAAGAAGTATTTCAATGTATATTGAAATAAAGGAATTTTATAAAATCACAGGATTTTATAAAAGGAATTATTTATAAAACGAACATGGTTTTATAAAAGGGATATTTATTTAGAAAATAAATAGAAATAGAAAAGGAATATTTATTTAGAAAATAAATAGAAGTTATAAATAGGATATATTTGTAACGGTAAGTAAACGTTATAAATAGGAAATATTTGTAACGGTAAATAGAAGTTATAAATAGGAAATATTTGTAACGGTAAATAGAAGTTATAAATAGGAAATATTTGTAACGGTAAATAGAAGTTATAAAAAGGAAATAGTTGTAACGGAAAACGTAGTATCAAAAGGAGCTAATCGATGTTAGTAAATCGATTAGAGATAAAACAAAAGAAGTTAATCGATGTTAGTTAATCGATTAGTGTTAAAGCAAAAGAAGTTAATCGATGTTAGTTAATCGATTAGTGTTAAAGCAAAAGAAGTTAATCGATGTTAGTTAATCGATTAGTGTTAAAGCAAAAGAAGTTAATCGATGTTAGTTAATCGATTAGTGTTAAAGCAAAAGAAGTTAATCGATGTTAGTTAATCGATTAGTGTTAAAGCAAAAGAAGTTAATCGATGTTAGTTAATCGATTAGTGTTAAAGCAAAAGAAGTTAATCGATGTTAGTTAATCGATTAGTGTTAAAGCAAAAGAAGTTAATCGATGTTAGTTAATCGATTAGTGTTAAAGTAAAAGAAGTTAATCGATGTTAGTTAATCGATTAGTGTTAAAGCAAAAGAAGTTAATCGATGTTAGTTAATCGATTAGTGTTAAAGTAAAAGAAGTTAATCGATGTTAGTTAATCGATTAGTGTCAAAGTAAAAGGGAGTTAATCGATGTTAGTTAATCGATTAGAGTTAAAGCAAAGGAGCTAATCGATGTTAGTTTAATCGATTTGAGTTTAAAGCGAATGAGTTAATCGAATATAGTTATTCGAATAGAAGCAAAAGAGTTAATCGAATATAGTTATTCGAATAGAAGCGAATGAGTTAATCGAATATAGTTATTCGAAAGGAGTTAAGTGAAATGGGTAAATCAATAGCATTAGTCAAATAGAGTTAATCCAATAGTGTTAGTCCAATAGAGTAAATTGATAGGGGTTAGTCCAATAGAGTTAATTGATAAGAGTCAATCGAATATAGTTATTCGAAGGAGGGTTAAGTAAGGAAGTTAGTAAAAAGAATATAAAGTGAACTTTGCCAATTTCAAAGTTAGAAATGTTGTTCAGTTAAGGTCTGAGAGGTAGTTCTACCCCAACTTAATTGGCTTCATTTTAACTAAGGAATAGTTAATGTTCGGCAGTAAAGGAAATGGTTTGAATTGGCATCGCGATGGTTTGTTTAAACATCTGTCTAAGTCCAATGAAGAAGCTTTGGAAATGTTTTCCAAATAAGGAACCCAAAATGTTTTCTAATAAAGAAAACGAGAAATGGAAATGTTTTCCATTGTTAATAACGTATATTTTCCCAATTTAGAAAATGAGGAATATTGAACGTAGGGAAACAGGAAATAAGTAAATTAATGAAATAAAGAGATGAATGTTAAATGATGTTTGATCGATATAATTTCCATTTGGAAATATTATCGTTGTTTTCACACTTGTTTTTATTCGATAGTTAAATCACAGACTATCGAAGTTTTGACCATTTTAACGTTGTTAATATGGAGAGACCGGTTGGATGATTATCCAAAGAACCACTCTGTATTGGCATAAGCGTTACGAATCATATATGCCAAAGATAAGTGAAGACGGAGTTATGCAAGGGCTATCCTGTTTACAGAATAGTGCCTTCGGTTCATCCTGTTCCTGGGTGACTTGTATGGATGAATGTCTGACAGAGTATTTCCAGACGATCATGTATATTGATTTCTCCAACTGTACCAAGAGTGGAAGCGAAGAAGGAAACTTCTTTAAGCTAACACATAATGTATGGTTGAGGACGTCAATCGGTGATTTGATGGATTTGATGATGTGACATTCAAAGTAAATCTGATGTGATGAAAAAGCGTAGCTTCTAGCCTCATCATCCGGTAAATGACAGAAATCGGGCAGGCAGCATGGCTAAGTCGGTCGCACCGAAGTAGGGTGTATAATCACCTGATCTAGAGTTTCATTTTCTTCTAAAAATCTATTGTTGATGCTGTCCCATTCGGGAAACGGTTGCTGATCCCAACTGTTGGTGATATACATTCGATACACTCAAGCGAAATGAGTGGTCGGTCATGTGTGGCCGGGTTGCAAGATGTTCTTGTTGAACCCAGTGTATTCCTCTCTAGAGGTACACGAGCGAAAGGTGGATCCATACCTTGTCATAGTTGGAAATCCATTACCCAATACGTGCTTGCGGTTTTGATTGTATACTATATATGTAGAACGTGAGATGAAAGCGTTCTGCTAAATGATTATATATATACTGTGGTTGATAGACATTATTATAATATCAAAAGGTTTTTGATATAAAGATATTTTGGATTCTCATAAGGGAAAAACCCGTTCCGTTATGCGGCGTGGTCTTATGAGATATCATTTACTTTTTCAACTGTTTTAAACTGTTTTACTCATACCAGTCCCATGACTGACCCGGAGTTTACTTTGTTGTTTTCCCTAAACTCTTGGGTGCCTAAATTTGTATGGGCAGTCAAGTAGTCGGGATTTACAGATATACTGGAAGAGCTTGGAGCAGGAGGCTTCATGATCATATAGCTATAGTTATTTCCGCTGTGTTGTAAGTGCTGTACTTTGATAATGATATGTATATTCAAGTACCAAGTTTGTATTTCAAAGTTATGTACGAAATATATTTATTCGTTCCGCTGTGAGATTCGTGTTACTCTGATGTTGTGTTCTTCTTCTTCTTCTATTCTAAGTTTCTATCTTATCTTTTCTCACCCTCTAATTTCTTTCACTAATTACCAGGATTTCTCGACGTTTTGGTTATCGACGTCGTGCTTACGTCGATAACCAAAGTCGCTCGAAATCCGGGTCGTTACACACCTTCTTCGATTGCTTCATTTGTAGCTTCGTTCTCTTGCGAAGCTCGTAATTCCTTAGACTTCTTTCCATCCATGATATCTGGGTATCACTGAAATCTTCAAAAGTCGAAATTGCTGAGTTTTGGACTGTCTTCTTCGGACTTGAATATCCAAACAGTAGAGCAACAATCCAATGTACTGAGACTTTGTACTCAGTGAAATCACCAAAATGTTAGATCCAAAATTGGCTCTAACACCCAAATTGTTCAATTATACAGAAATTAATATCGGAAAAAATGCTAGAAAAACAGAAAAGACACAAGATTTATAGTGGTTCGGCGTTAACGAGCCTACATCCACTTTATATCTATGATTATACTTGGAATCAAAGTACAATCGATGATTTATCCCTCAACCTCACTCTTACAATGTTGATTCACTCAATAATTTCGAGACAACTCTGCATAATAATAATGGAGGTGTAATAATGTTGGATTCAGAACTCAGAATTGCCAAAAAGTTCCTAAAAATGCCAAGTTCTGGGCTATTTATAGCTAATTTCTGCAGGCGGATCGCGGTCATACGTGGCACAAATCCCGAAGATCTTGGGCTGGTTCGTAGCTTGAGGGAGAAATAGTCAACATGGCCCCAGGTGTCGCTGGATCCTGCATTTGCGGATCGTGAAAGATTTGATCATGGCTTTCACCCATCAACTTCAGGGATCGGATCGGATCGAGCTGGCGTTGGATGGATCGAATCATGGTTATAGGGGGCGATCGCGAACCATGGGGAGTAGGGCGATCCGATCGGGTCTTTAAGGGCTAAAGGTGTGAAGTTTCATACTTTCTCCATGTGTGAACTTTGGTGGATTGGTCAAAAAGCTAGCCAACAATTATCCTATGTTATACTTAAATATTTCAAACCCATGTTGTCTATATTTAAACTTATAAACTAGTTTAATTCCGTAAGTTCAACATATATGTATATATCACAAATTAAAATCTTTATAATCTATTTAAGTTTATAAATTCCGATATATGCATAACTTTATAAACATATCGTTATAGATTTCAGCTAAGATAATATCATTTTCTTATAAAATCAACATCTTTACCTCTTATTCAAAATGTATAGTTTATAAAATATAAAGTCGTAAAGTATAAACATCAAATCCTTTCAAAATATTGGTATTACCAAAACATAATATTATTTACATATATATATATATATATATATCAAATTTTCAATAATGTGTCAAGAAATTATAAATTATAATACCTTTCAAAATAGCAATTTCAAATCAATATTAAATATGTATTTAATATTGATTTGAAATTGCTATTTTGAGGTAAAAGCTGAACGAATGAAAGAACCTAATCAAAGAGGATCTACGAAGGAAGATAGTTCAATGGAAAGGAAATTTCAGAAAAAGAATTAAAAAAATTATATCCGAAAATATTTGTTTAAAACACTTAAAACCATTTCAAAAACCATTTATACTTTAAAAATACGCTCTCTCGCAAGAAGGATTCAAAAAACTGATTCCACTCATTCTAGGGTATCACTATCCTAATACCAAATGTAACATACCGTCTTTCATCCACTTCAAGCTGGTAATTAAACCAACTCAAACTGTTCGAAATGACATAATATTATTAGCTTCGTTAGTAAATAGAATAAATCACAGAATCACAAACATAGAAAAACATAATATCTCGCAGCGGAATAAATAAATTATACAATAGTAGTTCATGAAGCTACTAAATAAAAATTAAAATTTATACATAATATAAGAGTTACAAAATTATATACAGCGGAAGTCTAAATACAAGAACTTCTAATACAAAGGAGAAACAGCCAGAATCAAGAGGTAGAGGTGATATCTAAAATAGTATCCATCTTCAAAAGGTGAAATCTCAACACTGCAATACTCGATTTAACCCGAGCAATAATGCAAAACAAAACAACTCGGATCAGGACTAACATTCTCATGGAAGTAAATCAACTCAAATGAAATATTCAATGAAATGCATCGCAACATAAAGGATGTTTGGGATCACCATCCTCTAAGGATCCGTAAAACTAATATAATATAATATGCTATTATAACAGTGTCTGTGTTAAATATACTATTGAAAATAGTGTAAGCGGTATTACCATTATTACCCTTACGCCGTTTATACCGTTGCCGTACAGTTTGCATATAACACACCAGTACGTCGGCGGATAGGGATGCGCCATGATACGACAACGTTAAATCAAAATCGTAGGGGGCTCGATCAGGATAAATACGATAAGGCATTGAGGCAATACCCATCAGTAGGATCCTACCGGATTGCGGACCTAGGCCGGTGCTAATGCATAGCCGCGACTACCGCCCAGCCCAGACAATACTCCCAAAAACCAAAGGCGCCAATCATTCACAAAGTAATATATATGGTATCGAAGACGTATGTCCGCTAAGAGAGCCGGCTCATATTAACCTGGGTATGGCTCCTGTTTTAGTCATTTTTATTATGACCCGAAGGTCAAGGCTATCCATCATCGTTCTCTTTCTTCAATCCAGTAATCGCCTCCAAATCCATCCTACTTCATTCTGGAACTCCACTGCGTACGTAGTTGTTAAAGTGGTTTTCGGTATTGGCAAAGAGTATGACAATATCCGATACCGGTCTCTTTAACAACCAAACGTTTACATTTTTCACATAGTGGCCATTTTAATAAAATCATATCTTGAATAAATTGATTGAAGAAATTTCTTTAATTCAAACAAAATAGTTTATGAATCAATTCCATATATAAAATTATTTCAATTCATATTCAGTCAATTTATAAACGAATTCTTATATTCATATCAATTATAAATTAAAATTCTAATTAAATATGTAGTTCACGTTCATTTCCTATAAAGTTCAATATTTAAGTCAATTCAAAATTCACATTTAGTTGATTTAAAATCAAATTCATTGAATCAAGTATTGTTATATAAATTTAAATCTTTAAACCTTGAATTTAAATCTCAAAATCAAAACTTATCAACCTATTGAGTTTATTACTAAAGTTTATAAAATATATTTATAAGTTATAAATTTATATAGAAAACAGCTTTATAAACATATATAGGTTTAAAATAATTTAGAAATAGGTTTAAAAAGAATAATTTATTATAATATACTAATTTAAAGTTAAAAATGCATATATGATTAAATTATACAGTTTAAAATAAATAAATTATAAGTAAGATTTCAAATAAGCATTTAAATATGTTTTTACTCATAAAATCATTTTAAAACACATAATTTAAAATTTACAAAGTTTAAGTATAAATCTTTAAAACATAAATATAAGGACTTAAATTAATATTATTACAATCAAATTTTCCAAATCATTTTAATTCGAAAACATGACCAACGGTATCCATATATAGTTTTCTATCCTATGGTCAAGTGATATGGATATTTATCATTTCAACCCGCAATTTATAAAATTTCTATAGGTTTATCATTTCAACCCGCAATCTCAAATTCAGTAAAAAATCATTCAGCTCTATCATTTCAACCCATAATGATTTTTCCCTAATCTAATGTATGTTTGGGTATGTATTATTTCAACACATAGTGATTTTTCCTAAACTTGGAAACATAAATAATCATCGCATATCAACAATAACATCATAGTCATATATAATCAGTGTACATATGTGTCATATGAGTATCGTGTCACATATGAAAGTGTATATTTTAAACAAACAATTTCTACTAACAATCCTATACATTTCATAACAGTTCATTTAGTTGATCTAACGTCTATGAAATAATGTGAGTCAGGTGTGAGATAAACTCACATTTCGTAACGCATAAATGGAGACAGTAGAAGAATTGACACAGAGTAAACCAACGACTTCGAGGAACTATTCAAAATAGATTCAACTAGATGATCACTCAATATTTGTTTATTTTAAAAGATGAGGCTAGGGAATTTTCAATGGATTGGCACGGCTATTTGGGTTTTGGAACGGTTCTCAAACTCAACACCAATCTTGACTCAAAATAAACCCAATAAATTCTTTACACATAATATATATATTTTTATATACAAACACACAGAAAATTTTAATATATATTTATATTTAAAATTCGATGCACAAAAATATATTTTATAAATTATACATTTAAATTAAACACAACGCTAATGCATACTAAATCATATACACTTAAATATAATATATAATTTGAAACACACACGTAAACTCATATACACACACACACCGTACACACAACACAAATTACAATAGTATATATATATTATAAGTTATACATAAACACACAACAAATCCTTTTTCAAAATAGTGTACATATATATATATATATATATATATATAATATAACCGTATACACAGTAAAATTAATATATACCTATATATTTATATTCGACACGTTCCAAATCACTTATATAAATATATATATTAAATTATATAGCACTAAACCATATATATTTTTAAATTACAAACAACGCAAACACACTCAAACAAAACCGTAAAATGATATATATATATATATATATATATTTTAAAAAAATATACGTATATACATATTTATTTATTTTCAAAATAATTAAATTTCCAAAGCGACTCAATGCCACGCATTTAACACAGAAATATATGTTTCTTTTATATGTAATTATAGATTTATAAACGCACACAGACATTTATTACACAAAACCATATATAAATATTTTATACAATTTGATGCACACAACCAAACTATATATATAAATATCTCTATATATCTGTACATATATATTTCTAAAAGTATAAATCTTGAAACAAAAATATACACACTCAACAAAAGGGGACACACACAAAATCACTCTCACACACAAACAAGATCACTCACGCCACATAGTAACACAAACACACACTGTCAACACACCACATGAACAAAATAACAAACAGACATGTTAAAACTCATACCTCAACACATGAACGCACACGTAAAAGCATACCCCATAAACTTAAACAGCTCCCCAAACTCACGCACACAACAAACACATGCATATTATATAAAGGGAGAAACTATATGAACACAAAATTTTGACACAAATCAAAAGGCATAAAATCTCAACCACATGATTAATTTGTCTTTATGTGAGGGTTGCAAGTCATGAGGTATTCTTATGCTTTAGATTTTTGTGCCACTCAATTTGTGTCAAATCTTTGTGTCTATATAGACTTTCCCTTATACAAATCACACAAACACAAAACTCACACCGCACACACATAACTCACGCACCCTTGCACAACAAAACGCACACATAAACAAGCATATATAAGAAATTTTCTCAACACCACTCACTCACATACAAACATAATATATACCTATCCAGATATAAAATATAAACTCACGCATATGATTTAACACACATAGTAAAACTTACTCACACTCACACATTAACATACACCACGCACTCAAGACAACAACAACATTGATCACGCAAAAGGGGAAGGAGACAACTGGGTTGGTGGCTTCAGATGGACAATGGAGGTCAGTTGGTTTGGCAGCTCAAGGATGGTCAGTGGGTTGGTATAGCACGGTTGTCGGGCTTGGGTCCGCTGGTCGAGGCGAGTGGGTCTTCAGGTGGAGAGAGTGGCTTCGACAGAGAGGTGTGGGGTAGGCGCATGGATGAAGGCTTGGCAGAGGATCATTTGTTTGGTGAGGGAACGAATACAGTAACATGACAAAGGAAAATTAAAGAAATAAAAGGCAAGGGGGAAAATGTAAAGTGGAAAGGAATGGCTACAGAAAGACAATAGAAAAAGAAAAATAGGGAGAAGGCGTTGAAAGGGATGCAGTTTTTAAAAAGGGGAATGGGAACATAAATAAAGTAATAAATAGCGACAGTTAAGGTTTCAAAATTTGAACAGTAGGGAGTTCTTGACTGTTTCAATTCATGAAGGATAAAGGGAAACTGTAACATCCCGTATTTTTCTAACCGTTTATTTGAAATATTTTAATGGGATTTGACCCTTTTAATTTGAATATTTAAGCAATATTTAATTATATATATATTCGAATATTATTAACCCAAAATTTCTAAAGGTCAAGTTGGGATTCCCCTTGGTCTTATTTGAAGTTACTCGGTATCTCATTTGAGTATATTCAGCATTATCGGTTTGTTTTTATTTCAACTGTTTTGGGATTTGATTCATATTGCATCGGTATTTCACAAGTTTTATAAGTAGCCAACCAAAAGCTTGGGCACAATATGGCATCAACGTTTTCACAAATCAAATGAAACCCAGATTATATATTTTCAGCATAATGTTCAACAGACAAATGTCCAATAGTCTTACTGCATGAACATAAGAAGGGGAACATATATCCAAAGTTGAAAACAGTAAATGGAACGACAAAAGAAAAAAAACTGATATATGTACATATTTCTCCATCAAATCCATAAGGACGAACAGCTAAAACTATATGAATTTATACCATTAATTTTTCAGAATACATTTTCTTATGTACAATCCCTTTTCTGCTATAACATATACCAGTCATGGTTCATATCTGCTAAAGGAATAAACAAATGAAAAACTTCATGAACACAGACAATGTATGAAGTACAAGTGCTGCCTAATACTGCCTTGGTATCTTCGTTCTGTCACCTTCAACACCAAGAATTCCAATGAAAAATTGTATGCAGGCAGCTACAGTCGACCTAACCTATAGACAGCACATGAGTAAATAGTTATAAGATTTTACAACACAGAAAATATGACAACAAAGGAAACCAACAGTCAAATTAAAATCTGTACCCATATGTATGTATCAGAACAGTATGATTCTTCCCAATAAAATATTAACCTGAAAATAAAGTAGAGGAAATGCAGCTATGAGTAGCTAGAAAGTAGGTTAATGTATAGTTATAGAGTTGAAAGTTTTCAGATAAAAAAATGAATTCAAATCTGAAAATCGAAAATGAAACAAACAGAAAATCTCAGCTACGAATCCAGGAGGACTATTGTCCATAAATCAGATATAGGATCTACTAAAATCCTTTTTGAACAAGACCAAGATCAGAACAAAATATATGTGGAAATGACAATACAAATGGCTTCATAGCCCTACCAAATCTATACATGAACAGTCCGATCAATGTATACATCTAAGCAGACAACCGTACAACACAAACCCCACTAGTTCAAATCTACAAGGAGGACTAGACAACTCGAATACCAATTTTAATGTGAACAGACAATGGACAGGATGAACTGACAATACAATTCGAACAGGAAATAAACAGTACACTGATCACATAAAAGAGGATTTAATTCTGAATATATTTCTACATCAAATCTGCTAAGGGAAACCAAGAACATGTATATGTTATGTACATGTGTTTTCAAAATCCTGCACTGTATTTAAAATGTGACATAAAACCTATAACAGGAAATCTCTGAATTGAAGTGGACAGAAATGGCTTGTGCATGTGTTTACATAACCAAGAAATACAACACAAAAACCCAATCAAATCAACCTATATATTTTCAGAAAAATCTGTTATACGAATCTATAAAGTCTGTTTCGCTATTTACAATATCCCAATCTAGATCTGAAATCGAAATAATCTAATAGAAGACAAGGCCTTGTGAACAAAACAGTAACCATAGCCGTATGCTAGACTATATAGGAACAGAACATATATGAGCAGAAGGATACATGGGAAAATCAAACCGCAAATCTCCATTTCACTGTTAAAACATCACGCACACAAATCTAGTTCCATCACCAAGAGACCACGCAGCACAGTTGAAACAACACAAAGTAAACGCCTAAAGACTAGGTACTGCAACCCTAATGCATGATTTTACAATTGAAATTGACGTCGTTCATCAGACCGCAAGTATAAATAGGGTCACATACCACATGTTAGAACACAACTAAAAACCGAAAGAAAATCAAAACAAACCAGAAATTAAATCGAAAATAATTATCAAAATACTTAGCTTTTGGGAAGGTGGGGTCTCGATCTGGCTAAATCGAATGGAAGGAGGCGGGAAGAGGACTGAAACTTAGGACGTTCGACTGCGTTGAGGATCGGCCAGGGATGGAATTGGGTGGAGCAGCTGAAGCTGGAGGTGTGGGGACCGATGAGGGCAGAGGGCGACGGAAGTTTGGTAAAGGGGAGGGGTGAGATCTGAACGACGGCCATGATAGGGTTTCCTTTTCTCGTGTTATTTTTGTGGCGGCGGACGATGTGAAAATGGAGAAGGACCGATCGTTTTAGGGTATAAGAGAAAAGGGGAAGCGGGCCTAGGTCATTTCGGGTTGGGCTGAAGGTAAGGTCCAAATATTATTTAAACTAAAGTTAATTTAATTTAAATTGTTTTTATAACTTAGAATCTTAATATCGTGTACGTTTGTGGTCAGAATTCGATGAAACAAAAACCGTTGGGACCGTGATGACGAGTGCTACACGATAGGTGAGGACTGAGCAGGGCAGGCAGCAGATGGATTTTTCAGATAAATGAAAACATCATTTAATTCAACTGAAACAAGCAGATTTAACGACGAAATCAAAAATAAAGGTGAGTTAAACTCACTCAGTTATTTCCCGCTTATATTTTATAAGTTGGGTTTTTATTTTTTGTGTGCTATGGTTGCTAGTGATTGACTGATTGCTGATAGATATTCATATATTGTTTTGAACTGACGAAATTAAACGTTGTTTAATTTCAGTGAAAACCCATATCGTTATTTTAACGACGGATCCCAGTCAAGGTAATTCACCTTACTGGCCACGTTTATAAAATAAACGTGATTTCATGGATTGTTTGCATTGTCATGATTGTGTGAAATAAATTTGTTGTTGACTGTTATAAAACCATTATTTGGTTAAGTTGAATTAGTTGATTTGATGGGTCGTCCAGTTATTGAATATCAACTTGAAATTCAATATTTGGTTGGTTTTAACCAGTGGGTACGATTGGTTGAGTGGTTAGCAGTACATGGCCAATGGATTAACTGTTTTCTAAGTATCGTTATACCATCAGGTAAATTTACAAATTTAAGTTAAAAATATATTTTTACCTGAGGACAGATTTAAAACCTGTATGGATAAAAGTTGTAAAAGGAAATAAATATCGATTATTATGACTTGAGTTATAATTGATTTTTAAAATGATCTTATAAAAGAAATTTCTGATATTTATCAGATTTATAAAGGTATGAGTAGAAATTTATTTAAGATTTGAATAATCGTTTTTGGAAAGATAAATAAAGGGAATTCGAAGGAAGTGCGAAAGTTAAATTAAGTAAAAGGAAAAGTAATAATACAAGTGTTTATATTGAACTCTGGTTTATAAAAAGAAAGAAGGTATAGAGGGTTACTTAATAAGGAAATTAAGTAAAAGAGATTTTCAGCGAAAGATTCAAGAGTGAATGGCATTTTAATTAAAAAAAAATCCAAGTAGAAAAAAAGGGCATCGTTTAGAGAAGCAAATGAGAATGTGATATTTTAATCGATGAATTAAAAATGGTGATTTTATTTGAGATGGAAGATTCGAAAGGAAAGAAGTTCTTTTTAAATATACAAAATAGCAAAATATGGTATATTTGATATAGGAATGAGTTCGGTCTTTGAAATCAACTAATATCTATCTAAAGATAAGACTGTGGTTGATCAAGGTCTGAGAGGTAAATAAATACCCCAACTTGAGCAACCTCAGAATTTTCTAAGTATGATCTTAGTGGTAATGTGGAAAGAGAAGATTTAGTTATTTTCATATGGAAAAGAATAACGAAATGAAAGTAAAAGGGTTGAGAATATATAAACGAATCTTTTCCCAAGTAACAGAAGTGAAAGAATTTGATATCTATTTATATATAAATGTCAAAAGTTAAATAAATGAAAGGAAAAAGGGTGGGAAGTTAAAATGGTATTTCCGAAGACTAAAGGAAATTGGGAAAGTAAAGTTTTAAGGATAATTTATCCTAAATGAATAATCGTTGGTTATTTTTCAAGTGATAAAATAAAAGGAGATTTCAAATGTTGCTTAACTTGAAATAAGTTGAGTCGTGTTCCAATATGGTTAATAAAATAAGGATAGGGGTTTGAAATGATTGAGTATGATTATGGGATATTTTCATAAACATGAAAATAAGATGTTTAAGAGAAGAACCTTACCTCAAATAAGTTATATTTGAAATGTTAAGGGTTAGAGATTAACTATCGTTAAATCGTTTTAATTAAAGAGGCCATGCGGTGTTAGTACTGAACTGGTAAACTCATGTCATTCACACAATTATTTATTTGATAGTTAAAACACCGACTATCAAACATGACCCATACGATCGTTGGTACGGGAAGACCGGGATCGAATATACATTCGAAAACC
Organism: Allium sativum; assembly: GCA_030737875.1. Lineage (NCBI taxonomy): Eukaryota > Viridiplantae > Streptophyta > Magnoliopsida > Asparagales > Amaryllidaceae > Allium > Allium sativum. The sequence goes on along the minus strand of CM060912.1, from coordinate 48,569,310 downwards.
ATTCCGACCAGCGAATACGTGAAAGAAGATTTGTGAAGATGGAGCAATGGAAGACCGTTGATCTTCCTAAGCGGAAGAACTACTGATTGGATTGCTCTGGTATAGCGGCCGGAGATATTTCAACAGTGATTCTGTCGTGGTTGGAATCTACGGATTGCAAAGACTTCTCGCTACTGATCTGTAGGGTGATTCCTAGGATGCAGTAGGAAGGTGCCTTCGGTTCATCCTGTTCCTGGGTGACTTGTATGGACGAGTGTCTGACAGAGTATTTCCTAAGAATCACGTACGTTGATTTTTACAAACATACTTCTGTCAGCTGCAGAATATTTTTGTGGACGTCAATTAGTGATTTGACGGATCTGACGATGTGGCATTCAAAGTGAATGATGGCCAGATGTTCGAAGAGATGAATTCTAGCCTCAAGCCTCATCAACCGGGTGATGACAAAAATCGGGCAGGCAGCATGGCTATGTGGGTCGCTCCCATTAGGGTGTATAATCACCTATCTAGAGAAATTCCTTTTGTTTCTTATTCTATCGATTCTGCCCATTCGGGAACGGTGGTTTGAGTCCAACCGTTGGTGATATACATTCGATACACTCAAGCGAAATGAGTGGTCGGTCATGTGTGGGCCGGGTTGCAAGATGTTCTTGTTGAACCCAGGTGTATTCGCCTCTAGAGATACATCATCGGAAGGTGGTCCCATACCTTGTCAAGGTCGGAATCCAATCTCCAATAAGCGCCCGCGGTTTTGATTGTATACTATATATGTGGAGCGTGAGATGCAAGCGTTCCACTAGATTGTTATTTACTTGTATTTAGACATTATTATAATATCAGAAAAGATATTGGTTTCAAAACTGTTTTGGGTTATCGTAAGGTAAAAGCCGTCCGTGTTTATGTGTGGATTCGGTCTTACGATTATACTTTTCTTTTGAAAGGATTTTGAACTTTAAAATCGGGATTGGATGATTTACCCTTAATACTGTGCGAGTTTATCTCACTTTGGTTCACCAGACTGACCCGGTGTTTTGTAAATGCTCGGGTTAGACCGGGTGTACAGGTTCAGGTCATCAAATGCTGTGAAGAGGCGAGCTGGAAGAGTCCAGACGGATGATATTATATAGCTATTATTCCGCTGTGTTGTATCAGGGCAGATTATTATAACTGTCCAAATGTGTTGATATACTCTGATGATTGTAAGTTTATTTAAAGCTCTCAATAAAGATTTATTTCTATACTATGTTTTGTTCCGCTGCGATGTGAGACTCTGTGTTGTGTTCTTCTTCTTCTTCTTCTTCTTCTTCTTCTATTCTTATATTTCCTTCTTTCTTATCTCACCCTCTAATTTCTTTCATTAACAATCCGGTGTTCTCGGTGTTTGAAAGGTCGGCATGAGATACAGTAAAGGTATTTATGTCAATTTCCGACGCCGAAAACCCTGGTCGTTACAGAAACACACTATTTTTTAGCACAATAGACTGCTTCTTTCTTATTATTTTCCTTGTAATATTTTTTTATTAAGAATCCATGCATTGTTTCATTCCAGAATTAGAAACGAATAAGTAGAAATTTCACGTGCATCAGTATTGAAGAAACGGAAAGTAAAATGGACGTTTTGAATTTTTTTGAACATAAAGAATTAAATAATTGGAAGAATAAAGGGGAAACCGGTAAGAATAAGGAAAGAAATTGGAGGAGCTTTATTAACGCTTAGCCACAAATAGAATGTATGCGCATAAATTTTGGGAATAAATGTATTTAATTTTGAAAACAAAGAACAAGCAAGGAAAGAAACTGTAACAACCCTGAAAATCAGAACAAATTTAAAAAATTTATTTGGCTATTTTAATGAATTTTAGATATTTAAAATGATTTATTTTAAATAATAACGGCTAGAAATTTATTTCGAATAGAATTAGAATGTATAAATTTATTTAAATCGAAGTTAGAATATAAATATTTATTTTGATAATAAAAGGAATTGGAAATGGCGTGGCAGTTTGAAAATTCAATTTCAATTTTCAAATGAATATACAGGATTCAAAATAAACCGGATTTTAGTAAAACCAGAAATATTTGAATCTGTTTGAAAATATCTTTCCAACGAATGTGAAAAATATATATTTCATAAAGGGAATAAAAATTATTCCCAGTTGAAAATTCAGAACAGTCGCTATGGAATTTATATAATATATAGTCCTTAAAAGTAGCGATTTTACAAACGACCTCCGTTTTCGATGAGACCACTTTTATTGGATCCGGAATGTCGAATTATTGCTAGATTCCAATTTTCATAATTTTTGGAATTAATATGTGAGCGTGGTGGATTTAAACGTGTTTGGTCAATTTAGTTTGAATTTAATCGACTGGAAAATGACTGTTTTTCAAACGGTCTCCAAATTCGACGAAATTAGTTTTGTTAGGACCGTATCGTCAAAACATAGGTACATTTATTTTTCTGGAATTTTTGGAGTTAGTATGTGACCCCAGTTGATTAAAATGTGTGTTTGAATTTAAAATATAATTGTTTATATTTTAAATTTAGCGGAAACTGATCGTAACAGCCGAATTGGGTTACAAAACATATCCCATTGTGTTCGGAATGGCGGTAATTATCTAGAGGCAACAGTCATTAGGATTCATTTGGAGTTCGTGGTGTTAAACAACTAATTGATGAATTAAAATATTATTAAATTATAAAATATAATATATATTATACCCCTTTTTTCTTTTTCTCCCAGAACCAAGCCCCCCACCCCCCTGGTCGTTCCCAAATCCGCACCCCCTTCCTCGAGAAACCGCCACCCTCCCTTCCACACCGTCGCGCCACCTTCCCCGCCTTCCCATGACCACCAGACCACGGCGAGACCCCCCTCTTTCCCCCCACCTGAAACCGCCAACCCCCTCAACCAAATAGAGCCGCCGCCACCTGAAAGGGATCGCCAGAGCCACCGCACCAAGCCGGAGGAGCGCCGCCACCCCATGGTCGACGCGCAAACCTCCCTCCCTCCCCCCCCCCTCCCCCGCAAGCAAAAGTGAGTTTTTTATATTTATTATTTTTTTAATAAAAATCTGTTTTTCTTATATGAAATAACATTGTTTAATAAAAGAATTGAAATTTATGTATTTGATTTTTATTTGTTTAAAGGTTTGATGTTCTAAAAAAAATAGAAAAGATTTGATTTTTTATAAATAGAAAAGATTTGATTTTTTTATAAATGAAAAGATTTGATTTTTCATAAATAGAAATTATTTGATTTTTTTGTAAATGAAAAGATTTGATTTTTATAAATGAAAAGGTTTGATTTTTAAAAATAGAAAAGTATGATTTTTAAATATAGAAAGGTATGATTTTTAAACATGAAATTGTTATAAAAATATGATTTTTATAATATAAACATTAGTATAAAAATATGATTTTTCTATATATGTAGCATATTAAAATATAATTTTTATATATAGAGAGAGTTATAAAAAAAATGATTTTTATATGTACAGCAGCGTATTAAAAATATAATTTTTATAATGAAGTAGCAATGTAAAGATATGATTTTTATATACAAAACTGAATTATAAAAAAGTGATTTTTATAAAGAAATATTTGCATAAAAATAAAATTTTTATATATGTAGTAGAGACACAAAAATTTGGTATATATATATATATATATAGCATAGATAAAAATTTGATTTTTATATTTATAATAGCAACATAAAAGAATCATATTAAAAACGTGATTTTTACTATGAATAGCGTGGAAAAGATTGCGTTGAAATTTCGGGTAAATCCAAACTGTTCAGAAATAAAGAATGGAGGAGTGGATCCCAAAGGTGAGAACTTCTCACACTAATTTATTTTCTAGTTAAATATATATACTAGGATGCAGAAGGTGCTTAGTAGCATCCGACACCTTTGTTTGAAACAATGACTGTTTGGTTGATTGGTTTATTTGTTTGAATTTGGTTTGGGAAATGAAATGAATTGATTAGAATTTGGTTTGTATATGGCGCGAGCCATTATTAGGCGAGGGATAAGGCTAGACCTTATTCCAGTTCTAATTTTGTGCCGTTATGCTGCCGAAATTTTCTAAAAATGTTAGAACAATAAAAATATCATTTTTATTGCATAAATGAACTATATAAAATATTCATGTGTTGAAATAAATATTTTATAGTTAAAAATATAATTTTTAACCTATATATGAATAAAATAAATATTCATTTACAAATCGGACGATTTGTTTATGTACACACATTTGACTGATATTGATTGGGATGATATATTTTACACATCGCCCAACTGCACAAATAATAATCAGTGTTTGTTGTTTTGAAAACCCCACATGGGTATTGGGATGATATTGGACATACACTAATCCCAATATTTAGTTGTATGTTAATCGATGGGTTGACAGACTGTTGTAAGCGTTAATTATTTATATTTAAAGCTTATGTAGTTGTGTAATGCACTCTGGACGATGGCTGACTGTATTTAGTTATTGTTGTGTACATGTGTGTATGAAATACATATAAATAAAATTATATGTTAATTGGCTGTGTCTGATTTCAATTCATAAAGAACGAATATTTTAAATTAACGAATATTTCAAAATGATGATAAAGCATATTTTAAAATAACTAATATTTTAAAATAATATTCAGTAATGGATCAAAATATGATTTTGATGTCCGATTTGGGATGGACACGAAAATATTCAAATATATAAAGCCGTGTTGATTAGATTAACACCATTTCGACGTGAACGATATTTATATCGATTTTATTCGTTTTTATATTGAATATCCAAAAGGAAGTGATTTCAAAATCTAATGTTTTGAAAATATTATCATTTATATAATAATGATATGGAATATTCAATTTTGATTTAAAATTTAATATGAAGTTGAAATCGTTTTGAAAAAAAATTTAAAATGATTTATAAAATACATTTTAAATGGAAATCAATGAAATAAATATATAATATATATATTATATATATTTAATGGTCTGAACAGAACGCATCATGCCGCGGCCGTTCGCGAATTTCGACCATTGACTTCGAATTGATATTACGGGAGATCCGACCGTCGGATTCTCCTAAAATCGAAACCGTTATATTCGTATAGAAAAGAGCTTTCCAAAGAATACAAGAGATTTGAAATCTAACGGTTGGATTTGTAATTATGTCCAAATCAAATCTGGAAAAGGTCGTTGTAAGTGCAGTTCGATGACCGTTTATGGAAATCGACTGTACGGGCCTTGATAACATTATTAAAAATATTAATAATTTGTGTAAAATCATAATAAATGATTTGGAAAGAATATGGATGAAAAATTCCACGTTCGTAAAGATAAAAATATATTTTTATCAAAATGAACTAGTTATGAACTAGAATTATAATCCAATATTTTTAAATAAATAAATTGGATTTGAAATAGCTTTAAAAATAACCAGAACTTCCAATATATGAATTGGAATGGATTTGAATCGAAATTATCTTCGGAATATTTCGATATTAGATTCCGTGATTATACGGATATTGTGGAGGAATTTGGAAGATATATATATCGTTATTCCCAATACGATATTTGTTGATTTCAGGATTTGATATTAAATATAAGCCGATATAATTTCTATTCAGAGCCTTGTATTTAATATTGAATTGGATGTTGGTTTTGTCGTGAATGGTGTCTTCATTAACAATGTTCTTAAGCCCAGTTGAGAAAAGAATAAATCTTTGATTATGATTTAGTGAAGTTTTTTCCAATTAATTAATATTTAATTGGGATTGAATAAAAGAATCGGATTTTGAGTTTGTCGGGAATGGTGTCTTCATTAACACCGTTTTAAAGCCCAGTTGAGAAAATAATAAATCTTTAATTAAGATTTAGTGAAGTTTTTTCCAATTAATTTATATTTAATTGGAATTGAATAAAAGAATTAGATTTTGGGTTTGTCGTGAGTGGTGTCTTAAATAACACTATTCTTAAACCCCGTGTGAAAAGAATAAATCTTTTAATTAAGATTATTAGAGTTTCCAGTTAATTAACATTTAATTGGAATAAAATGGGATGTGAATTGGGTTTATTGTGAACTGTGTTTTTAACGACATTCGTTCTTTAACCCGATTTACAGAGAAATGTGATTTGGAATTTATAAATCTTTTTATTAAGATTTAATGGAAATTTTCCAAAGTAAAGTTTTCCAATTTAATATATTAAATTGGAATTGAATGGAATTCGATTTGGTAATAATCGAAGTGAGCTTATGTGGAGGAAGACTGTTAATATATATGGAATTTAAAAGGCTTTGTCGTTATTCCATTTATATTACTAGTCGGATACAGAAATTGATATCGATTATATATTGATCTGTTTTCCATGAATATTCCATAATTAATGGAATATGATTTGGGTTTATCTTGAATTGTGTTTTAAATGACATTAGTTCTTTAACCCAGTTAAAGACAGGATTTGTAACATCCCGCATTTTTAAGTATAATTAAAAATGAAATAAAATATATGAAAATATGCTTATGATAGGTAAATAATGGTGATGCATAAGAAGAATTAATTAATACATGAAAGAGAAGAAAAATTAGTTCAATAACGGTGTGTGTAACAGAAAAGATAGTAAAATAAGGATAATTAATTTAAGAATTAGGCAAAATGGACATCACCATTGCGTTCCTCTCGAAATTTTACATGAAATAGAGTCCGAGTTTTCAAAAATCGGAGTCCGGATGAAGAAGTTATGGCCTGTGGAAGATTCAGAAGGTTTCGGTCAGCACAGAACTGGGCAGGTCGACCTGGGGGTCGACCTGGGAGTCAACCTCCCGCATGGGGGTCGACTATATTGTCGACTTCCCCCCCTACAGGTCGACCTGGTCGGCGTGTTTCGGTCCAGAACACGTTTTTGAAGCCCATGGACGATTTTTGATGGTCCGGATTGGTTTTAGGGTTAATCTGATGGCTGAAATGAATTGCAACACCTATAAAAACAACCTAAGACTTAGCCTTCTCTACACATAATTCTATTTTGCTTCTTCTCTGCCTCTGTTCTAAATAAAAATGGCGTCGCTACTCTGCTGGAATCAAAACTAGAAGCTAATCAACATCAACCTAAGCAACTAAATTCAAATTAGAGATTAAAGCTTCTGCAATGATTCTACAACAATTACAGTTCTTTTTTTAATCCAACCAAGGCAAGTGCAGTTATTTTCCGATATAAACTTTAATCATAATTGTGACATGATTGTAAATCTGAATTTGAGATTGTGTATGTTCTGTTCTGATCTATTTTATTCTGTATCTCTTCTTCTTTCTGTTCTATAGCCAGGCTACTACGAGCCTGCGCCAATCTCCTAAGAGATTAACGCACGAACGCTAAAATGTTTGGGACAAATAATGAATGTGGAATAATTGGACATGGTTAATCTGTGACTGATTTAAGAAAAAGGACATAGGTTGTAAACTAGATTTAGATCTATGCATATTCTGTGAATTGGAAGAAGAGGAACCATGGTATGTTAACATATGACTTGAGACAAAGAAAATATGGCTTAGGTATAAAGATTTACATTAAGGTAGGACATCTATTAAATGTAAATAAACACCTAAGTAAGGGATCTTTGGGATATATGACATGCATAATAATTGATGGTTATATTTGGACTATGATCATGATAATTATTTAGGCATGCTTAGGACAAATTTAAAATTAGGCAAGATATGTTTGTGAAACTTTAAGGAATGATTAAATCTGTTATATTTGCCTAATCTGCTAGTTCTGCTATATTGCTTAATCTGCTAGTTCTGTTATATTGCTTAATCTGCTAGTTCTGCTCTACTGCCTAGTCTGCTAGATTTGTTCATCTGCCAAATCTGTCATCTGCTAAGTCTGTTGAAAATGCTAGATCTGCTAGTTTGCTTAATATGCTAAATCCGTTAAGTTGCTTAATCAGAAAAATCTGTTATCTACAATATCTGTTGAGTTGATATAATTAGTCTGCTACTGACATAATCTGAATTGGCTATAGTTCTGAATAATTGACATGTATATTAGGCGTGGGTATAAATGGTGAATCATTAATTAATTGGCCGCAAAGATAAACATGGCTAACTCGAGGTTAGAATGAGTTTGCAGCGTAATTCTGCCCGGAACCGCCCGACATATTCCAGTGGTCGAAAACAATAGGTTCTAATGTGAGAAGTTAGTCATAACGTGCTTGAAATCCGAGGTTAGACTCAGTTTGCGACAGAAACCTGCCCGGAACCAACCGGCCTAACCAGTAGCCGCAAACTGTCAGTCTAATGTGAGAGGTTTGGGCATTAATATTTAATTAATGAAAATCTGAGATAATTATGATGTCTAAAACGTGTTGGGTAAGGCTAAACCAATTGGATCAATGAATCTGATAAACCCGTTTTGTGAATCCGTCGGCCCAATACAAAGATAGATAATCTGTAACCAGTTAATCTGTAAGTCTGTTAATCTGTAACCAGTTAATCTATAAGCCTGTTAATCCGAACATCTGATCCGTTAATCTGAAAACCTGTTAACTTGATTGTCTGATCTGTGAACTTGTTAATCTAAATTTTGTATGTCTGAAACTTGTAGACAAGTTAAGCTAAAATCTGTTAGTCTAGGGATACAAGGTTAGGAGGGGAATTACTTGTGTCATCTGTTGTTTGGGATCCATATTAGTCAGTAACCATTTCTGGTATCAAAACTTTGAACCAACAGTAAGTAGGGTCCGGGCACGCTTACTGAACTAATTATAAGCGGTTCATTCTGATAATGGCGAGGGGTGTTGATGGTGCATGACAACCGGGTCATGTGCGTGCATGGATCCCGGTCTGCCTCTGAGGATGTAAGACGCCGTGACATCTGTAAATAGGTCTATGCCAATTGGTTGTCACTTTAGGGAGTGATACACCCTACTGTGGGGCCGACACAGGATATTTATGTATTAGAGAGCCGATCGCTTGGGTTAGGGTTTTAAGGTACACTTAGTTCTGTCTGTTTCTGTTGGGTGGTAACACCTGTCTGTTTCTGCGTGGTACCGTCTGTTCGGGTGGTAAAGGCCTATTACTAGAGTACACCTAATTCTACATTCTGTTTTCATAGGGATTAATCTATTTCTGCTTCTGTCTGTTTCTGATCGGGTAGTAAAGGCCCATTATTAGCATTCTGTTTCTGTTAAATTATTCTGTACCCATTTCTGTTTCAGTTTAGACATTAGGGTGACACCTAATTCTGTTATACTAGTATTAGTACAGAGAAGTGTAAAACAATAGCTTATATCATTCTGTTCTTCTGTTATATCTGTTACACCTGTTACAGTTACCTCTCATCCAGTTTTATTTTCATGTCATGTTATTATTATCTGTTCATAACTGAAAATCACTGGACTTGCCAGACTTTTTGTCTGACCCTTGTTGTTTCGCCTCCTTTCTTCCGTTTCCCCCCAGGTTATCCAAGGAGGGAATACTTTAGCTTGATCCGGATTTCTTCTGCTTGAAGTGCTTAAAGTATGGCTTGGCTCTGTATAGCTTCCGTTCTATGGGGATTATGATTTTAAACTATGCATTCTGAAGGCTTTTGTACAAGACTGATATTTTGTACTTGAATTTTGATAATGTGATTTGAAAGGATGTAACCAAGTTTATTTCGGTTTCTGTTGAAATAAAGTTATAAATTTTTCAAGTACTATTTTATCTATCTTGTAAGTTTCTGTTCTGTTTACTAAAATGCTCCACCAAAGTTAAGGCATTCCCTTTGTGAGTGACCTTAACGGAGGTGGGGTGTTACACTTGGTATCAGAGCTGAAGGTTACCAGATTGGGTAAAGTTTTTAGAAAACTATTTTCAAAAAGGTTTTGAAAGGAAGTATTTTCAAAAATAAAGCTAATTTTGGAAAACATGATCCCTAAGAGCCATATATCTTTCCTTCAGTCCTTTTTGTATTGAATCTTTCCTTTTTTCATTTCAGCATGTCTGAAGCATCTGAGATACCAGAGGGTGTTCATGTACCCGGTTGGTTTCGTCAATATCTTTAGGCTAGGACCGCCGCCGCAGGTCCAGCAAATGATCCCCCTCCTCCTCCGCTCCCTCCTCGTGCAATTGCTTTCTCAAAGATCTGTAGAGATTTTAGGGCCATGGGTGGAAAGGATTTCAAGGGAACTAAATCATTCGTCGAAGCGAGGAACTGGCTCAAAGAAACTGAGGATCTATTCGTTATCTTCGAGGTGGACGATAGGCAGAAGGTACAGTTGGCGGTATGGCTGCTCAAAGACGAAGCTTCCTACTGGTGGGAAGTCACTAACGCCGAGAGGCCGGTTGAGACATGGATGGATTTCAGAACAAGGTTTGAGACAAAATTTCTCTTGCAAGCTGAACGGAGCTTACTACTGGAAAAGTTCTTATCTATTAAGCAAGGAAGTATGATGGTCAAGGAATACGTCAACCAGTTCAACCAACTAGCTAGGTTCGGACTGGATTTAGTCAACACTCAGCATAAAAAGGCTCTCCGCTTTGTTAAAGGATTGAACGAGCCACTGCACAACCTAGCCATGACCCACGTACCCATGGGAGCGACTTACGAGAAATTGGTGGACATGGCACTACTGCACGAGGAAGACAAGGCCCCGAAAGAGACAAAGAAGGAAGAACCACATAATAAGAAAGCATGGCCCAAAAAGGAAACACAAAAGAAGGATGAGAAGTCTGAAGATAAGAAGGGGAAAAAGTGCTTTACTTGTGGGAGCTCGACTCATCTGAACAAGGATTGCAGAAAAAGGAAAGGCACTTGCTTCAACTATGGGGAGATGGGACACTTCACTAGGGACTGCCCGAAGAGACGAGGGCAAGGAGGGCAGGCGAACACTCTCGAGGCTAGTGGCTAGGATAGAAATAGGAAAATTTCTATAGTAGGTTTAATTTCTTTATCTGATTATGGAGTTAAGACTTTTTCTGATTCTGGTATTTTGATTTTGTAATCGATACTCTGCACTTTAATACTAGTATTATTTCTGAATTCCGCTGTAGACTCAGACCCATAAGGGTTATGGCTCATCTGTTTGAGATTGGGGTTTGAGGGATATCTGTGTTAGGCGTCAAGTATGACGCATACATTCTGAGTTTTCGTGGGGTATGATTTTATCATGCTTAACTTCCTAAGAGCCATTAGGGAACCTGATCTGTACCAGTAGTTTGTAAATATCTGAATACTTCTGATAAGATTTCCAGTTTTGACATTGTCTAAAGAGGGCAATCCTCTGGGTGTCAATTTGATGTTGGTTTCGGTCTTCGGGCCGATACTTAGGACCCATGCCTAATGGGAACCAAGTTTTTGTTCTATCTGTATTCGCTTCCATCATTCGACTGTATCCTATCGATCGAATCTTCGAACTTTAGGTAGAAACTAATGGATGTAAACATGTGTTTGAGACATGTTATGTTTGATGGTCGCAAGTGGATGCAAGTGGTTGCTAGTGGTTGCCCGTGGACGCATATACACACACTTGGCACTAGATCGGCTCGAAAACACTCTCATACTGCATATGAATGTGTGAGCATTTTTAATTTTTGTGGATGCAAAATGATTGACTCAGCACATGGATGTTGCATATGACTGAATGGTTGTGCACTCATATAGAAATGATATGTATCGAGTAGGAAAATTGCATACATGTTGGACTCATGGCACTGGCATAATTCGCATTAAGGAGGTCAACTGAATCAGTGGACCGCCTGATCTTTGCATTAGACAAGGAACATATACACACACTTCTTGCATACGCTCATACAGCATTAGAAATCTCTTAAGGACAATGAATTCCTGTGATTGGTGATTGAGTAGATGGATTATTGGATGGTAGGACACATTCTTCTTAACTTGAAGATTTCGGGGACGAAATCCTTTAAGGAGGGGAGAATGTAACACCCCGCATTTTTAAGTATAATTAAAAATGAAATAAAATATATGAAAATATGCTTATGATAGGTAAATAATGGTGATGCATAAGAAGAATTAATTAATACATGAAAGAGAAGAAAAATTAGTTCGATAACGGTGTGTGTAACGGAAAAGATAGTAAAATGAGGATAATTAATTTAATAATCAGGAATAAGGTAAAATGGACATCGCCATTGTGATCCTCTCGAAATTTTACATGAAATAGAGTCCGAGTTTTCGAAAATCGGAGTCCGGATGAAGAAGTTATGGCCTGTGGAAGATTCAGAAGGTTTCGGTCAGCACAGAACTGGGCAGGTCGACCTGGGGGTCGACCTGGGGGCCAGGTCGACCAGGGGGTCGACCTGGGAGTCGACCTCCCCCATGGTGGTCGACTATAGTGTCGACCTCCCCCCTACAGGTCGACCTGATCGGCCTGTTTCGGTCCAGAACACATTTTTGAAGCCCAGGGACGATTTTTGATGGTCCGGATTGGTTTTAGGGTTAATCTGATGGCTGAAATGAATTGCTACACCTATAAAAGCAACCTAAGACCTAGCCTTCTCTACACACAATTCTATTCTGCTTCTTCTCTACCTCTGTTCTAAATAAAAATAAAAATGGCGTCGCTACTCTGCTGGAATCAAAACTAGAATCTAATCAACATCAACCTAAGCAACTCAATTCAAATTAGAGATTAAAGCTTCTGCAACGATTCTATAACAATTAAAGTACTTTCTTTATCCAACCAAGGCAAGTGCAGTTATTTTCCAATATAAACTTTAATCATAATTTTGACATGATTGTAAATCTGAATTTGAGATTGTGTATGTTCTGTTCTGATCTATTTTATTCTGTATCTCTTCTTCTTTCTGTTCTATAGCTAGGCTACTACGAGCCTGCGCCAATCTCCTAAGAGATTAATGCACAAACGCTAAAATGTTTGGGATAAATAATGAATGTGGAAAAATTGGACATGGTTAATCTGTGACTGATTTAAGAAAAAGGAGATAGGTTGTAAACTAGATTTAGATCTATGCATATTCTGTGAATTGGAAGAAGAGGAACCATGGTATGTTAACATATGACTTGAGACAGAAAATATGGCTTAGGTACAAAGATTTACATTAAGGTAGGACATCTATTAAATGTAAATAAACACCTAAGTAAGGTATCTTTGGGATATATGACATGCATAATAATCGATGGTTATATTTGGTATATGATCATAGTATGAATCTTGACAATTATTTAGGCATGCTTAAGCCAAATTTAAAATTAGGCAAGATATGTTTGTGAAACTTTAAGGAATGATTAAATCTGTTATATTTGCCTAATCTGCTAGTTCTTCTATATTGCTTAATCTGCTAGTTCTGTTATATTGCTTAATCTGCTAGTTCTGCTCTACTGCCTAGTCTGCTAGATTTTTTCATCTGCCAAATGTGTCATCTGCTAAGTCTGTTGAAGATGTTAGATCTGCTAGTTTTCTTAATCTGCTAAATCCGTTAAGTCGCTTAATCTGAAAAATCTGTTATCTGCAATATTTGTTGAGTTGATATAATTAGTCCGCTATTGACATAATCTGAATTGGCTATAGTTATAAATAATTGACATGTATATTAGGCGTGGGTATAAATGGTGAATCATTAATTAATTGGCCACAAAGATAAACATGGCTAACTCGAGGTTAGAATAAGTTTGCGGCGTAATTCTGCCCGGAACCGCCCGGCATATTCCAGTGGTCGCAAACAATAGGTTCTAATGTGAGAAGTTAGTCATAACGTGCTTGAAATCCGAGGTTAGACTCGGTTTGCGACAGAAACCTGCCCGGAACCAACCGGCCTAACCAGTAGCCGCAAACTGTCAGTCTAATGTGACAGGTTTGGGCATTAATATTTAATTAATGAAAATCTGAGATAATAATGATGTCTAAAACGTGTTGGGTAAGGCTAAACCAATTGGACCAATGAATCTGATAAACCCGTTTTGTGAATCCGTAGGCCCAATACAAAGTTAGATAATCTGTAACCAGTTAATCTGTAAGTCTGTTAATCTGTAACCAGTTAATCTGTAAGCCTGTTAATCCGAACATCTGATCCGTTAATATGAAAACCTGTTAAATTGATTGTCTGATCTGTGAATTAGTTAATCTAAATTTTGTATGTTTGAAACTTGTAGACAAGTTAAGCTGAAATCTGTTAGTCTGCGGACACAAGGTTAGGAGGGGAATTACTTGTGTCATCTGTTGTTTGGGACCCATATTAGTCAGTAACCCTTTCTGGTATCAAAACTTTGACCTAACAGTAAGTAGGGTCCAGGCACGCTTACTGAACTAATTATAAGCGGTTCATTCTGATAATGGCGAGGGGTGTTGATGGTGCGTTCCAACCGGGTCATGTGCGTGCATGGATCCCGGTCTGCCTCTGAGGATGTAAGACGCCGTGACATCTGTAAATAGGTCTGTGCCAATTGGTTGTCACTTTAGGGAGTGATACACCATACTGTGGGGCCGACACAGGATATTTATGTATTAGGGAGCCGATCGCTTGGGGTATGGTTTTAGGGTACACTTAGTTCTGTCTATTTCTGTTGGTACCGTCTGTTTCTGTTGGGTGGCAACACCTGTCTGTTTCTGCGTGGTACCGTCTGTTCGGGTGGTAAAGGCCCATTACTAGTGTACACCTAATTCTACATTCTGTTTCCGTAGGGATTAATCTATTTCTGCTTCTGTCTGTTTCTGATCGGGTAGTAAAGTCCCATTATTAGCATTATGTTTCTGTTAAATTATTCTGTACCCGTTTCTGTTTCAGTTTAGACATTAGGGTGACACCTAATTCTGTTATACTAGTATTAGTACAGAGAAGTGTAAAACAATAACTTATATCATTCTGTTCTTTTGTTATATCTGTTACACCCGTTACAGTTATCTCTCATCCAGTTTTATTTTCATGTTATGTTATTATTATCTGTTCATAACTGAAAATCACTGGACTTGCCAGACTTTTATCTGACCCTTGTTGTTTCGCCTCCTTTCTTCCGTTTTCCCCCCACAGGTTATCCAAGGAGGGAATACTTTAGCTTGATCTGGATTTCTTCTTCTTGAAGTGCTTAAAGTATTGCTTGTCTCTGTATAGCTTCCGTTCTATGGGGATTATGATTTTAAACTATGCATTTTGAAGGCTTTTGTACAAGACTGATATTTTGTACTTGAATTTTGATAATGTGATTTGAAAGGATGTAACCAAGTTTATTTCGGTTTCTATTGAAATAAAGTTATAAATTTTTCAAGTACTATTTTATTTGTCTTGTAAGTTTCTGTTCTGTTTACTAAAATGCTCCACCAAAGTTAAGGCATTCCCAGTGACCTTAACGGAGGTGGGGTGTTACAGGATTACATGTCTAACATTGTATTTCGAACTATATGGTTGATCTCTGCTATAGACATATATATATATATATATATATATATATCTGTTTAGTGGCTGAGAAGTTTTTCTCTTGCTTAACACCCTTCTCTAAGACGTATGAGCTTGGAGGTTATATATAGGCAGAAATCAATAGTACGGTGTAGATTGTCGATGCGGCATGATTGATTTTTCAAAGTTAAATAATCATTAATATGGATTTTCGGGAAGATTAAAACCAAGTAGAGTTTTAATGAATCTTTAATTAGATTGAAATGAGAATGTGATAATTTAAATTATCAATTTGGGAAATGATCGAGAGTGGAGTATCACTAGTTTTGCTCGAAGCGATAGTTAAATCTTTAATTAGATTTGAACGGGAAATGGTAATTAATTTTACCGATAACACAGTGGCGTTAGATATGAAGTATTACCAGTTTTGCTTCATGAGGTGAATAGGTTGGGATTGGGAAATAAAATAAATGATTACTTCGGTAAGGATCGCTAATCCCGACTAGTTTGGATAAACCTTACTTTGGTTTGAGTTAATATCCAAAGGAAGATTAAAGAATAAATTTAAAGAATTTGTCTTTGATAAAATTAATGGGAACCTTTCCCAAAGGATAAGAATATTTGAATAAAAGAATATTATGGATTGGAATGAGGCGTATGTTGTGTTTTATAGCACTTGTTTATTATGTACGCGAGTTGTTCGGAAAGTCCGGGTTTATACCCATTCTGAATAACTGATTCTATGACAAGTCGACAATGAAGACGATGGTTGAAGACCGGAGGCCTTCACATCGTTTGGATGATTACTGATGTCTTGATTGGGCGGTACACCCAAGACATGGTAATAAGTGGTGATCGTCCAGACGTACTTGGAGATCGACCAGATATGCGAAGACCTCTCTCCTGTATTGGACATATGGGACGAGGAATAAGGTGCCTCCGGTTTCATTCAGACCCAGAACGAACTAGTAAACGCATGTGTGTCTGACATTGGATTTTATTCTGTGTTGATTGATCTCTATTAAATATATATCTATTTGGTGGTGGAGAATTTATTCTCTTGCTTAACACCCTTCTCTAAGACGTACGAGCTCAGAGGTTATATCGATAGACATCAGTTGCATGGCGTGAATTGCCTATGTGGCATGTTGTTATGAAAATGATCAAGGCTTCTGTTTAAAAGCAGAGTCTCGTGGCTGATGATCAAAGCACGACCTTAAAGGGCATAGCCTTGTGTATAGCGTTAATTCGCGAGTCTCACACCTCGGTATGAGTCAAAAACGGGGTCGGACCGTTGGGAGAACATGACGTTTCTTTCTAGCTGTGGGTGGTGTCATGGTACGGAGCCCAGACATTTATATTTTTTACCTATTTGGATGATGGATAGCGAGGCGCCTTGGATATATTGGTTACTACAGAGCCGATGGATGTAGGTCCGATAGGACCGGGAAATGTGTGTTCAGGAATAACTATTCCTCAAATGTAAGAGAGGACTGACCCAACCGATCCAAGGGTTGCTCAGAGTATGTAGTCCTGAGACATTTTCTAGAGTGTCTCGAAGCGGTGAGGAGCCATCCCTGGCCTCGACTCATAGATGGAATCCAATTTCCAATACGTTACATTTCAATTTTGATTGTAGAGCCTAGTATCGCGACATGATAGATGGTACCCATGCCGCCTATGATTGATACATTTATATTTGAAATTATTTTATACACTATGCACTTATAATAGTATCAAATGATTTGTTTTAAACTTACCAAGCATGTTTGGCTATTATAAGAGAAAACTCTATCCTTCGGCTTGCGTTGCATTGTGTGATTGGACCTGAGTCTTATAATAGCTTTATTTTTTCTTCAAAAAGCATTGCATTGTTTATTTAATGTACTGGTATTCTTGGGAGGAAACCCGTTCCGTGTTATGCGGCGTGGTCCCTTGATTTAGCTTATTTTTAAAGTAAACTTTTAAATAACTGTTTTAGTTCTCACACCAGTCACATGACTGACCTGGAGTTTATTGTTTTAACCTAAACTCTGGGTGCCCCTATTTTCCACACGAGCATCTAGTAGTTTTGGTTTTGCAGATATTATATTCACAGGATCCTGGTTTACAGCTGGCGCTATATTCGGAACGCTCTGTATCCGTGTATTTCTTTCAGTTGTGTTTTGTATTATTTTCCACTGCATAATAGTTTGTAAATCTCTGACATTTATCAAATGTATATTATTTGTTCATACTCTGTATATTCTTGTACTCTGATGTAAATTGTTGTAATAAGCAATGAAATATTCTTCTGTTTGTGTTCTGATTTGTCATGTTCTCAGACAATCCGTTCTTTCTCTTCTCTTCGGAACCCGGGAAGTTCGAGTCGTCATAGAAATTAAACTAATAAATGGACATCATCATCAAATGGTACACATTGATTTAAAAAAATATTAAATACAAAGGAACCAATGGTTTTAACAATATAAAATTTACAACAATAAATACGAATTGAAATTACATTAGAGAACAATTAAATTTTTTCTATATTTACATCAATAATAATAAATACGAATTGAAATTAAATTAAAGATATAATGCCATACTGAAAACGCAGAGTATAATTATACAAATTAAATATTCATATTAAAATTCAAGAATGAATTCTAACAAATAAATTAAATAAACCAAAATTTTAAATTAAATCATTAATTAAAATACTCTAAAAATTGAGGTTGTTATAATCTCCCCTACTAAAACCTATTCGTTCCCGAAAAGGAACGAGGTAAAGAAATAGTAATTAATATATTTAAACCAAAGGTTCATATTTATATTCATACCTATATATATTCATAAATACATATAAATCAAAATGTAAAATATTTTCAAACACATTTAAAAATAGTTTTAAGTATTCACTCGACATTTCGATTGTCAATATGTATTATCTCACATTCGAAACCTGGAAATAGATATCGGTGATGTCGTGGTCATCATCAAAATCATTTTCAAGTGACTAGAGTGTGACTCCATATCTATCTAATACACATAAGATTTAACATATACGTTGATCAGACGCATACCCAAATCACTAAGTACTCGACCGGCCAATTTTAACGTCAAACAAATACTCAAAACATTTTTCTATATTTAAACAATATATATATATATATATATCAAATTTTCAATCATATATTATAAATAATATATATCAAATCATAAGAATTAAAATTTTAAATATAGAAAATTATATTTCTCCCCCACTCATTTATTAAAATTCAACCTCAATCCAAAATAAATATACAAACAATATTATTGTTAAATCAAATACGTAATAGTGTTATCATATGTTGTACTTAAATATTAAAAACCCATGTTATCTATATTTAAACTTATAAACTAGTATAATTCCATAAGTTCAACATATATATATATATATATCAAAAATTAAAATCTTTATAATCTATTTAAATTTATAAATTCCGATATATGCATAACTTTATAAACTATATCGTTATAGATTTCAACAAAGATAATATCATTTTCTTACAAAATCTACATCTTTACCTCATATTCAAAATGTATAGTTTATAAAATAAAAAGTCTTAAAGTATAAATATCAAACTGTTTCAAAATATCAGTATTACCAAAACATAATATTATTTATGAATATATATATCAAAATTTCAATAATGTGTCAAGAAATTATATATTATAATACCTTTCAAAATAGCAATTTCAAATCAATATTAAATTAGAATATTCTTCTTCTACTTCTTACCTTGTTATAGACAAGGATAAGTTATAGAATTCGAGGTAAAAGCTGAATGAACGAAAGAACCTAATTAAAGTGTATCTATGAAGGAAGATAGATTCAATGGAAAGGAAATTTCAGAAAAAGGATTTAAATTAAAAAAAATTATATCCGAACATATTTGTTTAAAACATTTAAAACCATTTTAAAAACCATTTATACTTTAAAAATATGCTCTCTCGCAAGAAGATTCAGCAACTGATTCCACTCATTCTAGGCTATCACTACCCTATCTCTAATGAGCTTTTACCTCATAGGCTAAAGCTTTAGTGAACCAAAGCTTTGATACCAAATGTAACATACTGTCTTTCGTCCACTTCAAGCGGTAATTAAACCAACTCAAACCGTTCGAAATGACAGAATATAATTAGCTTCTGAGGTAAAGAGAATAAATCACAAAATCACAGACATAGAGAAATAGAATATCTCATAGCGGAACAAATAAATTATACAATAGTTGTTCATGAAGCTACTAAATAAAAATTAAAATTTATACATAATATCAGAGTTACAAAATTATATACAGCGAAAGTCTAAATACAATAATTTCTAATACAAAGGAGAAATAGCCAGAATCAACAGGTAGTGGTGATATCTTCAGCAGTCTCTAACTTCAAAAGGTGAAATCTCAACACTACAATACTCAATCAGACCTGAGCAATAATGCAAAACAAAACAACTTGGATCAGGACTAACATTCTCATGGAAGTAAATCAACTCAAATGAAACATTCTAGGAAATGTATCGGTAACTTAAATGATGTTTGGGATCACCATCCTCTAAGGATCCGTTAAACTAATATCATATAATATGCTATTATAATAGGCGGGATTACCATTATTACCCTTACACCTTTTATACCGTTGTCGTACAGTTTGCATATAACACACTAGTACGTAGGCGTATAGCGATGCGCCGTGATACGACAACTTTAAATCAAAATCATAAGGGGATCAATCAGGATAAATATGACAAGGCATCAAGGCAATACCCATAAGTAGGATTCTACCGGATTGCGGACCCAGGCCGGTGGTAATGCATAGCCGCGACTACCGCCTATCCCAGACAATACTTCCAAAAATCAAAGGCGCCAATCAATCACAAAGTAATATATATGGTATCGAAGAAGCATGTCTGCTAAGAGGAGCTATGTAACAATCTGGAATTTTAAGTGTATTTTTATTTATTTATTTAATTTAAATTTTGATTTTGATTTTATTTTATTCGTTTAAAACTCAGTTTGTTTGTATTTTTATAACTATATTGATTTTGAATTAAAAACTAAATTTATTTTGGTTTTATATTACGAATGATTTTGATTTGATATGAATATATTTTAATAATATTTTCAATTTCGATCTAATTTAGTATATAAATTAAATCGGGTTTATTTAATTGAATTTGAATTTATTCTTATATTTTAATTTACGTAGTAAACTCGTATTGTATAATTTGTTTTCGATATTAATAAAAATTATATCCTTGATTTAATTTCATAATATTCTATAATTTCTCGTAAAGGAAATTTGAGATTTGAAATACGTATAGTGAGATGAAGCAATTGTGAAAATTTCGTCGGAAAATTTGAATGTTTTCCGGTCGCGTATTTTTATTGAAAAGCTATGCCTAATAGTTCAAATTTTAGCAACCATAAAATCTTTTCGAATCCAGTTCGGAAAAACATAAAAATTATTCTATTTGTTGTGACGAATTCGACGGCGAAATTTATTTCACGAAAATCGGATGTCTTGACCTCCGTTTTCCACCCGCATATTTACGTTAAAGGGGTCCGTAATGCCTTTTTGAACAGAGAATCTTGACACTGCAAATTATATAACAGTGCGTCCGTCTTGTCGCGCTGATTAGCGCGATATATTCATTTGTAAGTTTCGGTGCCCGATTCATGATGAAATTGTTAAAATGCTTACGTAGTTTATTTCTGGAACAAAGCCATTTGAATTCAATGTGTCCCTTTTCGGATCCCTCATATTTTTCTAGATATTCTGGATCTGCAAAATGCATCCTTTTATTTTACTTAACCACTTATATATTTTTTATTCTTGCATGGCTTAGTAAATGGACACAAGTATACTATTCATTCACTATGTGCGTACCTTTGTTTTACAAAGCCATGCATTCTACGTTCTTATTTTCTTTATTTTTCTAAACATTTCATCGTTCATTTTTCCAAATGGTTAGTGCGTTGTGATTTCAAAGACTATCCATTTTCCAATTCCATCGCTTATTCTCTCAACCATTGCGCCATTTATATCATGCCTAGTTATTTGCATCTCCTCATTTTCCAAAGCTTTTATTCCCAATGCACGTTTCATTTCATAGTTGTCCATCCCTTTGTCTCGCATAATACAATTAGCTTTTATATTTTCATAACTGTTTATTTTATTTTAATTTAAAACGTTCGTTCAGAAATTAATACCGGTTGTTTCTTTTGAATTGGAACCCGTCACATGCCTTTTAAATTTTGAACGTTGGTTCCCTATATTTTAGTAAACCTACATCCCAACGTTTTGTGTCCATTCATTACAGTTATACCAAGCGTTGTTATTTTTCCTAAGCTATTGAGGCAGCTTTTCGGATACTACAAATTAATCTATGTACTCTCTATCCCTTTTTCTTCCTGACGGATGAACAGTTTCTTCTTTTATAATTTTGTTTTCCTTTCGCCTATACTTTATTTTCACATCGTGAGCAAACATTCCCATTACCATCTGAATCGGCCTCGGCCTCGCCCACGCCCAACAACCAAGCCCGCCTGGCTCAGCCGAGTCTCCCCAGACCGGCGATTCCTTCCCACTCGCCCACCTGCCGAAGCAGACGCCACCATGATAGTGCTACCAGCTCGTCTCCGTCTGCCCAAACCCAGCGTCCCGGACCCTGCAGTCTTCCCAGATGCCACGCCCAGCTCCTCCGCCCATTTTCCCTCTTTCACTCGCGAGCCCGATGTCATAACTCCAATAGTCGAAGCCGACCAACTTTCCCCTATAGCACCTATTCCGACTGAGCATCACCTGAGCCCGCTACCACCCACAGAAACCCCTTGCCACCCGCTCTGACAGTCCGCCCACTCTCTGTAGTTCGCTTCTCTCACCTCAGACCTGACTCTAACCCTCTCCCTTACCTATACTGCATGCGTGTGGGTTAGCGTATGGACGTGTGTGTTATATGCGTGTTTATGTTGTTTGAGTTATTTCGAAAAGTATTTGTTTGAAACAATTTATGTATATACATATAGTTTAAACAATTGTATATGGATTTATATATATAAATATATTTGTACAATCGGTTTTAGGTGTGTGTTTTAAAATATGTATTGTTATATATTAATTTTGTGTAAAGAATTTTGTGTTTTATTTTGGTTAAATTGGGTTAGTGTTTATTTTTTGTTGAGTGTGTTGTAGAGTTCGGAAACCATTCCCCACACCCCAATAGCCGTACCAATCCGATGAAAAACCCCTAACCACCTCGTACAAAAATAAAATAAATATCGAGTGCTTACCGAAATGAATCTATTCTGCACTGTTCCTGGAAGTCATAGTCTCTTTCGGTATCAATCAGATTGTCGTCTTCAATTCTTTGCCGCGAAAGGTGAGTTTATCTCACATCTGACTTTCATTTTTCATGGATGTTAGATCAATAATGAACTGTTATATGAAATGTATAGGATTACTAATAGAAGTTGTTTGATTTGATATGTTGCACATTTCATATGTGACACGATATATTAATATGACAAGTAGGTGCACTGATGATATATATGTTGTGATTGATGCTATGTGATTGATTGTTGATTGCTATAGTTGTAGGAAATCACTAAGGGTTGAAATGATACATACCCGAACGGACATTAGATTAGGGAAAAATCGCTATGGGTTGAAATGATAAACCTGAACGATTTTTACTGAATTTGGGATTTGCAGGTTGAAATGATATATACCCGTAGAAATTTTAAATTTGCGGATTGAAATGATAAATATACATATCACTTGACTATAGGATAGGAAAATATATATATACGGACATCTTTGGTTATGTTTCCGATGTAAATTGATTTGGAAATTTGATTTTAAAATAATAACTTAAGATTTTATAATTTTAAACTTAATTTTTTATAGATTTTAAATTATATGTTTTAAAATGATTTTATAAGTAAAAATAGATGTAATGTTTATTTAAGATTTTTCTTATAATTTTATTTATTTTTAAACTATATATCTTTAATAATTCTTTAAACCTGTTTTTATATTATTTTAATCTTAAATATGTTATAATCTATTTTCTAACTTATTTTAGAATTTATATATATATATCTTTTTTCAAACTTTAATAATAAACTTAAAAGTGTAGATAAGTAAAGATTTCGTGATTTGAATTCGAGGTTTAAGATAAAAGTTTATATAGTGAAATTTGGTTTAAATGAATGAACTAATAGAAAATGTATTTGATTTGATTTGGACTTATTAAGGACGAACCTAGATTGTGAAATTGTTTTGAAATTAACTTTCCAAATTGAGGAATGAAACTGATTTTTAAGATGACCTTAAATGCTACTTGAATGATTCAAATATTGAAAGAAAGGAACTTGGATTTTGTAAAATGATGTTTAATTGGAATATGATACGATTTATTGAATTTTTAAATATGATATGATTTGTTAAATTTGAAATATAAGATTTGTTATGAAATATACCAACGGTGTAATTATGGTAATTCCGCCTACGCTATTTTGATATTTACTTAATTGATAGACACTATTGCATATAGTGTATTAGTTTGACGTACCTTAGAGGATGGTGATCCCAAACATCCTTTAAGTTATTGAGAGCATTTCATCGAACATTTCATTTGAATTGATTTACTTCCATGAGAATGTTAGTCCTGATCCGAACTATTTTGTTTTGCATTATGGTTCGGGTCAGAATGATTATTACTGCTTTCGAGATTCTCTCTTGGAGTTTGAAGCTTATATTGGATTTCTGCTCACCTGTATTTACCTATTGATCAGTTGTTCCAATTCAGCTGTTCTCGTCATTTCTATTTCAAACTGTTATCATTTATCCATGTATTATAAATTTATTGTATTAAACTTTCGCTGTATTAATTATGTAAACTATGGTGTAAAAAAATTATTTAGTAGCTTCATAAACTACTATTGTGTTATTTATTTTCCGCTGTGAGATATTATTTTGCTCTGCATCTGTGTCTATGATCTATGATTCTATGATTTGTTCTATTTACCTCAGAAGCCAATAACAATCTGTCGTTTTGGATGGTTCGAGTTGACATGTCTTGTCGATTCGACACAGTCAAAATGACGAGTCGTTACATGTGGTATCAGAGCTTTGGTTTATCAAAGCTTTAGCTTATGTGGTAAATGCTCATTAGAGATAGGGTAGTGATACCCTAGAATGAGTGGAATCAGTCACAGAATCCTTCTTGTGAGAAAGCATATTTTGAAACTATAAATTATTTTGAAACGTAAAGTATTTAGAATTTTAAATCCTTTCGGAATTTCCACTCTTCGAATCCGTTCTCTTCAATAGGTTTTTTGTTAAGTTCTCCTTAGATTTGAATCAAGATCCTATGTGAAATCCATCTTCGGGTTGTCGCAGATTTCGAAATTATGAGAGTAAAGTAAATATTGCAAATAAAGTTAAGATGTGGAATAAAATGATTTGTTTATAACTAAGGAGATCGTTTGACTAAACCTGGGAATTTTGTTTTGGAATACTTCAAAATTGATTT
This sequence comes from Allium sativum, assembly GCA_030737875.1. Taxonomy (NCBI): domain Eukaryota; kingdom Viridiplantae; phylum Streptophyta; class Magnoliopsida; order Asparagales; family Amaryllidaceae; genus Allium; species Allium sativum. The sequence goes on along the minus strand of CM060912.1, from coordinate 48,544,376 downwards.
CTAATGTTTTGGAAAGAGTACTAGTAGTATATACGAGTATTTTCGAATAAAAAAGTTTGAAGTGATTTTATGAAATGTTTTCAAAAAGGAAATATATGAAGGGAGACCATTTTGGTAGCTTTGCTATGTGTTTATCTAAAAAAGTTTGATTTGTGAAGCATGATTTGATGTACGCAAATTTGTATATTTTGAATGATTGAAAGAAAATCCAGAATTGATTTTCGAGTTTGGTCGAATGATAATCCTATATATTAGAATGGTGTAATTGTACATCTTAAGATGTTTTGATAAGAAATTTTAGAACTCATGATTTCCAATTATTGAATTGAAAAATATATTTTCCAACTATTTGAATGACCCAACTATTTGTGAACAAGATTTGGAATGATATTGAATATTCAAATTTATTGTAAAATCAAACTAAATTGTTATTGAAACGAAATTTCGAGAATCTTCAATATTGAATATTTGATATGAAGTTTTCGAACCTTATATATATGGAAGATTTATATAAGAAATGGCGATTAATTCGAATGTTATTGATTTGGAAGTTAATTGATTTAAATGAAATATTATATAGTGAATTTATATAATAATGATATATTTGAAACATGACGTTGAAACGGATATCTTATGTAAATTGATATTTATATAAGTGCGATATGCGTGAAATGTGAAATGAATTACTATATATATAGTATATATGTTTTCGAAATAAAGATATGAATGTACCTTCCATCGAAATCGCAATTCCTGAAAGAGGGATTGTGTTGGCGCTCGTCGAGAGTGTCCATCAAAAATCGTAGCTACGTTCGTGCTCCGTCGACTGGAGTATCCATCGATATTGGAATCTCACTCGGTGAGATAACATTGATTTTTATTATTACTTATCTATTCTAGCGTAATTCGGGGTGCGAGATGCCTACAGTTACAAGCGATTTCACTGGGATAGTGACGTAACCGCCACGTAACTACGATCTAGACACCATATCATAATTCAGGGGAGCGATGCCTACAATTACAAGCGATTCCATTGGGATAGTGGCATAACCACTGTGTAACTTCGATCTATGGAAACAACCATGGCAAAATTCGAGGGGTGTGATACCTACGGTTACAAGCGATTCTACTGGATAGTAGCACAACCGCCGAGTAACCGCGATCCATAAGGGATTTATATGTATTTATTTATAATATATGATTGAAAATTTGATATATATATATATATATATATATATTGTTTAAATATAGAAACATGTTTTGAGTATTTGTTTGACGTTAAAATTGGCCGGTCGAGTACTTAGTGATTTGGGTATGCGTCTGATCAACGTATATGTTAAATCTTATGTGTATTAGATAGATATGGAGTCACACTCTAGTCACTTGAAAATGATTTTGATGATGATCACGACATCACCGATATCTATTTCCAGGTTTCGAATGTGAGATAATACATATTGACAATCGAAATGTCGAGTGAATACTTAAAACTATGGTTACTCGGTTACAAGCCGTTTGAATTCGAGGGGTGTGATACCTACGGTTACAAGCCGTTTGAATTCGATGCGTCCCTTTATGGATCCCTCATATTTTTCTAGACATTTTGGGTCTGCAAAACGCGTCCTTTTATTTTACTTAACCACTTATATATATTTTTATTCTTGCGTGGCTTAGTAAATGGACACAAATATACTATTCATTCACTATGTGCATACCTTTGTTTTACAAAGCCATGCATTCTACGTTCTTATTTGCTTTATTTTTCTAACCATTTCATCGTTCATTTTTTCAAATGGTTAGTACGTTGTGATTTCAATGACTATCCATTTTCCAATTCCATCGCTTATTCTCTCAACCATTGCGCCATTTATATCATGCCCAGTTATTTGCATCTCCTCATTTTTCAAAGCTTTTATTCCCAACGCACGTTTCATTTCATAGTTGTCCATCCCTTTGTCTCACATAATACAATTAGATTTTATATTTTCAAACCTTTTATTTTAATTTAATTTAAAACGTTCGTTCAGAAATTAATACCAGTTGTTTCTTTTGAATTGGAACACGTCACATGCCTTTTAAATTTCTAACGCTGGTTCCCTTTATTTTAGTAAACCTACATCTCATCATTTTATGTCCATTCATTCCAGTTATACCAAGCGTTGTGATTTTTCCCAAGCTATTGAGGCAGCTTTTCGGATACTACAAATTAATCTATGCACTCTCTATCCCTTTTTCTTCCTGACGGATGAACAGTTTCTTCCTTTTATATTTTTGTTTTCCTTTCGCCTGTACTTTATTTTCACATCATGAGCAAACCATCCCATTACCGTCCGAACCGGCCTCGCCCACGCCCAACAGCCAAGCCCGCCTAGCTCAGCCGAGTCTCCCCAGACCGACGATTCCTTCCCACTCGCCCACCTGCCGAAGCAGATGCCACCATGACAGTGCTACCAACTCGTCTCCGTCTACCCAAACCTAGCGTCCCGGACCCTGCAGTCTTTCCAGATGCCACGCCCAACTCCTCCGCCCATTTTCCCTCTATCATCTGCGAGCCCGATGTCAGAACTCCAATAGTCGAAGCCGACCAACTTTCCCCGATAGCACCTATTCCGACTGAGCACCACCTGAGCCCACTACCACCCACTGAAACCTGTTGCCACCCGCTCCGACAGTCCGCCCACTCCCTGCAGTTCGCTTCTCTCACCTCAGACCAGACTCTAACCCTGTCCCTTACTTATACTGCATGCGTGTGGGTTAGCGTATGGACGTGTGTGTTTGTGTACAGAGTGTGTTATATGCATGTATATGTTGTTTGAGTTATTTTGAAAAGTATTTGTTTGAAAAAGATATATATATATTTATATAGTTTAAACAAGTGTATATGGATCTATATATATATAAATATATTTGTACAATCGGTTTTAGGTGCATGTTTTAAAATATATATGGTTATATACTAATTTTGTGTAAAGAATTTTGTGTTTTATTTTGGTTAAATTGGGTTACTGTGTAATGGCCCGAATTTCCGTACCCTTTGAGTTGACTAATAACACTACACATCCAACCCAAATGACACGTCCAACCCAAATGACACAGAAATACGAATCATTAGTAGAAAGAAGTTAGAGGATGAGGAATAGAAAGAAATAAAAGTTAGAATAGAAGAAAAACGAAGAACAAAAATCTCACAGCGGAACGAATAAAAATATATTAAATAACATAACTTTTTAAATACAAATCAGTAACTGTATATACATACCATTATCAGAGCACAACAGTTATTCCTGGAACAGTTATAAACACCTGTTTCTAGATACAACATAGTACATAGTGGAAATATGATAGTCTATAGTTAACTGGTAAAGACTCATGCTTCCAGTCCTTCCAAGTGAATCTGAAAAATCCCGACTACTTGACTATACGTACAAATTTGGGCACCCAAGAGTTCAGGGATAACAAAAACAAAATAAACTCTGGTTCAGTCATGGGACTGGTGTGAGTAAACTCCAATCATTTGTTTAACTTTAAAAATCCTTTCGAAAGAAAGGATAATAGTAAGACCAACCCACACATAAACATGGACAGTTTTTACCTTACTATAACCCAAAACACTTTGATACGAAAATCCAGTGATATTATAATATTGTCTAAATCAAATAAATAGAATCTAGCGGAACGCTTGCATCTCATGCTCCATACATAATATAAAATAAAAAACCGCAGGGCGCTTATTGGAGATTGGATTCCGACTATGACAAGATATGGAACCACCTGCCGATAGTATATCTCTAGAGGGGAATACACTGGGTTCAACAAGAACATCTTGCAACCCGACCCACACATGACCGACCACTCATTTCGCTTGAGTGTATCGAATGTATACCACCAACGGTTGGGATCAGCAACTGTTTCCCGAATGGGACAGCCTCGAATAGATTAAAGAATGAAATGAATATCTCTAGATAGGTGATTATACACCCTAATGGGAGCGACCCACATAGCCATGCTGCCTGCCCGATTTTTTCATTTCCCGGTTGTTGAGGCCTGAGGCTACGATTTCTTATCATTCATTGATAGCACAATCACGTTGAATGCCACATTGTCAAATCCGTAAATCATTAATTGATTTGCACAAATATATTCTGGATATTATGCTAAGAAAGTAAATTCTCCACCACCATATATATATCTATACAGACTAACATATGCAATCACTGCAAATACTCTGTCAGACATTCGTCCATTTACATTCATCCTGGGACTAAACGAAACCGAAGGCACAATTTCTATTAATAGAAAGAGCCCTTGCACTTTACTCTGTCTTCGATTACCTTCATATAAATCTGATTCGCAACGCTATTGCCAATACGGAGTGGTTCTCGGATAATAATCCAACCGGTCTATCCATATTGACAACGATATTGGCAAATACTTCGATAGTTGGTTATTTAACTATCGAAGAAAAACAAACATTCAACCAAAGCATCAAACAAATCACTGAGCCCTTTAATTAATAATTCATTAATTAAAACACTTCTCCATTTCCTTACACATATTCGTTAACACGATATTTTTGATAATCATCTTGACCTCATACGCTATTTGGAAAACATTTCCACATATTTTCTTCTTTTATTTTCTATACTTAGGAAATATATTCTATTTATAATTAGAAAACATTCCAATTACTTATCTCTTCCATGACCATTCATTTATTTCTATACTCAGGAAATATTTATTATTATATTTCCAAATTTCCACTTACTTGGGTTAAAACGAACGTTGTGTAAAACATCGTTCCAATAACCCAAAATACCGCATTCAACTAAACTCTTTCAACATCTCTCTTTGAGATTGAATCTTGCTGTTTATCAGTTAGTAATGAAATCAATCAAGTTGGGGTATAATTACCTGTCAAACCTTGACTGAATAACATCTTTAACTTCAAAACGGACAAAACCACTTACCTCGAATAATCAACATCATATTACCGATTTATCTATATCTTTTAAACGTGTATACGTTTCTCTTTCTATTTTTATCAGATTAAATTTATTGATTCCCTTTTTGTTTATAACATTCTATTTTAATTTCGTTTCCTTATCGAATTCGATATATATCGATATATCGATTCATAATTATCAAATCTTCTTAAAATATTCTAACTCCTTAAATTTTCGGAAAATTTTGCCATAACCTCCTTTGTACCGGTCAATAGTTCAAACCTCAACTCGCTTCTCTAGGCCCTTTCCATTCAAAAAGAAAATCAAAAAGCCAAGTGGCTTGCCGATTCGGTGCATAAAATCTCATATGGGATTCAAAACGTGTACCTTTTTGTCGGGCACACAAATTATAATCTTCATATACTTCATTCCATACTTGTCTAACCCATATACATCCATTTACATTTTATTCCAACTCAAACTGTACATTTTAAATCAATTCGCTAATTAATTCTCTAATTAGGTCATTTGCCTATTCTATTTTCTATTTGAACATATCAGTTCAAATACAAATATTTACTTGCTTATAAACTCATTTGAATTCAATTTTCAATTCAATTCCATATTCGATTTCGAATATGAATTACAAACCCCATTCACTTAACCATTGTCCAATTCAACCCAAAGGTTCATTAACTAATTTTTCTTCTAATTAGTTAATTCTACTCAATAATTTGAAATCTGATTTTTGTTTAAAAAACATTTTATTAACACAACTTGAGTTCGTATTTATTTTACAACTCAAATCCGAATTTTTCTAATGGAAATTCGAATTTTATCTACTTAAAAATCCTTATATTTATTTATATAAACCATTATGGTTTTTAAACTATTTTGGCGCTGCTTTTCTGAAAATTTGATTTTGACATAATTCAAAATCTATCAGACGAAATCCAGATTTTTCTCTTCCATTAGAAAACTATTATCAAATCGTTCCTGATGATTCTTATTTCAAAGAATTCCGACTTAAACTGAGTTCCATACACCTAATTGAAGTTCGAAACGCCAAAACACGAACTACCGCGCTGCGACGAGTTCGTTTTAATTATATTTATATATATAAACGTTTAAACTTCATTTATAATAAATTTAACTCCATTCTGATATATTTTTAATATATATCAAATCAGTTTTCAAATCCAACTTAATATTTACGATTATCTCTAATTGACGATTTTTGATTACTCAGTTACCCATTCAATTACAACTCCATTTCAATTATTACTTTTTTAATTCCATTATAAATAAATTAGTTTATAAAATTCGAAGAAATCAAATTCTAATTATAATCCGTTTGATTTTCCTCAATTCAACTTATATTCCGAATTCCGAAATATAATCAATCGTTCTGTTTCAATCACTTCCCAATACACTTTTAAATTCATAATTGAATTTAAATATTTAAATTATCCAAATGATAATTATCTCACTTAATTTATAAATGTTTTTTTATAAATTTAACTTCCTTGTTTTATATATTAAACAAGTTTCCATTTCAAATTTCTATTTGAAACTCCATTCCTTTTATATTCCGAATTGCGGAATAAAAACCGTTCCCTTTCAAATGATTTCAAATTCTATTTTTAAATTCATATTTGAATTTAAATATTCAAATTTATCTCTTGATAATTAATTCATTATATTTACAAACATCGTTTATAATTTCATTTCAACTCCCAACATTATTCCATTTATAAACATCGTTTACAAATTCACTTTAATTACCTGATTATCCAATGAAGATTATTCCCGTTTATTTATAAACACCATATAAATTTTCTTCAATTTTCTGTATTATCTAATTTATAAACATTGTTTATAAATTCAATACTTCAATTTCCTATGTATTTTAATTTATAAACATCGTTTATAAATTCAATACTTGTTTTATTTATTCAAAACAAGTTAATATTTCTGTAGCTCATTAAAAATTCAAATTCTATTTTTAAAAATACATTTCCCCTTTTAAATCTCAAAATCCCCTTTTACAATATTTTTATAAATTAACATCTTAGGCCTGGTGATATTCAACCAATCAAAAACACCCAACACATCATATATGAAAATATATATGAAAACAAACAAATAATAATATTTTTGAGGAATCCTGTGACGGCCCGCCCCGCACCAGCCGGCATTTCCTCCGATAGTGCGTTGTACACATGCCCGACTAGCACGGAATGGTCACCAAAGAAAGGAAAGAAGAGAATGAAATAATCGAAAACCCTGTAGAATGTTAAAACAGGTGAGACAGTGCATAAGCTGATAACTAAAACCAACATCAACATCATCATCAGAGTAGCGGAAATCCAAATACAGCTTATTACAACTTTCTAAATTACTATCTCTAAACAAAAGAAAGGAAGGTACACCACTAATGCCCAAAGTAGTGACCGCAGCAACACAGGGAGAATATCTATATATATGATACGTGGAAGCCTCCTGCTCGTCTCCGGATCAGCTACTCGTGCATACCCAGCCAACCTGTCTCTAGTTTGCTCGTGAGAGCACCCAGAGTAATAAGAAGAGACATAAAACTCTGGGTCAGACAAAAAGTCTGGTATGAGCGATAAGCAGCTAAACAGAACAATAACGGGTATACTAAACCATACCTGAACCTGGACCTGCAACCAAAGAGTTAGCACTACATACCGTACAATATTCTAAGGTGACACTAAACAGACGGTGTAAAGAATATGGGGGTGGGGGTGTGCATGTCATAATGATGGCAAACAAATCAAGCATAGCAACCATCCTCAAATCTCTCACTCAGTGCGTAAAGCATACAATGTCCACCACTGTCAATCACTAGACCCATCGAAGTAGTGACGAGTTCGACTTGTACAACTACTGCTACCACCAAGCTTATCCCATGGAGTCATGACCAAATCTTTACAAATGACCCCACTTCATTGGTCTATGGCTCTTTAATTGTACCTAGGCCGCTGTGGCCCTGAATCCATTCACGTACCCCCTACACATAGTGATCTAAAGTTACATACATCGACAACCCCTTAGCACACATCCCGCAGCAAAGCACAACTCATGAAGTTCCCTCCTTGGTTCTCATCTGGATCCTGAGGTACAACTCCTCATTTGGGCTTCCTTTGCATCTCGGGTTTAGGTCTACTTGGTGTTCGATCCTCCGGTTCGGTTCGGTTTGCCCCCTCCTGCTTGGTTCGGTTTGAATGCTCCTTTCTAGTTCAGTTCGTGCGCTCGGATGCTCCTATCCGGTTCGGGTCGGATGCCCCTATCCGGTTCGGATCGGATGCCCCTATCCGGTTCAGATCGGATGCCCCTATCTGGTTGCTCCTATCCAGATGCTCCTATCAGAATGATCCTATCCGAATGCTCCTATCCGGATGCTCCTATCTGAATGCTCCTATCCGGATGCTCCTATCCGAATGCTCTTATCCGGTTTGCTGCAAGTTTTTCCAGCAAGCTATTTTCGCCAAACGACGGCGTTTTCAACCATTCTAACTTTTCTATGCAATCACAAAACATACCATACAGTCATAGCAACATGTATAATCATCCACAAACAATAAACAACAATATGACATGTTTATATGGATCAAACATACCCAAAAACCCATGTTTTCCCCTTAATCATGTTTAACAACAACTAATGATAGGATTAGCAAAACTTAACCAAATTAACCCAAATTTCTATCAGAGCCCTAGAATATCATTTTAGAATTTTACAAATTTTTCCAGATTTTTCTGAGCTATAATTTCGCTAATTATCACTAATCACCCCTAATTAGCCGTGATTAGTGAAAAACAATGCAAATCACTCACCTTAGCCCCAAATAAAACCTTTAGAACTGAAACTCTACTGTTTGGGCGCGAATACCAATGCAACACAGCAGCTCTACCTCGATTATTGTGCTAATCCGCCTTGATTTGATGTTGCTAAGCTTAATCCTTGATTAGAAAGTGATTTGGAGGTGTTTTAGAGGTTGGAGGCCATTGTTGGGGTTTCTAAGACGTAAGTGGCGGCTAGAAAACTGAAATAGAATGAAAACCTAACTCATTTCAGCCTCCGCATAACCCTAATCCCGAAATGGGTTATGGGCTCACTCACTAATCACCCTATTTGGCCCGGTTAAGCAGTTTTTCACCTTCCAAACCTTATTTTAGCCATATCTCCCTAACAGTAAGTCCGTTTTTCACATGTGACAACTCTACGGAAAGGTAAACCATCATCCAGAGCCAATGGAAGTGGTTTCAGGTCAAAACTCCTTTCCAATCAAAAGTTATGGCCAAAACAAGATCAGCTAGGGGCAAAACGGTCATTTAAAAATCGACAAAAATCATGAACATGGGAAATGACCTCACTAGTCGCCTCCCAAAGCTACATGACCATACGATTTGGTATGTGAAATAAATAAATATTCTACGATCATTCGATGCGTAGAATGCGGGTCGTTACACTCTCCTCCCCCCCCCCCCCTTAAGAAATTTCGTCCCCGAAATTCCTTAACCCAAAACATACAAAGGATCCCGCATGCCTACAAGCCACATACAACAATCAAACATGCAAAACAAACAAACAAGCCTATCCTAGCATGCGGAAAGACTAAATCGAAGTTAAAATCTTACCAGGCGAAGAGTTCTGGATACGTCTTCCTAATGCTTTCCTCTGTCTCCCAAGTATAGTCATTCTCATTCTCGTCCCACTGGACTTTGACTAGATTCACCGCTTTCCTTCGAATTTGCTTCGTATCGTTCCCAACAATACGCATAGGCTTGCGGTTCCCAACCACCTCGGGTTCAACTTCGATATCATCCAACTGATCAGGTGAAATGTCACATCTGGGTCGTGCACGAACTTCCTTAACTTGGAAACATGAAATACGTTGTGAACTCCTGCCATCTTCTCTGGTAATTCAACTTTATATGCCAAATTCTCAATTCGCTCAAGAACTGGGAATGGACCAACAAATCTTGGTGCTAACTTGCCTCTCCTGCCAAATCGTATCACCCTCTTCAACGGAGAAATCTTGACAAACACCAAGTCGCCAATGGAGAACTTTAATTCTCTTCTCCTCCTATCAGCATAACTCTTCTGCCTATCTTGGGCAACCTTCATTCGCTGTTGGATAACTTTAATCTTAGCTGAATTTTCTCTTATCACATCTGGCCCAAGCACAAACTTCTCACCAGTTTCTAACCAACATGACGGTGAGTTGCATGGTCTTCCGTACAAAGCTTCAAATGGAGCCATACCGATACTGGATTGATAACTATTATTATATGCAAACTCTACTAGATGCAAATGGTCACCCCATGATCAACCAAAATCCAATATGCAAGCTCTCAAGAGATCTTCTAACACTCGGTTCACCCTCTCTGTCTGTCCGTCGGTTTGAGGATGATACGCGGTACTGAGATGTAGTTCTGATCCTAACGCCTCGTGTAAGCTCTTCCAAAATCAACTATTGAACAACGGATCTCAGTCACTCACAATGCCTTTGGGTATTCCATGAAATCTCAATACCCACTTTATATACAATTCCGCTAACTTAGCTGTCATCCTGTTTGACTTGACGGGTATAAACCTTGCACTCTTAGTCAATTGGTCCACAATCACCCAAATGCTATCATGGCCCGATCTAGTCCTTGGTAACCCATCAATGAAATCCATTGACACTCGTTCCCATTTCCATTCTGGAATTTCTAATGGTTGTAGCAAACCATTAGGCTTCTTTTGCTCAGCTTTAACTAGCTGGCAGTTCATGCATTTGGATATAAATTTCCCAACGTCTCTTTTCATCCCTTCCCAGTAGTAGGTTTGCTTCATGTCTCTGTACATCTTGTTACCACCGGGATCTATAGTCAGTTTTGAGTGATGACATTCTCTAAGCACTTCATCTCTCAATCCATTGACATTGGGTACAACTAGTCTTCCATTCTTTCTAAGCCATCCATCTCGGTCAAGCCCATACTTGTTCCTATCTCCGTCGATTCCCATCTTTAACTTTGAGATGATTTCCAATAGGTTAGGATCGTTCCTCTGACTGGAACCAATCCGCTCAATCAAAGTGTGTCTGATCATCAAAATTGCTAACATTTCTGGATCCAATTCGCACTTTGGTCTGAAATCATACCCAGCGATGTACTCCACTTGCTTCCATTCTAGAAACATAGCCCCTAAACTGGCATGTCTTCTACTCAATGCATCAGCCACCGCATTGCCCTTTCCTGGTGTATATGCGATGCCGAAATCATAGGAAGCCAAGAATTCTAACCATCTTTGCTGCCGGAGATTTAGATCTTTCTGAGAGAAGAGATACTTTAACGATTTATGATCGGTAAACAACTCGAATCTTTCTCCCAAGAGATAATGTCTCCACATCTTCAATGCAAACACGATCGCTACCAATTCCAAATCATGGGTAGGGTATCTTTTCTCATGTGGTTTCAGTTGCCGACTTTCATAAGCTACAACCCTACCTCCTTGCATCAATACAGCACCTAGCCCTGTGCCACATGCATCCGTATACACCGTCATCTCTTCATTCCCCTTAGGAATGTCTAACACTGGTGCACATGTCAACTTTTCCTTTAGACTCTTGAATGCATTATCGCACCTTTCGTCCCAGACGAAGGCTTGATTCTTCTTGGTCAACTGAGTCAATGGTGCTGCTATCTTGGAGAAGTCTTGGATAAACTTACGATAATATCCAGCTAATCCCAAGAAACTTCTTATGTCCGTTGCATTCTTGGGCGTAGACCAATCTTGTACCGTAGCCACCTTCGCAGGGTCCACTGCAATACCATTCTCTGAAACAACATGGCCCAAGAATCTCACTTCCCTCCTCCAGAAGTGACACTTAGAGAATTTTTCTTTCAACTGGTGTTTTCTCAACACCTCCATCACTATCCTCAAATGTTCCTTGTGTTCTTCCTCTGTCCTTGAACAGACCAAAATATCATCCAAAAACATAAGGACAAAATTATTCAACTAATCTCTGAATACCCTATTCATAAGATCCACGAAGTATGCTGGGGCAATGGTCATCCCGAATGGCATGACCAACCACTCATAAAATCAAGACGGCGTCCAAAGTGCCGTTTTAGCTATACTCTCAGCTTCCACTCTAAGCTGATGAAAATCTGTCGCGAGATCCAACTGAGAGAATACTCTCGCGCCACTCAACTGATCAAACAAATCATCTATCCGCGGTAGAGGATACTTATTCTTCCTCGTCACTTTATTCAACTCGCGGTAGTCTACACACAAACAAAGGGAACCATCCTCCTTGGTAGCAAACACAACTGGTGCTCCCCAATCAGAAACACTCCTTCTGATAAATCCCTTCTTCAAAAGATCGCTGACTTGCACCCCGAGCTCTCGCTGCTCCCTTGGTGCCATACGACGAAGTGGCATCACTATAGGTCTGGCATCTTTCATTAAATCAATACGGAACTGTAATGACCCGCAAATCCATAACATCAAAGTTGACTATATACATCATACGTCCAACCCAAATATCACGAAAATACGAAACATTTTTTTTAGAAGAAAAAGATAGAAGAAGAACAGAAACAACAACACAGAATCTCACATCGCAGCGGAACAAAATATAATATATCATAACTTTTGAAATACAAAATTTCAACTGTATAACATACACTTATCAGAATACAACACTTACAACACAGCCGAACAAAACTCTATATAACTAACGCTGAAGCCTCCTACTCCAAGCTCCTTTAGATAGATCTGTAAAATCCTGAACTACTTGACTGCCCGTACAAATTTAGGCACCCAAGAGTTTAGGTAGAACAAAACAAATAAACTTCGGGTCAGTCATGGGACTGGTATGAGTAAACAGTTTAAAACAGTTTCAGCAAACTAAATGATATCTCATAAGACCACGCCGTATAACACGGAACGGGTTTTTTCACTTATGAGAATCCAAACACTTGACTTATCTTTCAAAATCCTTTTGAAAGGAATATTAATCTTTATATCAAAACTCTTTTGATATTATAATAATGTCTAAATCAAGTAAATAACAATCTAGTGGAACGTTTTCATCTGACGTTCCACATATATATACAATCAAAACCGCAAGCACGTATTGGGTAATGGATTTCCAACTATGACAAGGTATGGAACCACCTTCCGCTGGTATATCTCTAGAGGAGAATACACCGAGTTCAACAAGAACATCTTGCAACTCAACCACACATGACTGACCACTCATTTGGGTTGAGTGTATCGAATGTATATCACCAACGGTTGGGATCAACAACCGTTTCCCGAATGGGACAGCATCGACAATAGGTTTTTAGAAGTAAATGAAACTCTAGATCAGGTGATTATACACCCTAATAGGTGCGACCTACATAGCCATGCTGCTTGTCCGATTTCTGTCATTTACCGATTGATGAGGCTTGAGGTTACGCCTTATCATCACATCAGATTCACTTCGAATGCCACATTGTCGGATCCATCGAAATCACTAATTGACGTCTACAACAGTACATTACGTGTCTGCTAAAAGAAGTTTCCTTCTCCGCTTCCACTCTTGGTACGGTTGAAGAAATCAATGTACGTGACCTTTCTGGAAATACTCTGTCAGACATCCATCCATACAAGTCACCCAGGAACAGGATGAACTGTAGGTACAATTTCTATTAATAGAAAAAGTCCTTGCACTTTACTCCGTCTTCGATTATCTTTATATAATCTGATCCGCAATGCTACTGCCAATATGGAGTGGTTCTTCGGATAATAATCCAACCAGTCTCTCCATATTGACAATGATGGTCAAAACTTCGGTAGTCTATGATTTAACTATCAAATAAAAACAAGTGTTTCGATAGTCGATGATTTAACTATCGAAGAAAACAAGTTTTCATCCAATTATCAAACAATCACTGAGCCCTTAATTAATATTCCATTAACTAAATCACTTCTCTATTTCTTTATCAATATTTATTAACCAAATATTTTCAATAACCATATTGACCTTTCTTTATTTTCTATACTTAAGAAATATTTATTATTCAATTTCCAAGCTTACATTTATTTGGGTTAAAACGGATGTTGTGTAAAACATCGTTACGACAACCCAAATACTATATTCAACTAACTCTAATTCACCATTGATCTTCGAGCCTGGAATCTTACTATTTATTTGTTAATAATGAAATCAATCAAGTTGGGGTATAACTACCTCTCAGACCTTGACTGAATAACATTTATAATGTCAAAACAGATATGAGTACTTACTCGAATAATCAATAACATACAACTACTTCTTTACCTTTAAACACGTATACACTTCCTCTTTCTATTCTTACTAGATTTTATTCCTAGTCTTCCTTTTTGATAATACTATTTTATTTCTATTGTTCGTTTCCTTATCGACTTCTATATATATTGATACGTTGATTTCTAACTATCAAATTATCTTAAAAATATTCTAACTCCTTAAATTCCCGGAAAAATTCGCCATAACCTCCTTTGTACTGGGAGTTTCGGGATATTTCTAATAGCCTCCCATGGCCCTTACCAATCCAAAAAGAAAAAGAAAAGCCAAGTGGCTAGCCGATACGGCGCATAAAATCTCATATATGAATTAAATACGTACCTTTTTGTCGAGCATTCTATTTATTTCACTTCTATACTTTATTCCAAACCTGTCTCCTGTATATTTATACCTGTCCAATCTATTTTAACTATACCAATCGTTTTAACTAAATTTGTTAAATAAATTTGTTAATTAACTCTTCAGCCTATTTCACCTTCATATTTGAACATGACATGTTCAAATATAATTTAACTAGCATATTAACAAATTCTAATTATACTCAATACTCTCGTTTCCTTATTGACTTCTCCATTCAAATCCCAATTCAATACTATTTTAATTCTCTTTATTTAGACTTCATTTGAATTCTATTAGAATCCCTATATTTAAACTCCATTTGAAATTCTATTTTTCAAACTCTATAGTTAACTTCATTTGAATTCTATATTCA
Source organism: Allium sativum (assembly GCA_030737875.1). Lineage (NCBI taxonomy): Eukaryota > Viridiplantae > Streptophyta > Magnoliopsida > Asparagales > Amaryllidaceae > Allium > Allium sativum. The sequence continues at coordinate 48,529,371 of CM060912.1, read as the reverse complement.
AATTCTATAGTTTAAAGTCCATTTGAATTCTATATTCAAATTCTATAGTTTAAAGTCCATTTGAATTCTATATTCAAATTCTATAGTTTAAAGTCCATTTGAATTCTATGCATTATTTATAAACAACGTTAATAACTTCATTTAAAATCCCCCATTATATATTCATAAACAAAGTTTATAAATTCAATTCAAATCCCATATTTTAATTTATAAACAGAGTTTATAAATTTAATTCATATCCCATATTTAATTTATAAACAGAATTTATAAATTCAATTCCCATATTTTAAATTTATAAACAGAGTTTATAAATTCAATTCAAATCCCATATTTTAATTTATAAACAGAGTTTATAAATTCAATACTCGTTTTATATATCTTCAAAACAAGTTAATATTTCCTATAGTTCATTAAAAATTCAAATTCTATTTATAAAAATAGAATTCCCTTTTTAAATCTCAAATACCCTTTCAGGGTATTTTATAAATCAATATTCCAAGCCCTAGTGATAATTTAAATAATTCAATCAACCAATTTTCAATCATTTGATTTTTAACACATCATATATGAATATATATGAAATCAAACAAACAACAAACAGATAATATATTTTTGAGGAATCCAGTTGGATTCCTCCAACCTGTTTTTCCTGCATCCATAGACGTTAGTCAACATAGTAATACCCATCCTGCTTCGAGGCAGGATATCGCGGTATGAAGGTCATCCACTATCATAGCGTGGGGCGTATAGGGTAATAATCCGCTAATGAGACTGCGGGAACAATCCAATCAATCAACCCAATATATATATAATAGTCAACCCTAAATAACTAATATATTTAAATCAACCAGAAAGCATTCAGACAAGCAATAACAATTATTTTTAACGAAATAAAAACAATTCTAAACAAACATGTGAGATTTACTCACCGAAATTGCAGTTGTCGAATATCATGTTTATTTCCAAATTATCGGCTGTGAATCTTCTCGAATGAAATCGCACCTACGACAATTTGATTTAAATTTACTGATTAATCATTTATTTTAACTAACTATTTAAACGAAATAAATAAATGACCTATATGTATTTTTAAACACGTTATAAAATTAACAACTTATATAAGATCTTAAGTTGATTAATTTTATTAACATTCTACTAACTAAATTATTTAAGTAAATTTACCTTACTGTAGCTATCCAAGGTTATAAACCCATTTCCAACTGTTCTCCAACATAATTATCTTTTTTTTTTCAAAACAATTTCTACATAGACTCGAAATTAGCTATTTCCGAACACACTTATAGTGACTCATGGCTGCTTTCTCTCCTCTCTACATTTCACACATCACCGGACTACTCCATTGCTACTACCATCGAACCTAGTATGCAAAACACTCCCCAAAATACTCATTTTGGCTCAGCTCGACATGTTTCCCCCACCATGATCCTCGCGTCATTGCGTTACTGCCATTTTACTTCACTACTTCCCAAACGAACATCAGGAACCCAAACAGTGGGTATGAGCCATTCTTCCAGTCATGATACTGTAGCAAGGGCCAACCTTATCTCCACCTTTCAGTAAGACTTCACGCCTCTCCTCCCATGACATTGCCAACTCCGACAGTCCTCCCAATAAAACCCACGCCGCACTAAACCCCATCGCCACTCAACAACGACGTCATCTTCCTGTCACTTACCAACATCGCGACATCGAACTAAGCTACTGCCCTAGTTCGATCGTTTCTCAAAGTCGATTATTGAAAACTTGCGATTTGATTTCCGTGCTCCATATAGTCAAACCCTTCATTGACTGTCCGATTCTGAACATCTCAAACTCAAATCTCAAATCGCACCCCTCGAGTCTGCCTGTACCACCAGTTAAATCCCCGGTCTTCATCATCTCACTGCTCGTCGAATCCCTAAATCCCCAAATGCTGAAATCGCACTTCACTTGCTAAAAAACGAGGATCGAGCTCGCCCTTTTTATTTTCATTTGCCTGAAGCTTTTCGGGTTTGTGATTAAATTCCAAGGGGAAGAGAAGCACGGTTTTTATAATAAAGGGGGGTGGTTGCGATTTGTGGTTATCAAGGAAGCACGGGTTTGGTTGTTGTCCACACAACTGATATTTTAATCTAATTAAATTAAATTAAAACTATATCCTTAAAATTTAAATAATCCCTGATCCCGAACTCCTCTCTGAACCCAACAACTGTCAATCCTAGGGTAATACCCCTGTTCCAGACACTCTGGGATAGGTCACGAAGTCCAATTCGATCATCGGTAGTTGATATAAATTTAAATTGATATAATTTAAATTTCAAACTATTTATTCTCCTCGATAATAAATAAATATTATTACCGTTAAAATTTCATATTAATTATTTGAACTGTTTTCAATTCAAATTAAAATTTGAATTCAACTAAATCCATTTTCGTATTCTGATAATTTAATATTTTCAATATTAAATTGAAATTGATTTTTAAATCGATAACTCAAATATAAAAATTCACTTATTTTACCAACCCAATATTTAAATTAAATATTAAATATTCAAAAATTAACCCATAAGGATCCGGGTCATTACAATCTTCCCCACTTAAAATAATTTAGTCCTCGAAATTGCTAAGGTAAAAAAAGTGCTACAAACCCATTTATCTTTTCAAAATTTATTTATGTTGATACTCAACATTTCAACTTCCTTACGTAACTCTCTTTCGAATAAATCCCTATTTTATAACTCCCCCCTTCGAATAACTATATTCGATAATCTCCCTTTTGAATAACTAGATTCGAAAATCTTTCTTCGAGCAAACTATATTCGATTTACTCTATTCAATTTACTCTTATCAATTAACTCTATTGGATTTAACTCTTTTCACTTAACTCCTTCCGAATAAGCTATATTCGATAACTCCTTTAACTCTATTCAAATAAACTATATTCGATTAACTCCTTTTATTCTATTCGAATAACTAATATTCGATAACTCCTTTTAACTTTATTCGAATAAACTATATTTGATTTAACTCCATTCGCTTGACTCTAGATCGCAGCGATCACAATGGTTACGCCTGATTCCCTCAGGAAACATACGACCGCCCTAGGCTATCTGCAGCCCTGCGAATTACGCTAGCAGTCGTACGAAATGGCAACTTATCCTAAGTAACTATGTTTGACTAACTCTATCTCAATACTATATTCGATCAACTTTAATTGAATAACTAACATTCAATTAAATTCTAATTCGATTAATTATGTTCAATTAACTTTATCTGGTTAACTCTTTATTTGAATAACAAATATTCGATAAATTCTAATTGAATGACTAATATTCAATTAACTCTATTGGATTTAACCCTAACTGATTAACTCTAACTGGTTAATTCTTACTCTAATCGATTTATTCTAACTCTAATCGATTTCTCCTATTTGAATAACTCCTATTGGATAACGTTTTTTTTCATTTATAAAGATTTACGTTTAGTAACGGTTCTTCACTTTATAAATGTTCTCTTTAATAACGTTACTTCACTTACACAAGTGTTATGTACCCCTTCTATTTAAAACTATCGGTGTAAAAAACCAATATCTCTTCTCTATATAAGTTCAGACTTATATACTCCTTTTATCGAATGATAAATATTTAATTTAATTTATAAATTGCTATCTATAAATTAATCCTTTCTATTTATCTGTTAAAAACAGATTTCCATTTTCTATTCATCTTCTAAATTTTCCTTTGATTAAATTCTATTTATTTAACAAATAAATATCTCATCTATAACATTCTATTTATTGTCTATAAATAAATATTTCCATTTAATCTATTTGTAAATGTTTTACAAATATTTCCTTTTTAAATTCTATTTGTAAATGTTTTTACAAATATTTCTCCTTCTATTTGTTTGCATATAACTTCCTTTGTATTTGTGTTACAAATATATTTCCTTTATATTTGTTTTACAAATATATTTTCTTTTTAACTCTTTGGTTTTTCCTTTATTCCCACCCAATTAATATTTCATTCACATTGATTTTACTCAATTAATTCATTTCGATCTATTTAACTTACTTAAGTTAAATTTAATTTCAATCATTCAAATTCCCATTAACTAGTTGCTAATTAACCGTTTTGCTTATTTCACCCTTTTTATTTGAATATAACTTGTTCAAATATATGTCAACTTAATTATAAACTAATCTAATTATATTTTGAACTCGAGTTATATATTCGATTTCGAATATAAATTCTCAATCTCTTTTACTTATCCAAAAACCCAATTTCGATTCAAATTTCCTTTAACTAATTATTCTCCAATTTAGTTAATTCTATTTAACCATTTAAAATATGACTTTTGTTTTAAAAATCATTTCACTTACTCCACTGGAGTTCATATTTATTTTATATCTCCAGTCTGAATTTTTCTAATGCCAACTTGGGTTTTATTTCCTAAAAATACTTTTATTTATTTAATTAAACTGTTATGGTTTTATAATGGTTCTGGCGCTGCTTTTCTAAAAATTTGGTTTTGACATAACTCAAAATCTATACGACGAAATCCAGATTTTTCTCTTTCATTAGAAAACTATTATTCAACCGGTCCCGACGATTCTTGTTTCAAAGAATTCCGACTTCAATTGAGTTCTGTATACTAAATTGAAGTTCGAATCGCCAATTTACGAACTGCCACGCTACGGCGAGCTCGTTTTAATTATATTTATAAATATAAACGTTTTAACTTTGTTTATAATAAATTCAACTCCATTCTGATATATTTTTAATATATATCCAATCCATTTCACATAATATTCCCGATCTATTTCATTTCTAATATTCAAATCCTATATATTTACAATATTCAAATTCCATTTGAATTTCTTTATTCAAACTCATTTGAATTCAAATTCTATTTCACTTCTGTTTGAATTATATATATTCAAATTCCTTTATTTTACTTCTATTTGAAATCTATATTCCAATTCCCATTTCAAAATTCCTTTGAAGTAATATAAATATATACATATATTTATATCCATCTCAAATTCAAAACATTTGAATTTTCAAACAACTTGTTTCCTTTTCAAACAAATTTCCATCAAAACTTTTCTAAGGCAGCAATTCATCACTTAGAAACTCGAAAATGAACACTGATGAAGTTGCGACCATCATCAGAATTATTTTCCAGCTACTGAATGAGTCCATTGCTATATTACTTGACATTCATTTAAAGAAATATTTTCCCAAACTCCCAGGATTTTAAATCCTTAATTCTAGTTGGAATTCAATTTCAATTTATCACATTTGTATATTTGATTCCATATACAAATTTCATTGGTTATATATAACTATTTCTGTTTTAATATCTCATTCGATTATAACCCTAACAATCAACTCAACTATTTAAAACAATATCGTGTACAATCTTCTGTTCAAGTGTTTATAAACTCCTATCGACATCGTGGCGTCCCACGATTCGATCAGAATTCATAATTCACTCAACAGACTAGTCAACACAATATAAAACAGTTTTTATATCAAATAACAAATACGCTCTCTCGTATATATATACACTCAACTCATTCTAGGATACTACTGATCTTATCTCTAATGAGCACATTCCAACAAGCCTAGGTATTCGCTCAACCTAAGCTCTGATAGCACTGTAATGACCCGTCAATCCATAACATCAGAGTTGACTATATACATCATACGTCCAACCCAAATATCACGAAAATACGAAACATTTTTTTAGAAGAAAAAGATAAAAGAAGAACAGAAACAACAACACAGAATCTCACATTGCAGCGGAACAAAATATAATATATTATAACATTTGAAATACAAAATTTCAACTGTATAACATACGCTTATCAAAATACAACACTAACAACACATCGGAACAAAACTCTATATAACTAACGCTGAAGCCTCCTGCTCCAAGCTCCTTTAGATAGATCTGTAAAATCCTGAACTACTTGACTGCCCGTACAAATTTAGGCACCTAAGAGTTTAGGTAGAACAAAACAAATAAAATTCGGGTCAGTCATGGGATTGGTATGAGTAAACAGTTTAAAACAGTTTCAGAAAACTAAATGATATCTCATAAGACCACGCCGTATAACACGGAACGGGTTTTTTCCCTTATGAGAATCCAAACACTTGACTTATCTTTCAAAATCCTTTTGAAAGGAATATTAATCTTTATATCAAAACTCTTTTGATATTATAATAATGTCTAAATCAAGTAAATAACAATCTAGTGGAACGTTTTCATCTGACGTTCCACATATATATACAATCAAAACCGCAAGCACGTATTGGGTAATGGATTTCCAACTATGACAAGGTATGGAACCACCTTCCGCTGGTATATCTCTAGAGGAGAATACACCGAGTTCAACAAGAACATCTTGCAACTCACCCACACATGACCGACCGCTCATTTGGCTTGAGTGTATCGAATGTATATCACCAACGGTTGGGATCAGCAACCGTTTCCCGAATGGGACAGCATCGACAATAGGTTTTTAGAAGTAAATAAAACTCTAGATCAGGTGATTATACACCCTAATAGGTGCGACCTACATAGCCATGCTGCTTGCCCGATTTCTGTCATTTACCGATTGATGAGGCTTGAGGTTACGCCTTATCATCACATCAGATTCACTTCGAATGCCACATTGTCAGATCCATCGAAATCACTAATTGATGTCTACAACAGTACATTACGTGTCAGCTAAAAGAAGTTTCCTTCTCCGCTTCCACTCTTGGTATGGTTGAAGAAATCAATGTACATGACCTTTCTGGAAATACTCTGTCAGAAATCCATCCATACAAGTCACCCAGGAACAGGATGAATTGAAGGTACAATTTCTATTAACAGAAAAAATCCTTGCACTTTACTCCGTCTTCGATTATCTTTATATAATCTGATCCGCAATGCTACTGCCAATACGGAGTGGTTCTTCGGATAATAATCCAACCGGTCTCTCCATATTGACAACGATGGTCAAAACTTCGATAGTCTGTGATTTAACTATCGGATAAAAACAAGTGTTTCGATAGTCGATGATTTAACTATCGAAGAAAACAAGTGTTCATCCAATTATCAAACAATCACTGAGCCCTTAATTAATATTCCATTAATTAAATCACTACTCAATTTCATTATCAATATTTGTTAACCAAATATTTTCAATAACCATATTGACCTTTCTTTATTTTCTATACTTAAGAAATATTTATTATTCTATTTCCAAGCTTACATTTATTTGGGTTAAAACGGATGTTGTGTAAAACATCGTTACGACAACCCAAATACTATATTCAACTAACTCTTATTCAACATTGATCTTCGAGCCTGGAATCTTACTATTTATTTGTTAATAATGAAATCAATCAAGTTGGGGTATAACTACCTCTCAGACCTTGATTGAATAACATTTATAACGTCAAAACAGATATGACTACTTACTCGAATAATCAATAACATACAACTACTTCTTCACCTTTAGACACATATACACTTCTTCTTTTTATTCTTACTAGATTTTATTCCTAGTCTTCCTTTTTGATTATACTATTATATTTCTCATGTTCGTTTCCTTATCGACTTCTATATATATTGATACGTTGATTTCTAACTATCAAATTATCTTAAAAATATTCTAACTCCTTAAATTCCCGGAAAAATTCGCCATAACCTCCTTTGTACCGGGAGCTTCAGGATATTTCTAATAGCCTCCCATGGCCCTTACCAATCCAAAAAGAAAAAGAAAAGCCAAGTGGCTAGCCGATACGGCGCATAAAATCTCATATATGAATTAAATATGTACCTTTTTTTCGAGCATTCTATTTATTTCACTTCTATACTTTATTCCAAACCTGTCTCCTGTATATTTATACCTGTCCAATCTATTTTAACTATACCAATCGTTTTAACTAAATTTGTTAAATAAATTTGTTAATTAACTCTTCAGTCTATTTCACCTTCATATTTGAACATGACATGTTCAAATATAATTTAACTTGCATATTAACAAATTCTAATTATACTTAATACTCTCGTTTACTTATCGACTTCTCTATTCAAATCCCAATTCAATTCTATTTGAATTCTCTTTATTTAAACTTCATTTGAATTCTATTAGAATCCCTATATTTAAACTCCATTTGAAATTCTATTTTTCATACTGTATAGTTAACTTCATTTGAATTCTATATTCAAATTCTTTAGTTTAAAGTCCATTTGAATTCTATATTCAAATTCTATAGTTTAAAGTCCATTTGAATTCTCTGCATTATTTATAAACAATGTTTATAACTTCATTTAAAATCCCCTATTATATATTCATAAACAAAGTTTATAAATTCAATTCAAATCCCATATTTTAATTTATAAACAAAGTTTATTAATTTAATTCAAATCCCATATTTTAATTTATAAATAGAGTTTATAAATTCAATTCAAATCCCATATTTTAAATTTATAAACAGAGTTTATAAATTCAATTCAAATCCCATATTTTAATTTATAAACAGAGTTTATAAATTCAATACTCGTTTTATATATCTTCAAAACAAGTTAATATTTCCTATAGTTCATTAAAAATTCAAATTCTATTTATAAAAATAGAATTCCCTTTTTAAATCTCAAATACCCTTTCAGGGTATTTTATAAATCAATATTCCAAGCCCCAGTGATAATTTAAACAATTCAATAAACCAATTTTCAATCATTTGATTTTTAACACATCATATATGAATATATATGAAATCAAACAAACAATAAACAGATAATATATTTTTGAGGAATCCAGTTGGATTCCTCCAACCTGTTTTTCCTGCATCCACAGACGTTAGTCAACATAGTAATACCCATCCTGCTTCGAGGCAGGATATCACGGTATGAAGTTCATCCACTATCATAGCGTGGGGCGTATAGGGTAATCATCCGCTAATGGTACCGCGGGGCATTCGCTAATGAGACTGCGGGAACAATCCAATCAATCAACCCAATATATATATATAATAGTCAACCCTAAATAACTAATATATTTAAATCAACCAGAAAGCATTCAGACATGCAATAACAATTATTTTTAACGAAATAAAAACAATTCTAAACAAACAGGTGAGATTTACTCACCGAAATTGCAGTTGTCGAATATCATGTTTATTTCCAAATCATCGGCTGCGAATCTTCTCGAATGAAATCGCACCTACGACAATTTGATTTAAATTTTCTGATTAATCATTTATTTAAACTAACTATTTAAACAAAATAAATAAATGTCCTATACGTATTTTTAAACATGTTATAAAATTAACAACTTATATAAGATCTTAAGTTGATTAATTTTATTAACATTCTACTAACTAAATTATTTAAGTAAATTTACCTTACTGTAGCTATCCAAGGTTATAAACCCATTTCCAACTGTTCTCCAACATAATTATCTTTTTTTTTTTCAAAACAATTTCTACACAGACTGGAAATTAGCTATTTCCGAACATACTTACAGTGACTCACGGTTGCTTTCTCTCCTCTCTACATTTCACACATCACCAGACTACTCCATTGCTACTACCATCGAACCTAGTATGCAAAACACTCCCCAAAATACTCATTTTGGCTCAGCTCGACATGTTTCCCCCACCATGACCCTCACGTCCTTACGTTACTGCCATTTTACTTCACTACTTCCCAAACGAACATCAGGAACCCAAACAGTGGGTATGAGCCATTCTTCCAGTCACAAACAGTAGCAAGGGCCAACCTTATCTCCACCTTTCAGTAAGACTTCACGCCTCTCCTCCCATGACATTGCCAACTCCGATAGTCCTCCCAAGAAAACCCACGCTGCACAAAACCCCATCGCCACTCAACAACGACGTCGTCTTCCTGTCACTTACCAAAATCGCGACATCGAACTAAGCTACTGCCCTAGTTCGATCGTTTCTCAAAGTCGATTATTGAAAACTTGCGATTTGATTTCCGTGCTCCATATAGTCAAACCCTTCATTGACTGTCCGAGTCTGAACATCTCAAACTCAAATCGCACCCCTCGAGTCTGCCTGTACCACCAGTTAAATCCCCGGTCTTCATCATCTCACTGCTCGTCGAATCCCTAAATCCCCAAATGCTGAAATCGCACTTCACTAGCTAGAAAACGAGGATCGAGCTCGCCCTTTTTATTTTCATTTGCCTGAAGCTTTTCGGGTTTGTGAATAAATTCCAAGGGGAAGAGAAGCACGGGTTTTATAATAAAGATGGGTGGTTGCGATTTGTGGTTATCAAGGAAGCACGGGTTTGGTTGTTGTCCACACAACTGATATTTTAATTTAATTAAATTAAATTAAAACTATATCCTTAAAATTTAAATAATCCCTGATCCCGAACTCCTCTCTGAACCCAACAACTGTCAATCCTATGGTAATACCCCTGTTCCGGACACATTGGGATAGGTCACGAAGTCCAATTCGATCATCGGTAGTTGATATAAATTTAAACTGATATAATTTAAATTTCAAACTATTTATTCTCCTCGATAATAAATAAATATTATTACCGTTAAAATTTCATATTAATTATTTGAACTGTTTTCAATTCAAATTAAAATTTGAATTCAACTAAATCCATTTTCGTATTCTGATAATTTAATATTTTCAATATTAAATTGAAATTGATTTTTAAATAGATAACTCAAATATAAAAATTCACTTATTTTACCAACCCAATATTTAAATTAAATATTAAATATTCAAAAATTAACCCATAAGGATTTGGGTCATTACAGGAACTCAATCTCTCGATGTGGTGGAAGCCCGGTCACTTCTTCGAAGACGTCCGGATACTAGCCAACCATGGGCAAACCTGACTACTCACTATGCGGGATGTCGAGGGAATTTAGAAAACTAGCCATTACCCCATCACCGGGTAGACCACCAAACACTACCCTCTGCCCATCATCCGCTCTAGCTGTCATCAAAAAGCCCTTACGGTCTACCACCACCCCGTATCTTTGGAGCCAATCGACTCCCAAAATAATGCCAAACCCAGTAAAGCCCAAAACAAAGCAGTCACAAACAAACATGCATCCATGACTCGATAAGACCACATTACGACAAATCATGCTAAGGTAAGTCGAACCACCAATCGGGTTCGTCACTACTAAAGGTCTATCAACAATCTCGGGCTCCAATCCCAACCTATCTACCAGGTCACTAGATATGAAAGAAATGGGAGCCCCGGTATCAAACAAAACTCTAACAAGAACATCATAAACAGAAAGCATACCTTGAATAATGGCATTCTTTCCCTTCTCCGCCGCAGTTGGGGCATTCGACGAAGAAGGAATAGCATTAAGGGCTGCTTTTCTTTAGGGGGTTGCGGACACTTGTCCTTGTGATGTCCCACTTGGCCACTGTTGAAGCACTTCCTATCCGCTGGCTTGGCCTGACACTCTTTGGCATAGTGGCCCTTCTTACCATAGCTGAAGCACTCAACATCTTGCTTATTCTTTTTCTTCTGGCCATCCTTGGTCTGATTCTGCTTTCTCTTATTCTGAGAACCATTCTTGCCTCCACCGCTTGCTTGCGGCTTTGGCTCCTCTGCAGATGCGACCTCGGTCTTCGACTTAGGGTAAAGACTCTCTGACCTCAATGCTTTCCCCACAATCGATTCAAACGTCTCATGGATTTGGTTAATAAGCCTTTCCCCCAAGTATCCATCCAAACCAGTTATGAACTTCTCGTTCTTCTTCTCGGCAGTATCAATAAGAGATAACCCATATTTCGACAAAGTGTCGAATTCAGCAATATACACCGAGACAGCTCTACCATTCTGCTTGAGTTCCAAGAATTTCTTAAACAACACTGACTTCTGAGCAGCTGGAATGAACTTATCGCTAAAGCGAGCCTTAAACTGATCCTAAGTAATCTGATGCTCGGGAGTAGCTGCCTTTATAGCGTTCCACCAATTCATTGCCCATCCTTACAGCTGACGGGATGCTAACCTTCTCTTCATCGCATCCTCGATACCCAAATCTTCGAAGATATGCTCGCATCTATCCAGCCAATCCTGAACATCCGTAGTCGACTATGTTCCGTGGAACGACTTCCCACCAAGACTAGTATAATCCTTGTTCAGCTTGGAGAAATCGGCCCTAGGCGCCTGCACTATTGGACCACCACCATTACCACCATTGGGAGCTGCCCTCTGCACATCCCTAAGTGTAACGACCTGGATTTTCGGCGACTTTGGTTAGCGACATAAGCACGATGTCGATAACCAAAACATCGAAAAATCCCGGTAATTAATGAAAGAAATTAGAGGGTGAGAATAGATAAGATAGAAACTTAGAATAGAAGAAGAAGAACACAACATCAGAGTAACACGAACCTCACAGCGGAACGAATAACATATAATAGATAACATAACTTTGAAATATAACAGTTATGTATACAATAGCACTTATCAGAGTACAGCACTTACAACACAGCGGAAATAACTATAGCTATATGATCTTGAAGCCTCCTGCTCCAAGCTCTCCAAGTATATCTGCAAATTTCTGACTACTTGACTGCCCGTACAAATTAGGCACCCAAGAGTTTAGGGAAAACAAAACAAATAAACTCCGGGTCAGTCATGGGACAGGTATGAGTAAAACAGTTTAAACAAGTATATGAACAAGTAAACGATATCTCATAAGACCACGCCGCAGAACGGAACGGGTTTTTCCCTTATGAGAATCCAAAATATCTTTATATCAAAAACCTTTTGATATTTTAATAATGTCTATGTACAAATAGATATCAACTAGCAGAAACGCTTTCATCTCACGTTCTACATATATAGTATACAATCAAAACCGCAAGCACGTATTGGGTAATGGGTTTCCAACTATGACAAGGTATGGAACCACCTTCCGATCAGTGTACTCTAGGAACGATACACTGGAGTTCAACAAGAACATCTTGTAACTCAGCCACACATGACCGACCACTCATTTCGCTTGAGTGTATCGAATGTACATCACCAACGGTTGGGATCAGCAACCATTCCCATATATATATGGGACAGCATTGATAGATTTAAGAAACAAATGAATATTCACTAGATAGGTGATTATACACCCTACTTCGGTGCGACCGACTTAGCCATGCTGCCTGCCTGATTTCTGTCATTTACCGGTTGATGAGGCTAGAAGCTACGCTTTATCATTACATCAGATTTACTTCGAATGCCACATTGTCAGATCCATCGAAAATCACTAATTGACGTCTACAACAATACATTACGTGTCAGCTAAAAGAAGTTTCCTTCTCCGCTTCCACTCTTGGTACGGTTGAAGAAATCAATGTACGTGACCTTTCTGGAAATACTCTGTCAGACATCTATCTTCATTCACTTAGAAATGTCACATCGTCATACTCGCCAAATCACAAATTGACTTATCCAAAAATAACACGGGTATACAACTAAGAGAAACGAATTCCTCCGCCACCAAACGTGAATACGTTTGAACAGATCAACTTACGAGATCCATTGGATATACTCTGTCAGACCTTCGTCCATACAAGTTGTCCTGGGACAGGATAAACCGAAGGCACTATTCAGTATATCCATCTTAGTCACTGTTATCTAAGACTTATACAACAGCCCTTGCATTTTTCTCCGTCTTCAATCAACTTTGGCATATATGATTCGCAACGCTTATGCCAATACAGAGTGGTTCTTCGGATAATAATCCAACCGGTGTCTCCATATTAACAACGTTAAAATGGTCAAAACTTCGATAGTCTGTGATTTAACCATCAAAGAAAACAAGTGTGCAAACAACAACATTATTTCCAGATGGAAATCATATCAAACAAACATCATTTAACATTTATCTCTTTAGTTCATTTTACATCTCCTGTTTCCCTATATTCAACATTTGCTATTTTCTATATTTAGAAAATATATGTTATCAACACTGGAAACATTTCCATTCCTTGTTTTCTGTATTTAGAAAACATTTCTGATTCTTGTTTGGAAGACATTTCCAAAACTCCTTTACGATCAAACCTTACCATTTCTTAGTTAAGAAGGAAGTCACTCAAGTTGGGGTATAATTACCTCTCAGACCTTAACTGAACAACGTTATAACTTCAAAATGGTTAAAGTTTACCTTTTAATCTTTAACAACTTCTTTACGCCTTTCTCGGATCCAATTTTACTAATCTACTTCTATATTTAAAACATTGGTTATAACGATAACGTTATAATCCCTACTTTCGAATTATCTAACTTTAATTATAACTTCTATTCTTATTCGTGAATAATTAACCTAACACTTATTTATTTATAAATAAATAAATCTCTATTTAAACACTGGAAAGTGTAAGTACTTTCCCGAATTCGATATAATCGAATTTGCCGATTAACTCTCTTCGAGAAATCTCTATTTGATTAACTCTTCTTCGAATAACCTATATTCGATTAACTTCTTCTCGAATAAACGATATTCGATAATCTCTCTTCGAATAACTAATATTCGATAACTCTTCCTTTTCAAATATCTCATATTTGAAAATCTCACTTCGATTAAACTATAATCGATAACTCCTTTCGATGAAACTAACATCGATAACTCCTTTTGATGAAACTAACATCGATAACTTCTTTCGATGAACTAACATCGATAACTTCTTTCGATGAAACTAACATCGATAACTTCTACTCGACGAACTTAACTCGACTAACTTAACTTGACTCGACTAACTCGACTTACTTGGTTCGACCAATTCTATTCGATTAACTAGGCTCGACTAACTTGACTAACTTAACTCGACTTACTTGGTTTGACCAATTCGATTCGATTAACTAGGCTCGAATAACTTGGTCGAACCACCCGATCAACTCAACTTATTTAACTTAACTTATTTCTCAACTCGATCAACTCGATTAACTCCTATCGAATAACTAATATTCGATTAAACTCCATTCGCTTGACTCTAGATCGCAGCGATCACAATGGTTACGCCTGACTCCCTCAGGAAACATCCGACCGCCATAGGCTATTTACAGCCCTGCGAATTACGCTAGCAGTCGTACAAAATGGCAACTTACCCTGAATACGATGTTTGACTAACTCTGTCTCAAATAACTATATTTGATTAACTCTAGTTCGTTTTAACTCTAATCGATTAACTCTAACTAATTAACTCCAACTGGTTAACTCTAACTGATTAACTATAACTAATTAACTCCAACTGGTTAACTCTAACTGATTAACTATAACTGGTTAACTCTGTTTGACTAACTCGACTTGACTAACTCCTTTCGAATAACATATTCGATTAACTAACTTTCGAATACCATATTCGATTAACTAACTTCGAATACCATATTCGATTAACTCCTTTCGAATGTCTATATTCGATTAACTAACTTCGAAAACCATATTCGATTAACTAACTTCGAATACCATATTCGATTAACTCCTTTCGAATGTCTATATTCGATTAACTAACTTAGAATACCATATTCGATTAACTAACTTCGAATACCATATTCAATTTTTCCTTTTTATAACGTTTATCCATTTTAAAAAGATCCCCTTTTTAACACGTTTATTCATTTATAAAGATTTACTTTTAAATAACGGTTCTACACTTTAAAAATGATTTCCTTTTTATAATGTTCCATTTCCAATTCTATTTGTAAATGGTTTACAAATATTTCCTTTTCAAATTTATTCTTGAAATATTCTAACTCCTTAAATTCCCGGGAAAATTCGCCATAACCTCCTTTGTATCGGGAGCATCGGGAAAATCCCCAAACTCGCCACACAGGCCTTTCCATTCAAAAATAAATGTTTTGAATTTATTTCCTTTTTTAATATCTCCTATTTATAAATATTCCAATTTATAAACATTCCTTATTTATAAATATTCCACTTTATAAATATTCTATTTTCAATATCACTTTGAAAATCCCCTTATCAACATTCTGGTATTTCTTATGGTATTTAACACACCATATAACAATGATAACTATCGTCCAAAGCATACATAATCAACGTCAGATTATATATCACATTATATATCACAATATATAAATCATAGTAAAATAACTGTTGAGGAATCCAGTTGGATTCCTCCAACCTGTCTCCCTGCATCCAAAGATGTTACACAATATGATTGTCATCACTTTCAGTTCAATATGGATTATTCTGATAAACAGAATCAATATATAACTATATAACTGTTTATATTATATATATATATTTATATATATATATAATATTTCATTAACTGACTAGCAGTTCAATCAAACAGTCAACACACAGCAATCAACAGATGATTAACAGTTCTAAAAATACATTATAAAAATATAACTGTTTAGAGTTGGTGAGTTTTACTCACATTTGCAGTTCATCGTTAAAGAACGTTAAACTGTTGTTTGATTTGAATCAAACAGTTCAATTCGCCGTAAATTCAAACTAGCTCCAATCCACTCCTAGTCGGTCTCATTGTGGATCTCTCGTCCATACGATCCTGTCGGATCTTGGTTTGCTGAATTCCGTTTAGGTACGACAAAGTTATGGCACTTCGAAGTTATCATACAATTTAAATAATTAAATAACTTGAAAATTAAACATTTGGCTTAACCCTTACTTTTCTCTGGCCCAATAACCCTAACCCGAACCCGCTTCACCATAAAACCCGTCCTCTTCATCTCCCTGGAAAACACGACGGCCTGCTCCCTCAATCCCATTTCCATTGTCCACTTCCTTCACCTCCTCTTCCACCAACAGACCACCGAAATCAAAGGGAACTCCACCAACCGAATCTCCATCAACCGAATCTCCATCAACCGAATCTCCATCAACCTCTCTTCCCGTCTAACCCCAAAATAACGAGCTCGCCTCCCATTTCCAGCTCGCGAACTCGATGTCTGTCAGAAGAGGCGCGACCAAAAATATCAGCGACGTCCTCAAAAGAAAGTACTACCGAAGCTAAACTCTATCACGAAATGAATTACATCAACCATTTCTGAAATCGAGGTCTAGAAATCCCCAAATATTCCAGCCCTAACTCACGATGGACGCTGAAAAATTCGTCAAGTTCACCAACAGGAACCGCATGCTTCCATAGTGGTATTGAATCGAAGAGAAAATGATGAGGATCTCAACTATATACATTTGAGGATTTATTGATTTTGATTTGTATTTCTTTGATTTTCTTTTGGTTTTTGAAGTTCGTTTTCATTTGTTTGGGAAAATGAGGAACGGCGGAAACAGAAGTTGACTTCTGAAATGAGGATGTTAGGTTTAGAATGTGTAGGGGGTATATATAGGATTTTTATTTTATTTTTATATCGATTTATTTGTTCCATTATCATTCTAAAAATTCCTATGATCACACATGATATCCAAAAATCATGAAACTGGACATATAGCTAGAGTTCGACATTACGGTCCCAACGAAACTGGTTTCGTCAAATTCCGACTCCGTATGCTCACACAGCGTATTTTTAACTGTCAAAATACTGACTGTTTCTCACTTTAAAAATCCGTACGGCCACACACTAACTCTAAAAATCACGAAACTGGAAATCTAACAACTATTTGACATTGCGGATCCAACAAAATTAGTTTCGTCGAATTCCGACTTCATTTGTAAAACCGGCTATTTTTAAAGCTCTGAATGACCCATTTAAATATATAAATATATTTAAATAAAATTAAATTAAATATAAATAAATTTATATTATCATATATATTCACCGAGGAATATCATACAGCTCCAGTATATTTATTTACTCGCTATTCCGAGTCCAGATTGAATCGAATTTCAATTTATATTGAAATTCTCTTTTATAACGTATATAAAGTGTTACGAATTATAAAGGAATTTCACAGCGACTTTTCTGAAATTTGATTTGGACATAAATCAAAATCTACACGATGAAATCTCGATTTTTCTCTTCCACTAGAAAGATATACTCCACCAGCTCAACACATTTCTTGTTTCACAGAAATCCGGCTTAAAACGAATCCTGTACATTCAGTTGAAGTTCAAATCGTCAAATAGCGAACTGCAGCGCCATTTCGAGCTCGTTTATAAATATATTATAAACTATACGTTCAACTGTCGTCGATTCAATATAATCGTTATTATATTTCGAATTTGAAACTCCACCAAATCTCATATGCTATTCAATTCACACGATATTGTGAATTTCACTATTTCCGATATTTCGACATTATAATATATTAATATATTATAATTATTTATTAAATATTCAATATTATTTAATTAAACGATCATTAACTTCTCTAAATCACCAATTATATAATTAAATAAATTAATTATATATCTCTAAAAATGCGGGTCATTACATTCTTCCCCACTTAAAAATAATTTCGTCCTCGAAATTGCTAAGGTAGAGGACGACCCTATCTATTGGAATTCCTAAGATTTGTTTACCCCTTATTTCTGATTTTAACTAAACCAATTAATATCGACTAAAATATTAATTTATTCCGACTAACTAAATTTTCAAAAAATTTGAAAATTTTCTAACACTTTAAATTTTCGGAAAATTTCGCCATAACTTCCATTGTACAGCCCTATCGGTAAAACCACAACTCGCCTCTCTAGGCCTTCTTCAACCCAAAAGAAAATCAAACAGCCAAGCGGCTTGCCAATTTGGCTCATAAATCTCATGCTTATATCAAATATAAACTTGTACCTTTTTGTCGGGTATATCAACTCTATCACTTTTACCTGTTATCAATCCAACATATACCGGTGTTATCTCAACCAAATCCCAACCATTCGCTTATACCTAAGTCGAATTAAATTTCAAATTCGAGTTCCATTCTCGATTTCAACTCTTAACTTCCTAATCCAATTTTCATTTCAGATTCTTATCTCGACAATCAAATTTTATTCAAGAACTATTTTTTCTTGATATCATTATATCCCCATTCAATTTTACACTTAACTGGGTTTTAATTCAATTTGCTTTCACAAATTCACATTTAATTTGTTTTAAATTAAACCATCTATTTCTGGGAGTTTTAAACAGCTTTTTTTTTCTTCTCAAAAATCCACTTTTCTTTTTGGGATTCAAACCAACTTGTTTTTCTAAAACAAATTCAAAACAAAATCCTTGGTAGTAATCCGTCACTTACATACTCGAAAATGAACACCGATGATGTCATGATCGACATCGGAATCTATTTTCCAGCTATCGAAGTGGGTTTAATACAATATCACTTTCAAATCCATTTCTAAATACTTTCATTTTTGAAATCACTTTCAAAATATTCTTCACAAGGCTTGTAAACAATTTAAAATCTCCCAGGATTTTAAAATTTTCTTATATTCAATCCTGATTCATTTACAAACACCTTTCCCATTTCTGGGATCTTAAATTCCAATTCCGATCTAAATTCAGATTTAATTCACTTCAATTTCATATAATTCACTTGTATAAATTCTGATTGGTTATATATAACCATTTTACATTTTATAATCTTATCTGATTAAAATTACTACCAACACATCCTATATATGATAATATATCACATATCCATACTGTGTCGGTCCATCGTATTCAAGTGTTTATTTACTCCTACCGATACAGTGGATCAACTGATCGACCAGAACTCATAAACAACTCAGCCAATGAATCCCCACAATATAAAACAATTTTTATATCAAATACAAATACGCACTCGTATATATACACTCAAACTCAATCTAGGGTATTACTAACCCTATCTCTACCGAGTCACGCCACAGAGCCAAGGTAATTCTTAACTTAAGCTCTGATACCAACTGTAACGACCCGAATTTTCGGCGACTTTGGTTATCGACATAAGCACGATGTCGATAACCAAAACATCGAAAAATCCCGGTAATTAATGAAAGAAATTAGAGGGTGAGAATAGATAAGATAGAAACTTAGAATAGAAGAAGAAGAACACAACATCAGAGTAACACGAACCTCACAGCGGAACGAATAACATATAATAGATAACATAACTTTGAAATATAACAGTTATGTATACAATAGCACTTATCAGAGTACAGCACTTACAACACAGCGGAAATAACTATAGCTATATGATCTTGAAGCCTCCTGCTCCAAGCTCTCCAAGTATATCTGCAAATTCCTAACTACTTGACTGCCCGTACAAATTAGGCACCCAAGAGTTTAAGGAAAACAAAACAAATAAACTCCGGGTCAGTCATGGGACAGGTATGAGTAAAACAGTTTAAACAGGTATATGAAAAAGTAAACGATATCTCATAAGACCACGCCGCAGAACGGAACGGGTTTTTCCCTTATGAGAATCCAAAATATCTTTATATAAAAAACGTTTTGATATTTTAATAATGTCTATGTACAAATAGATATCAACTAGCAGAAACGCTTTCATCTCACGTTCTACATATATAGTATACAATCAAAACCGCAAGCACGTATTGGGTAATGGGTTTCCAACTATGACAAGGTATGGAACCACCTTCCGATCAGTGTACTCTAGGAACGATACACTGGAGTTCAACAAGAACATCTTGTAACTCAGCCACACATGACCGACCACTCATTTCGCTTGAGTGTATCGAATGTACATCACCAACGGTTGGGATCATCAACCGTTCCCGTATATATATGGGACAGCATTGATAGATTTAAGAAACAAATGAATATTCACTAGATAGGTGATTATACACCCTACTTCGGTGCAACCGACTTAGCCATGCTGCCTGCCTGATTTCTGTCATTTACCGGTTGATGAGGCTAGAAGCTACGCTTTATCATTACATCAGATTTACTTCGAATGCCACATTGTCAGATCCATCGAAAATCACTAATTGACGTCTACAATAGTACATTACGTGTCAACTAAAAGAAGTTTCCTTCTCCGCTTCCACTCTTGGTACGGTTGAAGAAATCAATGTACGTGACCTTTCTGGAAATACTCTGTCAGACATCCATCTTCATTCACTTAGAAATGTCACATCGTCATACCCGCCAAATCACAAATTGACTTATCCAAAAATAACACGGGTATACAGCTAAGAGAAACGAATTCCTCCGCCACCAAATGTGAATACGTTTGAACAGATCAACTTACGAGATACATTGGATATACTCTGTCAGACCTTCGTCCATACAAGTTGTCCTGGGACTGGACAAACCGAAGGCACTATTCAGTATATCCATCTTAGTCACTGTTATCTAAGAGTTATACAACAACCCTTGCATTTTTCTCCATCTTCAATCAACTTTGGCATATATGATTCGCAACGCTTATGCCAATACAGAGTGGTTCTTCGGATAATAATCCAACCGGTCTCTCCATATTAACAACGTTAAAATGGTCAAAACTTCGATAGTCTGTGATTTAACCATCAAAGAAAACAAGTGTGCAAACAACGATATTATTTCCAGATGGAAATTATATCAAACAAACATCATTTAACATTTATCTCTTTAGTTCATTTTACATCTCCTGTTTCCCTATATTCAACATTTGCTATTTTCTATATTTAGAAAATATATGTTATCAACACTGGAAACATTTCCATTCCTTGTTTTTTGTATTTAGAAAACATTTCTGATTCTTGTTTGGAAAACATTTCCAAAACTCCTTTACGATCAAACATTACCATTTCTTAGTTAAGAAGGAAGTCACTCAAGTTGGGGTATAATTACCTCTCAGACCTTAACTGAACAACGTTATAACTTCAAAATGGTCAAAGTTTATCTTTTAATCTTTAATAACCTCTTTACGCCTTTCTCGGATCCAATTTTACTAATCTACTTCTATATTTAAAACATTGGTTATAACGATAACGTTATAATCCCTACTTTCGAATTATCTAACTTTAATTATAACTTCTATTCTTATTAGTGAATAATTAACCTAACACTTATTTATTTATAAATAAATAAATCTCTATTTAAACACTGGAAAGTATAAGTACTTTCCCGAATTCGATATAATCGAATTTGCCGATTAACTCTCTTCGAGAAATCTCTATTTGATTAACTCTTCTTCGAATAACCTATATTCGATTAACTTCTTCTCGAATAAACGATATTCGATAATCTCTCTTCGAATAACTAATATTCGATAACTCTTCCTTTTGAAATATCTCATATTTGAAAATCTCACTTCGATTAAACTATAATCGATAACTCCTTTCGATGAAACTGACATCGATAACTCCTTTCGATGAAACTAACATCGATAACTCCTTTTGATGAAACTAACATCGATAACTTCTTTCGGTGAACTAACATCGATAACTTCTTTCGATGAAACTAACATCGATAACTTCTACTCGACGAACTTAACTCGACTAACTTAACTTGACTCGACTTACTTGGTTCGACCAATTCGATTCGATTAACTAGGCTCGACTAACTTGACTAACTTCACTCGACTTACTTGGTTCGACCAATTCGATTCGATTAACTAGGCTCGACTAACTTGGTCGAACCACCCGATCAACTCAACTTATTTAACTTAACTTATTTCTCAACTCGATCAACTCGATTAACTCCTATCGAATAACTAATATTCGATTAAACTTCATTCGCTTGACTCTAGATCGCAGCGATCACAATGGTTACGCCTGAATCCCTCAAGAAACATCCGACCGCCATAGGCTATTTACAGCCCTGCGAATTACGCTAGCAGTCGTACAAGATGGCAACTTACCCTGAATACGATGTTTGACTAACTTTGTCTCAAATAACTATATTTGATTAACTCTAGTTCGTTTTAACTCTAATCGATTAACTCTAACTAATTAACTCCAACTGGTTAACTCTAACTGATTAACTCTAACTAATTAACTCCAACTGGTTAACTCTAACTGATTAACTCTAACTGGTTAACTCTGTTTGACTAACTCGACTTGACTAACTCCTTTCGAATAACATATTCGATTAACTAACTTTCGAATACCATATTCGATTAACTAACTTCGAATACCATATTCGATTAACTTCTTTCGAATATCTATATTCAATTAACTAACTTCGAATACCATATTCGATTAACTAACTTCGAATACCATATTCGATTAACTCCTTTCGAATGTCTATATTCGATTAACTAACTTTGAATACCATATTCGATTAACTAACTTCGAATACCATATTCGATTTTTCCTTTTTATAACGTTTATCCATTTTAAAAAGATCCCTTTTTTAACACGTTTATTCATTTATAAAGATTTACTTTTAAATAACCGTTCTACACTATAAAAATGATTTCCTTTTTATAATGTTCCCTTTCCAATTCTATTTGTAAATGGTTTACAAATATTTCCTTTTCAAATTTATTCTTGAAATATTCTAACTCCTTAAATTCCCGGGAAAATTCGCCATAACCTCCTTTGTATCGGGAGCATCGGGAAAATCCCCAAACTCGCCACACAGGCCTTTCCATTCAAAAAGAAATGTTTTGAATTTATTTCCTTTTTGAATATCTCCTATTTATAAATATTCCAATTTATAAACATTCCTTATTTATAAATATTCCACTTTATAAATATTCTATTTTCAATATCACTTTGAAAATCCCCTTATCAACATTCTGGTATTTCTTATGGTATTTAACACACCATATAACAATGATAACTATCGTCCAAAGCACACATAATCAACGTCAGATTATATATCACATTATATATCACAATATATAAATCACAGTAAAATAACTGTTGAGGAATCCAGTTCGATTCCTCCAACTTGTCTTCCTGCATCCACAGATGTTACACAACATGATTGTCATCACTTTCAGTTCAATATGGATTATTCTGATAAACAGAATCAATATATAACTATATAACTGTTTATATATTATATATATATATTTATATATATATAATATTTCATTAACTGACTAGCAGTTCGATCAAACAGTCAACACACAACAATCAACAGATGATTAACAGTTCTAAAAATACATTATAAAAATATAACTGTTCAGAGTTGGTGAGTTTTACTCACATTTGCAGTTCATCGTTAAAGAACGTTAAACTGTTGTTTGATTTGAATCAAACAGTTCAATTCGCCGTAAATTCAAACTAGCTCCAATCCACTCCTAGTCGGTCTCATTGGGGAGCTCTCGTCTATACGATCCTGTCGGATCTTGGTTTGCTGAATTCCGTTTAGGTACGACAAAGTTATGGCACTTCGAAGTTATCATACAATTTAAATAATTAAATAACTTGAAAATTAAACATTTGGCTTAACCCTTACTTTTCTCTGGCCCAATACCCCTAACCCGAACCCGCTTCACCATAAAACCCGTCCTCTTCATCTCCCTGGAAAACACGACGGCCTGCTTCCTCAATCCCATTTCCATTGTCCACTTCCTTCACCTCCTCTTCCATCAAAAGACCACCGAAATCAAAGGGAACTCCACCAACCGAATCTCCATCAACCTCTCTTCCCGTCTAACCCCAAAATAACGAGCTCGCCTCCCATTTCCAGCTCGCGAACTCGATGTCTGTCAGAAGAGGCGTGACCAAAAATATCAGCGACGTCCTCAAAAGAAAGTACTACCGAAGCTAAACTCTATCATGAAATGAATTACATCAACCATTTCTGAAATCGAGGTCTAGAAATCCCCAAATATTCCAGCCCTAAGTCACGATGGACGCTGAAAAATTCGTCAAGTTCACCAACAGGAACCGCATGCTTCCATAGTGGTATTGAATCGAAGAGAAAATGATGAGGATCTCAACTATATACATTTGAGGATTTATTGATTTTGATTTGTATTTCTTTGATTTTCTTTTGGGTTTTGAAGTTCGTTTTCATTTGTTTGGGAAAATGAGGAACGGCGGAAACAGAAGTTGACTTCTGAAATGAGGATGTTAGTTTTAGAATGTGTAGGGGGGTATATATAGGATTTTTATTTTATTTTTATATCGATTTATTTGTTCCATTATCATTCTAAAAATTCCTATGATCACACACGATATCCAAAAATCATGAAACTGGACATATAGCTAGAGTTCGACATTACGGTCCCAACGAAACTGGTTTCGTCAAATTCCGACTCCGTATGCTCACACAGCGTATTTTTAACTGTCAAAATACTGACTGTTTCTCACTTTAAAAATCCGTACGGCCACACACTAACTCTAAAAATCACGAAACTGGAAATCTAACAACTATTTGACATTGCGGATCCAACAAAATTAGTTTCGTCGAATTCCGACTTCGTTTGTAAAACCGGCTATTTTTAAAGCTCTGAATGACCCATTTAAATATATAAATATATTAAATAAAATTAAATTAAATATAAATAAATTTATATTATCATATATATTCACCGAGGAATATCATACAGCTCCAGTATATTTATTTACTCGCTATTCCGAGTCCAGATTGAATCGAATTTCAATTTATATTGAAATTCTCTTTTATAACGTATATAAAGTGTTACGAATCATAAAGGAATTTCACAGCGACTTTTCTGAAATTTGATTTGGACATAAATCAAAATCTACACGACGAAATCTCGATTTTTCTCTTCCACTAGAAAGATATACTCCACCAGCTCCACACGTTTCTTGTTTCACAGAAATTCGGCTTAAAACGAATCATGTACATTCAGTTGAAGTTCAAATCGTCAAATAGTGAACTGCAGCGCCATTTCGAGCTTGTTTATAAATATATTATAAACTATACGTTCAACTGTCGTCGATTCAATATAATCGTTATTACATTTCGAATTTGAAACTCCACCAAATCTCGTATGCTATTCAATTCACACGATATTGTGAATTTCACTATTTCCGACTATTTCGACATTATAATATATTAATATATTATAATTATTTATTAAATATTCAATATTATTTAATTAAACGATCATTAACTTCTCTATATCACCAATTATATAATTAAATAAATTAATTATATATCTCTAAAAATGCGGGTCATTACACTAAGCATCTCCATCATGAGGTCAGTAAACATCATCCTCATGTCAGCAGCATTCTCATTATTGGCTCCTCTACCGGCACCTCTTGCGTATCGGCTCATCGATCAATCTGTAAAGAGAAAACGATTTACCATCTCCATAGTGGTGCCAGTGCAGTGCGACTTCATCCTTAGCTATACTAATAGTATATATATAGCTTTTGAAAACCAAAATAATCACAAATACGCGCTCTCTTATACGTATACTGTCTCTCACTGATGACTTCCCTAGGTTAACTACGCAACCTGGCTCTGATACCAAGTGTGACGGCCCGCCCCGCACCAGCCGGCATTTCCTCCGAAAGTGCGCTGTACACATGCCTGACTAGCACGGAACGGTCGCCAAAGAAAGGAAAGAAGAGAATGAACTAATCGAAAACCCTGTAGAATGTCTCACAGCGCATGGAATAAAATATAATAACAATGTACTTGACATAAAACAGGTGAGACAGTGCATAAGCTGATAACTAAAACCAAAATCAACATCATCATCATCAGAGTAGCGGAAATCCAAATACAACTTATTACAACTTTCCAAATTACTGTCTCTAAACAAAAGAAAGGAAGGTACACCACTAATGCCTAAAGTAGTGACCGCAGCAACATAGGGAGTATATATATATATAATACGTGGAAGCCTCCTGCTCGTCTCCGGATCAGCTACTCGTGCATACCCAGCCAACCTGTCTCTAGTCTGCTCGTGAGAGCACCCAGAGTAATAAGAAGAGACATACAACTCTGGGTCAGACAAAAAGTCTGGTATGAGCGATAAGCAGCTAAACAGAACAATAACAGGTATACTAAACCATACCTGAACCTGGACCTGCAACCAAAGAGTTAGCACTACATACCGTACAATACTCTAAGGTGACACTAAACAGACGGTGTAAAGAATACGGGGGTGGGGGTGTACATGTCATAATGATGGCAAACAAATAAAGCATAGCAACCATCCTCACATCTCTCACTCAGTGCGTAAAGCATACGATGTCCACCACTGTCAATCACTAGACCCATCGAAGTAGTGACGGAGTTCGACTTGTACAACTACTGCTACCATCAAGCTTATCCCATGGAGTCATGACCATATCTTTACAAATGACCCCACTTCATTGGTCTATAGCTCTTGAGTTGTACCTAGGCCACTGTGGCCCTGAATCCGTTCACGTACCCCCTACACATAGTGATCTAAAGTTACAGACATCGACAACCCCTTAACACACGTCCCGCAGCAAAGCCCAACTCATGAAGTTCCCTCCTTGGTTCTCATCTGGATCCTGAGGTACAACTCCTCATTTGGACTTCCTTTGCATCTCGGGTTTAGGTCTACTTGGTGTTCGATCCTCCGGTTCGGTTCGGTTCGCCCCCTCCTGCTTGATTCGGTTCGAATGCTCCTTTCTAGTTCAGTTCGTGTGCTCAGATGCTCCTATCCGGTTCGGGTCGGATGCCCCTATCCTGTTCGGGTCGGATGCCCCTATCTGGTTTGGGTCGGATGCCCCTATCCGGTTCGGATCGGATGCCCCTATCCGAATGCTCCTATCTGAATGCACCTATTCGGATGCTCCTATCCGGATTCTCCTATCCGAATGCTCCTATCCGAATGCTCCTACCCGAATGCTCCTATCCGATTTGCTGCAAGTTTTTCCAGCAAGCTATTTTCGCCAAACGACGACGTTTTCAACCATTCTAACTTTTCAATGCAATCACAAAACATACCATACAGTCATAGCAACATGTATAATCATCCACAAACACTAAAACAACAATATGACATGTTTATATGGATCAAACATACCCAAAAACCCATGTTTTCCCCTTAATCATGTTTAATAACAACTAATGATAGGATTAGAAAAACTTAGCCAAATTAACCCAAATTTCTATCAGAGCCCTAGAATATCATTTTAGAATTTTACAAATTTTTCCAGATTTTTCTGAGCTATAATTTCGCTAATTATCACTAATCACCCCTAATTAGCCGTGATTAGTGAAAAACAATGCAAATCACTCACCTTAGCCACAAATAAAACCTTTAGAACTGAAACTCTACTGTTTGGGCGCAAATACCAATGCAACACAGCAGCTCTACCTCGATTCTTGTGCTAATCCGCCTTGATTTGATGTTGCTAAGCTTAATCCTTGATTAGAAAGTGATTTGGAGGTGTTTTAGAGGTTGGAGGCCATTGTTGGGGTTTCTAAGACGTAAGTGGCGACTAGAAAACAGAAATAGAATGAAAACCTAACTCACTTCAGCCTCCCCATAACCCTAATCTCGAAATGGGTTATGGGCCCACTCACTAATCACCCTATTTGGCCCGGTTTAGAAGTTTTTCACCTTCCAAACCTTATTTTAGCCATATCTCCCTAACGGTAAGTCCGTTTTTCACGTGTGACCACTCTACGGAAAGGTAAACCATCATCTGGATCCAATGGAAGTGGTTTCAGGTCAAAACTCCTTTCCAATCAAAAGTTATAGCCAAAACAAGATCAGCTAGGGGCAAAACGGTCATTTAAAAATCGACAAAAATCATGAAAATGGGAAATGACCCCACTAGTCGTCTCCCAAAGCTACATTACCATACGACTTCGTATGTAAAAGAAATAAATATTCTACGATCATTCGATGCGTAGAATGCGGGTCGTTACAAATCCAGTTGGATCCCTCCAACCTGTTTTCCTGCATCCACAGACGTTAGCCAACATAAATAATACCCATCCTGGTTAGAGGTAGGATATCGCGGTATAGAAGGTCATCCACTATCATAGCGTGGGGCGTATAGGGTCATCCACTAATGATATTGCGGGAATCCGCTAATGATACTGCGGAATCCAACGAACAATATATATATATATATGTATGTATATATATAATAATAGCTACAAACACCAATCCTAAATAACTAATATATTTAATAAGCACCAAAAATATTTCAACGCATGCAAACAACCAACAAACAATTATTTTTAACTAACAAAAATAATTCTAAATGAAATGTGAGTGAGATTTACTCACCTTGATTCTTATCTGACGGAATAAATCGGGGACGTTTGATTTACATTTAAAATCCACAACTAATCCTGGAAAATCCCAATCCAACTCCAGCTCGCAGTATTTGACGAAATGATTTTAGTGCCACTTGTTTTATTTCAATTAGACCTCCTAATAATAAGATATAAATTGTATAAGCTATATATATTTTTCTTAACCAAAAAAATCAGATTTTTATCTAATTTTAAATAAAAATATTACACCTTAATTCCAGCGATTAACATTAGCAGCCTTCTTCATTTGTACTAGCACAACTCCTGATTCAGTCCATATCGAGAGTCATCAACAACCATGGCTCATGGAGAAAATGCTCATGGCCATTCATTTCTACTCTCCCATTGTTTTACTGTCCAACTTCCTTTTCCAAAATGCAGACTTGGTTCCCTTAATCACCCACTGTCGAGACCCTCACAAGAACTCCAGTTACCCAGTACCACCCTCAACATGGCGCCATCAACATCACAGATCCATACCAGTTCAGACTCCACTCAGTCGCGTCAGTACCAGTGTCGGTCTCCACATATCGATCTCCAGAAATCGCGGCGCCTTCAAGGTATCCACGACAGGAACCATCCAAACCCAATTCACAACTCTCAACACCTCTGCCAAAATAATTATCGCAACCATCAAAATCGAAACCTAAGTTGATTGTTTTGAAGTCGAGACCACTTAACTCGTGAGCCCTCAAATTCCGATCTGGATTTGAATCATGAATTGCGATTTAATATGAGGAAATAGGAAAAAATGATGCGGCTTTAAATCAAAAGAAGATCGAGATTTCATTTTAGTTTGATTCGACTTTTTGAAAGAAATCTGAGAAAACAGATCGGGCTTTCGATTTTTGAGATGCTTCACAATTTTGGCAGCATTGATTTTGATAGAAAAAGGATATTGCGATTTGATTTTAAAGTGAACAGGGAGTGGTCATTTTTCCTTACTTAAGGGGTGCATTCGATTTTTCCCTGTTTCAGAAATGAAGAAAGGCCTCGCGATTTATAGACGATCAAAATTTGTCATTAAGGAATTATAGTCTGCCGATGGTACACATAGGTTAAAGGCTGAAGTACATTCCATTAAATTCTGATTTGATTTAAAAAGATTTTTATTCTTTTTAAATAGATATCGATTTGATTTTTATCCTATCCACAATCAAATATCTCGGGGTACATTAATTTAAATCACGAACCGATATTTTAGCGTATAGACCGACTTTTAAATGTAATAACAATCTTCCAAGCTCAACAGAATATATTCTAAATTTTAATTTGAACGTATATGTATAAAATAACTATAATAAATTTATATAATATAATTTAAATTTATTTACAAATCAATTTATCGATGATAATTTATTATTATTGTTTATAGTCAGATAAAATTCCTATTTATCATCTGAATCATTGATTCAGTTTTTAACTTCGATTTCCATTATATTTCATATTACGATAATTTAATATATTCGCTATTAAATTGAAATCGATAACTTAATATAAAAAATTATTTATATTATCAACTCAATATTTAAAACAATATTATATAGTTAAAATTAATCGATCAAAAACTGGGTTGTTACATTTTTTCCCCCTTAAAAGAATTTCGTCCCCGAAATTACTAAGGGAGGAAAAATGTTTCAAATTCATTATCTTTCTAAAAAATCGCTTACATTGAATCTTAACCTTTTATATTTCTATAACTTTAGTTCAACCAAAACTTTTGGTTTTCATTCATATTGCACATCATTTATACTCACATTCATTTATTCTGAATGATTTATCATCAATTCGTATTCCATTCATATGTATTTATTTAGATTGATTCAAAATCAATTTATCTATTTCAATTTATTTACTTGATTAAGTTATAATTCAAATTCCCAGGTTTTCATTTCAAATCCTTTTGAAATCCCATAAATATACACTTATTTATTTCCATCACAAATTCAAAACATTTGAATATTCAAACCAACTTGTTTCTTTCAAACAAATTTCCATAAAGACCTTTTCTAAGGTAGCAATCAATCACTTAGAAACTTGGAAATGAATACTGATGATGCTGCAGTCATCATCAGAATTACTTCCTAGCCACTTGATGTGAGTTCAGTGCTTTAACAATTTCAAAATTCACTCAAACAATTTTTATTCCAAAAATCTTTCCTAAACAAAGCTATATTATTCTATATACTTTAGAAAATATTTTTCCAAGCACCCAGGATTTTAAATTCTTAATTCTGATTCTGAATCCAATTTCAGTTCATCACATTTGTATATTTCATTCATATACTTTTTTTATATTCGGTTTTACATAACCATTTCAATTTTATAATCTCATTTGATTATAATAATAACCAACACATCCATATATTATAATAATTCTAGAAAATTATTCCTTTCTATATCAAAATATAGTTTTAGGTAAAATTATTTCATTTACCCACTTTAAAACATTATTATGTTGAATTTCTCTGTTCAAGTGTTTAGAAATTCCTATCGATTCCGTGGCTTCCCACGATTCGATCAGAATTCATAAACCACTTAACAGACTAACCAATACAATATAAAATAATTTTTATATCAATTAACAAATACGTGCTCTCATATATACACGCTCAACTCATTCTAGATTACTACTGAACCTATCTCTAATGAGCACAACCCCACCAAAGCCTAGGTATTCTCTCAACCAAAGCTCTTATACCAATTGTAATGGCCCGAATTTCCGTACCCTTTGAGTTGACTAATAATACCACACGTCCAACCCAAATGACACAGAAATACGAATCATTAGTAGAAAGAAGTTAGAGGATGAGGAATAGAAAGAAAGAAAAGTTAGAATAGAAGAAAAACGAAGAAAACAAATCTCACAGCGGAACGAATAAAATATATTGAATAACATAACTTTTGAAATACAAATCAGTAACTGTATATACATACCATTATCAGAGCACAACAGTTATTCCTGGAACAGTTATAAACACCTGTTTCTAAATACAACATAGTACAAAGTGGAAATATGATAGTCTATTGCTAACTGGTGAAGCCTCCTGCTTCCAGCTCTTCCAAGTGAATTTGAAAAATCCCGATTACTTGACTGCTTGTACAAATTTGGGCACCCAAGAGTTTAGGGAAAACAAAAACAAAATAAACTCTGGGTCAGTCATGGGACTGGTGTGAGTAAACTCCAACCATTTGTTTAACTTTATAAATCCTTTCGAAAGAAAGGATAATAGTAAGACCAACCCACACATAAACATGGACGGTTTTTACCTTACTATAACCCAAAACACTTTGATACGAAAATCCAGTGATATTATAATAGTGTCTAAATCAAATAAATAGAATATAGCGGAACGCTTGGATCTCACGCTCCATATATAATATAAAATCAAAAACCGTAGGGCGCTTATTGGAGATTGGATTCCGACTATGACAAGATATGGAACCACCTGCCGATAGTGTATCTCTAGAGGGGAATACACTGGGTTCAACAAGAACATTTTGCAACCTAGCCCACACATGGCCGACCACTCATTTCGCTTGAGTGTATCGAATGTATATCACAAACGGTTGGGATCACCAACCGTTTCCCGAATGGGACAGCATCGAATAGATTAAAGAATGAAATGAATATCTCTAGATAGGGGATTATACACCTTAATGGGAGCAGCCCACATAGCCATGCTGCCTGCCCGATTTTTGTCATTTTCCGGTTGTTGAGACCTGAGGCTACGATTTCTTATCATTCATTGATAGCACAATCAATTTGAATGCCACACTGTCAGATCCATAAATCATTATTTGATTTGCACAAATATATTCTGGATATTATGCTAAGAGAATAAATTCTCCACCACCATATATATCTATACAGACCAACATATGCGATCATTGGAAATACTCTGTCAGACATTCGTCCATTTACGTTCATCCTGGGACTAAATGGAACCGAAGGCACAAGTTCTATTAATAGAAAGAGACCTTGCACTTTATTCCTTCTTCGATTATCTTCATATAAACCTGATTCGCAACGCTTCTGCCAATACGGAGTGGCTCTTGGATAATAATCCAATCGGTCTCTCCATATTGACAACGATATTGGCAAATACTTCGATAGTCGGTTACTTAACTATCGAAGAAAAACAAACATTCAGCCAAAGCATCAAACAAATCACTGAGCCCTTTAATTAATATTTCATTAATTAAAACACTTCTCCATTTCCTTATCCATATTCGTTAACACGATATTTTCGATAATCATCTTGACCTCTTACGCTATTTGGAAAACATTTCCATATATTTTCTTCTTTTATTTTCTATACTTAGGAAATATATTCTATTTATAATTGGAAAACATTCCAATTACTTATCTCTTCCATGACCATTCATTTATTTCTATACTTAGGAAATATTTATTATTATATTTCCAAATTTCCACTTACTTGGGTTAAAACGAATGTTGTATAAAACATCGTTCCAATAACCCAAAATACAGCATTCAACTAAACTCTTTAAACATCTCTCTTTGAGACTGAACCTTGCTGTTTAT
Source organism: Allium sativum (assembly GCA_030737875.1). Taxonomy (NCBI): domain Eukaryota; kingdom Viridiplantae; phylum Streptophyta; class Magnoliopsida; order Asparagales; family Amaryllidaceae; genus Allium; species Allium sativum. Next base: position 48,495,755 of record CM060912.1, on the reverse strand, counting down.
TAGTTAGTAATGAAATTAATCAAGCTGGGGTATAATTACCTCTCAGACCTTGACTGAATAACATCTTTAACTTCAAAACGAACAAAACCACTTACCTTGAATAATCAACATCATATTACCAATTTATCCATGTCTTTTAAACGTGTATATGTTTCTCTTTCTATTTTTATCAGATTAAATTTATTGATTCCCTTTTTGTTTATAACATTCTATTTTAATTTCATTTCCTCATGAATTCTATATATATTGATATATCGATTCATAATTATCAAATCTTCTCAAAATATTCTTACTCCTTAAATTTCCGGAAAATTTCACCATAACCTCCTTTGTACCGGTCAATAGTTCAAACCTCAACTCGCCTCTCTAGGCCCTTTCCATTCAAAAATAAAATCAAAAAGCCAAGTGGCTTGCCGATTCGGCGCATAAAATCTCATATGGGATTTAAACGTGTACCTTTTTTTCAGGCACACAAATTATAATCTTCATATACTTCATTCCATACCTGTCTAACCCATATACGCCCATTTACATTTTATTCCAACTCAATCTGGACATTTTAATTCATTTCGCTAATTAATTCTCTAATTAGCTCTTTTGCCTATTCCATTTTCTGTTTGAACATATCAGTTCAAATACAAATATTTACTTGCTTATAAACCCATTTGAATTCCATTTTCAATTCAATTTCCATATTCGATTTCGAATATGAATTTCAAACCCCATTCACTTAACCATTGTCCAATTCAACCCAAAGGTTCATTAACTAATTTTTCTTCTAGTTAGTTAAATCTATTCAATAATTTAAAATCTTATTTTTGTTTCAAAAATCATTTTATTTACACAACTTGAGTTCGTATTTATTTTACAACTCAAATCCGGAATTTTCTAATGGAAATTCGGATTTTATCTACTTAAAAATCCGTATATTTATTTATATAAACCATTATGGTTTTTAAATGATTTTGGCGCTGCTTTTCTGAAAATTTGATTTTGATCTAACTCAAAATCTATCAGACGAAATCCAGATTTTTCTCTTCCATTAGAAAACTATTATCAAATCGGTTCTGATGATTCTTGTTTCAAAGAATTCCGACTTAAACTGAGTTCTATACACCCAATTGAAGTTCGAAACGCAAAATCATGAACTACCGCACTGTAGCGAGTTCGTTTTAATTATATTTATATATATAAATGTTTAAACTTCATTTATAATAAATTCAACTCCATTCTGATATATTTTTAATATATATCAAATCAGTTTTCAAATCTAACTTAATATTTTTGATTATTTCTAATTGTCGATTTTTCATTACTCAGTTACCCATTCAATTACAACTCCATTTATTTTATTACTATTTTTAAGTCCATTAGAAATAAATTAGTTTATAAAATTTGAAGAAATCAAATTCTAATTATAATCCGTTGGATTTTCCTCAATTCAACTTATATTCCGAATTCCGAAATATAATCAATTGTTTTGTTTCAATCACTTCTGAATACACTTTTAAATTCATAATTGAATTTAAATATTTAAATTATCCTAATGATAATTATCTCACTTAATTTATAAACGTTGTTTATAAATTTAAGTTCCTTATGTTATATATTAAACAAGTTTCCATTTCAAATTTCTATTTGAAACTCCATTCCTTTTATATTCCGAATTGCGGAATAAAAACCGTTCCCTTTCAAATGATTTCAAATTCTATTTTTAAATTCATATTTGAATTTAAATATTCAAATTTATCTCTTGATAATTAATTCATTATATTTATAAACATCGTTTATAAATTCATTTCAATTCCCAACATTATTCCATTTGTAAACATCGTTTATAAATTCACTTTAATTACCTAATTATCCAATGAAGATCATTCCCGTTTATTTATAAACACCGTTTATAAATTTACTTCAATTTTATGTATTATCTAATTTATAAACATTATTTATAAATTCAATACTTCAATTTCTTGTGTATTTTAATTTATAAACATCGTTTATAAATTCAATACTTGTTTTATTTATTCAAAACAAGTTAATTTTTCTATAGCTCATTAAAAATTCAAATTCTATTTTTAAAAATAGATTTCCCCGTTTAAATCTCAAAATCCCCTTTTACAATATTTTTATAAATTAACATCTTAGGCCCAGTGATATTCAACCAATCAAAAACACCCAATTATTAGTCATAGCTTTTCAAACACATCATATATGAAAATATATATGAAAACAAACAAACAATAATATTTTTGAGGAATCCAGTTGGATCCCTCCAACCTGTTTTCGTGCATCCACAGACGTTAGCCAACATAAATAATACCCATCCTACTTCGAGGCAGGATATCGCGGTATACAAGGTCATCCACTATTATAACATGGGGCGTATACGGTTATCCGCAAATGATACCGCGGGCATCCGCTAATGATACTGCGGGAATCCAACCACCAATATATAATAATAATAATAATAATAGCCACAAATACCCATCTTAAATAACTAATATATTTAATAAGCACCAATAATATTTCAACGCATGCAAACAACAAACAAACAATTATTTTTAACTAACAAAACTAATTCTAAATAAAATGTGAGTGAGATTTACTCACCGTGATTCTTATCTGACGGAATAAATCGGGGACGTTTGATTTATACTTAAAATCCACAACTTATCCTGGAAAATCCCAATCCAACTCCAGCTCGTAGTATTTGATGATATGATTTTAGTGTCATTTGTTTTATTTCAATTAGACCTCGTAATAACAAGATATAAATTGTATAAGCTATATATATTTTTCTTAACCAAAAAAAATCAGATTTTTATCTAATTTGAAATAAAAATATTACACCTTAATTCCAGCGATTAATATTAGCAGCCTTCTTCATTTGTACTAGCACTACTCTTGATTCAGTCCATATCGAGAGTCATGAACAACCATGGCTCATGGAGAAAATGCTCACGGCCATTCATTTATACTCTTCCATTGTTTTACTGTCCAACTACCTTTCCCAAAACGCTGACTTGGTTCCCTTAATCACCCACTGCCGAAACCCTCACAAGAACTCCAGTTACCCAGCACCACCCTTAACATGGCGCCATCAACATCACAGATCCATACCAGTTCAGACTCCACTCAGTCGCGTTAGTACATGTGTCGGCCTCCATATATCGTCCTCCACATATCGATCTCCTGAAAACGCGTCAGTACTCAGTCCCTTAATCACATAGTAATTTATTATTATCGTTTATAGTGAAATAAAATTCCTATTTATCATCTAAATCATTTTGATTCAGGTTTTAACTTCGATTTCCATTATATTTCATATTACGATAATTTAATATATTTGCTATTAAATTGAAATCGATAACTTAATATAAAAATTTATTTATATTACCAACTCAATATTTAAAACAATATTAAATAGTTAAAATTAATCGATCAAAAACTGGGTCGTTACATAGTGTTTATTTTGTGTTGAATGTGTTGTTGAGTTCGGAAACCATTCCCCAAACCCCAATAGCCGTACCAATCCGATGAGAAACCCCTAACCGCCTCGTGCAAAAATAAAATAAATATCGAGTTCTTACCGAAATGAATCTATTTTGCATCGTGCTTGGAAGTCGTAATCTCTTTCGGTATCAATCAGATTGTCGTCTTCAATTCTTTGCCGCGAAAGGTGAGTTTATCTCACACCTGACTTTTATTTTTCATGGATGTTAGACCAATAATGAACTTTTATATGAAATGTATAGGATTACTAATAGAAATTGTTTGATTCGATATGTTGCACATTTCATATGTGACACGATATATTCATATGACACGTAGGTGCACTGATGATATATATGCTATGATTGATGCTATGCGATTGATTATTGATTGCCATAGTTGTAGGAAATCACTAAGGGTTGAAATGATACGTGTAACACCCCACCTCCGTTAAGGTCACTCACAAAGGGAATGCCTTAACTTTGGTGGAGCATTTTAGTAAACAAAACAGAAACTTACAAGACAGATAAAACAGTACTTGAAAATTTTTAACTTTATTACAGCGGAAACAGAAATTAATATGGTTACATCTTTTCAAATCACAATATCAAGTAAAAAATATCAGTCTTGTACAAAAGCCTTCAAAATGCATGGTTTAAAATTATAATCCCCATAGAACGGAAGCTATACAGAGCCAAGCCATACTTTAAGCACTTCAAGCAAAGAGAATTCCGGATCAATCTAAAGTATTCCCTCCTTGGATAACCTGGGGGGGAACGGAAGAAAGGAGGCGAAACAACAAGGGTCAGACAAAAAGTATGGCAAGTCCAGTGACTTTCAGCATATGAACAGATAATAATAATATGATATGACATAAAACTGGATGTGAGATAACTGTAACAGGTGTAGCAGATATAACAGAAGAACAGAATGACATAAACTATTGCTTCACACTTCTCTACACTAATACTAGTATAACAGAATTAGGTGTCACCCTAATGTCTAAATTGAAGCAGGAACGGGTACAGAATAATTTAACAGAAACAGAATGCTAATAATGGGCCTTTACTACCCGATCAGAAACAGACAGAAACGGAAACAGATTAATCCCTACGGAAACAGAATGTAGAATTAGGTGTACACTAGTAATGGGCCTTTACCACCCGAACAGACGGTACCACACAGAAACAGACAGGTGTTACCACCTAATAGAAACAGACGGTACCAACAGAAACAGACAGAACTAAGTGTACCCTAAAACCCTACCCCAAGCGATCGGCTCCCTAATACATAAATATCCTGTGTCGGCCCCACAGTAGGGTGTATCACTCCCTAAAGTGACAACCAATTGGCACAGACCTATTTACAGATGTCACGGCGTCTTACATCCTCAGAGGCAGACCGGGATCCATGCACGCACATGACCCGGTTGGAACGCACCATCAACACCCCTCGCCATTATCAGAATGAACCACTTATAATTAGTTCAGTAAGCGTGCCCGGACCCTACTTACTGTTGGGTCAATGTTTTGATACCATAAAGGGTTACTGACTAATATAGGTCCCAAACAACAGATGACACAAGTAATTCCCCTCCTAACCTTGTGTCCCCAGACTAACAGATTTCAGCTTAACTTGTTTACAAGTTCAGACATACAAAATTCAGATTTACTAGTTCACAGATTAAGTTAACAAGTTTTCAGACTAACAGATCAGATGTACAGATTTTTCAGATTTGTCTAACTTTGTATTGGGCCTACAGATTCATGGACGTGTTTACTACACCTATTAATCCAGTTGGTTTAACCCTATTTCCCCCAATACGTTTTAGACGTCATTCTTATCTTAGATTTGCATTAATTAATTATTAATGCCCAGACCTCTCACATTAGGTCGCTAGCTTGTGGCCGCTGGATGGGCCGGGCGGTTCCGGGCAGACTTCTGCCACAAGCCGGACCTAACCTCGTGTCTTAAGCAGGTTATGACTAACTTCTCACATTAGAACCTATTGTTTGCGGCCACTGGATGTGCCGGGCGGTTTCGGGCAGAATTACGCCGCAAACTCATTCTAACCTCGAGTTAGTCACGTTTATCTTTGCGGCCAATTAATTAATAATTTACCTTTTATGCGCACGCCCAATATATATGCCAATTCAGATTATGTCAATAACAGGATGATTATATCAACACAGAAGATAACAGATTTTAGCAGATAACAGATTTTCCAGATTATATGGCTTAACAGATTTAGCAACTTAGCAGATTTTGGCATATAACAGGTTAGGCATTTCAACCGACAAATTTAACAGATTAGGCACTTCAATCTAATTAGTAGTATAGGCAATATAACAAAACTAGCAGTTTAGGCAACTTGGCAAATTAGCAGATTTAGCAAATTTAATATTTCTAAAGGTTCTATTTACATGCCTTGCCTAATCATAAATTGGCCTAAATTCATATGCCTACATAATTGTCATGACTCACAATATGAACATATACTCTATGTTGCATAAGCGCAAAATATGGACATAATTTACCATATAACATATGTTCCAATTTTTGTTAACTAGCATTTTACAGCAGATTCACATATAAATTATACCAAATATAACTATTAATTTCAATGCATGCCATATATTCAAAAATTCCTATTTAGGTGTAATCACAATAATAGATATCCTAATTAATGTAAATCTTTACACCTAAGTTTCCATATCTTCTTCTTTTTAAGTCATGAATCATTATGCAAACTATACCCAACAATCTAAATCATTAAATCATATCTTCTAAAAATTAGATCTTGACTTTTATATGCATTTTGTCCAAAGTCTCAAATCATATGTAATCTTATAATGGTTCCTCTTCTTCTTTTATCACTGAATATGCATAGGTCTAAAACTAGTTTACAACATATGCTTATTTTTCTAATTAATTACAGATCTATATAACATATGTTCATTTCTCTAATTATTTACAGATCTAGATTACAACGTACACTATGCATACAACATATATAAATTATATGTTTACGATCAAATTCATGCATCCAATCCCAAGTCATATGTCAATATATTTTATGGCTCAGATCTAGAGTCATACGTTCAATTCAGTCTTGTCAAATTTCGCATCATTCATTATTTGTCCCAAATTTTGCGTTCATACGTTAATCTCTTATGAGATTAGGCATAGGCTCGTGGTAGCCTGGCTATAGAAACAGAAAGGAAGCAGAAAGGGATACAGAACAGTCACAGAAAAACAGATCTGACAGATATACAATCTCAGATTCAGATTTAAAAGCATATCAGAATTATAATTAATGTTTATAGCAGAAAATAACTGTACTTGCCTTGATTGGATTAAAGAAAGAACTTTAGTTGTTACAGAATTATTGCAGAAGCTTTTATCTCAAATTTGAATTTAGGATGATGTTGATTGGCTTCTAGTTTTGATTCTAGCAGAGTAGCGACGCCATTTTTATTTTTATTTAGAACAGAGGCAGAGAAGAAGCAGAATAGAATTGTGTGTAGAGGAGGCTAGGTCTTAGGCTGTATTTATAGGTGTGTTTAGTTGTTTTAGGCCTTTAGATAAACCCTAAAACAGATCAGAACCGTCAGAATTCGTCACAGGCTCACCAAAACAGCCCAAAAACCCATCCAGGTGCACCCAGGCCGACCCGGCTCGACCAGGGGGGGTCGACTCCCAGGTCGACCCTAGGGTCGACACCCAAGTCGACCTGGTCCCCTCTAGGTCGACCCCCAGGTCGACCTGGTCTGGGCGGGAATTTTCCCGCCTGGCTCGTTTTCTGCATTTTTGAAATCTGTTTCGTTTTTTCTGATTTTTCGTGAAACTTCTGAAGGCCATATCTCGGTCATACTGACTCCGATTTTCGAAATTTCGGACTCTATTTCGCGTATTTTTCCGAGACGAACGCAAACGCGAAACCCGTTTCCCTTAATTCTCTCATCTGTAATTAGTTATTCTTAAATTTGTGGCATTAATATTAACAGAATTACGGGGTGTCACAATACATATCCGAATGGACACTAGATTAGGGAAAAATCGCTATGGGTTGAAATGATAGACCTGAACGATTTTTACTAAATTTGGGATTTGCAGGTTGAAATGATATATACCCGTAGAAATTTTAAATTTGCGGACCGAAATAATAAATATCCGTATCACTTGACTATAGGATAGGAAAATATATACGGACACCGTTGGTTATGTTTTTGAAGTAAAATGATTTGGAAATTTGATTTTAAAATAATAACTTAAGATTTTATATTTTTAAACTTAAATTTTTATAGATTTTAAATTATATGTTTTAAAATGATTTTATAAGTAAAAATAGATGTAATGTTTATTTAAGATTTTTCTTATAATTTTATTTATTTTTAAACTATAAATCTTAAATAATTCTTTAAACCTGTTTTTATATTATTTTAATCTTAAATATGTTTATAATCTATTTTCTAATTTATTTTAGAATTATATATATATATATATATATATATATATATATCTTTTTTTCAAACTTTAATAACAAACTTAAAAGTGTAGATAAGTAAAGATTTCGTGATTTGAATTCGAGGTTTAAGATAAAAATTTATATAGTGAAATTTGATTTAAATGAATGAACTAATAGAAAATATGTATTTGAATTGATTTTGTAATGTCCCGTATTTCTGACCATTTATTTGAAATATTTTATTTATTTAAAATATTGATTTATGTTTAATTAATGGATTTGACAATTTTAGTTTGAATATTTAAATTTATATTAATAATATAATAATATTTTATTTTCGGGATATTGGGAAAATGTTTAATTTGCTGTATAATGTAAGCGAGCAATTTAAAGTGATTTATATTGAATTATATAAATATATCCGTTATTAAAACGACGTTAGAACGTTTAATTTATAATTATATTATAAACGAATTAAAAATGGCGCGATAGTTCGTAAATTTCGTTCTGAAGTTCAACTGGATATACAGAATTCGTTTTAAGTCGGAATTCCGTGAAACCAGAAACGTTGGAATTGATTTGATCATATTTTTCGTATGGAAGAGAAAAATCGAGATTTCGTGTTATAATTTGTTAGTTATGTCCAGTTAAAATTTTGAAATAGTCGCTATGGAAAACCATTAATAAACGATAACGTTTATTTAATAAAGTATTAAGGAGTTTTATATATATTTGGATGCAGTTCAACTCAAAATTATTAACATTGGATTTAAAATTTATATTGGTTAAATTTAAAGTGATATATTATTCCATTTAGATATACCTAACAACATTAATTTATAATTTATAAATTGAATTGTTCCGATATTAAATAATATTGATATATATATAGGGTACAAACTGGGGTTGTATAATAAAAGTCCATAATCAACATATGACAAATAAACATTGATTCAATTGATACGTATATTATAAACAAAAATGGTATTCGGACGATGTTGTTAACAATAACAAACTCTACTAAATAAGTAATATTCAACTAACATATGATTGTTAGGCTAGCAGTTGCTTTATGTTTATGTTGTATGACATGCGGGTGTGCTCATATCCAAATTCGCTTCTCTTTCTTTCTATTTGGACCGGATTTCCACTTTTGCTTCTTTAAACCTTACGTTCAGTCTTATCTTCTCAAGTTTCCCTTCCTTTCCTATTTTCTCACACATTCACAAGTCATCTGGTATTATTTTATCAATTCACAGTGAGAAAAGATTGCATGTACGTAAATTCATACTCAGCATTACAACAAAAATAATACGGATTAATCATTTGAGCAATAAATACTGTTTGTCACATATAGAGTTTCCATTTCATGACATGAAAAATAACAATAAAACTGTGAGAGCAATAAATCAGTTGAGCAGTACCTATGCTTACATACTGATAGCCCAAGGATGCCAAATCAGACATATAAATTACAAATGCATAAGTTGTAAGAAAATAAAGTATATGCAAAGTTCAAATCAGAATAGATTTACACATCAAGTTGTACAGAAAATTCACATGGAATCTACGTCCATACTGTTTCAAATCTAAATCCCTAGCCTCACAGTCTAGCCTAATCTTCACATATACAAGCTTGATCATTGTACATGAAATCCAACAAAATCTTCTCTACCATCAAAGCACCACTATCTCAAAAAAGGTAAACCTAAGAAAAACGAAGATACAACTATTAATAGTTAGGAAATGCATAGGTATATATTTTTAAAAGTTGAAAGATTGAAAATAAAAAAGAAAAAAAGAAAATACCATATGGAAACAGTAAGGCTATAGCTAGATATCAGTAATAGGCAACAACTAAGGTAAATAGTGAATTATACCACCAATTTACAGAATCAAAATAGATCAAGTATCTGCATTCAGTAAATCTCATGTACAAACCATATCAGTACAATTCTGCTATACATATACATGGCACAAATTCAATCCTGAAATGAAATGGACAATTCAAGGATTCCATAGCTGTACCAAAGCTTTACATAAACAGTAAGATTTTCTGTGCATAAATCTAAGCAAACAATTACTCGAAATCCAACATAAGTCCACATTTTTACTGTGAAACGTCACCACAAACCGAGATTTATCACAACAGTTCACGGCATAAATGAAACATAAGGTAAACGCCTAAAAATTTGCACTACAAACCCTAACCAATGATATGGCTATTCGAATTTGACGTTGATCTTATCTAATTCGGATACAACTATAAATAGATAACCACACCATTTCAGAACAAGGAGAAAAACGGAATTAAATCCACCAAGAAGAATCGTAAACAGGAAAATAAATACAGAAACTTTATCAAAATACTTATCTGTTGTGGTGGATGGAAGCCTCGGCCTGTGGTTAAATCGAAGTAAAGGGGAACGGAGGGAGCTTGCTCGCGTTGGAGATCACCGAGTTGCGAGCAGATCTGGGTGGAAGTCAAGAGGAAGCAGGGGATCATCGGGGTAGGGCCAGGCCGTGGTTACAGGGTTCAGAAGAAGGGATGAATTCGGCAAGAGGGTTTCGGTTTCCTCTAATTTTTAGTGGCAGCCGTTGAAATGGTAAAGAGGAAGGGACATAGGGTTTTAAGTGGATGGGGGGTGTGGGCTTGATCTATTTCGGATGGGGTGGACAAAGTAGGTAAGGCCCAAAATTTTATAGTTTATTTAAGTTTTTTGATTTTAAACATTAATATAAACTTAGAATTTTTATTCCAAATACATATATGGTCAGAATTCGACGAAACGAAAAACGTCGAGACCCTGAAGACGAGTACTACGCGATGGATGAGGATTGAGCAGGGCAGACAGCAGCTGGAATTTTCAGTTAAATTAAAACGTCGATTAATTTAACTGAAACAAGTTGATCTAACGACGAAATCAAATCAAGGTGAGTTAAACTCACTCAGTTATTCCCGCTTATATGTTATAAGTTGGGTTTTTATTTTTGTGTGCTATGGTTGCTGGTATTTGACCAATTGATGACATATATTCATATATGGTTTGAACTGATGAAATTAAACGTCGTTTAATTTTAGTGAAATCCAAATCGTTATTTTTAATGATTGGTTCCAATTGAGGTAAGATACCTTATTGGTCATGTTTATAAAATAAACGTGTTTTGATAAATGAATTGTTTGATTGGTTGTTGTGGTTGATAGTGAATTGTCGTTATAGGCTGTTATTAGACCATTATTGAATTGTTTTGATTTGATGGTTGAATATTGACCTGAGATTCACCATTTGTTTGATTTAAACCAATGAGTGCTATTGGTTGAGTGATTGGCAGTACATGGCCTATGAATTAACTGTTTTATGAATATCGATCTACCGTCAGGTAAATCGACGAAATGAAATTATAAAATTTATTTTATAATTGAAAACTGATTTTTAAATCTATTATTTGAATTTAAGTTTGGAAAAAAAGAAAATAAATATTCAGTATTTATTAATTGAGTTTATAATCGGTTTTTAAATGATTTTATAAAAGAACTTCCTGATATTTATCATATTTTTAAGTAAATGAGCAGAAAATTTATTTAATGATATAAATTGGAATAATCATTTTTTAGGGATAAATAAAAGAGTATTCAAAGCAAACGCGAGAGCTTTAACTAAGTAAGAGGAAAGTGATAAAGGAAAAAGGAGTTATATATAACCATGATTTATAAACAGAATTTATAAAAGGGAAATGAGGTGTAAAGCGTTACTTAAAAGTAGTATTAAGTAGAATTGGTCGAAATAAGATTCCAAACAAGAGATTAAAAGTAAATTTGGTAATGGAGTGAGTGATAGGATTTTTAACATAAATCCAAGAAGAAAAATGAACCGTTTAACGAATTAAAGGAAAGGTGTTATTTTTCTTAATAAATGAATTAAGGAAAATAGGCATACTCGAGGAAAGTTTTCTTTAAAGAGGTAATAGGTTTAGGTGAGATGTTTTGGGTGTTAGAATAAATATTGGTTTGTGAATTACAACTGATGTTATCTGGAGGTAGGACCGTTGTTGATCAAGGTCTGAGAGGTAAATAAATACCCCAACTTGAACGACTTCGTGAATATCTGAGGATGATATTAGTGTGTAATGGGAAAGCTAACATGGTATTTTCGAGATTAAAGGAAATTGAGAAAGTAAAGTTTTTGATAGTAATTTATACTAAGAGAATAATAGTTGGTTATTTTCAAATGATAGAATAAAAGAGATTTCATAATGTTGTTCCACTTGAAATAAGATGAGTTGTTCTCCAATATGGTTAATTAGAAATAAAATAATTGAATGAGTTCGAAACGATGTTAGAATAAAGATTTGAATATGATTTTTGAATATTTTCTTAAATATGAAAATGAAATAGTTTGGAGTAAGAACCTTACGTCAAATAAGTTATATTTGAAATATTTAAGGATTAGAGATTAACTACGTTAATCGTTTTTAATTAAAGAGGCCATGTGGTGATGATACTGAACTGGTAAACTCATGTTATTCACACAATTATTTATTTGATAGTTAAATCACCAACTATCAAACTTGACCTATACGATCGTTGGTACGGAAAGACCAGGATCGAATTTATATTCGAAAACCATTCCGACCAGCGAATACGAGAAAGAAGACTATTGAAGATGGAGAAATGGAAGACCGTTGATCTTCATAAGTGGAAGAACTACTGATTGGATTTCTCGGGTTTAGCGGCCGGAGATATTTCAACAGTGATTCTTTCGTGATTGGAATCTACGGATTGCAAGGACTTCTCACTACTGATCTGTAGGGTGATTCATAGGATGCAGTAGGAGGGTGCCTTCGGATCATCCTGTTCCTGGATGACTTGTATGGACGAATGTCTGACAGAGTATTTCCTTAGAACCACGTACGTTCATTTTTACAAATATACCGAGTTGGTGGTGAAGAGGGGCACTTCTTCAATACCCAGAGAATATTTGTGGATGTCAATTAGTGATTTGACGGGTCTGACAATGTGGCATTAAAAGTGAATGATGGCCAGATGTACGAAGAGGAATTCTAGCCTCAAGTCTCATCAACCGGGGGATGACAAAAATCGGGCAGGCAGCATGGCTATGTGGGTCGCTCCCATTAGGGTGTATGATCACCTATCTAGAGGAATTCCATTTGTTTCTCAAATCTATATTCGATGCTATCCCTTTTCGGGAGGCGGTTGCTGATCCCAACAGTCGGTGATATACATTCGATACACTCAAGCGAAATGAGTGGTCGGTCATGTGTGGGCCGGGTTGCAAGACGTTCTTGTTGAACCCTGTGTATTCGTCTCTAGAGATACACATTCGGAAGGTGGTCCCATACCTTGTCAAGTTGGAATCCAATATCCAATAAGCGCCTGCGGTTTTGGTTTGTATACTATATATGGGAAGCGTGAGATGCAAGCGTTCCTCTAGTTTGTTATTTATCTGTATTTAGACATTATGATAATATCAGAGCAAGCTACGGTTTCAAAACTATTTTGGGTTATCGTAAGGTAAAAACCGTCTGTGTTTATGAGTGGATTCGGTATTACGATTATCCTCTTCTTTTGGAAAGATTTCGAACTTTAAAATCATGATTGGATGATTTACCCTTAATACTGTGCGAGTTTATCTCACTCTGGTTCACCAGACTGACCCGGTGTTTTGTAAATGCTCGGGTTAACTCTGGTTTCCAGGTTCAGGTTATTGAAAACTACGAAAGGCGTGTTGGGGAAGTCCAGACATATTTAGTGTTATTCCGCTGTGTTGTATAAGGGCAGATTATTATAACTGTCCAGGTGTGTAGATATACTCTGATGATTGTAAGTTCAATTTAAAGCTCTCAACAAAGATATATTTCTATATTATATTTTGTCCGCTGCGATGTGAGACTCTGTGTTGTGTTCTTCTTCTTCTATTCTTATATTTCTTTCTTTCTTATCTCACCCTCTATATTCTTTCATTAACAATCCGGTGTTATTGGTGTGTTGAAAGGTCGGCATGAGATACAGTAAAGGTATTTATGTCGATTTCCAGGACTGAAAACCCTGGGTCGTTACAGTTGGTATCAGAGCTATTGGTTTAGTAATAACCTTGGCTCTGTGGCGTAACTCGGTAGAGATGGGGTTAGTAGCACCCTAGATCGAGTTTGAGTGTATATATATAAGAGCGTATTTGTAAATTTTATATACAAATGTTTTGTATTGTGTTGGTTGATCGGTTCTAGTGTTGAAAAGCACTAAACTGGTAAAGGAACACAATATTGTTTTGTGAAAAGGGTAAATGGAATAATTTTGCCCGGGATATATATTTTTGTATAGAAAGGGTATAATTTTATGAAATTGTTGAGGTATTGTGTGTTGGTTGATTCAAATTGAATTAAAAATTTTGAATTGGAACTTAACCTATTTAAGTTAAGTTAAGAATAAATTAATTTATAATTTGGAAATGAATAATAGTTAAATAGAAATCAATCGAATACAAAGAGGTTGGTGTTCAAATATGTTGAATTAAATTAAATAGTAAAATTGAATGTAAATTCAGTTGATTTGATTGAGTTATTGTGCCTTGATTGTTTTGTGCTTGTTTGATTGGCTGAATAAAATTCACCCATGTTTTAATGTAAAGTTAAATAAACTGAAATCCAGGAAAAATTAAAGTGTTATTTCTTATATGTGTCACTTATATGATGGATTGAGTTAAGTACAGGTGCCAGATGAGCATGAGGATCGAGTTTGATTGCGTAGATTGCACGTAAATTGAGTAGTAGACTCAATCGCGCTCGAAAGAGGTACGCCTACGCGAAATTAAATTTTTTTGGGGTTTTAATTTTTGTTTTCCAACCGTGTGGGTCGATATTACGTGTTTCTGCAATATCGCAGAAGTCCCTCCGTGCAGGGAAGAGACTGCTAATTTTTTTTTGAGAATTTAATGTGTTAAAATATTCTCGATAAATTTTGCAAATTTTGTTTTACAATAATAATTAGTTTTTGATTGGAGATAATTTTTTTTTAAATTAATGGAATTTGCAACATTTTTCTTACCTTAGCAATTTCGAGGACGAAATTATTTTAAGGGGGGAAGAATGTAATGTCCCGTATTTCTGACCATTTATTTTAAATATTTTATTTATTTAAAATATTGATTTATGTTTAATTAATGGATTTGACAATTTTAGTTTGAATATTTAAATTTATATTAATAATATAATAATATTTTATTTTCGGGATATTGGGAAAATGTTTAATTTGCTGTATAATGTAAGCGAGCAATTTAAAGTGATTTAAATATGGTTTATATTGAATTATATAAATATATTCGTTATTAAAACGACGTCAGAATGTTTAATTTATAATTATATTATAAACGAATTAAAAATGGCGCAGTAGTTCGTAAATTTCGTTCTGAAGTTCAACTGGGTATACAGAATTCTTTTTAAATCGCAATTCCGTGAAACCGGAAACGTTGGAATCGATTTAATCATATTTTTCGTATGGAAGAGAAAAATCGAAATTTCGTGTTATAATTTGTTAGTTATGTCTAGTTAAAATTTTGAAATAGTCGCTAGGGAAAACCATTAATAAACGATAACGTTTATTTAATAAAGTATTAAGGAGTTTTATATATATTTGGATACAGTTCAACTCAAAATTATTAACATTGGATTTAAAATCTATATTGGTTAAATTTAAAGTGATATATTATTCCATTAAGATATACCTAACAACATTAATTTATAATTTATAAATTGAATTGTTCCGAAATTAAATAATATTGATATATATATATATAGGGTACATACTGGGGTTCTATAATAAAAGTCCATAATCAACATATGACAAATAAACATTGATTCAATTGATACGTATATTATAAACAATAATGGTATTCGGACGATGTTGTTAACAATAACAAACTCTACTAAATAAGTAATATTCAACTAACATATGATTGTTAGGCTAGCAGTTGCTTTATGTTTATGTGGTATGACATGCGGGTGTGCTCATATCCAAATTCACTTCTCTTTCTTTCTATTTAGACCGGATTTCCACTTTTGCTTCTTTAAACCTTACGTTCAGTCTTATCTTCTCAAGTTTCCCTTCCTTTCCTCTTTTCTCACACATTCACAAGTCATCTGGTATTATTTTATCAATTCGCAGTGAGAAAAGATTACATGTACGTAAATTCATACTCAGCATTACAACAAAAATAATACGGATTAATCAGTTGAGCAATAAATACTGTTTGTCACATATAGAGTTTCCATTTCATGACATGAAAAATAATAATAAAACTGTGAGAGCAATAAATCAGTTGAGCAGTACCTATTCTTACATACTGATAGCCCAAGGATGCCAAATCAGACATATAAATTACAAATGCATAAGTTGTAAGAAAATAAAGTATATGCAAAGTTCAAATCAGAATAGATTTACACATCAAGTTGTACAGAAAATTCACATGGAATCTACGTCCATACTGTTTCAAATCTAAATCCCTAGCCTCACATTCTAGCCTAATCTTCACATATACAAGCTTGATCATTGTACATGAAATCCAACAAAATCTTCTCTACCATCAAAGCACCACTGTCTCAGAAAAGGTAAACCTGAGAAAAACGAAGATACAGCTATTAATAGCTAGGAAATGCATAGGTATATATTTTTAAAAGTTGAAAGATTGAAAATAAAAAAATAAAAAAATAAAATACCATATGGAAACGGTAAGGCTATAGCTAGATATCAGTAATAGGCAACAGCTAAGATAAACAGTGAATTATACCACCAATTTACAGAATCAAAATAGATCAAGTATCTGCATTTAGTAAATCTCATGTACAAACCATATCAGTACAATTCTGCCACACATATACATGGCACAAATTCAATCCTGAAATGAAATGGACAATTCAAGGATTCCATAGCTGTAGCAAAGCTTTACATAAACAGTAAGATTTTCTGTGCATAAATCTAAGCAAACAATTGCTCGAAATCCAACATAAGTCCACATTTTTACTGTGAACCACAAACCGAGATGTATCACAACAGTTCACGGCATAAATGAAACATAAGGTAAACGCCTAAAAATTTGCACTGCAAACCCTAACCTATGATATGGCCATCCGAATTTGACGTTGATCTTATCTAATTCGGATTCAACTATAAATAGATAACCACACCATTTCAGAACAAGGAGAAAAACCGAATTAAATCCACCAAGAAGAATCGTAAACTGTAAAATAAATACTGAAAATTTATCAAAATACTTATCTGTTGTGGTGAAAGGAGGCCTCGGCCTGTGGTTAAATCGAAGTAAAGGGGAACGGAGGGAGCTTTCTCGCGTTGGAGATCACCGAGTTGCGAGCAGATCTGGGTGGAAGTCGAGAGGAAGCAGGGGATCATCGGGGTAGGGCCAGGCCGTGGTTACAGGGTTCAGAAGAAGGGATGAATTTGGCAAGAGGGTTTCGGTTCCTCTAATTTTAAGTGGCGGTCGTTGAAATGGTAAAGAGGAAGGGACTTAGGGTTTTAAGTGGATAGGGGGGTGTAGGCTTGATCTATTTCGGATGGGCTGGACAAAGTAGGTAAGGCCCAAAAATTTATAGTTTATTTAAGTTATTTGATTTTAAACATTAATATAAACTTAGAATTTTTATTCCAAATACATATATGGTCAGAATTCGACGAAACGAAAAACGTCGGGACCCTGAAGACGAGTACTACACGATGGATGAGGATTGAGCAGGACAGACAGCAGTTGGAATTTTCAGTTAAATTAAAACGTCGATTAATTTAACTGAAACAAGTTGATCTAACGATGAAATCAAATCAAGGTGAGTTAAACTCACTCAGTTATTCCCGCTTATATGTTTTAAGTTGGGTTTTTATTTTTGTATGCTATGGTTGTTGGTGTTTGACTGATTGATGATATATATTCATATATGGTTTGAACTGGTGAAATTAAACGTCGTTTAATTTTAGTGAAATCCAAATTGTTATTTTTAATGATTGGTTCAAATTGAGGTAAGATACCTTATTGGTCACGTTTATAAAATAATCGTGTTTTGATAAATGAATTGTTTGATTGGTTGTTGTGGTTGATAGTGAATTGTCGTTATAGGCTGTTATGAGACCATTATTGAATTGTTTTGATTTGATGGTTGAATATTGACCTGAGATTCACCATTTGTTTGATTTAAACCAATGAGTGCTATTGGTTGAGTGATTGGCAGTACATGGCCTATGAATTAACTGTTTTATGAATATCGATCTACCGTTAGGTAAATCGACGAGATGAAATTATAAATATTATTTTATAATTGAAAACTGATTTTTAAATCTATTATTTGAATTAAAGTTTGGAAAAAAAGAAAATAAATATTTAGTATTTATTAATTTTGTTTATAATCGGTTTTTAAATGATTTTATAAAAGAACTTTCTGATATTTATCATATTTTTAAGTAAATGAGCAGAAAATTTATTTAATGATATAAATTGGAATAATCATTTTTTAGGGATAAATAAAAGAGTATTCAAAGCAAACGCGAGAGCTTTAACTAAGTAAAAGGAAAGTGATAAAGGAAAAAGGAGTTATATATAACCATGATTTATAAATAGAATTTATAAAAGGGAAATGAGGTGTAAAGCATTACTTAAAAGTAGTATTAAGTAGAATTGGTCAAAATAAGATTCCAAACAAGAGAATAAAAGTAATTTTGGTAATGGAGTGAGTGATAGCATTTTTAACATAAATCCAAGAAGAAAAATGAACCGTTTAACGAAGTAAAGGAAAGGTGTTATTTTTCTTAATAAATGAATTAAGGAAAATAGGCATACTCAAGGAAAGTTTTCTTTAAAGAGGTAAGAGGTTTAGGTGAGATGTTTTGGGTGTTAGAATAAATATTGGTTTGTGAATTACAACTGATGTTATCTGGAGGTAGGACCGTTGTTGATCAAGGTCTGAGAGGTAAATAAATACCCCAACTTGAATGACTTCGTGAATATCTGAGGATGATATTAGTGTGTAATGGGAAAGTTAACATGGTATTTCCGAGATTAAAGGAAATTGAGAAAGTAAAGTTTTTGAGAGTAATTTACACTAAGAGAATAATAGTTGGTTATTTCCAAGTGATAGAATAAAGGAGATTTCATAATGTTGTTCCACTTAAAATAAGATGAGTTGTTCTCCAGTATGGTTAATTAGAAATAAAATAAGTGAATGAGTTCGAAACGATGTTAGAATAAAGATTTGAATATGATTTTTGAATATTTTCTTAAATATGAAAATGGAATAGTTTGGAGTAAGAACCTTACGTCAAATAAGTTATATTTGAAATATTTAAGGATTAGAGATTAACTATCGTTAATCGTTTTTAATTAAAGAGGCCATGTGGTGTTGGTACTGAACTGTAAACTCATGTTACTCACACAATTATTTATTTGATAGTTAAATCACCGACTATCAAACTTGACCCATACGATCGTTGGTATGGAAAGACCGGGATCGAATTTATATTCGAAAACCATTCCGACCAGCGAATACGTGATAGAAGACTATTGAAGATGGAGAAATGGAAGACCGTTGATCTTCATAAGCGGAAGAACTACTGATTGGATTTCTCGGGTTTAGCGGCCGGATATATTTCAGTAGTGATTCTGTCGTGATTGGAATCTACGAATTACAAGGACTTCTCGCTACTGATCTGTAGGGTGATTCTTAGGATGCAGTAGGAGGGTGCCTTCGGATCATCCTGTTCCTGGATGACTTGTATGGACGAATGTCTGACAGAGTATTTCCTTAGAACCACGTACGTTGATTTTTACAAATATACCGAGTTGGTGGCGAAGAGGAGCACTTCTTCAATACCCAGAGTATATTTGTGGACGTCAATTAGTGATTTGACGGGTCTGACAATGTGTCATTCAAAGTGAATGATGGCCAGATGTACGAAGTGGAATTCTAGCCTCAAGTCTCGTCAACTGGGGGATGAAAAAAATCGGGCAGGCAGCATGGCTATGTGGGTCGCTCCCATTAGGGTGTATGATCACCTATCTAGAGGAATTCCATTTGTTTCTCAAATCTATATTCGATGTTGTCCCTTTTCGGGAGGCGGTTGCTAATCCCAACCGTCGGTGATATACATTCGATACACTCAAGTGAAATGAGTGGCCGGTCTTGTGTGGGCCGGGTTGCAAGACGTTCTTGTTAAACCCAGTGTATTCATCTCTAGAGATACACAGTCGGAAGGTGGTCCCATACCTTGTCAAGTTGGAATCCAATATCCAATAAGCGCCTGCGGTTTTGGTTTGTATACTATATATGGGAAGCGTGAGATGCAAGCGTTCCTCTAGTTTGTTATTTATCTGTATTTAGACATTATGATAATATCAGAGCAAGCTATGGTTTCAAAACTATTTTGGGTTATCGTAAGGTAAAAACCATCTGTGTTTATGAGTGAATTCGGTCTTACGATTATCCTTTTCTTTTGGAAAGATTTCGAACTTTAAAATCTTGATTGGATGATTTACCCTTAATACTGTGCGAGTTTATCTCACTCTGGTTCACCAGACTGACCTGGTGTTTTGTAAATGCTCGGGTTAGCCCGGGTTTGCAGGTTCAGGTTATTGAACACTACGAAAGGCGTGCTGGGGAAGTCCAGACATATTTAGTGTTATTCCGCTGTGTTGTATAAGGGCAGATTATTATAACTGTCCAGGTGTGTAGATATACTCTGATGATTGTAAGTTCAATTTAAAGCTCTCAACAAAGATATATTTCTATATTATATTTTGTCCGCTGCGATGTGAGACTCTGTGTTGTGTTCTTCTTCTTCTATTCTTATATTTCTTTCTTTCTTATCTCACCCTCTACATTCTTTCATTAACAATCCGGTGTTCTCGGTGTGTTGAAAGGTCGGCATGAGACACAGTAAAGGTATTTATGTTGATTTCCAGGACTGAAAACCCTGGGTCGTTACAGATTTGGACTTATTAAGGACGAACCTGAATTGGGAAATTGTTTTGAAATTAAATTTCCTAATTTAGGAATGAAACTGATTTTTAAGATAACATAAAATGCAACTTAAATGATTTAAATATAGAAAGAAAGCAACTTGGATTTTGTAAAATGATATTTAATTGGAATATGATACGATTTATTGAATTTGTAAATATGGTATGATTTGTTAAATTTAAAATATAAGATTTGTTATGAAATATACCAACAGTGTAAGTATGGTAATTCCGCCTACACTATTTTGATATTTACTTAATTGATAGACACGATTGCATATAGTGTATTAGTTTGATGGACCTTAGAGGATGGTGATCCCAAACATCCTTTAAGTTATTGAGGGTATTTCATCGAATATTTCATTTTAATTGATTTACTTCCAAGAGAATGTTAGTCCTGATCCGAATTATTTTGTTTTGCATTATGGTTTGGGTCAGAATAATTATTACTGCTTTCAAGATTCTCTCTTGGAGTTTGAAGCTTATATTAGATTTCTGCTCACCTGTATTTACATGTCGATCGGTTGTTCCAATTCAGCTATTCTCGTCATTTCTATTTCAAACTGTTATCATTTATCCATGTATTATAGATTTATTGTATCAAACTTCTGCTGTATTAATTATGTAAACTCTGATGTAAATTTTTTATTTAGTAGCTTCATGAACTACTATTGTGTTATTTATTTTCCGCTGCGAGATATCATTTTGCTCTGTACCTGTGTCTATGATCTATGATTTTGTGATTAGTTCTATTTACCTCAGAAGCTAATAACAATCTGTCATTTTGGATGGTTTGAGTTGTCATGTTTTGTCGATTCGACACGGTCAAAATGTCGGGTCGTTACATGTGGCAATGACCCGCCATTTTGGCCGTGCCGAATCGGCAAAACATGTCAACTCGAACCATCCAAAACGACAGATTATTAATAGCTTCTGAGATAAATAGAACAAATCACAGAATCACTGATCACAAACACATATACAGCGCAAAATGATATCTCGCAGTGGAAAATAGATATTACAATAGTAGATCATGAAGCTACTAAATAAAAAATTTACGTTAGAGTTTACATAAATAATACAACAGAAGTTTATAACAATAAATTTCTAATACATGAATAAATGTAATTGTCTAAACAGAAATGACAAAATTAACTGGATAACTGGAACCACTGATCAATAGGTGGATAACGAGCAAAATCCAATATAACTTCAGACTCCAAAGTGAATCTCGAAAGCAATAATAATCGATCTAACCCGAACCATAATGCAAAACAAAATAATTCGGATTAGGACTAACATTCTCATGGAAGTAAATCAATTCAAATGAAATGTTCGATGAAATGCAAAACAACTTAAAGGATGGTCGCCCACATTAACCTAGGTATGGCTCCTGTTTTAGTCATTTTAATTATGACCCGAAGGTCAAGGCTATCCATCATCGTTCTCTTTCTTCAATCCAGTAATTTCCTCCAAATCCATCCTACTTCATTCTCGAACTCCACCGCGTACATAGTTGGTAAAGTGGTTTTCGGTATTGGAAGAGAGTATGACAATATCCGATCCCGCCGGTCTCTTTAACAACCAAACATTTACATTTTTCACACCGTGGCCATTTTAATAAAATCATATCTTGAAATAAATTGATTTAAGAAATTTCTTTAATTCAAACCAAACAATTTATGAATCAAATCCATATATAAAATTATTTCAATTCATATTCAGTCAATTTATAATCGAATTCATATATTCATATCAATTATAAATTCAAATTCCAATTAATTATGTAGTTCACGTTCATTTCCTATAAAGTTCAATATTTAAGTCAATTCAAAATTCACATTTATTTGATTTAAAATTTATCCACCTATTGAGTTTATTATTAAAGTTTATAAAATATATATAAAATAAGCATTGAAAATATATTTATAAGTTATAAATTTATATAGAAAATAGCTTTATAAACATGTATAGGTTAAAAATAATTTAAAAATAGGTTTAAAAAGAATACTTTATTATAATATATTAATTTAAAGTTAAAAATATATGATTAAATTATATAATTTAAAATAAATAAATTATAAGTAAAATCTTAAATAAGCATTTAAATACATTTTTACTCATAAAATCATTTTAAAGCATGTAATTTAAAATTTACAAAATTTTATTATAAATATTTAAAATATAAATATAAGGTCTTAAATTAATATTATTACAATCAAATTTTCCAAATCATTTTTATTTGAAAACATGACCAACGGTGTCCGTATATAGTTTTCTATCCTATGGTTAAGTGATACGGATATTTATCATTTCAACCTGCAATTTATAAAATTTCTACGGGTTTATCATTTCAACCCGCAATCCCAAATTCAGTGAAAATCGTTCTTGTTTATCATTTCAACCCATAATGATTTTTCTCTAATCTAGTGTCTGTTCGGGTATGTATCATTTCAACCCTTAGTGTTTGTTCCTAATCTAGGGGTATCTACAACATAAAAAATCATCACATATCATCAATCACATCATAGTCATATATAATCAGTGTACATACATGTCATATGCATATCGTGTCACATATGAAAGTTTTTATTTTAAACAAACAATTTCTACTGATAATCCTATACATTTCGTAACAGTTCATTTAGTTGATCTAACATCTATGAAATAATGTGAGTGTGGTGTGAGATAAACTCACCTTTCGTAGCGCATAAATGGAGACAGTAGAAGAATTGACACAGAGTAAACCGACAACTTCCAGGCACGATTCAGAATAGATTCAACTAGATGATCACTCAATATTTGTTTATTTTATAAGAGGAGGCTAGGGAATTTTCAATGAATCGTTACATCTATTTGGGTTTTGGAACAAGTTCTCAAACTCAACACCAAACATGACTCAAAATAAACCCAATAAATTCTTTACACAAAATATTTTTTTTTTTATATACAAACACACAAAATTTTTAACATATATATATATTTAAAATTCGACGCACACAAATATTTTTTATAAATTATACATTTAAATAAAACACAACGCATACTAAATCATATACACTTATATATAATATATAATTTGAAACACACACATAAACTCATACACACACACACCATACATACAACACAAATTATAACAGTATATATATTATAAATTATACATAAACACACAACAAATCCTTTTTCAAAATAGTATATATATGTATATATATATATATATCTAATATAAACGTATGCACAGTAAAATTAACATATACCTATAAATTTAAAATTCAACACATTCCAAATCACTTATGTAAATATGTATATTAAATTATATAGCACCAAACCATATATATTTTTAAATTACATACAACGCAAACACATCCAAATAAAACCGTAAAATGATATATATATATATATATATTTAAAACAAATATATACACATATTTATTTTTTTCAAATAATTAAATTTCCAAAGTGACTAAACGCCACGCGTTCAACACCGAAATATATGTTTCTTTTATATATAAGCATTGATCTATAAACGCACACAAACATTTATCACATAAAACCATATATAAATATTTTATACAATTTGATGCGCACAACCAAACTATATATATCTCTGTATATCTATACATATATATTTCTAAAATAATAAATATTTAAACAAAAATATACACACTCAACAAAAGGGAACATACACAAAATCACTCTCACGCACAAACAAGATCACTCACGCCACACAGTAACACAAACACACACTATCAACACACCACACGAACAAAATAACACATAGACATCTTAAAATTCATACCTCGACGCATGAACGCACACGTAAAAGCATACCCTATAAAATTACACAGCTCACCAAACTCACACACACAACAATCACATACATATTATATAAAGGGAGAAACTATATGAACACAAAATTTTGACACTAATCAGAAGGCATAAAATCTCAACCACATGATTAATTTGTCTTTATGTGAGGGATGCAAGTCATGAGGTAATCCTATGGTTTAGATTTTTGTGTCAAATCTTTGTGTCTATATAGACTTTCCCTTATATAAATCACACAAACACAAAAGTCATGCCTCACACACATAACTCACGCACCCTTGCACAACAACGCACACACATAAACAAACATACATAAAAAATATGCCCAACACCACTCATTCACATACAAATGTAACATATGCCTACCCAAATATAAAAGGGAACTGTTAAAGGAACTCCAATTTTTGTTAAAGGAAGGATAAATTTAAGGGAACTCCATCTCATTTTTTATTTGTTAAGGGGGGGTTTGGAATTTTAAAAATAGGAAAATACCGTGAAGGATAAAATGAACAAAAAATTGTTCCATAAGGACAAGGGGGCAAAATTTTATCCATAAGGACAAGTGTTAGTGTAAAGGGATGAATTATAGTGGGCTCCTGAATTCCTCCCTTTACACTAAATTTTGTCCTTGAGGATAAAATTTTGCCCCCTTATCCTTATGGAATAATTTTTTGTTCCTTTTGTCCTTGAGGGTAAAAACCCCTTTTAAAAATATAATAAAATTTAGACTAAAGTGCCCCGGCCTCATCATCCCTTAAACCCTATCAATCAAAATTCAATCTAATTTCGATCAAAACACGCCACAAGGTAAAAATAAAAATAAAAAAAATAAAATGTTGATAAATCCCCTTTTTGAAAATTTGGATTTTGTTGAAAAAGATGAATACAATTTGCAGAAAGCGGATGAATTTCGTTCATTTGCACGAATAATGAATACAGTTCGTCATGGAAAGTTTGGATTTTGTTCGGGGGTGAATACAGTGTGTTACAGTTTAGATCTTATAGCTTGATAAGAAAAACAACCTCGCTATGAGATGATTTGCCAAAAGTAATTACATTAAAATAGTGTACATATTACAACATTAAAACAAATATTTGTTAAGTGAATTTATGCTTATGTTCATGTTGTTTAAGCGTATGTGTATGTTCTTACTTTTTTTTTTCATTTATGACTAGTGTGTTTTGTGTGTGTTTATTTGTTGTTTTTGTGTTCCATGCTTACTTGATAGTGAAAGCTAAAGTAAACAATGCTTGAATATATTATTTTCATGTCTATAGAACGTTTATGTTTCATGTATTATTATTATTTTTCTATGTACAGAATTAAATTAGAGTTTATGTTTTAAGGTTGCATTAATGAAGAGTATCGGGTTAGTATTGTAAATTTTATCAATATGTTTAAGAGGAGGCAAATTTATTTTAACCCCCCTTAACAATTTTAAAATAAACTGAAAATGGTACTCCCCTTAACCAAAAGTGGAGTCCTTTAACAATCCCAATATAAAATATAAACTCACACATATGATTTAACACACATAGTAAAACTTACTTACGCTCACACATGAACACACACCACGCACTCAACAAAGCAACAACATTAATCACGCAAAAGGGGAAGGAGACAACTGGGTTGGTGGCTTCAAACGGACGAGGGAGGTCAGTTGGTTCGGCAGCTCAAAGGATGGTCAACGGGTTGGTATGGCGCGGTTGTCGGGCTTGGGTCCGCTGGTCGAGGCAAGTGGGTCTTCAGGTGGAGAGAGTGGCTTTGGCAGAGAGGTGTGGGGTAGGCGCGTGGATGAAGGCTTGGCAGAAGATCGTTTTTTTGGTGAGGGAATAAATACAGTAACATGGCAGAGGAAAATTAAAGAAATAAAAGGAAAAGGGAAAAATGTAAAGTGAAAAGGAATAGCTACAGTCAGACAATAGAAAAAGAAAAATAGGGAGAAGGCATTGAAAGGGATGCAGCTTTTATAAAGGGGAATGGGAGCACAAATAAAGTAATCGACAATTGAGATTTCAAAATTTGAACGGTAGGGAGTTCTTGACTGTTTCAATTCACGAAGGATAAAGGGAAATGCACTATTTTTTAGCACAATAGACCGCTTCATTATTATTTTTATCCTTATTATAGTTTTTTTATTAAGAATCCATGCGTTGTTTCATTCCAGAATTGGAAACGAATAAGTAGAAATTTCACGTGCATCAGTATTGAAGAAACGAAAAGTAAAATAAACGGTTTGAGTTTTTTTGAACATTAAGAATCAAATGATGGGTAGAATCAAGGGGAAAACGGTAAGAATAAGGAGAGAAATTGGAGAAGCTTTATTAATGCTTAGCAACAAATAAAATGTATACACATGAGTTTTGGGAACAAATGGATTTAATTTTGAAAACAACGAATAAGCAAGGAAAGAAATTAAACTAATAAATGGACATCATCTTCAAATGGTACACATTGATTTAAAAAAAATATAAATATAAATATTAAATACAAAGGAACCAACGCTTTTTGGCAATATAAAATTAACAACAATAAATACGAATTGAAATTAAATTAAAGATATAATTCCATATTGAAAACGGAGGGTATAATTATACAAATTAAATATTCATAGTAAAATTCATTAATGAATGCAAACAAATAAACCAAAATTTTAAATTAAATCATTAATTAAAATACTCTAAAAATTGAGGTTGTTACATACCTTCCTTGATAATGAATTTTTTATGTTCCTTTCTATATTAAAAAAATAGTTTTACCTACAACCATTCTAAACAGCTACATCTCTAATTTTATAATAATTTATAACATTTCAAAACTGCAAAAATTAAAAGCAACACAAAATAAAATAAATTTATAAATTTAAGAAAAATGAAATATTTAAAAACTATTCATCAATTACATATTAACATCAAAGAGAAATAATATGTAATTAATTCTCTCAATAATTTGAATTACGATTTAACTCTCAAAGTACTTTAAAGTCAAGCTGATCAAAATAAAAAATTATAATTCATATACATTTTCCATGATAACATAATTTGTTGCAATCCTTCCTATATAAAAATAGTTCACCTACAACCATTATAAATAATCACATTTCTAGTTCTATAATTATTCATAAACATCGCAAAATTGTAAAAGAATATCGACAAAAAATAAATAAATAAATTTTCTTAAATTTAGAAAAATATTATCTCATTCTTGCTTAAGATCTTCAAGAATTTGATGATAATTATGTGTGTTGTATTTGATCACTACATTATATATTAGATGACACAACAAAAAAATATCAAAATATTAGACTGATTAAAGAAGGGCCATGTTAGGATTTAACAAAATAAAGTTTAGCCCGACTAAGACAACATACAACATTAAATAAGTTTGTTTCGAAAATATGTATTTAAAACTAAAATTTAAACTAATTTTAATGTTTTCTGAGAAAGATTGAACATAAATCTTGCTTATTCATTTGCACTTATCCATAGTCTGTAGTGTGAAATACATTATTTAAATAATTTATTACTTCATGTGTAATATTTTCTTCCAACTTGATTTCTTTCAAAAATTGATGTTTCAAAATGAATTAGGGATCAACTATTCCTCCAGTAGATTATACAAAAAACATATTAATTTCTTGATGTATATGTATTAATAACCTAATTATTGCCTACAAAATAAATAGAGGATCCCAGTCAGACGAACAACAAAAAATAGAAGTGAAATTTAATATAAAACGTCGAAGAAAAGAAATATCTTTATTTTATTTTACCAGATTTTACATAATAATAGAAGCTTATAGGATGGACCTATGCTACACACGCAAAGCGACAGGAGCCTAGTGGTATAATTGCAAGTACATACAGGGAGGATTCCATTTGGGTAATTAGTCAATCCATTTTAACCGCATGATTTGGATTATGTTTTCTGTCTAGAGCTTAGGGCAACAAATCCTACTGAAAATAATTGATCATTTTCACTAAAGAAAACATGTGGGAAGGATTCTTGCTCCTATCTATATAAACCTATCTAGAAACTCATTTCATTTAGCACATATAAAGGTTGTTAAGATGAGCAATTTTTTATATTAAGATCATTTATGTAAATTCTAATGACAACCGTAATAATAACTTGAATTTTTCTATAATTTAATATGATAAATAAAGTTATTTATTTAACTACAATTTGTAGATATTAGTTGAACATGTTAGCAGTTCAAAAAATAACAATTTAAATGCACATATAATCAAAATTAGAAAGAATTCTGATTTTTCCAATATCATGACCATACTAACGATATATGCTTTATTCTGCATAAACAATTTACTAACAAATTTTCAATATGGTGGACTATGCACTATGTAAGTGTACATAGTTAAACATGGATACATAACTGAGTATATAAATGAGTAATCGAGAACAATAGCTCATACAAAGTAAACATAAAATAGTTTTAATTTATTAGATATACATAATCATGGATAAATATATATAGTTCCATATGGCTGCAGTATTTTTTAAACATAAACATAAACGAATAGCATAATTAGGGTTGTAAACGGATGCCGACGGATACAGATAGTGTTATATCGAATCTGTATCCGAAAATGAAAATCCGTATCCATATCCATTATCCGTGGATACCCGTTTATGAATATCCATATCTGTATCCGTAGATATTTTTGGATATCTGTATCCACCTTAGCGAATACCGATATTTGAAAATATTCGAAAATATCTGTATTTGAAACTTAAAATGTACATTGGATGCGGTTATTCGAAAATATCCAAAAATTATCCTAAAAAATATCCGAAAAATATCCAAAAATAAAACAATAAATGTTTACAAACACATTACTCACATGCGAATTTGGTTCATTAAATATTTTTTGAAAAGATGAAAAAATCTAACTAAAAATTACAAGACATCGATCAAATAAATTTCTTATAATAAATATTTTAAGAGATAAAGTGCCTAAGATATGAAATAAACCATCTTAAGACTAAAACAAAACAAAATATAAATCACCAAGCATATATACAATTATGTCTTAATTATAACAATACCACAAAATAAAATGAGTGCATGATTTAAAATGGTGCATAATACCACATACAACATTCTTTTATAATCCAATAGTTGAGATTAGTTTAGCTATTTTAAGGCAATTTATACATTAATTTAAGCTTAGGCGTAAATTAAAAATTATATATATAATATACACACATACACACGCACATCAGAAAATCGAACGGATATTTTTTGGATACGGATATCACTATAACTATATCCGTATCCGAAAGGATTTTCGGATATCGAATATCTGTGTTCGCATCCCGAATAATAGATATATTCCGTATTTTCGGATACTAATGCAGATGGATATCGGATTTTTCGGAACTTATTGATAGCGCTAAGTATAATAGAAAACCATAAAATTTCGTTAATTCTATTACTCAACCTTTACAGGGTCAAAGACAACGTACCTAAGGAAACTCAAACATGCTTATTACACATTAAACATCATCAAGAAAACTCCGACATAGAGATTTTTTAAAATCAAGCAACATATGCCTAGACAGTCTTTGGCGTCTTTGGGTTGGTGGAGGCTTCGGCGTCACAATCGCAGTCAAAACGCTTTCCCTTCTCTCAGCACCGATTCCTTCCACATCAATATTAGCTGGCATCAAGAATTTCCTCATAAACTTCCACTTCCTCTTCTCTATCCTCACATACTTCATCCCCGTCCGCTCCTTTTCTCCCTCAGTTGCTTCATCATGCTCCGATTTTCTCTTTCTGCTGGTTACTAGAATGTCCTCTTCCTTAGCCTGAACGCTGAGATTGCCTGATTTCACCCTTGGCATGATGATGAGGAAACACACATCACGTACACACTTGTAGGTTGATGCGATTAACTTTTTATCTTGTTCATCAGGATGGCTCGAGAGGTGGTGTAGAGTCGCCATTAGCAGATCTTCGAGCATCATCAAATGAGCATCAATTGTTTTGGCATACTGATTTTATTGGTTTCCTTTTCTTTTTGTGAATCAGCAACATCAACTGAGCATGACCTCTAGCTTATTAAACTGTTATTTGCATGAGAATGTTAAATTTCTATTTCGTCAAAGATAAATATGAATGGAGAGATACATTTATTGTAGAGAGCATATGTTAACTGAGCTAATGGCTAGCTAGTTGATTCAAGTCTGCATACTTTATCAGCACGAAGAAGAAAAAAAACGCATCTATGAAAGTGTATTTGGAAAGCATTATTGTAACTTTCCATAAGTAAACTAACCGGAACACAAAGCAATATGTGTATAAGCTATTGTTTTTTAGTTCATTAACGGTTGTTGGTTATAAGCAATGGGAGAATTCCAACCTGTTACGGATAATGGTTAGCTTAAACTATCCAAAATGTTTACTAGAAGACAACAATTAACACTCACAACATTTAAGGGCAAATATGTTCCATACTGAGATGGATATATCAAATGCCCATGTTGAAAGGATTATGATTGTTTCTAAACAATACTAAGAAATGTGGAGTCATAGTACACGATCACTGAATTCTGCAATATCATTTCCCATAGAAGGATTGTTGTCAATTAGAATTGTTTACTGAGCACATTTAAAGTTGAACCAAAATTAGGTAGGATGGACACATGTTAATTCAAAAATGATCATAAAGTATTGCAATTATATATAAAGTCATTAACTGATGCATAATTACATGGAAATGCTGGACTGATGGACAGATAGTAATGTATAAAGGCCATGGAAATGCCATTCGTTCCACTTCAATGCAAGGTATATGAATGTAGTCATTGTTCGTTTCATTAAATGAAGTGCAATTATTATTTTTCCTCTGAAAATTCAACATATAAAAAAGCTTCCATCTTTCTATTAATGGTACTACTTCATATATCACACATTATACCTCAATACCGTCAGTTGAACTACAAAGGGATCAGACTCAATATTTAAAGAAAAAACAAACACTGAACAAAAGCAACATTTGTATGTCAGAAAATAGTTAATCACTTATAAGTAAGGAAACCATAACATATTAGAAGAAGGTAGTACCGTATATGACTTCCACAAAATAATACAAACATCTTGTGGCTTAATTAAACCACAAAGGTAAAACAATTCCTCATTTATGGATAGTAGTACTGAACATTACATGCAAAAACAGAAGATATACTCAAAAATTATTATTAAAAAACTTCATATTCATAAGTTTCAATTAATTAATTACAAAGAATTAAAACTTATGCATTGGTCAAATATATCAATCAATTAAATTAATATAAAAGAGAGCTTATTGGATTTTTTTTTTTTTTTTTTGCAAAGAGATTGTTTGTAATACAAAAATTACAAAATTATAGGTTGTGAGGTAAAGAGAGAACCAATAATTAAAAATGTGTTCCTCTAGTGATTTGTTTACGCTCAAAATCCTAATTTGATTTGATAAAAGAAATTAAGGTGTACCGAAAAAGAGGATAATGAAAGATGTTCTCTCTCACTCACACACAAATATGAAGATGAGGTCCTTCATTTAAAGGGACTTCAGAATGAACGAATCACTTAAAGATTAACAAAATTAGCTGCCCAATCATCATAAAACCTTAAAAAATTTCCATAATTCGATATATCTATAAATGAGTATTGGTGATCTTAATTTCCATAAAATTCCTCGGTTGCATTAATCTACATCAACAATATTTTATTTCTTCATATTGAAAAATCAATCAATTTATAATAGATTTCCTTCCTCATTCATAAATCCCTTATATAATTAACTGGTTTAGTAACCAATTGTTTCCTTCCAAAGTATAATCTCTCAAATCTTTCCATTTCCTTCATTCCATGCATAGCCTAATTAATTGATAGGGTCAATTAGCTACACTCTTTCATTCTTTGGAAAATATTCGAATCGCCTATTTCAACAACATTTTGGTAAGGGAGGCGCAATATAAATTCCGATTATACACTGGTGTTGGCAACCCAAATGCATTAATCTTGGTTTCTAATTCATTATAAATCTTATCTTTAGGCAGTACATAGTTTTAAATTAAAACAATGCATTGTTGAAGAAGCATTTGTTGCTAATGCAGACCATCAAATTCTAGAATTAATCTACAAATATGTATTAGTCAATCTGAAAAGAGAAATGAACCTGGTTGAATAACCTTGCTTTATTGCGGAATAGCAGTGATTTTTTTCCCGATAATAAAATCTATGAAGACATAATTGACAGTAACTAATTTTGTCAAGTTGTGGGTCAGTTGCTACATATCTCCTTCCCCTCCCTTTTTAGTATTAGAGAATGGGCATTGCGATCGAAATGTGTGAGCTATTAAAGGAGCTGAAAATAATTACTAATGAAACAAAATGTTAGAAGAAAAAATTAGCAAAACATTGAAAACACATGTTTATGCACTATTTATATAAACAATAACAATATAAAAGCTATGATAATATTGACATTTCATTTCCATGTTGTATGCAATGAAGAATCTAAGGTTGCAGATAATGTATCTACATGCAGTTGGCAATGTTGTGATTCTTATTAAGTATCGAACATTGAAACATAGTTGTGAAAGTTTGTTGATAAAACCAAATAGAATAGTGTGTTGACTAAAAAAATGCATAGTTCATTGCTGCAAGAGGTAATCGGTCGAAACAGTTTGTACAGAAGGAGTGCTAAGTACACTTTACGTAAAGGACAAATTTGTTTCAGACTTTATCAGGTATAAATCATG
The DNA here is from genome assembly GCA_030737875.1 of Allium sativum. NCBI lineage: Eukaryota > Viridiplantae > Streptophyta > Magnoliopsida > Asparagales > Amaryllidaceae > Allium > Allium sativum. Next base: position 48,462,166 of record CM060912.1, on the reverse strand, counting down.
CTACTTTTATTGCAACATCCACCATATGTTTAAAACTCATTATGGGACTTATGATTCCATAAATTCTTCATAAGCATGTAAAAATATAGACATGCTTCCCTTATAATTTAAATCAACCAACTTTGCCCACTATTCTTAAGGTCTTTGTGTGTTTCATTCATACACTATTTTAAACAACTAAAAACATAAAGTAACTAGTTTGGGATTTGGGTAATCGTATGGAAATGGACCTTATTTTTTGTGATCTTTAGTTGTAAAGAAAACTGGGAAGAATTTTTTTAAATTAAAGCTATGCTTAGGAAAGGAAAAAAAAACTAAAAGCTTGAGGTAGTCCAATCGATCTCATACTTAGAATAGAAGGTTTTTTCCCTTTCAAATAGTGGATGAAAGATCAAAGTCATACAATAAAACATCGTATAACCTCAAACCTGTAAACTAATTCAATTCTGAACGGCTGAACCAATACTTGATTTTGAGTTCTTGGAACAAAAAGAAAATAGTTTTGAAAAAAAAAGATACGTCACATAAATAAATCAAAATTTAAAATGTATATGCTCAACAAAGATGCATTAGGAAGAGAAAAGTGCATAAGGAGGCAGAAATAGATCCCCACACTTAAATTGAAAGACGAAGTAGAACTGAAGTTCTTTTTGCTAATACATCACTACCTAAATGAACCTAGTCATGAATGTCAGTAGACTTGAACAAACTTGCTGAGAAACAAATATGACATGGATACTTAAGCCCATAACACCATAATCACTAAATGCAAATTAACTAAAATGAGGTCAAACCTAGTGAAAATTATGTTGTATTGTTTTGCAAGGCCAGTAATCATAATGTTTTGTAATACAGGATGCAAACAATGCTTAAAAGGCCGATAATATTTTGCTACACAATGTATTAAGTATTCCAAATGAAGCATCACCAAAGCGAGTACAATCTACTAATCTAAAATTTCTATGATCAAAGCATGAAAATAGCCTAATAGTACTTGAATGATGCAATGTTATGTTGTTTCATTGGAAATAAACTACATCATTAACTTTGGTTCAGTATGACTATTGTTTTGGGTAAAATGATAATTTTATGGCAGTAAGCTATTTACAAAACAAATGTGCAACTCAAATAAATGTGCAGATCAGGTAAAAAGCCAATTTAATGCAATCTACCAATTAAATATGCATTTCTAAGATGAAAACATCATGTGTGGCATGTATATTGTAACTCAAACAAGATATAAAATTACACCATTAGTACATTAACAAAGGAATACCACTTTTAATATTTTCTAAACTATAATTTCATTGTACTAATCTATGGAAGTTCGTAAACTTTACAGTTAAGACATCAGTACATTAGCCTAGAAACAATATTGCATGTCCTATAAGCTTGTATTCAATAAATACAAATGTATTCACATATGCTAACAAATATAACAATATATTAAATTGTATCTTAACATTGAAAGAGTGCTACTGGTGATATATAAATTAATTTTAGCACTAAATTTGCACGGTAAAGCATGAAAATGTGTTTATAGTTTACATTATGACACAAAATATGAGGTAAAAATATGTAGATATACTTGAGCGATAATTATAATTCACTACATGTAAATGTGTGTTTATGCGCCTACATGCAAATAACAGGATGTTTATGTCCAAAATATTAATATTTCATGCACTGTTTGCATTATAATAAGCAAAATGAAACATGAAATATTTAATAAAGATGCCTGAATAAAATACTAAAAGAGAAAATAAATCAAAAAAATAGCCATACATGGTATTTGAAGTTCAACATAGGACTTAAATTTTATTATAAAAATTAATCTTTAAATTTATGCACATAATTTTGTTAAAGTAATATCTAAAATTTTAAATAAGGGGGAAAAATTTGTTAATTTCATTCAACAACTCTCAGAATTGATAACATTAATGAAGTAATCTATGATAACATTAATGAAGAAATTTGAAACCATCAATTGAATATAAAATAAGATACAAAGAGGATTGATTCTTACAATAGAAGAGAAAGCTTTTATATATAGGAAAAACTAGAATAACAAAAAGTACTATACTACGACTGTTCTAAAGGATAGTACAGAAAAGCACTGTACTACGACTGTACTACCCTTTTAGCATACTAAGTATGTTAACATCCCCCCTCTAACTCATGATGCGATAGCAATGAGCATCGAGAGCTTGTCAAACAAAAAACGAAAGCGCGAACATGACAATGATTTAGTAAACAAATCTGCAAGTTGTAAAGAGGAAGAGACAAATGTCAATGTGCCATTCTGAAGGTGATGGCGAGTAATATGGCAGTCAATCTCAATATGCTTGGTCCTTTCGTGAAAAACAGAGTTATGAGCAATATGAATAGCACTCTTATTATCACAGTGCAAAGGTGTTGGTCACCGCAAGAAAACACCCATATCCGCAAGCAACCATCGCAGCCAAACTATTTCACAAGTAGTAGTAGCCATAGCACGGTATTCGGCCTCAATTGAAGACCGATATATAACATCATGCTTCTTACTTTTCCAAGAGATTAGAGAATCACCTAAAAAAAATACAAAAACCAGAGGTGGATTTACGATCAATAGGATCACCAGCCCAATCAACATCAGAGTAAGTACATAACTCTAAAGATGAAGTAGAAGAAAGCAAAAGAGCTTGAAACTGAGTGCCACGAAGATATATCAAAATGCGAATAACAGCAGCCCAATGAACTATAGTAGGAGAAGTAACAAAATGACTGACTATGTGAGCAGCATATGCAATGTCAGGGCGAGTGATAGTGAGATAAACCAAACTTCCAACAACCGTTCTATAAAGATTAGGATCTGGTAATGGAGACCCATCAGAAATTGAGTACCAGGCATTGAGCTCAATTGGAGTATCAACAATCTTATTATCCGAGAGACGAGCACGCTCAAAAATTTCAGAAATATACTTAGATTGAGAAAGAAGATACCCTTTTGGAGAAGAAGCAACTTCAATACCCAAAAAATAACGAAGAGGACCCAAGTATTTCATACTTCGAGCCAACTCAGACTTCAACAAGTTGATCCCAACAACATCATTACCTGTAATAAGCATATCATCAACATAAAGAGAAAGCAGAATTCGACCAGCCGAGGTACACTTGACAAACAAAGAGAAATCATGGTTACTCGGGCAAAAACCAAGAGAAGTAATCATAGTAGAGAATTTCTCAAACCAAGCACGAGGAGCCTGTTTGAGACAATAAAAAGCCTTCCTAAGTTTGCAGACTTCATCAGTTGATGATCAATGCCAGGAGGAGGAACTATATAGACTTCTTCATGAAGGTTGCCATTCAAAAAGGCACCTTTAACATCCATTTGAGTAATATTCCAGTGGCGAACAGAAGCAACCGCAATAAGAGTTCGAACTGTAGTCATTTTTGCAACAGGAGCAAATGTCTCCTCATAATCCATACCATATTCTTGAGAATAACCTTTAGCAACCAAGCAAGCTTTATATCTTTCAATGGATCCATCAGCCTTAGTTTTAATCTTATAGACTCAACGAGAACCAATAGGACGTTTTCCTGCATGTAGAGGCACTAAATCCCAAGTATGAGTTTGATGAAGAGCAGCTAGCTCCTCAGCCATAGCACGCTGCCAAAGAGGATCGCGAACCGCATCTTTGAAAGATAAAGGCTCAGAAAGACAATGAATAGAAGCAAGGAATGAAGAAAATGAACTGGAAAGACAAGAGTATTCAAAATCAGGTCGTCTAGTAGACTGACGGTTTCAGATAGGATATTGACGTTCACTAGTATCCGCTGTCCCAGAAGATGATTGGGTAGTTGAGGAGTCAATAGAAGTGTCTAGATTTGCAGCAGGAGGTGGCTCATCATTGTCAGCAGTAAAAGGATCAATATGAACAAGATCAGACATATATATATTGTGAGAACGGTCAGGAATTGTAAAATAAGGAAGATGTTCAAGAAAAATAACATCACGAGAAACATATAACTTATGACTAACTAGATCAAAACAACGATATCCCTTTTGTCCTGCACCATAACCAATAAATACACATATAGCAGACCGTGAAGTTAACTTATTTCATCGGACATGAGGAAGAAGAGCAAAGCATGTAGAACCAAAAACACGAAGAGAAGAATAATCTGGTGGACAACCATACAATTTCTCATAGGGGGACAAGCCAGCAGAATTATGAGAAGTAGGAATTCTATTAATCAAATAAACAGAAGTAAGAGTTGCCTTCCCCCAAAATTCACTTGGAACACTAGCAGAAAAATAAAAGTGACCTAGCAGTCTCAAGAATATGCCTACGTTTCCTTTCAGCAACCCTATTTTGCTCAGGAGTATCAATGTAAGAAGTCTGATAAATTGTGTCATCTAAAGCGAGAAGTTCCTTAAAAGCATGAGAAGTATATTCACCCCCTAAATCACATCTGAAACATTTAACAACAGCTGCATGCTGAGTTTTAATAAGAGATCGAAACTCATTATAGATGCCAAAAAATTCTGAGCGACATTTCATAAGGTAAATCCAACAATAACGAGTGCAATCATCAGTAAAAGAGAAATAGTAACGAGAGCCTCCCTTTGTAGAAATAGGAGAGGGTCCCCAAATATCAGAATGAATAAGATCAAAAGGTGCACTAGAAAAGTATTACTTTGAGGAAAAGGCAAAGCAGTAAATTTTTCAAGTTTACAACCACTACAATCAGAAATATCATGAGTTTCAATTCTCCTAAAACTCCTGTAGACGCCAAAAATGGTAATCGAGATCTAGAGACATGACCAAGGCGAGAATGCCATAAATAAAACATAGAAGAAGACTGACTCAAACGAAAAGACGAAACATCCACACCAGGAACAGAAGCAGCAATCTTAGGAGTTTTGAGCTGATCCAATACATATAGTCCTTCTTCCCTATGGTCGGTCCCAATCACTTTCTGAGACTTTGAATCCTGAACATATAAACTAGAAGAAGAAAAAGAAACCAAGTAGCCATTATCAGAAATTTGACCAACAGAAGCAAGATTTAATGCAAGTTTAGGAATGTGATAAACATTAGATAGGGACAAAGAAGGTGTAATGACTGAACCAACACCTTGCACGGGCATAGGTGTATCACTAGCACTCATGACAGGAACAGAAACTTTAGGAGCTAAAGAAGTGAAATAGGATAAATTAGGTGACATATGATTCGAAGCACCAGAATCTAAAATCCAGGTAGAAGAAGATATACCTGATGAACTAGATGACAAACCTATTTGAGATAAAGATGACATGGCATGCGGCTGTGATGCAAGGAACTTATGAGACTGTTCAATCATTGATGGATCTAATTTTTTTATCACATAACTCCAATACACATAATTTTTACCATCTTACTGATCACTAACAGCTTGAAGCGAACCATCTCTAGCTTTAGCCATATTAATAAATCAGGGAGAACAAACAATTTTTTTTCTTTTCTTTTTTTTTCTTTTCCTTATATTCTGTTTTCTTCTTCTTTTTTCTTTTCTTTTTCATTTTTTTCTTTTCTTTCTATTCCTTTTTTATAAATCTAAAACAGAGAAAACAAACCCAAAAAAATTCCAAATTCTGAAAATAATAGACCTTCCAACTTCTGAAAATAAACTGTACCAAACTCAATAGTTGAAAAACATCACCTCCGCCTGTGAAAGCTTCGAGATCTGGACCGCCGCCTGTTTGAGAAGATCGGGATCGGGGTTAGGATCGGAAAACGTCGGATTGCAAGCTGCGGATCTGATTGATGGAGTTGCTGATTAAGGGAGATCTGGGAAGAACGAGATTGCTGATCCAATTGAGGAGTAATCGAGGAGAAGACTCGCAATCAGAAAAATCACCAAAGACTAATGACAAGAGAGAAAATTGGCTCTAATACCATGATAACATTAATGAAGAAATCTATGATAACCTTAATGAAGAAATCTGAAATCATTCATTGAATATAAAATAAGATACAGAGAAGATTGATTCTTACAATAGAAGAGAAAGCCTTTATATGTAGGCAAAACTAGAATAACAAAAAGTACTGTACTACGATTGTACTAAAGGATAGTGTAGAAAAGAACTGTACTAAAGGATAGTATAGAAAAGAACTGTACTACGACTGTACTACCACTGTACTACCCTTTTAGCATATTAAGTATGTTAACAAGAATAACGTTACATTCGCAGATTAGATCAAAGTGTTTGAATGCAATGAATAAACCAAATTATAAGCAATATTTTACCTAAAGAGAAAACCAACAATAAATCACTTGGACTTTTGGATATTATAGACATATACAAAAGGTTGCACGTAGATGGAAATCCTCGCAGTAATAAAAGAATTATATGTGCTTAGTTCGTGATCTACAGAATTATCTATGTTAGCTCATATATTTTAGTTTGTAAATCACATTCCACAAAATGATGCTGCAATTGGAACTACTGTATTTCGGAGCAATTTCCAGTCCAATGTTTACCCTTTAGACATGACTGTTGAAACATACAAAACATCAGTCACTTTTATATGTATTTAAAATTTCTAAAGTATAATTGAATTTTTAAATGTGGAAGCATTCACGTAATTGTTAACCCTGTTTATATAATGTGGTTGTCAAACTCAGTGCTATAGACCGTTATTTCCATACTCAATTCGCTGTCCGATCAGCTCATTGGCATGGGTTAGGTCGGTCTCACGACCTAAAGCAAAGTCAGTGATTGCTAAAAAGAGGTTTAGGTCGTCAAGACCATTTGCTCTAGGTCATTGGCGCCACGTCAGCACTAAACTCAGCAGGTCGTTGATTATATATTTAGACCATCAGTCCTTATGTTGTAGGTCGCTCCGGCAAGAGGAGCATGTGGAAACAAAGTGAATCAACTGCATGTTTTATACAATAAAAAACAAGTCGTTAGCCTTATTAGTCTGTGAGCATGTTTATACAAGATTTAGATCGGTTGTGGAATATATACAATCGCATGGATGGGGTGGTTCACAGACATATAGGATGGATCATATATATTAACACGTGGCACTGAACATGCAAGGGCCACCAGACCATAGCTGCACACTTACGTGTGGACAAATCAGGCCGCAACGTGTATTATAATGCCACATCATTATTAACAAGGAGCAGGTCATTCCATTGTATGTTTACAACAGGCCATTAAGCAAATAAAGTAAGGTTGCAGATCGTGAATGAGACAAGTCGGTTACAACGAAACCAGTCAGGTCCTTATGGCCATATTAAGCAAGTTGTAGATTGCCTCCATGCTGTCAAGTCGTTAAGACCAATATACACATTCAGATCGTTTCTTGGAAAAGAAGGCATATTTAAAGATATGGCACGTGACAGCTTGTTTGTATCAACTCAAATATAAAGATCGTGGAGCAAGAATACACATAGCAGCTCGTATAGGAGTAAGCATACCATGTCGTAGGTCGTTAATATGGCAGAAGTTAGATCGTGTCAATTAAAAAAGAAGCATATGACATGGCTTATATTTTGGGTTGATACGAGAAAAAGGAACGGTGTTTAATACATACACAGAGATGTGTTCTAGAAGGCTGATGCATGAACTAAAAACTGCTGTATTTAAATATAGGTTGGATAGAATACACGTGACATGGCATGAGCGTTCAGATTGTAAGTTGAGTAATAATGCGCAAGTATGGGTTGTGCGCCAGCGTAAAATGGAAGTGGCCAGTTGTCATCACGTGAATATATATGAAGGCCAAAATAGTTAGGTCATTGCTTTAAAATGGGGATAATCAAGTCGTGAAACTGGCTTTAGGTCGTTTCGTGTTTCCCAAGAAATGGTCCTACAACCCAAGAGTCTGCACCCCATATTTATAATTCTGCCACTACCTCTAACTCTACCTATAAATACCCCACTTCTCCACCATTCAAAGGGAGGATTTTTCAACCTCAAAGGGTTGTCCAAATCATTTCTGCACCACTCTTAAGCACTCTAAGCTCCATTAATGGCTTCTCAAGCTACTCCATCTTCCTTCAACAACAAATGGATTAAATCTTCTCCAAACTTCATTAGAAATCTCTCAAACTCAATCTAAGTGATCTCCATCTACCATTAGCTCTCTCCAAAGCCTCGATCTAACACAAGGTCATCATGGATCCGGTGAAGATCATCAAGTGTCTAAGTGGTTGAATATCTACACAACTACCATCACAGATCGAAAGATCTCACTGATTCCTTCGTAAAACCAAGTGCAATCTAGAGTTAAAAGAGAGAAAATAGTATAAAATCATTATTAAAGAGAGAAATGAGAGATATGAGTGAATTCATGTAGTTTATAAATCCAAAAGAGATAATGAAAAGTGATTCCATAGTGAATGTAGGTCTAAATTGACCGAACCACTCTAAAAATTGCTTGTTCCTTATTTTTTGCTCTTTATTTTGTGTATGTAGCTCCGTAATCTCAAATCACATCGTTTGGTGAAGTGATCTTGAAACACCTTTGGTGTTGAGGTCATATTTTGATTTCAACATTTGGCGCCCACCGTGGGGCCACGTTCATCTTTCTCTCAAATTCAAGAGCCTTCCGTTGAAGTTCTAAGCCCGTTTCCACTATAGATTCTCCAAATCTAAGAGCCAGGCCAATAAACGAATTCTCTCCGAAATTTAAAACTATGTCGAAAATAATGGCACAATCAAAGTCGAAGAAAGGAGGAAGTAAATCCATAAGAGGTTCTGATAATGTTGATCGTGAAGCTACACCACAGACAAATAATCTCGAAGTTGGCCAAAGTTCTAAGGGTGGAGCTGGTGTAACGAGAGGTGAGTTGGACGTAGTTGTGGCCAACATGAATCAGAGAATGGATAGTTCTACCAAGGATATAATGGAGAAGTTAGATGCGGTTCTCAATGCCCGACCAAATTCAGCCCCTCAAAAGTCCATGTTGATCTTTACGGAAAGGTCGATTCATCCGCTTCTGATCATAACCGCAATGACAACATGGAAGACAATAATGATTGGTTAAGTGAAAAATACAAGGCTGACATCGAAGACTTGAAGCTAAAAGCTAAAAACCATTCCGAGGGAAATACTCGAAGGATTACTAACTCGAAAGGTTACTATTCCCGCCACGGGGGGGGGGGGGGGGAGGGGGCACCTCCTTGCCAAGGAGGTGAAGGACCTAGGTCTTCAAATTATGATCGCTTGCCCAGACAAACATTTGACAAAGAACTTAGCCTTGTAGAGCGGCATAACACTAAATAATATATCTCGGATATGATAGAGCAAATCATGAAGAAGAATCAAGCTTGTGGTGACAATGAAAGAGAATGGGATTTCTCCCTTGATAGGACTCCGTTTACCGAGAGAATCCAAGAAACAGAGTGTCCGAAGAAGTTCACTCCTCCAACTTTGCCTCCGTACAACGGCCTTGTTGATCCTAACTCTGCTTTCTGTTCAAATACTAGTGAGATACGTGTGCGGCAAAGGCAACAAGCAAGATGAAATGCCAATACTTTCCTCTCTATTTAGAAGGAGCTGCGTCATTATCGTTCACAAAAAACTGCCACTTAAGTCCATAGATCGATTCTCTGACTTGACCAAAAAGTTCAAGGAGCAGTGTCGCTTGTATGCTACCAAAGCCAAAGATGATATAACACTTTCAGCAATGAAGCAGAATCCAGGGGAATCCCCTAAAGGTTTTCTCAGTCGATTCAATGTTGCCTTGTCCGAAGTGAGGAATCCAGAGCCTCGCATAATCCTCATGGCTTTACTCGACGCTATAGACAAGAGAAGCGAATTTGGGATATGGATAAAAATGAAGGAACCAAATATGCTTGACGAGTTCTATAAAAAAGTAGAAGAGTACATGAGAGTGGACAGTGATCCTCCTCCTATTGGCACAAGCATCATTGTCGAAGATAAAAAGAGTGCTAATGCTCAAGATAATCAACTGAGAACTCAAGGGCAGAAGCGAGCCAATGATGAGAACAACAACAAAGCTCATAAGAAGTTTCACCTTCACGATTCGTCAGAACTTACTCCTCTGAATGACACTCCTAAAAACATCTACCTTGCTACGAAGGATGCAGAGGATTACCCGAAGCCTCAGCCAATAAAGATGAGTGACAATCTAACCAAATCTCGTAAATTCTGTCGGTTCCACAAGTTGCCAGGCCACAATACCAATGAATGTAAGCATCTGAAATCATTGATCGAAGGGCTTACTAGGAAGAATCGTCTACAATAGTATGTGAAGGATTCCCAAGCTACAAATCTTTTTACAACTCCCCCGGAGCAAGGGGCATCAAATAGCCAGTCCGGTCAAAACAACGGAGCTTCTGCTCAAACCAATGCAAGGCCTATTAACGACATTTTTTGTCAACACCTGGATTACATTATGTAATGTACGCGTTCATGAGATATGTCGTCGTCATGACTCAAAGTCTCCAGGATATGATCCTATGCCTGAGACTTTAAGCTGAATCACCTTCCTTGAGGCATCAGAATTTCTAAGCCTAACGGCCATTAATCTTGCCCCCGGAGGTTCGACTTGACCCTTGGAAAGTTATTTAACTTGATGTCGTTAGGTTTCAGGGAATTGATGAGCTTCTAAACCCTGATGACGACATTATGTATTCCATTAAGAATAAAACAGGCTAACGTTTCCCTTGAGTTCAAGGATGAAGGCATCACAATATTCATTAACCCCGATAGTTCCTCCATGTCAGATCTACCCAAAAGGGGAGCCTGAATCACGATAAGGATCGGGTTAGGAATTTTTGGACAATCTCCTTACATCAATGTACGGAAAGCGTTAGGCTCAGCATGAGAATATGGGTCAATCATGGAAGACCCTTAAGGCGAGGAGAAGGGAACTTCGTGTTTTCCATAAAGCCCTCTTCCCCCACCGTTGGTGCGCCATGATTGATCCTCTCATCAGAAAGGTTAGCATTAACTCCCTGTTTCATCATCATCACACAATAAGATTATCAAATCCTAAGATGTGTGAGACTCGGAATTCTCCATTCATAATTTGCATATATATTACAATAATTGATGATTTGTTCCTCTTGAGAAGAAAGGAGCTAAAATGAGAAATAAAAAATACGTCCAACTTTATAGAGTTGTTGGGGTCCTTTTTATAGAGAATCCAGGGTCTTTTTATCAGTACGGTGTTGGGCCTAAATGATTCCTGTCGGCCGCTATTTTCCTTGGTCTCAGGCATCTGGCTGTCAGCCCTCCTCATGGTGCCGGTTATAGTCTTCGAAGCGAGGGTTCCGGGTGAATTGGGGCCTCCACTAGGTGGAAGGGAGTTTGTTGCCGTGACGGATTGTGGAGGCATTTCGAATTTCTCGATGGATGCCTCAAAGAGTCGGTCCATTATCGTAGGCTTTCGGATGTAGGCTTTCTGCTTTGTCGTTAGTACTTGGAGGGGCCCGCCCTCACGATGTTCGTGTATATCCGCCGATTTAGAACCGTTGATGGTTCAGGTACTAGGAAGATTAGTACGAGTAGTCTGTATCCTTGCTTGAGTCTCGGTATAGCCTTCCGATTAGACTCCCTAGAAGGTAGCTTTCGGTGATACCCATGTTACTTACGAATGTAACCTCTTTCGTCACCTATGGGTTGTTTTTCAGGGGTCTGTTATGGACCATCTTTGTGCCCTGACCCGATACTCTTCCTCTTTTGATGTATTGGCGTTACATCGGTTAATTTCAGACAGGTAGACCATTCCAGATGAACCTTTGCCGATGCCCTGTAGGTTTCTGGCCCCCTCTTTTCAGAGGGGGTATCGGCCTGAGTTGCTCTCGAATTCTTCATCCCTTCCTTGTATTCATTCGATATCCCTTCACTGTAATCTTGTGTTAAGATCATTTTGGTACTAACATTTGCCCCCCCCCCCCCAAGTGAAGGGGTGTCTTCGGCTTTCCAAGTCAAGCTTCTTTTTCCGGGCTTTCTCCTATTTGTTTGCCAATTACTTTCGAATGCTAAGTTATGCCATAGGTACTGCCGAAGAGATTCGCTTTCGACGCCTCGTAGAGGAATGAATTGACTTAGATTCAGGCCTTATTGGAAGGTTGAAAATTGTAACAACCCGAATTTTAATAACATGTTAAAACCGTAAATCAAGACAGAATTAAATTTTAAAATAAGAATCAAGGGAAACAGGTTACGCCATTGCGTTCGTCTCGAAATTTTACATGAAATAGAGGTCGAGTTTTCGAAAATCAGAGTTCGTATGACCAAGTTATGACCTCTAGAAGTTTCAGGAATTTAAATAAAATAAAATAGCTCGAAAATAAAGCCAGAAATTCGAAATTCAAACCCAAAGAATTCTGGCGGGAAAATTCCCGCCCATATACCCAGGTCGACTGGGTAGTCGACCCCCTCCCAACCAGGTCGATTGGGGAGTCGACCGGGGTGTCGAGCCCCCCATAACCAGGTCGACCATAGTCCCTCCCGAACCTATTTCCTGAACCAGATGCATTCTGATGTATTTAGACTTATTTCGTGACCAGATTCGTCTGCCTAACCCTATAAAAACAGCCCCCTAGCCTCATTCTCTCCGCACCATTTCATTCTGTCCTTATGTTGCTTCTAAGATAATCAAAACAATAAGATAAAAAGGAAGAAAAAGGACTGCTTCTTCTACATCATGACTACGCTTAGAGATTTGCAAATTGGGGGGATTTCAATTAGAACACGATCAATCAAATAGAGATTCAACAATCAAAATCTGCTTCCTAATTCTCGATCCACGCACTGTAAGTTCAAGTTACTTTGAGATCTAAACTTGTTAATTGTAATTTGGATATGAGATAAAGTGAAATTTGACTTAATCATGATAATCGATTCATATCTGTTTTTGTTCTTCTTGGATCTTGATATTTGGAATATTGCTTTGAAATCAGTTTGGGCCTATTCATGTTGTAAATCAAATATTATCATGCCTATGACATTGAAACCATTGTTAATGGCAGAGGACTATGACTGAGAACATAAGACTATGCCTATGCCTATGACTGAGAACATAAGACCATTGCCTATGACTATGACAAGGACAATTGTGGATAATCACCTACGACTTGTAACTATGAATTATTGCCTATGATTATGAACATAAGACTATGACCGTGACTTTGAAACTATTACAGTTAATCGCCTATGACTATTAGGGTAGTTGCCTAGAACTCTTTTGGATAATTATCCATGACTATTGTATAACTATTGTGGTTAATTGACTATTATAGTTGATTGCTCATAACACTATAGTTGAAAACCATGTTGAACATCGATTTGGCATTTAGTTGGATCTCATACCTACGGTGTGACTTGCTTAGTTTATTCATTATTATGTACACCAAAAACCATTGACCCATTATCCTTGTATTTGGCTTGCTTGTGCATGCCTATTCTTTTATGTCAAGTTTTTTTCAGGACTATCACCATATTTTGCAAGATTTGAAAACCTGTTAATTTCTATATACCAGTGATGTTGTAACTGATTATCTCAAGTTATATCATGCCAGTCTTGTAATCTCTTTTATCGCTTTATGCTTGTCTCTTCTGCCTATCATAGTTTTGATGTTATTCCCTTTATCTCTAGATTTAGATTTGCTTGTAAGTTAGATCGATTAACGTTTACATGAGATGGGAATACGGTTTGGGTAGATTAGGCAAAATATGAACTGGTTATAAACATGAATCATGAACTTGATAATAGGCATAATTTGAAACATGAAACTTGACACGAACTTGACATGAAACTTGAGCATGGTCATGACACTAGAATGAACTTGAAAATGGCCAACTCGAGGTTGGGTTGAGTTTGCAGTGTAAATCTTCCCGGAACCTCCCGACAAATCCTGTTACTGCAAACAATAGGATCCAATGTGAGTAGTTGGTCATATCACACTTGAAACCCGAGGTTAGACTGATTTGTGGTGTAAATCTGCCCGGAACCGCCCGGCATATCCAGTGACCACAACAACAGGTCTAATGTTAGAGGTTGGGGTGCATTAATGAATTAATGCCACATGATAGGGTTAAGTCATGAACATGAAAGACAACACATAACCAACTTGAAATATGATTGGTAGGGTTAGGTCATGAACTTGAACGGCAACACCTAACCAACTTAACACGTGAATGGTAGGGCTAAGTCACAAACTTAAATGACAACACTGAGCCAACTTGATATGCTAGACTGATGGGGTTAAGTCTCGAATTTAAATGACAACACTTAACCTACTAGACGAAAACCCTAGTTACGTGGTCCATTTCAGCAGTAACCCACTAGATGTATCATGGTACCCTGGAACTAGGCAGGGTGGGGCACGATTACTGGGCTGATTGTAAGCGACCAAAACGACGACTGTGTTGGTGCGCCAGTGTAGGTTCAGGCGGGCTATGGTCGTGCACGTGGTCCGGAGTTGAAAAAGCAGGCATTAGGCATCAGTAGGTTTATCTGTGCATGCTTGATTCGTGCCGGTGGTTGGCACCATAGGGCTTGATACATCCTATGGTGGACCTAGCACAGGTGACTACATTCGTGATAGGGCCGTATGACACAGAAACACAACGAGCTAGAACTTGTAGGGAGCCGATCGATTAGTGGATCGTTCCATTGGACCTAGTAGTGGGTCATTCACGATTTTGGGCCAAGGGATCATTTCATGATTAATACTTGATATGGGTTGGGCTACTTGTACAGTTGGTGCAACGAACCTTGAACATGCGATGCTATACTTGACCTATACTTGATTCATCATGTTATCTTAGTCTATCTTATCCATCTTGACATCATACTTATGTTTACTTTCAGTTTATACATGTCGTGTTACCTTTACCTGTTTTTATGCTGAAAGTCACTTGGACTTACCAGTCTTTATGACTGACCCGTTTCCTTTTGCTTCTTTTTCTTTCGTTTCTTCCCCAAGTTCTCAGGGAGGAAACTCTAGCTCTTAGCTTGGATTTAGCTTGCTTTCTGTCAGCTCATGTACGGTTTGGTCTTGAGTTATGCTATGGCTGCACGTCTGCTATTTTTGGGGAATAATTTACTCTTGTTATTTTAAGTTATGCTTCTTTATTTAGAACTTGATGTAATGGAATAAATGGAAACTTGTACTTTGGATATATGAGGTTTTGACTCTTTTCTTGAAAGTAATGAGATTTGGTTTTTAGTTTCTACCACTGCTTTATTTATGTTCTGCCTTGTGATATCTCTGTGTATGTTTACCTAGATAATGCTCCACCAAAACTAGTGCATTCCCTTTGTGAGTGACCCTAGCGGAGGTGGGGTGTTACATTTGGTATCAGAGCAGAAGGTTACCAGACTGGGCAAAAGCTTTTAAAAACCTTCTGAAACTATTTTCAAAACCGTTTATAAAGAAGCATTTTTTTTCAAGAAAAGTTTATTTTGAAAAGGCTATTCCCCAAAAGCCATTAGCACTTTCCTTTGTTTCCTCGTTTGAATCTCTATCTTTTCGTTTTTCAGCATGTCTGGGAAACTTAACTTTCCAGAGGGTGTGTCAATACCTGGCTGGTTCAGGAGGTACTTAGAGGCTAGGGCCAACGATGCAGGCCCAACAGATATTCCTCCTCTAGCTGCAGCGATTCCTCCTCCTCCTCCTCCTCGTGGAAATGCTTTCGCAAAGACGTGTAGAGACTTCAAGGCTATGGGTGGAAAGGACTTCTATGGGACTGAATCCTTTGTGGAAGCAAGGAACTGGTTGAAGGAGGCTGAGGATTTGTTTGTCATCTTCGAAGTTGACGACAGGCAAAAGATACAGATAGTAGTGTGGTTGCTTAAAGATGAAGCTTCGTATTGGTGGGAGATTACTCATGCTAAGAGGCCAATGGAAACTTGGGAATACTTCCGGATGAGATTTGAGATGAAATTTCTCTCCCAAGCTGAAATAAGCCTGCAGATGGAGAAGTTCCTAACTCTTAAGCAAGGAAGCATGACAGTCAGGGAGTACGTCAATCAGTTTAATCAGCTGGCCAGATTTGGGCTGGATTTAGTGAACACCTAACACATGAAGGCTCTTCGCTTTGTCAGAGGTTTGAATGAGCCACTACACAGCCTTGCTATGACTCATGTACCCATGGGGGTTTGAGAGCTTGGTGGATATAGCCCTACTTCATGAAGAAGACGAGAATGGCAAGAAGGAGGTCAAGGCGAATGATTCTCAAAACAAGAAGAAAGACTCCGAGAAAGGAGGCAAGAACAACAACGACAATAAGGATAACAAGACACGTGAGAAAAGAAAATGCCACTTCTGCAGTATTGAAGGGCATATAGCTCAGGATTGTAGAAAGAAGAAGAAGAAGATGGAGCATGCTTTCAGTGTGGTGAAACTGGACATATCAGCAAGAACTGCCCTAAGAAGCAAGGGCAAGCCCCACAAGCAGGACCTTCTAGGGGTAAATCTTTAACTTCTTCTCCTTGATGCTTTGTTTTATCTTGCTTATCTTCTCTATCCTATCTTGAGAACCTTAGGTAGAACCATATGGATGGAAACATGTATTTGAAACATGTTATGGTTGATGTTTGCAAACGGTTGCAAGTGGTTGCAAGTGGTTGCTCATGGTTGCATAACACACATTAGGCACTAGATCGGCTCAGACACATTTTCATATTGCATATGCATGAGTGTTTATACTTGTTTATGGATGAAATTGGATGTGTTATCATGTGGATGTTGCATATGGATGAATGTTTGTGCACACATATTGTGTTTATGTGACTAGGATTATTTGCATACATGTTGGATTCATGACACTAAACATATTTTGCATTAGGAAGATCAATCAGGCCTGATCATTTGCATTAGACAAGGAACATATACACACACTTTCTGCATATGTTCATATAGCATTAGAAAACTTTTAAGGACACTGGTTTCTTGTGGATGATGGTTGAGTAGATGGTTGATTGGATGGTAGGACACATTCTTCTTAACTTGAAGATTTTGGGGACGAAATCCTTTAAGGAGGGGAGAATGTAACAACCCGAATTTTAATAACATGTTAAAACCGTAAATCAAGGCAGAACTAAATTTTAAAATAAGAATCAAGGGAAACGGGTTACGCCATTACGTTCGTCTCGAAATTTTTCATGAAATAGAGGCCGAGTTTTCGAAAATCGGAGTTCGTATGACCAAGTTATGACCTCTAGAAGTTTCAGGAATTTAAATAAAATAAAATGGCTCGAAAATAAAGCCAGAAATTCGAAATTCAAACGCAAAGAAGGATGGCGGGAAAATTCCCGCCCATATACCCAGGTCGACTGGGTAGTCGACCACCCCCCCCCCCCAACCAGGTCGACTGGGGTGTCGACCCCCCCATGACCAGGTCGACAATAGTGTCGACCTGGGGGTTGACCTGCCTCCCGAACCTATTTCATGAACCAGATGCATTCTAATGTATTTAGACTTGTTTCGTGACCAGATTCGTCTTCCTAACCCTATATAAACAGCCGCCTAGCCTCATTCTCTCCGCACCATTTCATTTTGTCCTTATGCTGCTTCTAAGATAATCAAAATAATAAGATAAAAAGGAAGAAAAAGGACTGATTCTTCTCCGTCAAGACTACGCTTAGAGATTTGCAAATTGGGGGGATTTCAATTAGAACATGATCAATCAAATAGAGATTCAACAATCAAAATCTGCTTTCTAATTCTCGATCCACGCACTGTAAGTTCAAGTTACATTGAGATCTAAACTTGTTAATTGTAATTTGGACATGAGATAAAGTGAAATTTGACCTAAGCATGATAATCGATTCATATCTATTCTTGTTCTTCTTGGATCTTGATATTTGGAATATTGCTTTGAAATCATTTTGGGCCTATTCGCATTGTAAATCAAATATTATCATGCCTATGACATTGAAACCATTGTTAATGGCCAAGGAATATGACTGAGAACATAAGCCTATGCCTATGACTGAGAACATAAGACCATTGCCTATGACTATGACAAGGACAATTGTGGCTAATCACCTATGACTCGTGACTATGAATTATTGCCTATGATTATGAACATAAGACTATGACCATGACTTTGAAACTATTACAGTTAATCGCCTATGACTATTAGGGTAGTTTCCTAGAAATCTTTTGGATAATTATCCATGACTATTGTATAACTATTGTAGTTAATTGTCTATTATAGTTGATTGCTCATAACACTATAGTTGAAAACCATGTTGAACACCGAATTGGCATCTAGTTGGATCTCATACCTAGGGTGTGACTTGCTTAGTTTATTCGTTATTATGTACACCAAAAACCATTGACCCATTATCCTTGTATTTGGCTTGCTTGTACCTGCCTATTCTTTTATGTCAAGTTTTTTTTAGGACTATCACCTTATTTTGCTAGATTTGAAATCCTGTTAATTTCTATATGCCAGTGATGTTGTAACTGATTATCTCAAGTTATATCATGCCAGTCTTGTAATCTCTTTTATCGCTTTATGCTTGTCTCTTCTGCCTATCATAGTTTTGATGTTATTCCCTTTATCTCTATATTTAGATTTGCTTGTAAGTTAGATCGATTAACGTTTACATGCGATGGGAATACGGTTTGGGTAGATTAGGCAAAACATGAACTGGTTATAAACATGAATCATGAACTTGATAATAGGCATAAGTTGAAATATGAAACTTGACACGAACTTGACATGAAACTTGAACATGGTCATGACACTAGAATGAACTTGAAAATGGCTAACTCGAGGTTGGGTTGAGTTTGCAGTGTAAATCTGCCCGGAACCGGCCGGCAAATCCAGTTACTGCAAAAAATAGGATCCAATGTGAGTAGTTGGTCATGTTGCACTTGAAACCTGAGGTTAGACTGAGTTGTGGTGTAAATCTGCCCGGAACCGCCCGGCATATCCAGTGACCACAACAACAGGTCTAATGTGAGAGGTTGGGGTGCATTAATGAATTAATGCCACATGATAGGGTTAAGTCATGAACATGAAAGACAACACTTAACCAACTTGAAATATGATTAGTAGGGTTAGGTCATGAACTTGAACGGCAACACCTAACCAACTTAACACGTGAATGGTAGAGCTAAGTCACGAACTTAAATGACAACACTGAGCCAACTTGATATGCTATACTGATGGGGTTAAGTCTCGAATTTAAATGACAACACTTAACCTACTAGACGGAAACCCTAGTTACGTGGTCCATTTCAGCAGTAACCCACTAGATATATTATGGTACCCTAGAACTAGGCAGGGTGGGGCACGATTACTGGGCTGATTGTAAGCGGCCAGAACGACGGCCGTGTTGGTGCGTCAGTGTAGGTTCAGGCGGGCTATGGTCGTGCACGTGGTCCGAAGTTGAAAAAGCAGGCATTAGGCATCAGTAGGTTTGCATGCTTGATTCGTGTCGGTGGTTGGCACCATAGGGCTTGATACACCCTATGGTGGACCTAGCACAGGTGACTACATTCGTGATAGGGCCGTATGACACAGAAACAAAACGAGCTAGAACTTGTAGGGAGCCGATCGATTAGTGGATCATTCCGTTGGACCTAGTGATGGGTCATTCACGATTTTGTGCCAAGGGATCATTTCATGATTAATACCTGACATGGGTTGGGCTACTAGTACAGTTGGTGCAGCGAATCTTGAATATGCGATGTTATACTTGACCTATACTTGATTCATCATGTTATCTTAGTCTATCTTATCCATCTTGACATCATACTTATGTTTACTTTGAGTTTATACATGTCATGTTACCTTTACATGTTTTTATGCTGAAAGTCACTTGGACTTACCGGTCTTTATGACTGACCCGTTTCCTTTCGCTTCTTTTTCTTTCGTTTCTTCCCCCAGGTTCTCAGGGAGGAAACTCTAGCTCTTAGCTTGGATTTAGCTTGCTTTCTGTCAGCTCATGTACGGTTTGGTCTTGAGCTATGCTATGGCTGCATGTCTGCTATTTTTGGGGAATAATTTACTCTTGTTATTTTAAGTTATGCTTCTTTATTTAGAACTTGATGTAATGGAATAAATGGCAACTTGTACTTTAGATATATGAGGTTTTGACTCTTTTCTTGAAAGTAAAGAGATTTGGTTTTTAATTTCTACCGCTGGTTTATTTATGTTATGTCTTGTGATATCTCTGTGTATGTTTACCTAGATAATGCTCCACCAAAACTAGTGCATTCCCTTTGTGAGTGACCCTAGCGGAGGTGGGGTGTTACAAAAATTCTTTCCAATAATGATGTTGAGTCGAATACTACCCACACTTAGACGTGTTAAGATTAAGGAGTTGAACACACCCAGATTCGGGTACCTAAAGGTAGGAGGCTAGGGATCCTTCCGACATTTATGAAGAACCGAATCCACCCAGATTCGGGTGTTTTTAGGATTAAGGATCAGGATCCCTTCCTGCATTAATGATGAGCTGAATCTACCCAGAACCGGGTATTTTAAAGATTGAGACCGAAAACTCTTTTGGTATTAATGAAGAGCCGAATCCACCTAGATTCGGGTATTTTAAAGATCAAGGACCAGAAACCCTTCTGGTATTAATGAAGAGTCGAATCCACCTAGATTTGGGTATTTTAAAGATTAAGGACCGGAAACGATTCCGGTGTTAATGAAGAGCCAAATCCACTCATATTTGGGTATTTTAAAGACTAAGGACCGAAAACCCTTCCGATATTAATGATGAGCCAAATCCAATCAGATTCGGGTATTTTAAAGATTAAGGACCGGAAACCCTTCCGGTATTAATGAAGAGCTGAATCCACCTAGATTCGGGTATTTTAAAGATTAAGGACCGGAAACCCTTCCGGTATTAATGAAGAGCCGAATCCACCTAGATTCTAGTATTTTAAAGATCAAGGACCGAAAACCCTTCCGGTATTAATGAAAAGCCGAATCCACCTAGATTCGAGTATTTTAAAGGTCAAGGACCGGAAACCCTTCCGGTATTAATGAAGAGCTGAATCCACATAGATTCGGGTATTTTAAAGATTAAGGACCGGAAACCCTTCCGGTATTAATGAAGAGCCGAATCCACACAAGTTCAGGTATTTTAAAGATTAAGGACCGGGAACCCTTCCTGTATTAATGAAGAGCCGAATCCACCCAGATTTGGGTATTTTAAAGATTGAGGACCGGAAACCCTTCTGGTATTAATTAAGTAAGCATCCTCTTCGAATGTGATTTGGGAAGCAGAGGTTGTATGTGCTTCTTGAGCCTCCCCTTGGGCTTTTGATGTTAAAGAAGAGGTTGTACGTGCTTTGTTGGCCACTCTCTGGGCCTGTGCGTCCGGAGCACTTCGCTAGCTTATCCACAAGCAGGGTCCAAGGTATTACCCGACCTCCCTCCAGGAGGCGCCTTATCGTGACCATTGTAGACGACGATAAGGTCTTAGAAACTTAGATGGGGCCATCATAGACACAGAGCTAAGGTTCACTTCTTTGAAGCTCTATATGGACCATCGTAGGCTCTGATAGAGGCTTATACACCACCCTCCTTCAAGGGATGCCCTATCCTGACCGTCGTAGGCCGTTATAGTGGTTTGTGTTCCCTTCTGCGGGTAACGCGGAACACAAGAAGAGGTAGCACATGCTCTTCTGCGAGCAGAGGTAGGATGCGCTTAGTTTTAGCAGAGGCAGGACGTACTATTCTACGAGCAGAGGTAGAGCATGCTAATTTTTAGATGCACCGCCATGACCATCTCTGGTGTGAAACGGAGGCTTACACTTTCGATGCTTTAACCCTGCCCCCTCTGGTTTGAGCATGGAGAAAGACTAACATAATTATCCCCTTCCGGGGGATGCCTCGCCCCGGCCGATTTGGCGATGACGAGGGATTCAATCCCTTTTTTAGCTCGACCCCTTTTGGATTTCTCTCGAGTTACTGGAAGGGTTTCAATTCCCTTGGTTGTATGATGATTTACTGGGAGGAAAATCTGCCGGGTACAGCCGATATGTACCGGGTATGACTTCTTGATTGTAACACCCCGAGAATTCTATAACTGTGAAATTCATGAATTAAAGTATAATCAAATTCAAATCAAAGAACTAAGGGAAACGGGATAGGCCATTGCGTTCGTCTCGGAAAAATACGCGAAATAGAGTCCGAGTTTTCGAAAAACGGAGTCCGTATGAAGAAGATATGGCCTTCGGAAGTTTTGAATTAAATTTATAATTCAAACAGAATAAAATAATTAAAAATCGGGCCCAGTGGGCCAGGGCGGATAAACACCCGCCTAGGCCACCCAGGTCGACTGGGCTGTCGACCTGGGCTACCCATGTCGACAGGGCTGTCGACAGGGGTGTCGACCTGGTCGAGCCCAGTCAACCTGGCTGGCCAGGTCTGTGTTTGGTCGAATTTCTGTGGTCTGCTTTGTCATTAGGGCTAGGTGGCGGGTTCTAATTGGTCTCTCTATCTAATGAATGGCTACGATCTAACCTAGCAACATCAATGGTCCTAATCAATTCCTAACCTCTATATAAACAACCCTAGACTAAACCCTAATCTATTCATTCAAATTAAGAACATAGCCGCCATGTTGCTGAGGAACGACTAAGAGTAGCCGCCAACTAGAGAGAGAATTAGGAAGAAAGTTCTAAAGCCTAAAGCCATTCAAGCAACCTAAAGCCAATCAATTCAACAAAGGAATCATATCTCTTAATTAGAGAATTCGCCGCAACCATTGTAAGTAGAGTATTACTTTGGTATGAATAAACAACTGTATTGATTTGTATGCTTGAATTGGGATAATAAAGTAATTCATATTTGTGCAAAATTATGTTATTCATTATAAAGAACTACATGCGGTAGTTCCATGCAAGTATACGTTTGGAATATTGCGCAAATTATGTAATCTATGTTGAAGCTACATGTATGTAGTTGATTGAAATTCATGCGAGTTTGGGGCTTTGTTATTATGCCATCATGATGTATATTTTTGTGCATAAATCATTTTGCAAGTAATTAAAACAAGTTTGGTTGTTATAGTTCATATGAAACTATGTTGGAATTTTGACACCATAATCCATGTATTAAGTCATGCTTTTGCAAAACTTATGAATATGGCTAGGCTATGAATGATATTTGGCATAATTGAAATCTATGATTAAGTCTATCTTGTTTAAAAGAATTATATGATGACATATGTGAGACATGGCCAGGTTAGACTCAAAAATCCCTTTTTGCAAGTTTAAAGCAAACACCATGATTAGGAATGTTTATGCTAGAAGTATTAATGCCATGCTTATGTTTGACATTGTGCCATGTTTATGCTAGAAGTATTTATGCCATGCTTATGTTTGACATTATGCCATGTTTATGCTAGAAGTATTTATGCCATGCTTATGTTTGACATTATGCCATGTTTATGCTAGAAGTATTTATGCCATGCTTATGTTTGACATTATGCCATGTTTACGCTAGAAGTATTTATGCCATGCTTATGTTTGACATTATGCCATGTTTATGCTAGAAGTATTTATGCCATGCTTATGTTTGACATTATGACTAAATAAAAATATAGGTTCATGTGTCAATAATGATATCTCAATTACAAGTTCACATGCTTTGATTCATGTCACCTATGTTTTATGACCAAAGTATATGTCACTACTATGCAAGTACACCAGTTTCTATTTTGTATTTCCATCGTCATATTGCAAGTTCATACGCTCACCTTCCCCTCTTTGTGTATGCAATCACGCTTTAAGCCTCCCCTTTCGCATGGCTAAATTGGGCTTTAAAAGGCTAAGCCCAATATATATGAACGGACGTGTAAAACGGGGGAAAATAACGTTGGGTTAAAATTAATTAATTAATGAAAATATAAAATAGAAGGGCCCAAATTCAAGTATGGGTTGGGCCCGTGATTGGTGTAACCTTTACACCATTAACTTAATAATGGGCCGCAAATATTTACATATAAGAGATAAAGAAGAATGACAAAATATGTAAATGTAGAACATACGATGTGTTTAACCCGAGGTTGGATTGAGTTGTGATGTAAACCTGCCCAGAACCGCCCGGCTGTCCAGTAGTCACAACAATACCTATCCAATGTGGGAGGTTAAACATGGAGCCCAGCAAGGACCCGAGGTTAGACTGAGTTTGGCGTAAGACTGCCCGGAACCAACCGGCAACAGGCAGCCACAACAATACCTGTCTAATGTGAGAGGTCAGGGCCTTAATAAGACAATTAAGGCTGAGTCAGGATTGTTAGGATTAAGTGAACTAAAGACTTAATCAAAATGGAACATGCTAAACTAAACGGACTGGTGGGGGTTAGGTTAGGAAACACTTAACCAACTTAGCATGTTGGCTAGAGATAGAAAACCTAGTAACGAAGGACCCTTTTCAGCAGTAACCCTAAAAGGTGTATCAGGATACCCTGAAACTAGGCAGGGTGGGGCACGATTACTGGGCTGATTGTAAGAGGTCAAATCGACGGCGGTGGTGTAGCAGTGTAGGTTCTAACGGAGTGCGGGCGTGCACACACTCCGGCGCAGAAAAATAAGGCACTGGACACCAGTAGCATACCTGTGCACTCTAAGTTTGTGTCGGGTTGCCACTATGGGACTTGATACACCCCATGGTGGGACCAGCATAGGTAACTACAGACATCGGGGGCCGTAAGACACATGTAACTATGCGAGTAGGAGCCGATCATCATAGAATGGATCACATCACCCTGATTATGGGTGCCAGTTGGAAACTAGTTTATATGGGTTTAGAGATTAACATGGGGTACGATAGTATATTCGACCCTAGACAACTTAACCAAGTTATAATGCATGCCCACTTCTTGTTTATACTTATCATACCCAGTTCTTTATTCATAGACAAAATAGTACTAGACTTACTCAGGCTTTATGTCTGACTCTACTTTTCTTTCGTCTTCTTTCTTCCGTTCCCCCCCCCCCCCAGGTCCTCAGGGAGGGAACACAGCAGCTTGACCAACCTCAACATCCAGCTTGAAGAAGAGAAATGTATTGCTTGGACTTTCCTGTTTTGAACTAAGGCTTTGGACAATCCACTATGGGGCTTTTGCAGTTTATCTATGTTTTATTTATGCTTCTTTAAATCATGTACTCAAGACAGATTATGAAAGTGTTATGCTATGTTTTTGGAAAGGATGTTGTTGTAACACGTATTTGACTTTATGAAATAAAAATTTGTTGTTCTTCCGCTGTTTACAAATATGTGTTCTTATATCTGTCTTGCATATCTGTGACTTGTACTTATAAACCTCCACCAAAATTAGGGCATTCCCTTTGAGAGTGACCCTAACGGAGGTGGGGTGTTTCACTTGGTATCAGAGCATAGGTTTACCAGATAAGATAAAAAGTTTTGAAAAAAATTATTTTCAAAAAGGAAATTTAAAGAAGCATTTTTTAAAAGAAAAATATTATTTTATTTTTAAAAGGCAAAGTCCACCCCCCCCCCAAAGCCATAGGAACTATCTCTTATCCTTCGTTTTGAATCTATCCTTTTTGTTTCAGCATGTCCCAAGAACTTAACTTGCCAGAAGGGGTGCCAATACCTAGTTGGTTTAGACGGTTCTTAGAAGCAAGGGCCACTCAGCCAGGTCCTACCATTCCTCCTCCTCCAGCTGAAGGAAATCATCCAGCTGCAGCGGCACCTTTTCCTCCACCTCCTCCTCGGGGAAACACTTTTGCTAAGATATGTAAAGATTTTAAAGCTATGGGAGGAAGGGATTTCCATGGAACTGAGTCCTTCGTAGCAGCTAGGAATTGGCTGAAAGAAACGGAGGACCTGTTCATCATCTTTGAGGTAGAGGATAGACAGAAAGTACAACTGGCGGTATGGCTATTGAAGGGCGAGGCTTCCTACTGGTGGGAAGTCACTAATGCTGAAAGACCAGTGGAGACATGGGAGGACTTTAGGGCAAGGTTTGAGACCAAATTTCTCTCAGATGCGGAAAGAAGTTTGCAGTTGGAAAAATTCTTATTTCTTAAGCAATGAGACAAGACTGTCAGAGAGTATGTGAATCAGTTCGATGAGCTGGCTAGGTTTGGACTTGACCTAGTCAACACCCCGCACAAGAAGGCTCTCCGTTTCGTCAAAGGGTTAAATGAGCCATTACACTGTTTGGCCATGACCCATATACCCATGGGAGCCACGTATGAAAGATTGGTGCAAATGGCATTGCTGAATGAAGAGGATAAGGGCAAGAAGAAAGAGGGTTTGCAGCCTAAGAAGACAGACTTTAAGAAGGGCGGGAAAGGCAACAAAGAGAAGAGGAAGTGCAATTTCTGTGGCAAAGTTGGGCACTTAGTAAAGGACTGCCGGAAAAAGAAGGCCAAGGAGAATGGTGGGTGCTTTTCTTGCGGTGAGACAGGCCACAGGGCTAAGGACTGCCCAAAGAAACGAGGACAGGGGCAGAGGGCTGGATCCACCCCAGGGGCACAGGTTCATGTGCTAGAAGCGCCACCTCTGCAACATCGAGGTATAAATACTTCTGTAGAAAGTGTAGTTTATCTTTATGATCCCCCCGTTCGCACTTTATTTGATTCTGGCGCATCACACTCCTTTATCTCGTCTGCTTTAGTAGAATCTCTGCACCTAAAAACTAGTATGGTAGAGGACCCCTTAATTGTTTCAAACCCAATTGGGGTCCCAGCTCATTTGTCTATGATCTGTTTGGATTTGAAAATTTCTATCCTAAGCGTAGAATTTCAATGTAGTGCCTTTGTTTTGGGCTTTTCGGGGTATGGTTTGATTTTGGGTATGGATTGGCTATCCAGTAATGGGGCCATCCTTGATTGTGAGAAAAGGGTTGTTAGGCTCCTAACCCAGCTCGGTAATACTTTAAAAATTTCTTGTAATCCCTCGTATGCGGTTATGCTTAGTTATCTTGAATCGCTAGATGCTTCTGTTGAAAATTTGCAATCAGTTAGAGTGGTCCGGGAATATCCGGATGTCTTCGAAGAGGTGAAGGGCTTGCCTCCGAAGCGGGAAATAGACTTCCGCATATATCTTGTAGATAATGCAAAGCCCGTTGCGTTGCCCGTTAGACATATGGCTCCACGAGAAAGGAAAGAGCTCAGTAAACAGATTAACGAGCTTCTAGAAAAGGGGTTCATTAGGAGGAGCATTTCAGAATGGGGCGCTCCAGTGGTGTTCGCTACAAAGGCGGATGGTTCACTCCGTCTATGTGTTGACTATAGGGAGCTCAACAAGCTAACGAAAAAGAATAGGCACCCTCTCCCTAGAATTGACGATTTATTTGACCAGCTTGTAGGAGCGTCTGTTTTCTCCCAACTCGATTTAGCAACCGGTTTTCATCAGCTAAGGGTGGCTGAAGATAGCATCGATAAAATGGCGTTCAGAACCCCAGACGGCTTCTTTGAATGGCTTGTCATGCCTTTCGGCTTGACAAATGCACCTGCTTACTTCGTGGACCTGATGAGTAGGGTATTTAGAGATTTCCTCAACAAATTCGTAGTGGTCTTCGTAGATGATATCCTTATCTTCTCAAAGAATGTAGAGGAACATGCTCAACACTTAAGGGCAATCATGGAAACTTTGCGAGTCCATCAACTAAAAGCAAAATTCTCCAAATGCCACTTTTGGAGAGAAGAGGTAAGGTTCCTTGGGCACATAGTATCCAAACAAGGGTTAGCGGTGGACCCTGCTAAGGTAGTGGCGGTACAGGATTGGAAGACACCAAGGAATGCGACTGAGGTCCGAAGCTTCCTAGGGCTAGCAGGTTTCTATCGAAAGTTTATAAGGGATTTTGCGAAAATCTCAGCTCCGCTCACGAAATTGACCAAGAAGAATCTAGTGTTCAATTGGGATTTGGATTGCGAATTTGCTTTCCAACGACTGAAAAGGGCTCTTACAACAGCCCCAGTTTTGACGCTGCCAGATGGGAGCAAGATGTTCACTGTTTATACGGATGCATGTGGGACAGGGCTAGGCGTCGTCTTAATGCAAGAAGGAAGGGTAGTAGCTTATGGCGGGAGGCAGTTGAAGGTGCACGAAAAGAACTACCCAACCCACGATCTCGAGTTAGCCGCCATCGTCTTTGCACTCAAGTCTTGGCGACACTATCTCCTAGGTGAGAAGTTCGAACTTTACACTGACCATAAATCGTTGAAATATCTTTTCTCGCAGAAGGATCTTAACTTGAGGCAACAAAGATGGATGGAGTTTCTTGCCTCGTACGATTTCGAAATCTCCTACACTCCGGGCAAAGGCAACGTAGTGGCAGACGCGTTGAGCCGAAAGAAATTGACCCTAAGCCCATTGTTTGTTGAAAGACAAAGCCTAGAGTTTATAGCCAGCTTCGACTTTAGGCCTTCCTCTGACTTCGTACCAGGCTTGCTATCATCTCTCGAAGTGCGCCCAACTTTAGTAGATTCAGTAGGGGCAGCACAACGCGAAGACCCTCAGCTTGTGGAAACAATCGATAGGCTAATTAGGGGTGAGACTTCAAGTCACCTCAACAGATACTCCATTGACGATAAGGGTTTACTAAGGCGAGACGGAAGACTATGCGTCCCACAGACAAAAGATTTAATAAAGAAGGTTCTCGAGGAAGCACATCACTCCAAGGTGACGATACACCCAGGCGGAGATAAAATGTACAAAGACATAAAAAGGACTTTCTTCTGGAACGGCATGAAAAAGGACGTGGCAGAGTTCGTTTCTAAGTGTATGGTGTGCCAACAGGTTAAGGCGGAACAGAAAAAGCCTGGCGGACTGCTACATCCTCTGGAGGTCCCGCAGTGGAAGTGGGATAGCATCTCAATGGACTTCATCGATGGGCTGCCTAGGTCTAGGAGAGGCAACACTAGCATTTGGGTAATAGTGGATAGGCTTACTAAAAGCGCCCACTTTTTACCTGTCAAAAGTAAGAGGACTGCCTCATCCCTAGCATCACTTTACCTCAAGGAAATCGTTCGACTCCATGGAATACCATCTAGCATTGTTAGTGACCGAGACCCCATCTTCACCAGTGAGTTTTGGCGGAGTCTGCAAGAAGCAGTGGGAACGCAATTATGCTTAAGCACAGCCTATCATCCCCAAACCGATGGCCAAACAGAGAGAGTAAACAGAGTTTTGGAAGACCTTTTAAGGCTATGCGTCCTTGACTTCGGAGGGACATGGGAAGACCACCTTCCTTTGGTGGAATTTGCCTACAACAACAGCTATCAAGCAACCATAGGAATGGCGCCCTTCGAAGCTTTATATGGAAGACCGTGCCGATCGCCCACTTGTTGGTGGGAGTCTACTGATAAGCTTATACTTGGACCAGATATGATCCGAGAGACTTCAGAGAAAGTAGAATTAATACGAAGAAGGATGAAGACGGCCCAAGACAGACAAAAGTCCTATGCCGACAAGAGGAGGACCGACCTTGAATTTGAGGTTGGAGACAGAGTTTTTCTCAAGGTATCAACGCTAAGAAACGTTGTTCGTTTTGGAACCACAGGAAAGCTAGCGCCAAGATTCGTAGGGCCATTCCCTTTTATCGAGAAGATTGGGAAAATGGCCTATAGATTAGAGCTACCCGAGAAGTTGGCTGGAGTCCACAACGTCTTTCACGTTTCACATCTCCGAAAATGTCTACATGAGTCTGCTGAAGTGGTAGAGCCAAATATCCTCGAAGAGGCCGAAGTGGAGCGCGAAGCAACCATAAGGAGAGTTCCAACCCGCATCTTAGGAACAGAAGTAAAGAAGCTACGCAACCGCGAAGTCAAGCTCGTCAAAGTTCAGTGGAGCGATGCCGAGGGAGACGCAACTTGGGAAACTGAAGCTAGAATACGTACTGCCTACCCTTTTCTGTTCGAGGGTACATCCTTGATCTTTCCTTTTCCTTAAGTTGCGATTTTATCTATCTTTTTAGGTATATTTCCTCGACCGTATCTTTTAGATAGAATCTTTTTGGATGAAAACATGTAGTTGAAACATGTTATGGATGATGGTTGCAAGTGGTTGCAAGTGATTGCTAGTGGTTGCTCGTGGTTGCATATACACACACAATCTAGGTTTTAGATCGGCTCAGTCACTTCATATTGCATATGCATATATGTTTGCATTCGTATATGGTTGAACTTTAATGTGTTGTCATATGGATGTTGCATTTGTAAAGAATGATTGTACACTCATGTAGAATCAAGAATAGGAAAATTTGCATACATAATGGATTCATGACACTTACATAATTCGCATTAAGGAGGTCAACTGAATCAGTAGACCGCCTGATTTTGCATTAGATAAGTACATGTACACACACACTTTGCATATGATCATGAAGCATTAGAAGTCTTTTAAGGACAATGGATGCTCGTGTTTAATGGATGAGTAGATGGATGATTGGATGTTAGGATATACATTCCTCCTAACTTGAAGATTTCGGGGACGAAATCCTTTTAAGTGGGGGAGAATGTAACACCCCGAGAATTCTATAACTGTGAAATTCATGAATTAAAGTATAATCAAATTCAAATCAAAGAACTAAGGGAAACGGGATACGCCATTGCGTTCGTCTCGGAAAAATACGCGAAATAGAATCCGAGTTTTCGAAAAACGGAGTCCGTATGAAGAAGATATGGCCTTCGGAAGTTTTGAATTAAATTTAAAAATCAAACAGAATAAAATAATTAAAAATCGGGCCCAGTGGGCCAGGGCGGATAAACACCCGCCTAGGCCACCCAGGTCGACTGGGCTGTCGACCTGGGCTACCCATGTCGACAGGGCTGTCGACAGGGGTGTCGACCTGGTCGAGCCCAGTCAACCTGGCTGGCCAGGTCTGTGTTTGGTCGAATTTCTGTGGTCTGCTTTGTCATTAGGGCTAGGTGGCGGGTTCTAATTGGTCTCTCTATCTAATGAATGGCTACGATCTAACCTAGCAACATCAATGGTCCTAATCAATTCCTAACCTCTATATAAACAACCCTAGACTAAACCCTAATCTATTCATTCAAATTAAGAACATAGCCGCCATGTTGCTGAGGAACGACTAAGAGTAGCCGCCAACTAGAGAGAGAATTAGGAAGAAAGTTCTAAAGCCTAAAGCAATTCAAGCAACCTAAAGCCAATCAATTCAACAAAGGAATCATATCTCTTAATTAGAGAATTCGCCGCAACCATTGTAAGTAGAGTATTACTTTGGTATGAATAAACAACTGTATTGATTTGTATGCTTGAATTGGGATAATAAAGTAATTCATATTTGTGCAAAATTATGTTATTCATTATAAAGAACTACATGCGGTAGTTCCATGCAAGTATACGTTTGGAATATTGCGCAAATTATGTAATCTATGTTGAAGCTACATGTATGTAGTTGATTGAAATTCATGCGAGTTTGGGGCTTTGTTATTATGCCATCATGATGTATATTTTTGTGCATAAATCATTTTGCAAGTAATTGAAACAAGTTTGGTTGTTATAGTTCATATGAAACTATGTTGGAATTTTGACACCATAATCCATGTATTAAGTCATGCTTTTGCAAAACTTATGAATATGGCTAGGCTATGAATGATATTTGGCATAATTGAAATCTATGATTAAGTCTATCTTGTTTAAAAGAATTATATGATGACATATGTGAGACATGGCCAGGTTAGACTCAAAAATCCCTTTTTGCAAGTTTAAAGCAAACACCATGATTAGGAATGTTTATGCTAGAAGTATTTATGCCATGCTTATGTTTGACATTATGCCATGTTTATGCTAGAAGTATTTATGCCATGCTTATGTTTGACATTATGCCATGTTTATGCTAGAAGTATTTATGCCATGCTTATGTTTGACATTATGCCATGTTTATGCTAGAAGTATTTATGCCATGCTTATGTTTGACATTATGCCATGTTTACGCTAGAAGTATTTATGTCATGCTTATGTTTGACATTATGCCATGTTTATGGTAGAAGTATTTATGCCATGCTTATGTTTGACATTATGACTAAATAAAAATATAGGTTCATGTGTCAATAATGATATCTCAATTACAAGTTCACATGCTTTGATTCATGTCACCTATGTTTTATGACCAAAGTATATGTCACTACTATGCAAGTACACCAGTTTCTATTTTGTATTTCCATCGTCATATTGCAAGTTCATACGCTCACCTTCCCCTCTTTGTGTATGTAATCACGCTTTAAGCCTCCCCTTTCGCATGGCTAAATTGGGCTTTAAAAGGCTAAGCCCAATATATATGAACGGACGTGTAAAACGGGGGAAAATAACGTTGGGTTAAAATTAATTAATTAATGAAAATATAAAATAGAAGGGCCCAAATTCAAGTATGGGTTGGGCCCGTGATTGGTGTAACCTTTACACCATTAACTTAATAATGGGCCGCAAATATTTACATATAAGAGATAAAGAAGAATGACAAAATATGTAAATGTAGAACATACGATGTGTTTAACCCGAGGTTGGATTGAGTTGTGATGTAAACCTGCCCGGAACCGCCCGGCTGTCCAGTAGTCACAACAATACCTATCCAATGTGGGAGGTTAAACATGGAGCCCAGCAAGGACCCGAGGTTAGACTGAGTTGTGGCGTAAGACTGCCCGGAACCAACCGGCAACAGGCAGCCACAACAATACCTGTCTAATGTGAGAGGTCAGGGCCTTAATAAGACAATTAAGGCTGAGTCAGGATTGTTAGGATTAAGTGAACTAAAGACTTAATCAAAATGGAACATGCTAAACTAAACGGACAGGTGGGGGTTAGGTTAGGAAACACTTAACCAACTTAGCATGTTGGCTAGAGATAGAAAACCTAGTAACGGAGGACCCTTTTCAGCAGTAACCCTAAAAGGTGTATCAGGATACCCTGAAACTAGGCAGGGTGGGGCACGATTACTGGGCTGATTGTAAGAGGTCAAATCGACGGCGGTGGTGTAGCAGTGTAGGTTCTAACGGAGTGCGGGCGTGCACACACTCCGGCGCAGAAAAATAAGGCACTGGACACCAGTAGCATACCTGTGCACTCTAAGGTTGTGTCGGGTTGCCACTATGGGACTTGATACACCCCATGGTGGGACCAGCATAGGTAACTACAGACATCGGGGGCCGTAAGACACATGTAACTATGCGAGTAGGAGCCGATCATCATAGTATGGATCACATCACCCTGATTATGGGTGCCAGTTGGAAACTAGTTTATATGGGTTCAGAGAATAACATGGGGTACGATAGTATATTCGACCCTAGACAACTTAACCAAGTTATAATGCATGCCCACTTCTTGTTTATACTTATTATACCCAGTTCTTTATTCATAGACAAAATAGTACTAGACTTACTCATGCTTTATGTCTGACTCTACTTTTCTTTCGTCTTCTTTCTTCCGTTTCCCCCCCCCCCCCCAGGTCCTCAGGGAGGGAACACAGCGGCTTGACCAACCTCAACATCCAGCTTGAAGAAGAGAAATGTATTGCTTGGACTTTCCTGTTTTGAACTATGGCTTTGGACAATCCACTATGGGGCTTTTGCAGTTTATCTATGTTTTATTTATGCTTCTTTAAATCTTGTACTCAAGATAGATTATGAAAGTGTTATGCTATGTTTTTGGAAAGGATGTTGTTGTAACACGTATTTGACTTTACGAAATAAAAATTTGTTGTTCTTCCGCTGTTTACAAATATGTGTTCTTATATCTGTCTTGCATATCTGTGACTTGTACTTATAAACCTCCACCAAAATTAGGGCATTACCTTTGAGAGTGACCCTAACGGAGGTGGGGTGTTTCATTGATGGACAATTAGGGGTCCTTTCCAATTTGGACCGAGAGGACCATCTGCCGGGTATGACTTCTTGATGGACAATTAGGGGTCCTTCCCAATTTCGACCGAGAGGACCATCTGCTGGGTTCTTCGTGTTAGCCGTTACTCTTCACAGTACTAATTCGACTTTAGTGAAGGTTCTATCTTTGACCTTTGAATTGTAATATTATGTGATCCTTCTCTGGTATTCGATGGTTCTGATTGCAGCCTTATCCCTTAGTCCCTGTATCAAGTCTATTGATTCCTTCCTTAACTCCTGGTTAGGGTCAGATACGTATGCTACCCTTCTATGTGATGGAATTTCGACCTCAACCAGAAGCATAGCTTCGCATTCATATGTAAGGAAAAAGGGGGTGCGTCCCATAGTTGTTTTGGTAGAAGTTCTATGTTCCCATAGCACTAGAGGCAACTCCTCCACCCAATTTCCTTTAGCCTGATTTAGGCGTTTCTTAAGGATTGTCTTAATGATCTTGTTTGCGGCTTCCACAGCTCCATTAGCTTTCGGGTGGTCCACTAAGGAGAAACTTTTGATGATTCCATTGTTCTCATATAATCGGGTGAACTCTTCAATCTCAAATTGTGTTCTGTTGTCCAATATTATCTTATAAGGGATTCCGAAGCGGGTAACAATATTCTTTATTACGAATCTTAATACCTTTCTGGATGTGATAATCGGAAGGGGTTCCGCCTCCACCCACTTGGTGAAGTAGTCGATAGCTATTATGGCATATTTAGCTTCGCCCTTTGCGTGTGGTAAGGCCCCAATTAAATATATCCCCCATATATAGAAAGGCCAGGGGATCTATAGTGGTTAGGTCGCTGGGAGGAAGTCGTGGCATCTTAGAGTACTTCTGACATTTATCGCATCTCTTGACGTACTCAACCGCTTGACTAACCAT
This sequence comes from Allium sativum, assembly GCA_030737875.1. Classification (NCBI taxonomy): domain Eukaryota; kingdom Viridiplantae; phylum Streptophyta; class Magnoliopsida; order Asparagales; family Amaryllidaceae; genus Allium; species Allium sativum. The sequence goes on along the minus strand of CM060912.1, from coordinate 48,427,475 downwards.
CCATGACCAATAATAACCTTGTCGCATGACCCTTTTGGCCAGCTTAACTCTACCAGAATGGTCCCCACGCCATCCTTCATGAGCTTCTTTTAATAGGCTAAGTCCATCTTCGAAATTTGCACACCTTAAATAAGGAAGTGAATGTCCCTTCTTATAAAGTACGCCGTCTATGGTCACGAATGTGGGAGCTTGATGTTTTATCTTTCTTGCATCTTGCTTACTAAGGGGTAACATCTCTTTTAGGAGGTAGTCTACTATGGGAGCCATCCACGTAGTTTCTCGCTGATGGCGTGTTCCCATTATGGGGGATTCCCTCTCAGAGTTTCCTTTTTGATCTTCTCCATCTCCCCTTATCAGGGCTTGAGATCTGTTCAAAGCCAATAACTCCTTTCCCATTTCCGATTCTTCTTGTTTAATGCTGGGCATTTCTTGATATCCTACCGGCACTATTCGGGTTTCGGGGGCTCCCCGAGAGCTGGTCAATTTGGCTAGCGAATCCGCCTGGGTATTCTTCCCGTGGGGTATTTGATGAACTGAGAAGTCCTCAAATAGGGAAAGCATCTTTAATACCTTCTTCATATATAGGATGAGCCGCCTTTCCTTGGTTTGATATGTCTGTTTTATTTGGTTTACCATTAATTACGAATCGTTGAAGACTTCTATCCTCGGTATCTTCAACTGTAGTGCCAAATTCAAAATAGCTATCATGGATTCATACTCAGCCACATTGTTGGTTGTTGGGAACCATAACTTCATGGTGTAGTGCAATCAATGTCCATCAGGGGTGATTATAACGTAACCTGTCCCTGCTCCCTGCTCGTTGGAAGCTCCATCTACAAAGAGATGCCATTTGGTCTTTAAGTCATTTTCTTTACTCGACTGTTCTGAAATGAAATTTGTGCACTAGTTTACGAAATCTTCGAGAGCTTTCCCTTTGATTGCTTCCCGAGGATGGAACTCAATTTCGTATTGGCTAAGCTCAATACCCCCATTTAATTAGCCTCCCTGAGGTTTCCGGTTTGCTGAACACTTGTTTGAGCGGGAACCTTGTTAAAACTTTAATAGGGTGAGCTTGAAAATAACCTCTGAGCTTTCGTGCGGTAAGAATTAAGCAATATGCTTGTTTTTGTATGACAGGGTATCGGGTTTCCGCGTCCTTTAGCCTTCGGCTAACATAATAGATAGGATATTGAGTCCCATTATTCTCTCTTATCAGGACTTAGCTTACCGCATGTTTGGAGACAACCATGTATATGTATGGATCTTCTCCCTTCTCGGGACTGGACAAAATCTGAGGCATTCCCATATAAACTTTTAATACCTGGAATGCCTTCTTGCACTCCTCGTTCCTTTCAAAATTCTTCTTTTTCTTTATAACATCAAAGAAATGAACACATTTATCAGTGGCTTTAGAGATGAACCTACCGAGTGCCGCTACCTTCCCGTTTAGGCTCATGACTTCCTTGCTGGTTTTAGGGTTCTCTCTTTCCTTAATGTCTTGTATTTGGTCGGGGCTGGTTTCAATTCCTTGCTCGCATACCACATATCCCAAAAAATTCCCCGATTGAACTCCGAAGGAACACTTTTGAGTGTTTAGCTTCATCTGTAACTTCTCAAGACGCCAAACATTTCTTCCAGATCCTTTAGATGATCCTCTGTTTTGGTGAACTTCACTAGCATGTCATCCACATATACTTCCATATTGCATCCTATCTGCTCTTGGAACATTCTGTTTACCAGCCTTTGGTACGTTGCCCCTGCATTCCTCAAACCGAAGGGAATTACTTTATAACAAAATGTTCCATATTCGGTGATAAAGCTTGTATGTTCCTCGTCGGGTTTGTGCATCGGGATTTGGTTGTACCCCGAATAAGCATCTATAAGGGATAGCATCTTGTGTCCACTCGTATCATCAACCAACTGATCGATCCATGGGAGAGGGTAACAATCTTTCAGATAAGCTTTGTTTAAATCCGTGTAATCAACACACGTCCTTCACTTCCCATTGGACTGCTTCACAGCATGGGATTGGCTAACCATTTCGGGTAAAAGACCTCTCGGTCAAACCCGTTAACTTCCAACCTTTTGACTTCCTCCTTCAGGGCCTCTATCCGGTCTCTATTATATTGCCTCTTCTTCTGTCAAACCGGCGTTATCGAAGGGTCGATGTTTAAGGTGTGGCTCATAATAGAAGGGTCGATACCAACCATGTCTGAATGGGTCCAGGCGAAAACATCTTTGTTGAGCTGTAGGAAGCGGATTGAGTCGCTTCGGAGAGGTTCCGTTAGCCTTTTCCCTATGTTGATAACCTTCAATTTATCTTTCAAATCAATGTATACTTTTTCTACTTCTTCTATCGGTTTTATCCTTTCGATGTCTCCTCTAGAGTCCAAATCTGTGATGATTTCTCCTTCTTTTGTTGAGTTTACCTCATCGGACCTTTTCCTCTTCCTTTTCAAAGAAGCATACCTACCATTAGCGCATTTGTTATCTTTATTTATTTTTATCCTAGCTTCAAATAAGGGACGTAAGAATCCCGTATCTGAAGGCATAAAAACAGTAGTAGAATCAAAATACGAAGAATACTCCCCTTTGTATTTTTCAACCTCGTGAAGTGCAACTCGCGGGAGCTAAACTGTTCTCCCCTGATTGTACCCCATCCATGTTTGTTTAGAAAATTTATCATGAGATAGTTGGACGAAACGAAGGCATCCATCTCCTCTAAAGCCGGTCATCCGAAGAAGGCGTTGTAATAGGACGGCTGATCAATCATGACGAAGAGAGTTTCAAAAGTCCTGTGAAGAGGGGACAACCCCACTTGAACCAAAAGGTTGATTTGATCCACCGGAGTTGACCCTTTGTTGTTGAACCTGAAAATTGGTTCGTTGTTGGGCTCCAGTTTCTTTTCGGAAATTCCCATCTGATCAAAGGCGTGCTTGAAGATGACATTGACAGCGCTTTCGGCATCCACCAATATTTTAGAGACGACCGAAAGCCCTATCTGCGCCGTTATCATAATGGGATCGTTATTTGGGTGACATACCTCTTTCTTCATTTCTTCCAAAGAGACCGCGAGGTTATGCATTTTGAGGGCAAAATACGCGCTCTTTAATGATGATTCTTCTTGGATAGAGAAGATTTCCTCCAAGGCTTCCTTCTCGTATTGGTTTCTGGCGTTCAGAAAACTTCCGGTAGGGTATGTCCCACCCTGAATCACATTGATTCGGTTTACAGGAGGCCCCAAATCCAGGTTGTTCTCCCCCGTAATGACTCCTACCGTGTTTACCGAGACCTTCTGTTGTCCTCCTGCACATTGAGCTGGTACTGCTTTATTTGAAACAAATTCCTTCAGGTGTCCCTCTTGGATTAGTTTCTGGATAATCTCTCGTCTGTCTTGTGCCCGTTGGTTTTATGGAACTCGCAGTATTTACCACCGGCACGAGGTTCGGGCAATTTTTGGCTTTGAACGAGACGGGGAAGTTATCTATCCTTTCTTTTGCAACAACATACACATATGAGATAGGCTCGTTCAAGGCAACCGAGTTGGTGTTAGAGTCTTCCCACCTCGACCTCTTCTGATTCCCTTCTGGGAGCTTTTGTCCGATGTTCGGCCTTCTTCCTTCCACTCGAGTCCTGAACTTCCTCTTCACGAAGAACAGTTCATCCATGCAGATGAACTTGTCAGCTGGGAAATGGAAATCTTGCAATTCTTTGCAGCCGTGGATGTATAACACCTTCCAGAAGGGGGTGTTCTCAATCAACACTGAGTGTACGACGATCAGCTTGTCGCGGTCATTCACATCTTTGGCCTTTAAGGCTTCGATGTTGAACCTTTTCAGATAGTTCCTTAGAGACTCCCTTTGCCTCTGTTTGATGTTGGCGATGACTGTATAGTTTACGGGTGGATCTTTGCAATTGCAGAACTGCACGGGGAATTCGTAGGAGAATTGTTTCCATGAGTAATTGGTGTTTTCCTTATACTGGAGATAATACTTTGCCGCTGCCTCTTGGAAGGTCGCCGGGAAGAGGCGGCACCTGACGACTTCAGAAGCGTTGTAAAGATCCATCTGGCTATCGAAAGCCATCAGATGATCATCGGTGTCAGTCATTCCCAGATATTTTATGGTGGGAACTTTGACCCTTGACAGTATTATGGTGTTCATAATCTCATTGATGGACGGTGCTACTCTTTCGTTGTCGTTAACCTTGTCATCCTGGGTTCTCTTCCCCTCGCTTCCCAACAAGTCCTTGATGGTCTTCTAAGTGACATCTCTAATGCAAGCTTCCGTGTTGTCATAGTTTTCTCTTTTAGGAACATAGCCTTTGGAGGTGAAGCTTCCAGACTGTTCCTTCTCGCACTGATTCCCTTGATGATCTACTCCCGTCAGATGAGACTTCTTTTTCTTGGAAGAAGTTGCCTTAGGTTTCCTTTTTGCTTCTGACTGTTGAACGAGAGCCTTACATTTTGGAGATTCATTCCTCTCTCTGACTAGATCTAGTGAGCCTTGAGGACTTTTATGTCTGAATAGCATTGGCTTGAGCCTGCATTTCTTGAAGTTGTCATTCCAAGACCGATATTCTTACGACATTATTTTCCATGGCGTTTGAGTCTAGTGGTTGTTGTGAATTGGTCGTGGCTTCTTTCTCATTATTATTTGGGTTAAGCGTTGGGCCCTCATTTCCTTCAAGGGTGATGTTGGGATCCAGCTATTTGTTTCGTTTCTCCAATCTCTTCGACTTCATTGTTTCCTACCATGGAACGATAAATTCACCCAGTTAGTTTAAACAAATTAACCACAAGGGCAAAGGTTCAGGCCCACCTTCTAACACCAAAATGTTAATGACATTTTTCGTCAACACCCGGATTATAGTATGTAATGTATGCGTCCATGAGATTTGTAGTCGTCACGACTCAAAGTCTCCAAGATATGATCCTAGGCCTGAGACTTTAAGTTTAATCACCTTCATCGGGGCATCAAAATTTCTAAGCCTAACGGCCATTAACCTTGCCCCCGGAGGGTGAACACCACACGTATTGCATGATGGTATTTCGACTTGACCCCGGGAAAGTTATTTAACTTGATGTCGTTAGGTTTCAGGGAATTGATGAGCTTCTAAACCATGACGACGACTTTATGCATTCCAATAAGAAGAAAACAGGCTAACGTTTCCCCCATGTCAGATCTGCCCAAGAGGGGAGCCTGAATCACAACAGGGATCACGTTAGGAATTTGTGGACGATCTCCTTACATCAATGTATGAGAAGCGTTAGGCTCACTGTTTGCGAACAAATTAACAATTGTAAACAATTGTTTAATCTGTTCGGCTTTCCTAAACAATAAGGATTGTTGTAGAGGGTGTCGAACTCTAGGACCATAAATATTTTAATTAATAAATCCGATCAAGTTATTCCAAGATTTTATTGATTGAAAACACAGAAAATAACAGCAATTAAATAAAAAGAGAGATATGTATAGTAAGAGAAAGAAATAGGGGATAATGACATAGATCGGATTCATACTCATCAATAGCCAACAAATAAATATAGATCTAATTCACGTTTCTGTCACAAACATGAATCAACGATAATTAGGTTCTTAGAAAGAAATAAGTAAATAACGACAAACATAGCCTATGCAAGAGCTGAGCTCTTAAACAACCATAGGCTATCAGGACAGATTCACCAATTAATTTCTAAAATCCTAAAATTAGATCTAAATCTGATAATTGTTAGATCGAACACGAATATACCCTGTGAAGGAGCATAGCTCTTAAACAACACAGAATATGAAGGTTCAGATCTAACCCTTAATTCAGATCCAGATCTACATGTATAAAGTCCTCATTTATTGGCTATGTGATTCATGCTGAATCATATCTATTAGTGTCATCACCCCCTAATCAACGGGGATTAGCTAGACATAGATAAAGAAGAAGAGAAAAAGAAAATAACAGACATAAATAAGATACAACTAAAACTAAATAGAGTAGGGGAAGAAGAATGATTTTATTCCAAGAAGAGAATTACAGAATAAAACCCAATGTGTTTTTACATGAAGGAGATACAATGTATTTATAGTTGCTTTGGCCAAGACTTAGAAGCAAATTACACAATGTGGGACTAAAGATTTAGCCCAAATAACACATAAGCCAGTGTGAACGCAGATGTAGAGTGAGAGGCTTTGTAAGTGAGCCAATGTGAACATAGTTTGAATGGATTTGCAATTGGCATAGCTTGCGGGCTTCATATGACATCAATTTCAATTGTTTTGAGCATGAATAGGAACTCCATAACATCTGCAACAAGCTATCTTTATGAGAAGGCATTGGATTATTATTAAAATATGCGGCAGAAGGTGGTTCAACAACAACATTTCTTCAAGCTTTAATCTCACTCTCAGAATCAACACTCTTCATACACCAATTCTTCAAGCTTTTCAACAATTAAGTGCATTAATTCATTCATCATAAATAATCTAAAACCAAAACTATAATTACACAGTATCAATTATTTTAAATATAAAATAAGATGCAGAAAAAATATACACAACTACGTGTATATCAAATACCCCCACACTTATCTTTTTATTTGTCCTCGAATAAACAAAACTAAGATATGTCACACTTTCATATGAAACACGATTGCATTTAGCATATGCAATTAGCCGTTAAACCCCTAGGTGTCCCTAATAGGACGAGTGTTGTCTCGTGAGGGTTTTCAACGGATACTACCCACAAAATCCAAAGTGTCTTGTGTACGCGGATTAATCAAACAATATATTTAAGATCTTTCACATTCCAAGGATTTCACCTAACTTCAATAATAACGGTTCAATCCCAAATTGTCCATCCCATTGTTGCTGCAAAAATGAATAAAAATTTCAAGCTCAATCGTAATTCCTTGATAACACTGTAATTGTCTTGAAGGTTAAGAGCGTGGTGTCAACCAAAGTTCTATGCATCAACAATGTGCACCCAATCATTTATTCAACCTTTTTTTTTTGAATAATTTTGCACCAGTGTATCTATAATGTATTGGATGTGAGTTATGCATAGATGAAGGAGAATTTTGTAAGTTCTAAAAATATTCTAGATAAGAGGGCAAGTGTATTAGTTGAACATCAAGCTACAAAAGATAAAGTAATACTAAGGCACGTATGAACATTTTTGTTTCCTTTCATCTCCTCAACTACAATCCTCACTTCTAAGTACGGTATGATGGATGTGGATGGAATGGAAATGCTTTATAGTCAAGAATGATGAATGACTATTTTATTCTCAGAGATTTTCTCTTTATTGCAATTTTTTTTCTTCTTCTTTTTTTTTCTTTTTTTTCTTTTTCTTTTTTTCTTTTTGCTTGATGAATGATGAGTGGAGATGGAATGATACCGTATATTCTTTCATTTGATTCTTCCTCTACTAAGCGAATCATAACCAACACTTCATGAAAGGAAAGTTTTATGCCCTAGTTACTCTACTTCTATAACTCTAATTCAACACACAAGTCTGGATTGATGTTATATAAAAAGCTGAAAGGAATGACAAGAAAAGTTTCGTAAGATAGATAACCCATATAAAATAAGATGTGGTATATGATTATCCTACCTTAAAACAAGTACGGAGTGGGTAGTGTAATATCGGTATAAAAAGTGACATTTCTAAACCTTTGAAAATACATCAGTACAACGTTCTTAAGTATACCAATATAAGAAAAACTTGTCGAAACATGGATGTAAATCGACTACAACTTGGGTTTGAATAATGTGGGGGTATCGAAGAAGAACGCTACAATGAGTCATTTCTTCTTAATTGGGCCAAGTGGATTTTAGAACTTACGATTTTGAAAATTTGAGTGGAATTTTTTTTTATTATGCATGAAAACGAACTCAGAAAATCCAACAAATGTAGGTGCAAAATCATTTTTATTTCATTATTTTTTTTTTGATTATTTTTACTTGCACATTCTAACATGTATAACAAGGGTTGACACGCTTACTCCAGAACACGACTAACGTCTGCACAGTCTCAAGCTAGCATCTTAAAAGGACACATTACGATTCAATGAATAAATAATGTTCATTCCCATCACCCAACAATTCAAATTATCAAACAAGAACCAAGGTGTTATTTATGAATTTAAATTAATCTTTGTTCAATTAATGACCTAGTTCATAAAATTTGATTGTTGATGTAATGTAAATCCCCCCTATACTTGAGTGTGACTGTGTCCCCACCGTCGTTAATCAGACATATCTTAGTGAAAGGGAAATAAATAAGAGAACATTTACATATGTACAAAAGAGGGTTAGTGCGTCTTGCAGAATGTAATATGGCTTATGGAGGACCATGAGATCTTCCTCTTGGTTCGGTATTGGTTCCAAGTAAGGTTTAAGGCGTTGACCATTGACCTTATAGGATGATCCATCAGTTAGATTCTCAATTTCTGCCGCACCATACGGAAAAACTGTCCGTACAGTGTAAGGTCCTATCCATCGAGATTTTAACTTTCCCGGAAATAGATGCAATCTTGAGTCATACAAGAGAACTTTTTGACCGGGCATGAAAGTTTTATGTAAAATTGATTTATAGTGAAAAACTTTCGTTTTGTCCTTATAAATTCGTTCATTTTCATAGGCATCATTTCGAATTTCATCAAGTTCATTAAGTTGAAGCTTCCTAAGTTCGCCTGCTTGCTCTGAGTATAGATTTTAAGTTTTTATTGCCCATAATGCCCTACGTTCTAGTTCAACTGGCAAGTGACATGGCTTACCAAAAATCAATCGATAAGGGGACATACCTAAGTTTGTTTTGAAAGCGGTGTGGTAAGCCCAAATAGCGTCGGTTAACGTTTGGGACCAGTCTTTGTGATTTCGATTCACAGTTTTCTCAAGGATTTGCTTAATCTGCCTATTCGATACTTCAACCTGCCCACAAGTTTGAGGATGGTAAGGAGTGGATAACTTGTGGATTATCGAATACTTTCTCAAGAGGGCTTCAAAAGAACGATTACAGAAGTGTGTCCCGTTATCACTGATTATTGTGCAAGGTATGACAAACCTAGAGAAGATGTTTTCTTTCAAGAAGCGCACAACAACCTTGTTATCGTTTGTTTTGCATGACACAACTTCGACCCATTTAGAAACATAATCAACAGTTAAGAGGATGTACAGGTTCCCAAAAGAATTAGGGAAGGGTCCCATGAAGTCTATACCCCAAACATCAAAAATTTCGACCTCCAGAACGAGGTTTAGGAGCATCATATTCCGTTTAGAAGTATTCCCTAAGAGTTGACATCGATCACAAGTTTTGCAAAATTTGTACGCGTCTTTGAAAAGGTTGGGCCAGTAGAAACCCGATTGGAGAACCTTTTCGGCTGTCTTTTTGGGACTGAAGTGACCACCACAGGCTTGGTCATGGCAGAAAGAGAGGACACTATGAGTTTCAGTGTCGGGAACACACCTTCGAATGATTTGGTCGGGACAATACTTGAAAAGATAGGGGTCGTCCTAGAAAAAATGTTTAACTTGGGAAAAGAATTTGTGTTTATCCGGCTTGGACCTAAAAGAAGGGGTCTGCTTGGTGACTAAGTAGTTGACAATGTCAGCGAAACAAGGATCAGTGGATAGAGAAAATAGCTGTTCATCAGGGAAATTCTCGTTGATCGGAAGAGAAGAAGACGGGGAATTTGGAAGACGAGACAAGTGGTCCGCAATAACGTTATCAGATCCTTTTTTATCCTTAATGGTAAGGTCAAATTCTTGAAGTAAAAGGATCCAACAAATGAGACGAGCCTTAGCATCCTTTTTAGAGAAAAGGTACCTAAGTGCGGAATGATCGGTATGAACAGTGATGTGTGAGCCAACTAGATAAGGTCTGAATTTTTCTAAAGCGAAAACAACTTCCAGGAGTTCCTTTTCCTTGGTCGTATAATTGATTTGAGCGTCATTCAGAGTCTTACTCGCGTAGTAAATGACATGAAGAATCTTATCGATACGTTGTCCTAAGACAGCGCCAACAACAAAATTCGAGGCGTCACACATGATTTCAAAAGGCAGCTTCCAATTAGGAGAGCAGACGATCGGGGTGGAGACAAGTGCATTTTTAAGGTGCTCTAAAGATGAAATGCAATCAGAATTGAAGTCGAAAGGAACATCCTTACCAAGAAGTTTAGTCAAAGATCAAGTGATTTTGCTAAAATCCTTTATAAAGCGATGATAGAAGCCAACGTGACCTAAAAAGGATCGGACGTCCTTAACGGATTTGGGAATTGGAAGATTCGAGATAACCTCAATTTTGGCTTTGTCTACTTCAATTCCTTTATTAGAAATGACATGTCCTAAAACAATGCCATGTTTGACCATGAAGTGACATTTTTCCCAATTAAGCGTTAAGTGTTTATGTTTGCAACGGTTAAGAACAAGATCTAGGTGATGTAAACACTCATTGTAAGAATCCCCGAAGATGGAAAAATCATCCATGAACACTTCCAAAAATCGCTCGATCATATCAGAAAAATGCTAATCATGCACCATTGAAAGGTTGCAAGTGCATTACAAAGACCAAAGGCATACGACGGTACGCAAATATACCAAATGGACAAGTGAAAGTGGTTTTCTCTTGGTCCTCAAAAGCGATAGGGATTTGATTATAGCCCGAGTACCCATCAAGGAAACAATAGTACTTGTGACCGGCTAGTCGTTCTAACATTTGATCGATAAATGGCAGAGGGAAATGATCCTTACGTGTTGCAGCGTTAAGTTTCCTATAGTCAATGCAAACATTCCAACCGGTCTGGGTGCGGTTTGAGATAAGCTCGTTAGCTTCATTTTGGATCACGGTAATCCCTGATTTCTTAGGTACGACATGAATCGGACTAACCCATTGACTATCGGAAATTAGGTAGATGATTCCATTGTCAAGACATTTAAGGATTTCAGCACGAACTGCTTCTTTTATGACGGGGTTTAGTCGATGCTGGGGGATCACGAGTGGGTTTGGCATCATCTATAAGGTGGATTCGATGTTGGACTATTGAAGGACTAATCCCCTTAATATCAGCCGTGGACCAACCAATTGCTTCCTTGTTTTCTTAACGATGGGAAGGAGCAATTGTTCCTGCTCTAAAGTAAGGTCAGAACCGATAATGACAGGAAAAGTTTCATTGTCTCCTAAGTAAGTGTACTTAAGATGACTGGGCAGCACTTTGAGTTCAAATTTTGGGGACGACTCAATTGAAGAAACTGGTTGAGGGACAGACTCAATTGTGAGCGGCTTGACAGGAATCAAATCAGAGACCTTTTCGGGAATATCTTGGAACAAGGTTTCGTAATTCGATTCAATTTCGTTATTTAGATGGTCGGGCTCGTGTTCATTGTCGTGGACTGAATGAATTTCAGAAAACTGATCCACGTAAGGGTCAGGAGAGTTTTCGGTTCTAAAGATGTTTAGCTCAACAGTCATGTTACCAAAAGAAAGTTTCATAGACCCATTTCTACAGTTGATAAGAGCATTAGATGTTGCTAAGAAGGGTCGTCCAAGAATCAAAGGGATCTAGTTTGCAGGATTGCTAACCTGTTGAGTTTCTAAGACAATGAAATCAATTGGAAAGATGAATTCGCCTATTTTGATCAACACGTCCTCGATTTCGCCCACAGGTTTCTTAATTGAACGGTCAGCAAGCTGAAGGGTAACCTTGGTGGGTTTCAGTTCTCCTAGACCTAATTGGCGATAGAAGGAATATGGAAGCAAGTTAAAACTAGCACCTAAGTCTAGCAGGCATCTATCGATTTTCTTGTCCCTAATAGTACATGATATTGTGGGGCAGCCACGATCTTTGTATTTCACTGGCATTGATTGGGACAAGACTTCGCTTAGAGTTGCCGCTAGAAACACCTTTTTAGGTACATGTGTACGATGTTTTTGAGTGCACAAATCTTTTAGAAATTTAGCGTATTGTGGAACTTGTTGTATAATATCTAAAAGAGGAATGTTCACTTTAACTTGCTTAAATATTTCAAGGATCTTTTCTAGCTGATCCTTCTTTTTTCTAGGTCGGAGTCTATGAGGAAATGGAGCAGACAACACAGTAGGTTGGGCTACTTGAGTTTGAGGATGGTCCTTATCTGAAATGGGCTCGATGTTTTGATCTGAGTTGGTTGAATTTTCGGTTGGATTTGGAAGATTGTCCAGTAAATCGTTTGGGTTAACCATATGGTTGTCAATATTTTTGCCAGATCTAAGAGTAGTGACCGCTTCAAGTGACTAACGTTTGAGTCTTGAATGATGTGAATTTGGTTGGAGTTAGGATTTTGACGGTTGGGGTTTGGAATGGGCTGACACGGGAAAGTGCCTCTTTCTCTTTCACTTGCGGAGCTGGCTAATTGACTCATTTGCGTTTCAAGTTTAGCGATTGATTGACTCGTGTTTTGCACGTGCGAAGTCAATAAATTTTGAAGATTGCTATTTGATTGGAGATTTTGAGTCGTTTAATGCTTCATGAGTTTTCTCAAGTGACGTCAATTGTTTATCATCTTGAGGTACAAAAGATTGTTGCGCTTGATTTTGAGAAGGTGGCGCAAGATTTTGGAGTTGAGTTTGTTGAAATGAAGGATTCTAAGTAGTATTCGAAAATGGTTGAAAAGGAGGTCGAACCGAATTCGAATTTGCATTGTTTTGGGCCCAAGAGAAGTTAGGATGGTTTCTCCAACCTGTATTGTACGTTGGGGAGAATGGGTCATTTCTAGCTTTGTTAAATGCGTTGAGTTGTTCCAATGAATGTGGGCATTGATCGGCTATGTGGTTAGGATCGTTACATTTGTAACATGAGGTCTGAGACGCTTGAGCTTGATTTATTTGAGTTGCTGAAAGGACATTATCGAATTTGGTTATCATTACGTCTATTTTTTCTTCTAAGGCTACTGATGATCCTACCGAATGAGCGTTAGATCGGGAACAAATCGATTTCTCATTAGATCTTTCCCATTGAGTTGATTTTTCGGTCAAATTTTCGAGAAATTTCCAAGATGCATTGTGATCTTGGGCTAGAAAATTTCCTTGGCACATCGATTCGAGCATTGTTCTAGAGTTATTTTCAAGTCCATCGTATAAAATTTGACAAAGAGTCCATCGTACAAAATTCTCAGCATAATCGGCAAGTGCAAATGGAATTAACCTAAGTTTGATTCCATCGTCACTTAATTGTTGAAATTTCATGGTTGCACAAACTTGTTCAAATTTGGTCAAGAAAATATAAGGATCATCACATTCTAGATTGCCGAACTTCGGAAGAGTATTTAGGTGATTCGAATGAATTTCAAAGTGATTACCAGTTGGGGCGGGCAATATGATGCAAGAAGGAATAAAAACCCGATCGGGGAAGTATCTTCCATAAGAGATCGAAGGGGATTTTCTTCGGCCATGGTTAAAGGAATGTTTGTTCAAACTAAACAATTATCCAAAGGATCACGGAGTCCAATTACGCATGCACTAGCGAGAAGAATAAGGGAAGAAGATAAAGAACAAATTCGAGAAGAGAGTATAAGTGATTTTTTTCCTTTTTATATGTATGAACCAAATGCAACTAAATGAATGCAAGGATTAACGATAAATTTTCTGTCCTTAGTGGCTCCTAACCCAAAATTATAAAGTGACACGTCTGATTACTTAAAACAAAAAATTTCTTGGCTAGTTAACGGGCATGAGTTATCGGTGCACCAGGAATCACCCTAGCAATGCAACCGAAGGTTTAAGTACCTTCAGAGTAACAACCGATATAATATTTGCGAATCACTGTAATATTTATAAAGAGTTATTTCTCTGCCGTAGTCTAGACACCAAGAAATAATTCGTTCCAAAGAAATCAACTATCAAAATACAATTAAGCCCTATATGAGCCCGCGACTCCCTTAAGGTCCAACGTCTAAACATTATTATTATTATTCAAATTCAACAATGAAATGCAATTTTGTGGGCTAAGGAAAGGGTGATGAAATCCTCACCTTATGTGAATTGGGGTATTTCCCTTAAGAAAAGAAAATAAGATGAGATGAATGCAAAATGGAAATTAAACGTGATATTAACAATGTAACTACGAATGAGTTTTTATTTTATTTTTTTGGTATTTTTTAATGAATGCAAATGCAAGCAACCAACAATGCAATATAATAAAAACAAGGGATGAGAACACGTACAAGAGCGTGCAGATTTGCATTTTTTTTATTTTAGCGGCTAATTTTTTTTTTTTGAGCAGAGCGAGCGAGCAACGCGGTTCAAAGCAATTCATCTCCTTTTTGCAACTTGAAATGATTTTTATACATAAGTGTACAAAGAAAATGAAAACTGATGATTTTTTTTAAAGCGAAAGATCAAAATGGAAAAATAAAACAAAAATAAAATAAAATGATCACATAATGAGTGAAAAACAAAAGAAATAACAATAAATGGTGAAGAAAATGAATTTTTTTAAACAAAAGGAACTAAAACTAAAAAAAAGAGTGAAAAACAAATAAAAAAATCAAAATAAAAACAAAAGACAAGGGATATTTTTTTAGAGATAGGAAAATGAAATTACAAACCAAAACCAAAATTAACCCAAAAATAATTTACAAACAAAAATAAAAAAACTAAATCTAAAGCAAACTCAAATTTCCCTCAAAGCCCAACACTATGGCCCATGTTTAATGCGCCCAACCAAACAATACTTCAGCTGGTTAATACGCTACCCGTACTCTTCAAAAAAAAACTAAAAGAACGATCCTCAAATTAAAAGTAAATAATGGACGACACACTTTCTAAATCTCTGGAAACAAATCGTTTCTAAATTAAATTAAAAGTGTCTGTGAGGTTGTTTGTTTAAAGAGCATGAATTAGGGTTGGAAGAGGAGTATCTACGAATTTGAGGAAGGTGGCTTCGAGGTTCGATTGGGTGGCGATTGAAGGAGGTTACGTGATTGCGGTGGAGTTGGTTTAGGTGTCTCACTATTTGCGGAGGGGATCGGAAGAGTTGAATGTTTGGAGTTTTGCTGGTATGAGGTTCGATTTCGGCTTGGAAGCTCGCTGCTTTGTACGGATGTAGAGTGAAACAGGGGAAGTCTAAGATTGTGGCAATGGTCTGAGGGGTTGAGAGGTAGACGTTGGTCTGTATGTTTGGTTGAAGAGGGGGGAGAGTATTGCGTGAGGGGAATTGCGATTGCGGTGATTTGAGCGAGGTGCAGATGAAGTCATGGGTTTGTGTGTGGATTTATGGTGTGATGACAGTATTGATAGTGGGAGATGAATTGGATAAGGGATGGTGGAGAATTATAATTGACAGCGGCTTTGAAGTTGTTTGGAAGAGGAAGGGGGATGTAGTGTTGTAGGAAGTTAGATTTGTGGAGGAGGTTTCAGTGGTTGAATTGAAGGCAGATGATGGTATTTGCGGTGAGGAAATTGTGAAGTCAGATTCTGTTTGGTGATGGGGAGGGTGGGTTATTGGATGGGGAGTTTGCTTTTGGGTTAAATGTTGAACGCGGAGGCGTGGTTGGATATTTGAGGGAATGAACTGTGGTGATAGTTTTGATTGAAGGGGGTTTTGTGATGTGAAATGAGAAGGGGTGGTTGGTGAAGTTCTGGGTTGTTTTTGCTGAAGCGCAGTGAAATTTTGTTCATAGTTTTGGACTGTTGAGTGGTTATGAATGGATGAGGAGGTTGTTATACTTCGTTTGGGAAGAAGGTGGTATTGTTGTGCATTGTTGAGGATGAGATATTGGTGTTTGTGGCATGAAAATGGATTGGTACTAAAGTGGATAATGGTTTCAGTTTCAGGATGGACTGATGAACGCCAGAACTATGATTAGGGAATGCAGAATTTTTTTGGAGGAAGATGGTGCTGGTTTCTTCTGTGGAAAGGACTTTTGATGATGTTTGGTGTTTTTTTTGTACTGACGTGAAGTTCAAGGTATTGCGAAGAAGAGTGGCAGTGAAGAGAAAATTAGAAAAAAGCAATAGAAAATCAAGGCTGAAAACTTTGCAAAGGATATTTTTTTCTTCAGATTTGTAAAAATAAAGAATTTGTAGAAAATGGGAAAGAAATAAATGAGATAAAGGGAATGAAGCTAGAAATGAAATAAATTAAAGAAAAACAATTGGAAAGAAATGGGAAATTTTGGCAATTTTTTCTTTTGGTTAGAAGATTACGGTATTAATTATCAATACCAATCAACTAAACAAATTTTTTTCTATATACGAAAAAAACAAAAGGAATTAAATAAAAATATTTTTGTGTTTTTTTATTAATGGAAAAATAAGAAAATAAAATATAACTCGAAGGATTTAAAAATAAAAATTATTTTGGTCCCCGGCAACGGCGCCAAAATTTGTTTGCGAACAAATTAACAACTGTGAACAATTGTTTAATCCGTTCGGGTTTCCTAAACAACAAGGATTGTTGTAGAGGGTGTCAAACTCTAAGACCAAAAATATTTTAATTAATAAATCCAATCAAGCTATTCCAGGATTTTGATTGATTGAAAACACAGAAAATAACAACAGTTAAATAAAAAGAGAGATTTATATAGTAAGAGAAAGCAATTAGGGGATAATGACATAGATCAGATTCATACTCATCAATAGCCAACAAATAAATATAGATCTAATTCATGTTTCTGTCACAAACATGAATCAACGATAATTAGGTTCTTAGAAAAAAAATAAGTAAATAACAACAAGCATAGCCTATGCAGGAGCTGAGCTCTTAAACAACCATAAGCTATCAGGACAGAATCACTAATTAATTTCTAAAACCCTAAAATTAGATCTAAATCTGATAATTGTTAGATCGAACACGAATATACCCCGTGAAGGAGCATAGCTCTTAAACAACACAGAATATGACGGTTCAGATCTAACCCTTGATTCAGATCCAGATCTACATGTATAAAGTCCTCATCTATTGGCTATGTGATTCATGCTGAATCGTATCTATTAGTGTCATCACCCCCAAATCAAAGGGGATTAGCTAGACATAGCTAAAGAAGAAGAGAAAAAGAAAATAACAGACATAAATAAAATACAACTAAAGCTAAATAGAATAGGGGAAGAAGAATGATTTTATTCCAAGAAGAGAATTACAGAATAAAACCCAATGTGTTTTTACATGAAGGAGATACAATGTATTTATAGTTGCTTTGTCCAAGACTTAGAGGCTAATTACACAATGTGGGACTAAAGATTTAGCCCAAATAACACATATCCCAGTGTGAACGCAGCTGTAGAGTGAGAGGCTTTGTAAGTGAGCCAATGTGAACACAGTTTGAATGGATTTTCAATTGGCATAGCTTGTGGGCTTCAAATGACATCAATTTCAATTGTTTTGAGCATGAATAGGAACTCCATAAAAGCTGCAACAAGCTATCTTTATGAAAAGGCATTGGATTATTATTAAAATATGCGGCAGAAGGTGGTTGAACCACAACATTTCTTCAAGCTTTAATCTAACTCTCAAAATAAACACTCTTCATACACCAATTCTTCAAGCTTTTCAACAATTAAGTACATTAATTCATTTAATATAAATAATGTAAAAACAAAACTATAAACACACAGTATTAATTATTTTAAATATAAAATAAGATAAATAAGCGGATAATGTAATGACCCGCATTTTCAACGATATAATAATTAATTTATTTAATTATTTAAATGGTAAATTAAAGGATTTGATGGTCGTGGAATTTAATAATGGTGAATATTTAATTAAAATAATAAATTAAATAATATATTTAATTATGAAATAATCAGAATTGACTGAAATGGCGATATGGTGTGAACTGGATCATCTGTTATATTTAATTCAGCTTGGAATTTGATTTCTGAATAACGAATATATTATATGAACGACAGTTTGAACGTAGAATTATAATATAATTAAAATCGAGCTCGAAATGGCGCTGCAGTTCGCTATTCGGCGATTTGAACTTCAACTGAATATACAGGGTCCGTTTTAATTCGGATTTCTGTGAAACAAGAACCGTCAGTACCGATTCGATAATAGTTTTCTAATGGAAGAGAAAAATCGGGATTTCGTCGTGTAGATTTTGATTTATGGCCAAATCAAATTTTAGAAAAGTGGCTATGGAATTATTAATAATTTAATTCGATTAAAAGGGGTTTTGACCATAACTGGAGCAGACGATCGAATTAAGCCATGAAACCAGTTCCGTTGAGTTCGTATCGTCGATTAGAGTCAGGAAACATATATAGTTTGTTATTTTTGAACATTGGAAAATTTGGTGTTTAAAGAAGCACTTAGGGTGCGTAGAAAATAGCGTGCCGGGAAACAGTCTCGGAATGCGACGAAGTGAGTGCCATTGGGTTCGTATTAATTTATCGTTGTAAGAAAGTAAAGTTTCACGGAAAACAAATGACGTATGTGACCTCGGTGGCCAAAAACGCCTTATTCTGAGTTAACCATTTATACGTTTTAAACAGGGGTAACTTTATTTGAATGGTTAACTAGTCAAACGAACTCAGAATTCAATGAAACAAGTTCCATACGAAACCTTAGGAAGAGGTCTAGTGAAATGTCAAGGCCTCATATTTTTAGGATTTTTTCTGTAATTTTAAAGAATTAATGCTCGGTGTTTTTCATCGATATTTTCTAAGGGATTTTTACAAACGGTGTCGGAATTCGACGAAACCTGTCCCATTGGATCCGGAATATTTTTCTATGCTAGGAATAGCTTAGTTTGTCAAAAACAGAGATCGTGTGAACTGGTTTTAAGGTGGTACTTCGTAGCTAAGTTATAATAGAATTTAATATTAAATTAAACGGTCCATTCTCAAATCTCTATAAATACCCCTAGTTACCCTTAAAACCTAATTTATGCTTTCCCTTCGGTCAACACCGATTAAAAACCAAGCCGCCACTAAAGTAATAAACGAACCACATCTCACCATCATTTTCCCCCTTTGTCTCATAATCAACTCATCAATGCGGGGGTCATTCAACTGAAATATTGTTCGGCGTGGTGGGTTCTTTGATCTGAACGGTGGAGATGGTCATTGGCTCGCCGTGGCAGCCTCAGCGGTTCCAAGGAGTTGCGTTGTTCGAGGCAGACTTTAGGGCAGAGGAGGACTTCGAGTTGAGCCAGATCGTGGGGGATGGACGAGGCCAGTGGGGCGCTGCTTGTGGCATATTCCGATGATCGATTGACTGACAGGGGTTAGCGCAGCATGGGGAAGTCTGTTTGGAGGGCAAATGGTTCGATCTGAAGCATTTCAGTGGAGAACGTGACCTGGGTTGGATTACGAAGGAGAAATCAAAGGTGAGGACGATGAGGGAAGGGCATGCGGTGAGGGTCTTGGATGGACGTACGGTAGTCGGGATGGGTGTAGTGATTCGGAGTTGGGATCGTGCAGTGTGGTGGGGTCTTCACGTGTAGGAGGACTGGAGCAATATTGAGGAAACTTTGGTTTTAGTGGGTGCTTATCTGTGATGAACAAAGGAAGTAATTGAAGGATTTAAAAACAGAACGTGGGATTGTTTACTCTCTACTGCTGTTACCGGCCATGAGCCAAAACGTTCTGCAGTGGGATGGTCATTTGGGAAAGAAGAGAGTTGCGATTGAGTTGAGAGAATTGGAAAGCGAGTTTGCCTGGGTAGAATACGAGATTTGGAGCTGGAGTTTATCCGAGAAGAGAGGGGTAACGGGCCTGGGTTAAATCAAAAGGGAGATGGGCCATAAAAGAAAAACATTTGGGTGAGGCCCAGTCAAAAAGAAACTAAGTTTATTTTAGTTTAATTTAGTACTTAAACTTGAAAATTTAATATCTTATACATATGAAATCAGAATCACGAACCGTAAATTGCGTTGGGACCGTATGGACGAGAGCTTCACAATGAAGCTGACTGGAAGTGGATTGGGGCTCGTATGAATTTATGGCAAAACAAATTGTTTGGTTCAAATCAAATAACGGTTTATCGTTCTTTAACGATGAACTGCAAATGTGAGTAAAACTCACCAACTCTGAACAGTTATATTTTTATAATGTATTTTTAGAACTGATAATTATCTGTTGTTTGCTGTGTGTTGATTTGGTTGATTGAACTGCTAGTCAGTTAGTTGAAATTATATATATATATATATATATATATATATATATATATATACCATTAAATATATATTGATGTGGTTTATTAGAACATTTCATACTGAAATGAAGTTGATGTTAATTATATGGTCTAACATCTGTAATGCAGGAAAACAGGTTGGAGGGACCCAACTGGGTTCCTCAATATATAAAATACTGTTTTGTTCATATATTATGATATATGATATGTTATATAATCTGTGATGATTATGCGTGCTTGGTTAATAGTAATCATGGTTATACGGTATTTTAAATACCAAAATTAATACTGGAAAGTAAAAAGGGAAATTTCAAACTGTGTATTGAAATAAAAGTGTAAAACGATTATTTACTTAGCAAGTAAATAGAAGTATAAAGAAAGATATTTACTTAGAAAGTAAATAGAATTTATAAAGGAATTTTTATTCAGAAAATAGAATAAATGTCAAAGGGGAAATATTTAGGAAATAAATATGATATTATAAAGGGAAATTTATTTAGGAAATCAAAGGAGTTTTATAAAAGGGATATTTGTTATAAAATGAATTAAAAACTTGTTAAAGAGAAATTGTTTATAAAATCAAGGGATTTTATAAAGGAGAATTTATTTACAAAATCAAAGGACTTTATTAAGAGGGATATTTATTGGGATAATAAATAGAAAGAATATAAGGGATATTTATTAAGGAATCATTATAAGTGATTAAACGCTGTTATAAGGAAATCATTATAAGTGATTAAAACGCTATTATAAGGAAACATTATAAGTGATTAAACGCTGTTATAAGGAAACATTATAAGTGACTAAACGCTGTTATAAGGAATCATTATAAGTGATTAAACGCTGTTATAAGGAAACATTTCAAATGATTAAACGTTGTTAACAATGAAATCTTTATAAGTGGAGAAACGTTATAAAAAGGACATTTTTAAAGTGAATAACCGTTACTAAAAGTAAATCTTTATAAATGGATAAACGTTATTTAAAGGAGTAAATCAAATATAGTTATTCGAATTTGAGTTAATCAGTTAGAGTTAATCGAATAGAGTTAAAGAAATAGAGTTAAGCAAGATTAGAAACTGACTAGAGATTAGTAAGTTGAATCGTTTTCTGAGTATCGATCTGATGTTGGTTTCGGCCTTCGGGGTTTATACTTAGAGAATTGTTCTTTTACTAGTTTATAGTTGGGGACTGATAGTTGT
This sequence comes from Allium sativum, assembly GCA_030737875.1. Classification (NCBI taxonomy): domain Eukaryota; kingdom Viridiplantae; phylum Streptophyta; class Magnoliopsida; order Asparagales; family Amaryllidaceae; genus Allium; species Allium sativum. The sequence goes on along the minus strand of CM060912.1, from coordinate 48,406,166 downwards.
GGAAGTTAGTGGAACGTGAATGAGGATTGGAAATGTTTTCCAGTGTTAATAACATATATTTTCTAAGTGTAGAAAATAAGGAATGTGGATATATATATATATATATATATATATATATATATATATGTATATATGTTTTGATGATTGGATCGATAATTCCATTTGGAATTTAGATCGTTGTTTGTACACTGACATGTTTTCATTGATAGTTAAATCACAGACTATTAAGTTTTTACCATTTTAACGTGTTAATATGGAGAGACCGGTTGGATTCTAATCCAAAGAACCACTCTGTATTGGCATAAGCATTGCGAATATGCCAAAGAAAACTGAAGACGGAGTAAAGTGCAAGGGCTGTTGTATAAGTCTTAGATAAAAGTGACTAAGATGGATGTACTGAATAGTGCCTTCGGTTTCGTTCAGTCCCAGAACGAACGTAAATGGACGAATGTCTGACAAAGTATTTCCAATGATCGAATAGGTTGGTCTGTATAAATATATATGGTTGCAACGGATTTATCCCTTAGCATAACATCCAGGATATTTGTATAAACCAACTAATGATTAACGGATTTGATAATGTGGCATTCAAGGTGATCGTGTTATCAATGAATGGGAAGTAATCGTAGACTCTGGCCTCAACATCCGGTAAATGACAAAAATCGGGCAGGCAACATGGCTAAGTCGGTCGCACCGAAGTAGGGTGTATAATCACCTATCTAGAGAATATTCATTTGCTTCTTTAATCTATCAATGCTGTCCCATATACATATATATATACGGGAACGGTTGCTGATCCCAACCGTTGGTGATGTACATTCGATACACTCAAGCGAAATGAGTGGTCGGTCATGTGTGGCTGAGTTGCAAGATGTTCTTGTTGAACTCCAGTGTATCGTTCCTAGAGTACACTGATCGGAAGGTGGTTCCATACCTTGCCATAGTTGGAAATCCATTACGCAATACGTGCTTGCGGTTTTGATTGTATACTATATATGTAGAATGTGAGATGAAAGCGTTTCTGCTAGATGATTATTATAGTTGTGGTTGATAGACATTATTATAATATCAAAAGGTTTTTGATATAAAGATATTTTGGATTTTCATAAGGGAAAAACCCGTTCCGTTATACGGCGTGGTCTTATGAGATATCGTTTACTTGTTCAAATTGTTTTAAACTGTTTTACTCATACCAGTCCCATGACTGACCCGGAGTTTATTTTGTTTTGTTCTACCTAAACTCTTGGGTGCCTAAATTTGTACGGGCAGTCAAGTAGTTCAGGATTTTACAGATACACTTGGAGAGCTTGGAGCAGGAGGCTTCAAGATTCTATAGCTATTATTATTTCCGCTGTTGTTGTAAGTGTTGTACTCTGAAATGTTATTGTATACATATACTGTTTGTATTTCAAAAGTTATGTTATATTTTATTTGTTCCGCTGTGAGATTCGTGGTTACTCTGATGATGATGTTCTTCTTCTTCTTCTATTCTAATAGTTCTATCTTATCTATCCTCACCCTCTATCTTCTTTCTATTAGTTTCTTGAATTTCTAGTGCAATTTGGGGTCGGACTTGTGTTATTTAGTCAGCTCAAATTGGACCGGATTTTCGGGTCACTACAGTTGGTATCAGAGCTAAAGGTTAAGTATTACCTTGGCTCTGTGGCGTGACTCAGTAGAAATGGGGTTAGTAATACCCTAGATTGAGTTGAGTGTATATATACGAGTGAACGTATTTGTTATTTGATATAAAAATTTGTTTTATATCATGGAGCTATATTGGTTGAGTGGCTTATGAATTCTGGTCGATGGTGGGGCACCACAATATCGATAGGGGTTTCTAAACACTCGAATACGATGAACCAACATGATATGTTTTGAAATTTACATAGTATAATTGGGTGTGTTGGCTGTTATTATAATCGAATAAGATTATAAAAAGGTGAAATGGTTATAAATAACTAATCAGAATTCATATAAGTAAAGTATATAAAATAAGGTGGAATAAAATCTGAATATAAATCAGAATTAGGAATTTAAAATAAGAAAATTTTAAGTTCCTGGGAGATTTTGAAAATGTTTTTCAATTTGAAAATGTTATAGTATTGAACTTACTTTAATCGCTGGGAAATAAACTCCGATGGTGCATCATCGGTGTTCATTCTCGAGTTCTAATTGACGGATTACTACCAAAGGTTTTGTTTTGTATTGTTTGAGAAAACAAGGTGTTTAGAAATTCAAATGTTTTGAATTGGTATATTATTTCAAACTGATTTGAAATAAATCCAGGAAATTTAAATTCTAGAAATTAAAATTTAACTTGTGAAGCAAATTCGAATGGGATGATAAAAGTAAATAAAAACCAGAATTTAACTTGAGATGATAGGTTAAGAAAAACTGGAAGTGATTAGAGGATAATCTGGATTAGGATTGAAATGATAAGTTGAGAGTTTGAAATTTGAAACTCGAATTTGAAATTGAATTCTGCTTGGATAAGCGAATGGTTGTGTTAAGAATAAATTGGTTGAAGTTGATTGGGATGGCATTTGTATATGCCGAGTTGATAACAGATGGAAGGGATATAAGGATATGCCCGACAAAAAGGTACCAGTTTATATTTATATTGGGTACGAGATTTTGAAGAGCCGAATTGGCAAGCCGCTTGGCTGTTTGATTTTCTTTTGGGGTGGAGAAGGCATAGAGAGGCGAGTTGTGGTTTGTCGTATATGCCGGTACAAAGGAGGTGCTGGCGAAATTTTTCGAAAAGTTAAGGTGTTAGAAAATTTTCAGGATTTTTGAAAATTTTCATTGATAAGAATTAATTAATAATTTAATTGAAATTAAATTGGTTCAGTTGAAACTGAAGTTGAGAAGTGAACAAATATGTTCTAACCAGTCGATAGGGTTGTCCTCTAACTTAGCAATTTCGAGGACGAAATTATTTTAAGTAGGGAAGAATGTAATGACCCGCATTTTCAACGATATAATAATTAATTTATTTAATTATTTAAATGGTAAATTAAAGGATTTGATGGTCGTGGAATTTAATAATGGTGAATATTCAATTAAAATAATAAATTAAATAATATATTTAATTATGAAATAATCAGAATTGACTGAAATGGCGATATGGTGTGAACTGGATCATCTGTTATATTTAATTCAGCTTGGAATTTGATTTCTGAATAACGCATATATTATATGAACGACAGTTTGAACGTAGAATTATAATATAATTAAAATCGAGCTCGAAATGGCGCTGCAGTTCGCTATTCGGCGATTTGAACTTCAACTGAATATACAGGGTCCGTTTTAAGTCGGATTTCTGTGAAACAGGAACCGTCAGTACCGATTCGATAATAGTTTTCTAATGGAAGAGAAAAATCGGGATTTCGTCGTGTAGATTTTGATTTATGGCCAAATCAAATTTTAGAAAAGTGGCTATGGAATTATTAATAATTTAATTCGATTAAAAGGGGTTTTGACCATAACTGGAGCAGACGATCGAATTAAGCCATGAAACCAGTTCCGTTGAGTTCGTATCGTCGATTAGAGTCAGGAAACATATATAGTTTGTTATTTTTGAACATTGGAAAATTTGGTGTTTAAAGAAGCACTTAGGGTGCGTAGAAAATAGCGTACCGGGAAACAGTCTCGGAATGCGACGAAGTGAGTGCCATTGGGTTCGTATTAATTTATCGTTGTAAGAAAGTAAAGTTTCACGGAAAACAAATGACGTATGTGACCTCGGTGGCCAAAAACGCCTTATTCTGAGTTAACCATTTATACGTTTTAAACAGGGGTAACTTTATTTGAATGGTTAACTAGTCAAACGAACTCAGAATTCAACGAAACAAGTTCCATACGAAACCTTAGGAAGAGGTCTAGTGAAATGTCAAGGCCTCATATTTTTAGGATTTTTTCTGTAATTTTAAAGAATTAATGCTCGGTGTTTTTCATCGATATTTTCTAAGGGATTTTTACAAACGGTGTCGGAATTCGACGAAACCTGTCCCATTGGATCCGGAATATTTTTCTATGCTAGGAATAGCTTAGTTTGTCAAAAACAGAGATCGTGTGAACTGGTTTTAAGGTGGTACTTCGTAGCTAAGTTATAATAGAATTTAATATTAAATTAAATGGTCCATTCTCAAATCTCTATAAATACCCCTAGTTACCCTTAAAACCTAATTTATGCTTTCCCTTCGGTCAACACCGATTAAAAACCAAGTCGCCACTAAAGTAATAAACGAACCACATCTCACCATCATTTTCCCCCTTTGTCTCATAATCAACTCATCAATGCGGGGGTCATTCAACTGAAATATTGTTCGGCGTGGTGGGTTCTTTGATCTGAACGGTGGAGATGGTCATTGGCTCGCCGTGGCGGCCTCAGCGGTTCCAAGGAGTTGCGTTGTTCGAGGCAGACTTTAGGGCAGAGGAGGACTTCGAGTTGAGCCAGATCGTGGGGGATGGACGAGGCCAGTGGGGCGCTGCTTGTGGCATATTCCGATGATCGACTGACTGACAGGGGTTAGCGCAGCATGGGGAAGTCTGTTTGGAGGGCAAATGGTTCGATCAGAAGCATTTCAGTGGAGAACGTGACCTGGGTTGGATTACGAAGGAGAAATCAATGGTGAGGACGATGAAGGAAGGGCATGCGGTGAGGGTCTTGGATGGACGTACGGTAGTCGGGATGGGTGTAGTGATTCGGAGTTGGGATCGTGCAGTGTGGTGGGGTCTTCACGTGTAGGAGGACTGGAGCAATATTGAGGAAACTTTGGTTTCAGTGGGTGCTTATCTGTGATGAACAAAGGAAGTAATTGAAGGATTTAAAAACAGAATGTGGGATTGTTTACTCTCTACTGCTGTTACCGGCCATGAGCCAAAACGTTCTGCAGTGGGATGGTCATTTGGGAAAGAAGAGAGTTGCGATGGAGTTGAGAGAATTGGAAAGCGAGTTTGCCTGGGTAGAATACGAGATTTGAAGCTGGAGTTTATCCGAGAAGAGAGGGGTAACGGGCCTGGGTTAAATCAAAAGGGAGATGGGCCATAAAAGAAAAACATTTGGGTGAGGCCCAGTCAAAAAGAAACTAAGTTTATTTTAGTTTAATTTAGTACTTAAACTTGAAAATTTAATATCTTATACATATGAAATCAGAATCACGAACCGTAAATTGCGTTGGGACCGTATGGACGAGAGCTTCACAATGAAGCTGACTGGAAGTGGATTGGGGCTCGTATGAATTTATGGCGAAACAAATTGTTTGGTTCAAATCGAATAACGGTTTATCGTTCTTTAACGATGAACTGCAAATGTGAGTAAAACTCACCAACTCTGAACAGTTATATTTTTATAATGTATTTTTAGAACTGATAATTATCTGTTGTTTGCTGTGTGTTGATTTGGTTGATTGAACTGCTAGTCAGTTAGTTGAAATTATATATATATATATATATATAAACCATTAAATATATATTGATGTGGTTTATTAGAACATTTCATACTAAAATGAAGTTGATGTTAATTATATGGTCTAACATCTGTAATGCAGGAAAACAGGTTGGAGGGACCCAACTGGGTTCCTCAATATATAAAATACTGTTTTGTTCATATATTATGATATATGATGTGTTATATAATCTGTGATGATTATGTGTGCTTGGTTAATAGTAATCATGGTTATACGGTATTTTAAATACCAAAATGAATACTGGAAAGTAAAAAGGGAAATTTCAAACTGTGTATTGAAATAGAAGTGTAAAACGATTATTTACTTAGCAAGTAAATAGAAGTATAAAGAAAGATATTTACTTAGAAAGTAAATAGAATTTATAAAGGAATTTTTATTCAGAAAATAGAATAAATGCCAAAGGGGAAATATTTAGGAAATAAATATGATATTCTAAAAGGAAATTTATTTAGGAAATCAAAGGAGTTTTATAAAAGGGATATTTGTTATAAAATGAATTTAAAACGTGTTAAAGAGAAATTGTTTATAAAATAAAGGGATTTTATAAAGGAGAATTTATTTATAAAATCATAGGACTTTATAAAGAGGGATATTTATTGGGATAATAAATAGAAAGAATATAAGGGATATTTATTAAGGAATCATTATAAGTGATTAAACGCTGTTATAAGGAAATCATTATAAGTGATTAAAACGCTATTATAAGGAAACATTATAAGTGATTAAACGCTGTTATAAGGAAACATTATAAGTGATTAAACGCTGTTATAAGGAATCATTATAAGTGATTAAACGCTGTTATAAGGAAACATTTCAAATGATTAAACGTTGTTAACAAGGAAATCTTTATAAGTGGAGAAACGTTATAAAAAGGACATTTTTAAAGTGAAGAACCGTTACTAAAAGTAAATCTTTATAAATGGATAAACGTTATTTAAAGGAGTAAATCAAATATAGTTATTCGAATTTGAGTTAATCAGTTAGAGTTAATCGAATAGAGTTAAAGAAATAGAGTTAAGCAAGATTAGAAACTGACTAGAGATTAGTAAGTTGAATCGTTTTCTGAGTATCGATCTGATGTTGGTTTCGGCCTTCGGGGTTTATACTTAGAGAATTGTTCTTTTACTAGTTTATAGTTGGGGACTGATAGTTGTGGAAGTTAGTGGAACGTGAATGAGGATTGGAAATGTTTTCCAGTGTTAATAACATATATTTTCTAAGTGTAGAAAATAAGGAATGTGGATATATATATATATATGTTTTGATGATTGGATCGATAATTCCATTTGGAATTTAGATCGTTGTTTGTACACCGACATGTTTTCATTGATAGTTAAATCACAGACTATCAAGTTTTTACCATTTTAATGTGTTAATATGGAGAGACCGGTTGGATTCTAATCCAAAGAACCACTCTGTATTGGCATAAGCGTTGCGAATATGCCAAAGAAAACTGAAGATGGAGTAAAGTGCAAGGACTGTTGTATAAGTCTTAGATAACAGTGACTAAGATGGATGTACTGAATAGTGCCTTCGGTTTCGTTCAGTCCCAGAACGAACGTAAATGGACGAATGTCTGACAAAGTATTTCCAATGATCGAATAGGTTGGTCTGTATAAATATATATGGTTGCAACGGATTTATCCCTTAGCATAACATCCAGGATATTTGTATAAACCAACTAATGATTAACGGATTTGATAATGTGGCATTCAAGGTGATCGTGTTATCAATGAATGGGAAGTAATCGTAGACTCTGGCCTCTACATCCGGTAAATGACAAAAATCGGGCAGGCAACATGTCTAAGTCGGTCGCACCGAAGTAGGGTGTATAATCACCTATCTAGAGAATATTCATTTGCTTCTTTAATCTATCAATGTTGTCCCATATACATATATATACGGGAACGGTTGCTGATCCCAACCGTTGGTGATGTACATTCGATACACTCAAGCGAAATGAGTGGTCGGTCATGTGTGGCTGAGTTGCAAGATGTTCTTGTTGAACTCCAGTGTATCGTTCCTAGAGTACACTGATCGGAAGGTGGTTCCATACCTTGCCATAGTTGGAAATCCATTACCCAATACGTGCTTGCGGTTTTGATTGTATACTATATATGTAGAACGTGAGATGAAAGCGTTTCTGCTAGATGATTATTATAGTTGTGGTTGATAGACATTATTATAATATCAAAAGGTTTTTGATATAAAGATATTTTGGATTTTCATAAGGGAAAAACCCGTTCCGTTATACGGCGTGGTCTTATGAGATATCGTTTACTTGTTCAAATTGTTTTAAACTGTTTTACTCATACCAGTCCCATGACTAACCCGGAGTTTATTTTGTTTTGTTCTACCTAAACTCTTGGGTGCCTAAATTTGTACGGGCAGTCAAGTAGTTCAGGATTTTACAGATACACTTGGAGAGCTTGGAGCAGGAGGCTTCAAGATTCTATAGCTATTATTATTTCCGCTGTTGTTGTAAGTGTTGTACTCTGAAATGTTATTGTATACATATACTGTTTGTATTTCAAAAGTTATGTTATATTTTATTTGTTCCGCTGTGAGATTCGTGGTTACTCTGATGATGATGTTCTTCTTCTTCTTCTATTCTAATAGTTCTATCTTATCTATCCTCACCCTCTATCTTCTTTCTATTAGTTTCTTGAATTTCTAGTGCAATTTGGGGTCGGACTTGTGTTATTTAGTCAGCTCAAATTGGACCGGATTTTCGGGTCACTACAGATAAAATATACACAACTACGTGTATATCACTCACCATGAGAATATGGGTTAATCAAGGCAGACACTTAGGGAAAATAGAAGGGGAATTCGTGTTTTACACAAAGCCCTCTTCCCCCTCCACCGGGCGCCTTGGTTAATCCTCTCATCAGAAAAGTTAGCGTTAAGTCCTTGTTTCATCACATGACATAATAAGATTATAAAATCGTAAGATGTGTAAGACTCAGAATTTTCCATTCATAGTTTGCAGATATATTACAAGAATTGATGATTTGCTCTTCTTGAGAAGAAATGAACTAAAATGAGAAATAAAAAATATGCCCCCTTTATGGAGTTCCTGGGGTCCTATTTATAGAGAATCTGGGGTCTTTCTATCAGTAGGGTGTTGGGCCTGAATGATTCATGTCGGCCTCTATTTTCCTTGGTCTCGGACATCTGGCTGTCGGTCCTCCTCATGGTGCCGGTTATAGTCTTCGAAGCGAGGGTTCCGATGAATTGGGGCCTCCCCTAGGTGGAAGGGAGTTCATTGCCAATTTCTCGGTGGATGCCTCTAAGTGTCAGTCCTTTGTCGTAGGCTATCGGATGTGGGCTTTCGGCTTTGTCGTGGGTACTTGGAGGGGTCCCGCCCTTACAATGTACGTGTATATCCACCGATTTAGGACCAATGATGGTTCAGGTACTAGGTGGATTAGTACGAGTAGCCTATATCCTTACTTGACTCTCGGTTTAGCCTTCTGGTTTGACTCCTGGAAGGTAGCTTTCGGTGGTACCTATGTTACTTACGAAGATGACCCCTTTCATTACCTATGGGGTCGTTTTTCAAGGGTCAGTTATGGACCATCTTTATGCTCTGACCCGATACACTTCCTTTTTTGATGTGTTGATGTTACATCAGTTAATTCCTGGCGGGTGAACCATGTTGGATGAACCTTTGCTGATGCTCTGTAGGTTTTGGGCCCCTTCTTTTCAGAGGGGGTATCGGCCTGAGTTGCTCTCGAATTCTTCATCCCTTCATTGTATTCATTCGACATCCCTTCACTGTCGTCCTGCGCTAAGATCATTTTGGTAGTAACAAGGCCGATCATCAACAGATAATCGTTGGTTGTGTTCTAATATTAGTGGCTCAGAATAAGTTATCTTCTACCCCTTTACTATGTTTTTTGCTATGTTTGAATTTGTTGTAAAAGTCTGTAATGTTTTACATGCATTATATTGAACAATAGCTTTACGAATGAAGTCTTACCTAGCTTTATGAATGAAGTCTTACCTGCCTGTATAAATCTCTTACTTGCAAAATTTTCGTTAACACAAAATTTGCTAAAGACGATTTTTTCATTGCGGGCTATCCAACAAGTGTTTGCTTCCTTAGGGTTCGACCAAATGAGACAACCTCGATAACACCAAGTCAAGAGTAAATTGAAAAAGACACAATAATTCAAATGACAAAGAGAGTTGCAAGCAGCCACGGATCTAGAACCCCAAAGGTTACGGGAATTCGTTGTGCGAAACGAAGCGCGGGAGTTCACTATGTGAAACGATGCACGAGAGTTCGTTACGCGAAGCAATGAAACCTCACCCAAAGGTTGCGGGAATTTCTTGTGCAAAAAAAAGCGCGAGAGCTCACTATACGAGATGATGCGCAGGAGTTCGTTATGCAAATACGCGAAGCGATGCAACCTCTCCCAAAGGTCGCGGGAATTCATTGTACGAAACGATGCGTGAGAGCTCGCTATGCGAGACGATGCACAAGAGATTGTTATGCGAAGCGAGGTAGCCTCTCCCAAAGGTCGCGAGAATTCGTTGTGCGAAACGAAGCGCGGGAGCTCTCTATGCGAGATGATGCACGGGAATTCGTTACGTGAAGCGATGCAACCTCACCCAAAATTCACGGGAATTTGTTGTGCAGAACGAAGCGCGGCAGCTCACTGTGCGAGATGATGGATAGGAGTTTAGTACGAGAAGCAATGCAACCTCACCTAAAGGTCTCAGAAGTTCGTTGTGCGAAACAAAGTGTGGTAGTTTGCTATGCGAAACGATGCATGGGAGTTCGTTACGCGAAATGATGCGACCTCACCTAAACCTCTTGGGAGTTCGCTTTGCGAAACGATGCGATAACCAAAAGTCTATTCCATAGAGAAAGCAATCTCTCCATAGTGGAGATCAACTATCCTCAGTGAAGTCTATAATGTCGATTTAGTCGGCAGGAGAAGACGAACGTTGTGATATAAACGACCTCTCTATAGTAGGGGCATCCAATGGAGTCTTTGACATTGGAACTGACCGACAAAGCACACGAATACTGAGCCATAAAAGTCTTGCCCACAGTAAAGACTAATGACGACCTCCTAGGCAGGGGCACAAGTATCCAAAGCTTCTCCAAAAAGAAGCAGAAAATAAATCACGGATACGTATTTCCCAAATGTGAATGTCTTATACCATCATATTAGTCGTTAAAACATTGACGCTTAAAATCCAGAATCCGTTTTATCGATTATTTGGTCTTATGCGTCAACGCGAATTCGAAACAGAATATCATGTTTGTGCAGATAATATTTGATAGTTTTAAACCGTTGAATAAAACAATTCTGTGTAGACGTCATTCAATTCAAAAGTTCTTCACAATTAAAAAAAATAAAATGTTGTCGATATGGACGGTCGATAACAAGGTATAAGTCCAAAAATATGCAAGTGCCTGTTTTGATTACAGAACAACTGGCATGAAGTATTTAAGCTCAACCATTGCAAACTTTGGATACTTAGGGATAATCGGTCGAATAAGCGCGCTTAATAACTCAGGCCGTTCAAACGATCCAAGGACTTAGGTCATTTAACGACCCGAAGTCTTAGGTCGCTAGAAAGACCTAAGAGTGTGGTGCGTTTAACGACCCGAATTCCCAGATCGTCAAAGAAATCCAAAAGCTCAATGTGTTCACCGACCCAAAGTTTCATGCCATTAACGGATTCGAAACTTGGATTACCCATGATGCCAAAATGCAGATCGCCATCAAATTAAAAACCATCAGCAGTGGCAATACAAGCTACAATTTAAAGAGATGCGGCAGTTTGAAAACTAAAGTGTGCAACAAATTCTGGCATCAAAATTTGCGTACAAATTTAAGACAATAACCAAATGTCATAAGAGCCATTATTTCCGAAGCCCCTATTTTATACAAAACACAAGCTTCGAGGGACAAATGTTAACCCCGTTTTTATAACGCGGTTGTCAAACTCAGTGCTATAGACTGTTATTTCCATACTCAAGTCGATGTCCAGTCAGCTCATTGGCATGGGTTAGGTCGGTCTCACAACCTAGAGCAAAGTCGGTGATAGCTAAAAAGAGGATCATGTCGTTAAGACAATCTACTCCAGGTCATTGGCACCACGTCAGCACTAAACTCAGCAGGTCATTGAGTTTATATTTAGATCGTCAGTCCTTATGTCATAGGTCGCTCCAGCAAGAGGAGCATGTGGAAACAAAGTGAATCAACGACATGTTTTATACAATAAAAACAAGTCGTTAGCCTTATTAATCCGTCAGCATGTTTATACAAGATTTAGATCGGTAGTGGAATATATATAATGGCACGGACAGGGTGGTTCATAGACATAAATGATGGATCATGTATATTAACACGTGGCACTGAACATGCAAGGGCCACTAAACCATAGCTGCACACTTACGTGTGGACAAATCGGGCCGCTAAACCAAATGCCACGTCATTGTTAATAAGGAGCAGGTTGTTCCATTTCCATTGTATGTTTACAACATGCCGCTGAGCAATTAAAGTAAGGTTGTAGATCGTGAATGAGACAAGTCGGTTATAACGAAGGCAGTCAGGTCCTTATGGCCATATTAAGCAAGTTGTAGATTGCCTCCGTGCTGTCAGGTCGTTAAGACCAATATACACATTCAGATCGTTTCTTGGCAAAGAAGGCATATTTGAAGATATGGCACATGACAACTTGTTTGTATCAGCTCAAATATAAAGGTCGTGGAACAAGAATACATGTAGTAGCTCGTATAGGAGCAAGTATACCATGCCGTAGGTGGTTAATATGGCAGATGTTAGATCGTGTCAATTAAAAAAGAAGCATATGACATGGCTTATGTTTGGGTTGATACGAGAAAGAGGAACCGTGTTTGATACATACATAGAGATGTGTTCTAGAAGGTTAGCGCATGAACTAAAAACTGTTGTATTTAAATATAGGTTGGATAGAGTACATGTGTCATGGCATGAGCATTCAGATTGTTAGTAGAGTAAAAGTGTGCAAGTATGGCTGTGCGCCAGCTATAAAGTGGAAGTGGACAGTTCTCATCACGTTAATATATGAAGGCCCAAATAGTTAGGTCATTGCTTCAAAATGGGAACTATCAGGCCGTGAAATCTGCTTTAGGTTGTTTCATGTTTCCCAAGAAGTGGACCTATGACCCAAGAGCATGCACCTCATATTTACAACTCTGCCACTTCTTCTAACTCTACCTATAAATACCCCCACTTCTCCACCATTCAAAGGGAGGATTTTTCTACCCTAAAGGGCTGTCCAATCATTTCTCCACCACTCTTAAGCACTCCAAGCTTTATTAATGTCTTCCCAAGCACACTTCATCTTCCTTCAACAACGAATGGATCAAATTTCTCCAAACTCCATTAAAAATCTCTCAAACTCAACCTAAGTGATCTCCAACTACTAGTAACTCTCTCCAAAGCCTAGAACCAACACAAAATCATCATGGATCTAGTGAAGATCATCTAAGTGTCTAAGTGGTTGAATATCTACACACCTACCGTCACAAATCAAAAGATCTCACCAATTCCTTCACAAATCCAAGTGAAATCTAGAGTGAAAAGAGAGAAAATAGTAGAAAATCAGTATTAAAGAGAGAAATGAGAGATATGAGTGAATTTATGTACTTTATAAATCCAAAAGAGATAATGAAAAGTGCTTCCATACTGGACGTAGGTCTAAATTGACCGAACCACTCTAAAAATTCCTTGTTCCTTTCTTTTTTACTATTTATTTTGTGTTTGTGGCTCCGTAATATCGAATCATACAATTTAGTGAAGTGTTATCGAAACACCTTTGGTGTTGAGGTCATTTGTTGATTTTAACAATAATGAAAATGAAAAAACGATATCAAGTTTGTGTAAGCGATCGATGAATACATAGGTTGATGCATGTATTGATAACAAGTAGTTAAAGTATAAACAGAAAGTGAAATCAGAAAAGCTTCCAAACTGTGAATATTATGAAAATTATAGCAGAGTATTTCCTTCAAAATTTTGGTATTAGTTACTCAAACAAACTGTATTAACAATTTAGAAGCATTCTACTAGTTACCCATGAAACATTATAAGCTAATAGCATATTTAATTGGGACAATAAGGTGAATAAAAGATGTAATATGATGATCATAAAAATCATCATAATCTGCATATTATAAGAAATTATTAATATAAATAGTTTACATATTATAGTTTATAAGCATGTTTTCAGACACTGTAAATATCACATGACTATAACTTTTGATCTTTTGATCAACTTTTGTTTAGCAATACAAAAAAATCAGATAATAAGCAATGCAATATAAGATTTCTCACATTTTCCATTAGGCAATGACTTTAACCTTATTCTCATCTATTGTTGATTCCTCCATTAGCTTCTCCGCTTGCTTGTGTTTGTCTGTTGTTCTACTGACAAATGCCATTGCCTCTAAATTATGCAAATATACATATATATATATATATATATATATATGTATACATATATATATGTATATATATATGTATATATATATATATGTATATATATATATGTATATATATATGTATATATATATATATGAAAATGGTTCCAAAACGAGGAGATGTCATGGAAAAGTAGAAATTCTGGAGAGATGGGGTATTGAGATTGTTGATACTGGATGATGTATATGTGATTTTTTTATGGTTTACTGTATGTAATGGGAGATATGTGGTGTTGTCTGGTTGTATTTGTTTGGTATATGCAATAAAGTTTACCAATTTTCAATATATATGAAAATAGCCAACAGATGTTAACCATTTTATAGTGACACGAATTCATAAAGTAGTAATACAAACAAAATTCAACCAAAAGTAATTGGGAAACTTTTGATCTAATTAATACGCATTACCCCTATTTAGTAGATCCATCCAATGAACCAATCTGCTAAATAATATATAAGATGACCAAAAATCAAAGAGAAAAGAGTTGATATGATTATTAAAACCCGATTCATACCAATATCAATGATCAACCTTCTCAATATATAGGACAATACAAATTTTGGGGTTAACACCCAAGATCAGAACCATCTAAGTAAAAACATTAGAACGTCAAAAAATAGATAATTGAAAAATTATGATTTAAAAAAAACATGCCAAAATGCATATTGAAAAAATATCAAATCTTGCACAACACCTGGATTCTAATTTTATTTCTGAAAGCTAGGAGGAAGGTGGGGATCACGCAGGATTGTTGACGCGCTAATCAAGAGGGGTGCACCAAATTGATACGGGGTAATGATCATGAATAGCCGACATTGGAAACTAACTACAGATGATGAACGGAGCACTGATCGGCTGGTAAAAAAGTCACGTGTACAACTGAATTTAGGGTTAGATAGGAAATCGAAATGAAGAGAACATATAGATGAATATAGGACCGGGAATGGTTGATTTCTAGAATTTATTCTTCAGAATAACATCCAATCTGAATGAGAAACGGGGGGTGAGAAATGCAAGATGTTTGAGATTTAAGCATTACCTAGTCGGTATGAAAATAATAGTTCCGAATTTTTAACTACGGAGAAGAGAGGAAGCACAGGATAAAAGAAGAATAAAAGAGAAATCACAATGCTATAGTTTAACGTTCGCCAAAGGACGATGCTACATCGCCCAAAAGAAAAGCAGTGAAAATCACTGAAACTGAAATCATGTGGTAGAGAAGTAGCGCAATTCACAGGGGGAAAGTGATCAAATGTTTTCTATAAGTGCCACACTTTTTGACTAATTAGTTTCCAGTTGTTTTAGCATTAGCGTTCGCCAAATACACTATGAGCGCAGGGATTGTAACTCACTAATTATATTATAGTATAGTATAGATATTAATACTCTCAAATCATCTCATTTTAATCCTTAGCGAAATATCTTAAAATCATTTCCAATTTTTGTTAACTATCATTTCAAAACATTTGCTACCACATTACTTACTATCTATAATTGGGAAATCTCGTCTTAAAATCTTCTTTTGTTTCGTTATTTGAACAACGTAATCGTCACTTACATTTTTTGAATAAACCCATTCTAAATCTCATCTTCTTACTTTGAAAATAACATTATATTTTCACAAATCTCCTTTTATTTATTTTATTATGGAATTATTATTTCATATTTCCAAGCCCCTTTTAAATTTCTGTAATTTTGGAATACCATTATATATATTCCTAATTTTTTTCAAATAACGTTACAATATTATTTCTCAAAATAAATTACTTCTAACCTCTCTACCATTACAACTAATAATTTCCTTAGATAATCGTGAAGTCGTTCAAGTTGGGTTATTTAATTACCTATCAGACCTTGATCACCGACGTTTTTTGGCAATGACGTTCGGTTTTTATAGTGATCTGTAACATTATTTTATTGATTTGAAATAAGGTACAGGGGTTAAGTAGCATACTTAACAGCTAATGCTAGCACCTTCCACGCAGGGAAGAAAATCCTAGCAACCAAAATACATATTGAAATACATTGATATTTCTCAAAACAACATATATATTCTTACATTTTTGTAATACATCGATGCATACATGCTGCAAGAAACAGCAGCAGCCCATAAGTGGGGTCAGTCAATGCCGAATATGCTTCCCATGCACATGACTCTCTTCTTTCTTCTGGTGATGTATCCAAGATGTGTTGCAGAGCTTGGAGAGTGTATTGTTTAGCTAGAACATTCAGTCCTCGGAAGAGGGGCTTTGTAGCCCGGTGGTGCAGCTATGTATGCATAAGGATTAGCTGCTTTCTCAGTGATTTTCTTCTTCTCATTGCTAGTTTTTGTATTCTCCTGTGTCAGTTGTGACAGATGCTTCTTTTGTTATCACAACTGGTTCCTTGTTTGGTCTATTTTGTTCAGAAAACCCGGTTTCATGGCAGGTGATGATGTTTCAATTTTGATTGCAGTATTATGAGCTCCAATACCACACTCTTGCCCTTCTGTTTGCATTGCTATTTTATCATTATCATAGGCTCCTTGTTCTAGTATTTCATCACTCATTTCAGTGTAAGCAGCAACACCACAGAAAACACTAGTTAGCAACTCATCAATTCGACGATTTTATCTTAAAATAGCTACAAGTTGTAAACCACAGAAACCAAAGAAAACCTTGATCAACAACGTTTTTATCTTAAGATAGATACCAGTTGTAATACAAAAAACGATATGCATTCCCAATATCAAAACCAAATCCATTTTTTGTTATATTGTAAAGAAACTCATGTCATATTTAAAATAGCGAATCTAGATTGCATCTTCATAATTTAACTCATCTAACCAATTTAATTCAAACTTTGGTTTCCATTTGATTTCCCATTTCAAACCTTCATCAGTCCTTAATCGTAAATCAGTAAGAAAATAATTCTCTAAATATTAATCCTGAAGGCCGAAACCAACATCAGATCAATACTCAGAAAACCGTTTAACTCAACCGATCTCCAATTAGGTTCTAATCTCTTAATTTCAAATCCTGGCATATATTTCCATACAAAAATCCATTTCTAATAACTCATTCCAATAATATTCAGAAAAACTCGGATTTTATAACTTCATCAAAATCTTGGATTTTATAAAATCGTATTAATTAGAATTCCAATAAGAATATAATTTAAAAACTTCAATATAAACTTAACTTATATTATTATTAACACTGAATCCTTAAAAAGTTCACTTACTATAAACAGTTCCATATGGTTTTATTTATCTTCATTAAATATAATTTAAATTCCAAGATTTACTACTTTGATTATTATTAAATAACTAATAATCCATTTCAATACAATCTCATTTTAATTGTTTCTTAAAACAATTAGCCTTATTATTAATTGTTACGTTATTTCCTACTCTTTTGCTTACCAATCATATTAATACAAGAATTTACTTTATAAAACCATGCAATAATCACTTATAATCTTAAATAAATAAATAATAAATATTTAATTCCTTCTATAAACTTCCATTTAGAATAATAGATTTTTATAATCGATCTTCAGTTATAAAATAAATGTTATAGCTTCATTTCTGTCGATTTACCTGAGATAAATCAGTCTTCATAAAACAGTGTATATTTGGCCATCTGCTATTAATCATTCAACCAACACTACCCATTGATTAATATCAAAACAACGTTGAATTTGGATTCAAAAATTAGTAACCAAATCAATAATCCAATCATATTGGTTAAACAGTTCATATAATGATAATATGAAATAAACAATAAATTTAAGGAATCCAATTGGATCCTTCCAACCTGTCTTCCCCTGCATCCAAATAGGATACCTCAAATAGAACAATCCATTCAGTATGATAACATGAATTATTAATTCAACTAATAACGGTCAACTAACAACGATGGTTTAAGCATCTAATTAAATTTAATGTGTTTTTATTATTACAAACGCAACCAACAAGGTAAGTTACCTTGATTGCAAATAATCGTTAAGAATAACGATTGGTTTTGATTAAATTAAACGAACATTTAATTTAAATCATTTATATGGAAATATTCAACGCATATTTTAAATAATCAACAAATCATCCAATAACTAGCATATATAGCACACAAATAATAGACTTGACTTATATAAAATATAGGTGAGATAACTGAGTGAGATTATTTCACCTTTGTTTTCGTCCGTCGTTTAAAAACAGTTTGTTATTATTAAATTAAATGGGTGTCTAATTTAATTAAAAATTCTAGTTGATTCCATCCTCGTCCTCTCCAACTTCATATTGTAGTGTTCGTTCCTATAGTCCAAACGAAACTGACCGCTCTTGATTCTGATCACATAGGATAATAAGTAAATACGATTTTATAAACATTTATTTTTACTTTAACTTTAACTTATAAAACATCCCGACCCTTACCCAAACAATGTCGGCCCACTTCACCATTAAACCTGCAAGCTTGCTTGAACCCAACGTGTACGCCCATGTACCCATATTCAATGACACCATGCAATCAACCCCATATGACGCTGCTTTAGAAACAAGCCAATCCCCTATTTTTCCATATTTTTTATATATATGGAATGGCTGAAGCCCACTTCTTAGACCATGTAAAAAACCAAGCAATTCCGCAACATTTCTTTCTTCCCCATCCGATTTTCCTGCTCATGCGTTATATATATATATATATATATATATATATATATATATATATATATATATATATATATATGGAAACTTCCCCACTTTCTTTTTTTATAATTTGGAAACTACTTTGCTTCGTTTCTTTCCTACATCTCCTGCATACCTCCCCTTACGTCCTTGCTTTCTTCGGCATTTCTTCCCTTTTTTTTCTTCGCTATAACTACTGAACCCCTGCTACTCCTACCTAGGTCACCCGCATCGTCTTTCTTCATTCGCGAGCCAACTCTCACATTTTCTTCACTTCTCAACAACCCACGCCGGACCATCAACGGAGAACCACCAACATGCTAAATTTGGTCACCTCCTTAATTGTGCTCTAAGAACAATTCAAGAAGGCCGTCCCAATCTCCACAAAATCAGCTTCCAGACCAACTGAAACTCCACGAACACAGCTATCATCATTTGTCCCCCCTATTGCACTCTCTAATCACCCCACATAAGTGCATGCTTCCCAAGAAACATGCCCTCCCTCATGAACCACCAGCTTACCTGATATCCCTCTGATCCAATAACTTTTTGAATAAGAGGTTTGGTTCTGTCTATTTACAGGGAAGGAAATAGGAGGATGCAGGCTATTTATAGAAGAAAGAAACAGATAGGAACAATGTCGCTCATGATATATCGCATTGGAGTAGAGAGGGTTCAGATAGAGATAGGATTGCATGCAATTATCTGGTCACATGAAAGAAAGAAAATACGGTGTAGGAGAGAAGGAGAGATATGGTAGTTGTGTTTATTTCAACTGTGTAATATGAAAACATGAGCAGAGGGAAGGATGAGGCATCAATTCTGATGGGACTTTGCATGTGTAGCACATACTAGCTAAAAGTTAATATTTCTTAACCATAAAGGAATACGATAGGTAGACACGTTTTCACCAATAGATAGGCTTGCTATTTGAAATAGGTTACCATGCAAAGAGAAAATTAGAGTTAAGGGTGGTACACCATAGGTAGGAAACACATTGATTTGATTCGAAACTTAAGATGGAAGGAATAGGTAACTAACAGGATACGCAATGAAATAAACTTGATTTAAACGCTCTATTTGAAATGATTATTTAATTTCATCATCAATCGTCAATGAGCGTTTTATGTTCATATCGACAAAAACGAATTCCAAACGTAATGAAAATGATCACGCTGCTATGTCTTGACGTCCCGATTCCAATGAAATCAATTTCATTGAATTTCGACTCCGTTAGCACAACGATGTTATTTTTAATTTCAATATATTTATCGGTTCACTTTTAAATATTGTCCACTTACGGATCAACTCCAGTTGGCTCCAAACTGGAAAACTAGCAATAATTAGCTGTACACATTACATTAAAATTCGTTTCTTTGAAAATGGAGGCTGTTTGAAAAATAGACATTTAAAAGGCTTATAAAATGTCGATAAATATAAATAAATTCCAACACAATTAAATTAAATAATAACAAATTATTATTGTCAAATATATCCAAATAAAATAAAATACAACTTCAAACCAACCAATATGGAAATTTATAACTTAGCAATAACATTTTAGAATTAAACGATATTCACATATACAAAAATTTCTTCTATGTTTATTAAATAAACGTTATCATTTAAAAAACGAGTTCTATAACAACTATTTTTAAAATTTATTTGGAAGTAACTTAAAATTTATAAGTTAAAATCTTGATTTTTCTCTTTCATTAGAAAATAAACAATAAAATCTTAACGTTCCTCTCACGGAATTCCGACTTAAAGCGAATTATGTATACTCAATTGAAGTTCAAAACTCAATTTTACGAACTACCACGACGCTACGAGTTAGTTTAAATTAATTATAAATATGAATGTTCAATCGTCGTTTTATAAACGAATTCTATATTGAAAATTCACTAATATTCCAAATATAATATTTAAAACAAATTTATATTTTCGAATTCAATTGATTGAAAAATTCAGGTCATTACATTAGGATTATTAGGTGTTAGAATTTCGAGACGAAATTCCTTTTAAGGGGGAAGACTATAACAACCCGGAATTTTGGCAATAAATTAATTATTTAATTAGATTCTCAAAAATAGGAAGTTCTGCAAATGATGGAATTTGGCCATGAAACTTTAACTAATGTGTGTCTTGGAATTCAGGTCAACTTTCATGTTTGGAGTTTCGCGAATGGGGTCCATATGAAAAAGTTATGGACGAAATACGAAAAACGGACGGAAATAAATAAATAGAATAAATTATATATATCTTACCTTCTTTAAACCAGCACTCACTGGGCAAACTGTCCATACGGCGGTCGACCGCCACTGGGGAGGATATCGACCGCATTGGGCCAGAAATGCCCGGTGACAACTAGGTTTTGAAGGGTATTTTTGTAATAATATATAAAATAAATGAACAGATGTTAATTAAAATAAATCTAACAGTTCATGGCCAATTCCACTCCTATAAATAAAGGGGTAAGGCCTCATTCTTTTCTAGACAAATATGTAGGCAACAGTTAAGCCCTGCCATTTCTCTTTCTCTACCAATCAAATTTCTTAATTAAAAATATATTCATATATAATCAATCAAATACAAATCACACTAGATTCTCCCCTCTCTTCTTATTTTCTTGCAAATCTACAGTTCTGAAAGTATCCCCTTTTCAGATTAATTGTAGATCTGTAAGAATTTGAGAATTGTGGGTAGAAAAGATTATTCTGATTTCAGATTTGGATGCTTTCAAGTGAGTGAGAAATTTACGTACAAAGTTATAATATCCAATTTATCTCGTTTGAATTAGATCTCAAAATATATGCCTATTATCATCACACTGTTTATAATATTATTGAATTTGAATTGGCACCTATCAGGTCTGTTAATACATATTGTCAAAACTTGAAAATTGTGAATTGTGGTTAGTAATAACATAAATTGTAGGTTTACATAAATTGTGCATACATATTGCCAACAATCATGTTGGAAATTATATTGTGATTGTTGCATAACACTGTTGATTTAAAAATCTATCCCATAACACTGTTTAGATGTAGTTTTCTTCCAAATCTCTAGTTTCAGTGTTAAATAACAAATTGTGTAATTTTGATTGAAAAGATACAATGGTCAATTATGTGATTTTAATCTAAAAGACACATGCCTATTTGCGTTCAATGTTGTTTATGTTTTGATTTAGTTGTTGTAAATATGTCGTTCTCCTCTTTTTGAACAAGAAGACATTATTTTGAATTCACAAGAGATATAAGAAAAATATTTAAAAAGGGAAAAGTTGTGCAAATGTACGTATAAATATAAATATGTATATTTTTGCGTAATTTTCAACAACTATTCAAAAATATACATAAACATATATATATTTCTTATGGTTCGAAATATGTCTATTCCAATGACCAGGCATAAATTTACAATATCTATAGCTAATGGTCTTTTTGTAAGAATTGGAACCTTATGGCAAGATTGAACGCAAAAGGGAATGTTTGGATATTGATTAAACTAAAATACTAAATTTAACTATAAATAATAATAAAAAAGAAAGATAACTACGTTGACTGTGCAAAAATACAAATATATATATATATATATGTATATATATATATATATATGTTATCCGTCCGAATATACATAAACGACGAAATGTACATTGTATTGAATGTTTGAACGGTATTCTATTATGGAATTAATGTAATCCAAATCCACATTAAATTAATATATTTGTGGTGACCATTGTAGCAATTAATATGTTTGGTCGTTATAAATAGGACCACAAATAAATAAATAAATAACAATTGCAACCAACACTAATTTGGGGAAAGTAAACTTAATAAGGAAATTAAGTCAAATGATTACAATTCTTGAATTGATTAGGATAAATGTTGTCAATTAGGCAATTTAATTTTTAATCGCATTAAGACACGAGGTTAAGTTCATCTTGTGGTAGATGTCTGCCCGGAACCGCCCGACAAATACAACATCCACAAGTGGTCAACTTAATGTGAGGGATCAACTACGTAAATATAACTGTGCTAAGACACGAGGTTCGGTTCAACTTGCTGTAGAAGTCTGCTCGGAACTGCCCAGCAAATCCGGCATCCACAAGTTGTCTTCTTAATGTGAGAAGTCTGGAGCATATATATATATATATATATTTGTATATATGTATATATAACATAATAGACAATAAATAAATATTAAATAAAATTAGTAATGTCTGTTGGGGTATAACAAATAGATAAATTCAAGACTGATAAGATGAGGATATCCATTGTGAAAATGCCTTAGGAAAATTATGGTCGTTAGTCTATAAATGGCATTAATGTTAATAAAAAGGAAATTAGGATTTTTATGGTTGTCTTAGGAAAATATGACCGTTATGGTTATAAATGGCAATTAATATATGAACAGAAGTAAATGGGATAAAAAAGGGATTTAAAGGGTATTGATTGGCGTTTTAAATATTAAGTCCAATTGGGGAAAATAAATAAATATATATATCCTAGGATAATTAGGATATAATTTCCTTATATATACTAGTTAATACAGAACTTAAAATTCAAAGTTAGGATCAGACTTAATAGGTTAATAATGTGAAACATTATTAACCGTAGGAACCTGTGACGATGATTAATCATGTGCGTATAGTATTTCCGTGAAGAGAAACTAAATGAGATGACTTAATAACGTAACCCACTATATCCCAATAGGGAAAGGTATTAAAGGATAATGGGGTACGAACTTAATAATCTTCGTGTATAGTCCGCTTTCTTGGGTCTTAAGTTGCTTGGGTTGAGGAGGCCACTTGAGAGTAGATCTTTTGTTTGGAGGTCTTAAATGGCACGCGTGTATATGCGGCCTACCTGAAACACCCCACCTACGGTAAGGCCACTCACAAAGGGAATGCCTTAACTTCGGTGTAGCATTATAGGTAAAAGATACAGTTGATTTACAAGACAGACATATAAACAACAGAAAAACTAAATTTATTTCATAAATACGTGGTTCTGTCAAAACATTACAACAACTGTCTCAAACCAACTTTCCAAATCATTACAACAAAATCTCTATCTTGATTAAAATATAAAGAAGCATAAAATAACAATAAGGTAGCATATATCCCCAATAAGAGTGTATCCAAAGCCATAGCCCAAGGAAAGAGAATCCAAGCAATACATCTACTCTCTTCAAGCTGGAAATGGTCCGAGCTAAGCTGAAGTATTCCCTCCCTGCGGACCTGGGGTGGGGGGACGAAAGAAAAATGGGTCAGACGTGAGTCTTGTAAGTCCAGTGATTAGCATGTATCTTCGCTGAGTGGGAACTTTCTACTCTACAGGAATCATTGCTTTTGAGCCAAATGCCAAAGAGAATGGTGTGTTCCTAGTTGTAGATTTGTGAGTCGTTCGGTATGCCCATAGTGCAAGCGACAGCTCATCTACCCAATCACCATTAGCCTTCACCAGTCGTTTTTTGATGGTTGATTTGATAATTTTGTTCACTGCTTCCACTTGCCCGTTAACTGAACCTAGGATAGCACCCTAGAAGTAAGATAATAAAAATGAATACGCTATTGCACTCTTTACTATTTCTCTACACCCAATTAAAAGTGTTTCAACTAGCACCCTGTGTTCAAGATAAATGATCCCCTTTATCGATCGGCTCCTACTCATATACGTTTTCTACTTGTTTCATTCGGCTACGCTTGATTGTAGATACTTGTGCTGGTCCCACCAAGGGGTGTATCAAATCCGATGGTGGCAACCCGACACAATTCAAGATGCACGGTGTATAACTACTGATGCCGAGTGCCTGCTTTTTCCACTACGGAGTACGTGCATGCCCGCACTCCGTCGGAACCTACACTGACGCACCACCCGCCGTTGTTTTGACCGCTTATAATCAGCCCAGTAATCGTGCCCCACCCTGCATAGTTCAGGGTACCATGATACATCTATGTGGGTTACTGCTGAAATGGGTCCCCGTTACTAGGGTTTCCTAATCAACATGTTAAAATGGTTAAGTGTTCTAAAATTAACCTAACCCCACCCATCAGTTTAGTTAACATGTTGTATTGGTTAAGTGTTGCCTTAATTAACTTAACCCTACCATTCCTGTCTTAGCTTTAATTCATTCATTAAAGCACTAACCACTAACATTAGATATGTATTGTTGTGGTCGCTAGATGTGCCCGTCGGTTCCGGGCAGTCTTACACCGCAACTCAATCTAACCTCGGGTTCTTTTGGGCTGGATTGCTAACCTCTCACATTAGATCTATATTGTTACGATTGCTGGATGTACCGGGTGGTTCCGGGTAGTCTTACACCGTAACTCAATCTAACCTGGGTTTAGGCTTATTCATCATTTTACTTAATTTACATATTTACCCATCATATTTATATGTAAATTATCCACAATTATTGCCATTCAAGTCATGCTCCATTTACCCTCTAAATCATGTTCATAATTTTTAGGTATATAAATTATACCATTTTATGCCACTAATCATTTATATGATTATGAACCAAACTATGCCAATAATATGAAATTTAAGATTTTTCCCAACGTTACCCCCGTTATACGTTCACAAAATTCACATAGGATGTTAGGCTCGCAACTTAGCCTAACTTATAAACAAAAGGGAAAAGAAAGGAGCATGTACCATTCCCACAGCATAAAATAATAAGGATCTAACTAAACATGTGTCATATAAATTTGGCATAAAAACAATGAACTTGCATTTTTGGATCCAATTAACATGAATCTTACGCATATGAACGGGGACTTACATAGAATTACACAAATCCAATTTGGCATGTAAATGTGAACTTGCATTTGAGATGGATCAAACTAACATACATCTAAACATATGAGAATGTAGATCTAAACATAATAGGCATATATGACTTAGCCTAAAAACTTGTATGTAACATAACATGAAAGAATCACCAAACTTATATACATATCATGAGAGGTTCATCACAAATTTAACATACAACATGATAAGTCCAATAAACCACAATAGCCTCATAAGCATATATGATAGAATCGCCACAAGAATAGACATGAATCAGCATCACCATTATCTTACAACTAGGTACAATTCTAGTTTTCGCTTTATTACAAATCATGATTCTTAATTGTTCACATCTAAAGAATAACAGGACTTACAAATAAAAGAAAAATCTTGTTTTCTGGGATCTGTTTTCTGAAACTAAAAAGCTATCCTTTGAGGTAGATTATCGATTCTCTAAATTAGATTTGATTCATAGCTTCTAACTTGTTTTCTAGTTTGCTTCCTTGTTGGAGAAGAATGGTGGCTATGCTAGGTTGACCATGGACAGCATGGTGACTCCTTGAAATGAAATTGTGTGGTTTAGGGTTGAGGGTTGGGGTTGCTTATATAGAAGTTTTAATTTATGTGAGCCGTTAGATCTACTTAGGAGCAATCAGAACCGTCCAGACTAGATAGAGCTATTCGTAAATTGCCACCTATACCCTAGTGACTCAACAACAAGTCAGAAATCGTCACTATTTGGATCTGGGTGAGGGGGTCGACCCCTACAGCGGGGTCGACACCACATTCGACACCCCTTTTGGGGGGTCGACACCCATGTCGACCCCCCTGGGGGGAGACGACCCCTATGGGTGGGAATTTTCCCGCCCAGCTGATCCACGTGATTTTGAAATTTGAACTGTTTTTGTTTTATTTAATTATTAAATTTTCTTTTTAAACATGAAATCTTCTGAACTCAATAACTTCTTCATACGGAGTTCGATTCACACAAACTCGGACTCTATCGCAAGCAGAATTCCGAGACGAACACAAAGGCGTAACCCGTTTCCCTTAATTCTCACTTTTACAATTAAGTATTCTTTAATTCATTACTTTAATAAACATACAAAATACAGGGTATTACATTCTCCCCTCCTTAAAGGATTTCGTCCCGGAAATCTTCAAGTCAAGAAGAATGTATATGCTACCATCCAATCATCCATTTACTCAACCATCAAACACCGGCATCCATTGTCCTTAAAAGATTTCTAACGCTTTCATGATTGTATGCATAGTGTGTGTATATGTCCTTATAAAATGCAAAATCAACCAGTCTACTGATTCAGTTGACATCCTTAATGCAAATTATGTCAGTGCCATGAGTCCATTTTGTATGCAATTATTCCTAATCATACTTTCTACATGAGTGCACAATCATTCATACAAATGCAAGGTCCATATGATAACACACCACGTTTCGATCCATATACAAATACATATGCATATGCAATATGAAAGTGACTGAGCCAATCTAGTACCTAATGTGTGTGTGTATATATGCATCCACGAGCAACCACTAGCAACCACTTGCAACCATCAACCATAACATGTTTCAAGTACATGTTTACATCCATTGGTTTCTATCTAAGGATCAAGAATAGGACCGAGGAGATATATTTAAAAGATAGATATAAGCATGCATAAACTTATGGGAAAGAGATCAAGAATGTACCCTCAAAAAGAAAAGGGTAAGCGGCGCGTATCTTGTACTCAGTCTCCCAAGTCGCATCTTTTTTAGCGTTACTCCATTGAACTTTAACAAGCTTGACTTCACGGTTGCGTAGCTTTTTGACTTCCGTATCCAAGATACGAGTTGGAACTCTTCTCACAGTTACTTCTCGTTCCACTTCTACTTCCTCTAGTATGCTTGGCTCCACAACTTCCGCAGACTCATGTAAGCACTTTCGAAGTTGAGAAACGTGAAAAACATTATGAACTCTAGCTAGTCTTTCGGGAAGCTCTACTCTGTAAGTCATCGTCCCAATCCTTTCAATGATAGGAAATGGTCCTACAAATCTTGGTGCCAACTTTCCTACGGACCCAAAGAGAATGACATTCCTTAAAGGAGATACTTTAAGGAACACCCTATCTCCAACCTCAAACTCAAGGTCAGTCCTTCTTTTGTCTGCGTAGGACTTCTATCTTGTGCAGTCTTCATTCGTCTTCTTATCAAGTCCACCTTCTCTGAAGTTTCTCTAATCATGTTTGGCCCAAGTACGAGCTTGTTTGTAGACTCCCACCAACAAGTTGGTGATCGGCATGGTCTTCCATATAAAGCCTCGAAGGGTGCCATGCCTATGGTGGCTTGGTAGCTATTGTTGTAAGCGAATTCCACCAAAGGAAGATGATCCTCCCATGTTCCTCCAAAGTCAAGAATGCACAATCTCAAGAGGTCTTCTAATACTCTGTTCACCCTTTCCGTCTGACCATCAGTTTGAGGGTGATAGGCCGTGCTTAAGCATAGTTGTGTGCCTACAGCCTCTTGCAAACTCTTCCAAAACTCGCTCGTAAAGATAGGATCTCGATCACTCACTATGTTGGAGGGTATCCCATGGAGTCGAACTATCTCTTTAAGATATAAGGATGCTAAGGACAAGGCAGTCCTTCTACTCTTAACAGATATAAAGTGAGCGCATTTAGTGAGCCTGTCCACTATTACCCAAATACTGGTATTGCCCCTTCTTGAACTAGGCAACCCATCAACAAAGTCCATCGAAATGATATCCCATTTCCACTGTGGGACCTCTAGAGGATGAAGCAGACCACCAAGCTTCTTCTGCTTCACTTTGACTTGCTGGCATATCAAGCACTTAGCGACGAACTCAGCTACATCCCTCTTCATGCCATTCCAAAAGAAAACCTTATTTATGTCTTTATACATCTTGTCTCCACCTGGGTGTATAGTCTTCTTAGAATGGTGTGCTTCTTCGAGAACCATCTTCACCAAGTCCCTTGCTTGTGGGACGCATAGTCTTCCATCCCGCCTCAACTAACCCTTATCATCGATGGAGTATCTATTGAGGTGACTAGAAGTCTCACCCCTAATTAGCTTATCCATCATATCAACCAGCTGAGGGTCTTTAAGTTGCGCGGTTCCTATTGAGTCCAAAAGAGTAGGCCGCACCTCTAGTGATGCTAACAAACCAGGTACAAATTCAGAGGAGGGTCTAAAGTCAAAGTTCGCTATGTAATCCAAGCTTTTCCTTTCTACAAAGAGAGGACTTAAGGTCGGCTTCTTTCTACTCAAGGCGTCTTCTACCGCATTGCCCTTTCCAGGGGTATAGGAAATCTCAAAATCATATTAGGCAAGGAACTCCATCCATCTTTGTTGTCTTAAGTTAAGATCTTTTTATGAGAAAAGGTACTTTAACGATTTATGGTCAGTAAACAATTCATACCTCTCTCCTAATAGATAATGACGCAATGACTTAAGAGCGAAAACAATGGCAACTTGCTCCAAATCATGAGTTGGGTAGTTCTTCTCATGTAACTTCAATTGCCTTCCCTCATAACAAAATACCTTTCCTTCTTGCATCAATACAGCACCTAATCTTGTACCGCATGCGTCTGTGTATACGGTAAACATTTTGCTCCCATCAGGCAATGTCAGAACTGGGGCTGTTGTTA
Source organism: Allium sativum (assembly GCA_030737875.1). Lineage (NCBI taxonomy): Eukaryota > Viridiplantae > Streptophyta > Magnoliopsida > Asparagales > Amaryllidaceae > Allium > Allium sativum. The sequence continues at coordinate 48,377,068 of CM060912.1, read as the reverse complement.
GAGCCCTTTTCAAACGTTGGAAAACAACATCGCAATCCAAATCCCAAGCGAAAGTTAGGTTCTTCTTTGTCAATTTGTGAGTGGGGCCGATATTTTCACAAAGTCTTTAATGAACTTTCGGTAAAAGCCCACTAGCCCGAGAAAGCTTCGGACTTCGATTGCATTCCGTGGAACCTTCTAATCTTGCACCACAACTACTTTTGCGAGGTCCACATCTATCCCCTCTTTGGACACCATATGTCCAAGAAACCTTACTTCTTCTCTCTAGAAATGACATTTGGAGAATTTGGCTTTCAGCTGATGTGCACGAAGAGTAACCATGACTTCCCTTAAATGAAAAGCATGCTCTTCTTCATTCTTCGAGAAAACCAAAATGTCGTCTACGAAGACCACCACAAACTTATTAAGGAGCTCCCTGAACACCCTGCTCATCAAGTTAATGAAATAAGCGGTTGCGTTTGTCAAGCCGAAAGGCATGACAAGCCATTCGAGGAAACCATCCGGGGTTCTGAACGCAGTCTTATCAATGTTGTCTTCAGCCACTCTTAGCTGATGAAACCCGGTAGCCAGGTCTAGTTGGGAGAAAACCAATGCACCTACAAGCTGATCAAACAAGTCGTCTATTCTTGGAAGTGGATGCCTATTCTTCTTGGTAGCTTGTTTAGCTCCCTATAGTTAACGCATAGGCGAAGTGAACCATCCGCTTTGTTTGCGAATACTACTGGAGCACCCCACTCGGAAATACTCCGCCTTATAAACCCCTTTTCGAATAGCTCTTTAACTTGCTTACTGAGCTCTTTCCTCTCCCTTGGAGCCATGTGTCTAATGTGTAGAGCTATGGGTTTTGCATTATCAACAAGGTATATGCGGAAGTCTATCTTCTGCTTCAGAGGTAAGCCCTTCACCTCTTCAAATACATCTGAGTATTCAAGGACTACTCTAACAGACTGCACGTTTTCAACAGACGCATCAAGAGATTCTAGGTAGCTAAGCATAATAGAATTCATGGGATTACAAGAGATTTTGAGAGTGTTACCGAGGCGAGTCATAAGTCTAACCACTCTCTTTTCACAATCGAGACTGGCACCATTACTGGATAACTAATCCATGCCTAGATTCAACCCATAGCCCGTGAAGCCCAAAACATAGGCATTACATTTAAACTCAATGCTTAGTACAGAAATTTCCAAATCCAAACAAATCATTGACAAATAAGCCGAGCCCCCAATTGGATTCGAAACAACCAAGGGATCCTCTACTATAAGGGTGTCTAGGTGTAGAGATTCTACTAAAGCAGTAGATATAAAAGAGTGCGACGCGCCAGAATCAAAGAGTGTACGGACAGGATGATCAAAAAGATAAACTAAACTCTCAACAGAAATATTTCTACCTCGTTCTTGCGGAGGTGCTATGAGAGCGTGAACTTGCCCTCCAGAAGTAGATCCAGTCCTCTGCCCTTTCCCTTGCTTCCTTGGGCAGTCCTTAGCCATGTGTCCTATCTCGCCGCACTGAAAACAACCACCCATCTTCCTCTTTTTCTTTCTGCAGTCCTTAATCAGATGTCGAGGAATGCCACAAAAATTACACTTCCTCTTGTCATGGGATTTGTTGTTCTTCCCGCCCTTCTTTGAACCTGTCTTCCTATTCTGCGATCCCTCCACTTTCTTATCTTGAGGTACTTCCACCTTTTCCTCTTTCTTGCCATCCTTGTCTTCCTCCTGTAACAGTGCCATGTCCACCTGTCTCTCATAAGTCGCACCGATAGGTATATGGGACATAGATAGATTGTGCAGTGGCTCATTCAACCCTTTAACAAAACAGAGAGCCTTCTTATGGGGAGTGTTCACTAACTCCAGTCCGAATCAAGCCAGCTGGTTGAATTGGTTGACGTATTCCTTGATCGACATACTTCCCTGTTTGAGAGCTAAGAACTTCTCCATCTGTAGGCTTCGTTCAGCTTGTGAGAGGAATTTCATTTCAAACCTCATTCTGAAATCCTCCCAAGTTTCAACTGGTCTCTCAGCATTAGTAACTTCCCACCAATAAGAGGCTTCGTCCTCAAGCAACCATAAAGACAACTGTATCTTCTGCCTATCGTCCACTTCAAAGATAACAAACAAGTCCTCGGTTTGTTTGAGCCAGTTTCTTGCTTCTACAAATGACTCGGTCCAATTAAAGTTCTTTCCACCCATGGCTCGAAAATCTCTATATACCTTTGAGAAAGCATTCGCACGAGGAGGAGGAGGAGCAGCTGCAACTGGGGGAGGAGGAACGTCTATTGGGCCTACATCATTATCCCTAGCCTCTAGGTACCTTCTAAACCAGCCAGGTACCGATAGGCCCTCTGGAAGGGTTAGATCCCCATACATACTGAAACGAAAAAGAAAAGATTCAAAACAACGGATAAAAAGATAGTGTATATGGCTTTGAGGATTATACCTTTTAAAACAACACTTTTTCTTGAAAATGCTTCTTTAAACTTCTTTTTGAAAATTAGTTTCCAAATTTTTTATCTAATCTGGCAACCATCAGCTCTGATACCGAGTGAAACACCCCACCTACGTTAAGGTCACTCACAAAGGGAATGCCTTAACTTCGGTGGAGCATTATAGGTAAAAGATACAGATAATTTACAGGACAAACATATAAACAGCAGAAAAACTAAATTTATTTCATAAATACGTAGTTTAGTCAAAATATTACAACAGATGTCTCAAACCAACTTTCCAAATCATTATAACAAAATCTCTGTCTTGATTAAAACATAAAGAAGCATAAAATAACAATAAGGTAGCATAAATCGCCAATAAGATTGTATCCAAAGCCATAGCCTAAGGAAAGAGAATCCAAGCAATACATCTACTCTCTTCAAGCTGGAAATGGTCCGAACAAAGCTGAAGTATTCCCTCCCTGCGGACCTAGAGGGGGGGAACGGAAGAAAAGAAGACGAAAGAAAAATGGGTCAGACATGAGTCTGGTAAGTCCAGTGATTATTTAGCATGTAAACAGGAAAAAGGATCATGACATGAATAAACTGAACCTAGGACAGCACCCTAGAAGTAAGATATTAAAACTGAATATGCTATGGCACTCATTACTATTTCTCTACACCCACTTAAGTGTTTCAACTAGCACCTTGTGTTCAAGATAAATGATCCCCTTTATCGATCGGCTCCTACTTGTATACGTCTTCTACTTGTGTCATTCGGGCCCGCTTAATTGAGATACCTGTGCTGGTCCCACCATGGGGTGTACCAAATCCTATGGCGGCAACCCGACATAATTCAGGATGCACAGTGTGTACCTACCGATGCCTAGTGCCTGCTTTTTCCACTTCGGAGTACGTGCACGCTAGCACTCCATCGGAACCTACACTAACGGACCACCTGCCGTTGTTTTGACTACTTATAATCAGCCCAGTAATCGTGCCCCACTCTTCCTAGTTTAGGGTACCATGATACATCTATGTGGGTTACTATTGAAACCCATTACTAGGGTTTCCTAATCAACATGTTAAAATGGTTAAGTGTTCTCAAATTAACCTAACCCACCCATCAATTTAGTTAACATATTGTATTGGTTAATTGTTTCCTTAATTAACTTAACCCTACCATTCCTGTATTAGCTTCAATTCGTTCATTAAAGCAACAACCACTCACATTAGATATGTATTGTTGCGGTCGCTGGATGTGCCGGTCGGTTCCGGGCAGTCTTATACCGCAACTCAATCTAACCTCGGGTTCTTTTGGGCTTGATGCGCAAACCTCTCACATTAGATCTATATTGTTACGGTTGTTGGATGTGCCGGGCGGTTCTGGGCAGTCTTACACTGTAACGCAATCTAACCTCGGGTTAGGCATATTCATCTTTTTACTTAATTTACATATTTACCCTTCATATTTATATGTAAATTATCCACAATTATGGCCATTCAAGTCATGCCCCATTTACCCTCAAAATCAGGTTCATAATTTTTAGGTATATAAATTATACCATTTTATGCCACTAATCATTTATATGATTATGATCCAAACTATGCCAGTAATATGAAATTTAAGGTTTTTCCCAACGTTACCCCCATTATACGTTCGCAAAATTCACATAGGATGTTAGGCTCGCAACTTAGCCTAACATATAAACAAAAGGGAAAAGAAAGGATCATGTACCATTCCCACAACATAAAATAATAAGGATCTTACTAAACATGTGCCATATAAATTTGGCATAAAAACAATGAACTTGCATTTTTGGATCCAATTAACATGAATCTTAAGTATATGAACGTGGACTTACATAGAATTACACAAATCCAATTTGGCATGTAAATGTGAACCTGCATTTGAGATGGATCAAATTAACATAGATCTAAACATATGCAAATGTAGATTTAAACATAATAGGCATATATGACTTAGCCTAAAAACTTGTATGTAACATAACATGAAAGAATCACCAAACTTTTATACATATCATGATAGGTTCATCACAAATTTAGCATACAACATGATAAGTCCAATAAACCACAATAGCCTCATAGGCATATATGATAGAATCGTCACAAGAATAGACATGAATCAACATCACCATTATCTTACAATTAAGCACAATTCTAGTTTTCGCTTTATTACAAATCATGACTTTTAATTGTTCACATCTAAAGAATAACATGACTTGCAAATAAAAGAAAAATCTTGTTTAATGGGATCTATTTTCTGAAATTGAAAAGCTATCCCTTGACGTAGATTATCGATTCTCTAATTTAGATTTGATTCATAGCTCCTAAATTGTTTTCTAGTTTGCTTCCTAGTTGGAGAAGAATGGTAGCTATGCTAGGTTGACCATGGACAGCATGGTGGCTCCTTGGAATGAAATTGTGTGGTTTAGGGTTGAGGGTTGGGGTTGCTTACATAGAAGTTTAAATTTATGTGAGCTATTAGATCGACCTAAGAGCAATCAAAACCGTCCAGACTAGATAGAGCTATCCAGAAATTGCCACCTATGCCCTAGTGACTCAACAACAAGTAAGAAATCGTCACTGTTTGGATCTGGGCGAGGGGGTCGACCCCTACGGCGGGGGGGGGGGGGGGCACCCCTCTTGGGGGGTCGACACCTATGTCGACCCCCATTGGGGGGAGTCGACCCCTATGGGCGGGAATTTTCCCACCCAGCTGATCCACGTTAATTTGAAATTCAAACTGTTTTTGATTTATTTAATTTTTAATTTTTTTGTTTAAACATGAAATCTTCTGAACTCCATAACTTCTTCGTACGGAGTCCGATTCACGCAAACTCAGACTCTATCTCAAGCAGAATTCCAAGACGAACGCAATGGCATAACCCATTTCCCTTAATTCTCACTTTTACAACTAAGTATTCTTTAATTCATTACTTTAATAAACATAGAAAATACAGGGTGTTACACTACCCAAACCTGGAAATTTAAAAATGTCAGATATGGTTACCTATCCTATGGTAAGTAGTAAGCTACTAAGGAGATTATCCAATTAGGTCAGTTAGATGATATAGCGAGCAATAAAATATCATCTGATGCCTTACGCTGGGTATGGGTTAAATGCATGAATGACGACGGAACCCTTAACTAGTAGGGACCGTAGCTAGTGCCCTCTAGTTATGTCAGCATTAAATAAATTATCGAGGATTAATAAGTGACCAATAGTTCCGCCTAGGGTCTTAAGCGATCAGGGAGAAACCACCCTAACTATCATTAATAGTGAGGCATTAAATAATAAAGGATGGGCAAATGAATATATGTATATATATATAGAAACTTCGTAATTGGGGGTGCACCCTCAATTAAATAACCAGCCATGTTCTGGTATAAAGGCTTCATAAACATATGCGTAAATGTTCTATCTCGGTATCACATTTTGGGAATACTACTTTGGGAAGAGTGGTAGAGTCGTGCGTAAATATTTACAAGGTAAGGCTAGAATCACTAACTTGGTAGGCTTACATCTTGGGTTAAACCAAACAGGATACATCTATGTATTATAATTTGTGTTGTACATTTCCTATTCACTAGAATCTTGTTGTTATGATCCCTCTCCTCATTACAACATCCCAGGTTTCTAGAGAAAGTCAGGTTCGCACAGGTGTTTTAGTTTGGGTTTCAATTCTCGTTCTCTCTCATGCTCGGTATTGGCAAAGTGACTTACTTGGTAGTTACTTGAGTTAATACTAGTCTGTCTTATTTTATTTCCGCTATGAGTTATTTTATTGTACTCTGATTATGCTCATGCTCATTTATTTGAAGGTACCAGATTTACACGCTCTATACTTGGACGTGTTCGAGCTTCGATTTTTGTCGAAACTTGGGCACAGAAAAGTGTGGGGTGTTACACGGTCCAACAACTTGCCCTTGGCCGATCCATTCAAATGCCACTTGCCCGATCAATACTAGAGCCTTGCCGATCCATCTGATTTTTGTGGCCGATCATGCTTTTGGCATTGCTGATCCATGCTATTTCGTGTTTCCTCGTCCATCAAAAAGCCTTGCCGTCCCATAGCCTTTTACCTTCCGATCCATGCCAAACATTCATGTCGATCATCCAAACAAAATACACCGATCCATCACCCAAATGCATGCTGATCCACTGAAGAAAAACGTGGCTGATCCTTCATCTTGTGCATGACCGATCTATGTCAAAAGCCTTGAACCGATCCACTCAATTTCTTGCGTAGAAAGTCACGATCTACACTCAAAACCGATCCAACTCTAGTCCATACCATTCCAAACAATCATCCAATGATACAATCAAAAGATCATCAAATAAACACTAACACATCAAATAACAATCATACGGAATTCACAAAATCATGATTAAACAATAAATGAATCAATAAATGGATATAAAATTGCATAAACATATAATTAACACTGATTTAAGTTGCTAGATTAGATCCTATGGTGATTCGAATGAAAAGATATTTACCAAGATATAATCTAGGTGAAAACAACTTGAAATGATGAAAATAAGATCAAATAACCCATATACTCGATTGAATCCATGTGAGAGATGATTATCACTTAATAAATCCACAAATTAGCTTGAAATGAGTGATTTACAAATCTAGATAGGAAAGAACGATCTTCAAATCATCTAATTTGATGCGATCTACCTTTCTTCGATGTTAATCTTTAATCTTCTAATCTAGATCTAAGAATTTAATGGAATAGAGATGTATTTGATTGTAGTTGGGATAATCTCAAACCCCAACCAAATAGAGAAATGAAGAAACTAAACTATTCTCCCTGCCTCTACCTGTTTATTTATAACCAACAGCCGCCAGCCTTAATGGGCCTCACTAATCAGCCCACTGATGACTCACTAGTCTGTCTAGAAATTATGTAGCACTAAAACAACGATTCCTCCTAAACCGTTTAACCAGCCCTTTAATGTGACCACTCTACGGAATTGGAAACATCATTTCCTTTCTAATGAAATCGATCTCAGCACATGATTCAATCCCGGTCAAATGTTATGCCCTATAAAAAACTGATAAGGGAAAAATGGTCACAAACAAAATTGGTAAAAATCATGGACATATCTCACATCCCCATAAACAACATATCAAAATATGAGAATGATCCGACCCTCATGAAATTAGATAAAAATGTTTTGCCATTCTCCGATACGTAAAATGCAGGCCGTTACAATTAACCAATGACTCCCTGCTAACACAGAACCAACCTACCACTAACTTTATAGTACAAATATGTCACCACCATGGCTGTGATCAGCAACCACACCAAGCATAAAATAATCAAAGGTTCAATTGTTCTATATTGGCGGTAAACTACCCTAATGGGTGCAACCCACGTAACCCTGCTACATCTTCCTTGATTTTAGTCATAACCAGTAGATCAGGGTAGAGCCTATGTTTTTACCTTTCACATATGGCACATTTCCGTCTTTGAGTGTTCAACACCCTTCACTGGTAATGTACTGATAACTTTCATCCGTGCTACTCGTTCAATAGTAGAACAAACTAAAGGCATTACTTCTTTTACATCCATAGGATCAGTAACAAGTAAACCTTGCACTCTCAATACTCTATCTTTGCACAAACATACCTGCAAATTCCAATTCGAATGCAAAGTCAGTTCGAAGTGGTTTTGGACCTAATTCGAATCTCGGTTCCTCGAACCAACACAATACGATTAAAATGGGAATTTATTGGTAGATGGTTCTTTAACTGTCAATTTACAGTTATACAGTTAAGTGCATTAGCGACACATTCCCTTTTAATTTAAACCATTCATAAAACATTTCATCGATTCTTAAAAATTGATTCCATATGCTTAGCTCGATGGAATAAGCATATTCACAAATCTCTTGTTTTCGTTACCTCGAAAACCATAGCCATACACATCATTTTAGATAAGCGTATTCACAAAACCATATTGATTTCTGTACTTAGAAAATAATGCTATATACGTAACCAATTGGTGTAAGTAAAGTAACACATCATTTTTCGGCCAACCAATGTCATAAGATACATTGTTTATTATAAAACACAACAGTTTTAATTAAATTCTAAACTTTGCAAATTAAAGTTTATTACACCACATATGGAAAAACTAATTTAATTTCCACCATCCACTTTCATTTTCAAGCCAGTATCATCTCTTGGATAACAATGAAGTCGTTCAAATTGGAGTATTCGATTTACCTCTCAGACCTTGACTCGACAACATTCTTATATTCGAGATAAATAAGTGCTTTTAATCGTAAGATATAAAATTAGTAAGTGTCATAATAAGTAACATGTACTATTCAATTCAAATAAGGTTTAAATACCATTTCCTGCATTTGAAAATCTCATTCGCATACAATCACTTTAATTTAATTTAATTATTAAGTAAAACCTCATTTAAAACCCTCGCATTAGCTTTAAATCTCTTTTACTCTTTTATTACCTTGTTTATAAAACTTGGATTCATTATAATTTTTTTATAAAATTTCAATTAATTTCTTATTACAAACTCGATTGACTTTTCTGTACAAACTTCAAATCTTATAAATCCTGGTTTAATTTTAAAATTAAATTTCTTAAAACATAGCTTAAAATAAATTTAAATCATTTCAAAGCTTCTTATGAATAACCAAATTTTCGTAAATTTCAATTCTGAACTCCATATCAATTCTGCGTCATTTTACAAGTTCAACAATACTATTTATTAAATGTAACACCCCGAATTTTAGTTAATGCTAAAATTCACTAATTACAGAATAAATAATCTCAGATGTGAGAATTGGGGGAAACGGGCTGCGTCATTTCGTTCGTCTCGGAAAAATACGCGAAATAGAGTCCGGGTTTTCGAGAATCGGAGTCCGTATGGCCCGGTTATGGCCCAAAGAAGTTTGCAGAAAATTCAAAGCTAAAAACAGATTTAAAAATTTAAAATTCAGATTTTGGAATGGAACAGGCGGGGTCAGGCGGGAAAGTTCCCGCCCTAACCATGTCGACAGGGCTGTCGACAGGCCTGTCGACAGGGGTGTCGACTTGCCTGTCGACTTGCCTGTCGACTTGCCTGTCGACATAGGCGCGACGTCCAGAGAACCTAGGTGCACTAGGTTGGCTTTTAGGCTGGCTTGGAGGGCTGGGTTCTAGAGATTTCCTAAATCTAACGGACCTAATCTAATCTAGGGTTAATCTAAGGGCCTAAAACACTACCTAATCCTATAAATAAGAGCCCAACCCTACCCTAATTCATTCATAATTAGATCTTGTAACTAAACTATGGCAAAATGAAACTTGATCATGGCCTCCACAAATCAATGAAGAGAGTTGCAAGCTAATCAACATCTTCTTCAACTAAAGCCACTAATTCCACTTTATAAGTTTGCTAATCTTGGTTTTGGTGAGTTTCTATCACTTTGATGATCAATTGCTAAATTAAGTAGATGAGATATGATGAGATCTATGGTTTTGCATGAGGATTAATGGGTTTTCAAGTCATATGATATGATGTGAATATGCTAATCTATGTTTAACATTAATCCTATGTTTATGCATGTTGAATATGTGAGTTTATGCATGTTGAATATGTGAGTTTATGCATGTTGAATATGTGAGTTTATGCAAGTTGGATATGTGGGTTTATGCAAGTTAAGTATGTGGGTTTATGCAAGTTAAGTGGGGGGTTTATGCATAATAAGTAATTGATTTTATGCATGCTAAGTATGTGGTTTTATGCATGCTAAGTGTTTGGTATTATGCATAAATCATGACATGCAAGTTTACCCTTTTAAATGTGATGCATACATATGCAAGATGACACCTTTATATGCTATGAATATATATATATATATATGCATGTTTACCCTCCTTTAAGATGCAAGTCATATATGCAAGTTCAACATGTTATGCAAGTTTATGTGTATGATGTTATGTAAGTTATGTGTATGTTGTTATGCAAGTTCATATGCAAGTTATGTGTATGATGTTATACAAGTTATGTGCATGATGTTATGTAAGTTATGTGTATGTTGATATGCAAGTTATGTTTATAATATTATGCAAGTTATGTGTATGATGTTATGCAAGTTAACATGTAACATGTTGTGCAAGTTCACACCTTTAAGACACATGCAAGTTCACCTTTGTATAACCTATGAACACTTATGCAAGTTGCCTTTATACATGACATATGTATGTTCATGCAAGTTGGGTTATTTAGTAATGCTAGTTGGGTTAATGTCATGATGTAAGTGGACACCTTTTAACCCATGTTAATGCTAATGTATGCTAAATGAAACCCATGTTAATTGTGAAAGAATCTTCTCTTGGAAATATGTCGTGTTAGCATAAGTACGTGGGAAACGATGGGGTTAATAGACATGTTAATGAAATGGTGTGAAATGGTTATGATTAAGCATACCATAAAATGAATAAGCATAAGTGGGAATTTACCTATTGAGTTAGGTCTACCCCATGGGAATTTACCTATTGAGTTAGGTCTACCCATGTTATGAAAAACTTGATATTAATTAGGGATAATTAATATGGGGGTGATTAATTAGGTGTAATTAATCAACTAAGACACGAGGTTGGACCCTTTTGTAGCGGAAGTCTGCCCGGAACCGACCGGCCATCCAGCGGCTACAAATGATTGGCCCAATGTGAGAGGTCTTAGTCATAAATTAAATACATGATTAAAGTAAAGACACGAGGTTAGACCCTTTTGATGAAAGAAGTCTGCCCGGAACCAACCGGCATATCCAGCAGTCATAAAAGACGGTCTAATGTGAGAGGTCTTTATGAGGTCATGATCTTAATTAATGAATTAAGAAACACTTAACCATATTAGCATGTAGTGGGACATGAGGGGTTAAGTGGGTGCCTTGGGTGGCATGAGGAGACTAGTGGGTTGCCTTGGGTGGCAATAGAAAAATACGATTAGAATACTTAACCAAAGTGAAACATGTAATTAAACATGATTAAAGGGTTAAGTAAGTGTCATGGGTGGCATGTGAAAATACGATTAGAATACTTAACCAAAGTGAAACATGTAATTAAACATGATTAAAGGGTTAAGTAAGTGCCATGGGTGGCATGTGAAAATACGATTAGAATACTTAACCAAAGTGAAACATGTAATTAAACATGATTAAAGGGTTAAGTAAGTGCCATGGGTGGCATGTGAAAATCTAGTGGGTACCTTGTATGACAATTAGAATATGATTAAAGGACTTAACCAAAATTTATAACATGTAAGGGGACATGGTTAAAGGGTTAAGTGGGATTCACTAGAAATAGCAAGCTTAGGTGGTAGCTTGTGGGGGCCCATTTCAACCAATATCCCAAACGTATCTTTGTGGGCTCGACTCTAGTCGGGTGACGGGACACGCATATTGGGCTTGACTATAAGAGGCCAAACCGGGTTAGCGGTGGCAACGCGGGACCAACGGGTTTCATATGCGTGTGTGGACCCGGGCTGGTTGGTAAGTCGTTGTTGCATCGTGTAGATATAAAGCCGTGCACCGTTGATATTATCAGGTGGCCACGTTGGGGAATGATACACCCCACCGTGGGACCAACACGGGTATCTACGTAGGGGAGCCGATCGCTTGGGGAGTAGTGGGTACACCTTTGTAGTCAGATAGGGGTACACGAAACTACTAAATTACTAAGTACACTTGGTGGGATCAACCTTTAAGTAGAAATGACTGGTGTGGTGCAGTATAGTAATTATCCTTGGGTGGGTGGATGCGTCTTTACGGTTATCTTAGTTTATCCTAAGTCTACCAAGCTGCTTAGTGTAGCCATTCATCCCCAGACGTTACCGTATATCAAGCTTATGTCTTCTCTGGTTACTTTAATGATTGTATTGTTAAAGTTATAGGACTCGCTCAGACTTATGTCTGACCCCGTTGTTTTTATCTTTTTTTTTTCAACCCTCAGGTAATCAGAGTGGGCCCAGTACGAGTGGGCTTTGATCAGGCTGCTTTATTCTCTTTTGGAGCTTGGACCATAGGTGTAGAGCTCAGCTTACCCTTTCTTTTATGGCTATCAGTTCATGTATTGGGATTATGTACTTTTATTTATCAGGATGGATATTTTGTACTTGACTCTTATTATGGTTTTGTGATGTAACCAAACATGTTTTACTTTCCGCTGCCTTGAAATGATGTTTTGGAATTTTCAAGTATTACTTATATCTGTCTTGTGGTAATTTTTCTGTTCTATATCCACTTAAAATACTCCACCGATGTTATGGCATTCCCTTAGAGAGTGGCCATAGCGGGCGTGGGGTGTTACACGTGGTATCAGAGCAAAGGTTACCGGAACAGATAAAATTTTTAGAAAACTATTTTTCTAAAAACATTTTTGGAAGAAATATTTTCAAAAACATGTCTTTAAAGAGAAAAGTTTTTGAAAGAAAAGCATAATCCACGATAGCCATATCTTTATCTTTCGAATTCTCCGTTTTGAATCTTTCCTTTTTCCGTCTCAACATGGCTGAAGATCTTTATCTTCCGGACGGTGTAGCGGTACCAGTATGGTATAGGAGGTTGTTAGAGGCTACGGCCGCCGCTGCAGGTCCAGCAAATGTTCCTCCTCCACTCGTTTCACTCGCTCCTCCTCGCACGGATACTTTTGCTATGACTTGTAGGAAGTTTAAGGCTATGGGAGGAAAACCTTTTGTGGGAGCTAGGGATTGGCTTAGTGAGACGGAAGAATTAATGGAAATCTTGGAAGTGGAAGAGGGAAAGAAAGTCAGGTTAGCCGCTTGTTAATGGAAGGAGAGGCCTCGTTCTGGTGGGAGGTCACTAATGGAGAACGTCCTGTTGACTCTTGGATGGATTTCAGGCAAAGGTTTGAGGCAAAGTTTCTCTCAAAAGCGGAAGAAAATATGCACGTGGAAAGGTTCTTGAACTTAAAGCAAGGGAACTTGTCGGTGAAAGAATATGTTAACAAGTTTAATCAGTTAGAGAGATTCAACATGGACTTGGTAAACACACCGGAAGAGAAAGCTTTGAGGTTCGTTAAAGGCTTAAACGAACCGATGCACGGATTGGCTATGTCTTACATCCCTATGGGGACCACTTTCGAGAAGCTAGTGGACATGGCACTTATGCATGAGGAAGAGAAGGGTCCCAATGCTAATAAAGCACCCGAGAAGAAAGGAGATCAGAAGAGACCTCAACAGCAACAGCAAAACAAGGGTGGGAAAGGCAGCGGTGGCAAGGGAAAGAAGAAGTGCTTCAGTTGTGGAACACTATGCCACCTAAGCAAGGATTGTCGCAAGAAGAGGAAGGCTGGCTGCTTCCACTGTGACGAAGCAGGACATCTAGTGAAGGACTGCCCTAAGAAAGGGCAAAGAACGGGATCTACCTCAGGAGGACAGGTGCAAGTTCTTTTGGCACCAACTCAGGCAAGGGGGCAAGCTCAGGCTCTCGCGGTTCCACCAATTCAGGAAAGAGGTAGAACTATTTCCATTGAAAGTCTAGTTTTTCTGTTTGATTATCCGGGTCAAACTTTATTTGATTTTGACGCATCGAGTTCGTTTATTTCATTATTAGTTGAGTTACTGCACTGAGACACCAGTTAGTAGATGATCCCTTAGTTGTTTCAAACCCAATTGGGGCTCCATGATGTGTTTGGGTTTGAAAGTTGCTATACTTAGCGTTGAGTTTAGATGTGATGCTTTTTGGGCTTCACGGGCTATGGGTTAGTTTTGGGCATGGACTGGTTATCCAGTAATGATGCCATTCTTATTGTGAAGGGAGAGTTGTTAGGCTTATGACCCGCTTGGGTAACACTCTCGAAATCTCTTGTAATCCCATGGAATTTGTTATGCTAAGTTATCTAGAGTCGCTTGACATGTCGGTCGAGAGTTTGCAATCTATAGAGTGGTCCGGGAATACTCGGATGTGTTTTGAGGAGGTGAAGGGCTTACCTCCGGAACGGGAGATTGACTTCCAAATATATCTGGTAGACAATGCCAAACCAGTGTCTTGGCCAGTGTGCCACGTGGCTCCTCGTGAGAGGAGGGAACTCCATAAGCAAGTAGGCAATTTGCTTGAGAAGGGGTTTAGAAGACGAAGTATATCGGAGTAGGGTGCTCCGGTAGTTTTTGCCACGAAGGCGGATGGGTCCCTCAGACTTTGTGTAGGCTAAAGAGAACTAAATAAACTCACAAAGAAGAATAGACACCCATTGTCGAGGATTGATGATCTCTTTGATCAGTTAGTGGGCGCCTCAGTATTTTCGCGGTTGGACTTAGCCACGAGGTCTCGTCAGTTGAGAGTGACTGAGGATAGTATAGAGAAGACTACCTTTAGGACTCCGGATGGTTTTTGTGGGTGGCTGGAGATGCCATTTGGTTTGACGAACGCCCCCGCATATTGATTTGATGAGAAGGGTGTTCAGGGAGTACCTAAATAAGTTCGTGATGGTCTTTGTGAATGACATCTTGGTCTTTTCTAGGAGCGAAATAAGTTTTACGTATGTGCTCAATAGGATGAGCAAAGCCAGTTATGGGATAAACGGTGGTTTTGGAGCGAGACTGGCGAGGGCATCCAGAGTTGGACAAGGGCTTAATTCTTTAGCCGTTTTTACTAGTATCATCTCACGTAGGCCGTCTGAATTCGAAGGAGGTATCCCTTGGGTGTTTGTATGATATTGGTTTAGGCCTTTGGGGCTTGCATTTGGGGGATGTCGAGTTCGATTAAGGTGGTCTGCGTGAGAGATGGATAGTTGTGACGATTTTGCATGGGAGAATATCCTGATTTTCTCTAGAAGTGGAGAAAAGCATGCCTTACATCTCAGAGAAGTATTGGAGACTCTCCAGGCGCATAGTCTTAAGACAGCAAAAGTGAATAGGATTCTTAGCGTCCTATGAGTTTGAGATAGCGTACACCCACGGCAAGGGTAACATGGTAGCGGACGCCTTAAGTAGAAAAAGGTTGTCCTCAAGTTCATGGTTCGTTGAACGACGGAGCTTAGAGTTTATGTTTGACTTCAGACCTTCCGTTGACTTTGTACCCGGTTTGCTAGCCTCCTTGGAGGTTAGGCCTACTCTTTTGGGACGAATTAGCGAGGCACAGGGAGACGACCCACAGTTGGATGAGTTAGTAGAGAAGCTCATAAGGAAGGGGTCGTCCATCCATTTGAGTAGGTACACCCTAGGTGGTAAGGGGTGGTTGCGTAGAGACGGTAGACTTTGTGTACCGCAAGACGAGGGTTTGAAGAAGACTATTCTTGATGATGCACACCGTTCTAGGATGACCATTCATCCCGGTGGGGACAAGATGTACCAAGATATGAAGCGGGTTTTCTTCTGGGCCGGTATGAAGAAAGATGTGGCCGAGCATGTCGCTCGATGCTTGGCGTGCCAATAAGTGAAGGCGGAGCAAAAGAAACCTGGTAGGTTGCTTCACCCATTGGAAGTTCCGCTAAGGAAGTGGGATAGTGTCTCGAAGGATTACCAAAATCAAGGAAGGGTAATACGGGGATTTGGGTTGTGGTAGATAGACTTACTAAGTGTGCCCATTTCATACCCGTGAAGAGCAAGAGGACTATTCCATGTCTAGCTTCAGTTTACATTCGAGAGATTATTAGATTGCAGGATGTACCTTCCAGTATAGTTAGTGATCGAGATCCTATCTTCACTAAAGAGTTTTGGAAAAGTTTGCAAGAGGCAGTAGGGACTCATTTGTGTTGGAGTACCGCATAACATCCTCAGATAGACGGCCAGACCGAGAGGGTAAATCGTATTTTAGAAGCCCTTTTTGAGGCTATGTATCTTGGGTTTAGGAGGTACATGGGAAGAGCATCTTCCATTGGTGGGGTTGCCCGACAGACTTAGTAGTGTACATGAGGTATTCCATGTGAGGAAGGGCCTACATAAGATCGTAGAGGCGATAGAGCCAAGCTTGCTTAAAGAAGTAAGGTAGAGCGTGGTGTGATTATTTGACGAGCTCCTACCCGCATCCTTGGGTCAGAGATTAGGGAGTTGAGAAACAGAGAGGTTCGACTAGTCAAAATGAAAAAGGAGAGAAAGTAAGAGCAATGCTACTTGGGAGATAGAAGCGAAGATGCATTCGTAATACCCATCCCTTTTTGAGGGTATGTGCTTTAGACGTCTCCTTTATCGGTTGTCTAGTGCTTATCTTATCCTTAGTATGTCCTCTCATTAGTACCTTTGACCTTTAGATAGGGTAAACCTATGGTTGAAACATGTGTTTGAGACATGTTATGGTTGATGGATGCAAGTGGATGCAAGTGTTTGCTAGTGGTTGCTCGTAGATGCATATACACACACTCTAGGCACTAGATCGGCTCAATCACTTCATATTGCATATTGCATAAAATTGTGTGTAGGAAGTTATATTTATGGATGTATAATGATTGTGTTATCATATAGATGATGCATTTTGGTGAATGATTGTGCACTCATGTAGATATTGTATGTGTCGATAGGGTTCTCTTGCATACATAATGGATGCATGGCACTATCATGGTTTGCATATGTTCATACATTAGATAGGGAACATATACACACACTCTTTGCATATGCTCATACATCATTAGAAATTGTTTTAAGGACAATGGATGCCCGTGTTTGATGGATTGAGTAGATGGTTGTTTGGATGGTAGGATATGCATTCTCCTTAGCTTAGAGATTTCGGGGACGAAATCCTTTAAGGAGGGGAGAATGTAACACCCCGAATTTTAGTTAATGCTAAAATTCACTAATTACAGAATAAATAATCTCAGATGTGAGAATTGGGGGAAACGGGCTGCGTCATTTCGTTCGTCTCGGAAAAATACGCGAAATAGAGTCCGGGTTTTCGAGAATCGGAGTCCGTATGGCCCGGTTATGGCCCAAAGAAGTTTGCAGAAAATTCAAAGCTAAAAACAGATTTAAAAATTTAAAATTTAGATTTTGGAATGGAACAGGCGGGGTCAGGAGGGAAAGTTCCCACCCTAACCATGTCAACAGGGCTGTCGACAGGCCTGTCGACAGGGGTGTCGACTTGCCTGTCGACTTTCCTGTCGACATAGGCGCGGCCTCCAGAGAACCTGGGTGCACCAGGTTGGCTTTTAGGCTGGCTTGGAGGGCTGGGTTCTAGAGATTTCCTAAATCTAACGGACCTAATCTAATCTAGGGTTAATCTAAGGGCCTAAAACACTACCTAATCCTATAAATAAGACCCCAACCCTACCCTAATTCATTCATAATTAGATCTTGTAACTAAACTATGGCAAAATGAAACTTGATCATGGCCTCCACAAATCAATGAAGAGAGTTGCAAGCTAATCAACCTCTAATCAACATCTTCTTCAACTAAAGCCACTAATTCCACTTCATAAGTTTGCTAATCTTGGTTTTGGTGAGTTTCTATCACTTTGATGATCAATTGCTAAATTAAGTAGATGAGATATGATGAGATCTATGGTTTTGCATGAGGATTAATGGGTTTTCAAGTCATATGATATGATGTGAATATGCTAATCTATGTTTAACATTAATCCTATGTTTATGCATGTTGAATATGTGAGTTTATGCATGTTGAATATGTGAGTTTATGCATGTTGAATATGTGAGTTCATGCAAGTTGGATATGTGGGTTTATGCAAGTTAAGTATGTGGGTTTATGCAAGTTAAGTGGGGGGTTTATGCATAATAAGTAATTGATTTTATGCATGCTAAGTATGTGGTTTTATGCATGCTAAGTGTTTGGTATTATGCATAAATCATGACATGCAAGTTTACCCTTTTAAATGTGATGCATACATATGCAAGATGACACCTTTATATGCTATGAATATATATATGCATGTTTACCCTCCTTTAAGATGCAAGTCATATATGCAAGTTCAACATGTTATGCAAGTTTATGTGTATGATGTTATGTAAGTTATGTGTATGTTGTTATGCAAGTTCATATGCAAGTTATGTGTATGATGTTATGCAAGTTATGTGCATGATGTTATGTAAGTTATGTGTATGTTGATATGCAAGTTATGTTTATAATATTATGCAAGTTATGTGTATGATGTTATGCAAGTTAACATGTAACATGTTGTGCAAGTTCACACCTTTAAGACACATGCAAGTTCACCTTTGTATAACCTATGAACACTTATGCAAGTTGCCTTTATACATGACATATGTATGTTCATGCAAGTTGGGTTATTTAGTAATGCTAGTTGGGTTAATGTCATGATGTAAGTGGACACCTTTTAACCCATGTTAATGCTAATGTATGCTAAATGAAACCCATGTTAATTGTGAAAGAATCTTCTCTTGGAAATATGTCGTGTTAGCATAAGTACGTGGGAAACGATGGGGTTAATAGACATGTTAATGAAATGGTGTGAAATGGTTATGATTAAGCATACCATAAAATGAATAAGCATAAGTGGGAATTTACCTATTGAGTTGGGTCTACCCCATGGGAATTTACCTATTGAGTTAGGTCTACCCATGTTATGAAAAACTTGATATTAATTAGGGATAATTAATATGGGGGTGATTAATTAGGTGTAATTAATCAACTAAGACACGAGGTTGGACCCTTTTGTAGCGGAAGTCTGCCCGGAACCGACCGGCCATCCAGCGGCTACAAATGATTGGCCCAATGTGAGAGGTCTTAGTCATAAATTAAATACATGATTAAAGTAAAGACACGAGGTTAGACCATTTTGATGACAGAAGTCTGCCCGGAACCAACCGGCATATCCAGCAGTCATAAAAGACGGTCTAATGTGAGAGGTCTTTATGAGGTCATGATCTTAATTAATGAATTAAGAAACACTTAACCATATTAGCATGTAGTGGGACATGAGGGGTTAAGTGGGTGCCTTGGGTGGCATGAGGAGACTAGTGGGTTGCCTTGGGTGGCAATAGAAAAATACGATTAGAATACTTAACCAAAGTGAAACATGTAATTAAACATGATTAAAGGGTTAAGTAAGTACCATGGGTGGCATGTGAAAATACGATTAGAATACTTAACCAAAGTGAAACATGTAATTAAACATGATTAAAGGGTTAAGTAAGTGCCACCAAAGTGAAACATGTAATTAAACATGATTAAAGGGTTAAGTAAGTGCCATGGGTGGCATGTGAAAATACGATTAGAATACTTAACCAAAGTGAAACATGTAATTAAACATGATTAAAGGGTTAAGTAAGTGCCATGGGTGGCATGTGAAAATCTAGTGGGTACCTTGTATGACAATTAGAATATGATTAAAGGACTTAACCAAAATTTATAACATGTAAGGGGACATGGTTAAAGGGTTAAGTGTGATTCACTAGAAATAGCAAGCTTAGGTGGTAGCTTGTGGGGGCCCATTTCAACCAATATCCCAAACGTATCTTTGTGGGCTCGACTCTAGTCGGGTGACGGGACACGCATATTGGGCTTGACTATAAGAGGCCAAACCGGGTTAGCGGTGGCAACGCGGGACCAACGGGTTTCATATGCGTGTGTGGACCCGGGCTGGTTGGTAAGTCGTTGTTGCATCGTGTAGATATAAAGCCGTGCACCGTTGATATTATCAGGTGGCCACGTTGGGGAATGATACACCCCACCGTGGGACCAGCACGGGTATCTACGTAGGGGAGCCGATCGCTTGGGGAGTAGTGGGTACACCTATGTAGTCAGATAGGGGTACACGAAACTACTAAATTACTAAGTACACTTGGTGGGATCAACCTTTAAGTAGAAATGACTGGTGTGGTGCAGTATAGTAATTATCCTTGGGTGGGTGGATGCGTCTTTACGGTTATCTTAGTTTATCCTAAGTCTACCAAGCTGCTTAGTGTAGCCATTCATCCCCAGACGTTACCGTATATCAAGCTTATGTCTTCTCTGGTTACTTTAATGATTGTATTGTTAAAGTTATAGGACTCACTCAGACTTATGTCTGACCCCGTTGTTTTTATCTTATTTTTTCCAACCCTCAGGTTATCAGAGTGGGCCCAGTACGAGTGGGCTTTGATCAGGCTGCTTTATTCTCTTTTGGAGCTTGGACCATAGGTGTAGAGCTCAGCTTACCCTTTCTTTTATGGCTATCAGTTCATGTATTGGGATTATGTACTTTTATTTATCAGGATGGATATTTTGTACTTGACTCTTATTATGGTTTTGTGATGTAACCAAACATGTTTTACTTTCCGCTGCCTTGAAATGATGTTTTGGAATTTTCAAGTATTACTTATATCTGTCTTGTGGTAATTTTTCTGTTCTATATCCACTTAAAATACTCCACCGATGTTATGGCATTCCCTTAGAGAGTGGCCATAGCGGGCGTGGGGTGTTACATTAAATTTATTCAAAATAATTGAAAATCACTTATAAACTCAATTGATTAGTAAATAAGGTTTTATAACTGCATAAAACTTAGTAAAGTTTTACCACTTGAAATCTCCCATTATAAAACTTATTTATAAAACAGGAATTTCGCTTCACAACCATTTTATGATTTCTTCATAAAATACATTAGTAATAAAACAAAACCATTGTATTGATAAGTTCATCAATCTATTAGCCCGATAATGAGACAAAAGCATTGTATTGATAAGTTCTTTATCACAAAACTTAGAAAAATTGGGTTTGCATTAGTAATTGGGGTGGAGTTATTTTAATAGTTTGCTCGTTAGTAGCTAGCCTACTTAAAAGGAGATAGAGATGGTTAGCTTAATGGAAGGAAACGATAAGGAAGAACTTGAAAATTATACCATGATCGACGAGGTGGTCTTGTAAAAAAAATGATAACCATACGTATATGGAAAGACAATTAAATAAATAAAAAAAAAGGAATATCATCTCCTATTATTGTGAAAGACTAGTTCACTATTGAAAATTTCCCACAATCCAATAAAGGATAAAGAAAGGTAGTAGATATTAGAAGAAGAGCTAAGAACACATAAGAATAATAGAGATGCTACGGTGCTTTTTATGGTGCAGTTTTGTGACAAGGTCTTAGAAAAGACAACAGACGTTATTAGCATGTTTCTGATGTATGTTCTTATATACGTGAACCAAAAGGAAGCGCTTATTAATTATAAAGAGCATAATAATGATGCATGGAATCCATATATGGAGACTTGCATGTCAATGGCATAGGCTCAGTTTGGTTGAATATGCATGATGAAAGGTGGTGAAACTTTATTCGAATGAGGATTTCGATTACACTGAGATAATATATACTTCGTATATCATAAAGAGATGAAACCTGCTTACCCGCTTTTATTTTATTTACTGTTATGTAATAATGGGCTTGGCCCAACTGTCATTTGTACAACTATAAATAGGCTTTTCCTATCTGTTCGTTATCAACTATTCGGTAATAAAATCATTTTTACAACTTCTTCATTCTGCTATTCTCTACAATACAATTCTTCCATTAATTCAAAGACCATCAGTTCGAATCAATTCTAAATTCAAACTTGGTATCAGAGCACTCAAGCTTTACAGCAACATCATTGGGTGATAAAGTTTCCAACTCATCAGAGAAGCATCATCTTTTGGGTTGCATCTAATCAGGTTTTACCCATCATGTCAGAGTTGTTGAATCTAAATACACAACTCTGTGCCTCGCCATAACTTCTGATCAAGCTGCATCAGAATTCCATGCCTCGCCGTAATCATTGATCAGGCTGCATCAGAATTTTGTGCCTCATCGTGACCATTAATTAGGTTGCATCAGAATTGTATACTAGAATTATGATATTTTGTGAAATTTAGAAAATCATAGAAGTAGAAAAGCAGTTCAAGAAGATCAAGAAAGTTCCATAACTTGCATCTCATCAGTTGAGCCAACATCATTTGAGATGCACAATCAAGCATCAAGAACTTACTCGTCTACTCCAAAAACAGAAATCGCGATATCTCACCATATTTTCTGATCGTCTTCCCTCATATTCTGATCATCATTCTCTCTTCAGATCAGATCAAGAACTCATTTGTATTATTCAGACATAGCTGGTGAAACTGAATCATCAACTGCCGGAAGCACAGGTACAACAAGTCCGCAAACTGAAGTAGGTATTGAGCACTAAGTAAAAATAATAGTAAGTCCGAAAAGTCAAATTTTTACTGTAAAATTAGAAGAAAACAATTATCTTCTATGGAGGCTGCAAGTATAGAAAGCTAGTCAAGGCTATAGCCTTGAAGGTTTCATAAATGGCACTATTTTAGTACCACCCAAATCCATAATAGATAAAGACAACAAGATCGTTATCAATAAAGAATTTAACAAATTCAAAAGGCAAGAAAGACTAATAAGCTCATGGTTGTTGTCTTCTATTAGCCCATGGCTACTGTCTCAGGTCATTGGGTGTAAGAGTGCAAATGACATTTGGTCAACAGTAGAAAGAAATTTCAATTCTCAATCTGCAGCAAAAGTAATGTACTACATAAAGCAATTGAAGAAAATGAAGAAAGGTGAACTACCCATGAGAGAATATTTGGGGGAAATTAAAATTATGTGTGATACTTTAGAAGCAGTAGGTCAAAAAGTAGGGGAATATGAACAAATTCTCACAATCTTCAATGCACTCAATGAGGAGTATGAAGTTGTTGTAGCGGTTATATCATCTCAAAAGGTCATGTGTTCAACGGAAGACGCTCTTCTTGCACATGAAGTAAGAATAGAAACCAAGAATACAGAAGAAAGTGATCTATCTATAAACTATGCTGCAACTAATAGAAATAAAAGAGCAGTACAATAAAGGTGAATAACCAAATCAGAGAGGAAACTACTCCAATAAATGAAGAGGTAGAGGTAGACATAAAGATAATGCTAATTGACCTAAGTGTCAGAATTGTGAGGAAATATGCCATACAACAATAAAATGCTACTTCATATTCAATCAAAATTACACAACAGGTCAAAGTTCAAGAGGTCAAAGAAACCCAAATGCAAATGTGGCACAAGTCAACACTGATACAAACATGCAGAATGATGGAAACAATAGAAATGCTAAGAAGAATGATGTAGCAGGTCAAAAAACTATCCAAGATGAAAGCTGGTATCCAGAATCAGAGGCAACAAATCACATTACAAATAATCTAGACAGCCTGAATTGGGGAAACAGAGACTACAGAGGTAAACAAAGTGTGTGCATGGGCAATGGTAAGTCCATACCTATCACTCATATAGGTAAGGTTACAATCGATGGTAAAAGAACTTTTATCTTCAATAATTTACTTAGAGTACCCAAAATTAAGAAAAACCTTATGAGTGTGTCATAATTTTCCCATGACAACAAGGTATACTTTGAATTCTATCCTACATACTATTTAGTTAAAGACATGCTCACCAATGATGTTTTATTACAGGGTAAGGAAGAAAATGGATTGTCTCAGTAATGTGGCATTCAAAAGAGAGCAATACAACTCTGCAGTAAATAATGTTGAAAGAAACAATGAAGTATTTGATGTATGGCATAACAAACTTGGACATCCAAGCATTAACATTGTAAAGTAGATTTTAATCATTGCAACATCTCTTGTTCTGGTATCCCTAATTCTTATATATGCACTTATTGTCAAATGGGAAAAAGCCATAAGTTGGCATTTCCTAATTCTACTACGGTTTATTCCAAAACATTAGAAATGAATGCTACTGACTTATGGGGACTAGCTCCCATTCATTCTGATTATAACTATAAGTACTACATTTCATTTGTAGATGCCTACATATAAGGTACACATGGATATATTTTATGATATCTAAGGATGAAACACATGACATAGTAGCTCAATTTATCACACATGTGGAAAACCAGTTAGGCATACAAGTGAAAATAGTGGAAACTGATGGAGGAACTGAATACAAACCTCTAGCAGTATATTTTAATAAGAAGGGTATAGATCACAGAATCACTTGCACATATATTTTAGAACAAAATGGGTTAGTCGAGAGAAAACACAGACACATAGTTGAAACATGTTTGACTCTATTAACTAAGGCATCAATGAGTTTAAAATTTTGCCTAGATGCATTCAACACTGTTGTATTCCTGATATAAAGGTTACCAACTGAAGTGTTGAATGGAAAAAACCCATATGGAAATTTATATGAAGTTAAACCTGATTACAGCTACATGAGAACATTTGAATGCTTAAGTTATCCATACTTAATGCCATACAATAAGCATAAACTTGAATTTAGATCAAGGTCGTGTACCTTTATAGGATACTACACACATAAAAAGGTTATAATGCCTTGATGAATATGGGAAATTTTTTGTTAGTAGACATGTGGTATTCAATGAAACTATCTTCCCATTCAAGACAAATACAGGTGAAAACAACAAATAAGGTGTACAACAATAAAGAGTACACTAATTCATACCTACACTCTCTGATATAGAGGATACACAAGTAATTGAAAGGAGAACAGGTGAAGACATATTAGAATCAGATGAGTTAAGGCATGTGCTCATGAACCACCAAATCTGAACAATAATGCACCTGCAGAAGAAACAGATCATGAAAGTCAAATACAAGAAGACAATGAAACTGTAAACTGCGAAAGTAGTAATACTCAAACAAGCAGAGGGGTGCAACCTGAAACCAGACACACTCTTGCACCATCTCGTTAAATAACTACTAGAGCCAAAAGTGGCATTTTCAAGCCAAAGCTATACTCAACAGTCTAGCAGATGTTGAATTAACCACCTTCAGTCAAGCCTTTGTCGATGACAAATGGAAAACCGATATGTATAAAGAGTTTAATGCACTTACAAAAAAACATGGGAGCTAGTTGAGCCACCTGAAAACAAGAACATCATAGGGTGCAAGTGGACTTACAAAATTAAGAAAATCCAGATGGCACCGTTGACAGATACAAAGCTAGGCTGGTAGCAAAAGGCTATAGACAACAACAAGGGTTTTACTTCAATGAGACATTCTCCTTAGATTAGAGTAGTTCTAATTGTTGTGCTTCAAAGGGGATGGCGTCTGAGACAAATAGATGTAGATAATGCATTCTTGAATGGCAGTTTACACGAAAAAATCTGTGTGAAACAACCAGAAGGATATAATAAAAATAATAACTTGTGTGTAAACTCAACAAAGTTATGTATAGGCTAAAGCAAGCACCCAGAGTATGGTTTGACAAATTGAAAAACACTCAAGTAAAGGTAAGGTTTCAGTCTACTAAAAGAAGACAACTCACTATTTATTAAGGCTGACAAGAATACAATTATGTATGTGCTAATATATGTTGATGATCTTATTGTGACAAGTGACTGCAAACCAGATATGAATCAATTAGTTCGATATCTGGACAAACAATTCCCAATATAGGGTCTAGGTGAACTAAATTACTTTTTGGGAGTTGAAATGAAAAGAGTATCAAACTCAGAAATTACTCTACTGCAAAGAAAGAGTGAGTTACTGAGAAAAACCAAGATGCTTGAAGCAAAGCCACAAGTCACCCCTACGATAAGCCAGCAACGATACTCTAAAAATAGGGGAGAACCAATACTTAAAATATGTGAATACAGAAGTATAGTTGGTGCACTATAGCACATAACTATAACTCGCCCGGATAGAGCATTCAACACTAATAATGTACGTCAATTTATGCAGGCACCACTAAATAAGCATGTGAAAGTAGTACAGAGGATACTGAGATACTTGAAGAGAATGATCAAATATGGATTATCAATGAAAGATGAAAAATGTCTAAACATCACAAGAAACGTTGATGCTGACTAGGCATTGTTACTACCAAAATAAAGCACCGAAACAGGCTGACGGTGAAGGGGTAACATATCACCACAAGCAGAAAGGAGTCTTACATCAACAAAGCCCGACACAAGAAAAAGATGGCAGCATAAGGAAATATTACAGGAGATATGCAACCGACACCATCATGGGAGGACAAAGCCTAAAATCTATACGAAGAAAGCATACTGGCAGGGTAAGCCCAGTACAAAGGGAAAGATAATAGAAGGACTCCCAAAATCGGAAGCCCGTAAGGAGAAAAACAAGGAACCTTACAAATCAGGACCTAGAAAGACGAGAGAGGCTATCGATATAAACTCGCTTAATACTGATACATCAAGAAGAAATAGCATCAAAAGTACAAGGGAATCATCCGGTAGCCATTCGCCGAGACCCCCAGTAGATGGTTACCGGAAGGATGCTCTAATAAGTAACTAACGAAGCACCAGAAGCAACCTCCCAGAGAAGTAAGAATACGCTTCATGGAAAACCGGAATCCTGAAAGAGAAACAAGCTATCCACACTAATATGCTTAGTATCGATACCGACAGCGGTAACGAATCCGGCAGCCTTTCACGTGAATCACAAAGCAAGCTCCACAGAATGTTGATATCAAACCGGAAGCCTACATCTAGAAGCCACAACCTTTCGAAAGCCATCTGTACCGACAAACTCGAGACCTATACAAAGTACATGAACTAGTAATCAAGAAACGAGTTCTACAAACCAGAACCCTCCTCCCGGGAACAAGAAGCAGCACATCTAAAAGCCACAGGCAAAATCTTCAGAACCTAAGGAAAAGGCGACCGAGAGCCAGTACTTCCAGAACCAAAGGGAAAAGCGGCCAACAGCGGGTACTGCTGGCCCATTAGCAAAAGGGGCCCTGATTCGTCTATAAATAAGACCCCAGGGTTCTCATTTTCATGAAGATTTTCTCATTCTCATTCTTGTATTTTTTTCTCTAGAGTAAACCCTAATTCCTAAATCAAATTGGGGATTTTGGTTGCAATCACTTATATATTCTAAATCAAAGATCAATAAAGAGTGGATAAATACTTAGAACATTTTCTTATGAGTCTCTCATCAAATTTGTTAGTTATTGCAGGTGCTTATGTTGTATGCTTTCTACAAGCTCACAAGTTCTTTCTTAAGCCTAAACCTTTCCGCAAAATCAGTGCGGAATCCCTTCCTATAAGCCACTTAGCCCTTAACAAGGGTTGTGCTTAAGAAACCCTTATCCCAAGATAACTGTTGTTTCTTGAGTGGCTTAAGCGTGATGCTCACCCTATTGAGGGAAGAGTAACTAATCTTTTAGGCTCAAAATCTTGGTATCAAGGAAATGGTGAACTAACTCAAACTCGTGAAAGCTAAATAAACCTATTTTTCACTTAGGTCCACTTACGTAGACCTATCTCTGGTATGGACGAAAAATATCGTTAACATTTTGGTGCTAGAAGGAGGGCTATGAACCTCCATTCCTGTGGTTAACCTTACCTCGTACCCAAATGTGTTGTCCCGTCCCTGGTTGGATTAAGCTTTGAAGCAGAAACCATGAATAGAAGGCCTCTACTAGTAACTAATGAATTTCCCATGGTTGCATCAAGCATTAATGAGCCATGGAAGGTCAAGAAGGTTAAGATGGAAACCTTACGTATTCAAGATAAGGAAAAAGATGTAGAGCCTTATTATCCTAATCATTGAAGCATTAAGCCTTTCCATTTGGGACCAACCCCAATCTTTGCCTTAGGAGATTCCAAAACAAAAGGATATAACCCCTTTCTTCATATCAAGAAATCCATTCAAGTACAAGCTAAAGTAACAATATTCGAATGGGAGAATCGAAAGAGGTTCTGCTCACCTTGCTACAAAAGAAGATGAAAGGGACACACCCTTGCGTCAAGATATAGATAAAAGAAAATTTGAAAATAAAGGGGAGAAAAGGGAATCAAGTGGTAAGAAGATCAAGTTGCAACACCGAAAGAAAGCCTTTTAGTCCAGGTTACCAAAAGGGTGTGAACTCACTACATCAATCGAGGGTATAAACTTCCTAACTAAACATGAATTGAACTTTTGGCCTTCATTAAGGAAGAAATCCAAGAATGAAGCCAAGTTGGGAGGACCTTATTGCTACTACCATATGATGAATGGACACGAAACCAACCATTGCCGAGTCTTAAAAGGTATGATCATCAACTTCCTAAGCCAAGAAAAGTTACATAGATATGTAAAGAAAACATAGCTAACTACAGTAAGAAATGCTTTGAGAAAGGGATTGTCTACATGGCTGAGGGTGGGAGAATCCTCTCGAAGCTCGAGATAACCCAAGTCGGGTCAAATCAAATGGATGAAAACCCTTGTCATGGCCGAGTGGGCCAGGTCAAGGCACCCCCCGGAAGGGGGTTGTGACACCCCACATCCGTTAATGTCACTCACTAAGGGAATGCATTAAGTTTCGTGAAGCGTTATAGGTAAATAAGAACATAATAGCACAAGACAGACATGTAAAATAGCAGCGGAATTAAAAACTTTATTTAAATCAAAACATCATGGTCCCAAATACTGAGTTTACATTGTAAGTTGAAATAACCAATTACATCTGTCTTGCCAAAAATATCGAAGTACAAAAGCATAAAATCATATTTCCTTGTGATGCCATAAGAAAGTTGACCAGAAGTCAAAGCGACACATCTATATCCAAAATCCAAGCTAAGCTGAAAGAATCCAAATCAACTCTAAGCACTTCCACCCTGAGAACCTGGTGGGGGAACGGAAGAGAGAGAAGATGAAACAAAAAGGGTCAGACATAAAGTCTGGCGAGTCCAGTTACTTTTAAATATAAATAAATAAAAGTATCATGGCAGGTATATAAAACTGGAAGAACAAGATAATAGTAACAATGACAAGCATGAACTGAGCAAGATAAGATGAACATGATATATTGCGCTTCTTAAATACATTTCTCTGCACCGCACAGATACTAGTATATCAGAAGTAGAATGATCCCTACTAATAGCGTTCCATTATATTTTCTTGATTATTAGGTTACTTGGGTTAATAGCACTCAAGACTTATACGCGTATCGTACCCATTTACTTTCCCATGGATTCACCTAATACAATATATGTAGTTATCTCTCAATATTGAGATACATCCCAAGGTACCCCACCCGCACGGTCTCCACCGTAATGAACGCAGTCCCTCATCCTACGTCGTAGTGACGTACAGATCTCTATATAGAATGTTACGTTCGGCATATATCTATCATTACTATGCTACGTAAGCATATGGACTGCCACCATCGATCGAATCAGATTCCTTATCGGAATAATGCCCTCTAGTCCACGATACAATACCCAAAGCATATACGCATGTATCTAGACTGTCCCACGCATGTACTGTAATTGTAGCTCGATACCTCAATCGCACGTCCTCTAATGTGCGCTGAGTTCCCCAGCAGGGCGATACAAGAAACAAAGAACTCGGTCGGGAGCGTTTCCATATCTGTACAGGCCCGTCTTTAAAAAGCCTCTATATACAGATATACCTAGGGTATATTTTTCCATGGTGGATATGGACTCACCTCGGCCCCACCCTCAACTAGTAAAGACTACAGAGCTAAGCGATCACCCTTAATAACAACCAATCTAAACATCCATGTGGCGTCCACCCTTAACCCAGTACCTCGATTGTGAAAGGTGAAATGATATCTTGGGTTTAGCTCTAATCTTTTCGCATCCCGCTGGCTGTCGATGACGGATATCCGACGGTCTACAATCCTTGTTGGTCGTGACTCTCTCTACCTCCTCGTGAGGCAACCGTCGAATCACCCTGATGTCACCTCGTCACAGCATTCTTACTGCATAGCTACATCTACAGTCAAGGCCCCCCCACCTAGTAGTTACGCGCAGACCCAACCTCTACGAGTACAGCCTAAGACATCTGTCACCGCACAAAGGACTACTAGAAGCACGTTACTTACTTCAGGAAGCCGCGTGCTTCCCCTACCAATTCCTTTGGAGCGTCATAACAATCATATGAATGTGTGCTCACCCCGTGTATTATAACACCTCGATGATCTACCCCGTTGGGTTATTCACCCTCGAATGCATGGACTGGTCCAAGCACCTTTCTTTAATATGTTGTTAGACCCTATGTCTAAACATTCTTTTACGCGCTTGTCTTACTTCATTAGGTTTGCATTTAACTTGGTTATTCCAATTCATATTGAATCCTTATTCAAATTATCAAGTTTCTCTTGCTTATTAATTTCAGTCATACAACTTAATTCATTTAAGTTTCTTAATAAGCTTACAACATGTTATTCTCTAGATTGTGGCCCAAGGTCTGTAATCCACAGTTTACTTTATATTCTTGCTTGGTTACATCATTACAATAACATGTTCTCCTTAATACGTTATTAAGTATATCTCAATTCACATGTTTCCTAATTAACATGTCCCTTACCATTTATAATTAAATACAACTTATTTAGTTTACAAGTTTTCCTCATTCTTTTTCATTTAATCATAAATTCAATTCACACTGTCACTACAACTTATTGTTGTTTACTTAGCAGATTATTACGCATATCTAATTCTATCATTTCTAAAAGTTATGCTTACTCTACAAGGGTGTATTTAATATTTTCCATCGGTTATGTATACCACTAGGTGCCTTTAATTACATAACTTTATTGGGTTAAGTTCGTGGGCCTATATGTAAATATTACCCACCAACTCTATTTTACTTAACCCACCTACTACCCATTCAATTTTACTTAACCCACCTACTACCCATTCAATTTTACTTAACCCTAACTTAAGTTCATAATAGTACAATCCTTATGGATTAAATTAGGTTAAGTAGTCCAATTCATTACCATGTCCAATTATGGTTATAATGGGCTAGTCCACCTACATTATGCCTACAAAGTGTGGATGATGGATATGCCGGTCGGGTCCGAGCAGTCTTAATCCACAGTTGGGTCAAACATCGTGTCTTAGCCCGATTCGTGTTTGCACACTTAGACCTCTCACATTAGGTTCAACATTAGTGGCTGCTGGATATGCCGGTCGGGTCCAGGCAGACTTCCTCCACTAATGCAACATAACCTCATGTCATAAGTGCAATTACAATTCCTAATTGTAATTACTAGACATTCTATTTTTATCCAAATCTACCTATGTCATTATAGGTGATTATTTCTCTTTTTCCCCATATTTAATTATATGCCCAATTTATTATTCAAATTATATACTTTTATGCCCCTTTTCAATTCATCTTTTAATTATGTACCAACACTCCTTTTTCCTATATCATAAATCGTGGCATATATATATATATATATATATATCATGCACAAACCCAAACCCACATATTTTCCAATTTATTCCTAAAATTCATATTCACATGTTCCAAGTTATGTCCCAAATCAATATTTAGACATGTCCCATTTTTTACCCAATTCAATGTTTACATTTGTTCCAATGCGTGCCTAAATTCATATTATCCAACAAGACATATGGCCCCAAACCCATATTCGTATATTTCCAAATTTATGCCCAAATTTAGATCCATATTTTCCAATATCAATTATGTCCCAAATTATGGTTTTCCCCATTATTCCCAATTTCGTATGTTCGCATTTTTTAGCGTTAGGCCTAGGCTCGAAGGTAGCCTAGCTATATAAAAATAAAAAGGGAAAAGAGGGAGAGAAGAGAATCAAGAATAGGCATAATAAGGAATCAATAATAAACTAGTAGAAATAGGCATAAACTGAATAGGCGTATTATGACAAGATTTAAAATGGTGGCGATATGAACATATAAAAGCAGATCTGATAATTTTGTTATATTAGAACTGATTAGGCACCGATTCAAGATCCAGTTTTTATATACATATCAAGATTACTATTCAAATATTCAGATCTAAAAATAACATGAACTCACAATGAATAGATCTAAGGAAATGGATCCAATTTACTGTGAAGAACATGTTGAATAAGTTGTTGTAGTCATTGCTGAATTTGTATAATGTTTGCTGAATTAGATTTGGAGTAGATTAGGCCATTCAATCTTCATTGCAACGGAGCTTCGCCATCACCATTGTGTTTAGATGAATAAAACCTAGGTCTAGGGTCCTTTATATAGCCTAGGGTTCATGAATCTAGCTCCAAAATCGTCCAGGTTCAGAAAAGAAGTTTCCAGAGCCACGGGTGGGTCGACCACCCTTCAGGCGGGTTGACCCCTAGGTCGATCCACTTTCGTGGGTGTCGACCCCGAGGTCGACCTCGGGTTCGACCCCCATGAGCCTGAGTCGACCCCTAGGTTATTTCTAATGCTGATTTTTGCGTCGGATTTCTGGTTTTGCCGATTTTTGTATATTTTTGAATTTATATGTATATATATCTTCCTTATATGCATACAAACTTCAAACCTCAATAACTTCTTCACACGATATCCGATTTACGCAAACCGAATGTCTATCTTGACCAAAATTCCGAGACGGATGCAATGGGTTGGCCGTTTTACTTAATTCTGAATATTTAATTAAGTTTTACTTAATACATTATTAATAGTGTATTTCACGCTAATTATTCTTTAATTCATCACCTTTAGCGTCGTTAAAATTTTGGGGTGTTACATTCTCCCCTACTCAAAGGATTTCGTCCCCGAAATCTCTAAGTTAAGAGGAACGTATATCCTAACATCCAACAATCATACATCCATCTAGCAATCACAGACATCCATTGTCCTTAAGGAATTTCTAATGCTTGTATGAAGATATGCAATAGTGTGTGTATATGTCCGTAAACTAATGCGAAAGATCAGGCGATCTACCGATTAAGTCGACCTCCTTAATGCAATGTATGTTTTCGCCTTGCAACCAAAATGTATGCAAATCATCCTAATCCATGTAAGTTCTATAAGTGTGCATAATCATCCATCCAAATGCAACATAAATGTAACGATACACCCATTTTCATTTATAAAATTTAAAATGTACACACATCAATATGCAATATGTATGTGATTGAGCTGATCTAGTGCGTATTGTGTGTGTATATGCATCCACGAGCAATCACTAGTAACCACTTGCATCCATCAAAAATAACATGTCTCAAACACATGTTTACATTCATTAGTTTTCTAATAAAGACTCGATCGATAAGAGATATTCAAACGATAGATACAAGTATTAATTCGAAGCTTGGAAAAAGAAGTTAAGGTCATATTCTCGAAAAGGAGAGGATATGAAGCGCGAATCTTGTCTTCAGCCTCCCAAGTAGCGTCCTCGCGGCTCTTTCCCCATTGTACTTTTACTAGCTTCACTTCTTTGTTGCATAATTTCTTAACCTTCGATCCAAGTATGCAAGTCGGGACTCATCCTATCATTGCTTTCTTCTCTACTTTCACTTCCTCTCGCAAGTTTGGCTCCACTACCTCGAACTCTATACTTTTTATCGCCGCTTGGATGAATAGTCATCTTAGAATGATGGGCTTCCTCAAGGAATGTCTTCAATAGGTTTCTCATCCCGATATGATTCACCTATCAAAACTCTTCTCAAGTAGCTCCCCTACTTTCTTATCAAGTTCCCTCTTTTCTTTTAGGATTCACATGTCGCAAATCATCAATAAATATATCAAGAGGTTCTAGGAGACTAAGAATGACAGACCCTTTAGGGTCATAAAAAATCTTGAGAGTCTTTCTATGGCATGTCAGAAGTCTAACGGCCCTCCTCTCACAATCTAGAATGGCTCCATATATGGTTAACCCAACCATCCTAGAATCAAACCGTATTTTATGAAATCAACAACATATGTGTCGCAATCAAACTCAACACCTAACATAGAGATTCTCAAACCCCGATAAATCATCGATAAATGAGCCGTACCTCCATTGGGGTTTGAGGCAATAACAGGATCCAAAACCGTACTAGTATCTAGGTGCAGAGGCTCAACTAAAGGATCATGTATAAAAGAATGCGAAGCGCCAGGAAAAGAACCCTAATAGGATGATCAGAAATACAAATCAATCCTTCGATGGAAACTTTCCTATCCTTATCCTATCCACCAGCTATGAGAACATTAGCTTGCCCCCTAGAAGTTCCTGCCCTCTTGTCTTGTCTTTGTCTCTTTCGGGAACTCCCTAATGAGGTGTCCTACCTTACCAAAGTGGTAACAAACGCCTTTTCTCTTTCTGCAATCCTTTTCCAGATGACCCACCGTTCCGAAATTATGGTATTTCCTCTTTTCTTTTTTGGGTTGCGCTCCTTAGCACCAACTCCCTTATTCTCGTTTTTACCATCCTTGTACAACATGCTAACAAGTCTCTTGAAAGCTGCCTCCATCGCATGGAAATCTTTACGAGGCTTAAGGCTTAAGAGAAAATAAGACACAGGTGAAACCACTACGGCTAAAGATGGAGGTTAGGCACTTCTTTGCCCATCGACATGTACCGTAGTTTTAACATGCCTACAGAACCATGCCGAAATAGGGATACCCTTTTGAGAGGAAACAGTTCCCCGATCAAAAAGGAAAAGAAATCAAGCGGAGAATCGAGAAGATATTTATGGCTTTGAGAAATATGCTTTTCAAAAATAGACTTTTTATTTTAAAATACTTTGTTTTTGAGACCTTTTTAAAACCATTTTCAAAATACTTTATCTGATCTTATAACCATATGCTTTGATACCAAATGTGACACCCCACGTCCGTTAATGTCACTCACTAAGGAAATGCATTAAGTTTCGTGAAGCGTTATAGGTAAATAAGAACATAATAGCACAAGATAGACATGTAAAATAGCAGCGGAATTAAAAACTTTATTTAAATCAAAACATCATGGTTCCAAATACTGAGTTTACATTGTAAGTTGAAATAACCAATTGCACAAATAACCTGTCTTGCGAAAAATATCAAAGTACAAAAGCATAAAACCATATTTCCCTGTGAAGCCATAAGAAAGTTGACCAGAAGTCAAAGCGACACATCTATATCCAAAATCCAAGCTAAGCTGAAAGAATCCAAATCAACTCTAAGCACTTCCAACCTGAGAACCTCGGGGGGAAATGGAAGAGAGAGAAGAGGAAACAAAAAGGGTCAGACATAAAGCCTGGCGAGTCCGGTTACTTTTAAATATAAATAAATAAAAGTATCATGGCAGGTATATAAAATTGGAAGAACAAGATAACAGTAACAATAACAAGTGTGAACTGAGCAAGATAAGATGAACAAGATAAATTGCGCTTCTTAAATACATTTCTATGCATCGCGCAGATACTAGTATATCAGAAGTAGAATGATCCCTACTAATATCGTTCCATTACATTTTCTTGATTATTAGGTTACTTGGGTTAATAGCACTCAAGACTTATACGCGTATCGTACCCATTTACTTTCCCATGGATTCACCTAATACAATATATGTAGCTATCTCACAATATTGAGATACATACCATGGTACCCCACTAGCACGGTCTCCACCGTAATGAACGCAATCCCTCATCCTATGCCTAA
Organism: Allium sativum; assembly: GCA_030737875.1. Classification (NCBI taxonomy): domain Eukaryota; kingdom Viridiplantae; phylum Streptophyta; class Magnoliopsida; order Asparagales; family Amaryllidaceae; genus Allium; species Allium sativum. Next base: position 48,341,322 of record CM060912.1, on the reverse strand, counting down.
GTGATGTACGGATCTCTGTATAGAATGTTACGTTCCGCATATATCTATCATTACTATGCTATGTAAGTGTATGGACTGCCACCATCGATCGAATCAGATTCTTTATTGGAATATTTCCCTCTAGTCTACGATACACTACCCAAAGCAGATATACATGTATCTAAACTGTCCCACGTATGTACTGTAATTGTAGCTCGATGCCTCAATCACACGTCCTCTAATGTGCATCGAGTTCCCCGGTAGGGCGATACAAGAAACACAAAACTCGGTCAGGAGCTTTTCCATATCTGTATAGGCCTGTCTATAAAAAGCTCTATATACATATATACCTAGGGTTTTTTTTCATGGTGGATATGGCACCACCTCGGCCCATCCCTCAACTAGTAAAGACTACAAAGCTAAGCGACCGCCCCTAATAACAACCAATCTAAACATCCATGTGGCGTCTACCATCAACCAGGTACCTCGATAGAGAAAGGTGAAATGATATCTTGGGTTTAGCTTTAGTCTTTTTGCATCCCGCTGGTTGTCGATGACGGATATCTGACGGTCTACTACCCTTGTTGGTCGTGACCCTCTCTACCTCCTCGTGAGGCAACCGTCGAATCACCTTTGTGTCACCTCGTTACAACATTCTGATTGCATAACTACATCTGCAGTCAAGGCCCACCCACCTAGTAGTTACGCGCAGACCCAACCTCTGCGAGTACCACCTAATACATCTATAACCGCAAAGAGGACTACTACAAGCACCTTACGTTCTTTAGGAAGCCGCGTGCTTCCCCTTCCCATTCCTTTGGAGCCGTCATAATAATCAGATGAATCTGAGCTCCCCTCGTATCTTATAACACCTCGATGATCTACCCCGTTGGGTTATTCACCCTCAAACGTACGGACTGGTCCAAGCACCTTTCTTTAATATGTTGTTAGACCCCATGTATAAACATTCTTTTACGCGCTTGTCTTACTTCATCAGGTGTCAGTTAACTTGGTCATTCCAACTCATATTGAATCCTTATTCAAATTACCAATTTTCTCTTACTTATTAATTTCAGTCATACAACTTAATTCATTTAAGTTTCTTAATGAGCTTACAACATGTTATTCTCTTGATTGTGGCCCAAGGTCTGTAATCCACAATTTACTTTATATTCTTGCTTGGTTACATTATTACAATAACATGTTCTCTTTAATATGTTATTAAGTATATCTCAATTCAAAGGTTTCCTAATTAACATGTCACTTACCATTTATGATTAAATATAACTTATTTATTTTACAAGTTTTCCTCATACTTTCTCATTTAATCATAAATTTAAACACTACAACTTATCATTGTTTACTTAGCAGATTATTACGCATATCTAATTCTATCATTTCTATAAGTTATGCTTACCCTACAAGGATGTCTTTAATTATATATCTTTATTATATTTTTCACCGGTTATGTATACCACTAGGTGTCTTTATTTACATAACCTTTTTGGGTTAAGTTTGTGGGCCTATATGTAAAAATTACCCAACCTCTCTATTTTCCACCCACTACCGATCCAATTTTACTTAACCCTAACTTAAGTTCATAATCATACAATCCTTATAGATTAAATTAGGTTAAGTAGTCCAATTCATTACCATGTCCAATTATGGTTATAATGGGCTAGACCTCCCACATTATGCCTACAACGTGTGGATGCTGGATATGTCGGTCGTGTCCGGGCAGTCTTATTCCACAATTGGGTCTAACCTCATGTCTTAGCCCGATTCGTATTTGCACACTTAGACCTCTCACATTAGGTTCAACATTAGTGGCTGTTGGATATACCGGTCGGGTCCGGGCAGACTTCCACCATTGATGCAACCTAACTCCGAGTCATAAGTTCAATTACAATTCCTAATTTTAATTACTAGACATTCCATTTTTATCCAAATCTACCTATGTCATTATAGGTGATTATTTCTCTTTTTCCCCATATTTAATTATATGCCCAATTCATTAATCAAATTATAGATTTTTATGCCCCTTTTCAATTCATCTTTTAATTATGTACCATACGTTCCTTTTTTCTATATCATAAATCAAGGCATATATATATATATGTATTATGCACAAACCCAAACCCATATATTTTCCAATTTATGCCTAAAATTATATTCAAACATGTTCCAATTTATGTCCCAAATCAATATTTAAACATGTCCGATTTTATACCTAGTTCCATATTTACATTTATTCCAATGCATGCCTAAATTCATATTATCCAACAAGGCATATGCCCCCAAACCCATATTCGTATATTTCCAAATTTATGCCCAAATTTAGATCCATATTTTCCAATATCAATTATGTCCCAAATTTTGTCTTTCCCCATTATTCCCAATTTCGTACATTCGCATTTTTCAGCGTTAGACCTAGGCTCGAAGATGGCCTAGCTATATATAAATAAAAAGGTAAAAAAGGGAGAGAAGAGAATCAAGAATAGTCATAATAACGAATCAATAATAAACTGATAGAAATAGGCATAAACCTAGTAGGCATATTATGACAAGATTTAACATGGTGGCGATATGAACATATAAAAGCAGATCTGATAATTATGTCATATTAGAACTGATTAGACACTGATTCAAGATCCAGTTTTTATATACATATCAAGATTACTATTTAAATATTCAGATCTAAAAATAACATGAACTCATAGTGAATAAATCTAAGGAAATGGATCCAATTTACTGCGAAGAACATGTGGAATAAGTTGTTGTAGCCATCGCTGAATTTGTCTAATGTTTGCTGAATTAGATTTGGAGTCGATTAGGTCATTTAATCTTTGTTGCAGCAGAGCTTCACCATCACCATTGTTTTTAGATGAATAAAACCTAGGTCTAGGGTCCTTTATATTGCCTAGGGTTCATGAATCTAGCTCCAAAGTCGTCCAGGTTCAGAAAAAAGTTTCCGGAGCCACGAGTTGGTCGACCCCCCCTTCAGGTGCGTCGACCTCTAGGTCGATACCCCTTCATGGGTGTAGACCCCTAGGTCGACCTCGATGAGCCTTTGTTGACCCTTAGGTCGACCCAGCAGGGGCTCGGGTTGACTTCAAAATGTCGGCCCTTCCTTGATTCACACGTCGGATTTTTGGTTTTGCTGATTTTTGAATAATTTTGAATTTATATGTATATATATCTCCCTTATACGCATACAAACTTCAAACCTTAATAACTTCTTCATACGTTGTCCGATTTACGCAAACCAAATGTCTATCTTGACCAGAATTCTGAGATAGACGCAAAGGCGTGGTTCGCTTACATAATTCTGAATATTTAATTAAGTTTTACTTAATTCATTGTTAACAACGTATTTCACACTAATTATTCTTTAATTCATCATCTTTAGCGTCGTTAAAATTTCACGGTGTTACAGGGGTGGTTTGTAAGCCTTTCTCTGCGCCCAAATCAGAAAGGGTCAGGTTAAAGCATCAAAAGCGTAAGCCTCCGACGCACACCGGCAATGGTCGTGACGGAGCATCTCACTAGCACACCCTGCCTCTACTATGAACTAAGCACGTACTACCTCTGCTTGCAGAAGAGCACTTCCTACCTCTGCTTATGTTCCATGTTACCCTCAGAAGGGAACACAAACCCCTATCATCGCCTACGATGGTCATGAAATGGCACCCCTTGGAGAGGGGTAGAGTGTAAGCCTTTATCACCGCCTATGATGGCCAGGGTAGAGCATCAAAAGAGTAAGCCTTAATTCCGTATCTACGATGGCCCGGTTTAAGCATCTAAGACCTTATCAACGCCCACAATGGTCAGTATAAGGCACCTCCTGGAGGTAGGTCGGCTAAGTCCTTGGGCCCTGCTTATGGATAATCTGTAACACCCCTCTCACAAAACTAACACAAAGATCATTTAGCACAAGTGGTTAGTGCATGGTGTTGCTTTACGGGAGATCAGGGGTTCGAATCCCATGATTGTCACATTTGGTATCAGAGCCTATACCTAGCCGGAATTATGTATGTAATGCTACGGATGTAAGTCGATGTAGTACTGATGCGGGTTACATGCACAACGCCTGGGTGGTGAGTGATATGAGCCAACGAGGACGTTGGGCACTTGAGGGGGGTAGTCTGTAACACCCCTCTCGCAAAAATACCACAAAGATCTTTTAGCACAAGTGGTTAGTGCGTGGTGTTGCTTTACGGGAGGTCAGGGGTTCGAATCCCGTGGTTGTCACATAATCTAGCCAATCGCACCAGACGCACAAGCCCAGAGAGTGGCCAAAAAAGCTCGTACATCCTCTGTTTTAATAACCAAAAGCCCAGAGAGTGGCTCAAGAAGCACGTACATCATATGCTTCTAAAATCAAACCCAAAGGGGGAAACAATGCCAATTATCAGAAATGTGTTTCTGATCTTCTATTAATACCTAAATCTGGATCTGTTTGGGACTTCTGCTAATACTCAAATCTGGGTTACTTCGGGACTTTTGTTTAATACCCGATTTTGGGTTAATTCGAGATGTCTATTGAAACATCAAAAATGAGTTCCTAGTTCTTTATGGAGCGACCCGAGTCGGGAACAGAGCCAAAGCTTCTATTATTACCGGAAGAGAAATTCCTGAATTTCATCCTAAACTTACGGTTTGAAACATCCACCGAAGTCTCTATTAAACAACCAAGAGAAGCATTTTGATCACCTCTTGTATCGTTTGGGTCACGAAGACTTAGATTTACACTTCCAAAGAAGGATGGATGAAACAAGACTTGAAGGAAAATGCAAAGTCTATTATTCGAACGGTTTTCCTGGAAAATATAGGTTACCCTCTTTCTTAGCCAGGGAGATTTATTAAACTTATCATGTACAAATCATTATTGTCTTTATTCAATACAAGAAAAAGTCACACTACAAGTGGTACTTACATGATTTACTAGTTCATTTACGAGAATTAAAACATAGATATGTACACATTACAATTGCAAATACTATCAAATGTCCGACCTCCATTTATCCTCGGATAAAGGAGGATTGATCGCATGATGAACTGTGATAATTATGAGCATATTAAGCTTATGCACCATTTTGCTAACTTCACCAAGATTTTCAAAGGGTTGGACTTGAAGTCCCAAAGCCCTATCATAAGTTCTACACATGGCCCTACGATATTTGTTGTCCTTCTCCAACTCAAAAACATTTACGCGCAGATCATGTCTTTCCCGTTGTATAAACCTGATTTGATCAACATACCGGTTGACACAGTCAAATGAATCTTTAATCAATTTGGTGTCGTAAATACTTTTCATCTCGGCTATCACCTTCTTGCACCTGTCAAAAATGACTGATTCTTCTTACCGAGGGTTCTTCAAATAAAATTGTTTTTGAGGAATGACGGCCTTAGTAGCGGTCAAGGCACTAAAAGGCCGGGACATCGTTATAATAGGTATATTTTTGAAGGAATGTTCCCATGTCTTGCATTTTGCATTGATGTTATCTAATTCAATTTCTAAGTTAATGATGCGTTGGCGTAAACCTCTTAACTCATCTTCGAATTCAATAGAGGGCTTAGTCTTTGTATACGCCTTCAATCTGAGTATAAGCCTATCTTTCTTTTTTAGTTGGCCTTTCATAACTTCTATTCTTTCATTCAAATGCCTGATAGATAAAGTTTGAAATAAGATCGTTCTCTCTGGAGATGTAGAAGGAACCTTGTTTGTTTGTATTGCGTTGTCTTGAGATGTAAAAGTTTCATGACAATCCACCTACCCGCAAGAATAAAAGATAGTTATGCATAAACCATTATTCATCGAAATAGTGTCATACTTAAAAAAAAGGTACTTTGTATAAATATTATTCAAAACCAATTTCCGGAGGTTTCGATGAACACATGGATTAGAAAGAATCACGAAGGTTCTCATACACTTACCGTTACATTTATTGTTTACATATCAACTCAGCATGCTTGATCCTAAGTCTATTTAAAATCGCCTCCCGGTCTTCACCCAAAAAGATAAGGGAAAGCCGAGTAAATTTCGTATAAACATTTTTGAGTTCTCTTAGAAAGCATTTTTTCTTGAAAACACCAGTAGACATTATCGAATATTCCTTTCTCAATCTACAAATCAAATGTAGCACATATTCATGATAAACAAGGTTTTGTCATAGCATATATAAAAAAATTAGTAGACATATATAGTAGATAGAATCCCATGCATGTTTTTTACAATTACAACATTAAAGTTATAAATATTCCTTCTGTTCATACAAAATCGATCTTTTAAACAATTCAGTGATAAATCAATCTTTGTTATACTCAAGCTTTTCTTAGGGGAGATCCCTAGGAATTGAAAGAAGCCTCTTGGGGTTCCAACAAGCCCCGAGATGTGGGTCAACTCCACACTTGTCAAAACAAAATATGTGAAGACGACGTATTAGGCCTCCACTATGTCCTCCTAAGGAGGAAAAGTCCACTAGTGTGTACCGCTTGTAGACCTCATACAAAAAGTTAACTAATATATCTTTGTCCTTAATCAACATCCGAAATAAGGTCATTGATTCCTTGTTTTCCTCCTGGAGAGCTTCCCTATGCTTATGAGATTTTCTTAGTCTAGGTGCGGCCTCGTGCTCCTTGTAACACATAATCTTAGATGTACTCTTTTTTAAGTCCTGATATCTTCGGGATAATGTATTATAATCCTTTAATAACCGTCCTTGCTCAACATAAGCCCAAGTTATTTCCCTTTGTTTTTCATCTAATTCTGCTCTAAGTCATGAGGAGACATTTCCTTTAGTCTAAGTTAATATAACGACGAAAGGCTAGTTACTATTATATATGCGAGAAAGAAGAATGTGGTCCGAAAACAAAAAAACCATACCTAGGAAGGAGACACCTCAGGTTGAGTAGACTGTTCTCTTCCCAAGGATTCAGGAGTACCACTTTTCTTGATGGAAGGAGCCTCGAATTCTTGAGCAGCATGAGAACCTCCAACGTCAGGATTATATCATGTATAATCATGTGAGACATCGAGAGCCACAGAAGGACCGCTACCACCTTTATCATGATCATCTCAGCGGTTGTTGCCAGTGGGGTCATCACTATCATCATCTATATCCTCCTCACCAAAAGCTGAAAGCTCTCTTCCTCACCAAAGTCATCAGAAAGGTCCTCGATGAATAGAAGACCCTCGGCTTTAGGCCTATCCCTCTCTAGCATCTCGACCCTTTACTGGGACTTGTTGATCCTCTCTATGACCCTATCCTTAATAAAAGCAGGGGTAGTGGTGAATTGCATCTCCGGAAGGATCCAAAAGTTATCGGATGTAACATGTAATAAGGCATCTTCATAATATTCAGTCTTGATCCGCAGAAGATGAACTTGAAGAAAGTTGGAAATCCTACCTTTTGCCTCATAGATTATCCCCACGGCATGAGAGAGCTTCTTATCCTTCCTCTTAAGTTTCTTAGCATGATTAACCACGTTTTCTCCCATTTTGTACTCTAAGTCCGAAAATTGGTCAGGAACTGAATTCTTCATTTGTCTCTCCTTTTCGAGAGCTGCTTCAGCGTGTTCAAGGGAAGCTTTCAACCTCTCGGATTCATCACTTAAGGCTCATTAGCTTGCCAAAGTCGAGTAACTTCAGGGGAAGGTGATGAGGAAGTGGCCTTAAACAAAAGCCATCTTTTGGTAACTTGGACAATAGAAGGGATTCAACTAATCATCATAACAAGTTAAAGACAAGAGAAAAATTGTAGAAGAAAAGTTTATACCGAAAGTAGCCAATTGACTAGATGTTGATTAAAACTCTCCTCATCTAAAGGGAATCAAAGTCCATTGAGGAAGTAGGAAGTCTCGAAGGATCGACATGTTGAGACAGGGAGGTTTGAGTCATGGCTTGCTTGCCTAATTCTAGCGAACTTGAAAAGGTTGACAGTAGGACATGATCCTCACTTTCACTGCCAGGGATACCCTCGGGAGAAACAATAATAGACACTTTGGTAATCAACAACAGGGACTGTAGAGGCGAAAATTTCCAGATCAGCAACCTCAACGGTGGCATCTTGAGGAAGAGGAACGGAAGTGTCAAATCTTAATCTTTTAACCGGTGGCTCAACGGCTGATTCAGGCAACCTCTTGAGAGCCGTTACATCCCGTATTTTAACAACCCTAAAAGAGGATAAATTAAATAATAATTAGTTTAATATTTATAATTAAGGGAAACAGACCGCACCATTGCGTCTATCTCGAAATTCTGGTCAAGAAAGACATTTGGTTTGCGTAAAACGGACAACGTATGAAGAAGTTACACGGGTTTAAAGCTTTTATATATATATATATATCAGTCCAACCTTATCCACAAAACAGTTTAAAAATCAAAATTTCGTAGGCGGCAAAATTCCAGCTCTAGGGGGTCGACCCCCTACAGGGGTGTTGACACCCCTAGGGCTGAGGTGGAAGTCAAATTCTAGGGGCTGGCAGCTATATAAATAGGTCCATTTCTCTTGTTTTCTTCACTGGAAATCAATAGAGGCCAAATGCTGTCAGTGCCAGGACTGAATATGATTCTTTTCATCTTCTACTTCTGCAATTAAAAGATTTGAGATTCAAGTGTAGATCTGTTCTTCTTCTAGTTCTATTTTCTAATCCAAACATTGTGAATTCTAAGTTGCTTTTAGATTTAAATGATTAAAAGTAAACATGATATGACTACAGTTTGGATTTATTCTTGTGATTGAATTGTGCCAGATCTGCTATAAATTGTGAATCTATAATATTCTGAGTTAGTTATGACTTGGATCTCAATCTTTATCATATCGGATCTATTGTAACTTCTATTACATTCTATGGTATGGATCTCAACCTTATTTGTGTTAAATCTACTTTTGATTATTGAATTTAGACTATGTGGACATCTAAATTATTATTCAGATCTAGCTTATTATTTAGATCGCCTTGTGCCTATCATATTAGATCTGAACTAGTTGGACATCTAAATTAATATTTAGATCTTGCCATGCTTATTATAATATCTTTGCTATGTTAGAACTAGTTTAAACGTCACAAGTTCACCAAATCTATGCTTATATGTTCACCTTATCACCTTGTTAGTATATATGTGTATGCCAGTTATGTTAGAATAATTACTTTTGTCATCTTCCCATCACCTTTTCCTTTTTATTGTTTATGGTTGGGCTATTTTCTAGCCTAGGCATGCCAACAATTATATGCGAACGCATTAGTCAGGAAATGGGGGAAAACATTAAAATTGACATAATTTGAATAATGTTACATAAATTGGACATGAAGTTCAATATGGGGAATATGGGAATGAACACCTATAAAGACATAGGTAAAATTGGATAATAATGAAATGCTTAGGATTACATAATTAGAAATTGTAACTACACTTATGACACGAGGTTAGATTGCACTCACGGTGGAAGCCTCCCCGGAACCGACCAACATATCCAGCAACCGCAAGTGTTGAATCTAATGTGAGAGGTCAAAGTGTACAAATACGGGACGTGCTAAGACACGAGGTAAAGTCTAATTTGTGGAATAAGTCTGCACGTACTCGCCCGACATATACAACATCCACAAACGGTAGGCTTAATGTGGGAGGTTTAGAATACTGTAACCATAAATGAAAATATGGTAATAAACCTTGAATACTTAACCTAGTTGAATCCATAGGGATTGTATGAATATAAACTAAAGTTAGGGTTATGTAAATTTGGTTGAACAGTGGGTGGGTTAAGTAAATCTAAGGGGGTGGGAAATATTTACATATAGGCCCACAAACTTAACCCGATAAGGTTATGTAATTAAAGACACCTAGTGGTATACATAACTAGTGGAAATAATAAAGTTATGTAATTAAAGACACCTTTTAGGGTAAGCATAACTTGTAGAAGTGATAGGGTAATGTAATTAAAGCCAACTAGTGGTATACATAGCTAATGAAAACCTAGTGGGGGATACACGACAGAGGGGAGAGCTTGTATCATATTGTGTAGGACTCGTTTCAGCTAGTAACCCGGAGTAGGTATCAAACAAGAACTACAAACTAGGTCAGAGTAGGGGCACGCTTACTGGACTGATTGTAAGAGATCCAAACGTGGAGGACGGTGTGGGTGGCGCAAACCAACCGGGCCAAGTGCGTACATGAGTCGGGCAGAGGGGGATAAGACGACCGTGACCCTGTAGATATGGTTGTTCACTTTATTAAGACGAGGGGTTGCCACTTTAGGAAGTGATACCTCCTACTATGGGGTCGACACAAGGTATCTACATGGATTAAGGAGACGATCGATTGGGATAGTAGTTAGGATACATCTGGATGTATGCCTAAGTCTACCATTTGATAGTGTTGGGATCATATCATTCCGGTTATTCTAGTATCAGTGCAGAGTAATCGTTAGAGAAGCGTATACACTCCATCATGTTTACCTTTTCAAGCTGACCTTTTATGATGTTATCCTTCTTATCAATTTTATATGCCTATCATGCTACTTTTACTTATTTACTTGCTAAAAGTAACTGGACTCGCCAGACTTTATGTCTGACCCTTTTTGTTTCCTCTTCTTTCTTCCATTTCCCCGCCCCCAGGTTCTCACTTAGGCTTAGTTAGGACTCGATTATCATCTTGCTAGGAGCTGCTTTCGAAGTATGGCTCAAGTTCTTATCTCCGTTATGGCTTTGTCTCTTTTTGGGGAATTATGCTTTTTATATATTTTCTGTACTCTGATGGTACAAGACAGAAGGTATATTATTGTAATGGATTTTATGTAGTTTCAGACTTATGATATTTTGGATCTTGAAGTTATGAATTATGTCTTAAATAAAAATTTAAATTCCGCCGTTGCTTTTATATTTGTCTTGTAATATTTCTGTTTATGCTTACCTATAACGCTTCACGAAACTTAATGCATTCTCTTATTGAGTGACATTAACGGACATGGGGTGTCGTACTTGGTATCAGAGATGAAGGTTACCAGATTAAATAAAAGTTTTTGAAAATTATTTTTTCAAAAGATTTTTTAGGAAGCATTTTTCAAAAAGAAAAGTCTGTTTTGAAAAACATGTTCCCCCAAAGCCATATGTAATATCTTCGGTCCTTTATCTAAATATCTTTTGTTTTCCTTTTCAGCATGTCTGGGGAACCAAAAATCCCTAAGGGTATTACGATACCAGGCTGGTTCCTTAGGTATCTAGAGGCCACGACACCTGCTGGAGGTCAAGCTGACATTCCTCCTCCAGTTGCACCTGTCGTTCCTCCTCCTCCTCCTCCAAGAGCAGAGAACTTTGCTAAGATCTGCAAAGATTTCTGTGCTATGGAAGGGAATCCATTCCGTGGAGCCGAAACATTCATAGAGGCAAGGAATTGGCTCAAGGAGACTGTGTAATTGTTCATAATCTTTGAAGTGGAAGACCGAGGTAAGATTCAGTTAGCTGCTTGGCTACCAAAAGATGAAGCCTCGTTTTGGTGGGAAGTTACCCAAGCTGGACATTCGGTGGAGACATGGGATGATTTTAGGATGAGGTTTGAAATGAAGTTTCTATCTCAAGTTGGGAAAAGCATGCAAATGGAAAGATTCTTGGCGCTCAAACAAGGAAACATGACTGTTAAATAATACGTGAACAAATTCAACCAACTGGCAAGATTTGGAAGAATTGGTAGACACTCCGCATAAGAAGGCTTTGCGGTTTGTTAAAGGGCTAAATGAACCCCTTTATGGGTTAGCTATGTCCCATATTCCAATGGGAGCCACCTTTCAAAGGGTTGTTGATATGGCCTTGATGTATGAGGAAGAGAAAGGAGAGAAGATGGAAGCTAAGGTTGGGGAAACCACGCAGAATAAGAAGGTATGGCCTAGCAAGGGACAACAGCAACAGAAGAAAGGCAGGAAGAATGACAAGGCTAAGGATAAGAGGAAGTGTCACAATTGTGGACGTAAGGGACACTTGGTAAAGGATTGCAAGAGGAGGAAGACTACTTGCTTTAACTGTGGGGAGCTCGGACACTTTGCTAGAGAGTACCCGAAGAAACAAGAACAAGGTCAAAGGGCAGGGACTTCTGGAGGCCAAGTGAATGTTCTCGCGACTAGTGCTCTAGAAAGAAGTTGGAAAGTTTCCGTTGAAGGTTTGATTTCTCTTTCCAGTCACCCTATTAGAACTCTTTTTGACTCTGGTGCTTCACATTCATTTATATCTGGATCTATGGTTGGATCTCTGCACTTAAATACTAGTATGGTAGTGGACCCCGTAGTTGTCTCAAACCCCATTGGTGGTTCGGCTCGTTTATCTATGATTTTTCGGGGTTTGAGAATATCTAATTTAGGCGTCGAGTTTGAGTGTGACGCGTATGTGCTTAGGTTTATGGGCTATGGGTTGATTCTAGGAATGGACTGGCTAACCACGTATGGTGCCATTCTAGATTGTGAGAAGAGGGTCGTTAGGCTTTTGACCTATCATGGGAGGATCCTCGAGATTTCTTATGACCCGCAAGGGTCTGTCATGCTTAGTTTCTTAGAGTCTCTTGTTGTCAGCGGATATCCTGATGTCTTTGATGAGGTTCAGGGTCTACCCCCAAGGCGTAAAATCGACTTTCACATATATTTGGTAGATAATGCAAAGCCAGTTGCATTATTTGTGCGCCATATGGCTCAAAGAGAAAGGAGCGAGCTTAGTAAACAAGTAGGGGAGCTACTCGAAAAAGGGCTTATTAGGCAAAGTATATCTGAACGGGGTGCTCCGGTGGTATTCGCAACTAAGGCGGATGGTTCACTTCGCTTGTGCATAGACTATAGGAAGTTGAATAAACTCATTAAGAAAAACAGGCACCCACTCCTAAGGATAGATGACTTGTTTGACCAGCTTGTTGGTGCATCAGTATTTTTTTAGTTGGATTTGGCCACGAGGTTCCATCAGTTGAGGGTGGTCGAAGAAAGTATAGATAAGGCCGCTTTTAGGACTCCAGATGGTTTCTTTGAATGACTCGTTATGCCTTTTGGGTTGACGAACGCACCCGCCTATTTTGTTGATCTGATGAGTAGGGTGTTTCGGGAGTTTCTAAATAAATTTGTCGTTGTCTTTGTTGATGATATCTTGATCTTCTCAAAGAGTGAGGAAGAGCATGCCTTGCATATAAGGGAATTTTTGAAAACTTTGGTGCACATCAACTTAAGACAAAGTTCTCCAAATGCCATTTTTGGAGAAAAGAGGTGAGATTTCTGTTGTATATAACAGTGTTGTATACACAATTATATGATTTTTGTTTGATGATAACAACCAAATATATTTTATTATTGAATGTGTTTGTAACTGTACTGGTATACTACACAACAGATAGCAATATAATATTTCTATTTGAATAAAATACAACTATACAAAAATTTAAATATTCACACAGTATTTTATTTGAACAAGAATATTTTATTTCAATATTTAAACAGTACAGATTTACAACTTCACTATTTGTATATACATCACTGATATACATTTCAAAATTTTCAATTTTCATACTCAGCTCCTCCCAACAACACTTACACTTTCATATACACTACACTCACTACAGTTCACTCAACAGTTGTTTACATTTCTATACAGTTCACTCACAAATACAAACACACTAACGTTGTTCTTGTCTTCATCTTCAGTCTTCTGTCTTCACAGCTTTCAGTCAGTCATCTTCATACCTGTTCATACAGAAGAATACACACAGTAGACTGCAACAAAAATAAAATTAAATAAAAGCAAATAAAAATTTATTTTTAAATTTTATTTGCCTCAGATTTGCGGTGTGTTTCTCATCATTTTTCTAGACTTTGTCTGATATGCAGGGACAGAAAAACTCGTCTGGATGGCTGCATATACACACGTGTATACACGTGTGCACTACCACGCCAATCAGTAAGCAACTGAGGAGTAGCCACGAGGACCATCTCAACTCAGTGCATGTGAATTAGACCAAGCAAAGTTCAAATCAAAATGGTCAAGAACAAAGCAGAGCATGCAAATGAAAGTGATTAACATACTAATACAGGTGGTCTTTCGTGCTATTAGTTCAAGTATCTAAATGGTGCAACCCAAAATTCAAAGATGGTCAAAGCAATTGGATATGTAAGCACAATGCTAAGCATCAGCATATAGGATTTCATTCAAATTCAGTCTACATGAAATCAAAATAGCATAGTACAAATGACACAGGCAGCATGGGCAAATGGTCGAACACAAGTCAATATGATAGCAAAAGTTGTTTACAAGTTCAAGCAGATTCAACTATGTTCATGGACAAAGGCAAGTGTAGACAAGATAGCTCAAGTGGGTCAGGTTAAAAACAAGGCAGTGAACAACATGATGAAGTTTATGCAGTATTGAAATTCATATATACATGTAATGTACACAGCATGTTCTAAGGGGAAGTGACATGCAATACATATGAAATAAAGTCCAAATAAAAAGCATTGATCAGACAAGAAAAAGGAACAGTACAACGTAAAATAAAAAAAATAAAAAAACAAACAAGCTAAATGGTTCAGCCCAGTATTTCAGGCACACTACAAAGCATTTGGATATAGTACATGTAACAACAATAATAAAGCTGTTCTGTACACTGAATGAAAGTGCAGGCTCAAATGGCCAGATCAACATTGATCAGCATCAAGTTAGTATACATGCACCAAGTCAGGAGCAACATAGATGTACAAGTCAGGCATGCAAGGGTGTGGTGCATTATACAAGTGGTAAACAAGAATGATCGAGCTCATATAAACAAAGCAAATACTATGATGCATGCAATCAGTAATGAAGCCATAATAAAGCCAGCTTTTATTAAAATCAAGTTTTCAGGAATTACATGAATTTAAGTTTTTTTTCAGCAATGGTTCAAAACAACTGCAGTTAAAACAGGTTCATGGAAACATGGTGTAAGCAATTGAAAATATGACAGAGCCAAGCCTAATTCAAGTCAAATGGCCACAGGTGCATAAGCACTCAAATTCAGGGAAGTTAAACTGAAATTGCATAACAAGTTCGAGCATAGTTTATGTTCTTATCAAAGATAAGCATCAGTTTAAATATGTTGAAAATCAGAGTATACTACCAGTTTTGAATAACTAGAAATCAAGGCAGCAATTCAAGGTCGAGGCAAAAGTATCTGTCCAGTTTTTTTTTCAAAAGAAGCAACTGTTCATATCAGATTTAAAGACAGGAAAAATGGTTTTGCGTTGAAAAGAATGATTCAAAGAATTTTTTTAAAAAAAATTCCAGAAATCAGAATTTAAATTTATTTCAAGACCAATTCAAAGTTCCAGAAGCATACGAGGCAAGGAAGAATTCATCACGCAAAATATATATTAATCACAAGTTCAAATCAAGGAATTCGAAGTCAAGGAAGACTCAATCAAAAGTTCCAGATCAGTCGCAAGAAAACTATTTTAAAAAGCCCCAAATATTTTCGTATATATCGATGACCAATTCCAATACGAAATCAGAGCAAATATCGGATTTTTAATCCTATATAAACACCAATCATCATCGGGATAAAATCATCCAAGTTAGAACAAGCAAAAAGCAAAAAAAAATCGAATTAAATTCATACCAGTAAAAAGGAGATTACTTGGATTCAGTTCAACACTCATCAACGTTCGATCGAAGAAGAGGATAGCCACTGAATAACTCGAAATCATCACACAAGAAAGTGGCGACCTCAAGTTGAATAGAATCGAAACCCTAGAGCCGTCGAAGTCGAGTTCAACAAGAAGCACAAACCCTAGAAAAAGCGCCAGCCTCCAGAGATCGAAGCTAAACAGACTCAAGCATCATAGAATGAATCATACACTCACGATTCAGGGATTTAAAGAAACCCTAGGAATCGCTCAAGAGCCGCCGCCATTTTTAAGGAAAGAGGTCAAGCAAAATAAAGTGGCGAAGCAAATACAAGGGGTCGGCCAAGCCTATATCAAAAACTAAGGGTTTTTTATTAAGAAGGATCTTATAAAACAAAACTAGGGTTTTGTTTTAAACTAGGGTTTCCATTTTAATTTTTTTATTGTTCTCAACCTTGTAATCAGTCTAGAGTTTTCTAGTTTGTCTCTAAAACTAGGGAGACGAATTACAGGGTTTGTAATTCGGGGAAATCTGGTTTTAGGGATAAAAACCAGTGCAGGGTTTTGAGCGTAGGGTTAAGAACAGTTGGGAGCGAGTGTCGCGAGTTTACAGGGGATTGTAAGCGTAGAGATTGTTTTGACTCCTAGTAGAAACCTTGGGGAATGCAGCAGTAGGCAGGGTTTTGCCGAAGCTGGGTATATCTGTGTGTTATTTATTTTCTGCATTTCTTCTGATTATTATCTGTGCTGTGATTATTTAATTACTCTGTGAAAATCTGCGATAAACCCTATTCACCCCCCCCCCCTCTAGGGTTAATTTAGATCCTACAAGTGGTATCAGAGCAGGTATTTTTTATTTTATTTTAACTCTAGAGTCATGAATCTGTCTAATAACGCGTTTTCTGAGGGTCAGTCCATAGCTAGGCCACCAATGTTTAATGGAACTGATTATGCATATTGGAAAGCTAGGATGAAAATTTATTTGAGCTCAGTCGACTATGATGTATGGGATATTATTGAAACGGGTTATAGATCTCCCACTGTTATAGTTAGTGGTGTTGAAATACCTAAATCAAAAGACAGGTGGGATGCTAATGATAAAAAATTATTTTCAACTAATGCCAAAGCGATGAATGCTTTAATCTGTGCTCTTGATAAAACTGAATTTAATCGAATTTCTCATTGTGAGACTGCGCGGGAAATATGGCATACGTTGGAGGTTACACATGAAGGTACATCTCAAGTGAAGGAATCTCGTCTCGCTCTTCTCAGCAACGAATATGAAAATTTCTCTATGCAAAAAGACGAAGATATAAAAGAGATGTATGGACGCTTCTCATCACTGGTCTACAATGCAAAAGCTCTTGGAAAAACCTATACCGAAGTGGAATTGATCAGAAAAATACTGAGAGTGCTACCGATGAATTTTGAAGCAAAGGTGACGGCAATTCAAGAATCAAAAGATCTGAATAAAGTAAGCATGGAAGAGTTGATCGGAAATCTGATTACTTACGAGATGGAGTTGAAAGCAAGAGAAGAACGAAAAGATTCTGAATCAAAGAAGAAGACGACCGCTCTAAATAATTCTGTTGAAAGTAATGATGATGATCCCGCTGAAGAGCTAGCCATGGTTTTGAGAAAGTGGGCCAAAGGAAAATACAAGCCACAAAAGAAGAAAACTGTCAAATCCGAAAGTTCTGAAAGTTCAGACGATGAAGTATTTTGCTACAACTGCAAGAAACCCGGACATATCAAACCAAATTGTCCACAGCTCAAAAATGAAAAGAAGAAGAAGTTCAGAAGAAAGAAGAAAGCTTTTGCTGCTACATGGGATGATGAAGAAGGAGAAGAAGTTTCTGAAAGTAAAGAAGAGGAAGCTAATTTGTGTCTTATGGCTCAATCTGATTCAGAAAGTAGTGAAGAGGATTCAAGTGAGGTATCGAATTTTACTTATAAAGAATTAATTTTAATGTGTCATGATCTCACAAAAACCGTTGATTCTCTTGAACTAAAAGTTAAGAAATTGAAATCAGATAGGTCAAAACTAGTTCAAGAAAATAACAGTTTAGAAAGAAAACTTGAAAAGGGTAAGAATTCACCGTTTTCAGAATGTGAAAAATGTCAATTTTTGAGTAACGATTTTTTGAAATTAAAAACTGATCTTGAGTTACTTAAAAGTAAAAACATGAACTTGAAAAATGAAAATCATGATTTTGTAAAGGTGATTGAAAAGTTTAGAGAATCTGAAAAACTTGATTTTGAAAAGCGAAAACAATTTGAAATTGAAATTTCCAAGTTCGATGCTAGAATCAAAGCACTTGAAAACGAAAATTTGATTTTAAAACAAACTGACGCTGAAAAGAGGAAAATTGCTATTAATCGTTGTTCAAATTTAATGAAAGAAAATAGCGATCTTAAATTTAAAATTCAACGACTTGAGTCAGCTTTGACTAAATTTTCTAAAGGAGAGAAATCGTTGAATATGTTGTTAAAAAATCAATTTTTTGTTCAGAATAAAAAGGGACTTGGATTTGAATCTGATCAAGTTAAAAGACCAAATTTTAATGATTTTAAAAATCCTTTAATTGGCTTTGAAAACAATCAAACTGAATTTTTGAAATTTAATAATTTCAAAGGATTTTTAAATCATAAACAAATTGATAACTCGTTTAAAAACAATTCATTTAAATCTGTTTGGATTCCAAAAATTAACAAAATAAATTTAAGCAAATCTAAACAAATTTGGGTTCCAAAGGGTACGCTAGTGAATAGTAATGGATTGTTATATAAACGGGTTTGGGTACCAAAACGTGTAAACGAAGATAAGAGTGGTAAAACAACTTTTGTTAGACCACTCGATCATATAAACATTTAGGTATCATAGGAGGCTAAGGAACAACTGTACTTTAGTGAGATAAAATTCAAGTTGATTCATACATCGAATTATTTGGAGTTCCTTAGCCATAGATTCAGAGTTGGAGATTCATTGCATCACGTTGATTATGGTAAGTCAGGTATGATCTCTAAACTCGTACTTTTATTCCTTTTAGTTTATTTTTACTTGGCTGTTTTTTTTGAAATCATTCATTATGGATTGTTGAAATTCTTGGATTATAAATTTTTTTCAGTGATTTCAAATAATTATCTTCATATTTGATAAGTTGACTGTTTCTTGAGTTTGTCCAAAAATTCTCAGAAAATGTCACTTATGATTCTTGCTTTGAAAGTAATCTTGTGATGCTCTGATAAGGAAATTGATTTGATTCATTGGTGTTTAAATGATAAGTTGGAAAATCAGTGACTGGATTTAGTTAAAATTCATAGGCAATTTGAATTAAATTAATATATATAAATGGTTTTAAAAATTGTCTAGGAGCAATCAGTGTTAAAAATATTAGAAAATTTCATTTTTTTTAACTGATTGATTTTCTTAAGCTGATTTTCAACTTGCATTTTCAAAAAACTCCTCTTGAAATTAATATTTTGAACCATTTAGTGACTCATCAAAATTATTGATAGATTTCTGAAACTGTGATGAGTTGCGACTATGGTATAATTCATAACTAGAAGAGACATTATTTTAAATCTCATGATGATTAGACAAATTTTATAATATCTTTAAATTAGAGCTTATTTCACGACCATCTTCTATATCTACCATGTTTTCTGTCATTCATCATGGTTTTATTTAATTTGGGGAGTTCTAATTAATAAAAATAAAAATAAAAATAATAATAAATAAATAAATAATTTATCCTTGGTATTCACTCCCATTTAAAAATCCTCGCGGTTATGCGTGAGTGAAATACCTTAATCTCTATGTGCTTCCATTCTCACTTAAAAGACCTTTGGGCTGTGCATGAATGGAACTCATTAGAGAGGATAAAGTTAAGTTACTACTAACCCCATTTAAAAGACCTTTGGGCTATGCGTGGTTAGAAAGCGCTTAACACATTTTTTTTAGCATAGTTAAAATCTTTAAAATTCATATTCAAATATTCAATTTTTATTGAACTCTCCTCATTCGATAAAATCCATCATAAATCCATTCATTCTGAAAGTGAAATCTGCTTCTGATTTAAAGATTATTATGATTTTTGTTTGATTAAATGGGATTTGCGATATATATTCTCTCTCTTATTTTGAATTTATATTTATAGTCAATATTCATCACTGCTTCAATTTCTATTATCCTTTTGATGATAACAAAAGGGGGAGAATTGTCAAGATTTTGACTGATGAGTATTTAATTCAAAAATATTTTAAGATTGGAAATTAAATATCTAGAGGGAGAATGGTCGATTGGATTTCATCATATTTTTCCACATATATAGAGGGAGTTCAGTTGTAGGGGGAGCATACAAATAGGGGGAGTAATATATTTCACGTTCAAACACATTCAAAATCTTTTATTTGTTTGTCATCATCAAAAGGGGGAGATTGTTGTATATAACAGTGTTGTATACACAATTATATGATTTTTGTTTGATGATAACAACCAAATATATTTTATTATTGAATGTGTTTGTAACTGTACTGGTATACTACACAACAGATAGCAATATAATATTTCTATTTGAATAAAATACAACTATACAAAAATTTAAATATTCACACAGTATTTTATTTGAACAAGAATATTTTATTTCAATATTTAAACAGTACAGATTTACAATTTCACTATTTGTATATACATCACTGATATACATTTCAAAATTTTCAATTTTCATACTCAGCTCCTCCCAACAACAATTACACTTTCATATACACTACACTCACTACAGTTCACTCAACAGTTGTTTACATTTCTATACAGTTCACTCATAAATACAAACACACTAACGCTGTTCTTGTCTTCATCTTCAGTCTTCTGTCTTCACAGCTTTCAGTCAGTCATCTTCATACCTGTTCATACAGAAGAACACACACAGTAGACTGCAACAAAAATAAAAGCAAATAAAAATTTATTTTTAAATTTTATTTGCCTCAGATTTGCGGTGTGTTTCTCATCATTTTTCTAGACTTTGTCTGATATGCAGGGACAGAAAAACTCGTCTGGATGGCTGCATATACACACGTGTATACACGTGTGCACTACCACGCCAATCAGTAAGCAACTGAGGAGTAGCCACGAGGACCATCTCAACTCAGTGCATGTGAATTAGATCAAGCAAAGTTCAAATCAAAATGGTCAAGAACAAAGCAGAGCATGCAAATGAAAGTGATTAACATACTAATGCTGGTGGTCTTTCGTGCTATTAGTTCAGGTATCTAAATGGTGCAACCCAAAATTCAAAGATGGTCAAAGCAATTGGATATGTAAGCACAATGCTAAGCATCAGCATATAGGATTTCATTCAAGTTCAGTCTACATGAAATCAAAATAGCATAGTACAAATGACACAGGCAGCATGGGCAAATGGTCAAACACAAGTCAATATGATAGCAAAAGTTGTTTACAAGTTCAAGCAGATTCAACTATGTTCATGGACAAAGGCAAGTGTAGACAAGATAGCTCAAGTGGGTCAGGTTAAAAACAAGGCAGTGAACAACATGATAAAGTTTATGCAGTATTGAAACTCATATATACATGTAATGTACACAGCATGTTCTAAAGGGAAGTGACATGCAATACATAAGAAATAAAGTCCAAATAAAAAGCATTGATCAGACAAGAAAAAGGAACAGTACAACGTAAAATAAAAAAAAAAAAAAACAAGCTAAATGGTTCATCCCAGTATTTCAGGCACACTACAAAGCATTTGGATATAGTACATGTAACAACAATAATAAAGCAGTTCTGTACACTGAATGGAAGTGCAGGCTCAAATGGCCAGATCAACATTGATCAGCATCAAGTTAGTATACATGTACCAAGTCAGGAGCAACATAGATGTACAAGTCAGGCATGCAAGGGTGTGGTGCATTATACAAGTGGTAAACAAGAATGATCAAGCTCATATAAACAAAGCAAATACTATGATGCATGCAATCAGTAATGAAGCCATAATAAAGCCAGCTTTTATTAAAATCAAGTTTTCAGGAATTACATGAATTTAAGTTTTTTTTCAGCAATGGTTCAAAACAACTGCAGTTAAAACAGGTTCATGGAAACATGGTGTAAGCAATTGAAAATATGACAGAGCCAAGCCTAATTCAAGTCAAATGGCCACAGTTGCATAAGCACTCAAATTCAGGTAAGTTAAACTGAAATTGCATAACAAGTTCGAGCATAGTTTCTGTTCTTATCAAAGATAAGCATCAGTTTAAATATGTTGAAAATCAGAGTATACTACCAGTTTTGAATAACTAGAAATCAAGGCAGCAATTCAAGGTCGAGGCAAAAGTATCTGTCCAGTTTTTTTTTTCAAAAGAAGCAACTGTTCATATCAGATTTAAAGACAGGAAAAATGGTTTTGCGTTGAAAAGAATGATTCAAAGAATTTTTTTTTAAAAAATTCCAGAAATCAGAATTTAAATTTATTTCAAGACCAATTCAAAGTTCCAGAAGCATACGAGGCAAGGAAGAATTCATCACGCAAAATATATATTAATCACAAGTTCAAATCAAGGAATTCGAAGTCAAGGAAGACTCAATCAAAAGTTCCAGATCAGTCGCAAGAAAACTATTTTAAAAAGCCCCAAATATTTTCGTATATATCAATGACCAATTCCAATACGAAATCAGAGCAAATATCGGATTTTTAATCCTATATAAACACCAATCATCATCGGGATAAAATCATCCAAGTTCGAACAAGCAAAAAGCAAAAAAAATTCGAATTAAATTCATACCAGTAAAAAGGAGATTACTTGGATTCAGTTCAACACTCATCAACGTTCGATCGAAGAAGAGGATAGCCACTGAATAACTCGAAATCATCACACAAGAAAGTGGCGACCTCAAGTTGAATAGAATTGAAACCCTAGAGCCGTCGAAGTCGAGTTCAAAAAGAAGCACAAACCCTAGAAAAAGCGCCAGCCTCCAGAGATCGAAGCTAAACAGACTCAAGCATCATAGAATGAATCATACACTCGCGAATTAGGGATTTAAAGAAACCCTAGGAATCCCTCAAGAGCCGCCACCATTTTTAAGGAAAGAGGTCAAGCAAAATAAAGTGGTGAAGCAAATACAAGGGGTCGGCCAAGCCTATATCAAAAACTAAGGGTTTTTTATTAAGAAGTATCTTATAAAACAAAACTAGGGTTTTGTTTTAAACTAGGGTTTCCATTTTAATTTTTTTTATTGTTCTCAACCTTGTAATCAGTCTAGAGTTTTCTAGTTTGTCTCTAAAACTAGGGAGACGAATTACAGGGTTTGTAATTCGGGGAAATCTGGTTTTGGGGATAAAAACCAGTGCAGGGTTTTGAGCGTAGGGTTAAGAACAGTTGGGAGCGAGTGTCGCGAGTTTACAGGGGATTGTAAGCGTAGAGATTGTTTTAACTCCTAGTAGAAACCTTGGGGAATGCAGCAGTAGGCAGGGTTTTGCCGAAGCTGGGTATATCTGTGTGTTATTTATTTTCTGCATTTCTTCTGATTATTATCTGTGCTGTGATTATTTAATTACTCTGTGAAAATCTGCGATAAACCCTATTCACCCCCCCTCTAGGGTTAATTTAGATCCTACAATTTCTAGGGCACGTGGTATCTAAAGAAGGGATAGTAGTAGATCCCGCAAAGGAAGTTGTAGTTCAGGACTGGCAGATCCCAAAGAATGCAATGGAGGTGAGAAGCTTTTTGGGGTTGACAAGCTATTACTAGAAGTTCATTAAGGACTTTGCGAAGATATCAGCCCCACTCACCAGGCTGACGAAGAAGAATTTGACGTTTACGTAGGATATAGATTGTGATGTTGCTTTCCAAAGACTGAAAAGGGCTCTGACAACAGCCCCAGTCTTGACCTTGCCCGATGGAAATAAAGTGTTTACAGTATACACTGATGCATGCAGTACTTTGCTTGGTGCGGTTCTAATGCAAGAGGGAAGGGTAGTATGTAATGGGGGGAGGCAGCTAAGGGTTTATGAGAAAAACTGCCCTACCCATGATTTAGAGCTAGCTGCCATCATGTTTGCGCTTAAGTTGTGATGACATTGTTTGCTTGGAGAGAAGTTTGAGTTGTATACTGATCATAAATCTCTCAAGTACTTGTTCACAAAAGGATCTTAATCTAAGGCAGCAAAGGTGGATGGAGTTCTTAGCATCATACGACTTCTAGATTGCTTATACCCCTAGCAAGGGTAATGTGGTGTCAGACGCACTGGTAGACATAGGATGGTCTTAAGTCCTTTGTTTATGGAAAGGAAAAGCTTGGAGTTTATATCGGCTTTTGATTTTAGACCTTCCACCGAGCTTTTGCCTGCTTTGTTTACATCGATGGAGATACGACATACTCTTATGGATCAGATAGGAGCTTCGCAGCAAAACGATCCATAGATTTCAGACATTTTGGATAGGCTTAGTAAAGGGGAGACTTCTAGTCACCTCAATAGATATTCCATCGACGATAAAGGGTGGTTGCGACGAGATGGAAGTCTCTGTGTTCTTGGAATTGAGAGCTTGATAAAGACATCCCTTGAAGAAGCCCATCATTCTAAGATGACCATTCATCCAGGTGGTGATAAGATGTATAAGGATATGAAGCAAGTTTTCTTTTGGGCTGGGATGAAGAGAGATGTGGCGGAGTTTGTTTCTCAATGTTTGGTCCGCCAGCAAGTTAAAGCTGAGCAAAAGAAGCCTGGTGGTTTACTTCATCCATTGGAGGTTCCGTAGTAGAAATGAGAAAGTGTCTCTATGGATTTCATAGATGGTTTGCCTAGATCAAAAAAAGGCAACACCAGTATTTGGGTAGTAGTGGACAGGCTGACTAAGAGCTCTCATTTCATTCCAGTAAAGAGCAAGAGGACGACAACATGGTTGGCAGCACTTTATGTTTGTGAGATAGTTCGTCTTCACAGAATACCTTCCAGTATCATAAGTGATCGTGATCTCATCTTTACTAATGAATTTTGGAGAAGATTGCAAGAAGCATTAGGCACACAGTTAAGTTTGAGCACCGCTTATCATCCTCAGACCGATGGACAGACGGAGAGGGTAAACAGAGTTCTAGAAGATCTTTTAAGGCTATGTATCCTAGAATTTGGAGGTACTTGGGAAGAGCATCTTCCTTTAGTAGAGTTCACCTACAATAATAATTATCAAGCAAGCATTGGCATGGAACCTTTTGAAGCCTTATACGGACGATCCTGTAGACTACCAAATTGTTGGTGGGAATCTACCAAAAGACTATTGCATGGGCCAGATACAGTTAGAGAAACATCTGATAAGCTTGATCTCATAAGACAGCGAATGAAGACATCTTAAGATAGGCAGAAATCTTATGCGGATAAGAGAAGGACTGCATCGAATTTGAAGTAGGAGACATGGTTTTTATTAAGGTATCACCCTTAAGAAATGTGATACGCTTTGGATCTGTAGGGAAATTGGCTCCAAGATTTGTTAGGCCATTTCCCATAACAAAAAGGATTGATCAAATGGCCTATAGAGTGAAGCTACCCGAGAGATTATCTGGCGTTCACGATGTTTTCCATGTTTCTCATCTGCGGAAGTGCTTACATGATACCGCAGAAGTCGTTGAGCCAGGTATACCAGAAGAGGTAGAAGTGGAACGGGAGGCAACAGTCAGACGATTTCCTACCTGTATTCTTAGATCAGAAGTCGAGAAGCTACGCAATAAGGAGATCAAGTTGATGAAGGTTCAGTGGGTAGACAACCCAGAGGATGTGACTTGGGAGACCGAAGATAGGATTCGTTCTTCGTAACCTTTTCTTTTTGAGGGTACATTCTTAACACCTTTTTCCAAAGCTTTTATCTATGCTTGTTTCTATCATCTAAGTATGTCCTATCGATTGAATCTTCGACCTTTAGGTAGGAGTCCCATGACTGTAAACATGTTATGTTTGATGGATGCAAGTGGATGCAAGTGTTTGCTAGTGGTTGGTCGTGGTGCATATACACACACATTAGGCACTAGATCAGCTCAATCACTCTCATACTTCATATGGATGTGTGTGCATTTTTCTTTCTTTTAATGGATAGAAATGGATGTATTATCATATGGATGTTGCATTTGAACGAATGATTGTGCACACATATAGAACTTATATGTTATAATAGGACTATTTGCATACATGTTGGATTCATGGCACTAACATACATTGCATTAAGGAGATCAGCTGAATCAGTAAATTGCCTGATTTTCGCATTAGTATTGGGACATATACACACACCTTTGCATATGTTCATATAAGCATTAGAAATTTCTAAAGACAATGGATGCCTGTAATTGGTGGAAGAGTAAATGGATGTGAATGGTAGGATTCATTCTTCTTAACTTGGAGATTTCGGGGACGAAATCCTTTAGGTAGGGGAGAATGTAGCACCCCGTATTTTAACAACCCTAAAAGAGGATAAATTAAATAATAATTAATTTAATATTCAGAATTAAGGGAAACGGACTGCGCCATTGCGTCCGTCTCGAATTATGGTCAAGATAGACATTTGGTTTGCATAAAACGGACACTGTATGAAGAAGTTATGAGGGTTTAAAGTTTGTATACGTACAGAAGAATTATATATATATATATATCAGTCCAACCTTATCTAGAAAACATTATAAAAATAAAAATTTCGTGGGCGGCAAAATTCCCGCTCTAGGGGATCGACTCCCCTAAGGGGATTCGACACCGTGGTCGACCACCCTATAGGGGTGTTGACACCCCCTTAGGCCAAGGTGGCAGTCGAATTCTGGGGGCTGGCAGCTATATAAATAGGTCCATTTCTATTGTTTTCTTCACTGGAAATCAATGGAGGCCAAATTCTGTCAGTGCCTGGACTTAATAAGATTCTTTTCTTTTTCTTTTGCAATTAAAAGATTTGAGATTCAAGTGCAGATCTGTTCTTCTTCTAGTTCTATTTTCTAATCCAGACACTGTGAGTTCTAAGTTGCTTTTAGATTTAAATGATTAAAGTAAACATGATATGACTATAGTTTGGATTTATTCTTGTGATTGAATTGTACCAAATTTGTTACAAATTGTGAATCTATGGCATTCTGAGTTAGTTATGACTTGGATCTCAATCTTTATCATATCGGATCTATTGTAACTTCTATGACATTCTATGATATGGATCTCAACCTTATTTGCGTTAGATCTACTTTTGATTATTGAATCTGGACTATGTGGGCATCTAAATTATTATTCAAATCTAGCTTATTATTTAGATCCGCTTATGCCTATCATATTAGATCTGAACTAGTTGGACATCTAAATTAATATTTAGATCTTGTCATGCTTATTATAACAATTAGAACTAGTTTAGCCGTCACAAGTTCACCAGATCTATACTTATATGTCCATCTTATCACCTTGTCAGTATATGTTTATGCCGGTTATGTTAGAATAATTACTTTTGTCATCTTCCCATCAACTTTCCCTTTTTATTGTTTATGGTCGGGCTATTTTCTAGCCTAGGCATGCCACCAATTATATGCAAATGCGTTAGTCAGGGAACGGGGGAAAACATTAAAATTGACATATTTTGAATAATGTTTATAAACATAAATTGGACATATAATTCAATATGGAGAATAGGGGAATGAACATCTATAAAGACATAGGTAAAATTGGATATTAATGAAATGCTTAGGATTACATAATTAGAAACTGTAACTACACTTACGACATGAGGTTAGATTGCATTCGCGGTGGAAGTCTTCCCGGAACCAACCAACATATCCAGCAACTACACGTTTTGAATCTAATGTGAGAGGTCTGAGTGTATGAATACGAGACGTGCTAAGACACGAGGTTAAGCACAATTTGTGGAATAAGTCCGCCCCGACCCGCCCGGCATATCCAGCATCCACAAATGGTAGACTTAATGCGGGAGGTCTAGCATACTGTAACCATAAATGAAAATATGGTAATAAACCTTGAATATTTAACCTAGTTGAACCCATATAGATTGTATGAATATAAACTAAAGTTAGGGTTAAGTAAATTTGATTGAAATGTGGGTGGGTTAAGTAAATCTGATGGGGTGGGTAATATTTACATATAAGCCCACAAACTTAACCCGATAAGGTTATGTAATTAAAGACACCTAGTGGTATACATACCGGTGGAAATAATAAAGTTATGTAATTAAAGACACCTTTTAGGGTGAGCATAACTTGTAGAAGTGATAGGGTTATGTAATTAAAGACACCTAGTGGTATACATAGCCAATGAAATCCTAGTGGGGGATATAAGACAGGCGAGAGAGCTTGTATCATATTTTGTGGGACTCATTTCAGCCAGTAACCCGGAGTAGGGATCAAACAAGAACTCCGAACTAGGTCGGAGTAGAGGCTCGCTTACTGGACTGATTGTAAGAGATCCAAACGTGGAGGACGGTGTGGGCGGCGCAAACCGACCGAGCCATGTGTGTGCATGAGCCGGGAAGAGGGGGATAAGACGACCGTGACACTGGTATATATAATTGTTCACTTTATTAAGACGAGGGGTTGACACTTTAGGAAGTGATACCTCCTACTGTGGGCTCTACACAAGGTATCTACATGGATTAGGGAGCTGATCAATTGGGGTAATAGTTAGGATACATTTGGATGTATGCCTAAGTCTACCATTTGATAGTGTTGGGATCATATCATTCCGGTTATACTAGTATCAGTGCAGAGTAATCATTAGAGAAGTGTATACACTCCATCTTGTTTACCTTGTCAAGCTTACCTTTTATGATGTTATCCTTCTTATCCATCTTATATGCCTGTCATGCTAGTTTTACTTATTTACTTGCTCAAAGTAACTGGACTCGCCATAATTTATGTCTGACCCTTTTTGTTTCCTCTTCTTTCTACTGTTTCCCCACCCCCAGGTTCTCAGGGTGGGAATACTCAGGCTTAGTCAGGACTCGGTTATCATCTTGCTTGGAGCTGCTTTCGAAATATGGCTCAAGTTCTTATCTCTACTATGGCTTTGTCTCTTTTTGGAGAATTATGCTTTTTATGTATTTTCTGTACTCTGATGGTATAAGACAAAAGTTATATTATTGTAATGGATTTTATGTAGTTTCCGACTGATGATATTTTGTATCATGATGTTATGAATTATGTCTTAAATAAAAATTTAAATTCCGTTGTTTCTTTTATATTTGTCTTGTAATATTTCTGTTTCTATTTACCTATAATGCTTCACAAAACTTAATGCATTCCCTTAGTGAGTGACATTAACGGACGTGGGGTGTCACAAGAGCGGCAATGGTGGATTGATCTAGATTGGTAAGAGTTACGGCTTCTGAAGCTGAGGCACCTTATCAAAATATAAGATACAAAAGAAATTTCCAGTACGAATGCCTTACGGATTAAAGCTATTTGAAAGAGAAGGTAGCAATTCCAATAAGGATAACTGGAAACAGAGGAGAGGAAGTAATAAACGCATTTGAACCCAAAGTCAAATGCTTGGATCATACTAAGTGGATGGGTGGACGCCCCAAGATCTTTTGCCCATTAGGAAGGAGGTTATATTGACACAATTTATCCAAATCATCAAATTTGATCAGCTTCGCGGCTCCTCAAATGTTTTAGAGATCATTTCAAGAGCGCGGGACTCACTCTCCGTTATAGCAACTCTCTTGGAAGTAGAATCTGAAAAGAGAATAAAATTAAGCAATGCTCATAAAAGTATGATTACCGAGAAAAAGCAGGGGAACTCACCAAAATCTGCAAAGTTGCCTGAAATGCCAACTGGGCTTCTAATGAAAAAGAACCGGTCTTCCCACGGTATAGTTTTGCCAGTGCCATCATTGATAATTTTCATCTGAGGTGGGCACATAAGATGGATGAGTCTACCTCTTTCGAAAACCGCACCAAATGGTAAATGGGACTAGGAGCAAGGGAAGCCTGACCCGATTCAAGTTCCAGAATTTCGAGACAAAGTAGCAAAGTGTAAGTGTTCGGTAAAAGCTAGATAGGAGCAATCTCTAGGTCCCGCAAGAGTCGAGATATAAAAGTTGGGAAAGGAAAGAAGCCTCCATGCCAAATGCGGATGGATGAATATGCAAAGTAACCTTCCAGGGGATTCCTAATGCTATCTTGATTAGCGGCAGGGATGACATCTACGTCAAATATCCCACAGTCATTAAAAATAGAATCCACTTCATCTTTAGAAGTAACTAAAGACGTCTTCAAAGCAAGGGGATTCTTTTTACGAAAGGTGCGAGGCACACTGATTTTCAGTTGACTAAATCTCTTCTCATCAGACATAGTTCTACCAGGTGATATAATTTCATAAACACGAGAATTAGCACCACATTCATTTGTATGAAATAAGTAGACAACATGTCAACTTATTTAATGATTGATACTTCAACCAATGCATATCATAAGGGTCCTAGAGATTAATCTAGGAAGAATTCATACTAACTCTGCATTCTTTCAAAAACTATCAAGCCCCTAATGATGATAAAGTTAGTCATCCTAACACCTAAAAAAAGGGGCGGGGAAGACTAAATAGGACTGGTAACAGATAAATTGATACCAAGTGGTTATAAATCATCACCGAGAGCCTGATTAGCCCTCGAGTCCGACACACATGAAAACAAAGTCAAAATGTTACGACAATGAAACTCTTATACTTTATCGACACCCAAAACTGAAGAGAAAACCAGCCCTTCGGTAACCCTATCGGATAATTCACTATTCTTAGATTAATCCGACACTTACATATTGAACAAAAGAAGAAGTGGGTGTCAGTAAAGTTAGGACAAACAGGCCAATAACATTAACGATGAGTTCACGGGAAGTGAAAGCATACCCTTTGTAAAAGTAAATATCTTTTCCTATGAGAATTCTGCAACTCAGATCCTAAAAAGTGGAATCGCGAGAGAGCAATTGTATAGTTCATAGGGAATCGTAACGTAAAATCACCTCTAATTAGATGATTTTCATTTAACGTGCTAAAACCTAATTTGGTTCGATTAATTAGTATTAAATTTATACTTGTAGTTAAAAGTGAAAGTACTCACCAGGGATTAAATCAGAAATCTTCGGAAAAGATTCAGTAATTATCGATCAATAGTAATCTGTTTTGAGTAATTTACGTGGCAGGTAAAAATGAGGAAGAAGAAGCAATGGTAATTATACCAAATTACCGTTAATCCAAGCCATACAGACAAGAGTCAATCAACGGGTCCGATTAGGGGTGATCAAGAGACAGAGAGCTAAAGCACTGAAAGAACATCGATGTTTGACTTGGAAAGTCAAAATTACCCCTTCACCAGGGGGAGGACAAATGTTACTACCAAAATAAAGCACCGAAATAAGCTGGCGGTGAAGGGGTAACAGATCGTCACAAGTAGAAAAGAGTCTTCCGTCAACAAAGCCCGACACAAGAAAAAGCCGACAACATAAGGAAATATTCCAGGAGATATGAAACCGATACCATCTTTGGAAGACAGAGCCCAAAATCTATATGAAGTAAGCATACCGATAGGGTAAGCCCAACATAAAGGGAAAGATAACAGAAGGACTCCCGGAACCGAAAGTCCGTAAGGCGGAAAACCAGGAAACTTACAAACCGGGACTTAGAAAGACGAGAGAGGCTATCGATATTGACTCGTTAATACTGATACATCCATAAGCAATAACATCAAAAGTTCAAGGGAATCATCAGGGAGTCATTCTCCGAGACCCCTAGTAGATGATTGGTGGAAGGACACTCTAATAAGTAACAAACGAAGCACTAGAAGCAACATCCCGAAGAGGTAAGAATATGCTTCAAGAGCCTACTGACAGGCAAACCGAAATCTCGGAAGAGAGACAAGTTATCCACACTAATATGCTTAATGTCGATACCGATAGGGGTGACGGATCTGGAAGCCTTTCACGTGAATCACAAAGGAAAGCTCCGCAGATGTTGATATCAAACCGGAATCCTACATCCGGAAGCCACAACCTTCCGAATGCCATCCGCACCGAAAAACTCGAGACCTGTACAAAGTACATAAACTAGAAATCAAGAAAAGACTTCCACAAACCGGT
Source organism: Allium sativum (assembly GCA_030737875.1). NCBI lineage: Eukaryota > Viridiplantae > Streptophyta > Magnoliopsida > Asparagales > Amaryllidaceae > Allium > Allium sativum. The sequence continues at coordinate 48,309,626 of CM060912.1, read as the reverse complement.
ACCCTCCTCCCTGGAGCAAGAGTTAGCACATCTGAAAGCCACTGGAAAAAACTTCAGAACCTAAAGAAAAGGCAGTCGAGAGCCATTATTTCCGGAACCAAAGGGAAAAGCGGCCAACAGGGGGTACTGCTGGCCCAATAGCAAAAGAGGCCCTGATTTGTCTATAAATAAGACCCTATGGGTCTCATTTTCGGGACGATTTTCTCATTCTCATCCTCTTACTCTTTTATCTAGAGTATACCCTAATTCCTAAATCAAATTGGGGATTTTGGTTATAATCATTTGTATAGTCTAAATCAAAGATCAATAAAGAGTGGATCAATACTTAAAACATTTTCTTATGAGTCTCTCATGTAATTTGTTAGTTATTGTCGGTGTTGTATGTTGTATTCTTTCTACATGCTTATAAATTCTTGCCCAAGCCTGAACCCTTCCGCAAAATCAGTGCAGAATCCCTTCCTATAAGTCATTTCGCCCTTACCGAGGGTTGTTCTTAGGAAACCCTTATCCCAAGATAACTGTTGGTTCTTGAGTTGCTTAAGCATGATGTTCACCCCATTGAGGGAAGAGTAACCAATCTTTCGGGCTCAAAACCTTGATATATAGGAAGTGGTGAACTATCTCAAACTTGTGAAAGCTAAATAAACCTATTTTCCCCTTAGGTCCACGTCCATAGACCTATCTCCGGTGTTGACGAAAAATATCATTAACAGACATCAAATATAGATGATAAAAGATCAACTATTGGTTACTACATTAATCTAGGAGGAAACTTAATATTATGGCATTCAATTAAGCAGGCAATTATATTTAGATCAAGCACAGAAGCAGAACTTAGAAGTGTGGCAAATGAAACAATAAAAATAATATAGGTTTGTCATTATTAAAGGAACTATGCATAGAAAGTAGTGGCAAACCGACATTATGGTGTGATAACCAGAGTGCAGTGTACATGGCAGCAAACCAAGTTCTACATGCTAGAATACACACATTTACACTTCGTAAGAGAACAAGTAGCAAGAGAAAACACAGTGATAAACAACAAACCAGCATATTATCAGTGTGCACTTACACTAACGAAATTACTTTCAGCACCTAACTTTGTTAGACGCAGAAGCGATCTCAGAGTAAAGGTGTTACCTGATAAAACCAACCTATAAGACCTCGAAGGACAAAGTAAAGTCACTAGGAAGTCAGATCCATCTACTGCTCAAAAGAAATCATCTCTAGGATGCTTCTAGAAATCTATTGGAAAGTCGAAAGCACAAACTGAGGCACCCGGAAGAAAGGATCACGCATACAAGCAAGACATGAAGAGGTTTATCTCAAAAAATATTTGACAATTAATCAGTGAAATCGATTTGGGAAAATATGAGAAGAAAACCCTGGCCTAATGTCGGCTTGAGCGGGTACTAGAATGAGGGTTTCAGTTGCACTGAGGTAATATTTACTTCATATATTATAAAGGGCTGAAACCCATTTACCCACTTTTATTTTCTTTATCGTTATGTAATAATGGGCTTCACCCAATTGTCAAATGTACGACTATTTATAGGCTTTGCCTATCTGTTCGTTATCATCTATTCAGTAATAATATCATTTTTACAACTTCTTCACATTCTTCCATTTCTCTACAATACAGTTCTGCCATTAATTCAAAGATCATCAGATCGAATCAATTGTAAATTCAAACTAACTTACATAATCAAATTAATTATATTCTAAAGGTTAAGAAAAAACCTATTTCACTATGATAGTTGAAAGAAATGGAATTGAGCTTTTCAACTCGAAGTAACATCATTGATATATAGAAGGCAAAAAGGTGGTTTCATGTAAAACACGGAACTATAATTTACATAAATTGATAGAAGAAATAGTGGAGGATGCAGGTAGTTTCCAAATTGGTTTCGAAGTGGCCACCTAAATAAAGATGGAGCCAACAAAGGACAATAAAATCTGCATGTAGGCTTTTACATGATTAGTTTTTTTAATTTGCTGATGGTATGCGTATTCAACTGGTAGGCATTCACAACTCTGTGAATTGAAAGTTGGTTCAGATATTGTTTTCTGACAATACCAAAAATGAGACAAAAATTCCAAAGCACTTCATATACTCACCTTGACAAATTCCCTTATAAACAGTTGTATCTGCTTACCTAAACCAAATAAAGTGAAGATACTATTTTTCCACTGCTGTGTTAGTTCTACATACATTTTTAAGGGTTGGAGATGCTCTAAAAAATTAGTTCTACATTCTCTAATCTTTGATGCTACATAGAAATTACATGGTGAAGGAAAAGCACTGTGAGAGATGCAACCTTCCTCAACTATGTAACACCAATGTTTTTTAAGTTATATATGCTGGCATTTGCATTACTTGAAGATTTTGTAATTTATGAAGTTGATGTTGTTGGGATGCTAAAAAAACCCCTTAAACCCAATTTTTTAATCATTTTGAACCTTTCTTCAAAATTCAAAAATTCAGAGAATCATCTTGGCTTCGACTGATTTATATCTCACATGTTTTGGCACAATAAGAATATTATCCAGACTTTCTTAATTATGTTCTTCTATTTTGTCTCACTACCAACAGTCACATGCGGTATTCCATTTGCATCAACTTCAAAGCATACATTAATCATTAGCATCCCACTAGGTGCTGGAGCAATTCCAAACATCTCAAATTTTTCGAATAAATTGTTATTCTTCGCCCTTTCAAATTCTTCCTGACACTTGTTCAGAAGCAGCTGTTTAAAAGTGATTTTTTCTTCATTCTCCATAAAGTCGGGGAGCTCACTAGATAGATGAAAGCAGAAATTTGTGTACATTTCACAGAAAGTCGGCTCCATCAAAGCTTTATCGAATATCTGTGATATGACACTAGTAAGAGTCACAGCAATGTCAATATTGACGTCTTTCACTTGCTGGAAAAAACCTATCAAAGTTCTGAGGTGTCAGCTTATTTAGTATTCCCTTCAACTGCCTTTGTTTTGCCTGCTCCTCATCTGATATCTTGCCCACTTTGTACTTCCTCTCTTCTTTGTGCATAACTTGTAAGTGGGTATGTGGTGCTGGTGTCATTGGACCTCTTGCATGGAAATTAGATTTCAACCTATCAGCATTAGAGTTGTACCTTACCTTTCCTGTTACCATTAGCATCATAGGAGCAGAAAGAATAGGTTGTCCATATTGGTTCACCCACTATCCATATGGCTTTCTTAAAACCCCATTATTTGAATTTTGCTTTGCTCGGAAATTTTGGCCGGGCATATTTTGCAAGTTGAAATTTCTAGAGTGCTTCCATTTATCTTCATCTCCTCCCATATCACTATGTTTTAAGTCGAATGAGATGTTCATTTCCTTAGTCACAATTTTATCATCCTCCTGCTCAGTCTTGGCGTTCATTACTTCTTCTTGAGTTGATCCCTCATTGATTGACTACGTGTTATATTCTTATTTGTTCTCTGCTAGTGCCTCCTCAACATGGCTGACTTCTTGCTTTCCTTCAACAATTAATTTTTCGTTGTTTCCCACTGTTCTCTCTCCATCTGAATCATGTTCTTGACCTTTCTCTTCTTCAGATTTTAGCTGATCACCATGTGCTTTCAAATGATCACTTTGCACTTTCTCATCTGATTTCTTCTCAGCCTTTACTTCCAATTTTTTGGCTTCAACATCTCTCTCCTCCTCACTATTTTTCTTCTCATCCTCCTTACCATAAATCTCCTTCAATAAAACCCACGATTCTTTTGAAGATTTTTCTCTAATAATATGGTTGAAAGCTTCTTCATCGACGTTCTCACACATAGCAACACAAGCTTGATGGTCTTTCCATCTCAACCTTGTAAATGCCTCACTCTCTTTCTCCGTCATATTTTAAACATCTTTTGGCCACTCGTAGCCACTTTCAACGATCTCCCATAGCCTTTTGGAGATCAATTCTTCTTTCCTTTTATTACTGCACTTTTCAAAGTTTTCTTTTGTGAGAACGAACGATGAGAAGAACAAAAAATCCATAGTTTCAACCTGGCGCTCTGATACCAATTTGTAGAATTGAGAAGCTCTGATACCAATTTGTAGAATTGAGAAGTGGAGGAAATTTAAATTTTGTTTTGAGGAAGAACTCTTTCTAATTTCCTTATAATTTTCTTACTTATGTTTTTTTCACTTCCCTTACAATACTCTTACTTGGGTGCTTCCCTTCCTTACAACTAAATAACCACTCATATATATAGTGGTTTACATGACTTCTCAAAAGACACAACATTAATAGACATGACTTTTAAAACAAACAAACACTTAACGAACAAACATGACTCTTGACTCAAAAGACACAACCCTTAATTAATTAACATAAAGACCACTAACTTCTCTTGCCTTTTCATATATAAAGACACTTGTCCCTTCATTTTATTATTCTCCATTAATAATGCATTTAAAGTTTACTCAATAGGGTTGGAGATGCTCTAAGATAGTACTGGTTTACTTCAACTTTGCTTTCTTCATGTGTGCGTTGAGTGATTTTACCTTTCGATGAAAACAATAGGGGATGAGATGGTGAACAATGTCAGACACTTTGTGACATGAAAATTTTGGGAAAGCTTAAATTAAAGTTCTACGAAATGATAGTAAGGCCAACTCCAATTTGTTTAGGAACGATGAAATAAAGTGGTCATTGTAGATTCTTTTATTATTTATTTTACTTATATCTTTATTTTTATTTCACCTTTAAATCTCTTGTTATTATTACTACATTTAAATTGACTTTGTCATTTGGTTTTGAATTTCATCTTTAACCTACTCCAACTTGTTTAGGAACAATGACTTAGTTATGGTTGTATTTTATTTAGAACAATAAAGTCGTGTAACTAATGTTTAAACTTAAGTAAAATTTAAAACTAAAAATACTTCATCTAAGTTTAAAATATTACAACATGATCGTATGTAAAACATACCTGAAAATTACCCCAAAGTATTATATTATCTTTAGCGAGTCATAGCCTAAAGGACCCAAGGTATGACCTCACTTCATTAGAAGAAGCTATCAAAAAATAAAGGATACAAACAATTGAAAACATTGATGCAGGCAATTAATGCAATGCAAAATATAGCCAAAAGCAAGGTGGAAATAGATACTAAGGAGGCCTCGTACAAGGAAGACATTGGAATGCATTTATTGCATTTCTAAATATATACAGCCAAAAGCAAGGTAGAAGTAGGTTTAAGTAACAGTTGTACACTAAATTTTGTGTTACAAACCATCAACCTGACTGTTGCGTTATGCATGTTGTAACTGTTTGAATATTGTTTTATGTTGAACAGGACAGTTGCTTGAGTAACTGATTAAAAAGAGGTACCTCTGCCTTATGTTTTTAACTACTTGTACAATTATTTGTACTAATTTTTCTTTGTAGCTTGGTAAACATTTAGCTTTGTTGCATCATAACTATTTTTGGAAGTAGATTTAAGTAACTGAATGTAATATCTGTCATGAGAACTTAACTGGTTACTGAAATTCTATTATTATTTTAGCGATACTATTTTTTTTCTTAGCAAATTCAAATACAATTGATGAAATGATTAGTTCGTCTATATTTTTTAAATTATTGAATGTTTTTTTGGAAGTCCAACTGTTCCATGTGGTCGCATTTTGTCTTATGGTGCTTACCAACTTGTAGTGCGTACGGTGAAACGGCTGTTTTGAGTATTATCTCGGTTTGATACTTTTAGCTTCTTCTTTTTCACCAATTGGCTTACTACATTAAATTCAGTTTTAGTTCATGATACCTTAAGATTATCACACATTTGTTACTTGTCATGCACTTGGGTTGAATCAAATGAAATATATAAGTTATTTTCAACATAATATTTATTGCATTTGCTTCTAACCACACCGCAAAAAGAAAAATCATATCATACACAATGAAGTAATGTGACATATGATACATAATGAAGCAATGTGTGAAAACCATGATTATGATGTTTTTATTGGTAAAAATAGTGATGTATTGGGGGAAATTAACTAAGCCACTTTAAAACGTTACAAAAATATTTAATAACAAATGTGAACCCATGCTTCGCACATGGCTTGACGCAATTTGCATCTCTAATTTCTTTCTTTTGGGCCTTTGCTACCATCATGGTTGCATCTCTAATTTCTTGCACCAGCATATTTGCATATCTAATTTCTTGCTGTAGGACATCAATTCTATTACTCAACCCTACATTAAATAAGTTTAAATTAATATGGATATTAATTTATTTCTTAATGTTGTAAAATAATAACATCAGATAACAATGCGTGGGTTCAATAGATTTCACAAAAAAGAGACAAATTGAGATAAATAAATTAAAACTGGAGGCTAAATGGATGGAGTTCATTCAAATTTTTATGGTTGACTTTTCGCTATAGCAGAACCAAGCACTTTATTAAAACAAATGTTGTAAGAGAAATGTCCCTCCATCTAATATCTGTAGGTAATTAATTTTTATTTAGTTAAAAAAGAGTTGATTGATGGTTGTAGTAGAATCAAAGATTTTGGTAGTCACAACATTCTTTATTTAATTTTTTTTAATTGATGTTATTGATGATAAACAAATAGTAAAATTTCTATGATAAGTAATCAAAAATGAGATGACGATAAATGTTGCAAATTAAAGATGGGACTCCGTTGAAGGCATAAAGTACATTCAGAATTTCAAAATAACAAATGGAAATCGTGTTAATTGAATTCTCTTTTATTTATAATAGAGAAGATACTGAACAACAACAAATGATAACAAAAGGTTACATATATAATGCTTCTAGTGACTGGTTGTATATTTTGTGGAATTTCCACTTGATCTAGTATTTGGAATATCTAGTTTGATGCAAATGAATTTTTAGTTCAAACATTATGACCCATTTAGATTAATTAATGACTAATTAATGATGTTAACTAATAAATTTAAGTTTTTAAAGGAGTTGTTACGATTTTCGCATATGAAGATACAACGAGGTTCAAATTCTTCTTTGCAGCAGGCTCTTTCAAATACTAGAATTACTTTCAATCACGTTTCGGCTCGAATCAAAGATGCAAGTGATAAGAAAATTCTGGTTGAAATGTTAATATGGGGTTATGATAACCCCCCTCGGGTAAATCATTTGCTTATTTCCGCTAGTCATCATTTTTCTAATGCACGTCATTAACTAAGGATGAGAAAATATAATATTTTGTTAGGACAACCAGAAAAAGTGTCACAAACTGTGGTTTTAGCTTCTAAGACAGTATGGCTATGGATAAGTCTTGTAGTGGGGGGGGGGGGGGAGGGGCAAGCCATTATAAAAAACATCAAACCTTCATAATACCTTGGCCTGCAGTAAGTCGAACACCGAGATGCAAAGCAATAGCATTATTTATTCATCACAACCGGTTGATAATCATAGGGACAGTAATAATGGGAATTTTGACAATCATGATAAAGGCAAGCAAAATTTTAAGACTCAAAGCCAACCAATTATTACTACATTGTTCTCTAATAGTACTAATACATTGTTCTCTAATAGAACTAATGAAGGTAATAATAGTCAATCAAGTAGAAGTTCGAATTCCTCTATTCTTAATCAGAAAAACAATCTAAACTTGGGTTCAAATTGTAAATTGAGTGACCCTAATCTGACGCCTTCCATTCCAGAATATCAAGAGGTAATTGATTCGGGTATGTCTAATGCATCTTATGGATCCATATCCAGTTGTGGGGTATATTATTTTCTAAAGGTCTAATTTCACAATAGAGCCACTTTACGCCATCATTGATTTGTTTGTAGGCCAAGGCTAATGCATTTATACAGGAAGGGAGCTGATTGTGTCTTCTGCGGATAAGCACACTAAAATAGATGCACATATTGTAAGAATAAATTTTAAATTTAGTAATGCTTTCTAGTAGAAGATTATTGTTATTTACTTGGCTAGTTTTTAAGGTGGAAAGGTGTAGTTTTTCTTTTATTCAATTTTTTTCCTTAATAACATCTATATTAATTTAATGTGTAATATTTTAATGTTTGATTCAACTAAATATTCTACATGTTGATTGCAGTTTATTTTGTACAATACTAGTACACTGTAGGATTTAACACAAACTCAACTGCTTGGGTAGGAAGCAACATCAGTTTTCCAAGTTTACCTTCAGCTCTTTGGCCTGCTGGAGGCATAAATGTTCCTAGAGCTTAATCCCATTGGATGTCTGTCAAGATTTTCTCGAAAAGAGGTATTACGATGTGTTGAAGTGTAATGAAAGTGATGGTGTGAATGTGAGTGTTTTCATATTTGTAGAAGCACTAGAATGATGAAACAATCGTCTTCATGTATTTACTACATTTCCACAACCATGGTAATCCATCTTATTAACTAATGTCCTTGTGATGGATCAAATAAGTTAAATATATGAAGAAGAAGAAAGTTGTGCAAGGAACCTTTTGATAAAACTATTATTATGGACCCAAAGTTTGATATTGATACACTCTTTCAATCACAATATTTGAATTTTAACAAAAAATAAAATCAATCCATTTTATTTAAAGCCTTGCATGTAGGATAAATGTTTATGGTGCGTTTGCACGAAACGGTAACAGTGTGTGTGTGTGTGCGCGCGCGCGCGTATATAATGATGTTGGCATAATATTGCAGATTACAAAGATTAAAATAATTAATCTTTCCCCACTTCAAAACATAAATTTCAAATAATTAAATAAAAAATGCATCTTTTACATGTTCAGTCAGGCTTTCCAACTCCTCCGTCTGAGCCATGGCCAAGAGTAATGGAAATAATGCAAAAAGTAATATGACATGTATTCGAAGTTTGTAAATTAGTCATAGCTAAGAAAATCAAATGATTGTTTGTTTTAAGCATATAAAATTGTAAATGATGAATAGAAAGAAACCCTTTTGTCCATTATCAAATTACTGTAGCTCTGAAAAGCACTGCTACTAGAATCGCCAACCCAAAGCTTTTACAATGTTACCACCAAAGTTTGTAACCGTTGCTTGATCTGTTCTGAAAAATATAATGGCTTTTTGATTTTGAATTCTGATGAGAGAAGACTCGAGCATGATCTCGTGAACCTCTAATACGAAACAAAATTATAACAATGGGATAGTGGCAAATTTATAACAATGGGATAGTTGCACAATTCACAAGTATATATAGTCCAGTCATGCGTCCTTAATTACTTATTAATTTCCCACTTTAGAATTACATGTGCTTGCATTTCATTTATGCATACCATATAATAAAATGTTCATTCAACGATAAAACGAACATATGGAAAGGTATCTATACCATATAATAAAATTCCTTTTTTTTAAATAATTCAAAAAAGGGTTCGAGTTTATTATTGATACACATTAGCTGGCCAGAATTTAGCCACATCAGCCAATAAGTTAACGTTCACTTTCCTTAGTTATTTCCCCTTTCTCATTTATATTTACTTAATGTTTCTCTATTGCATTATTTTCAAAATAACTTGCCTAATATTTGCATTTAAAAAGAGGAAGGCAAATAGTATGTTATGTTAGGGGGTAAAAGGTCTTGCTGCTACGTATCGATACTAAGATGCTCAAACATTAATTGCATGTTTGACCACCTGGCCATTAAAATGTTTTGTTATTTATTGCCCCTATGTTTTGTTTGTTATGTTCCTTTATAAAGGAGCATCTTTCATCTACATCAGCTTATGTTCCTTTATAAAGGAGGCAATGATAATACCTAATACTAGTTATTAGTAGTAAAACCTAAATTTCAATCATGAATTACCAGAACCAACAATAGTCCATTGGTTAATAATACATACAACAATTATTCAAAAATCATTGGGATATATATTTACTCCTTTCAGAAAAGTCAAATAAACGAAACCATGCATTTTTTTAAAAACAAAATCATTCCGCAAAGCATTATTGTCCTCCTCGTTAAACATATTTAGTATGTACTACTGTATAAGTACAAAATTGCTTATGTTTAATTCGTACCACCATATACCAAATTTCAAAATAAAATTAAAAAAATCTTTTATACTAGACCGCTTATAATAGCCAAAATTTGAGGCCATACAATATATACTGTTATAACTTTTCATGCAATAATGTTTGTTTGCACCTATGCCATCATCACGGTCATCATACTAGTTTCAACAGTTTTTGTCTAAAAATGTATATGTCGACGGTTTTTTACATTATTTAAATATATTTTCAATGGATTATACTAGTTAATATTTTGATGTAATTTGAATGAAATAATTATCGTAATCCAAATTTATTGCTTAAATATACAGAATTTGTTGAAAAATTAAACAATTTATTTTGCAATGTCATATTCGATGCAATTCAAAAATAGTTAAAATGAAACATAATTTTTTCGTGACATAAACATAATTGTATTTAAATTATATTTATTAACTACCGTTTGCCTGAATTTCAAGTTATTAGTTAAAATTATATGTTGTCTACTCAGTGATGTACAAGTATTTACCAGTCACATAACTTATCAAAATCAAAACAACATAATTAAGATAGACCGTCCAATTGAAAGAAATTGTGTGGATCAATACACGAACGGTTGATACTAGAAAGGATAAAAATGTTTAACGGATTCGATTTATTCGACTGTAGCCTGTTGGAATCGGTCGAATAACATTGGTTTTCATAGGCAATTCCTCCTTTCTTCCATTTCTTGATCTTATTTGATTCTCTCATTCAAGAGCTGCCATTCAATCCTCTCATTCTCACCAAAACCCTAGTTGGAACTTTTCTTTATCCAGTAACTTCGCTAAGAGTGACTAGCATACATACAAACTTTTCTCTGTGTGTCTCAGGGCATGTACTAATTATTTTGTCATTGTTGATCGACTTAGTTTTCTTTATATGTTATTTTATTTCCATTTATTTGTTTCAAATTTAGGAAAATATATCTATAATTTGAGGTATGTTATTAATTTTTATCTGTCTTATCATTGTTTGCTTGATTACGTTTCTTTATTTATTTGTTCTGATTTTCGGATTTTCATTTCAGATCATAGAACAAATTCTCTTCGTATTGATTTTAGGTATGTTACTTTTTATTGTTCTTGGTTGATTGATTTATTTAGATTTCTTTATACTTAATTTCAGCTACAATTATTGATGTTTATCTTCTGCATTTTCATAAGCCAATACATAAGAAAACAACTCTATGGATATGTTAGTGGAAGATAAAATTGGAATTCTTTCAAAGGAAATAGTAACTGTGCTATGGTGATTAAAGACAATTTCAATGCCAATAACATTAGTGAACTGAAGTTTGATATACAATGAATTTCTTTTGGACTACGAATTTTCTTTTCAAATTACTAATATCATTGCATTACATATTGAATGACAGTTTGTTTTGCTTCTAAGTTTTAATTGTAAGTATATAACTATATATATGAATTTAAGAGTTGTTTTACTAATTTACATTCTATCTGAACCAATTAATGCACATATATATTTATATTCAATGTTGTGAAGAAACTTATATATACAAAGCATAAGGACTGCAATAAGAAAATGGAAGTAAGGAAAATTAGAAAACATTCTAACTGAATTGTTGCTTGTATTCAGATTCTACATGTGTTTTTTTTGAAATAGCACTACTGCACTCGTGACATAGATCAGCTACATAAGATATCTAACAAAGAAATAGGTCGCTACAGTACTACTACAAACAGTTTGCCTTTTTTTAACAACACTTAATTAAATATGGACACAAATGGTAGGGTTCTTTTTTTACAACAACTAACAAATACATCATTACAGTAGATTAGATAAATACATGCTTTGACATGCAAAGCAACCAACGTGGCATTGGGCTAGGAGAGTCCTTGAGCTTTGGAACCTCAAAATTAGCATGGAACAATCTTGATCTCTCTCTCTCTTGATGAATCCGCAGACATATTTCTTCTCTTACCAGACTGTCGCACAAGCAAATGGGTTAGAGCGGAAAAATATCTGCTTAAGGTTTTTTATTTGTTTGGTGTTATCCGGCTTTAATGGTGTTGATAAACCCTTTTTTGATCTTTTCTTATAACACCTAGACTTTATATCCAGTTCAAACTTGGCTAAGTCATTTCTTAATTTCATAATAATTTCATCCTTCTCCTTAACCAATAAGTTCAGTTCATCACTGTCAAGCTTTAGCTGTTTTATCTCTTCATTAGCCTGTTATCTTCAAGATTGTGCTCCCTCATGGCTAATTCAAGCTTCTCTTCAAATCAATTATCATCTGGTCCTTTTCGATGACTTTTACCTACAACTTGTTGGAAATTTAAGAGGAAGAGGAAGAAATAATAAAGAAAAGAAAAGAAACTTTTTCTAGGAGAAGAAAACTTTTATTTCCTTGCTTTTATTCCCTTTATTTTTTTACTTGATACAAATGAGGAGAGAGCTCTTCTATTTATAGCATACAATGGATCGTTCTAGATTTTCAATATCTTAGGAATATATCTAAATATATATGGAAAAATATCTTTTCCTAAATAATAGCATATCTAAATATATATGGAAAAATATCTTTTTCTAAATAATAGAAATTTCAAAAGCTCTCTCAACAATACAAGAATACTCTAGAAAAATGGAAAACAAATCAAGTTTATTATTTATTATTTTCAACACCCCCCTTTAAACTTGATCTGTGACTCCAAGCAAATTCCTCAATCTGGTAAAGTCTTTATACTTGAGCGGCTTAGTGAAAATATCAACAATTTGATCATTGGACTTCACGTACTCTAGCTGCACTTCCTTTCTAGTGATGCACTCTCTAATGTAGAGATAGCGTGTATCAATATGCTTGCTTCGATTGTGAAAGACTGGATTTTTGGCCAAAGCAATTGCTGACTTGTTATCCACGAAAATCTTGGTTGGCTCCTTTTGTGGCAAATTTAATTCTGTTAGCAAGTTTTTAACCAAATTGCATGGCAAACACATGAAGTAGCCGCTATATACTCTGCTTCTCATGTGGAAAGCGTGACAATTGGATGTTTTTTCGATATCCATGTGAAAGTTGTGTCTCCCATGTAGAAAACGAAACCACTTGTGCTTTTCCGATCATCTATATCTCCACTCCAATCACTATAGCTATATCCAACAAGATCATAATTATCAGAAACAGAGTAGTACAAACCGAAATTTGTTATCCCTTTAACATAGCGAAGAATCCTCTTTGCCGCCTTCAAATGTGTTGTGGTTGGATTCTCCATGTATCGGCTCACTACTCCAACATCATATAGAATGTCGGGCCTTGTGCACGTTAAATATCTCAAGCTTCCAACCAAGCTCTTGAAAAATGTAGAGTCTACTTTTTCTCCTTCTTCATGCCTTGACAATTTGAGTCCACATTCAATTGGCATGCAAACTGGATTAGAGTCTTCCATCTTGAACTTTCTAAATGTTTCCTTAGCATAGCCTTCTTGAGTGATTAGAATGTCTTTATATCTTCTTGTTTTACTACAACGCCATGGTAATAACACATGAGCCAAATATCATTCATCTCAAACTCCTTTGTCATCTCTTTCTTAAACTCATTAAACATGATTGGATTGCTACTTGTGAAAATCAAGTCATCTACATAAAAACATACAATCAATGTATCACAGTTTTGGATTTTAATATAGAGTGCATGCTCATATGGACATTTAATGAAGGTTCCCTCTTTCAAGTACTTATCAATTCGAACATTCCAAGCTCTTGGAGCTTGTTTCAACCCATAAAGTGCCTTTTTAGCTTTAAAACTTTGCCTTCTTCTCCCTTGACTTCGTAGCCTTGTAGCTGCTCGATATAAACTTCTTCTTCAAGAACTCCATTTAGGAAGGCAGATTTCACATCTATTTGATGTATCTTCCAATTGTTTTGAGCTGCTAAAGAAATTATCAATCTTACAGTTTCTAATCGAGCAACTGGAGCAAATACCTCTTCATAGTCAATGCCAGCTCTTTGAATATAGCCTTTTGCTACCAATCTTGCCTTGTATCTTTCAACTTCTCCTTTGGCATTTTTCTTTACTATGTACACCCACTTGACACCAATCGCCTTATGTCCTTTTGGAAGTGAAGCTAGCTCCCATGTGTCATTTTTCTTGATCGCCTTAATTTCTTCATCCATAGCACTTCTTCAACACTTCTTTTGCAAAGCTTCTTGAAAATTTATGGGCTCACAATCTGCAAAAAGACAAAAAAGAATAATATTGTCTTGGTTTTATGTTACATCATAAATTTCTTGAAGGCTTCTAAAACGAGGAACCCTTTCACTTGAGCTTCCATCTTCTTGACAATTTGTTGTTGGTGAGGCTAGTGGGGAAGTAAGCTCTTCACTTGATTGTTCGATCCTTGGTTGTTGTATTTCATCTTCTTCAAAATATGAAAAGAAGTTGTAATTTTCATCATATGATTTCCAATCCCATTCTCCTTCTTCATCGAATACAACATCTCGGCTAATTATTATTTTCTTCGCATCAGGATTATAAAGTTTATAGCCTTTAGAATTTGTGTCATAACCAATAAAAATATGCTTTTCACTTTTGTCATCCAATTTGCTTCGCTTTTCATTCGGTACATGTACATGAGCTACGCTTCCAAAAATTCTTAGATGTGAAATGCAAGGCTTCCTTCCGCTCCATGCTTCTTGTGGTGTTCCCCCCACACACTTCTTGTCGGAGATCGGTTTGATAGATAAACAGCGCATGCCACAGCTTCCGTCCAAAATTCCTTTGGTAGTCTCTTACTTTTGAGTATGCACCTTGCCATTTCAACAATTGTCTTATTCTTCCTTTCTGCTACTCCGTTTTGCTAAGGAGATATAGGCACTGTTAGTTGGCGTCGAATTCCATTATCTTCACAATACTTCTGAAATTCTCTTGATGTGAACTCTCCTCCATGGTCAGATCTCATGGGTTTTATCATAAGGCCACTTTCCTTCTCAACATGAGTTTTGATCTTCTTGAAGTTCTCAAATACCTCTGATTTCTCCTTCAAAAAATATAGCCACGTTTTTCTTGAAAAATCATCAATAAAAAGAAGGAAATAATTACTTTTACCTAACAAGCTTGGCTTGATTGGTCCACACACATCTGTATGTATGAGTTCTAATGGTTTCTTGGCCCTTGATTATGACTCCTTTGGAAAGCCCATTTTGACTTGCTTCCCATGTAGACATCCTTCGCACAGTTGATTAGGATGACTTATGCAAAAACAATCCTCTCACCATTTCTTTCTTGAAGAGCAATTCTAGTCCTTTGAAATTAAGATGTCCAAAACAAAGATGCCAAAGCCATGAGACATCTTGGTAGCACGCCTTAAGACATTGGGCGACATCATGTTGAATGTTGAGCACAAATATTCTATTTTTTGAAATTGGTACCTTAGTAATGAGATTGCTTGCACTGTCTCTTATGGAAAGGTTTTTATCTTTTAATTGAATATTATTACCTTTCTCTAAGAGTTGTCCTAAGCTCAAGATGTTACTTTTCATGTTTGGCACATAGTAAACATTAGAAATAAATTGATGCTCTCCATTCTTCAGTCGGATAAGAACATTACCTTTGCCTTTCATTGTTACCTTTGATTCATCTCCAGACGCCACATTGCCCTTTACTGTTTCATCAAGCTCTACGAACATATTTTTTCTTCCGCACATATGGTTGCTTGCACTTCTATCTAGGTACCATTGATTGTCCTCCCCTTTTTCATTTTCTTTATGAGCCAATAGTAATGCGCCATCTTCTGTAATTCTTTCTTCAGCATAATTGGTCTTCTCTTCAAATTTATTGTTTCTTGGAGCTCTACATTCAGAAGCATTGTGTCCAAATTTGTTGCAATTATAGAATTTGATCTGCGACTTGTCACTCCTTGAATTTGAATTGCCTCTCCCACGACCTCTAATTGTGCTTTCTCCTCTTTTATTATTGTTTCTTTGGTTGTTTTCATAGTTGGGCCTCCAACCTCGTCCATATCCATATCTGCGTCCTCTTCCTCGTTCTTGACCATGACCCAATCTTTGTTGGCTTTGATTAACTTCTTCCTTTTTTGAATCAATTCGTGTCTTAAGAACATGCTCCACGGTCTCTTCCTTCTTCGTTTTCTTTTCTTAATAAGATTGCAATGAGCCTAAAAGTTCCTATATAGCCATGGTCTCCAAAAATTTTGTTTCTTCAATGATGGCGACAATATGTTCAAACTATGGATCTAATGATCTAAGAATCTTTTCCATGATTCTGACATCATCTAATTTTTCACCGTTTCTTTTCAAATTATTATTAATAACTAAAACTCTTGAAAAATAATAAGAAACAAGTTCACCTTCTTTCAAATGCAGAGATTCAAATTCTCCTCTTAATGTTTGAAGACACATCTTTTTGACTTGATCGGCTCCCTTGTAAGATGTCTGAAGTTTTTCCCATGCTTCCTTTGCTGACTTTGCTTCCAAAATCTTTTCAAAAGTGTCATCATCCAATGCTTGATAAATTAGACTAAGAGCCTTCTTGTCTCTCATCTTCAAGTTTCTCAATTCATTCCTTTGCGTTTGAGATAGACTATCTTCGTCTTCTTGTTCAGTATAGCCTTTCCCAACTATCTGCAATACATCATTTGCTCCAAGGAGGGCCATCATTCTTAAGCTCCAATTATTATAATTGGTCTTGGTAAGCATTGGAACTGGTACGGGAACGCTGTTATTCGCCATCTTTTAGGATCTCCAACCTTCTTCTTCCTTTTGTTAAAAGGATCTTCTAGCTCTGATACCACTTTGTTGGAAATTTTAGAGGAAGAGGAGGAAATAATAAAGAAAAAAAAAGAATTTTTTTCTAGGAGAAGAAAACTTTTATTTCCTTGCTTTTAATCCCTTTATTTTTTTTTTCTTAATACAAATGAGGAGAGAGCTCTTCTGTTTTATAGCATACAATGGATCATTCTAGATTTGCAATATCTTAAGAATATATCAAAATATATATGGAAAAATATCTTTTCCTAAATAATAGCATATCTAAATATATATGGAAAAATATATTTTTCTAAAAAATAGCAATTTCAAAAGTTCTCTCAACAATACAAGAATACTATAGAAAATGGAAAACAAATCAAGTTTATTATTTATTTATTTTCAACACAACTCCTGCAAATTATTTTGATGTTTTACTACTGCTTCATTTGCTTTGTCCACTTTTGTTTTCTTGCTTTCGAGAATAGAGATGTAGTCGCTCTCTATGATTTTTAATTGATTGGATACAAGATCTTTCTCAGTAAGAAAGTTAGAGATTTCGGCCTCCTTTTCAGAATTGAATTTTTTTGCAGGAATGCTCTAGTCTTCTTACTTCTCCTTCTATATCTATTATATCTTTTAAACCGCTAGCTCCAACATTTAGATTTATCTTCATTTTAATAAACTCAGCATTCAAAGTTTCCATGCAAGCATGAAAATCAGTTAATCAAACTTGGAAATTTCAAAATATTTCTTGTAAAAAAAAGCCTCTTTGTTTCTAATTTCCACAACAAGGCCCAGCTTTGTCTTATTCAATTTTCCGAGTTTCTCCTCTTCTCCCTTTAATTGGGTGATGCGGGATCCAAGAAGGTCACAATTTGTAGACAAATGATCATGCTGAATGTTGATGTGTTTTTCTAGTAAATATCAATCATCTACGAATGCTTCAATCTGTGATTTATGTGACTAAAGAAGGTCAGTCAGAGTTTTAAATATTCTCCTCCTTAGGCGGCAATCTGTTGATGTAGCTATAATCTTTTCCATTGCTTTAATAACTCAAAAGCAACTAATTTTTAGACGGTGTATGGATCAACGGAGATTCTGCATGTGTACTCGTGTGTGAGACACAAGCATGGGCATTTCATATCTTCTGCATATCCTTCTTTATACTTAATCATCAAATTCCCTGATTTTACTTGGTTAAAACTAATTCAGATTGTGAAGCATGTATCAGCTTCCATAAATATATAACTAACTCTATGAATTACTGTGAGATTTTACTCTCTGTTATCTACTAATCCAGTTAAAAAGACACGATATTGGAAAAAAACTATGAACTTACAAGTTTGGAAACATTTGTTCTTGAGAACATGAATCTCTTGAACATTTTTAAATAATAGTGTGCTTAATGTAAGAAATGTGCCTTCTATTTGTTGCGTAATTTTGAATGTGTGATTTGAGCAGTGTCATTCAATTTGTAGTCCACTGTCGATCTTCCATGTATATTCACATATTTGACTCAGTAACTGGTGATAATCATCTTCCCATGTAATTTTCAAAAGTTACTGAATGTTTAGTTTCCATTTTTATTATAATTACGTCTTGCTACTAAAGTTTTCCATTTTGATTTGAGGATCAGTTGGTACCAAAAACTCTGTAACTTGAAAACACATTTTAGTAAACATCACCGATTTCAGTAAACATCACCGTTGGTCTTCCATGTATATGAATTTGCTATATTTCACCCATTCTGCTTGCTACAGTTTGTTTTCTTTTATAATTTCATGTTTAAAAGCATATTTAATATATTGTTATTAATTCTCGTTGTTCTTATTCCAACTGTTACCTAATATTGTCAAAAACTTATTAATCGCATTCAAACATATAACAGTAAGCTAAGAATTTGGCTTTCTAAAACTTTTATCAACTATCTGTATCCTTTTGGAGTTCATTTACTGAAAAATGTCCTTACAACTATCGAAATCAATATTTAAAAATACTTTATTCCCATAACGAGATGACTTAATTTTTAAGTTTTGATCTTCTAATGGTTATACTGAGCATTATACTCTTATATATTACTTTTTAGCTAAATCCATGTAGAATAGATTTCTTTGCTTATAGTGCTAAAATTTTGTCTTTTAATTCATGTATGCTAATTTGACCATTTCCATTGCTTTGGTATTAGGTTGGATAGGAATCAACTCCATCTCCATTGCAAGTTAAATACGTTTGAATTTTATTACTCCACGAGAGAGGATAATATCAAAAAGGGTACGCACCCTTAAGGCTGGTGTTGGTAAGTATTTTTGAAAACAAGATCAAATGTAGTAGTGCTGATGAGATAAGTGTTGACAATTTATATTATAACTCTTTGTTATTTACTTTTTACTGCTCAAAACTTCATTTCACTTGCATTTCCTGTGCCTCATCCATACCATAACTTAATATCCACTGTAATATACTCAACAAATTTAACCGTGTTGCATGCAAGTGGCCTGTTAATAAAGGTCACAATCTTATTAACAAATAAACGTAAGGCAAGCCATTGGCTCTGTCATCTATGTTGGAGAATGGAGTTTTGATGACAACTGTAACAACTAGGAAAATCTGAACCAGTTTGAAAATTTTAATTTGGCTATTTTAGTGAATTTAAAATAATTAAAATAAATAATTTAATTAATAATGATGAAAAGTAAGTTTGAATAGAAGTTTGAAAATAAATATAATTACTTTGAATTATAAACAAGGCCTGAAATGGCGCGGTAGTTTCAAAAATTGAATTCAAACTTTGACTGACTGTACCGGGTGCAAAACAAAACAGATTCTAGTGAAACCAAAAATATTTAAATATGTTAGTGAATATCTTTCTAGCGAATCTGAAAAATCGAAGTTTCATAGCAGGAAGCAAAAGTTATGGGTAAATGAATTTTCAGAAAGGTCGCTATAGAGTATATATAGCCCGTGAAATTGGCCATTTTGCAAACGACCTCAGAATTCGACGAAACCACTTTTGTTGGATCCAGGATGTTAAATTATTGCTAGGTTTCAAATTTCATAATTTTTGAAGCTAGTATGTGAGCGTGGCAAAGGAAAATGTGTTTGGTCGATTTCTATAAAATTGGATCGACCAGAAAAGGACCATTTTTCAAACGGTATCAGAATTCGACGAAACTAGTTTTGTTGGGACCGTATCGTCAAAACATAGCTAGATTTATTTTTATGGAATTTTTCGAATCAGTATGTAGCCCCGGCAAATTGAAATGTACGCTTAAATCGAATATTGAATATTTTATATTTTAATTTGAAGAGAAACTGATTGAAACAGTCGATTGGGCCTACAAAGCATATCCCATTGTGTTCGGAATGGGGCTATTTAGCTAGGGAAGACGGTTGTTGGGTCTGGATTGGGGTTCGTGAGTGAAAGAGGGTATTTTTTGATTTTTAAAATTTATAAATATAAAAAAAATCTCATTGGCCAGAAACTTTTTCTCTCTCCCCGTAAGCTCCAGATCGCAAGGCAGAAAACCATCGATCCCTTCCTCCCTCGATTGCGCCTCTTACAAGCAAAATTAGCCCCTCCTCCAGTTGAAGATTTTGAAGTGCTCGAGACGAGCTTCAAATCCATATAGAGTTTGGATTTTTTTGTTGAGTATCGGGGGAGATCTCGGGCTCGAAACTCGATCCGTTCAACTCGCTGCCCCGCCTGCCTCAGGCGATCGAACGCCTGCCCTCTCCAGGCGCAGGTGCGCCGCTCCTCCCCCTCCGACGCTGCAAAGGCCGATCGACGAATAGCTACATGGATTCGAAGAAAAATAGAAACCCAGTTTCGAACCCTTCAGTGAGGTAACGGCTGAAAATTATATAAACTAAATTATAGCAGTTTAAAGCGCTACGGTTTTTGATTTCACTGTAAAAATCATTTCTTTTTTCGTTTCTTGATGAAATTCAGTGAAACAGGAGACAATGGACTCGTATGGACGTCTTCTACATTCTAGAAGAGACCGCATATTTTTTTGAGCCTTCTGCTATTTTTGGTGGAGTGGAACCCAATATGAGATTTCTAAATTATAAACGATATGGAAAACGACGATGTATAAATTATATAGTCGATGTATGAGTTATATAAGCGTTGCACACTTCTTGTATAAGCGTTGTATAAGTTGTACGTTCGATATATAAGTTATATATGCATTGTAAAAATTAAATATGTGTTGAAATAGAAGTGAAATGCTTATATACATACATACATACATACATACATACATACATACATACATATATATACGCCCCTCGTCCACAAACCATGGACGATATTTATTGGTTGTGATTGGTGTGAAAATTGGTTGATAGCGAATGGTTGATTTGAATTGTTTGTGGTTGAAATTGATTGATTGTGGTTGAAAACTACCCATTTGTGGTTGAGAATTATTTGGTTAAAACCACATAGGATTAGTTTGTGGAAAAGAAAAAAATATACATGTCGTCTGCGTGCGAACTAGATGTATGAAATCCCCATTATCAAAAGCTGCAAGGCTTTAAGGTAGAGCGAGGAGCCGTACTAGGGACGACCCCGGTTTTAACTACCCTGCCGTTATGCTGCCGAAATTTTGAATAATATTCATGTGTTAGAATTATTTTCATGTGTTGAAACTATATTCGTGTGTTGAATATAAAACCTTCATGTGTTGAATAGAAATTCATTCGCTGAATAGAAATTCATGTGTTGAATGGTATACGTGTTTTAAATAAATTGTTTTAACAATAAAAATCACATTTTTATTTTTATATATACGAACTATAGAAAACCTTCATGTGTTGAATAGAAATTCATTCGTTGAATAATATTCATGTGTTGAATGGTATTCGTGTTTTAAATAAATTGTTTTAACAATAAAAATCACATTTTTATTTTATATATACGAACTATAGAAAACCTTCATGTGTTGAATAGAAATTCATTGATTGAATAGAAATTCATGTGTTGAATGGTATTCGTGTTTTAAATAAATTGTTTTAACAATAAAAATCACATTTTTATTTTATATATATGAACTATAGAAAACCTTCATGTGTTGAATAGAAATTCATTCGTTGAATGATGATTAACATAAAAATGTGTTTATTTCATGCTCTTATATTTTATCTTTTGTAAATAAATAAATGATACTTTGGGTATTTTTATGTGTATTTACAGATTGTCAAGTGATGCCTCTTTCATTTCAAATTAAAGGCCAACTACAAAGAAAAAGCTACTTCCTTATGTCAACATTTTCTCAATCCCAAAAGAAGTTGTAGCTCACTGGTAAATGCATAGAGATTTGTACTGAGAGACCTGAGTTCGATCCCCGTCAAGCTCACTTTTTGCCAAATAACGGAACATTCACACTGCCCCTTTGCTATGAAGAATATATGGAATAGTGATGTGTTATATGTATATATTCTTATGTATGTATATAATGCATGCACTTAATAAGGATTTTTGAATTTTAGCATAATCCCCTGAAGAATTCAAATCCAATTAATCGTATTTAATTGCCATGCAAAAAGATGGGAATGTTTTAATCATACATCTTCAATTAAACACATCCTTATCTTCTCACTGACTGTGCAATGCATCAAAAGGAAGGGCATTAATTACAATTCTTCAATCAAGCAAGGAATATTCCTTCATTCTGGAAAGGATATTTTCATGTATTTATTCTGTGGGCCTTGTATTCAAATAAGGGAGAAGGCTACATCCTGTATAAAAAGACCACTGTATCATTGTAAAGGAATGCCATTTTCTTATGCAATTATTCTGTATTCTGTACTGTCATTTAGTTTTAATAAAGTTCTCCTTTGTTCTAGTTTATTTACTTTTCTTATATAACAAATTGTGTATCTACTCAATTAGTTTTGGGTTGAACACGAATTGTTAGTGTTATTTCTATTACTTATTAGGATTGACCGTTGATTAGATTCAACGGCAATACTAATTTAATTTCTGTTGTTTATTGTTCATTTCTAGTATTTGTTCTTCGTTTTTGTGGTTGAATTTGGTATTGATCTGATTAGATTCAGGTCCATAGTAAATTCAATAGCTTTGTTTTCAAAACCAACCCCCAACTATTGTCTAAATCGCCCAAGAATAAATAGATAATAATTTTTAATTACACCTCCCTGTGTTCGACCTGTATGCTACGCACCTGTATGCTTGTAAAATTTAATTTAAATATCGCACTTTTCTAATTCATAGATTAGCGACGATCAAATAATATTCATGTGTTGAATGGTATTCGTGTTTTAAATAGATTTTTTTAACAATAAAAATCACATTTTTATTTTATATATACTTACTATAGAAAACCTTCATGTGTTGAATAGAAATTCATTCGTTGAAAAGAAATTCATATGTTGAATGGTATTCGTGTTTGAAATAAATTGTTTATAATAAAAATCATATTTTTATCATCTATATGAACTATATAAAATAGTCGTGTTTTGAAATAAATTGTTTTACGATAAAAATCACATTTTTATTGTATACATGAATTGTTAAAAACAGTGAAGTGTCGAAATAATTGTCGGTTGGATAAAAATATCATTTTTATCAAATGTATGAAAGGAAATGGTTTTGAAATCGAAGAATAGATTATATTTATATATATATATATATATATAATTAAAATAAATCGAATAACGAAGCTGTAGTTCGTGTTTTGAAACCATGATTTCAAACGATTAGTGCGGGAGATCCGACCATCGGATTTTCCCGAAACCGAAACCGTTGGGTTCGCTTTGGAAATATCTTTCCAATGACGCCAACTTTGTAAAGATCCAACGGTTGGATTGTCTGGAATGTTTAATTCATATCTAAAGAAAAACAGCGCCAGAATCGATTATATATATATATATAATTAATTAAATTAAATCGAATAACGACGTTGTAGTTCGTATTTTGAAATCGAAACTTCAAACGAATGTACCGGGTGATCCGACCGTCGGATTTTCCCAAAACTGGAATTGTTGGATTCATTTTGAAAAGATCTTTAAAATGGTATAAAATTCGTGAAGATCCAACGGTTAGATTTTCAGATATGTGTAAATCAAATCTGAAGAAAAACAGCGCCACGGCCGCGTTAGGGCCTGAAGCGTCGTTTGAATGAATTAGTTATTTTTAAATAAATAAAAATAGCGATAAATAATTATAAAATATTATAAACGATATGGAATGTGAAATTTAGAAACTAAATGAAGGTTAGCTAAGTCGAATGGTTTCCTGGGTTTTGATCTGATGCTGGTTTCGGCCTTCGTGGTTAATATTTGGGAAATCGTTCTCTTACTGATTTACGGTTAGTGACTGATGAATTGGAATGAGGTGTATGTTGTGTTTGTGTAGCACTTGTTTATTATATACGCGAGTTGCTCAGAAAGACCGGGTTTATCCCATTCTGAATAACTGAATCGACGATAATTAATCGAAGAGGAAGACGGTGGTCGAAGACCGGAGATTTTCACCTTGGTTGGATGATAACTGATGTCCTGATTGGGAGGCATCCCGAAATATGGATAATGAGTGGTGATCATCCAGACGTACGTGGAGAACGATGGGTATGCAAGGTATATAGTGCCTCAAGTTTCGTTCAGACCCAGAACGGACTTGTAAATGGATTATGTGTCTGACATTGGAATTCATTCTGTGTGTTTGATAACCATCAGTCACATGGTGTGAATTGCCTGTGTGGCATGCTAAGATGCAGTGATCAAGACTTCTGTTGAAAAGCAAAGTCTTGTGGTTGATGATCAAAGCACCGCCTGTGTGGCGTAGCTTTGTGTATAACGCGAATTCGCGAGCCTCACACCCCAGTATGAACCAGAAACGGGAGAGGACCTCAAGGAGGGCATGCATTTCCTTCTAGCTAGAGGTGGTGTCAGTGCTTAAACTGGCTGACATTCATATTATTTTCACCTGTGTGGTTGTTGCTGTTGCGAGGCGCCTCGGTTATATCGGTCGATTCGAGACCGATGAAGTCATTCGTTGGCTCATTTACGCCCCAAAGGGCGGGAAAACGTAGCGTTTAGGCATAATAATCCACATCGGTGGACCGGCCCTGACGATCCAAGGTGCAGTTGCGGATATTCCTGAGACATGGGCTAGATTGTATCGAATTCAGTAAGGACTATCTTTTGCCTTGGTTCATGACAGAAATCCAAATTCCAAATACGACACCGTGCGGTTTTGATTGTAAACCTATATTTGGCGACATAGTGGCATGGGACGCTCATGTCGTCTATGACTGATACTTATGATTTGAAATTATTTTTGAAACATATAAACACTAGTAGTAATATCAAATGCTTTTGTTTTATTCGTATCAAGCATATTTTGGCCATTATACGGTAAAACTCTATCCTCCGGTTTGCGTTGCATTGTGTGATGGGAACTGAGTCTTATAATGGCTTCATTTTTATAAAAAGCATTGCGATGTTTTAAAGAATTATTTGTTTTAAAGCACTGGAAATCCAATGGAGTAAACACGTTCCGCGAAAGTGGCGTGGTCCTGTGATTAGCCATATTATAAATGTGTTAAGTAGATTTCTCATACCAGTCTCATGACTAACTCGTAGTTTGTTTCACTTGCAAACTCGGGTGCCCCTTTTTCTACACGGGCAGCCTTGTATTCACATTTTAGCTGGCTCTTTCTGGATAGCTGTAGCTGAAGATGGATTCTATCTTTTATCTCTTTTTATGTTGTTCAGCTCCTATTGTACATATTATGTTTGTTTCCGCTGTAGACATTTATGTATAACTGAACTGTATTTGTACTAAGTATGATCCTGTATACTGTGTAACTCTGATGATTACGTTTATCTAGTGTATTATTTGTTCATTATCTGGTGTATTTATTTATTTCTGTTCTGCTATTATCTGTTTATGTGTTATATTCCAAAGATTACCCTTGACACCGTCGTATGGGGTTTTGGGGTCGTCACAACAACAACCATATTTCAATATTAATTGATTATAAAATATACACTAACACTTCTATCTAGGATATATATATATATGAGGAAGGTTCGGCTCCTCCTCTTATTTTACACGTGGGATTTCCCCTGAATCACAGCTGCACATCCACCTTTCTTTTTCTCTCTTTCCACTACACAATATAAAACAAAATGTGGATGTGCGGCTGTGATTCAGGGGGAATCTCACGTGTAAAATAAGAGGAAGAGCCAAACCTTCCTCTCTCTCTCTCTCTCTCTTTGTATATACACACACACACACACATACACACACACATATACACACGTATGCAGGATTTATATATAGGAATTATTATTGAAGACTGTACAGTTTAAAGATATAAAAGATTCAGAATTCAGAGATGATTTAAGACTCATGAGTATTCAAGAGTTCAAGAGTTTATGATAAATATAGAGTGTAATGTCCCGTATTTTTTGTAGTCAAATATTTAATTTAATTAATTATTTTAAATATTATATTTGAAATAATGATGGATTTTAATATTGAATTCATTTATTTAAAATAATGTTTAAATGTTAATTTATATATAATTATAAATCAAGCTCAAAATGGCATGGCAGTTCGTAATATTGAGTTTTGAACTTCAATCGAATATACAGAATCCGTTTTAAGTCGGATTTATGTGAAACAAGAAACATCTAAATGTTGGTGATTATAATTTCCATATGGAAGGGAAAAATCCATATTTCGTGTTATAGATTGTTAATTATATACAATTCAATTTTAAAAATAGTCGTTGTGGAAATCATTAAGAAACGATAACGTTTATTTAATAAATAAGGATTGTTAATATAAATTGGATATCGGTAACTCGAAATTGATGATATTGAGTTGTATAATTTATATTTGAAGTTGTATACATATTCTGTTTGGATACATACAATAAAAATATTTATTATTATTTTATTTGATTATTTTGGATTTTTATAATATTTTAATCGGTATTATTATAAGCCTTAAAAGTGGCCATTTTGCAAACAGTGTCCGTTTTCGATGAAATTAGTTTCGTTGGAACCATAATGTTAAATTATTGTACATTATTAAATTTCGTGGCAAACCAATGGCGTATGTGACAACAGTAGCCATAAACGCTCAGTTGTTTTCTATAACGCGTAATTAAATTAATCTAATTTAATAAAGGGATATTTGTGTATAGCTTGAGCAAACGATCGAATTAAGCCATGAAACCAATTCCGTTGAGTTCGTATCAACGATTATAGTCAGGATAGGCATGTAGTTTATTTTTTTGGATATCGGGTATTTTGGTGTCCAAAACAGTGGTGTTTGGTGTATTCAAATAGCGTACTGGGAAACATTCTCGGCATGCGATGAAACTTATGCCGTTGGATTCGTATTAATTAATTATTATAAGATTTCAATTTTTGTGTTAATCGGACTTACTGTTTGATTGTGGCAATGATAAAGCCTTTATCGTTTACATTATTTTGGTCAATTTTGACAGGGGTTGTGACGACCCCATACCCCCGTTCCACAGTGGCAAGGGTAATCTTTGGAATATAACACATAAAAAAATAACAGCAGAAAAGAAATATATAAATACACCAGATAATGTACAACAGAATACACTGGATAAACATAATCATCAGAGTTACACAGTATACATGATCATACTTAGTAAAAAATATAGTTTCAGCTTTACATAAAATGTCTACAGCGGAATCAAAACATAATATGTACAAAAGGAGCTGAACAACATAAAAAGAAAGAAGTGATAGAATCCATCGTCAGCTCCATAGCTGTCCAGAAAGAGCCTGCTAAAACCTGAATACAAGGCTGACCGTGTAGAAATAGGGGCACCCGAGTTTGCAAGTGAAACAAGCAACGAGTCAGTCATGGGACAGGTACGAGAAATCTACTTGACTTATTTTAATAATAAGGCAAATCACAGGACCACACCGCTAAAGCGAAACGGGTTTACTCCATTGGATTGCCAGTGCTTAAAAAAAGTAAATCATTTAAACATCGCAATGTTTTTCACAAAAATGAAGCCATTATAATGCTTAGTTCCCATCACACAATGCAATGCAAACCGGAGGATAGAGTTTTACCTTATAATGGAAAAAATATGCTTGATACGAATAAAACAAAAGCATTTGATATTATTACTTAATATTTAAAAATAGTTAAGCGAATAATTGAATATTTTATTAGTTAATTAACTAGGAAATTTAACTATTTTGGTGACTGTCTCGGAATCCGACGAAACCGGTTCCATCGGATCCTGAACAGTGAATCGTTGTAGAGTTTCAATTTTCGTTAAAATCGGACTTGTTATTTGACCGTACGGAATAAAACATGAATGGAATTTATGTAAGTAAATAATTGTCCATTTGCCATATTGGGCCTTCTATATACATGATAATAAAATCCAATTACCACCTCACCAGCCCATTTACCTATAAGTATAATTTTTCTCCATCGAATTTTAGCTCTGATGGATGAAACCAATTTCCAAAACGCTAGTGCAAATAAAAATACAAACTTTAAAATCAAATCTCCTCAAAACCTATCAAATTATATATCAATTCGAAGCCCTTAACATTACGAAGCTGCTGGTACCAATTATTTCAACATGCAGCAAATAGGTTTGCCGAAAATCGATGGTCAAAACTATGAATCACGGAATCAATGCAATCGAATTGGGGGGTTTTTAATATTTCAGTTAATCGAAGAATCGGGCTCCTAGGTATTGTTGACGAGATCCATACGAGCTTGTTGATGGTGGTCTCAAGGGCCATAATGGCCGGAGTTGGCCAGGATTTGGATTTTTATGGTTTTGAACTCGGTTTTTGTTGTCGGTGGCACGGGCTGCGGAGGATGCCGAAGGTCTCGTCATTGGGTAGGGTGGTGCGGCACGAGCTGTGCTCGCCGTTGGCAGTGGTCGGTGAGGCCATTGCGGCTTATAGGGGTGGCAATCGGCGATCAAAGTCAACGCCTTTGGGTTGTTTTTCTCCATGGGTTACTGCAGCGGAAACGAAGAGGAGCGGGAAGAAGGACTCAGGTGCTGACGTGGCAGGGTACCATTTGCCCTTTAATTATTTAAGTTAATTAAATTGTGGTATGTTCTAACGCTAATAAAATTTGCATATGAACTCGGATTCAGGCGCGGTTTGTTGCGTTAGGATCGTGGCAAAATTGGTGACGTTTTGATACTAATTTGGCTGAGTTTGGAGACTATAAATTTTTGGGCTTTTGTTGGACGTTCGATCAACAAAAGACCCAAAGGTGAGTGAATTTTTCTCTTACGATTTACTGAATTACCATATTTACTAAATTAAATTATGAAATAAAATTTGGTTGTCTTCTTGTGATTGATTGATGATTTGTTTCTTAAAACTCACATGCAAATGTGTTAATGTGCAAATTTGAGTTGATAACTAGTTATTTTAGTTCAATTAAATTTCAAGTTAGAAATCCCAATCCTTGTTAACCAATAAAACAATTTAATATTTACCGTTTGAATAATATGGTTGTGATGGATGCCTTGGTTTGATTTGGTTCTTGAATTGGTATTGATACCAAAGTGTACTTTTATTTCAGTATATGGTTGTGGTATGCTTACTATGACGATTAATCCCACTTTTCACCAAGATGTTATGGGTATCAAACCAACCCGGGATTAATCGATTTAAAATAAATTAAGAACACAGATTGAAATGATAGACATCTGTGACCTTGATTTGGATTGAAATGATATATATCCATCTCTGAAATTTCAAAAAATTAAATCTAATATCACTTGGCCATAGGATAGAAAATTATATACGGACATCGGTTGGTTAAATGATTTTAAATATTTGAAAATTTTATTTGATAGAAATTTTAATTAAAAAAATGTGTCGATACTCGATAAATATCTTTTCATTTAAATTTGAACCTTGAATGTTTACTAAAATTGTTAAGGAAATTTTCCCAAGCACATTGGAAATTCTTAAATTGAGATTTTGGATATGATTTGGAATTATTCAAAATAATCATGGAAGTTCAAATAAAATAAATTCTCCTTGAATTTTGAATAAAAGTATTCGATGAATACTCGGAGTTGTTTTAACATAATGTGAATGGGGGTTTGAACCCTTTAAATCGAATGGTTGGTTTGGACGAGGCTTCGAAACGTGATGGGGAAACTAAATAAACCCCATCGAGATCGGAATATACATATATTCAAGTTTTTGAAATTTGGAAGAAAGAAACAATTATGGCTTAAAATTTTACTTTATAAAAACTATATATATGTGTATATACACTGCTTGTTTTACAAACAAATTATATACTATTACTTAAAGGTTATTTAGTCAGCTTTGCAACTTATATACCATTTTTTTATAAATAGATTTTTCTTATATTTTATTATTTAAAATTATTTAGTAAAGCTTTTAATTATATGTATATATATGGTGGTTGAAATTATTATATTTTACTCTACTTATTTTAATATATATAAATTTTATGTAAATGTTTTATTTTATAAGTATCTATTTTTCATAGTTATATTAAATGATTGTAAATTTCTTCCTAAATAAAAATTATTTTAATTTAAACCGTTTATTTAAATGGAGATTTCATATAAAGTTATATTCTATTTGAATATAAATCGATTGTAAACGATTATAATATTTCAATGTAAGTATATTCTATCTGAATATAAATGGGTTAATATGAAAATATATATATATTCTATTTGAATATGAATTGATTCTGAACATAAATCAATTTTTGGAATAATTATAATATTTTGATATGAAGTATATTCTACTCAAATATAAGTCGATGTTTGAAATATTATATATGATTCTAATATACTGATATGGAAATATATTATATTTTGAATATAAATCGAGTTTTGAATGATTTCTCGATGTAAATGTAATTTCTATTTGAATATGAATTGGGTTCGAAGCAAATGTGAAATTTTGATATGAAAGTGAACCATTGTGAAAAGTAAAAGAACCGACCAATGTGAAAAACGTAAATGTTTGGTTGTTAAAGAGATTGAACTCGGTGTTGTCATACGTTCTGCCAATATCGATACCACTTTAACAACTATGCACATAGTGGAGAATCCAGAATGAAGTAGGATGGTATGGAGGCGATTACTGGATTTGAAGAAAGAGAAAGATAATGGATGGCCTTGACCTTGGGGTCATAATTAGAATGACTAAGATAAGAGCTATACCATGACTAAGTGAGATCGCATCTTCGATCGAACACGCTCCTTCGATACCAGTTATATTACACTATGATCGATTTAGGGTGCCCTTTGATATGGGAGTGTGTTCTGTGGTAGGCGGTAGTTGCAGCTATGCGTTACCACCGGTCCGGGAGTGCAAATTGTAGAATCCTACCCTGGGTATTGCCTTGAGTGCCTTGTCATATTTATCCTGATCGAGCCCCTGTGATTTTGATTTGACGTTGTTGTATCGCGGCGCATCCCTACCTATCGACGTACTGGTGTTGTATATGAAATGTGTATAATAATGTCCGTAAACAACGTAAGGGTAAAAATGTAATCCCACATACGCTATTTTTATTATATTTACTTTACTGAGTTGACATTATAATAATAACGTATTATATTACGTATGTAAGTAGTTCAACGGATCCTTAAGAGATGGAAAAATCCCGTAACATTTCTTAAGTTACTGCAACCATAACACTCATGTTATTTCGTATTTAATTTGACTAATATGAGAATGATTTAGTTCTGATCCGAGTGTTTGTTGTGTTTCTTTTTATGCAATATGCTTGGGTCAGATTCAAGTTGTAGTTAGAGAAGATTTCTTACCTTGGAGAATAAAGACGAAGATTTGGTATATATATCCATTCTATTTATGTATTTCCCACTACACTTTGTTCCGCTGCCTTATTGTATATACCTGTGTATGTGTAACTCTGATAATCAATGTATATTATAGTCAAATGTATATTTTCAACTTTTTTTGAACTGTTAATTGTTTATTATATGTTATCATTTCGCGGTGAGATTCTATCAATGTTTTCTCTTCTTTCTTGCTTTTTTTTTATTTTCCCAATAACTACCTATTAATGTGATTCGTTTGGGTCGGCATGTATTGATCATTGTTGATTTGAACGGTCAAAAATCCAGGTCGTTACAACGCGGTATCAGAGCGAGGTTAGCGATAACCTTGGCTTTGTTTGGGGATTTAACTCAATAGAGTTAGGGTTAGTAATGCCCTAGAATAAGTTTGAGTTAATACATGAGAGAGCGTATTTGAATTTTTATATAAAATGATTTTATAATGTGTTGATTGGTCCTGTTGAATATTCATAAATTCTAGTTGATATATGGGACGCCATAGAATCGATAGGAATTTCTAAATAATCGAACAGAATAGATCGACATAATATGGTTCTAGATTATATTTTAAACATATCAAATATATTATTGGTTTTAAGTGTGTATGCATGCGTTATTGGCAGGTAATAATATTAAGTTATTATCTATTATGGTAGATTCAATAATAAACCTAATGGGAAATTTGAACTGTTTTAGAAAAATTTGAAAAAGAAATCTATTAAATATAATTGGTTGCGGAATATATTTTCCGAATTGAATAGAAATGAACATGAGAACTCGATTCTGTGGTTTTGAAGATAATTTTGCCAAAGTTTTGAAATAATATCGTATTATAAGAAATAGTTATGGAAATAGCTTTCCAAGGATTTTTAAATGATATAAGTGTAATCCCTTCTTGGTCCTTAGGATAACTTCGGTAATGAGTGCATGCATTACCGACATTTATTTTGAAGAGTCTGAGTGGGGGAGACCAATCAGTGATTTTATAATTTGTGTTGATAAAGAATCTTGGAATCTAAATTTTTATGGAATTTTTTTATATATAATGGTATAAGTATAGTTTGTTCAAGTTAAAATCAAAATAAACCGAGAATAGAGATCTTCAATTTCTCTGCCAATTAAAATTTTCAACTATGAATTAAAACTAAATTATGATGTGAAATGGAAATTTAGTTTAGTCGTGCTAAGTGAATTGAATTAAAAGAAATTCCGTATTACTAGAAACCTTAAGTGGGAAATGAAAATTTAAAAATTTGGTTGAGTTAAGTGATTTGAATTAAAGTGAAAGCTTCGGGAATGAAAGGTAGAAAGTAATTAGAAAATGAATATGGAATGGAAATATGATGAGTGGTAATTAGAATGAATAATAAGGGATTATAAAGAAATGAATGGCAATTGAATATAAAGGGAAGGGATGGACTTAAGTATTAAGAGAAGAGAAATTGTCATTGAAATGCCTAAACATGAGCGATAATAAAGTTTGAACAAATTCCGAATTTGGTCGATAGTAGTGCTGGAGGAAATCGAAATTAAGTGAGAAACTAAATATAATTGAAGTCCACTAAAATGAATTGGAAAATTTTGTTGTGTAAATTAAAAATGGCAACAATTCATGATTTGGGTAATTAATAAGTAAATTAAGCTAGCTCGGGAAGAAATAAAAAGGAATTAAGTTTGCTTATAAAATGTGAATTGTCGATAAAGTAAAACGAGAAGAAAGGGGAAACCAAATTCAATGTAAAATCTATTGTATGAAGAAAGAAGCGATAACTAATATCGAGCGAGCGTTAAAGATTTACCAGGATTTTGAAATTAGAGAGTCGAAACATCGAACAAAATACAATCACTGTTTATTGAAAATATGATATGTTCATTATAAGCGGGGTAAATTAACCATAATATGAGCATGGTGGAGTGAAAGTAAATTTTTATTTGAATTGGAGAATTTGAAACTTAGAAAAATTAAGTTTAATGTAAATTTGTCAATTGTGAAATATGCAACATGAGCTGAAGCAAAGTGACCATAACTTTTGAATGGATGATCAGAATCCGATGATTTCGGACTTTTTGGAAACCTTAGAACTGAGCTAAATTTTTTGTTAATAGGGCCTTGTCAAATTTTCATGTTTATTAGGGTGAAAACCGAGTGCTAGTCGTAGTTCTATGCGTAGAAAATTAAAACCTAAAGCGTATATCCATATTGTTTTGACCATAACTTCCTAACGGATCGTCGGATTTTGATGTACTTGTACAATATGGAAAGCTCAAAATATGAACTAAAATTTTCTTCAATATGCTTGATAAAATTTTAATGTTTAAAGGGTTAAAAACTAGGGTGAACAATTCAGGCCTGCATTTTATTGGTTTGGGCTAAAGCGTTCGCTTTTGCTAAAATGGTCATAACTTTTGAACGGTTTATCCGATATTAGGGTGAAAACCGAGTGCTAGTCGTAGTTCTATGCGTAGAAAATTAAAACCTGAAGCGTATATCCATATTGTTTTGACCATAACTTCCTAAAGGATCGTCGGATTTTGATGTACTTGTACAATATGGAAAGCTCAAAATATGAACTAAAATTTTCTTCAATATGCTAGATAAAATTTTAATGTTTAAAGGGTTAAAAACTAGGTTGAACAATTCAGGCCTGCATTTTATTGGTTTGGGCTAAAGCGTTCGCTTTTGCTAAAATGGTCGTAACTTTTGAACGGTTTATCCGAATTCGACGAATTCGGCCAATTCGGAAAGCCTGAAACGAATGCAACAACTTTTTCCTTGGGAAAATTCTATCATTTGAGTGATGATAAACCTCGATTTGTTCGCTGGCCTGTCGCTAATATGTTTACTTTGTAGTTGAAATGATTAGTATATGTGGTGCAAGTTGTATACATTTGTTATCTATTGTGTATATGTTTGATTCTTATGTAAATTTGAGTATGTAGCAGGTGTAAGGAACTTGTGCTACGCTTTGGAGCTCGCTTGCGCTAAATACTAAAGTGCTAAGATAAATAAATTTGCAAATAACGCTATAGAAGGTACGTGTTTGTGTTGTATGGTTTTGTGGACATGTATATATTGTTTTCCCCATTTTTGGGATGCCTCATTGTGTGATGGGATGTATATTCGGATTTATATATATTGTGAGTTTCCGGACCTCTCCGTATAGAGGAGATGTTGCCAAAAATTTCTATTATTTCAGAAGTTAGAAAATTTATGAGATTTTTATAACTCGACAACGTGTTTTATAAAAGCTATCTTATAATTTATGGATTTGAAAATATATATGTGCTCAACACCTTATTTCATTCCCATTTCGAGGACAAAAAGGTTTGAGTTGAAGAGAAATGTAACATCCTAAAATTTTCCGTATATTTAAATTTAAGTTTAAATAAATAAATTGAATAATATTGGTTAAAACTTAAATTTGATTGATTATAGTAATGATGATTATTTGAATTGAGTGTAATCAGATTTTAAATTGAGTTTATGTTTAGAAAAGCTGTAATTTGGAATTTAATATTTAATAACTGAATAAAATTTGAGTTGTTTAATTTATAATTGGAATTCAAATTTTATTTGGTAAAATAGTGAATTATGAGTTTAATATTAGAATAATTGGAGATAAAATTTAGTTCATTTATCTGTAATTGCGGTTCAAATTTAAATTCGAATATAATCAAATTCGGGAACTTAAAATTTGTGAAATCGATTATAATTTTTTTTATTTAAGTGTGATTGGATTTAAAGTGGAATTTAATATATATATATTTAAATTGAGTTAAAACAGTTAAGCGAATAATTGAATATTTTATTAATTAATTAACTGGGAAATTTAACTATTTTGGTGACTGTCTCGGAGTCCGACGAAACCGGTTCCATAAGATCCGAAATGGTGAATCGTTGTAGAGTTTCAAATTTTGTTAAAATCGGACTTGTCATTTGACCATACAGAATAAAAAGTAAATGGAATCTATGTAAATAAATAATTGTCCATTTACCCTATTGGACCTTCTAATAAAATCCATTTACCACCTCACTAGCCCATTTACCTATACGTATAGTTTTTCTCCATTGAATTTTATCTCTAATTGCTGAAACCAATTTCCAAAATCCTAGTGCAAATAAAAATACAAACTTTAAAATCAAATCTCCTCAAAACCTATCAAATTATATGTCAATTCGAAGCCCTCGACGATACGAAGCTGCTGGTACCAATTATTTCGACATGTAGCGGTTAGGTTTGCCAAAAATTGATGGTCAAAGCTCTGAACCATGAAATCAATGCGATCGAATTAGGGGTTTTTGATCTTTCAGTTAATCGGAGAATCAGGCTTTCGAGTATTGTTGAGGAGATCCATACGAGCTTGTTGATGGTGGTCTCAAGGTCCAAATTGGCTAGAGTTGGCCAGGATTTGGAGTTTCAGGGTTTTGAACCTGATTTTTGTTGTATGCGGCACGGGCTATGAAGGACGCTGGAGGTCTCGTCGTTGGGTGGGATGGTGCGGCGCAAGCTGGGCTCGCCGTTGGCGGTGGTCCGTGAAGCCATTACGGCTTGTGGAGGTGGCAATCGGCAGTCAAAGTCAGCGCCCTTGGGTTGTTTTTTTTCCACGGGTTACTGCAGCGGAAACGAAGAGGAGCGGGAAGAAGGACTCGGGTGTTGACATGGAAGGGTACCATTTGTCCTTTAATTATTTAAATTAATTAAGTTCTGGTATGTTCTAACGCTAATAACTTTTTCATATGAACTCGGATCCGAGCGCAGTTGGTTGCGTTGGAACCGTGGCGTAATTGCAGACGTTTTAATACTAATTTGGCTGCGTTTGGAGACTGTAAATTTTTGGGTTTTGGTTGGATGTTCGATCAACTAAAGACCCAAGGTGAGTGAATTTTCGCTCACGATTAAATGAATTATTCCCATATTTGCTAAATTAAATTATGAAATAAAATTTGGTTGTCTGGTTGTGATTAATTGTTGATTTGTTGCTTAAAACTGACATGCAAATGTGTTAATGTGCAAATTTGTGATGATAACTAGTTATTTTAGTTCAACTAAATTTCTAGTTAGAAATCCCAATCCTTGTTAACAAGTAAAATGATTTAATATTTACCATTTGAATAAAATGGTTGTGATGGATGCCTTGGTTTGATTTGGTTACTGAATTGGTATTGATACCAGAATGTTCTGTTATTTCAGCATATGGTTGTGGTATGCTTACTATAACGATTAATCCCATTTTTCACCTAGATGTTACGGGTATCAAACCAACCCAGGATTAATCGATTTAAAACAAATTAAGAACACATATTGAAATGATAGATATCTGTGACCCTGATTTGGATTGAAATGATATATATCCATCCTATCGATAAATTAAATCTAATATCATTTGGCCATAGGATAGAAAATTATATATGGACATTGGTTGGTTAAATGATTTTAAATATTTGAAAATTTTGTTTGATAGAAATTTTATTTAAAAGAAATGGGCCGATACTCGATAAATCTCTTTTCTTTTAAATCTGAACCTAAAATGTTTACTGAAGTTGTTAAGGAGATTTTTCAAAACAAATTGGAAATTTTTAAATTGAGATTTTGGATATGATTTGGAATTATTCAAAATAATCGTGGAAGTTCGAATTAAATTAATTCTCCTTAAATTTAAATTTTTTTGAATATAAATATTCAATGAATAATTGGAGTTTTTTAACTCAATGTAAATAGGTGTTAGAACCCATTAAATCGAACGGTTGGTTTGGACGAGGCTTTGAAACAAGATGGGGAAACTAAATAAACTCCATCGAGATCGGAATATACATATATTCAAGTTTTTAAAATTTGGAAGAAAGAAACAATTAAGCTTTAAAATTTTATTTTACAGAACCTCTCTCTCTCTCTCTCTCTCTCTATATATATATATATATATATATATATATATATATATATATATATATACATACATACATACATACACCGCTTGTTTTTACAAACAAATTATATTCTATTACTTAAAGGTTATTTAGTCATCTTTGTAACTTATATACCACTTTGTTATAAATAGATTTTTCTTATATTTTATTATTTAAAATTATTTAGTAAAGCTTTTAATTATATGTATATACATGGTGGTTGAAATTATTATATTTTACTCTAATTATTTTAATATATATAAAATTTATATAAAGGTTTTATTTTATAAGTATCTATTTTTTGTAGTTATATTAAATGATTTTAAATTTCTTCCTAAATGAAAATTGTTTTGATTTAAACC
Source organism: Allium sativum (assembly GCA_030737875.1). Lineage (NCBI taxonomy): Eukaryota > Viridiplantae > Streptophyta > Magnoliopsida > Asparagales > Amaryllidaceae > Allium > Allium sativum. The sequence continues at coordinate 48,271,753 of CM060912.1, read as the reverse complement.
GTTGATTTAAATGGAGCTTAGATATAAAGTTATATTCTAATTGAACATAAATAGATTGTAGACGATTATAATATTTCAATGTAAATATATTCTATCTGAATATAAATGGGTTGATATGAAAATATATATATTCTATTTGAATATGAATTGATTTTGAACATAAATTGATTTTTGGAATAATTGTAATCTTTTGATATGAAGTGTATTCTACTCGAATATAAGTCGATTTTTGAAATATTATATATAATTATAAAATATTGATATGGAAATATATTCTATTTTGAATATAAATCGCGTTTCGAATGATTATGATATCTCGATGTGAATGTAATATTCTATTTAAATATGAATCGGGTTCGAAGCAAATGTGATATTTTGATATGAAAGTGAACCTTGTGAAAAATAAAAAAACCGACCGATGTGAAAAACTTAAACGTTTGGTTATTAAAGAGACCGAAGTCCGTATTGTCATACTCTCTACCAATACCGATACCACTTTAACAACTGTGCATGTGGTGGAGAATCCAGAATGAAGTAGGATGGTGTGGAGGCGATTACTGGATTTGAAGAAAGAGAATGATAATGGATGGCCTTGACCTTCGGGTCATAATTAAAATGACTAAAACTGGAGCTATACCGTGACTAAGTGAGATCGCATCTCTGATCGGACACGCACCTTCGATACCATCTATATTATATTGTGATCGATTTGGGGTGCCCTTTGATATGGGAGTTTGTTCCGAGGTGGGCGGTAGTTGCAGTATGCGTTACCACCGGTCCGGGAGTGCAAATGGTAGAATCCTACCCTGGGTATTGCCTCTAGTTCTTTATCATATTTATCCTGATCGAGCCCCTACGATTTTGATTTGACGTTGTCGTATCGCAGCGCATCCCTACATACCGACGTACTGGTGTTGTATTTGCAATATGTACAACAATGTCCGTAAACGGCGTAAGTGTGAAAATGTAATCCCGCTTACGCTATTTTTATTATATTTACTTAACTGAGTAGACATTATAAAGATTACGTATTATAATATGTATGTAAGTAGTTCAACGGATCCTTAAGAGATGGAAAAATCCCGTAACATTTCTTAAGTTACTGCTACCATAACACTTATGTTATTTCGTATTTAATTTGACTAATATGAGAATGATTTAGTTCTGATCCGAGTGTTTGTTGTGTTTCATTTTATGCAATATGCTTGGTCAGATTCGAGTTACAGTTAGAGAAGATTTCTTGCCTTGGAGAACGATGAAGATTTGGTATATATATCCATTCTATTTATGTATTTCCCACTACACTTTGTTCCTCTTCCTTATTGTATATATCCATGTATGTGTAACTCTGATAATCATTGTATATTATTGTCAAATATATATTTTCAAATATTTTTGAACTGTTAATTTTTTATTATATGTTATCATTCCACGGTGATATTCTATCGTTCTTTTCTCTTCTTCCTTTCTTTTCTTTTATTTTCCCAATAACTACCTGTATTTGTAATTCGTTTGGGTCGGCATGTGTTAATCATTGTCGATTTGAACGGTCAAAAATCCAGGACGTTACATTTTCCATTACCACATATGAAATTACAATGTTTAGACATTCTCTCATTACATTTGTTTTCATCCTCACAAACTCTTCTCTTGATTAAATCCAAGAAGCCAAAGAAATAAGGAGAATCCTCTAAGTGAAAGCAACTTGAGAAGTAGATTTATGATTCTTCAATCTCTTGAATGGATTTCCATTATTTGACGATTGATTCCATGTTTGGTCTTTGGTTGAGATGGATTAGAGATGTTAGAAACACTTGAAATGGTTGGAGAATTAATTGGGCAGTCCTTCGGGATCATAAAATTTGGTCCCCATTAAAGTGCTATGCATGGGGTATTTATAGGAGTGAGGGGAGTGAAGTTTGGGTGACAACTGTCAATAGCTTGGCAACAGCTGGAGGTGGTATGGCCAAAGCAAAACGATATGACTCAGGTGGCATGACATGGATAGACGTGGTATGGCCTGACTTGTTTCAACGGCTTAAAAGCTCCAACACAACCTAAGTCGGCCACGGCATGGTGGAACACAACGTGATTCAACATTGACTTGCACCCTCTTTAGTGACTAGGTAAAGGATGTCATGACTCATGAGGGACTTGACATGTCTGGAACGACTTAGTGAGAGACGATATGACTTAGGGACGGCATATGGTTTCTGGAATGACTTGGGCTCCATACTATAAAACGACATGGGTGATCCTTTGCTTGGCCCATGTGTTATATCCAGAGAATGACTTGTTGTAGGGCGACATGGATTTGGGATGGCATGGTTTGTTTTCCAAGCTCTCGGAAGTTGGACTCCATCCGTTGTTTTCAGTTCGAAGGTGCCATCTGAAAACTTTTGGCTTATCACATATGGTCCCCCCTCCCTAATTGGGTCCGAATACTCCATTTCCCTTCATAATTTTCTTTAGAACAAGGTCCCCAATTTCGAAGTTTCTCCTTTTAACCTTAGAATTAAAATATTTGGCTATCCTTCTCTGATGAGCAGTGATTCTGAGTTCTGTTTCTTTCTGTTTTTCTTCGAGCAAATCAAGTGCTTCGAGTTGCATCTTTTCATTCTCCTTCTGGTTGAAGTGAATTCAGCGGTTAGTGGGAACTTCCAGCTCTACCAGAATCATAGCTTCGGATCCAAATACAAGTGAGAATAGGGTCTGCCATGTTGTAGTTTTATGAGTAGTCCGATATGCCCATAGTGCAAGGGTATTCTTGTCCACTCAACCACCTTTAGCTTTCTCAAGACGCTTCTTGATGGTTGACTTTAAAATTTTGTTTATTGCTTCGACTTGCCCATTGGCCTGCGGATGAGCAAGGACTGCAAAACTCTTCTTAATTTTATACTTATCACAGAAATCCAGGAAATCACTGCTTTCAAACTAAGTTCCGTTATCAATGATTATCTTCTGCGGTATTCCGAACATGCAGATGATGTTTTTCAGGACAAAGTTGATCACCTTCTTCGATGTAATAGTGGCTAATGGTTCAGCTTTGGTCCATTTGGTGAAGTACTCGACGGCCACTATTGCATACTTTATACTCGATCTAGCGGTAGGCAATGGTCCAATTAAATCTATGCCCTATATGGCGAATGTCCATGGGCTGACCAGTTGAGTCGGTTCCGTGGGAGGTGCTCTCGGAATCTTTGCAAATCTTTGACATCTATCACACTTCTTAACACTGGTCATTACATCCAAATTTACATCCGGCCTGCCATATCGCAGAATTTTCTTGGCTAGTGTTTGACCGCCTGTATGACCTCTGCATTGTCCTTCGTGTAATTCCGCTAAGATTGCTATGGACTATTCTTTGGTTACACATCGCAATAGTGCCATAGAGAAACCTCTCCTATACAACCTTCTGTCTTGAATGAGGTATAATGGAGCTTTGCGCAGTATTTTCCTCTGGATTTTCGACTCTTCTAGATGTGTTCCATTGAGGATATACTCCTTGATTGGGGTCATCCAACATATTGACTCTTCTACTGTCTCCATGATCCAATCGACATCCTCTTCTTCAAAGGTAGGGGTTGATAGGATTTCGACAGGTATCAGACCCAGTAACTGTGCATCTGAGGAATTGGTATTTCGCGATAGTGTGCCTTTGTATTTTCTTCCCTGGGAATATGAAATATATTGTAGTAGTCAAGATCGTCGACAAGTTCCGAAGCTTTGGTAAGATAGATAGGAAGGTTTCCGACTTTGGTCTGGAATTCTTTGTGAACCTGACTTACTACCAATTGAGAGTCACTGAGAATTTGCATGGTTTTCAGATTCAACTCTTTTGCTAATTCCAGTCCTTCTATTAATGCTTCATTTTCGGCTTCATTATTGGTTGATGGGAACTCCAACCTTAAGGCGTAGCGTGGGGAATGACCATTAGGAGTTTCTAGGACTATTCCAGCCCCTGAACAGTAGTCATTTCTTGATCCATCGATGTACAGTTTCCAACTAGCCTCCGTCTTTGGTGGCTCCCTCGTTTCTTCTCCTCTATCCATGAATTCCGCGATAAAGTACGCTAAAGCCTTCCATTTAACAGCTCTTCAAGGGTGATAAGTGATGTCATACGGACTGAGCTCTATGTTCCATTATAATAACCTCCTTGAAGTTTCCGGGCAAAAGAGAACTTGTCTTAGCGGCTGATTGGTGAGAACTTTTATAGGATGGGATTGGAAGTACGGCCTTAGCTTCTTTGAGGCAATAAGCAGACAGTATGCAGGCTTTCTAACTTGGTATAGTTTAATTATGCCCCAGTGAGCCTTTTACTGATATAATAAACTGGACGTTGGACTTTGGCATCCTCTCGGACAAGCGTTGCACTTAATGCGTGGGACGAGACAGCCAGATATAGGAACAGCTCCTCTCCATCTCTAGGATTTGATAGCATTAGTTGTGATTCCATGTGCCTAATAAATTCTTCAAAGGATGTCTGGCATTCAGGAGTCCACTGGAAATCCTTCCTTTCTTCAAAGCATCGAAGAGCGGAATGCATCGGTCCTTGGCTTTTGAGACGAATCGGTTAAGTGTAGCCACTTTCCCATTTAGGCTTTTAAGCTCTTTCTTTGTCCTTGGGGCATGCATCTCCCGTAAAGCTGTGACTTGAGAAGGATTTGCTTCAATGCCTCTGGCGTTGACTATGAACCCAAGAAATTTTCCTGACGAGACCCTGAATGAGAATTTAAGCGGGTTTAGCTTCATCCCATATTTTTTAAGGATATGAAACATTTCAGTCAGATTCTCAAGATGATCCTTGGCTTTCTTTGATTTCACCAACATATCGTCTACATAAAATTCCATTGTATTCCCGATCTGGGATTTAAACTTGGAATTTACAAGGTGCTGGTATGTTGCTCTTGCATTTTTCAGTCCAAACAACATGATTTTGTAGCAATACAAGCCTCTATCTATTATGAAGCTCGTGTTTTGCTCATCCGACTTATGCATCATAATCTAATTGTATCCGGAGTACGCGTCCATAAAAGATAATAGTTCGTGCCCCATTGTTGCGTCAACAAGCTGATCAATTCTGAGCAATGGAAAATTCTGAGCAATGGTCGACCGATCGGTTCCCTACACTACATATTTTTGGAAATTCTCCTCATTTTCTCCACACCTATAAATAGAGATCCAAACCCACTTTAAAGGGAACCGATTTTCTCTACCCTGGATGGCTGCAAAATCATTCTCTAACGCTCCAAGCTCCATTTCAAGCTTCATTAATAGCCTCCGTGAATCAAACTACATCTCTCCAACTTTATGCGAATCAAATCTACTCCATTCAACACTAAAGCTCTTTCTAATCGAATCAAAACTCAATGGATCTCCTTTATGTATCATGAAAAGTTTCTCCAACACATTCAAGTGGTCTTTAATTTTATCCAATCCTCTTTAGATTAGGATTGAGAACCAAATTCCTACCAAATCAAGGAAGAGTATCAAAACACCTAAACGATTGAAGATTCATACATCCATCGTTGTAAATCTAGAGATCTCTCCATTTCCATTGCGAATTCAAGTGTAAATTGAATCATAAAGAGAGCGAAGAAAGGAAAAAGAGATGAAATAAATGTAATGAGAGATTACATGCATTTTGTAGAAAGAGATACCATAATGAGAATTGGCTTAAAAGTGGATGTAGATCAAGTTTGATTGAACTACTATAAAACATTGTGTCTTTTCCATTTTTATGCTTTTATTTTTGTGATCGCAGTTCTACATTTTAATCTTACCGAATCGGTGAAGTGCACATTTGCACAATTGGTGTTTGTGTCATTTTTGATTCAAACAGATGGAAATTCTCACCCATAAGCTAAACCAAACACCACGACACTTCTAATGTAAAAATCTTGTAGCGTGCTCGCCGTTTGTCGTTCTCCGCACTCGAATTCACCATTCTTTCTCTAGAATTTGCATACGACCTCTAATATTCACCAAACCTAGTCACTAGCACAAACGCGCCATTCCGGACAACTTTTACCCAGTGCACTTTCTTTCCAAAAAGCTCCAATTCGCCATAAATCACGAATCTTCGCTCCAAAACTGCAAAATTCAAACATGTTTTCCGAGCAGCTACGAACTCCAAAATTCGATTTTGATATGTCAAAATCGTGGAGAAAAATGTGATCTACGACTTTTGTCTTGTAGAGTTTTGGCCATAAATGCACGGATTGAAAGATATTGGCTAAAGAAGATTGTTGTTTTTCCAAAATGTAAAAATTGAAAAAGAGTGGATTTTGGCCGAGGTGGGGGCCCACGGACGAGGGGAGGGCCTGAGCAATGGCGGGGGAGGCCTGGGAAGGGCAGGGGTGGTGGCGCTGGAGGAGGTGGTTGGTGGCGGCTAGGGTTAGGGTTTTGCAAAATTAAAGAGAGAAAGTGGAGGAGAGAGAGGAGGTGGTCGGAGGGGAGGAGCGGCGGCGGGGGAGGGTGCGACTGCCATGTGTTTGTAAGGTGGGGGGGAGGCAGGGGAGCCATTAAAGAGGAAAATAAAGAAAAAAGAGGAAGGAGGAAAACGAAGAAAGAAAAGGAGAAAAGGTTATATATCTTTTTCCATCCGACCGCCCGACTGCAAACGATCTCTATTTGCCACGAATTTCAAACACGGGATAGTACACGTCAAGACAAATCAACAAATTATGTTTCGTCGAATTCCGAGTTCGTTTGTTCTTCCGTTAAAATTCTCATAGATGCTCAAATAAGCTCCAAAAATGCAATTTTAACGTAACTTTTCTTCTTGCACGCCCAAACGCTGACTCCAAAAATCATGGCCTTTTGGATTTAACCATTATTTGATGATACGAATCCAGAAAAAGGGACGGAATCGAATTCTGAGATCGTCTCAATAATGTTCCTTTATAAACTGATCGCCTATTTTTGAAAAAATGGTTTTGCTTCGCACGACCACATACTAACTCTATTCGATGCACATTTTGGAACTAAAAAATGATTTGTCATTATGAATCCAAAAAAATTATCTCATCGAATTCTAAGCTTCCTAGCAAAATTTCACTTTTTAAGGGCTATGCGATGATTTTAAAAATTGAATTTTCAAAATTTCAAAAACAAAGCTTATAAATCAATTTAATAATTTTACTAAGTTTGTTTTAATTCAAATAAAATATAAAAACTAATTTTAAAATTATTCCCAAATTTAATTTAGCAAAAATAACCAATTTATTTTCACAAATTCCTTAAAATAGGTTAAATAAAAATTGATAATTGGTTTGGAAATTCCGGGTTGTTACAGTTTCTTTCTTTCTTATCTCACCCTCTAACTTCTTTCTAATAACGTTCCAATGTTCTCGATGCTTGAATAGTCGACATAGGGTATTGTGTCGATTTTTCGGGGTCGAAAATCCTCGTGTTCGTTACATAGTTATAGAGTCGAAAATCCTCGTGTTCGTTACATAGTTATAGAGTCCAGATTATGTAAGACTCTGAATAGCACTCCATGTTCAAATTCAAATATAAATTCAAACTCTGTTTTTCAATTTCTGTTTTCAAATTCTATCTTCAATCTCTATCTTCTCTATTTTACTTTCTATTTTAATTTGATTTTAAACTTAAGTGTTGTAAGTTTATACTTTAAAAGTTTTATATATTTATAGTTTATATTTATGTAGTTTTAAAATCTATAATTTTTTAAATATGTTTATATAGTTCATATTTATGTTTTCATATGATTTTCTACTTCATAATATTCATTAATAGCACTATGTTTTATTTAAAGAATTTCCAATATATATATATATATATATATATATATATATATATATATATATATATATATATATCAAAACACTTGAAAAATATTCAAATTTCAATCTTATACATAGATATATTGACATACATATATATACATGTCGACATATAACTGTCAAAAAATTAAATTTGAAAGGAATTGTCTTTTCACTATTTGTGACGCTCCAGAAACGTTGCAACCTTTCAAAACTTATAAATAGGTTCTGATTTCGATTTTTTTATCATTCTTCTTCTCCGTCTTCATCTCCTTACATTACACAATTATTCTTTCTTATTTTTATGATTTCTACACTTATACTTTGCCGAATTCAATCCTGTTTTCATTAAACTTTTTCTCTCTACACTCTCTACTCATTACTCTCCAAATCAAGTGCTATTAAAGAGTTATAGGGCTATTTGTAATTGTTTGGATTGTATAAGTAACTGGTGGTATCTCTTGTAGTCGTGAAATCAAGGACGGGTAATCAGTGTTATCCCTTGTAGTGGTGAAATCAAGGAGGTTGGAATCGGTGGTATCCCTTGTAGCCGTGAAATCAAGGAGGTTGTAATTGGATATTGATATAGTAATAAAACTCTACGTAATCCAGCGTTGTGCGGGACTGTACATAGGAGAAATTCCGAAACAGTATAAAATCCGGTATGTTTTTTCCTTTTCTACACTTTATTTTTGTTTATCTTTGTATTTGTGTTTGATTCTGTGTCTGTGGTGTTTGATTCATATAGTAGTTCATATAAGTTTAGATTTTGTTTAAATTCTCAAAAACACTATTCACCCCCCTAGTGTTTGTTTTGCCTTAATGATCCATTTTGCAATCCCTAACTATTGGTATCAAAGAAAGGTCTTTCAAAAAGTTCTTAATCTAATTTTTGAAAATTTTTAAACGGCAAATTTTGAAGTGATTTATAACACTAGTTTAAATTCACGCATTGTATCGGTATTAGATGAGTCTGCTTTCGGTTTTATTGAAAATTCAAGTTATAATGACATGATTTCTTGAAAATTTTAAATGGATATGTCACATAATCATCATGATGTTATTATTTCAAATTACAATTAGTTATTTTTAAAAGTCGATTGATTCTTTGAAAAGGTTTGTTGCTTTGCAGGAAAGAAGTTATATCTGATGACAGTTGGCCAAAAGACACCAAGATAATCATCCATTATTCAAGAAAAGAAGATGTTATGAAGGGAAATGACTTTTTGGGCTAATAGTAGTTGAAGTGTCTGTTCATTCAAAATTCAAGTTCAAAATTTTGACGCCAAGTTAACCAGCCGTGTAAAAAGGATGTGTCCTTATCTAGATGATTCATATTCATATCAAGTGATGAAGAGCCAGAAATCGGAAATTCAAATATGTGTTTCATAGCAATTCAAAATTCAAAAAATATTGAAGAAATGGATCTAACAACCGGGCACGTCTTAATTGGTTTTTAAATTCCCTTTTGGATGAATGGATGTTTTGTTTACTTTGTTTTGTTTTTCTAGTTTTGAATTTGAAATATAGACTTTAAAATTCATACTTGAAATTTAACAAATTTGAATTTTGAAATTCAAAATAATAACATTACAATAATGTTTACACCAAAAATGGTCCAAACACCCAAGGTACTAAGTTGTACATCACCAACTTGGTAAGATCTAAATGAGACCGTGTTTAATCAGCAATTAAAAATGAAAAATTGCAAGAAAAGTAAAGTAGAGGCGAGATTTAGAGTGGTTCAGCCGTTAACTAGGCCTACGTCCACTGTGAAGATGAGTTTCAATCTTATAAAGAGGATTACAAAATACATATACTCTCTCTTTTCATACATCTTTATATTCACTCATTATACCCTCATTTATATACTTCAACCTTGAGATTACACAAGAGAAAGGTAAAATTTGAGGAGAAAGAGAGTGGATGGATGATTGAGAAAGAGGGTGGCACCGCCTTCTATGATCATAAAATTGTTCTTGACGCCATGACCGAATCAGTGTTTGAGGACAGAATTTGGCATCCCTTCCTTCATTCAAAGATCGGATCTCCTTTATGTTGATAGCCACGGTGTATTTATAGGTGAGCTCCCCCGGAAAATGATCTGAAATCCGTTTATGCAGGTTACTGATCGCTCAATCTATTAATTACAATCATACCATTGGCTAGCTGTAACCAGCTGTCCAGATCTGTATTTGGTTGTCATGCGCGAGCGACTTAGTAGAGCGAGCACCTTAAGTGGTTGAGTAGATCCATAGGTGTGGGCGTTCCTGTGGGTATGAATGCTTTGAAAACTTGGAAACTTTATAAGAGCAGGACGTGGGACTGGACCTGGTTCTCCCCTGTTCCTTGTGTGACCGTTCTTATTAACTCAAGGATGCTCGTCTTATGGCTGCCTTTGTATGGCGCTGCTTGTTCCTAAAGCTATGCCACAACGCGCTTCCTCCTATGTTGAACGGGCGATCTGCTTTGCTTCTGTGTTTGAATGGCTTTCCCCCAATTCGAACGATCGACCTTGCCTCCTTCTCCTGAGTCACGATTCATGCCCAACTCCGATTGGAGGTATGGTCACATATGATGTTGCAGGCGCTCGTATTGCAGCTTCATTTCAGACTTGGTTTTTTGATAGGAAAATAGTGAGTGACTTCACAGGATATGCGACCTCCATCCTTTTTGGGCCGCCTTTCTGCTTTCATATCGCGCCATCATCTTTGGTTGTACTGGTTGACTTGACTTAGGTTAGACATTTGGATCTGGCTCTGTGCGGCTAGATCCTATCCGTTGTGAGTCATTTAAGCGCCTTAAATAACATCATGCATGACCGACCCTGATGGCGCCCATTCCGCATCCTATGCTCAATATGCGTATAGATTTTTTAGGGATTAACAAATAATGATAAATATAATAATAAATTTTGAATGTTTGTAAGGATTAATATTATTTCAGGAAATAGTTAAACCTGAAATATAAATCGATAATATAAAACCAAGAAGTAAAAACAATATATCTTTTGATTTTCTACATGTATGTCAACATACCAAAATGGTCATGCGACATAATGAAATTTAAAATTTGAATTTCAAGAGCTTAATCTTTCAAACTTCTCTCCATCTTTTCAATTAGAAAATGCCAGTCTAAATTCTAGTTATTAACTTTATATGTCTACTTATTTTCTTATGTCTTGTATCAATACACACACACACATTATAAGTATATAAATTAATAAATTATATAGACATGTTAATATGATTTAAGAGTTAAAATATTTTTTTATTGTTATAAAATATAATTTTACTTATCTTTCATATTTAGTTTAAACATATATATATATATTGTTCATATGATATCACAAATACTACTCGTAACTTAATACTTATTTTGACTTCTTATTAAGATTTATAAAAGCTTGAATATTTAACCTAATATTTTGGAATAAAAATGATAATATATATAAGATTTTTATGACTTAAAAATATAGTTTAAATATAATAAATTGTAGATTTATGTATTACTTCATATTATCAGTTTTCATTAAAATAATTTTGTTGTAATTATATATTTCTTTTAAATTTAAACATATAAATTGTTCTTTAGAAAATAAATATGTTTAGATTTCTAAAGTTTAAATTTGAAATCAGTTATTATATACTATTATGAATATATATATTTATAGTCTACTTTATATAATTTTATAGTCACTCAAAATAGATCTTGAATTCTTACTATATTTACCCTACTAGTGTTATTTAACTTCATAATTATTTTTATTATTTTACTACTTATCATGAATATTTTTAATTAAACTCTTATCTTTATTACTATTTCAATCACTTTCATTAGTATAATTAACATGAGTATAGAAATTAACATTATCCTTGTTTGATTCAAATAATTTATTATATGCATAACAGTTAGATATTACTTTAAATACCTTTTATAGAAAGACACATCATCATCAAATCATTCTATATATTATTACCATAATATCATTACACATCTTATTTCATATCATACATCATTACTGTGCATCTCAAATTAAAATCATTTACGTCGCAAATTGCATTTCATTTAATATACCACTTCATATAGTTTTGCATATGTCATACTTCATTATTACCAACACACTGTATTACATGTTAACTTTAACTCCATACATAACAAGTATACATAACATATTTACTTTGTCTTGATTAATTTGATTGACTTATTTGGCATGATTAAATTGATTTACTTGTTTAGTTTATTTGATTTGTTTAACTTGAATAACTTGATTAACTTACTTGACATCGTGAATTTCATTAATGGTAAATAGGTGAGTTAGAAATATATTTATGCATTTATAGTTAATAGGAGCTTTATAGGTTTTAGGATAAATAGAAGTTACAAAAATTGTTTGGTTTTATGTTTGAATTTATGTTTTGTTACAACAAAACTTAAATTGATTAATTGTTTGGATTAAATTTCTTTACTTATATCATAATTTTAAGGATATCTTATCAGAGTGATTTTTCAATCTAGATTAAAGTCCTTTTATAGTTCTAAGGGAATTAGAGTTTAGGATAGGTTTAGTCTTGTATTAGATTAAGGGGGAGTTTTAGAGTATGGTTCAAAAATGCTTTTGTTAATTCAATTGTTTAGATTGATTTGCTTGTTTGGATTGATTTGCTTGTTTGGATTGATTTTCTTGTTTGGATTGACTTGAATTGATTATAAATATTTAGTTGTTTACTTATTTATTATCCTTTTATTTAGTTTATTAGACTAGTATAGACATATTTTTAGGCGGAGTTATAATATTTTAAGTTTAGAATCATAGATTTAGAGGGAAATATAAGGAGTATTATATAGTTATTAGAATCATTATTTTTAGCATAGATTTAGGGGGAGTATAACTTAGTTTAGTCTAGTATAGTCTGCTATAGGTACAGTTTAGTATAATTATAGGAAACGTATAGATAGATATAGGATTTAGGGGGAGTACGTTTAGAATTTCTTTTTGATAATGACAAAGGGGGAGAAATTATAAATTATAGAATAGTTTATAGGATTAATATAGACATGGCGACTATTTGAAGGATCATCATCAACAGGTATGATATTTTATAAACTAAAGTTGTCATCATTAAAAAGGGGGAGATTGATGAAGAATGGAGTTTTGATGACAACAACCTTATTTCAATATTAATTGATTATAAAATATACACTAACACTTATGTCTAGGATATATATAGACACACACACACATGCAGGAATTATATACAAGAATTATTATTGAAAACTGTAATGTTTAAAGATATTAGAGATTCAGAATTCAGAGATGATTTAAGACTCATGAGTATTCAAGAGTTCAAGATAAATATAGTTATAGAGCCTAGATTACGTACTAAATATCACTTCAGGTTCAAATTCAAATATAAACTCAAATTCTATTTTTAAATTTCTAATTTCAAAATCTGTTCTCAAGTTCTATCTTCAATCTCTATCTTCTCTGTTTTACTTTCTATTTTTATTTGATTCTAAGATTAAGTTTTATAAGTTTCTACTTTAAAAGTTTTATATATTTATACTTTATATTTATACAGTTTTAAAGTCTATAATTTTACAAATATATTTATGTTTTCATATGATTTTCTACTGTTGGCTAGCTTTTGGACCAAGCCACCCAGATTTAAACACACATGAAATAAACAAGAAAGAGGAGGTTTACATATCCATATGCATCACGGCTCGTGAAGACAAGGAACCTGCTCGTGATCCGTCCTCGTAATCCGCTCGTGATGGGCACTTCACGTTCGATCGTGAAGAAGGGAGCACGACCCGTTTGTGATATAGGGACACGAGCTGACCCCATATCCCTGAAAGCACAACCACGACTTGGTCATCCACGAGCCGCATGTTCAGGATCTGATGACACCTGTCCACAATGCCCATTTTGACCATTTCTCCATAAAGCCATGAACTGGTCCGAAATCCTCGGGATTGGTGCCTCGTGTCTTCATGAACCACCTGTAGTAATCACCTATAAATAGCCCAGCACTTAGCATTTTTCAAGATCTTTTGGTAATTCAGAGCTCTGCTTCCACCATTATCATACCTCCATTATTTTTATTTAGAGCAATCTCGAATTTATTGAATGAATTATCGTTGTAAAAGCGAGATTGAGAGAAGATATTGATTGTGCTTGCATTCAAACGTATAATCAAAGTCATTTAAAGTGGACGTAGGCTTGTTAACGCCGAACCACTATAAACTGGGTGTGTTTGTTGCATTTTCTTTCATTTCTGGTTATTATTCTCTGCAATTCAGGGCAATTTGGGTGCTAGAGCCATAATTTGGTCTAATATTCTGGTCCTTTCATTGAGAATTGAATTCTCAAATCATCGGATTATTGCTCTACTATCTGGATTTTCAAGTCCGAAGAAAATAACCCGTACTTCCACTGTTTTGGCTTTTGAAGATTTCAGCAACTTCAAGACGTTATGGTCGCAAAGAAATCCAAGGATTCACGAGCTTCATGAGCAAATGAAAGCTGCAAACGAAGCTAACGAAGAAAGTGTTTAGGAGTAGGCTGAAGCGGCCTCCCTAGCTTCTGGCTCGCCGGGGGCGAACCAACCGCGGGAGGGAGTCACTACTCGCTCCCAGATGTAACTCACGAGCCTCCCAGAAGACGGAGTCATGAGCTGCCAAGGAGACCGAGTCACGAGTCATGTCCAGGGAGGATCCACGAGCCGCTTCCAGCAGGGCACCAAGAATCGAATGCAGGAGGGAACCATGAGCCACCAACCAGAGGGGGTCATGAACCGCCCATACCAAAGGACCACAACTCGACCTGGGAAGGAGATTATGGACCGTCATGCTCACGCCGGTGCTTCTTCTCGACCTGGATCAAGTGCTCTATGTCCAACGGCGAATACTGATGACTAGCTACATGCTTCTGCTCTAGTGACGGAAGGGGACCTCTCTCGTGTACTCGATATGCTGGAAAGGATGAATGATGAGTTGGCAGCACAAAGGCAAGAGAGTTCTTTGTTACGATAGAATATTACTGCAATGGGCAGAAAAATTGACGAATTCCAAAGGTAGAGAACACCTTCCAACTCATCGCTTCACCATCGACTCTTCCTCCTCGTCCGAAGAACCTCCGAGACACCAACGACGAACACCGCTAGAAAGGGCTGAAAACGTGGATCAGCTCCAGTTCGGACCACTCCCTTCTAGAGCAAAGACGGCACTGAACTTGGGACGGACAACCGTAACAGGAACAATCCTACCTCGCTACCTACGGAAGGGCCTACAGCACTACCTAGGGCTCAGGTTGTCGACAACCCTATCGACAACCAACCATTGCAAACCCCTCTTCGCGTGATTGACCGTGGCCATAAGAGGCAAGGAATCTCTGTTCAAGCCCCAGACTTTGGAGGACCTCGTAGGGTAAGGAGCGCTGATCCTGAATCCACCTTGACCAATGTCGATGTTGAAGCAATGGTGAGGTAGATCATGATAGATAGCCGTGGACAAAGAAATGAAGATTGGGGTATAGACCACAGTCATACGCCATTCACTGATTATATATTAGATTTTCGGTTCTTAAGATGATTTACTATGCCAACGATGAACCGTTATTCGGGCAGGACCGATCTGGTCCAGCATTCAATGAGATACTCATGGTATATGAATGCTGTAGTAGCTCCTGACGCAGTAAAGTGAAAAGCATTCCCGATCTTTCTAGCGGATGTGGCATTAATGTGGTTTACCCGCTTGCCTACCCGATGAATTTCCAGCTTCAAGGAATTGAGCGAAAGATTCATAAATCAATTTTGACTTCATGCTCAAAGGTCCAAAAATGTTGTTCAGCTATCACTTATCAAGCAGTGTCCTGATGAAACTCTGAGATCGTACTTGGACCGCTTTAATTTAGCAGTCACGTAGGTTAGAGATCCTCATGAGCAGACGGTCCTGATGGGCTTAATCGATGGAGTAGATAACGATACGGAGTTCGGTAGATACTTGGCTGGGAAACCGCCGCTTACCAGAGAAATATTCTATGAGAAGGCCAATATCCGTCTATGCCAAGAGGAGTTGTATGCAAATCGAAAGAGCAAAGCCGCTGATAAGGAAGATATACAGAGCAATGTGGCCATCAAACAGTTCATAGATAGCTCAGGAAAGGTAGAGGTGAATGTTGGAAATAAGAACCTAGGTAGAGGCCGCCAGAATGGGAATGACAGTCGGAAGAAGAATCGGGGAAATGATTCACAAAAGAGACCTCGGTTCAAAGCATTTGAGAATTTTACACCATTGAATGACACGTTAGAAAATATCTTCCTAGACACTTATTATGTTCTCCAATATAAGAGGCCTCCACTAAGAGATTCGATAGAGAATGAGCGTGAGAAAGGAAAATTCTGCCTTTTCCATCAGACTCATGGTCACTCCACTAATGAGTGCCATCGCTTGAGAGATGTCGTTGAAAGACTCCTTAGAGAAGGTAAGTTAGACGAATACAAGGTCGCTCCAAGAGACAGGGGCAAGTCGGACAGGCCCCAAATCAAAACCAACCTGCTTCTAGACCCACTGCTCATCAGAAGGGAAAGAATGTTGTTATCAACACTATAATTGGAGGACCTCACCCGGTTGGACATAGCTTCAGAGCGATGGATCAATATGTAAATGCAACCAAGCACGTTGGATTAGGAGAGTCCAGTAATCCCGATGATACTGCCCCGATCAAGCAACAGAAAACATTATTTGACGATGTCATATTTCACAATAGAGATAGTAGTGGAGTTCACTCCCCTATCGAGGACACCTTAGTCATTACCGCTACTATTGGTCCTGCTCTAGTCCACAAAGTCTTATTGGACAACGGAAGCTCGGTCAATATTCTGTTTAAGAAAGCGTGTTATCAGATGAAGCTCTAAGCCGAGGATTTGAAGCCCTATGATGGATGGATACGCTGTTTTAATGGGGCCTCGCCGGCTCCGATGTGATATGTAGAATTGTCAGTGACCTTGGGAGGAGGAGATCGTCGGAGAGTGAGAATTATCCCAATTGTAGTTCTGGATATTGAATCGCCCTATAATGCCTTTTTGGGCCGACCAGCCCTGGCAGAATTCAGAGCCAACACTGCGCTCTGGTGCCTATTGCTGAAATTCTCAACAGATGCAGGGGTATGAGTGATTAGAGGTGACCAAGCCACTGGATGAGCCTGTTACATGGCGAAATTAAAGATGTTGATGAAAGGTCTATATATAAAAGCCAAAGGTGCTTCCACTCCTGTGAATGAGGGGTCAGCATAGCAACTAAAGGGGAAGACCCCGATTGAGTCGCCCGAAGAGTTGCCCGAGGACAAGGATCCCAGAGAGGACGAAGAGACTAGGGGAAGAATGGCGAAGCCAAATGAAACAACTGTGGATATCCCAATTGATAATAATGACCCAGCGAAGGTTTTGAAAATCGGATCCCAGTTAGACCCTCTTCGAGTAAAAGAATTGATTGATTTCTTAAAGGCCAACTTGAATGTGTTTGTCTGGACCCATGATGACATGTGTGGGATATCACCCTCAATTATGAGCCACTCATTGAGTATCAACCCAAAACATCCGCCCGTTAGGAAGAAGAGGCGGATGCTTGGCCTAGAAAGGTCAGTTGCCTTGAAGAAAGAAGTTGAGAAGCTGAGAAGCAACGGGTTCATTAGAGATTCAGTTTACCTAGAATGGATCTCAAATTCCATGTCAGTAAAGAAGGCCAATGGAAAGTGGTGTACATGCATTGACTTCTCAGACCTAAATAAAGCTTGCCCGAAGGATAGTTTTCCACTCCCAATAATTGATCAATTAGTAGATTTAACAGTAGGCCATTAACTTCTCTCTTTCATGGATTCATACTCAGGATATAACCAAATTCCCATGCATGTTCCGAACCAGGAGCATACCAGCTTCATCACAGATTTGGGACTGTACTGCTATGTAGTGATGCCTTTCAGTCTAATGAAGTTGGGGCTACATTCCAATGGCTAGTGAATAGAATGTTCTATAATCAGATTGGGAAAACGATGGAAGTATATGTTGATGACATGTTAGTAAAATCCAAGCAATCGTCCGACCATACCGGTGACCTGGCAGAAATGTTTGACATCCTTTGATGATACGGGATGAAGCTTAACCCTTTGAAGTGTTCATTCGGAGTTGCCTCCGGAATATTCCTGGTCTTTATTGTTAGCTCACGTGTAATTGGAATCAATCCAGATCAAATCGCGGCAATCAAGAATATTCAAACACTAAGGCAGATTAAAGATGTGCAAAGCCTCGCTGGGAAAGTAGCCACGTTAAGTAGATTCATTTCTAAAGCTACAGATAAGTGTGTTCTATTCTTCCACTTGATAAAGCGAGGAAAACGCAATTTCAAATGGACTCCAGATTGTGTGGAAGCTTTTCAGAACTTGCTGCATCATTTAGAAAAAACCCTGATACTGTCTAAGCCAGTAAACCACGAGGATTTGTTTGTGTACATGGCAGTGTCGTCCAACACAATAAGTTTAGCCTTGGTAAGTGAAGAAGATAAAATCCATAGGCCTGTGTATTATGTGAGTAAGAAGCTAGCGACAGCAGAACGGAACTACCCAAAGATAGAAAAGCTTGCACACAGTCTGCTGATCGCATCTAGAAAGTTTTTCCACTATTTCCAAGCTCATCCCATCACTATGTACACTGACCATCCGCTTTGACAAGTTTTATAGAGACGAGAGGCGTCAGGAAGGCTACTCAAATGGAATATAGAGTTGAGTCAACTCAATTTGAATTACCAGCCCCGAAGATTGATTAGGGGATAAGTATTGGTAGACTTTATAGTAGAATTTACTATCCCAGAGGATGATGTAGCGAGTGAAAAAGTTGATACCTCAAAATAACTAGTTCACCCCAACACTTGGAAACTGTATACTGACGGAGCCAAGAATGACAGACGATCTGGCACTGGAATGGTACTTGTAATGCCACGAACAATGACTCGGAATACGAAGCCCTAATTGCCGGGCTTAGGCTTGCAAAAGAGTTTGGGATAGCAAAGCAGGATATCTTTTACGATTCCAAGATAGTTGTGAACCAGGTCAGTGAAGAGTTTCAGACCAAAGGGACAAGGCTTGTATCATATTTGAACAAAGTGAGAAAATTGTTGGGTGAATTTGAACACTACAACATAACTCATATCCCTCGATTAGAGAATCAGAGGGTAGATAAGTTGGCCAAGCTAGTTAGTCTGACAGTCCTAAGGACACGGAGATGGTCCCAATTGAGATATTGCATTATCGAAGTATCGATCAGATGGAAATTGATCCTATACTGGAGACTGAGTCGGAAAGGGAGTCGTGGATGACACCCTTAAAGAACTTCCTGATAAATGGGACACTTACCACTAAAATGAGCGAAAGACGTGCCGTCATTCGTGAAGCCTCCAGATATGTCATGCAAGGCAAAGTCCTATATCGACAAGAGTTCTCGATGCCACTCCTCCGGTGTATAGTCCATGACGACATTGAACGAGTATTGAAAGAAGTACATGAATGTGAATGTGGCAATTACACTGGAGGCCAAACATTAGCAAAGAAGATACTACGATGTGGCTATTTCTGGCCAACAATAAATAAAGATGCAGCCAAATACGCATGGCGCTGTGATAGGTGCCAGAAATTTTCTAAGATTTCTAGGGCTCCTCCCAGCTAGTTGAAGACGATGATGAGCCCGTGTCCCTTTGCTATCTAGGGAATTGACATTATCGGAAGCCTCCCCATTGCAAAGTGCGGAGTAAAGTTCGCTATTGTGGCTGTGGATTACTTCACAAAGTGGATCAAAGTGGAACCATTGACCACAATCACAATCAAGCGAGTGATTGATTTCATCGTTAGAAACATTATATGTCGGTTTGGAATCCCGAAGGTCATCATAACAGATAACGGAACCCGATTCGATAGCACAGAGTTTCGGGACTTTTGCCAAAGACATCATATCGAGAAAGGATACATGACTGTGGCGCATCCGCAATCAAATGGACAGGTAGAAGCAACAAACAAGATAATCAAGACCATTCTGAAGAAGCGATTGAAGCAGGCCAGAGCCATGTGGGTCAACGAGCTGCCTTTGGCACTATGGGCCTATAGAACGACTTATAAATCGGCTACTAGGCACATGCCATTCTCCCTTGCTTTTGGATCTGTGGCAGTCATCCCGGTCGAATTAGATGTTCCATCACACAGAAAAACTTTTTACAACCCGATGACTAACAATAAGTTGCTTCTCGAATCCCTGGATATGGTTGAAGAAAAAAGGAACGAAGCGTTTCTGCGTGCCTTGAGGCACAAGTAGCAGATTGCTTGGTATTACAATAAAAAAGTCCAAGCTTGAACCTTTGAACCCGAAGACTTGGTTCTAAAACGTGCCTTTCCACCCCAGTCCATTTGGTCCAAAATGGGAAGGACTATAAACCATCCTACAGAGGCTTGATAACGGATCCTTCAAGTTAGCGACCGTGGACGAAGACGAAATCCCCAGATTGTGGAACACCCAGCATTTGAGGCGTTACTTGATATGAAATTGTCATTTTTACTCTTTTGTTTATTAGGACCATGTAAAAAGGAACGACTTGCCTAGAACAGTCTGATTATATAAGCAAAAGATTATAAAGTGGACGTAGGTCATGATTCGACCGAACCACTATAAAATACCGTGCGTCATTTACTTTTATCACACCATTTTTTATTTACTCTTTCATTCTTTACTTATATGAGCTGTTATAATTATGAAATTTGCTATGAATCTCATGGCAATCTCGAAGCACGTAATTCAAAGTACCTTCTATCAGATCAGGAGGCCAACAATGTAATAACCCGGAAATTCTGAACCAGTTTAAAAAATTTTATTTTGGCAATTTTAGCGAATTTTGATTATTTAAAATAGATTATTTTAAATAATATCGACGAGAAATTTATTTTGAATATAATTCGACGTATATATTTATATACGCCGTCGTTAGAATATAAATATTTATATATAATTATAAATAGAATTGAAAATGGCGCGGTAGTTCGATAATTCGATTTCAAACTTCAATTGAACATACCGGGTGCAAAACAATCCGGATTTTAGTGAAACCAAAAACATTAGGATCTATTTGATAATATCTTTCCAACGAATCCGAAAAATCAAAATTTCATAACGGGAATAAAAAGATATGTCCAGTTGAAAATTCTGAATAGTCGCTATGGAATTCAGGCCCGTAAAAATGGAAATTTTGCAAACGACCTCGGATTTCGACGAAACCAGTTTTGTTGGATCCGCAGTGTTAAATTATTGCTAGATTCCAAATTTCATAATTTTTCGAATCAATATGTGAGCGTGGCGAAGGAAACCGCGTTTGACCAGTTTTAGTTGATTTTAATCGACTGGAAAATGACCATTTTTCAAATGGTCTCAGAATTCGACGAAACTAGTTTTGTTAGGACCGTATCGTCAATACGAAGCTAGAAAATATTTTTCGAGAATTTTTAGAGTTAGTATGCGACCACGGTAATTTGAAATGTACGTTTAAAATTCAATATAGCGATTTAAATGTAAATTCAACGGAAACTGATCGAAATAGTCGAATCAGCCTACGATACATATCCCATTGTGTTCGGAATGGGGGTAATACGCTAGGGACGACAGGCGGTGGGCCTCGTTTAGAGGTCGTATGTAAAAGTCAACTTTTTGAAATAATTAAATAATAAAATAAAATAATTAAAAATATCTTCTCTCCCCTCCCTCTTCCCTTATACGTTGGACCCCCCTTATTCACTCAATCGTTCAGAAGAAGAAAAAAAGAAAAAAAAAGACGCCGGATCTCGCTTCCCCACGACCGCTTCCTCCTCCTCCACCGTCGAAGTCGCGAACCCTAGGACCACCGCCCCCCTCTTCTTCCTTCCTCCTGCTGCCGCCCCCCCCCCCCCCCCCCCATGACCTCCGACGCCGCCTCTGGAAACCCCCACCACCGATTCGAGACAGCCTCGGCCACCACCCTCCGACGCAAAAGCCTGCAGCGCCCCCCCCCCCCCCCCATGTCGCTCCACCACCCGGAGATCATCCAAGCGCTACAAACCTCAAGAGGCCGCACCTCGACCTGAAGTTGCTCGCGGTTTGGAGCGCCGTTGTTCGAAGGTTGGCTCGGCAGTTTCTAGGGACCGAGAGAATAAGTTGAAGGCTGTTCAAGCCTGAGGACCGGTTTGAGACATTAAATCAAGGTAATGAGCGAATTTAAATTGGATTCAAGCTATGATTTTTAGTTTAGAAGGGGTAGGATTTTTAATGATGAAAAGTTATAATCTTTAACCATGAAAAGATTTAATTTTTTTTACCATGAAAAGATTTAATTTGTAATCATGAGAAGATTTAATTTTTAGTTATATAAAATTATGATTTTTATGTATATATAAGTGTTATAGAAATATGGTTTTTATATAAATAGATAAATAGAAAAAATGAGATTTTTAAAATAGAAAAGACGGAATTTTTATTAAGTAGAAGATGTAAAAATATGATATTTATATTTTTAAAGGATTAAAAATATGATTTTTATATTTTTAAAGTATTAAAAATATAATCTTTACTATATAGAAGTGGTAGAAATATGATTTTTGTTTATGTAAAGTATTAAAAATATAATTTTTACATGATAGGAATATTAAAAATACCATCTTTGTATATGTAGCCAAATAAAAATCTGATTTTTATTATATATACGTTGAAATTAAAATGTGATTTTTAAAATCTTTATATTTTTATAAAGGCGAAATCTATATTTTTATAAAGGCGAAATCTATATTTTTATAAAGGCGAAATCTATATTTTTATAAAGGCGAAATCTTTATGTAGAGTATAGCATAGTAAAAATTCGATTTTTATATATTGAATAGCAAAGTAAAAATTCGATTTTTATATATTGAATAGCAAAGTAAAAATTCGATTTTTATATATTGAATAGCAAAGTAAAAATTCGATTTTTATATATTGAATAGCATAGTAAAAATTCGATCTTTATATATTGAATAGAAAATAAAATTTTGATTTTTATATATATGAATTTGAAATAAAAATTCGATTTTTATTTATTTGAACAGCGAATAAAAATTCGATCTTTATATATGAAGTAGGAATATAAAAATATAATTTTTATATAGAATGAAACGTCGAAAATATATATGAAGAAGGAATAAAAATATGATTTTTATTTACATAAAGGATGGAATTTTTATCTATATAAGTAGCGGTGTAAACATAGGATTTTTATAAATATAGTGGTGGCCTAAAAATATGATTTTTATATAATAGAGAATATAAAAATGTGATTTTTATATGTGTAGTGAATACGGACAACGAAGATGACAAAAATGCGATAACGATGAAGATTTCTATCAAAGAAGAGTCAAGATGATTGGATAGCTATTTGTGATGACTTCTCACCTTTCAATTTCATTTTCTAGTTATATATATACTAGGATGCAGACGGTGTTTAGTAGCACCCGACACAATCGTCCACAGACCATGGACTTGTTTGTTTGGTTGCATAGATTAGTTAGATGATTTGATTTGAAATTGAATTGTTTGGTGAAATGAATGAATTTGATTGATGTGTGAATGGCGTGGGCCTTCACTAGACCGGGGATAAGGCTAGCCCTCGTCCCGTTTCTAGTATCGTGCCGTTATGCCGCCGAAATTTCTTAAAATATGTTAGAAAAATAAAAATATCATTTTTATTGTGTAAATGAACTGAATAGAAATTCATGTGTTGAAATAAAATATTTTATCGTTAAAAATATAATTTTTAACGTGGAAGTGAATAAAATAAAATATTCATTTACAAACCGGACGGTTTGTTTATGTACACCTATTTGACTGATATTGATTGGGACGATAAATTTTACACATCGCCCAACTGCACAAATAAAATCTGTGTTTGATTGTTTGAAACCCCACACGGGTGTTGGGATGAAATTTGAAGTTCACTCATCCTGATTGATTAAATATGTCGATCGATTGATTGACAGGCTGTTATAAGCGCTAGATATCTATATTTGATGCTTATACAGTGTAGTGCACTTTGGTTGATGGTTGATTATTTTTCAAATGCTATTATATACGTGTGTTGTATGAAAATCCATATAATTAACATTATATGGTAATTGATTGGGCCTCATTCCAATTTAGAAAATAAAGAATATTATAAAATAAAGGTTCATGTATTGACTGTACTCATCCGTTGAGATTAGTCATGTGTTGAACGTAATATTTTAACAATAAATTTTATATCTTTATCACTATTAAATAAAGGTTCATGTGTTGACTGTACTCATCCGTTGAGATTAGTCATGTGTTGAACGAAATAATTTAACAAAAATAGTCACACGTGGACAGTACTCATTCGTTGAGATTAGTCGTGTGTTGACAAAAATAAATATTCATT
Organism: Allium sativum; assembly: GCA_030737875.1. Taxonomy (NCBI): domain Eukaryota; kingdom Viridiplantae; phylum Streptophyta; class Magnoliopsida; order Asparagales; family Amaryllidaceae; genus Allium; species Allium sativum. The sequence continues at coordinate 48,247,478 of CM060912.1, read as the reverse complement.
TGTTGAATAGAATAAAGGAATATATAAAGCCGTGTTGATTAGAGATGTGCCATTTTGACGTGAACGATATTTATATCGATTTTAAAACGATTTTGAAATGAATTGAATATAAAACGATTTCGAAATGAATTGAATATAAAACGATTTCGAAATGAATTGAATATAAAACGATTTCGAAATGAATTGAATATAAAGCGATTTCGAAATGAATTGAATATAAAGCGATTTCGAAATGAATTGAATATAAAACGATTTCGAAATAAATTGAATATAAAGCGATTTCGAAATGAATTGAATATAAAGCGATTTTGAATTGAATTCAAAATGAATAGAAAACGAATTGAATTCAAAATGAATAGAAAATGAATTGAATTCAAAATGAATAGAAAACGAATTGAATTCAAAATGAATAGAAAACGAATTGAATTCAAAATGAAGAAAACGAATTGAATTCAAAATGAATAGAAAACGAATTGAATTCAAAATGAATAGAAAACGAATTGAATTCAAAATGAATAGAAAACGAATTGAATTCAAAATGAATAGAAAACGAATTGAATTCAAAATGAATAGAAAACGAATTGAATTCAAAATGAATTGAAAATGAAATGAATTCGAATCGAACTAAAATCGATTTGAATTGGAATCAAGTAGAAATGAAAGTAAAAAGGATTTATAATAGAAAATTCAATTTTGATTTGAATTTGAAATAAAGGTAGAAATTGTTTTTGAAACGAATTCAAAACTATTTATATAATTCGTTTTAAATAGCAATCGACGAAATATATATTATATATATTATATATATAATATAATGGCCTGAATAGAACGCGCCGTGCCGCGGCAGTTCGTGAATTTCGACCACTAATTTCAAACGGACATTACGGGAGATCCGACCGTCGGATTCTCTTAAAACCGGAACCGTTGGGTTCGTATCGAAAAGTGCTTTCTAACGAATATTAGAAATTTGAAATCTAACGGTTGGATTTGGTGTTACGCCCAAATCAAATTTGACAAAGGTCGCTGTAAGTGCAGTTCGATGGCCATTGTTGGAAATCGATTGTACGGGCCTTAATAAAATTATTAAAAATAGTAATAATTTGTGTAAAATCATAAGAAATGATTTGGGAAAAATTGGGGTGAAAAACTCCATATTTGAAAAGATAAAAATGGGTTTTTATCGAAATGAACTAGTTTTGAACTAAATTTAAAACCCGATTTGTTTTTAAATAAATAAATTAGATTTAAAAAGGGGTTTTAAATAATCGGAATTTCTAATATATTCGATTGGATTTGAAATGGGTTTAACGTGAACGGTGTTTTAAATAACACTAGTTCTTTAACCCGATGATAAATAGATATTGATTTGGGTTTGCCGTGAACTGTGTTTTAAATAACACCTAGTTCTTTAACCCAATAAAAGGAGTTTTAATGAATCTGCAATTAGATTGAAATGTGAATTGATAATTTAAATTATCAAATTTGGAAAATGAGCGAGAATGGAGTATCGCCAGTTTTGCTCCAAAGCGATAGTTAAATCTTTAATTAGATTTGAACGTGAAATGGTAATTAATTTTACCGATAACACCATAGTATTAGATATGGAGTATTACCAGTTTTGCTTCATGGGATGAATAGTTTGGGATTGGGAAATAAAATAAATAATTACTTCGGTGTGGTTCGCTAATCTCGACTAGTTTAGAAAACCATAATCGGTTTGAAATGACATCCAAAGGAAGATTAAAGGATAAATTTGAGAGATTTTATTTTGGATAAAATTAATGGGAACCTTTCCCTAAAAATGTGATTTTGTGAATAAAAGAATATTCTGAATTGGAATGAGGCGTATGTTGTGTTTGTGTAACATTTGTTTTTAATATAAGCGGGTTGTTCGGAAAGGCCGGGTTTATACCCATTCTGAATAATCGATTCGACGATATGTCGAAGATGAAGACGGTGGTCGAAGACCGGAAATCTTCACATCGTTTGGATAATTATTGACGATCCTGATTGGGCTGTACACCCAAGAGGATGGAAATAGTTGGTGGTCGTCCAGACGTACCTGGAGATGGATGGATATGCGAGGAAAGTGCCTCCGGTTTCGTTCAGACCCAGAACGGACTTGTAAATGGATTGTGTGTCTGACATTGGATTTTATTCTGTGTTGATTGATTTCTGTTAAATATATATCTGTTTGGCGGCGGAGAATTTATTCTCTTGCTTAACGCCCTTCTCTGAGACGTACGAGCTTAGAGGTTATATATCAATAGTTATCAATCGCACGACATGAATTGCCTGTGTGGCACACTGAGATGCAATGATCAAGGCTTCTGTTGAAAAGCAAAGTCTTGTGTTTGATGATCAAAGCACAGCCTACGTGGAAGCTTTGTGTATAGCGTGAATTCGCGAGCCTCACACCTCGGTATGAGTTAAAAACGGGATACGGACTGCAGGGAGAGCACGACGTTTCTTTCTAGCTTTGGTGGTGTCAGTGACTTACCAGCCCTGACATTGATATACTTTTCACCTATGTGGTTGTTGGATGAGGCGCCTCGATTATAGGTCTGTAAGGACCGGGAAACGTGTGTTCAGGAATACTAATCCTCTAACGTAAGTGCGGACCGGCCCTGAAGCATCCAGGGGTTGCCTAGAGTGCGTTGCCCTGGGACATTTGCTAGAGTGTCTCGAACATGAAGAGGAGCTTGCCCCTTGCCTCGACTCATGACGGAAATCCAATTTCCAATACGTATATTGCGGTTTTAATTGTAGAACTAGTATGGCGACATGATATATGGTACCCATGTCGTCTATGATTTATATTTATGATTGAAATTGTTTTGACACTATACACTTATTATAGTATCAAATGATTTGTTTTAAACGTACCAAGCATGTTTTGCTATTATAAGGGAAAACCCTATCCTCCGGCTTGCGTTACATTGTGTGATGGGACCTGGGTCTTATAATAGCTTCATCTTTCGAAAAAGCATTGCGTTGTTTATCCTATGCACTGGTATTCTTGGGAGGAAACCCGTTCCGTGTTATACGGCGTGGTCCCTTGAATTACTCTCTTTTAAAGTAAAGCTTTAAATAACTGTTTTAGTTCTCACACCAGTCACATGACTGACCTGGAGTTTATTGTTTTAACCTAAACTCTGGGTGCCCCTATTTTCCGCACAGGCAGCTAGTAGTTTTGGTTTTGCAGATTTATATTCACAGGATCCTGGTTTACAGCTGGAATGGTATCCGGAAAGCTCTGTATCCGTATATCACCTTTAGTTGTGCTTTGTATTATTTTCCGCTGCTATGTAATTTTTTGTAATCTCTGATATTTATCGAATGTAATTTATTCATTTATACTCTGTATATTCTTGTATCTGATGGAATTGTTGTAATAACAATGAAATGTTCTCCCGTATGCATTCTATTTTGTCCTGTTCTCAAACGATCAGGGGTTTCGAATGGTCTAGATCGGTTTAACGACTGATTCGGATCGAGCGAAATTCCCGGCCGTCACAGTGGTATCAGAGCTTTGGTTTACAGAGCTCGAGAACAAGATACATTAGAACCATACGAAAGAATTCATCAGATATTGGATTAGCAATATCCAATTAGAATGACTCGTTAGAGATAGGATCAGTAGTATCCTAGAACGAGTGTGAAGAGTATATTTTCAAATGAAAACAATTTTGTTTTGATAATTTAAACCATTTTATACGTATTTGAATATTTATTTATTTTGAATTTGGATAATCCGCTATATAAAGATTTTGCATATACGCGTCATGAACGTATATTCGAAGTTTAAATATACTGGATAGATATAGGATTACACTCTAGTCGCCCGGAGATGATATTGATGATAGCGATCGCATCATCAATGCTTATGTTCGTGTTTCGAAGGTGTGATTTCTATATATTTCCATTTAGACTGGTGTGAGAACCAAAACTTATATAGCTAGAATACATTGTTGAGAATTGGCATCAAAAACATGTTTTTTTTTGTATATATATCAAATTATGAATTTGAAACTCTAATCCACTAATTGATTGATGTTTGTGTTGTTTGCTTATTTGTTTGACAATTTTGAACCATTTAGCCTAATTATATCAAATATTGAATTGTATTGAAAATTGGTTGCATTTGCTTGCATATACATATAATTACATTGAATAGGTCAGAGCAAGGAGGCTAGAGCAGAGAATAAAATTTGTTTGCCCGACAAATAGGTACATGTTTACTACATAATTTACTGTTTTGATTGGGTGATGATGATTTTATGAGCCTATTGGCTAGCCGCTTGGCTTTTTCTTTTTCTTTTTGAGATTAGAAGGCCTACATGGCAATTTCGGGATTTTCCCGTGGCTCCCGTTGCAGGGGAGGTTATAGCGAAAATTTTCGAAAATTTAGGGTGTTAGCCAAATTTTTGAAAATTTAAAAATTCACAGAAACTGAAAAGTTGGAGAATGGAAGCCAGATCGAACGTAGAGTTGACTAATCAAACCACTTTCGACTTTGTTCCTTTTCGGGGACGAAAAGTTTTAAGTGGGGGAGATTGTAATAAACCGGAAATTCTGAACCAGTTTAAAAAATTTTATTTTGGCAATTTTAGCGAATTTTGATTATTTAAAATAGATTATTTTAAATAATATCGACGAGAAATTTATTTTGAATATAATTCGACGTATATATTTATATACGCCGTCATTAGAATATAAATATTTATATATAATTATAAATAGAATTGAAAATGGCGCGGTAGTTCGATAATTCGATTTCAAACTTCAATTGAACATACCGGGTGCAAAACAATCCGGATTTTAGTGAAACCAAAAACATTAGGATCTATTTGATTATATCTTTCCAACGAATCCGAAAAATCAAAATTTCATAACGGGAATTAAAAGATATGTCCAGTTGAAAATTCTGAATAGTCGCTATGGAATTCAGGCCCTTAAAAATGGAAATTTTGCATACGACCTCGGATTTCGACGAAACCAGTTTTGTTGGATCCGTAGTGTTAAATTATTGCTAGATTCCAAATTTCATAATTTTTCGAATCAATATGTGAGCGTGGCGAAGGAAACCGCATTTGACCAGTTTTAGTTGATTTTAATCGACTGGAAAATGACCATTTTTCAAATAGTCTCAAAATTCGACGAAACTAGTTTTGTTAGGACCGTATCGTCGATACGAAGCTAGAAAATATTTTTCGAGAATTTTTAGAGTTTGCATGCGACCCCGGTAATTTAAAATGTACGTTTAAAATTCAATATAGCGATTTAAATGTAAATTCAACGGAAACTGATCGAAATAGTCGAATCAGCCTATGATACATATCCCATTGTGTTCGGAATGGGGGTAATACGCCAGGGACGACAGGCGGTGGGCCTCGTTTAGAGGTCGTATGTAAAAGTCAACTTTTTGAAATAATTAAATAATAAAATAAAATAATTAAAAATATCTTCTCTCCCCTCCCTCTTCCGTTATACGTTGCCCCCCCTTATTCACTCAATCGTTCAGAAGAAAAAAAAAGAAAAAAAAAGAGACGCCGGATCTCGCTTCCCCACGACCGCTTCCTCCTCCTCCACCGTCGAAGTCGCGAACCCTAGGACCACCGCCCCCCTCTTCTTTCTTCCTCCTCCTGCTGCCGCCCCCCACCCCATGACCTCCGACGCCGCCTCTGGAAACCCCCACCACTGATTCGAGACAGCCTCGGCCACCACCCTCCGACGCAAAAGCCTGCAGCCCCCCCCCCCCCATGTCGCTCCACCACTCGGAGATCATCCAAGCGCTACAACCCTCAAGAGGCCCCACCTCGACCTGAAGTTGCTCGCGGTTTGGAGCGCCGTTTTTCGAAGGTTGGCTCGGCAGTTTCTAAGGATCGAGAGAAGAAGATGAAGGCTGTTCAAGCCTGAGGACCGGTTTGAGAGATTAAATCAAGGTAATGAGCGATTTTAAATTGGATTCAAGCTATGATTTTTAGTTTAGAAGGGGTAGGATTTTTAATGATGAAAAGTTATAATCTTTAACCATGAAAAGATTTAATTTTTTTTACCATGAAAAGATTTAATTTGTAATCATGAGAAGATTTAATTTTTAGTTATATAAAATTATGATTTTTATGTATATATAAGTGTTATAGAAATACGGTTTTTATATAAATAGATAAATAGAAAAAATGAGATTTTTAAAATAGAAAAGACGGAATTTTTATTAAGTAGAAGATGTAAAAATATGATATTTATATTTTTAAAGGATTAAAAATATGATTTTTATATTTTTAATGTATTAAAAATATAATCTTTACTATATAGAAGTGGTAGAAATATGATTTTTGTTTATGTAAAGTATTAAAAATATAATTTTTACATGATAGGAATATTAAAAATACCATCTTTGTATATGTAGCGAAATAAAAATCTGATTTTTATTATATATACGTTGAAATAAAAATATGATTTTTAAAATCTTTATATTTTTATAAAGGCGAAATTTATATTTTTATAAAGGCGAAATCTATATTTTTATAAAGGCATTATCTATATTTTTATAAAGGCGAAATCTATATTTTTATAAAGGCGAAATCTATATTTTTATAAAGGCGAAATCTTTATGTAGAGTATAGCATAGTAAAAATTCAATTTTTATATATTGAATAGCAAAGTAAAAATTCGATTTTTATATATTGAATAGCAAAGTAAAAATTCGATTTTTATATATTGAATAGCAAAGTAAAAATTCGATTTTTATATATTGAATAGCTTAGTAAAAATTCGATCTTTATATATTGAATAGAAAATAAAAATTTGATTTTTATATATATGAATTTGAAATAAAAATTCGATTTTTATTTATTTGAACAGCGAATAAAAATTCGATCTTTATATATGAAGTAGGAATATAAAAATATAATTTTTATATAGAATGAAACGTCGAAAATATATATGAAGAAGGAATAAAAATATGATTTTTATTTACATAAAGGACGGAATTTTTATCTGAATAAGTAGCGGTGTAAAAATAGGATTTTTATAAATATAGTGGTGGCATAAAAATATGATTTTTATATAATAGAGAATATAAAAATGTGATTTTTATATGTGTAGTGAATACGGACAACGAAGATGACAAAAATGCGATAACGATGAAGATTTCTATCAAAGAAGAGTCAAGATGATTGGATAGCTATTTGTGAGAACTTCTCACCTTTCAATTTCATTTTCTAGTTATATATATACAAGGATGCAGACGGTGTTTAGTAGCACCCGACACAATCGTCCACAGACCATGGACTTGTTTGTTTGGTTGCATAGATTAGTTAGATGATTTGATTTGAAATTGAATTGTTTGGTGAAATGATTGAATTTTATTGATGTGTGAATGGCGTGGGCCTTCACTAGACCGGGGATAAGGCTAGGCCTCGTCCCGTTTCTAGTATCGTGTCGTTATGCCGCCGAAATTTCTTAAAATATGTTAGAAAAATAAAAATATCATTTTTATTGTGTAAATGAACTGAATAGAAATTCATGTGTTGAAATAAAATATTTTATCGTTAAAAATATAATTTTTAACGTGGAAGTGAATAAAATAAAATATTCATTTACAAACCGGACGGTTTGTTTATGTACACCTATTTGACTGATATTGATTGGGACGATAAATTTTACACATCGCCCAACTGCACAAATAAAATCTGTGTTTGATTGTTTGAAACCCCACACGGGTGTTGGGATGAAATTTGAAGTTCACTCATCCTGATTGATTAAATATGTCGATCGATCGATTGACAGGCTGTTATAAGCGTTAGATATCTATATTTGATGCTTATACAGTGTAGTGCACTTTGGTTGATGGTTGATTATTTTTCAAATGCTATTATATACATGTGTTGTATGAAAATCCATATAATTAACATTATATGGTAATTGATTGGGCCTCATTCCAATTTAGAAAATAAAGAATATTATAAAATAAAGGTTCATGTGTTGACTGTACTCATCCGTTGAGATTAGTCATGTGTTGAACGTAATATTTTAACAATAAATTTTATATCTTTATCACTATTAAATAAAGGTTCATGTGTTGACTGTACTCATCCGTTGAGATTAGTCATGTGTTGAACGAAATAATTTAACAAAAATAGTCACACGTGGACAGTACTCATTCGTTGAGATTAGTCGTGTGTTGACAAAAATAAATATTCATTTGTTGAATAGAATAAAGGAATATATAAAGCCGTGTTGATTAGAGATGCGCCATTTTGACGTGAACAATATTTATATCGATTTTAAAACGATTTTGAAATGAATTGAATATAAAACGATTTCGAAATGAATTGAATATAAAACGATTTCGAAATGAATTGAATATAAAACGATTTCGAAATGAATTGAATATAAAGCGATTTCGAAATGAATTGAATATAAAGCGATTTCAAAATGAATTGAATATAAAACGATTTCGAAATAAATTGAATATAAAGCGATTTCGAAATGAATTGAATATAAAGCGATTTTGAATTGAATTCAAAATGAATAGAAAACGAATTGAATTCAAAATGAATAGAAAATGAATTGAATTCAAAATGAATAGAAAACGAATTGAATTCAAAATGAATAGAAAACGAATTGAATTCAAAATGAAGAAAACGAATTGAATTCAAAATGAATAGAAAACGAATTGAATTCAAAATGAATAGAAAACGAATTGAATTCAAAATGAATAGAAAACGAATTGAATTCAAAATGAATAGAAAACGAATTGAATTCAAAATGAATAGAAAACGAATTGAATTCAAAATGAATAGAAAACGAATTGAATTCAAAATGAATTGAAAACGAAATGAATTCGAATCGAACTAAAATCGATTTGAATTGGAATCAAGTAGAAATGAAAGTAAAAAGGATTTATAATAGAAAATTCAATTTTGATTTGAATTTGAAATAAAGGTAGAAATTGTTTTTGAAACGAATTCAAAACTATTTATATAATTCGTTTTAAATAGCAATCGACGAAATATATATTATATATATTATATATATAATATAATGGCCCGAATAGAACGCGCCGTGCCGCGGCAGTTCGTGAATTTCGACCACTAATTTCAAACGGACATTACGGGAGATCCGACCGTCGGATTCTCTTAAAATCGGAACCGTTGGGTTCGTATCGAAAAGAGCTTTCTAACGAATATTAGAAATTTGAAATCTAACGGTTGGATTTGGAGTTACGCCCAAATCAAATTTGAAAAAGGTCGCTGTAAGTGCAGTTCGATGGCCATTGTTGGAAATCGATTGTACGGGCCTTAATAAAATTATTAAAAATAGTAATAATTTGTGTAAAATCATAAGAAATGATTTGGGAAAAATTGGGGTGAAAAACTCCATATTTGAAAAGATAAAAATGGGTTTTTATCGAAATGAACTAGTTTTGAACTAAATTTAAAACCCGATTTGGTTTTAAATAAATAAATTAGATTTAAAAAGGGGTTTTAAATAATCGGAATTTCTAATATATTCGATTGGATTTGAAATGGGTTTAACGTGAACGGTGTTTTAAATAACACTAATTCTTTAACCCGATGATAAATAGAACATTGATTTGGGTTTGCCGTGAACTGTGTTTTAAATAACACCTAGTTCTTTAACCCAATAAAAGGAGTTTTAATGAATCTGCAATTAGATTGAAATGTGAATTGATAATTTAAATTATCAAATTTGGAAAACGAGCGAGAATGGAGTATCGCCAGTTTTGCTACAAAGCGATAGTTAAATCTTTAATTAGATTTGAACGTGAAATGGTAATTAATTTTACCGATAACACCATAGTATTAGATATGGAGTATTACCAGTTTTGCTTCATGGGATGAATAGTTTGGGATTGGGAAATAAAATAAATAATTACTTCGGTGTCGTTCGCTAATCTCGACTAGTTTAGAAAACCATAATCGGTTTGAAATGACATCCAAAGGAAGATTAAAGGATAAATTTGAAAGAATTTATCTTGGATAAAATTAATGGGAACCTTTCCCTAAAAATGTGATTTTGTGAATAAAAGAATATTCTGAATTGGAATGAGGTGTATGTTGTGTTTGTGTAACATTTGTTTTTAATATATGCGGGTTGTTCGGAAAGGCCAGGTTTATACCCATTCTGAATAACCGATTCGACGATGTGTCGAAAATGAAGACGGTGGTCGAAGACCGGAAATCTTCACATCGTTTGGATAATTACTGACGATCTTGATTGGGCTGTACACCCAAGAGGATGGAAATAGTTGGTGGTCGTCCAGACATACCTGGAGATGGATGGATATGCGAGGAAATTGCCTCCGGTTTCGTTCAGACCCAGAACGTACTTGTAAATGGATTGTGTGTCTGACATTGGATTTTATTCTGTGTTGATTGATTTCTGTTAAATATATATCTGTTTGGCGGCGGAGAATTTATTCTCTTGCTTAATGCCCTTCTCTGAGACGTACGAGCTTAGAGGTTATATATCGATAGATATCAATCGCACGGCATGAATTGCCTGTGTGGCACACTGAGATGCAATGATCAAGGCTTCTGTTGAAAAGCAAAGTCTTGTGGTTGATGATCAAAGCACAGCCTATGTGGCAGCTTTGTGTATAGCGTGAATTCGCGAGCCTCACACCTCGGTATGAGTTAAAAACGGGATATGGACTGCGGGGAGAGCACGACGTTTCTTTCTAGCTTTGGTGGTGTCAGTGACTTTCCAGCCTTGACATTGATATACTTTTCACCTATGTGGTTGTTGGATGAGGCACCTCGATTATAGGTCTGTAAGGACTGGGAAACGTGTGTTCAGGAATACTAATCCTCTAACGTAAGTGAGGACCGGCCCTGAAGCATCCAGGGGTTGCCCAGAGTGCGTAGCCCTGGGACATTTGCTAGAGTGTCTCGAACGCGGAGAGGAGCTTGCCCCTTGCCTCGACTCATGACGGAAATCCAATTTCCAATACGTATATTGCGGTTTTAATTGTAGAACTAGTATGGCGACATGATATATGGTACCCATGCCGTCTATGATTTATATTTATGATTGAAATTGTTTTGACACTATACACTTATTATAGTATCAAATGATTTGTTTTAAATGTACCAAGCATGTTTGGCTATTATAAGGGAAAACCCTATCCTCCGGCTTGCGTTACATTGTGTGATGGGACCTGGGTCTTATAATAGCTTCATCTTTCGAAAAAGCATTGCGTTGTTTATCCTATGCACTGGTATTCTTGGGAGGAAACCCGTTCCGTGTTATACGGCGTGGTCCCTTGAATTACTCTCTTTTAAAGTAAAGCTTTAATTAACTGTTTTAGTTCTCACACCAGTCACATGACTGACCTGGAGTTTATTGTTTTAACCTAAACTCTGGGTGCCCCTATTTTCCGCACGGGCAGCTAGTAGTTTTGGTTTTGCAGATTTATATTCACAGGATCCTGGTTTACAGCTGGAATGGTATCCGGAAAGCTCTGTATCCGTATATCACCTTTAGTTGTGCTTTGTATTATTTTCCGCTGCTATGTAATTTTTTGTAATCTCTGATATTTATCGAATGTAATTTATTCATTTATACTCTGTATATTCTTGTATCTGATGGAATTGTTGTAATAACAATGAAATGTTCTCCCGTATGCATTCTATTTTGTCCTGTTCTCAAACGATCAGGGGTTTCGAACGGTCTAGATCGGTTTAACGACTGATTCGGATCGAGCGAAATTCCCGGCCGTCACAAACAATATGCAGAGCATCGAGGGTGCAATGAAGTAAACGACACAACTATTGACACTCTAGTTCTCATGACCTGAGAAAGAGTACAAAGGACAAGGAAATGAATTGTCCACGAGGCATGAAGGTGCACTATGATTAAAAAGACCGTCTCGACTAAACTCTACCCTTGGCATCCGACGAGAGAGTATAAAGGCGCCAAGGACTAAGCGCTGCAAATGAACTCCTACCCCACTGAAGTATTGGGGGGAAACTGAAAGCTGAGTTCAAACTCCATCCTGGGCATACGACAGGGGAGTATAAAGGCCTTTTGATTAAATGCCACAAAAGGGCTCCTATCCCGCCACAGAACCGGGGACTATAATGAAAGTTGAGCCCGAACCCCTCATGTCCGGACATGGGAGGCAATATATGCTCGACTCTAATCAATCCTAAACGAGCCATGGCTAGGCATTACGTTAATGATTGATTGGGGGCATACTCATACACATATACGCGTAGTGCAGGAATTCTAAACTTTCATTGCATATGATTTTGACTTAGTTTATGGTCCAAATATTTATGTATGACTAAGTATGATACACTTGCAGGTACACAACAATGCAAAAGAAACAGAACTTCATTTACTAATGCAGGTTTATAAAACAAAGCTAGACAAAAAGTGAGTGCCATTCTCATGACTACATCACAAGGCCAGTGGAAGATCTAAAAACATAAACAAACGAGCTCTATTTGGGCTTTGGGGATGATCTTGGCTTCTTCTTCTCTGGATCCTCCTTGTCGACATCTGATTTGTCATGCTTCTTCCTCTACTTCTTACCCGAAGGAGGATCTTGTGAAATGTCAGAGGACTGGGACGCAAGTTGTGTAGTTATCGACTTGGTGGAGAGCTTTATAATTAATCCAGATTTGGGATCATCTGCAGAGATAGGTGGCACATTTAGAGGCTCTTCCTCCTCTATTTTTAATTTCAATTGTTCATCCTTTTTGGCCTTCATGTCGGCTAAGGTCATGCTATCATCATCCTTTGTTTCTCCCGTGATAGCGACCTCCTCCACTTCATCCCTGTGGCCACCGTTAGTATCCTTCAAGGCTTCAGTGATTTCAGCATCTTAAGGAACATCTGTGCTTGATACCACAATGGCCTTCTCGATTGCTTCGACATCAGCCTGCTTTGGAACTTCAGGGATCTCAGTACTCGATGGTACGTTGATCTTCTCGACCTCTGCTTGCTTTTTGCAACCCCCTCGGTCGACTTGGCACCTATATCATGAGAAGCAACTGTTATTAGTTTAGGAGAAAATGTGGTCTTCTCGATTATTTGCTCCACAATGCTACGACAAGTTACAACAGCTTTGACGAATTGTGGAGAGAATATGGAGATACCTTCCACTGACTCCTCGCCCAAAGTTGTAGTAGAAGCCCCAACGGCTAGAGGAACTGGGACCTCAGAGATCAATGGATCATCTGGGTTATACTCCTCAACCTCAGAAGTCTTGGGCTCCATTGCTAAGCTTAAACCTTCGTCAATTTTGTTCTTTCCCTTGAGTTTAAGCCTCTCTTTCTCCATAGTCTCCTGGATTTGACGCCTACCCTCTGCTAAAGCCTTAGGCTCTCCACGTCTGAGAAAGGTCTGCATAAGCTAGTTCTCATCGACATCCTCGACCTTTAAGCGTTGCCTCTCACTCTCAACAATCTGGTCCCACACATCAACTAGGATGCTGGGATAATTGCTGATCCAAGAAATATCTTGAGTTCTGATGACTAGAGCAAAAAAGTCCACCAGTAGTTCATCGAACCCTTCTATCTCCTCTTCAGTCGCGGCAAGCTTAGCGGTAGCAGTGGAGGCGGACTCAAGGGCTTCATTAGCATTACTTTCAGCAGGAGCTTCTCTTTTCTCAACATGAACAAGTTTATCCTTTAAGTTAGCCATTTCCTTCTCCCAAGCAGCCTTTTCCACGGCAAAGCGATCCTGTGATGTTTTCAGCTCAGTATTAACAGACTTGAGATCCTCTATCTCATTTTTCAAAGCCACACGCTCTTGGCTATTCGAATCAAGCTCAAGGTGGAATCGTTTCTTTTCATTTTTCAATTTTGTATTATAGTTCTCGGCACCTCTCTGAGCTAAAGCAAGAAGAGCTTGAGTATCTTCAAGTTCTTTTTCAACCATATTTCTGGCCTTGATGTCGTGATCGATCTTCACTCTAGACCTGGCTGCATCCATTTCTAGATGGCGGATAACATCTGAAAGATTCTTAGCGTGCTTTTTATTGCCCTATATTGTTTAGCCACATGACTGACTTGGCCCATGACTTCTGTATCTCATTCATCCAAAACCGGTTCAAGATCTGGAACGAAAATCATTTTTCAAAGTAGATGTCGGGGAATTGATTTCGTAAATGCTCCAGCTTTGCGTTGTTATCAGAAGTAAGGGCAACATCCTGTACAGCAATAGTATCCAAGTTGTGTTGACCAGAAGCGACAAGAGCGGTCTTCTCTTTTTCTATATCTTTGCTGGGATCTTTGTGCTTGTCCTTGGGTTCATGATGTTTCTTGGAAGGTTTGCCCTGAGGAGGTATACCTTTCGGGGGAGTCGGAGCTTTAGGAAGTTGTTTACCTCCCATATGTGGCACTTGACGACTATGGTATTTCCCGGGATCTTGCCTCGAAGGAGAGCGAGAGCGCGTAGAATGAGACTGATAAAAATCATGGCATCTTTGACTATCTCTTCCCCGACTATCACTGGGCTCATGCTCAGTTACGGGATTGAGTCTAGATGTGCAGTCACAAGGTTCGTGATGAGAATATGAGCGGCGACGAGGCATTTTTCCTGCAAAGAATAGCAAGCAAGTATAAGGATCGTGAAAACAAACAGTATACGGGTATTGTGACAAGTGGTTCATGTGATTTGTGTATCCCGTGTGATCCCCCAACAGACCAGGGCCCAGAGCTAGACTCGTCTGTATAGTATCCTTCTTTTTGATGGGAGTAGTTTCTTTCTTAGAGATAGGGAAGAACGGTTATGCTCCAAAGTCTTCGGACGTATAAATGTTATCAGGCAAGGGGATCTTGACTAATTCCCCAAATATTTGTTCCTCTGTTAATGAGTCGTGAGCTATAGGATCCATTGGTGGCGGAGTCTTCAGGGGAGACTGCTCCTTGGAGACTGAGGTATCATTTGATCCATCAACTTGAGTTTCGCCTCCTTTGTATATGTTCATTTCTTCGTCACCTTGGATCTCCAAAGGTGAAGGACTTTTACGAAACTCGGTCATCTTTGTAGTTTCCGTGGTCACTTGCCCCTCGACTGTGGGCATGCCACTAGATTCCCCAATCGTCTGAGTAAGGGGCACGTACTTGTGGGGCTTTCCGCCTGAACCGAGCCCGAATCTTACATCCAGAAGATGGTGTATGTGAAGGTTCTCGTCGGTTATACATTTCTTGATTTTGCAGAAGTCAAAGTTGCTTTCTAAAAGGCGGGACAATCGATCTTTGTACATCGGACCCTCTATCTTTTGGAAATTATGAGTTGTACAGAAAAAGAAAATATTAGCACTTCAATCATGCAGTTGGAACATACACTGAAGGATTCAGAACCTACTTGACTATAGCTATTTCCTTGCACATCCAGCCAGATATTTTATGTAAAACTAGTCTGATTTAGCATCTCCTAAATTACGGTGTCCATCCGTCAATATCTTTTTGGAGGGGGTTGACTCGAATAAAATGAAGTTTGGAGTCCCTGTGGAACGATGTTTGAAGTAGTAATAGAAGTTTAAATCTTTGAAGGTAATCTCAGTCTCTAAAATCTATGCGTATGCGATAAACAAGGTGTACAGAGTAGAGTAAGCATTGGGATGGAGTTGCATGGGAGCAATACGTAGTCGTCTCAGGAGATCAATGACAATTGGAGGAAACGGAGGAATAGCACCTACCATGCACATGACTCTATTGATAGCCATGTACCCTTCCGGAGTAGAATAGGGTCAGTCCCCTTCCTCTGGAGTTTTCATGTCAACCCAGGGAATCCCATGTCTTAAACATAATCTCTATAGCTTTATGTCATCCAGTTTGGAGGCTACAGAGCCACTCAGCTTGTCAACTTCTTTAACACCTTGGATTTCGTCAGGAGCTCGATCATCTTCCTCTTCATCAAGTAATGTGCTCTCAGAAGTGGTTGATTATGTATCAAGATCTGTTTCATACTCAGATCCAAAGTTATCCCAGTCTGGATGCGACGGGAGTACATCGGGGTTATAATAACTTGACGACTCTGGATCTGCACTTTTCTCCGATAACCTTGTTGAGCGTCTATCAGACATGGATGTGTTGGTGAATAAACATGAGAGATTAGAATAAAATTACCCATGAACCCGTGTGTGTGCAAGTGTCGAGTGCACCAGTGTATATGGTACTGAAAAGGAAACATAAAGTTAAGAGGATAAGCATGAAATTGGTCATTGTATGTACTTAAGTTAAGTTGTCGTCTAGTTCAGAAGGTTCATCTTGAAGGATCTATCCTAACTGTCCGTTAATATGTTAGAGTTGCATTGAATTTCAGTCAAGACGTAGGTCAGTTCGCTAATTAAACTGGCTCGTTAAAGCCTTATGAAGCGGCTCGCGACGAAGAGCTGGCTCGCGAGGAAGGATCCGGTTCGTGATTACGAGACGGCCCGTGAACTAGTGTGTTTCGTGGATGGAGGCCCGGGTCGTGATCTAGATTCGAATTGGAGGTTAAGATCTAAGATCCATCGGCTCGTGATCTAAGTCCATGACCCTGCTCAGTCCACCCCTTTCACGAACCTGTGCATGGCCCCCCTTTTTCACGAACCGGTGCTGCCTTCTCCTCTACGGGCGAACCCATCCTCATGACCCACGATCCGAGTTAATAAAGAAAGCGCATCATAGTCATGATCCGTATCATCGCTCCATTCACGAATCGATCTGCTGGAGCTCGTCTTCCTCCTTGTCAACTCTTCTCCTACCTGTAAATCCACACTTCCTACCTATACCATCCCCCAACTCCTCTTCCTCCGTTCACAAGTATCCAACGCGTTTCTTTCTCTCAAATCCCAACTCCATAAACTCCGTCGTCATCATCTCCAACACTGGCGACGACGCCAAAGCCGATAGCAAGGAGAAAAACTCATGGAAACCAAGGAAGAACGAAGCAGAAACTAAAGAATTGTAATCAAAATCATTATCATCGTTACTTTTTAAAATTAATTGGATGATCTCGTAGTTTAGTGGATTTGAAGAAATCGCGAGTTAGGGTTTTGAATTGGGGATTAAAAAGGAAGGGGTTGCGGTAGTAAAAAGTGAAAAGGAAAGGTAAAAGAAGGAAAGGGGAATCGGCTTATATAGCCTATGCGAAGGCTTTTAGTCTTCAATTTTTTGGTCTTATTGGGATCGGCCTGGTCCAATGGACCACGAATGCCCAAACGAGCCCACCATTACTCACGTGGGGGCCTGATATACTATCAGTTCGTGATGCGTGCTTAGTGATATGGATCATGAGGCAATGAATTTATGTAAAACTGATTATGAAAATCTAGAAATTTTGAAATTTACCTGAAGAATAGCTCACGAAGTACTTTGAGATTCGAAGATTGTAGTTAACTGATAAACAGGAGAATAATTGGAACTTGTTCTAATATTTATATTCATCTTAAGGTCGGACAACGTGATTTCGTGAAGCAGTGCGACGCTACAAACAAATACAACTATCGGTTCACGCCGTTTAGGTAAAAGATGATTTAGCTATTTCGAAGCATGTTTCATTTATTAATAAAACATACTTCGAAGGGGCAAAATGTTGGCTAGCTTTTGGACCAAGCCACCAGGATTTAAACACACATGAAATAAACAAGAAAGAGGATGCTCACATATCCAAATGCATCATGGCTCATGAAGACTAGGAACCCGCTCGTGATCCGTCCTCGTAACCCGCTCATGATGGGCACTTCATGACCCGATTGTGAAGAAGGGAGCACAACCCGTTCGTGATATAGGGTCATGAGCCGACCCCATATCTCTGAAAGCATAGCCACGACTTGCTCATCCACGAGCCGCATGTTCAGGATCTGATAACACATATCCATAATGCCTATTTTTACCATTTCTCCATCCAGCCACGAACGGGTCCGAAATCCTCGGGATTGGTGCCACGTGTCTTCATGAATCGCCTGTAGATATCACCTATAAATAGCCCAGCACTTGACATTTTTCAGGATCTTTTGGCAGTTCAGAGCTTCGGTTCCACCATTATCATACCTCCATTATTTTTATTCAGAGTGATCTCGAATTTATTGAGTGAATTATTATTGTGAAAGCGAGATTGAGAGAAGATATTGATTGTACTTGCATTCAAACGTATAATCAAAGTCATATAAAGTGGATGTAGGCTCGTTAATGCCGAACCACTATAAATTTGGTGTGTTTGTTGCATTTTTTTTATTTCTAATTATTATTCTCTACAATTCAGGACAATTTGGGTGTTAGAGTCATAATTTGGTCTACAATCTACTTTATAATATTCATTAATAACACAATGTTTTATTTCAAGAATTTCTAGAATTATATATATATATATATATATGTATATATATATCTAAACACTTGAAAAATATTCAAATTTCAATTTTATACATAGATATGTTGACATACATATATATACATGTTGACATATAACTGTCAGAAATTTAAAATTGAAAGGAAGTGTCTTTTCACTATTTGTGATGCTCCAGAAACGTTGCAACCTTTCAAAACTTATAAATAGGGGCTGATTTCGAATTTTTTTATCATTCTTCTTTTTCATCTTCATCACTTTTCATTACACCATTATTCTTTTTTATTTTTATGATTTTTACACTTATACTCTGTCGAATTCAATTATGTTTCATTAAACTTCTTCTCCCTACACTCTCTACTCATTACTCTCTAAATCAAGTGTTACTGAAGAGTTATGGGGGTGTTTGTAATTATTTGGGTTGTGTAAGTAATCGGTGGTATCCCTTGTAGCCGTGAAATCAAGGATGGATAATCGGTGGTATCTCTTGTAGCGGTGAAATCAAGGAGGTTGGAATCGGTGGTATCCCTTGTAGCCGTGAAATAAAGAAGTTTGTAAATAGATATTAATATAGTAATAAAACTCTGCACAATCCAACTTTGTGCGGGACTGGACGTAAGAGCAATTCCAAACCAGTATGAAGTCTGGTGTGTTCTTTCCTTTTCTCCACTTTATTTTTGTTTATCTTTGTGTTTGTGTTTGATTTTGTGATTGTTTCTGCGGTGTTCGATTCATATAGTAGTTCATATAAGTTTAGATTTTGTTTAAATTCTCAAAAACACTATCCCCCCCCTAAAGTATTTGTTTTGTCTTAATGATCCATTCTGCAATCCCTAACAATCTACACTTCATTTTTGTGTCAAAATTATTTCCAAGCTAAAAATCCTAACCAACCACTATTACATGTCTCTGTTAGTACTAAATCTCAAGACAAGTGGTGAAGAAACTAATTTATGAAAAGTGTTGCATTGTGTTTGCATTTATTCACACACTGTCTTAAAAGGTCGCTATTTTTTTTAACACACTTTTATCTATTTTAATTTTTTATTTGTAGCTATACCTTATGCATTCAAATTTATTTTCCTTTGAAAAACCTGTGTTTTATTTTTTAGTTCTTATGATCCTTTTCTTGAAACTGGTTTATCTTCTCCTGACTATGCAAATTCATACAATTATAAAAGGCGTTATCCACTGACCTTGGTTACATGTGCTACTTAAAAAAAGTTTCCCATGGCAGTTCTAATAAAATACAAATTTTTGTACGTTAGAAATAATTTCAACATTGCATTTAGGTGTGACTCATAGAAATAATTTCCTTTTGGCCGACACCCATCCTAGAGCCATCAACACTACAAAAACTTATGTTTATTGCAGGCGTCTATCACATTACCCTGTGGCTGGAGCACTTTACATCACCTTTAATGATAGGTCTACGCAATTAAATTTGTACATCTATTTTTTTTATTTTATATATTAAGAAAACACATTTTTATAAACTCATCATTAACCTAATTTGAATCATGTGATCAGCTTCAATGATATCTTCTCTCATGTTCATAACATAAGATTATTGCATGGTTTCTTTCATTCAAGGATGTAGTGTTATATAATACAAACACTGACTTGAGCCTGGACAATTATTAAGATATCATGTGCTTTCTTTTGCTCACGCATCACATAACGGTTATAGTTAATGCAATCCATTAGTTGTTGAATCAGGCACCCAACAACTTCATCGATTGGCTACGGTAACTACCCATTAACCATGAACATAACATGCAACCACTGCTCCAACCTGAAGTAACCGCTCTCATCCATTCTTGCTTTACAACTGGTAATCCTCTTATTTTTTTGATGTTGACTGTCCCAAACCTGTGTTCATCGAAACCCTAGTAAATGCATTAGAGCTCTTCTATGTACGACTCCCAAAAGTGAACTTCTAACTAGATCTATACTTTTGATTTGTAGCATCATTTTTGAGTAAATCCTCCTTGTTGTTGAGAAAAACAGTAGACTAGAATGATATAATCCATCAACCTTTTTTCTTAGCCTTCTTATTGCAGAGAAAAACATCATTTAACACAGTCTTAGATTGAATCCTTCAACAAACTAAGACCCTGCCAAAAATAAGTGAATAAAAATTGTTATAACATCTATATTTTCTACAATACACATGCATCATAAGTTCATAACTAATAGCATATAATAGTCGTATAACACAAACAAGAAAAAAAACATAAAACATATACCTGATTCATACCAATAGAAACTAGCTGTGCCTCTACCTATTGACTGTTTCCTTTATACCAAACTTGCCCAATTAAGTCAATATAACGACAAACAACATCAGCATGATTGCTAAATTATCCATAACCATATATGCCATCAACTCCCTAATAGTCCCCAGTCCGTTTTTCACCAACTCCTTAAACATTGGCATGATTTCTTTGCAACTCACATACCATTGATCCTTTACAATTACAACGAATGGCTCCATAATATTCCAAGTAATAATGGAAAAGTAACTTCATGTATAAAGCATTTTAAGTATTTCAGGTTAGGTTAGCTTACTATATTTTGCATAGGCAGTTAGAAAGACCATGTTAGCCGTGCATGTGTTAGAAAAGCATCCTTATTTTGTTATACAAATGCTTTTGTTTATAAATAAAAACATCGGCAGGTTGTAAATAACTTATCAAATCCCCATGTTATATTCACACAAATTTTATTTACAAACTATAACCTAACTAATATAGCCTACGTAAATATATGTATATACATAACTAATACAAACTTGTAGGCAAAAAGAATTACTACAAAGACAATTTTCATACATCGTTAACTAAAAAATTCTGACAGTAATCTTAATTGATAAAATACTAATATAACTAATAATGTAACTGATAATGCAATACGACCTAAAAAAAATCTTCATTTTTGTTATTTACCTGTATATCATCTGGTGATCTTGAAGCATGCCGAAGGTTATGAAGATTCTTCTAATGTGTGTAAAGTACTGGTAAATATTATCTCAAAATGGTTTAATTCATATCGAGTTTGAGCGAATTAATTGTTTATGGAAGCTTGAATCTCTTCTAGGGTGTGCCCTTTAGTTTCTGGAACAATGAATAAATATTTGATAAGCATTGCATTCTTTTTATAACATACAAAAATTTGTTACATGCATTTCATTTATTTTATTTTAGCATAAGGAGTTAGGAAGAGAACTGATTTATATGGAGGTGTACATGCAGATTCACAGGATCGAAGTAGAGGGCGATGATGGAAACGTAACATATGAGTGGATGGATCAGAGATTTTCGGATTTTTTTTGCAAGTATAATTAAGTTCTTCTTTAATATATAATGTCGAGTTTAAGTTGGGTATTCTTGTATTCTATATGTGTAATTTCAATAGGATTATTATGTGAGGATGAAAAAGGAATTTGGGGTTGCTGAAATGACATTGAAGCAACAAGACTCCATATTCCATCGACTTAACAAAATATAGAGTGGAAACTATGGTTTTGGAAATTGACCCGAAAGTTGGATAATTGAGCTGTTAAACTTAGGAAATTAAAATAAAGCTATGAGTTACCAAACAAATAGAAGAAAATAAGAAGGGCATGTTTTTTATTGCTCCTAGTTGTTGGAGACTCGGTACCGCCTTTAGCAATACTCTTTTAGAAGTGGTAGGGGTTGATTATTTTCCATAATATATTACTACCCTATAAGGAATTGCTGCCAGAAGTTAGAAATCTTTCAAAATTGTTCAAAACGGGTTGGAAAACCCATCTAGGAAGAAGTCAAACATAAACATAGTGGCAGGAGGTTGGATTCAAGTTTAGAAGAATGTTGATTAGGTTAAGGATTGGATGCGTATTGAATAGTATGGTTTATAAGTTAAAATTTCTAGCATCCCTTGGTCCTTACATATGACATTGGAAAACCTTTGAACAACTCTTGATGTATGGTACAGTTTTGTAAAATAAGATACAACACTTTATTGAATATAATTTAATCTGAAATAGCCATTGTCTAGATTCATTTAATATCTTATCTGATGCTTTCTTGTATTCGAATTGGATGTTTTGGAATAGAAAACTTTGTGCGTTCGATCACCCTCTTTTTACCAGTTGATTTCAGATTTTTGTTGATTTTCAATTGCATGATTACATAAGGTGCATTCTAACTGGAACAAATTATCGTTGTAATCTTGCACAGTTGCACCACATTTTGATACGAGGGATTTTCTAAGGGATATTGTTATGCATAGTTATTTCTTAGTATAAAATGAGATTTTAGTTATGCACATTGTTATATATGCACAGTTTATTTCTCAGTATAAAGTAAGATTCTAGTTAGTTTCAATAAAATGTTATAATTCAATTATTCGTTTGTGCTGTTGGACACTCTATTTATAGGTAGTTGGAATTTGGTAAATCATGAAAGTTGTTAGCCTACCAATTCTAAGATGAGAATTTCATGAAGCAGTAATAAAAACATAGATGATATGCCCTATGACTTTACTTTTGCTTTTAGCAACAATAAAGTTTTGTTTGGGAGTTTCTATAATATAAGATTGCACATTTGTCTTATGCATATTTGGTTATTGGTCATCTCTTTACCATGTGGTATAATAGCAAATAATATTGTTTGTAAATTTATTCTAGCAGTTTTAACTTCATCTTTTATTATGGTGAATAATGAGCAAGCAACTCGAATGATGGAAATGTTAGACCAAAATGAGAAAATTGTTAGAGAGCTATAAGAAGAGATAAAACATGAGCAAGTTCAAGAAGCTAAGCAACTTAAGTCTAAGCAGGAGGAGATTGAAAGACTTAGACATAAACAAATAGAGAGAGATGAGCGACTATGAATTGAGTTTGATGAGCAATTGCATAAGGAACGGGTGATGGTGAATGAAGTGCATGAGCTTATGCAAGGACAAATTTTGTCTCAATCTAAGATGCACTCAAAGATGTCTTGTATGATGGCTATGTTGGAGAATGGAGTTTTGATGACAACAACTTTATTTCAATATTATTTGATTATAATATATATCCTAACACTTTTATCTAGAATATATATATATATACACACACACACACGCGTGCATATGCAGGATTTATATATCGGAATTTATACCGAAGATTGTACACTTTAAAGATATTAGAGATTCAGAATTCAGAGATGATTCAAGACTTATGAACATTCAAGATTTCAAGAGTTCAAGACAAATATAGTAATAGAGTCTAGTTTATGTAAGACTCTGAATAGCACTCCAGGTTCAAATTCAAACTCTTTTTTTCAATTTCTAATTTCAAACTCTGTTTTCAAATTCTACCTTTAATCTCTATCTTCTCTACTTTACCTTCTCTATTTTACTTTTTGATTTTTAACTAAAGTTTTATAGTTTATAAGTTTATACTTCATATTTATATGGTTTTAAACTCTGGTTTTATAAATATGTTCATATAACTTATATTTATGTTTTTATATGTTTTTCCACTTTACTATACTTATCTATAACGCTATGTTTTAATTCAAGAATTTCCAGAATTTTATATATATATATATATATATATATATATATATATCAAATCACTTGACAATTGCTCGAAATTCAAATCTACATAGTGATATGTCGATGTCGACATATAACTATCACATTTTCAAAATTAGAAGGAAGTGACTTTTCAAAATTTGTAATGTTTCAGAAGTGTTGCAACCCTTCAAATCTAATAAATAGGGGATTATTTCGAATATTTTTTATCGTTCTTCTTCTCCATCTTCATCTCCTTTCTTTACACCATTATATTTTCTTATTTTTATGATTTATACACTTATACTCTACTGAATTCAATTCTATTTAAATAAAACTTCTTCTTTTCTCACTCTCCACAATTACTCTCTGAATCGAAGTGCTATTGAAGAGTTATAGGGCTGCTGTAATCTTTTGGGAAAAGTTTGGTAATCGGTGTTTTCCTTGTAGCCGCGAAATCAACGAATAGAATCAGTGTTACCCTTGTAGCTATGAAATTAAGGAGAACATACTTGATCAAGTGTATGGAATCGGTGTTACCCCTGTAGCCGTGAAATCAAGGAGGTTCTACTTGGATATTGATATAGTAATAAAACTATGCAATCCAGCGTTGCGTGGGGCTGGACATAGGAGAAATTCCAAACCAGTATTAAATTTGGTGTGTTCTTTCTTTTTGTGCATTTTATTTTTGTCTATCTTTGTGTTTGTGTTTGATTCTGTGTCTGTGATTGTTATTGTGGTGTTTGACTCATATAGTAGATCATATAATTTTTAGATTTTGTTTAAATTTTCAAAAACACTATTCACCCCCCCCTCTAGTGTTAGTTTTTCCTTAACGATCCATTCTGTAATCCCTAACAATTGGTATTAGAGCCTGGTCTTTCAAAAAGTTCATAATTTGGTTTTTGAAAAAAAACGGCAAATTTTGATACAATTGTTAACGCTAGTTTTAATTCATGTATTGCATCAATATTAGATGAGCCTGCATTCAATTTTATTGAAAAATCAAGTTACTATGATTTGCTTTTTTAAATTTGAAATTTTTAATATATGGATATGTCACAAAACCATCATGATATTGTTGTTTAAAATTATAGATTAGTTAGTTTGAAAAAGCATTTGATTATTTGAAAGTTATTTGATTATTTGAAAATTGTGTTGTTTTACACGAAAAGATGTGTTATATGGCTATTAAATATATTAAACTCTGAAAAGATGGGTGAAGTGGCTGCTGGAAATTCAAATTATGAAATGGTGGCTATTGACAATTAAAATTCCGAAATGGTGTGTTATATGCCTGTTGAGAATTGAAAATTCTTATGAACACATGGTAGAAATCAAAAGGAGGAAAAGACTAATGACGATTGGTGAAAGGACATCAAGGGAAAGAAATGGATATATATATATGTGTATATAATGTAAATCAACAAAGAAATGGGTACCGGATCAATTAATAACCTTGTATTTTCATCTGCAACTTATCTTCATACTGTACTTCTCTTCATTTTCTTCGTAATGAAGCTGGTTTCATGTGAATCCATCAAGAATTGACCAAGTAATGGTAAAACGAAGTTTTGGTGAATAAAAGAGAGAAGGAAACCAAAACTGTCGACGATTAACTTCATATTACATCCACATGTTAGACTATTTTGTCCCAAATCCTTTTCTAGATTGTGTTTCTCGTTCTTTCGGTCGTTTTGATGGGTAGACCGTCAAATTCCCATCAAAATTGAGTGAGATATATGCAAAACTGAAAAACTGTTATAGGATTTCATACATCTATCTTACTGTTTCGACTTGCTACACCCTAATAGCATCCAAATTCATCCCAAACTATTACTAGATTGTAGTCCTTGAATTTCTCTTCGATTTGCCGTTGATTTCGTCCAATTCTGTTTAGAAACGAAGAAGTTATGCCTTCTGAAAGTTTGATTGAAAGTGAAAAACGAGAAGAAGAAGAAGAAGAAGAAGAAGAGAAAGAGAAAGATTGTGAAGAGACATGACTTTTGGGTCTTCTTATAATGGCTGAAGTATCTTTCCATTCAAATTCAAAATTTTAGCGCTAAGTAGGTTGGACTACAAAATCTTCAATATCTTTCTCATACGATGTTCAAATTCAGCAAATGCATATACTATCCTGATCAAAAAAACGAGACCGTCGCAATAAAGCATATTTCATCCTCAAATTCTAAGATCGAATGTGTGATTCATAAAATTGGAAGGACAACAAAATGGAGGATTGCAAAACGAGGTACGCCTTACAATAGTTTCATAACTATCAGTATATTTAGGAATATATATATATCTATGCACATAGTTAGGTATAGAAATACATTCCTTTTATAATCCTAGATATTTTGGTTCGTATGTCAATACACTATAGTTTACCTTTCAATACACCAATTTAGTTAAAATCTCTTCTTATTTTAAAATTTAGCTACTCGTTGATTAGGTTTTGAAAGGACATCTTTTCAAATATGAAAATGCTAGTTCAAACACTAGTTATCAATTTTGATCATCTACTTATGTTCATTTTATTTCAAAAATATATTGAAAGTATATATATATATAGTACATATATATATTAATAATTTAAAATTTTCAAACATTTGATATTATTATAAAATATAAATACATCTTTTATATGAAATTTAATCATACATAGTTTAACTTATATAATTTTCATAACAACTTTGGATTACATTATCAAAAACACTTTTTTTAACTTCATACTAATTTTGATTCTCAAAACTTGTATATTTAAATTAAAATTTTGATATAAAGAAATATGTATAAGAAGTTATAGCTTTATAGGTTAATTTATATTACCAAAAATAATTTTTCATATATTTATAGACTTCTTTAGAGTTTTAACATATGAATGATTTTTTAGAAAATAAATATGTTTTGATTTCTACAGTTCAAATTTAAAATTGATTTGTATCAAAATATTGATGTATACCTCATAATAAATTAAATTTTAAGTTCTTTTTAAATTATTTTTTATATATACTTATGAATAAATGTTTATATAGATTACTTTATATGATACAATTTTTATATTCTCTTAAAAAAGATCTTCATTTTTTTACTATATTTACCCTACTAATATTATTTAAACTCCATAAGTGTTCTGAATATTTTACTACTTATCATGAATATTTTTTAAATAAACTTTTATCTTTATTGTTCTTTTAATCACTTTCACTAAGTCTAGAAATTAACATTATCTTTGTTTGATTCAAATAATTTATAATATACATGTACATGCATAATAGTTAGATATTACTTTTAAGTATATTTTATAGAAATACATATCATTATCAAATCATTCTATATATTATTACCATAATATCATTACACATTTTATTTCATATCATACATCATTATTATAAATTACAGTATATCCCAAATTAAAATCATTCACATCAAAAGTTGCATTTCATTCCGTATATCATCTCATATTACTTTACATACGACATACAGCTCATACTGCACTATAACCAACATACTATACACACTGCGTTACAGGTTAACTTTTAACTCCACACATAACAAGTATACTATATAGGAAATTATTATCTCAGAAATGTATGGGATTATTAATACATAACATATTTAATTAGACTAGATTAACTTGATTGATTTGTTTGAATTGATTAATTTGATTGACTTGGTTGAATTTCATTAGTGGTATGTTAGAAATATACTTATGCATTTTTGGTTAATAGGAGTTTTATAAGTTTTCAGGATAAATAGAGGTTACAAGAAATGTTTGAATTGATGTTTTGTGACAACAAAACTTAGATTGATTGATTGTCTGGATTAAATTTCTTTACTTAACTTATATAATAAATTTAAGGATATCTTATAAGAGTTATTTCTTAGTCTAGATCAAAGAAATATTTTAGTTTTAAGGTAATTAGAGTTTAGGATAGGTTTAGTCTTGTATTAGATTAATGGGGAGTTTTATAGTTTCTAGGATTAGTTGAGGTCTTAATAGACATGTATTTTTTGCTTTGGTTGATGGTTTAGACTGATTGTTTGAATTTCTTATTTGTTTGAATTGATTACAAATATTGATTGGTTTGCTTAGTCTAGTTTATTAGACTAGCATAATCATAATTTAAGGGGAGTTCTAGAAATTTGTAGATATAAGGAGAATTATAGATTAAGGGAGAAATATAGATTTAGGGGGAGTTATATACAGAATTAGGATATATAGATATAGATTTAGGATTCAGGGGAGTACTTTACTTTAGTATAGGAATTATTTAGATAGTTATAGAATTTAAGGGGGGATTTTATAATTCCTTTTTGATAATGTCAAAGAGGGAGAAATTATAAAATATATACATAGTTTATAGGATTCATATAGGCAGGGGGAGTATTAGAAGGATCATCATCAACAAGGATGAACATGTATGATATTTCATAAACTAAAGTTGTCATCATCAAAAACGAGGAGATTGTTGGACAATGGAGTTTTGATGAAAACAACCTTATTCCAATATTAATTGATTATAAAATATATACTAACACTTTTATCTATAATACATACACACACACACATATGCAGGATTTATATACAGGAATTTATACAAAAGACTATACGGTTTAAAGATATTAGAGATTCAGAATTCAGAGATGATTCAAGACTCAAGAGTATTCAAGATTTCAAGAGTTCAAGAAAAATATAGTAATAAAGTCTAGTTTTTGTAAGACCCTGAATAGCACTCCAGATTCAAATTCAAATTCAAATTCAAATTCTGTTTTTTCAAATTCTAATTTCAAACTCTATTTTCAAATTATATTTTTAATTTTTATCTTCTCTACTTTACCTTCTCTATTTTACTTTTTGATTTTTAACTAAAGTTTTATAGCTTATTAGTTTTTACTTTTTATGCTTTATATTTATATGGTTTTAAACTCTATAATTTTATAAATATGTTCATATATCTCATATTTATGTTTTTATATGTTTTTCCACTTTATAATACTTATTTATAACACTGTTTTAATTCAAGAATTTCCAGAATTATATATATATCAAATCACTTGAAAATTACTCAAAATTGAATTTTACATAGTGATATGTCGACATACAACTGTCACTTTTTCAAAATTGAAAGGAAGTGTCTTTTCACTATTTGTAACTTTCCAGAAGCGTTGAAACCCTTCAAATCTTATAAATAGGGGATGATTTCGAATTTTTTGATCATTCTTCTTCTCCATCATCATCTCCTTTCTTTACACCATTATACTTTCTTATTTTTATGATTTCTACACTTATACTCTGCCAAATTCAATTCTAATTACATAAAACTTCTTCTCTTGTAACTCTCTACTCATTACTCTCTTAATCAGTGTTACTCCTGTAGCATTGAAATCAAGTAATGGAATCAGTGTTATCCTTGTAGCCGTGAAATCAAGGAGAGTATACTTGATCAAGTGTGTAGAATCAGTGTTACCCTTGTAGCCGTGAAATCAAGGAGGTTGTACTTGGATATCAATATAGTAATAAAACTCTGCGCAGTCTAATGTTGCATGAGACTAGACGTAGGAGCAATTCCGAAACAGTATAAAATCCAGTGTGTTCTTTCCTTTTCTGCATTTTATTTTTGTTTATCTTTGTGTTTGTGTTTGATTATGTGTCTGTGATTGTTATTGTGGTGTTTGATTCATATAATAGATCTTATAAGTTTTAGATTTTTTTTTTTAAATTCTGAAAAACACTATTCACCCCTCTCTAGTGTTAGTTTTGCCTTAACGATCTATTCTGCAATCCCTAATAGGCTACTTTTGTTGGTAGGCGTTCTGATTCCCATTTATAAGTAAGAATTGTACTTGACATTGCTTTTGTTTGTTCTAGTCTTTACTTGCAGCTGTCACAGTTAAAAAGCAATTTTACATGCAAAATATAGCAAATTTGAATGTAAATGTTGACTGAATTAAAAATGTATATGATATATTTCATTTATATTTTGTCTGCTTTTGGCTCTGTGATTAATATTTTATCGAATACTAGATGTCGTTTGGTAATTTAAGTGATCATTTATATGTAAAGGTATATTAGATATGCCAAATATCACAAATGTAATTTTCCTTGCGCATTTGTATGGAGCTGCAGGTATGGCAGTGTCCATTTGTCATGAAATGGAGTATAAATTAGCAATTTCAGTTTTGTATGGTAAGCCAATGTAAGAAACATTTAGGACCTAGATCGTATGATTTGCATTTAAAATCTTTTATATACTGAAATTTTAGATTCAAATAAGAGTTTGAAGTTTATTCGAGAGATAACTAATTTTATGTGATTCATTTTGCAATTGAACAAGACTATAACAACGCATAGAAGGAGAACACTGTTTCTTCGTTGGTAGGTTAATGGTAATTGGAAATATGTGCAATATATGGTAATTAGAAATATTATAGCAATAAGTTGCATTTTTACTAAAATTCATCACTAAATTCATTGGAAAAATAAAAATAAAAAAATGCTTAATTGATCACTAATTCATTGGTATTTCCCGATGAATACACCAACATCTATACATTAATCATTTTTCCTTGTTATATCGTAAATTCATCATATAATTTTTGTTTTTCATAAGAAAAAAATCATCACAAAATCGTTGCTAAATGTTGACGATTTCAAGGATAAAACGTCGGAAAATTTCGTCGGAAAATTTAATGACGATAAATATATAGCGATGCTTTTATTTCATCGGTAATTCCAATGGGAGTTGCTTTTCTCGACGAAATACCGACATTTATGAGCGTTGCGATATCTAGTTTTTTTTGTAGTTAACAAACACAACACGTCATAATCTCACAGCGAAGTGAATTAAATAATATGTGACAATACTCTTTATAAAAAAAAGAGAAACATAAATATACCTGGATAGATAATTAGAATACAATAATAAAAATACGCATCGACAAATTTAATAGTTTACCTCATAATTATTGATATGTACAATACATAACACTATGGGAAAACAACAAACGTCATAGTAGAACAGAATAAATGCACGACATATAGCATGGGAATGCAGAAAAATAGATATTACAAGAATACAAGAATGCATCTTGGCTCGTGCTTTTCCCCGAATTTTCAAGCTATCCAAAATTAATCTAGAAAATACAATTGGTCTGACCTAAGCATTAAGGGAAAAAACGTCCATAATTGCCTGGAATATCCGAGTGTGGAAACTCACATCATAAACTACTTGCTTGATTTTAGAAACCTTTCGAAATATATGACCACGACCACAAGTAAATATGGCAACGGTTTTTACCCTATGATAGTATATTTTTTACGAATTTACTTAGTATTATTTCTAATGATATATGGGATAAACCCCATAATTTAAATCAAATAAACTATGCGAAATTGCTAACGTTATTAAATACCACATAAGTTAGGAAATTCGCATAAGTTATTTTTTTTAAACCAGGGCATAGACCTGTAATACCCCACGTCCATTAATGTCACTCACTAAGGGAATGCATTAACTTTCATGCAGCGTTATAAGAGTATAGAACATAACATAACATAACAAGACAGATATATAAAATGGTACTTCAAAATTCAAAATTCATTTACTGTAGCGGAAAAGCAAAACATGTCTGATTACAACATCAAAACCACATATTGAAACCAAGTACACAAATATCCATCTTGAACATAATTATTATATGAGTACAAAAAACCAAAACCATAATCCCACTCCAAATAGCCATAATGAAAAAGAGATAAAGCTGAGCAATACTTTCAACACTTCCAAGCACTTCAACTGAGTCAAGCTCCACTAATCCCACCCTGAGCACCTGGGGGGGGGGGGGGGAAGGAAAGAAAAGAGGCGAAACAAAACAGGTCAGACATAAAGTCTGGTGTAACACCCCGTATTTTCTGTGAACATAAAAAAAAATCAAGACATAATTAATTTTTAGAAAAATAATTAGGTGAAACGGGTTGCGCCGTTGCGTTCGTCTCGGAATTCTGCTCGAGATAGAGTCCGAGTTTGCGTAAATTGGACTCCGTATGAAAAAGATATCCTTAAATTAAATATTGCAGCAAAACATGGAAAAAGAGGAATGAGAAAAGAATAATGTTTAGCATTGTTCTAAGAATTGTAAGCAAAAGACATAATAGCTCATTTGGTTGGAACATGTGACTTACATACAAGAGGTGCAGAGTTCGATCCCCGCCAATGCCATATTTTAGTTTTAGGGGAATGGCTAAAAAGCGGCTTAGTGTGAACGCGGTTCAAAAAAAAATTAAATATATATATTGAATATATATATGTATATATATATATATATATATATATATATATATATATAATTGAGAAGATAAATACAGTCAATTTATTTGGAGGGAAAGATTTATGCATAAGTAGATATGTATGTATGTAGGTAACTTCATTATGCATTGATTTTGCATGTCGCAAGGAAAGTAGAGAAAAAAAAGGGGAAATTAAATTATATGCTCGATTTCCTTTTTTTTCAGGCAAGCAATTAATTTGCATTATTTGAATTCATGAATAGGTGCGTGTGTGTATATATATATATATATATATATATATATATATATGGGCAGTTAATGTAAACATGAATAGAAGTTTATTAATTTGCTGAGTGTTTGTTGAATCACTTCTGACTCATTGCTGAGTCAATAAGATAAACCCCATCTTGTCTGAATGGCTGCGGTTATTTCTAGGTTAAATCTAATGGCCTAAATGAATCCTAAATTCTATAAATAAGTGGGTAGTCTCTCATTCTAATTCATATGAAAAATTAGAGAAGCCGCCGTCATGCCGTCGCCATGGAACTCTGAGTAGCCGCCGCAAATCAAAGTAGAAGAAAGCTAATCTAATCCAATTCTAATCAATTCTAAAAGCAATCTAGACTCTCTCTTTCTTCTTAAATTGTGAGTATGATGATTCTCACAAGATTATTAGCAAACTAATTTGATTAAGATGTAAATGGAACATAAGAAAATGATGTGAATTGTCATATATTTTATTGTAAAATCTTATGTTATCATGTATGTTCTAAATGTTTTGTTATGCTATGATGAAAATCATGCTATGCTATGTTATGCTATCATGCCATGCTATGATGAAAATCATGCTATGCTATGTTATGCTATCATGCTATGCTATGTGTAAATCATGCTATGTTATGTCATAAATCTTATATATGTTGTAGATCTCATGTTAACACATATGTTGGAAATCCATAAGTTATATGATTATGATATCATGTTAAGTTGTGTTGAATCGTACAAGTTGTAAAATCATGATGTTGTTATTTATGCAAATTGGATCATGTTTTAAAGTTTATGTTTTTTTTTACTAAAAATTAAATGGATCATGATTATGGGAATTTGCCTATTAAGTTAGGTGTACCCATATGCATGAATCTATGACTAAATGAATTTTTATTATGGGAATTTGTCTATTAAGTTAGATGTACCCATATACATGAACCTATGTTATTAAGTTAGATGATGATATGTTGTAAATGATGTCACATATGTTACATAGTCACGATGTTAGTATCCATGTTGGTTAGTTCATGTTAGTCAAATCATGATATTATATATGTTTGGGCTATGATGATTCATACATGTACCTATGCAAGTTTTGGCACTGATTAATAAAAATTGTGTAGGTTTCATGACACTTATTTTAGATCTAAAATTAGATCCATGACATGTGTGAGTTCTATACTAGTTCACACCACCATTACGTTGCAAGTTTATACATGAATTTGGGTTATATTATGTAGACTGTGACATTTAACCAAACAAGTTGACACCTTTAACATGTGTAGCTTATGCAAGTTATAGTCTTAGCCTATGCAAGTTTAAGTGTTGGACCTCTATCACATATGCAAGTTTCACCCCTTTTTATGAGTAGATCTATTTTAGTCATATACGTATATGTTGTTGTTGTGATAATTTATCTTTGTGCTATGAGTTAGACTATTCGAGTCTAACGTATATTTTACGTTTAACGTATGAACGTACAACGTGGGATAGGGGTGATATTAAAAGAATTAACATTGAGAATTTGCACGGAATAGCCTTAAAAAGGCATATAACAAATTTGAGATATGTGAATTGCCTTAAAAGGCGAAAAATGGAATTAAGACATTAATTGGAAAATTAATGTGTAGAAATGGTCATAAGTTAATTATGGATTAATTTGAATTTGAATAGGGATTGAGAAATTGGTATAAAATGTCTTTAATGGCATATAATGAATTTGTGGTGAAAAAGGGTATGATTTATCATACCATAAATGGATGGACATAATTGAGTCAATTATGGACATCATTAAATTTTGAATAAATTATTAATTTGGATAGGGAAGTTAATTCAAATTTGGGAAAGATTAATTAATTAATTAATCACTTAAGATAATTAACATTCTTTCTATCTACATACACCAGAAGGTTCTAGGGTGACAGAGAGGATAGTGTCTAGGCTTGGGTTCAGAAAACAAGTTTCCTGCCCTCCCTGGCTATCCCTAACTGACCCAATGAACGGGATGGTCTTGAATTTAGAAAGAAAACATGTGGTGGGACATGGGAATCTAGTGGGTGCTTTGGGTGGCATGTGGAATCTAGTGGTTGCCTTTAGTGGCATTTGAAATACGATTAGTAGGACTTAACCAAACACACATACAAATGATCATGACTAAGAAGAGGGTTAAGTAGGTGCCTTTGGTGGCATGAGAAAATACGATTAGTAACACTTAACCAAATTAAATATGTAAGTGGGACATAGGGGTTAAGTGGGTGCCTTGGGTGGCATGTGGAATTACTAATAGAAACCCTTAACCAAATTTAAAACATGTAAGTGGACATGAAGGGGGTTAAGTGGAATGTGTTAGAGGGGACCAAGCCTAGGTGGGAAGCTTGGTGGGAGGCCCATTTCAACCAGTATCCCAAACGTATCTTTGTGAGCTCGACCCAAGTCGAGGACGGGATACGCATACTGGGCTTGACTATAAGAGGCCAAAACGGGTTAGCGGTGGCAACGCAAGTCCAACGGGTTCATATGCGTGAGTGGACCCGGGCTGGTAGGTAAGACGTTGTTGGATCGTGTAGGTATAAGCCGTGCATCCTTAAGTTGTATCGGGTTGCCACTTTAGGGGAGTGATACACCTCACTGTGGGGCCACCACGGTTATCTACGAGTTAGGGAGCCGATCGAATGGGGCAGGGTAGTGGGTACAACTAGTAGTACACGAAGCTACCATTATTAATTAAGTATTAAAAGGGTACACCTAGTGGAGATAGGGGCAGACGGCACCTATGACGTCAGCTAGGAGTACGTGGAATTACCATTATTAAGGGGGTACATCTAGTAGGGATAGGTACACGTTGGGTACCTAGGATAGCAACTAGAGATACACAGTCAAACGTGGAGGATAGTGGGTACATCTAGTAGTACACGAAGCTATCATCATTCTATTTAAGGATCAAAGTGACTAGTAGGGGTGCAGTTAGTGCTAGTACAGTACAGCATGGTACTGTACGGTAGAGTGTAGTAATTATCCTATATTGATTAGGAAGCGTCATTGACGTTAGTGATTAGTAACGGGTGTGGTGCAGCGTAGTAATTATTCTTTAGTAGGTATGCCTTTAATGTTACCATGGTTAACCTCATTTCCTTTGCCTGTTCTGTCACACCCAATAGTTCATAGGCATTTCCTTATTCTCCATCTTATGCCTTAGTCTGATTACTTTGAAAATAGTATTGTTAGAATTGTCATACTCGCCAGACTTTATGTCTGACCCCCTCTATTTCTATCTTTTTCCCCCTCCAGGTCCCCAGGTTGGGCCTAGCTCTAGTGGTGTTTGATTGGATTGCTTATCTCTTTTGGAGAGCTTGGATTGCTAAAGTAAAGTCCAGCTTGTTATCTTTTGTTTAATGGCTATTTATGTAATGGGATTATGTATTTTGTTTTATCAAGATAGATATTGTACTTGACTCTGATTTATGGTATTATGATGTAATCAAACATGTTTTGACTTCTGCTGCAATGAAATAAAGTTTTAAATTTCCAAGTACTATTTTATATATGTCTTGTTGTAATTTTACTGTTCTATACTCACTTAAAACCTCCATGGAAGTTAATGCATTCCTTTTGTGAGTGACATTAATGGACGTGGGGTGTTACACGTGGTATCAGAGCTTAAGGTTACCAGAACAGATAAGATATTTTGAAAAACTATTTTTCAAAAGAATTTTTATAAAGAATACTTTCAAAAATATGTTTGTAGAAGAGTATTTTTGAAAGAAAGGTTTATTTTGAGAACATAATCCCCAAGAGCCATATATCCTTCCTTCGATTCTCCGTTTTGAATCTCTTCCTCTTTCTCTTTTTGAATTTCCCCTCCGCGTATAGATGCTTTTTCTAAGATAAAT
The DNA here is from genome assembly GCA_030737875.1 of Allium sativum. Classification (NCBI taxonomy): domain Eukaryota; kingdom Viridiplantae; phylum Streptophyta; class Magnoliopsida; order Asparagales; family Amaryllidaceae; genus Allium; species Allium sativum. The sequence goes on along the minus strand of CM060912.1, from coordinate 48,211,169 downwards.
AAGGACTTCCGTACGAAGGACGGAAGAACCACTTCAAGGGACTTAGACGTTTGTCGTGCTAGAAGTTAGTCTAAGGAGGTGGAGGGTTGTGGGAACCTTTAAGATGGACGATGGGAGGAAGGTTCAAATAGCTGTTAGGTTAATAAAGGACGAAACCTCATCTTGGTGGGAGGTCACAAATGGAGAATGTGAAGAAGAAGGCTAGTTGTTTTGGAGAAATAGGACACCTTATTAGAATTGTCCAAAGAGGCAAGAATAAAGTACAGGATCTTCTGGAGGGTTGTTGTATTCCCTCATGGCTGGTATACCTGATGGGGGTAGGACCGTCTTGGTTGAAATTTGGTTTTCTTTATCATCCTGTTCGAACCTTGTTTGATTCTGGCGCTTCATACTCGTTAGTATCTGCTTCGTTAGTTGAAACACTGCACCTAAATACTAGTCTAGTTAAGGATCCCATCCTAGTCTCAAATTCTGTTGGTGGTTCGGCTCATCCTTCAATGGTTTGTCGGGATTTGAGAGTGTCTATCTTGGGCGTTAGGTTTGAATGCAGCGCCTTCATTCTTGGTTTCACGGTCTATAGTTTGATTCTAGGGATGGATTGGCTAGCTAGGCGTGGTGCCATCCTAGATTGGGGAAGGAGGATAGTTAGACTATTGGTTCGTTATGGAAAGACCCTCATATTTCTTGTGACCATAGGAGTTTAGTGATTCTTAGTTGCCTAGAATCTTCTGATGTATCCAACAATGATTTGGGATCTGTTTGTGTGGTCCGTGAGTATGGGGATGTCTTCGATGTAGAGCGGGGTTTACCTAGAGGAGCGAAGTAAGCTTTCGTGTGTGCCTAGTGGATAATGCAAAGCCAGTTATGAGATCAACGATGGTTTTGGAGCAAGACTGGCAAGGACAGCCAGAGTCCGTTAAGTGCTTAGTTATTTGGCCGTTTTACTAGTATCATCTCATGTATGTCATCTGAATTCGAAGGAGGTATCCCTTGGGTGTTTTTCTGATATTGGTTTAGGCCTTTGGGGCTTGCACTTGAGGGATGTCGAGTTCGACTAGGATGGTCTGCGTGAGAGATGGACAGTTGTGACAAATTTTGCATGGAATAATATCCTGGTTTTCTCTAGAAGCGGAGAAGGGCATGCCCTACATCTTAGGGAAGCCTCTGGGGAAGGGTGATGTGTTATGGAGGAAGACTATCGAAAGTCCATGAGGGGAATTACCCTACCCACGACTTAGGAGTTGCTTTCAGACCATAAGTTGTTAAGGTATTTGTTCTCTCAGAAAGATCTGAAGTTGAGGCAGCAAAGGTGGATGGAGTTCTTGGCATCCTACGATTTCGAAATAGCATATACCCCTGGCAAGGGTAACGTTGTGGTGGGGGCCTTAAGTAGAAAAGGGTTGACACTGAGTCCTTGGTCTGTTGAGCGGCGTAGCTTAGAGTTTATCTCTACCTTTGACTTTAGACCATCCATTGATTTTGTACTTGGTTCGCTAGCATCCTTAGAGGTCAGACCTATGCTTTTGGGACGGATTGGAGAGGCACAGCGAGCTGACCCACAGTTGGTTGAGTTAGTAGAGAATCTCACAAGAGGGGAGTCATCAAGCCATCTTAGTAGGTATACCCTAGATGATAAGGGTTGGTTGCGTAGGGACGGTAAACTTTGTATATTACGGGACGAAAGTTTGAGGAAGTGTTTACATGATACGACGAAAGTGGTGGAGCCGAACACGCTTAAGGAAGTGGAAGTAGAGCGAGATGCCACGATCAGACTAGCTCCTACATGCATTCTTGGGTCGGAGATTAAGAAGTTGAGAAACCGAGAGGTCAAGCTAGTCAAAGTGCAATGGGAAGAAGATCAAGGAGACGCTACTTGGGAGACGGAAGAGAAGATTCGTTTGTTGTACCCCTTCCTTTTCGAGGTTATGTCTTTTATATTCTCCTTTATCGCCTAGCTTATACTTGTCCTATCTTTAGTACATCCTCTTGTTTAAGTCTTTGACCTTTAGAAGGGTAGTCCTATGGTTGAAACATGTGTTTGAGACATGTTATGTTTGATGGATGCAAGTGGATGCAAGTGTTTGCTAGTGGTTGCTCGTGGATGCATATACACACACTTTAGGCACTAAATCGGCTCAGTCACTCTCGTATTGCATATAAATATGTGTGCATATTTAAATTAATGAATGAATAGTGGTTGTATTATCATATGGATGCTGCATTAAGATGAATGGTTGTGCACGCATATAGAAATAATATGTATCATTAGGAATCTTTTGCATACATAATGGACGCATGGCACTATCATGGTTCGCATTAAGGAGGTCAACTGAATCAGTAGATCGCCTGATTTTTGCATTGGATAAGGACATGTACACACACTATGCATATAAACATGAAAGCATTAGAAGTCTCTTAAGGACAATGGATGCCTGTGCCTGATGGTTGAGTAGATGGATGATTGGATGGTAGGACACATTCTTCCTAACTTGAAGATTTCGGGGACGAAATCCTTTAAGGAGGGGAGAATGTAACACCCCGTATTTTCTATGAACATAAAAAAAATCAAGATATAATTAATTTTTAGAAAAATAATTAGGTGAAACGGGTTGCGCTGTTTCGTTCGTCTCGGAATTCTGCTTGAGATAGAGTCCGAGTTTGCGTAAATTGGACTCCGTATGAAAAAGATATCCTTAAATTAAATATTGCAGCAAAACATGGAAAAAGAGGAATGAGAAAAGAATAATGTTTAGCATTGTTCTAAGAATTGTAAGCAAAAGACATAATAGCTCATTTGGTTGGAACATGTGACTTGCATACAAGAGGTGCAGAGTTCGATCCCCGCCAACGCCATATTTTTGTTTTAGGGGAACGGCTAAAAAGCGGCTTAGTGTGAACGCGGTTCAAAAAAAAATTAAATATATATATATATTGAATATATATATGTATATATATATATAATTGAGAAGATAAATACAGTCAATTTATTTGGAGGGAAAGATTTATGCATAAGTAGATATGTATGTATGTAGGTAACTTCATTATGCATTGATTTTGCATGTTGCAAGGAAAGTAGAGAAAAAAAAGGGGAAATTAAATTATATGCTCGATTTCCTTTTTTTTCAGACAAGCAATTAATTTGCATTATTTGAATTCATGAATAAGTGCGTGTGTGTATATATATATATATTTATATATATGGGCAGTTAATGTAAACACAAATAGAAGTTTATTAATTTGCCGAGTGTTTGCTGAGTCGCTTCTGACTCATTGCTGAGTCAATAAGATAAACCCCATCTTGTCTGAACGGCTGCGGTTATTTCTAGGTTAAATCTAATGGCCTAAATGAATCCTAAATTCTATAAATAAGTGGGTAGTCTCTCATTCTAATTCATATGAAAAATTAGAGATGCCGCCGTCATGCCGTCGCCATGGAACTCCAAGTAGCCGCCGCAAATCAAAGTAGAAGAAAGCTAATCTAATCCAATTCTAATCAATTCTAAAAGCAATCTAGACTCTCTCTTTCTTCTTAAATTGTGAGTATGATGATTCTCACAAGATTATTAGCAAACTAATTTGATTAAGATGTAAATGGAACATAAGAAAATGATTTGAATTGTCATATATGTTATTGTAAAATCTTATGTTATCATGTATGTTCTAAATGTTTTGTTATGCTATGATGAAAATCATGCTATGCTATGTTATGCTATCATGCCATGCTATGATGAAAATCATGCTATGCTATGTTATGCTATCATGCTATGCTATGTGTAAATCATGCTATGTTATGTCATAAAGCTTATATATGTTGTAGATCTCATGTTAACACATATGTTGGAAATCCATAAGTTATATGGTTATGATATCATGTTAAGTTGTGTTGAATCGTACAAGTTGTAAAACCATGATGTTGTTATTTATGCAAATTGGATCATGTTTTAAAGTTTATGTTTTTTTTCTAAAAATTAAATGGATCATGATTATGGGAATTTGCCTATTAAGTTAGGTGTACCCATATGCATGAATCTATGACTAAATGAATTTTTATTATGGGAATTTGTCTATTAAGTTAGATGTACCCATATACATGAACCTATGTTATTAAGTTAGATGATGATATGTTGTAAATGATGTCACATATGTTACATAGTCACGATGTTAGTATCCATGTTGGTTAGTTCATGTTAGTCAAATCATGATATTATATATGTTTGGGCTATGATGATTCATACATGTACCTATGCAAGTTTTGGCACTGATTAATAAAAATTGTGTAGGTTTCATGACACTTATTTTAGATCTAAAATTAGATCCATGACATGTGTGAGTTCTATACTAGTTCACACCACCATTACGTTGCAAGTTTATACATGAATTTGGGTTATATTATGTAGACTGTGACATTTAACCAAACAAGTTGACACCTTTAACATGTGTAGCTTATGCAAGTTATAGTCTTAGCCTATGCAAGTTTAAGTGTTGGACCTCTATCACATATGCAAGTTTCACCCCTTTTTATGAGTAGATCTATTTTAGTCATATACATATATGTTGTTGTGATAATTTATCTTTGTGCAATGAGTTAGACTATTCGAGTCTAACGTATATTTTACGTTTAACGTATGAACGTACAACGTGGGATAGGGGTGATATTAAAAGAATTAATATTGAGAATTTGCACGAAATAGCCTTAAAAAGGCATATAACAAATTTGAGATATGTGAATTGCCTTAAAAGGCGAAAATTGGAATTAAGACATTAATTGGAAAATTAATGTGTAGAAATGGTCATAAGTTAATTATGGATTAATTTGAATTTGAATAGGGATTGAGAAATTGGTATAAAATGTCTTTAATGGCATATAATGAATTTGTGGTGAAAAAGGGTATGATTTATCATACCATAAATGGATGGACATAATTGAGTCAATTATGGACATCATTAAATTTTGAATAAATTATTAATTTGGATAGGGAAGTTAATTCAAATTTGGGAAAGATTAATTAATTAATTAATCACTTAAGATAATTAACATTCTTTCTATCTACATACACCAGAAGGTTCTAGGGTGACAGAGAGGATAGTGTCTAGGCTTGGGTTTGGAAAACAAGTTTCCTGCCCTCCCTGGCTATCCCTAACTGACCCAATGAACGGGATGGTCTTGAATTTAGAAAGAAAACATGTGGTGGGACATGGGAATCTAGTGGCTGCTTTGGGTGGCATGAGGAATCTAGTGGTTGCCTTTAGTGGCATTTGAAATACGATTAGTAAGACTTAACCAAACACACATGCAAATGAACATGACTAAGAAGAGGGTTAAGTAGGTGCCTTGGGTGGCATGAGAAAATACGATTAGTAACACTTAACCAAATTAAATATGTAAGTGGGACATAGGGGTTAAGTGGGTGCCTTGGGTGGCATGTGGAATTACTAATAGAAACCCTTAACCAAATTTAAAACATGTAAGTGGACATGAAGGGGGTTAAGTGGAATGTGTTAGAGGGGACCAAGCCTAGGTGGGAAGCTTGGTGGGAGGCCCATTTCAACCAGTATCCCAAACGTATCTGTGTGAGCTCGACCCAAGTCGAGGACGGGACACGCATACTGGGCTTGATTATAGGAGGCAAAAACGGGTTAGCGGTGGCAACGCAAGTCCAACGGGTTCATATGCGTGAGTGGACCCAGGCTGGTAGGTAAGACGTTGTTGCATCGTGTAGGTATAAGCTGTGCATCCTTAAGTTGTATCGGGTTGCCACTTTAGGGGGGTGATACACCCCACTGTGGGGCCAGCACGGGTATCTACGAGTTAGGGAGCCGATCGAGTGGGGCAGGGTAGTGGGTACACCTAGTAGTACACGAAGCTACCATTATTAATTAAGTATTAAAAGGGTACACCTAGTGGGGATAGGAGCAGACGGCACCTATGACGTCAGCTAGGAGTACGTGGAATTACCATTATTAAGGGGGTACGTCTAGTAGGGATAGGTACACGTTGGGTACCTAGGATAGCAACTGGAGATACACAGTCAAACGTGGAGGATAGTGGGTACATCTAGTAGTACACGAAGCTATCATCATTCTATTTAGGGTTCAAAGTGACTAGTAGGGGTGCAGTTAGTGCTAGTACAGTACAACACGGTACAGTACGGTAGAGTATAGTAATTATCCGATATTGATTAGGAAGCGTCATTAACGTTAGTGATTAGTAACGGGTGTGGTGCAGCGTAGTAATTATTCTTTAGTAGGTATGCCTTTAATGTTACCATGGTTAACCTTATTTCCTTTGCCTGTTCTGTCACACCCAATAGTTCATAGGCATTTCCTTATTCTCCAGCTTATGCCTTAGTCTGATCACTTTGAAAATAGTATTGTTAGAATTGTCATACTCGCCAGACTTTATGTCTGACCACCTCTATTTCTATCTTTTTCCCCCTCCAGGTCCCCAGGTTGGGCCCAGCTGTAGTGGTGTTTGATTGGATTGCTTATCTCTTTTGGAGAGCTTGGACTGCTAAAGTAAAGTCCAGCTTGTTATCTTTTGTTTAATGGCTATTGATGTAATGGGATTATGTATTTTGTTTTATCAAGATAGATATTGTACTTGACTCTGATTTATGGTATTATGATGTAATCAAACATGTTTTGACTTCTGCTGCAATGAAATAAAGTTTTAAATTTCCAAGTACTATTTTATATCTGTCTTGTTGTAATTTTACTGTTCTATACTCACTTAAAACCTCCATGGAAGTTAATGCATTCCTTTTGTGAGTGACATTAATGGACGTGGGGTGTTACATCTGGCAAGTCCGGTGACTTTATGTATATAATTAGTAAAGTAATAGGATAAGGACATAAAGTGGATATAAGAAATGACTGTAACATAAGCAAGTATGACAAGGTGAACAAGATGAATAGGATATAACGTTGATTACACTTCTAATTGCTATAAGATAATTCCTACACCACACCAATGCTAGTTACACCGCACCATTACTAGTCCCATACTGAAAGTTGATCCCTCTTACTAATCATAAAAATAATAATGGTAGTTTCGTGTACCCCTAGCTGCTGTCATAGGTGTCGTCTGCTCCTATCTCCACTGGTTGTACCCACTACCCTACCCATTCGATTGGCTCCCTAACTCGTAGATACCCGTGCTAGTCGCACAGTATGGTATATCACTTCCTAAACTGGCAACCCGATACAACTAAAAAGGCACGGCTTATACCTACACGATGCAAAAACGTCTTACCTACCAGCTCGGACCCACGCACACACATGACTCCGTTGGACTTGCGTTGCCACCGCAAACTCTTTTGACCTCTTACAATCAAACCCAGTAAGTGTGTCCCATCCTCGACCTAGTTCGAGCTCACATAGATGCAGAATAGGTTACTGGTTGAAAAGGGTCCACACACTTGACACAAGCTTCCCTCCTAAGCTTGGTCCCCACTAGGAATTCCCACTTAACCCCTTCTTATTCCCATGTCTTCTTACATGTTTCCATCATGGTTAAGTGCTTCAAATTATATCTCACATGTTGCCCATGTCACCCACTTAACCCCCATGTCCTGCTACATGTCTTATCTTGGTTAAGTGTTTATTAATTCACTATAACCGTAATATTGCAAGACCTCCCACATCAGATTGTTGTTTTGCAGTTGCTGGATATGCTGGGCAGTTATGGGCAGTCTTATACGCAATCCGAATCTAACCTCGTGTCTTTTCCTTATTACGTATCTAATTTCTGCCTTTGACCTCTCACATTAGATTACAAAATTGCGGTTGTTGGATGTGCCGGGCAGTTCCGGGCAGTCTTATACCACAATTCGAATCTAACCTCGTGTCTTAGGCGTTCATTATTACTTTCTTAATTCATGTCCCCAATTTCAAATCTTGGATTATAATATATACCCATAGTCTCCAACCTAAATTATGTCCATCATTTTAATCCAAATTTATGTCCATAATCTCAGGTAAACAAATTGTACCAATTCATGCCCTAAATCAATTACATGATTTCAAGTCTTTTTTATGCCCAACTGCATATTATTCAATAATTTCCCCAAACTTTTCCCACAACATTGCCACGTCATTCGTACATATAACAATATGTTAGGTTGAAGAGGGGAAGAGAACCATGACATTAGAACTGGCATAAAAATAAGCATAAGAAGTATGAACTGGCATAGAATAATTAAATAGACCTAATTAGGCATATGAACTGGCATGAAGCAATAAAATAGATCTAATTAGGCATATCGAAAATAAATTGGCATAGAACAATAAGATAGATCCAATAGGCATTTGGAACATAAACTGGCATAGAACAATAAGATAGATCCAATTAGCATATGGAACATAAATTGACATAGAAAAATTAGATATATCCAATTAGGCATATGGAACATGAACTTTAGGTATGAATCTAAAAGATAAGAATTCACCAAACATGGTATGTTTCATCTTACAGGCATGTTCATAAAGTCTAATTCACAAACTTATCACGATTACTTTTAATTAATTACAAGTGAAAGTAATGTGAACTCACAACGATAGGATTTAGAATAGAGAATAGTTCTGAATTCTGAATTTGATTAGCTAAACCGTTGTTGTATAATTTGATTCTTATCTTCCAATTTGAATACTCTATTCCGATTTGCTTTAGTATAGAAGAAAGACTAGTTTAGGTTGTGGCAGCATGGAGGCGAATGAATTAGTGTAATGAAATTAGGGTTAGGTTTAGGTGTGTTTATATAGATGTATTAGGTGAATTTAGGCCTTTAGATTAGACTAGAGATCATCAGAACCACACAGCTCAAAAGACATGTCATCCAGCCAATCCCAGCAAGACACGTCATCAAAGAACTCTCCGGAATTCTGTGTAGATTCAGCCTCGGCATGGGCGCACTTCCCAAGTGCGCCAGTGCATTTTTTTCTCGTGTACTTCACAAGCACGCCAGTTATCCCAGCCTGTTTTCTGATTTTTCTGCCCAACTTCTATCGTCCATGACTTCTTCATACGATATCCGTTTTACGCAAACTCAGATTCTATCACAAGAAGAATTCTGAGACGAACGCAATGGCACAACCCGTTTCGCCTAGTTCTTCTTTTAAAAATTAATTATTCTTTAATTAACTCTTATGACATGTTTTAAAATTATGGGGTGCTATATTCTCCCCTCCTTAAAGGATTTCGTCCCTGAAATCTTCAAGTTAAGAAGAATGTATCCTACCATCCAATCATCCATCTACTCATCCATCATCCACAAGCATCCGTTCTCCTTAAAAGATTTCTAATTCTATATGAACATATGCAAAAGTGTGTGTATATGTTCCTTATCTAATGCAAAGATCAGGCGGTCTACTGATTCAGTTGACCTTCTTAATGCAAAACATGATAGTGCCATGCGTCCATTATGTATGCAAAAGAATTCCAATGATACATATCATTTCTATATGAGTGTACAACCATTCATTCAAATGCAGCATCCATATGATAACACCTTCAAGATACATCCATTAACTTAAATATGCACACTCATTCATATGTAATATGAAAGTGATTGAGAAGATCTAGTGCCTAATGTGTGTGTAAATGCATCCACGAGCAACCACTAGCAAACACTTACATCCACTTGCATCCACCAAATATAACATGTCTCAAACACATGCTTACAACCATAGGATTTTCTACCTATGCGTCGAAGATATAAACGAGAGGATACACTAAACGATAGAATAAGTATAAACAAAGCGGTAGAAAAAGGAGAAGTTAAGACATAGCCTCAAAAAGGAAAGGGTATGATGCGCGCATCTTGTCTTCAGTCTCCCAAGTCGCGTTTCCTTGATCATCTCCCCACTGGACTTTAACCAACTTGACCTCTCGGTTGCGTAATTTCTTGACCTCCGATCCAAGGATACATGTAAGAACTCGTCTAATCATGGCATCTCGCTCTACTTCCACTTCTCTAAGCATGTTTGGCTCTACTACTTCCACGGTATCATGTAAACACTTCTACAGATGCGACATATGAAATACATCATGAACACCACTAAGCTTCTCGGGCAACTTCACTCTGTAGGCCATCTGTCCAATTCGCTCTGTAATGGGGAATAGCCCTACGAACCTTGGTGCCAATTTCCCCATAGACCCAACACGAAATACATTCCTCAATGGTGATACTTTAATAAAGACCATGTCTCCAATACTGAACTCAAGATCGGTCCTTCTCTTATCAGCATATGACATTTGCCGGTCCTGTTCCGTCTTCATGCGTCTTCGAATCAAGTCTATCTTCTCCGAAGTTTCCCTAACCATATCAAGCCCAAGAAAAACCTTATCTGTAGATTCCCACCAACAAGTAGGTGATCAGCAAGGTTGTCCATATAGAGCTTCAAAAGGTGTCATGCCAATGCTAGTCTGATAGCTGTTGTTGTAAGCAAACTCTACTAATGGAAGATGTTCCTCGCACGTCCCTCCAAAGTCCAAGATACAAAACCTCAAAAGATGATAAGCGGTGCTCAAACATAAATTCGTTCCTATCGCCTCTTGCAAGCTCTTCCAAAACTCTCTAGCGAAAATGGGATCTCGATCGCTCATAATACTAGAAGGTATGCCATGTAGACGAACTATCTCTCGGAGATAACCCAACCATGCCGCTGTTCTTTTACTCTTAAAGGGAATGAAATGGGCGCTCTAGATAAGTCTATCTACTACTACCCAAATCCCCCTATTACCCTTCCTTGACCTCGGCAACCTGTCGACGAAATCCATGGAAACACTTTCCTATTTCCACTGTGGAACCTCTAAAGGGTGAAGCAAACCACCAGGCTTCTTTTGCTTAGCCTTGACTTGCTGGCACACTAAGCATCTAGAAATGAACTCTGTCACATCCTTCTTCATTCCGGCCCAAAAGAAAACTCATTTCATGTCCCTATACATCTTGTTACCACCGGGATGTATGATCAGCTTAGAACGATTTGCTTCTTTAAGGATTGTCTTTCTCAAACTCTCGTCTTGAGATACACAAAGTCTCCCATCCCTACGCAACCAACCTTTCTTATCTATAGTATACATACTAAGATGGCTCAAAGACTCCCCTCTGATGAGCTAGTCTACTATCTCTATCAACTGTGGGTCATCTGGCTGTGGCGCACCTATTTGTCCCAAAAGCAGAGGTCGTACCTCTAACGATGCCAACAAACCAGGTACATAATCAATAGAGGGTCTAAAGTCAAAGGTAGATATATACTCTAAACTCTACCGCTCGATAAACAAAGGACTCAAAGTCAACTTCTTTCTACTCAAGGCGTCAGCTACAACGTTACCCTTGCCAGGGGTATATGTAATCTCAAAATCGTAGGATGCTAAGAACTCCATCCACCTTTGTTTCCTTAAATTTAAATCTTTTTTGGAGAACAAGTATTTTAGTGACTTATGGTCTGTATACAACTCAAACCTCTCACCAAGCAAATAGTGATGCCAAGACTTAAGCGCAAAAACTATGGCAGATAACTCCAAGTCGTGGGTAGGGTAATTCTTCTCATGGACCTTTAACTGCCTTCCACCATAGCATATCACCCTTCCATCTTGCATCAAAACTGCGCCAAGCCCTGTCCCGCAAGCATCGGTATACACTGTGAACGGTTTACTCCCATCCGACAAAACTAAAACTAGAGCTGTCGTCAATGCCCTCTTCAAATGTTGGAAAGCATCGTCACAGTCAACATCCCAAGAAAAGGTCAAATTCTATTTCGTCAACCGTGTAAGTGAGGCTAATATCTTAGCAAAGTCCTTGATGAACTTTGTATAAAAGCCCGCCAAACCAAGAAAACTTCTTACTTCTGTAGCGTTCTTAGGAATCTTCCAATCTCGGACTGCTACCACCTACGCGGGATCCACTGTTATCCCTTCCTTAGAGACCACGTGCCCTAAGAACCTCACTTCCTTCCTCCAAAAATGACATTTGGAGAACTTAGCTTTGACTTGATATGCTCGAAGGGTGTCTAAGACTTCCCTAAGATGTAGGGCATGCTCTTCCTCGCTTCTAGAAAATATCAAAATATCATCCACAAATACCACCACGAACTTGTTTATAAACTCCATAAACATCGTATTCATCAAGTCTACGAAATATTCGGGGGCATTCGTTAGACCAAAAGGCATGACAAGCCATTCGAAGAAATTGTCAGAAGTCCTAAAGGCAGTCTTATCTATACTATCCTCAGTTACCCTCAACTGATGAAATATTGTAGCTAAGCCTAACTGCGAGAAAATCGAACAACAATCAATTGATTAAAGAAATCATCTATCCTCGGCAATGGGTGTCTGTTTTTCTTCGTGAGCTTATTCGGCTCCCTATAGTCCACACACAATCTAAGCGAACCATCAACCTCCGTGGCAAAAACAACAGGAGCACCCCACTGCGAGATACTTCTTGTTATGAATCCTTTCTCAAGCAACTCTTTCACATGTTTACTAAGCTCCCTCCTTTCTCTAGGAGCCATGTGGCGCACAGGCAATGCAACTGCCTTTGCATTGTCCACCAAGTATATATGGAAATCTATCTCGCGTTTTGGAGGTAAGCATCTAACCTCCTCAAAGACATTTGCATACTCACGGACTACTCGAACAGGTTACAAATCATCAATAGACGTGACAACAGATTCTAGGTAGCTATGAATAACAGAACCCTTAGGGTCGCATGAGATATCGAGAGTATTCCCCAAACTAGTCAATAGTCTAACTACCCTCTTTTCATAGTTGAGAATGGCACCACATCTGGCTAGCCAATCCATTCCTAGAATCAACCCATAGCCCGTGAAACCAAGCACATAAGCGTTGCATTATCTAGCTAGCATCCATTCCTAGAATCAACCCATAGCCTGTGAAACCAAGCACATAAGCATTGCATTCGAACTCAATGACATACACATCACCATATCTAGCTAGCCAATCCATTCCTAGAATCAACCCTTAGCCCGTGAAACCAAGCACATAAGCGTTGCATTCGAACTCAACGCCATACACATATATTCTCAAATCCCGACATAACATAGAAAGATGAGTCGTACCCCCAATAGGATTTGAGACAACTATGGGATCCATAACTAGACTAGCATTTAGGTGCAATGTTTCAACTAACGAAGCAGATATGAACGAATGTGAACCACCAGAATCAAACAAAGTATGAACAGGATGATCAAAAAGGAAAATCAAACTTTCAACAGAAATGTTTCTACCTCTCTCTTGTGTGGGTGCCATGAGAGCATGAACCTGCCCTCTAGAAGTAGATCCTGTCCTCTGTCCTTGCCCTTGTCCTTGCCTCCTTGGGCAGTCTTTAATCATATGTCCTGCCTCAACACATTGGAAGCAACCCGTCTTCTTCTTCTTCCTACAATCCTTTCTTAAGTGGCCCAGTGTTCCACAATTAAAGCAACTTTTCTTCCCTTTGCCCTTGTTATCCTTACCACCTTTCTTCTATTGTTGTTGTGCCTCTTTGGATCCCCTTTCTTATACTGTGCCTTATCTACATTTGAACCTTTCTCCTCTTCATGCATTAGCGCCATGTCAACAAGTTTCTCGAAAGTAGCCCCCATAGGAATGTGGGACATAGCCAACCCGTGTAATGGTTCATTTAGACCCTTGGCAAATCTCAAGGCCTTCTTATGTGGTGTATTAACTAATTCCATACTACATCTTAATAACTGGTTAAACTTGTTAATGTACTCCTTCAAAGACAAACTCCCTTGTTTCAAAGCCAAGAACCTCTCCATACATAAACTCTCCTCGGCTCGTGAAAGAAATTTCAACTCGAACCTTTGTCTAATATCCATCCAAGTCTCCACCGCACGTTCTCCGTTCGTGACTTCCCACCAAAATGAAGCTTTATCCTTCATTAACCAAGAGGCTAGTTGAACTTTCCTTCCATCATCAACCTCAAAAATACCAAATAGGTCCTCCATTTCCTTGAGCCAATTTCTAGCCTCAACGAACGTCTCAGTCCCATGAAAAGGTTTTCCGCCCATTGCCCGAAAGTCTTTGCATATCGTAGAAAAAGTGTCTGCGCGGGGAGGAGGAGGAGGAGCGGCTGCAGCTAGGGGAGGAGGAACGTATGCTGGGCCTGCGGCAGTAGCCCTAGCCTCCAAATACCTTCTGAACCAGCCTGGTATCTATACGCCCTCGGGTATAACGGGTTCCCCAGACATGCTGAAAGGAAAAAGGAAGAGATTCAAAATAGAGAATCGAAAGATAGATATATGGCTTTTGGGGATTATGTTTTTCATAATAAAGCTATTTCTTGAAAATACCTTCTTTAAAACATGTTTTTGAAAATATTTCTTTCTAGAAATGCTTTTGAAAACGGTTTTCAAAATCTTTTATCTGTTCTGGTAACCTTCAGCTCTGATACCGTATGTAACATCCCATGTCCATTAATGTCTCTCACTAAGGGAATGCATTAACTTTCATGGAGCGTTATAAGAGTATAGAACATAACATTACAAGACAGATATATAAAATGGTACTTCGAAATTCAAAATTCATTTATTGCAGCGGAAAAGCAAAACGTGACTGATTACAACATCAAAACCACATATTGAAACCAAGTACACAAATATCAATCTTGAACATAATTATTATCTGAGTACATAGAAGCAAAACAATAATCCCACTCCAAATAGCCACAATGAAAAAGAGATAAAGCTGAGCATTACTTTCAACACTTCCAAGCACTTTAAGAAATCTGAGTCAAGCTCCACCATTCCCACCCTGAGCACCTGGGGGGAAAAGGAAAGAAAAGAGGCGAAACAAAACAGGTCAGACATAAAGTCTGGCGAGTCCAGTGACTTTATGTATATAATTAGTAAAGTAACGGGATAAGGACATAAACTGGATATAAGAAATGACTGTAACATAAGCCAATACGACAAGGTGAATAAGATGAACAAGATATAACGTTGATTGCGCTTCTAATTACTATAAGATAATTCCTACACCGCACCAGTGCTAGTTACACCGCACTGTTACTAGTCCCATACTGAAAGTTGATCCCTCTTACTAATCATAATAATAATAATGGTAGTTCGTGTACCACTAGCTGCTGTCATAGGTGCCTCCTGCTCCTATCTCCACTAGTTGTACCCACTACCCTCCCCATTCGATCGGCTCCCTAACTTGTAGATACCCGTGTTGGTCCCACAGTAGGTTGTATCACTCTCTAAAGTGGAAACCCGATACCACTAAAAAGGCACGGCTTATACCTGCACGATGCAACAACGTCTTACCTACCAGCCTAGACCCACGCATGCACATGACTCTGTTGGACTTGCGTTGCCACCGCTAACTCTTTTGACCTCTTACAATCAAACCCAGTAAGCATGTCCCGTCCTCGACCTAGTTCGAGCTCACATAGATATAGAATGGGTTACTGGTTGAAAAAGGTCCACACACTTGACAAAAGCTTCCCTCCAAAGCTTGGTCCCCACTAGGAATTCCCACTTAACCCTTTCTTATTCTCATGTCTCCTTACATGTTTTCACCATGGTTAAGTGCTTCAAATTATATTTCACATGTCACCCATGTCACCCACTTAAGCCCTATGTCCTACTACATGTCTTATCTTGGTTAAGTGTTTATTAATTCACTATAACCGTAATCTTGCAAGACCTCCCACATTAGATTGTCGTTTTGCAATTGCTGGATATACCGGGCGGTTCCGGGCAGTCTTATACCGCAGTCCGAATCTAGCCTTGTGTCTTTGCATTATTAATTATCGAATTTTCGCCTTTCATCGCTCACATTAGATTACAAAACTGTGGTTGCTGGATGTGTCGGGCGGTTCCGGGCAGTTTTATACTGCAATTCGAATCTAACCTCGTGTCTTAGGCATTCATTATTACTTTCTAAATTCATGTCCCCAATTTCAAATCTCGGATTATAATATATACCCATAATTTCCAACCTAAATTATGTCCATCATTTGAGTCCAAATTTATGTCCATAATCTCATGTAAACAAATTGTACCAATTCATGCCCTAAATCAATTACATGATTTCAAGTCTTTTTTATGCCCAACTACATATTATTCAGTAATTTCCCCAAACTTTTCCCACAATGTTACCCATCATTCGTATGTATAACAATATGTTAGGCTCGCATTTAGCCTAATCTCATAAAAAGGAAAAGAAGAGAAGAGGGGAAGAGACCATGACATCAAAACTGTCATAAAAATAAGCACAAGAAGTTTGAACTGGCGTAGAACAATTAAATAGTTCTAATTAGGCATATGAACTGGCATAGAGCAATAAAATAGATCTAATTAGGCATATGGAACATAAATTGACATAGAACAATAAGATAGATCCAATAAGCATTTGGAACATAAACTTGCATAGAACAATAAGATAGATCCAATTAGCATACGGAAAATAAACTGACATAGAACAATAAGATAGATCTAATTAGGCATATGGAACATGAACTTTAGGTATGAATCTAAAAGATAAGAATTCCCCAAACATGACATGATTCATCTTACATGCATGTTCATAAGTCCAATTCACAAAGTTATCACAATTACTTTTAATTAATTATAAGTGAAAGTAACATGGACTCACAGCTACAGGATTTAGAATAGAGAATAGTTTTGAATTCTGAATTCTAAATTTGATTAGCTAAACCATTGTAGTAGAATTTGATTCTTATTTTCCAATTTGAATACTCTATTCCGATTTGCTTTAGTGTAGAAGAAAGACTAGTTTAGGTTGTTGCAGCATGGAGGCGTATGAATTAGTGTTATGAAATTAAGATTAGGTTTAGGTGTGTATATATTGATGTATTAGGTGAATTTAGGTCTTTAGATTAGACTAGAGATCATCAGAACCACATAGCTCAAAAGACACGTCATCCAGCCAATCCCAACAAGACACGTCATCAAAGAACTCTCCAGAATTCTGTGCAGATTCAGCCTCGGCATGGGCACACTTCCCAAGTGCGCCAGTGCATTTTTGTTCTGGTGCACTTCACAAGTGCGCCAGTTATCCAAGCCTGTTTTCTGATTTTTCTTCCCAACTTCTATCGTCCATAACTTCTTCATACAGTATCTGTTTTACGCAAACTCGGACTCTATCTCAAGAAGAATTCTGAGATGAACGCAATGGCGCAACCCATTTCACCTAATTCTTCTTTTAAAAATTAATTATTCTTTAATTATCTCTTATGACATGTTTTAAAATTATGGGATGTTACAAGACCCCATGCAAATGGTCAAAAAGGAACCATCTTTTCGTATATTATACGTTTAAGAGGATGAACCAAGGACAAATTTCCCTCTGGCACAAGGAAATGATCCTCCCAGCTATATAAACGCGAAGGTAGTGCAGCGGTCGATTCTAATGGTTTTCAATCTACCGAACTTGCCTTTTGTTCAAACCGAAATTTTCTTAAACACCAAAGGTGCCACAAAGGCATTTCACCAACTGGTTAGGAACAAGACACAATTGCAATAAAAGGAAAACACACAAAGATTTTATTGTGGTTCGATGTAGGAGAGATCTACATCCACTTTAAACGAGTTTTCTGTAACATCCAATAATTTTTTGTATATTTAAATTTGAATTTAAATAAATAAATTGAATAATATTGGTTAAAAATAAAATATGATTGATTATAGTAATGATGATTATTTGAATTGAGTGTAATCGGATTTTAAGTTGAGTTTATGTTTAGAAATGTCATAATTTGGAATTTAATATTTAATAATTGGATAAAATTTGAGTTGTTTAATTTATAATTGGAATTCAAATTTTATTTGGTAAAATAGTGAATTCTGAGTTTAATATTAGAATAATTGGAGATAAAATTTAGTTCATTTATCTATAGTTGCGGTTCAAATTTAATTTCGAATATAATCAAATTCGGGAATTTAAAATTTGTGAAATCGATTATAATTTTTTCTATTTAAGTGTCACTGGATTTAAAGTGGAATTTAATATGTATTTAAATTGAATAAAAATAGTTAAGCGAATAATTGAATATTTTATTAATTAATTAACTGGGAAATTTAACAATTTTGGTGACTGTCTCGGAATCCGACGAAACCGGTTCGGATCCTGAACAGTGAATCGTTGTAGAGTTTCAATTTTCGTTAAAATCGGACTTGTTATTTGACCGTACGGAATAAAACATGAATCGAATTTATGTAAATAAATAATTGTCCATTTGCCCTATTGGGCCTTCTATATACATGATAATAAAATCCAATTACCACCTCACCAGCCCATTTACCTTTAAGTTTAATTTTTCTCCATCGACTTTTAGCTCTGATGGCTGAAACTAATTTCCAAAACGCTAGTGCAAATAAAAATACAAACTATAAAATCAAATCTCCTCAAAACCTATCAAATTATATATCAATTCGAAGCCCTTAACATTACGAAGCTGCTGGTACCAATTATTTCAACATGCAGCGAATAGGTTTGCCGAAAATCGATGGTCAAAACTATGAATCACGGAATCAATGCAATCGAATTGGGGGGTTTTTAATATTTCAGTTAATCGGAGAATCGGGCTCCTAGGTATTGTTGACGAGATCCATACGAGCTTGTTGATGGTGGTCTCAAGGGCCATAATGGCCGGAGTTGGCCAGGATTTGGATTTTTATGGTTTTGAACTCGGTTTTTGTTATCGGTGGCACGGGCTATGGAGGACGCCGAAGGTCTCGTCATTGGGTGGGGTGGTGCGGCACGAGCTGTGCTCGCCGTTGGCAGTGGTCGGTGAGGCCATTGCGGCTTATAGGGGTGGCAATCGGCGATCAAAGTCAACGCCTTTGGGTTGTTTTTCTCCACGGGTTACTGCAGCGGAAACGAAGAGGAGCGGGAAGAAGGACTCAGGTGCTGACGTGGTAGGGTACCATTTGCCCTTTAATTATTTAAGTTAATTAAATTGTGGTATGTTCTAACGCTAATAACATTTGCATATGAACTCGGATTCAAGCGCGGTTTGTTGCGTTGGGATCGTGGCAAAATTGGTGACGTTTTGATACTAATTTGGCTGAGTTTGGAGACTGTAAATTTTTGGGCTTTAGTTGGACGTTCGATCAACAAAATACCCAAAGGTGAGTGAATTTTTTTGCTTACGATTTACTGAATTACCATATTTACTAAATTAAATTATGAAATAAAATTTGGTTGTCTTCTTGTGATTGATTGTTGATTTGTTTCTTAAAACTCACATGCAAATGTGTTAATGTGCAAATTTGAGTTGATAACTAGTTATTTTAGTTCAATTAAATTTCTAGTTCGAAATCCCAATCCTTGTTAACCAGTAAAACAATTTAATATTTACCGTTTGAATAAAATGGTTGTGATGGATGCCTTGGTTTGATTTGGTTCTTGAATTGGTATTGATACCAAAGTGTACTTTTATTTCAGTATATGGTTGTGGTATGCTTACTATGGCGATTAATCCCACTTTTCACCTAGATGTTACGGGTATCAAACCTACCCGGGATTAATCGATTCAAAATAAGTTAAGAACACAGATTGAAATGATAGACATTTGTGACCTTGATTTGGATTGAAATGATATATATCCATCTCTGAAATTTCAAAAAATTAAATCTAATATCACTTGGCCATAGGATAGAAAATTATATACGGACATCGGTTGGTTAAATGATTTTAAATATTTGAAAATTTTATTTGATAGAAATTTTAATTAAAAAAATGTGTCGATACTCGATAAATCTCTTTTCATTTAAATTTGAACCTTGAATGTTTACTGAAATTGTTTAGGAAGTTTTCCCAAACACATTGGAAATTCTTAAATTGAGATTTTGGATATGATTTGGAATTATTCAAAATAATCGTGGAAGTTCGAATAAAATAAATTCTCCTTGAATTTTGAATAAAAGTATTCGATGAATACTCGGAGTTGTTTTAACATAATGTGAATGGGGGTTAGAACCCTTTAAATCGAATGGTTGGTTTGGACGAGGCTTCGAAACGTGATGGGGAAACTAAATAAACCCCATCAGGATCGGAATATACATATATTCAAGTTTTTGAAATTTGGAAGAAAGAAACAATTATGGTTTAAAATTTTATTTTATAAAAACTATATATAAGTATATATACACTGCTTGTTTTACAAACAAATTGTATACTATTACTTAAAGGTTATTTAGTCAGCTTTGTAACTTATATACCACTTTGTTATAAATAGATTTTTCTTATATTTTATTATTTAAAATTATTATTATTAAAGCTTTTAATTATATGTATATATATGGTGGTTGAAATTATTATATTTTACTCTACTTATTTTAATATATATAAATTTTATGTAAATGTTTTATTTTATAAGTATCTATTTTTCATAGTTATATTAAATGATTGTAAATTTCTTCCTAAATGAAAATTATTTTAATTTAAACTGTTTATTTAAATGGAGATTTCATATAAAGTTATATTCTATTTGAATATAAATTGATTGTAAACGATTATAATATTTCAATGTAAGTATATTCTATCTGAATATAAATGGGTTGATATGAAAATATATATATTCTATTTGAATATGAATTGATTCTGAACATTAATCAATTTTTGGAATAATTATAATATTTTGATATGAAGTATATTATACTCGAATATAAGTCGATGTTTGAAATATTATATATGATTCTAATATACTGATATAGAAATATATTATATTTTGAATATAAATCGAGTTTTGAATGATTTCTCGATGTAAATGTAATATTCTATTTGAATATGAATTGGGTTCGAAGCAAATGTGAAATTTTGATATGAAAGTGAACCATTGTGAAAAGTAAAAGAACCGACCAATGTGAAAAACGTAAATGTTTGGTTGTCAAAGAGATCGAACTCGGTGTTGTCATACGTTCTGCCAATATCGATACCACTTTAACAACTGTGCACGTAGTGGAGAATCCAGAATGAAGTAGGATGGTATGGAGGCGATTACTGGATTTGAAGAAAGAGAAAGATAATGGATGGCCTTGACCTTGGGGTCATAATTAGAATGACTAAGATAAGAGCTATACCATGACTAAGTGAGATCGCATCTTCGATCGAACACGCTCCTTCGATACCAGTTATATTACACTGTGATCGATTTAGGGTGCCCTTTGATATGGGAGTGTGTTCTGAGGTAGGTGGTAGTTGCAGCTATGCGTTACCACCGGTCCGGGAGTGCAAATTGTAGAATCGTACCCTGGGTATTGCCTTGAGTGCCTTGTCATATTTATCCTGATCGAGCCCCTATGATTTTGATTTGACGTTGTCGTGTCGCGGCGCATCCCTACCTATCGACGTACTGGTGTTGTATATGAAATGTGTATAATAATGTCCGTAAACAACGTAAGGGTAAAAATGTAATCCCACATACGCTATTTTTATTATATTTACTTTACTGAGTTGACATTATAATAATAACGTATTATATTATGTATGTAAGTAGTTCAACGGATCCTTAAGAGATGGAAAATTCCCGTAACATTTCTTAAGTTACTGCAACCATAACACTCATGTTATTTCGTATTTAATTTGACTAATATGAGAATGATTTAGTTCTGATCCGAGTGTTTGTTGTGTTTCTTTTTATGCAATATGCTTGGGTCAGATTCAAGTTGTAGTTAGAGAAGATTTCTTACCTTGGAGAATAAAGACGAAGATTTGGTATATATATCCATTCTATTTATGTATTTCCCACTACACTTTGTTCCGCTGCCTTATTGTATATACCTGTGTATGTGTAACTCTGATAATCAATGTATATTATAGTCAAATGTATATTTTTCAACTATTTTTGAACTGTTAATTGTTTATTATATGTTATCATTTAGCGGTGAGATTCTATCAATGTTTTCTCTTCTTTCTTGCTTTTCTTTTATTTTCCCAATAACTACCTGTTAATGTGATTCGTTTGGGTCGGCATGTATTGATCATTGTTGATTTGAACGGTCAAAAATCCAGGTCGTTACAACACGGTATTAGAGCGAGGTTAGCGATAACCTTGGCTTTGTTTGGGGATTTAACTCATTGGAGTTAGGGTTAGTAATGCCCTAGAATGAGTTTGAGTGAATATATGAGAGAGCGTACTTGCATTTTTATATAAAATGATTTTATAATGTGTTGATTGGTCCTGTTGAATATTCATAAATTCTAGTTGATATATGGGACGCCATAGAATCGATAGGAATTTCTAAATAATCGAACAGAATAGATCGACATAATATGGTTCTAGATTATATTTTAAACATATCAAATATATTATTGGTTTTAAGTGTGTATGCATGCGTTATTAGTAGGTAATAATATTAAGTTATTATCTATTATGGTAGATTCAATAATAAACATAATGGGAAAATTGAACTGTTTTAGAAAAAATTGAAAAAGAAATCTATTAAATATAATTGGTTGCGGAATATATTTTCCGAATTGAATAGAAATGAACATGAGAACTCGATTCTGGGGTTTTGAAGATAATTTTCCCAAAGTTTTGAAATAATATCGTATTATAAGAAATAGTTATGGAAATGGCTTTCCAAGGATTTTTAAATGATATAAGTGCAATCCCTTCTTGGTCCTTAGGATAACTTCGGTAATGAGCGCATGCATTACCGACATTTATTTTGAAGAGTATGAGTGAGGGAGACCAATCAGTGATTTTATAATTTGTGTTGATTAAGAATCTTGGAATCTAAATTTTTATGGAATTTTTTTATATATAATGGTATAAGTATAGTTTGTTCAAGTTAAAATCAAAATAAACCGAGAATAGAGATCTTCAAGTTCTCTGCCAATTAAAATTTTCAACTATGAATTAAAACTAAATTATGATGTGAAATGGAAATTTAGTTTAGTCGTGCTAAGTGAATTGAATTAAAAGAAATTCCGTATTACTAGAAACCTTAAGTGGGAAATGAAAATTTAAAAATTTGGTTGAGTTAAGTGATTTGAATTAAAGTGAAAGCTTCGGGAATGAAAGGTAGAAAGTAATTAGAAAATGAATATGGAATGGAAATATGATGAGTGGTAATTAGAATGAATAATAAGGGATTATAAAGAAATGAATGGCAATTGAATATAAAGGGAAGGGATGGACTTAAGTATGAAGAGAAGAGAAATTGTCATTGAAAAGCCTAAACATGAGCGGTAATAAAGTTTGAACAAATTCCGAATTTGGTCGATAGTAGTGCTGGAGGAAATCGAAATTAAGTGAGAAACTAAATATAATTGAAGTCCACTAAAATGAATTGGAAAATTTTGTTGTGTAAATTAAAAATGGCAACAATTCATGATTTGGGTAATTAATAAGTAAATTAAGCTATCTCGGGAAGAAATAAAAAGGAATTAAGTTTGCTTATAAAATGTGAATTGTCGATAAAGTAAAACGATAAGAAAAGGGAAACCAAATTCAATGTAAAATCTATTGTATGAAGAATGAAGCGATAACTAATATCGAGCGAGCGTTAAAGATTTACCAGGATTTTGAAATTAGAGAGTTGAAACATCGAACAAAATACATCACTGTTTATTGAAAATATGATATGTTCATTATAAGCGGGGTAAATTAACCATAATATGAGCATGGTGGAGTGAAAGTAAATTTTTATTTGAATTGGAGAATTTGAAACTTAGAAAAATTAAGTTTAATGTAAATTTGTCAATTATGAAATATGCAACATGAGCTGAAGCAAAGTGACCATTACTTTTGAATGGATGATCAGAATCCGATGATTTCGGACTTTTTGGAAACCTTAGAACTGAGCTAATTTTTTTTTTAATAGGGCCTTGTCCAATTTTCATGTTTATTAGCGTGAAAACCGAGTGCTAGTCGTAGTTCTATGCGTAGAAAATTAAAACCTGAAGCGTATATCCATATTGTTTTGACCATAACTTCCTAACGGATCGTCGGATTTTGATGTACTTGTACAATATGGAAAGCTCAAAATATGAACTAAAATTTTCTTCAATATGCTTGATAAAATTTTAATGTTTAAAGGGTTAAAAACTAGGTTGAACAATTCAGGCCTGCATTTTATTGGTTTGGGCTAAAGCGTTCGCTTTTGCTAAAATGGTCATAACTTTTGATCGGTTTATCCGATATTAGGGTGAAAACAGAGTGCTAGTCATAGTTCTATGCGTAGAAAATTAAAACCTGAAGCATATATCCATATTGTTTTGACCATAACTTCCTAAAGGATCGTCGGATTTTGATGTACTTGTACAATATGGAAAGCTCAAAATATGAACTAAAATTTTTTTCAATATGCTGGATAAAATTTTAATGTTTAAAGGGTTAAAAACTAGGTTGAACAATTCAGGCCTGCATTTTATTGGTTTGGGCTAAAGAGTTCGCTTTTGCTAAAATGGTCATAACTTTTGAACGGTTTATCCGAATTCGACGAATTCGGGCAATTCGGAAAGCCTGAAACGAATGCAACAACTTTTTCCTTGGGAAAATTCTATCATTTGAATGGTGATAAACCTCAATTTGTTCGCTGGCCTATCGCTAATATGTTTACTTTGTAGTTGAAATGATTAGTATATGTGGTGCAAGTTGTATACATTTGTTATCTATTGTGTATATGTTTGATTCTTATGTAAATTTGAGTATGTAGCAGGTGTAAGGAACTTGCGCTACGCTTTGGAGCTCGCTTGCGCTAAGTACTAAAGTGCTAAGATAAATAAATTTGCAAATAATGCTATAGAAGGTACGTGTTTGTGTTGTATGGTTTTGTGGAAATGTATATATTGTTTTCCCCATTTTTGGGATGCCTCATTGTGTGATGGGATGTATATTCGGATTTATATATATATTGTGAGTTTCCGGACCTCTCCGTATAGAGGAGATGTTGCCGAAATTTTCTATGATTTCAGAAGTTTGAAAATTTATGAGATTTTTATAACTCAACAACGTATTTTATAAAAGCTATCTTATAATTTATGGATTTGAAAATATATATGTGCCCAATACCTTATTTCATTCCCATTTCGAGGACAAAAAGGTTTGAGTGGAAGAGAAATGTAACATCCCAAAATTTTCCGTATATTTAAATTTAAGTTTAAATAAATAAATTGAATAATATTGGTTAAAAATTAAATTTGATTGATTATAGTAATGATGATTATTTGAATTGAGTGTAATCAGATTTTAAATTGAGTTTATGTTTAGAAAAGCCGTAATTTGGAATTTAATGTTTAATAACTGAATAAAATTTGAGTTGTTTAATTTATAATTGGAATTCAAATTTTATTTGGTAAAATAGTGAATTATGAGTTTAATATTAGAATAATTGGAGATAAAATTTAGTTCATTTATCTGTAATTGCGGTTCAAATTTAAATTCGAATATAATCAAATTCGTGAACTTAAAATTTGTGAAATCGATTATAATTTTTTTTATTTAAGTATAATTGGATTTAAAGTGGAATTTAATATATATATATATATATATTTAAATTGAGTTAAAACAGTTAAGCGAATAATTGAATATTTTATTAATTAATTAACTGGGAAATTTAACTATTTTGGTGACTGTCTCGGAGTCCGACGAAACCGGTTCCATAAGATCCGAAATGGTGAATCGTTGTAGAGTTTCAAATTTTGTTAAAATCGGACTTGTCATTTGAGCATACAGAATAAAAAGTAAATGGAATCTATGTAAATAAATAATTGTCCATTTACCCTATTGGACCTTCTAATAAAATCCATTTACCACCTCACTAGCCCATTTACCTATACGTATAGTTTTTCTCCATTGAATTTTATCTCTAATTGCTGAAACCAATTTCCAAAATCCTAGTGCAAATAAAAATACAAACTTTAAAATCAAATCTCCTCAAAACCTATCAAATTATATGTCAATTCGAAGCCCTCGACGATACGAAGCTGCTGGTACCAATTATTTCGACATATAGCGGCTAGGTTTGCCAAAAATTGATGGTCAAAGCTCTGAACCATGAAATCAATGCGATCGAATTAGGGGTTTTTGATCTTTCAGTTAATCGGAGAATCAGGCTTTCGAGTATTGTTGAGGAGATCCATACGAGCTTGTTGATGGTGGTCTCAAGGGCCAAATTGGCTGGAGTTGGCCAGGATTTGGAGTTTTAGGGTTTTGAACCCGATTTTTGTTGTATGCGGCACGGGCTATGAAGGACGCTGGAGGTCTCGTCATTGGGTGGGATGGTGCGGCGTGAGCTAGGCTCGCCGTTGGCGGTGGTCCGTGAAGCCATTACGACATGTGGAGGTGGCAATCGGCGGTCAAAGTCAGCGCCCTTGGGTTGTTTGTTTTTGCATGGGTTACTGCAGCGGAAACGAAGAGGAGCGGGAAGAAGGACTCGGGGGTTGACGTGGCAGTGTACCATTTGTCCTTTAATTATTTAAATTAATTAAGTTCTGGGATGTTCTAACGCTAATAACTTTTTCATATGAACTCGGATCCGAGCGCAGTTGGTTGCATTGGAACCGTGGCGAAATTGCGGACGTTTTGATACTAATTTGGCTGCGTTTGGAGACTGTAAATTTATAGGTTTTGGTTGGATGTTCGATCAACTAAAGATCCAAGGTGAGTGAATTTTTCGCTCACGATTAACTGAATTATTCCCATATTTGCTAAATAAAATTATGAAATAAAATTTGGTTGTCTGGTTGTGAATAATTGTTGATTTGTTGCTTAAAACTGACATGCAAATGTGTTAATGTGCAAATTTGTGATGATAACTAGTTTTTTTAGTTCAACTAAATTTCTAGTTAGAAATCCCAATCCTTGTTAACAAGTAAAACGATTTAATATTTACCATTTGAATAAAATGGTTGTGATGGATGCCTTGGTTTGATTTGGTTACTGAATTGGTATTGATACCAGAATGTTCTGTTATTTCAGCATATGGTTGTGGTATGCTTACTATGACGATTAATCCCATTTTTCACCTAGATGTTACGGGTATCAAACCAACCCAGGATTAATCGATTTAAAACAAATTAAGAACACATATTGAAATGATAGATATCTGTGACCCTGATTTGGATTGAAATGATATATATCCATCCTATCGAAAATTAAATCTAATATCATTTGGCCATAGGATAGAAAATTATATATGGACATTGGTTGGTTAAATGATTTTAAATATTTGAAAATTTTGTTTGATAGAAATTTTATTTAAAAGAAATGGGCCGATACTCGATAAATCTCTTTTCTTTTAAATCTGAACCTAGAATGTTTACTGAAGTTGTTAAGGAAATTTTTCCAAACAAATTGGAAATTTTTAAATTGAGATTTTGGATATGATTTGGAATTATTCAAAATAATCGTGGAAGTTCGAATTAAATTAATTATCCTTATATTTAAATTTTTTTGAATAAAAATATTCAATGAATAATTGGAGTTTTTTTAACTCAATGTAAATAGGAGTTAGAACCCATTAAATCGAACGGTTGGTTTGGACGAGGCTTTGAAACAAGATGGGGAAACTAAATAAACTCCATCGAGATCGGAATATACATGTATTCAAGTTTTTAAAATTTGGAAGAAAGAAACAATTAAGCTTTAAAATTTTATTTTATAGAACCTCTCTATATATATATATACATATATATATATATATACATACACCGCTTGTTTTACAAACAAATTATATTCTATTACTTAAAGGTTATTTAGTCATCTTTGTAACTTATATACCACTTTGTTATAAATAGATTTTTCTTATATTTTATTATTTAAAATTATTTAGTAAAGCTTTTAATTATATGTATATACATGGTGGTTGAAATTATTATATTTTACTCTAATTATTTTAATATATATAAAATTTATATAAAGGTTTTATTTTATAAGTATCTATTTTTTATAGTTATATTAAATGATTGTAAATTTCTTCCTAAATGAAAATTGTTTTGATCTAAACCGTTGATTTAATTGGATCTTAGATATAAAGTTATATTCTAATTGAACATAAATAGATTGTAAACGATTATAATATTTCAATGTAAATATATTCTATCTGAATATAAATGGGTTGATATGAAAATATATTTATTCTATTTGAATATGAATTGATTTTGAACATAAATTGATTTTTGAAATAATTAACATCTTTTGATATGAAGTGTATTCTACTCGAATATAAGTCGATTTTTGAAATATTATATATAATTATAATATATTGATATGGAAATATATTCTATTTTGAATATAAATCGCGTTTCGAATGATTATGATATCTCGATGTGAATGTAATATTCTATTTAAATATGAATCGGGTTCGAAGAAAATGTGATATTTTGATATTTTGATGTGAAAAACGTAAACGTTTGGTTACTAAAGAGACCGAAGTCCGTATTGTCATACTCTCTACCAATACCGATACCACTTTAACAACTGTGCATGTGGTGGAGAATCCAGAATGAAGTAGGATGGTATGGAGGCGATTACTGGATTTGAAGAAAGAGAATGATAATGGATGGCCTTGACCTTCGGGTCATAATTAAAATGACTAAAACTGAAGCTATACCGTGACTAAGTAAGATCGCATCTCCGATCGGACACGCACCTTCGATACCGTCTATATTATATTTTGATCGATTTGGGGTGCCCTTTGATATGGGAGTGTGTTCCGAGGTGGGCGGTAGTTGCAGTATGCGTTACCACCGGTCCGGGAGTGCAAATGGTAGAATCCTACCCTGGGTATTGCCTCGAGTTCTTTATCATATTTATCCTGATCGAGCCCCTACGATTTTGATTTGACGTTGTCGTATCGCAGCGCATCCCTACATACCGACGTACTGGTGTTGTATATGCAATATGTACAACAATGTCCGTAAACGGCGTAAGTGTAAAAATGTAATCCCGCTTACGCTATTTTTATTATATTTACTTAACTGAGTAGACATTATAAAGATTACGTATTATAATATGTATGTAAGTAGTTCAACGGATCCTTAATAGATGGAAAAATCCCGTAACATTTCTTAAGTTACTGCAACCATAACACTTATGTTATTTCGTATTTAATTTGACTAATATGAGAATGATTTAGTTCTAATCCGAGTGTTTGTTGTGTTTCATTTTATGCAATATGCTTGGTCAGATTCGAGTTGCAGTTAGAGAAGATTCCTTGCCTTGGAGAACGATGATGAAGATTTGGTATATATATCCATTCTATTTATGTATTTCCCACTACACTTTGTTCCTCTACCTTATTGTATATACCTGTGTATGTGTAACTCTGATAATCATTGTATATTATTGTCAAATGTATATTTTCAAATATTTTTGAACTGTTAATTTTTTATTATATGTTATCATTCCGCAGTGATATTCTATCGTTCTTTTCTCTTCTTCCTTTCTTTTCTTTTATTTTACCAATAACTACCTGTATTTGTAATTCTTTTGGGTCGGCATGTGTTGATCATTGTCGATTTGAATGGTCAAAAATCCAGGACGTTACATTTTCCATTACCACATATGAAATTACAATGTTTAGACATTCTCTCATTACATTTGTTTTCATCCTCACAAACTCTTCTCTTGATTAAATCCAAGAAGCCAAAGAAATAAGGAGAATCCTCTAAGTGAAAGCAACTTGAGAAGTAGATTTATGATTCTTCAATCTCTTGAATGGATTTCCATTATTTGACGATTGATTCCATGTTTGGTCTTTGGTTGAGATGGATTAGAGATGTTAGAAACACTTGAAATGGTTGGAGAATTAATTGGGCAGCCCTTCGGGATCATAAAATTTGGTCCCCATTAAAGTGCTATGCATGGGGTATTTATAGGAGTGAGGGGAGTGAAGTTTGGGTGACAACTGTCAATAGCTTGGCAACAGCTGGAGGTGGTATGACCAAAGCGAAACGATATGACTCAGGCGGCATGACATGGATAGACGTGGTATGGCCTGACTTGTTTCAACGGCTTAAAAGCTCCAACACACCCTAAGTCGGCCACGGCATGGTGGAACACAACGTGATTCAACATTGACTTGCACCCTCTTTAGTGACTTGGTAAAGGATGTCATCACTCATGAGGGACTTGACATGTCTGCAACGACTTAGTGAGAGACGATATGACTCGGGGACGGCATATGGTTTCTGGAATGACTTGGGCTCCATACTATAAAACGACATGGGTGATCCTTTGCTTGGCCCATGTGTTATATCCAGAGAATGACTTGTTGTAGGGCGACATGGATTTGGGATGGCATGGTTTGTTCATAACGACTTGAGTAAAGCGACATGACATAACATATCAATCATATACTCTATAGGTAACATTTTCCCTTTAAAATTCGCATTATCGAAAATGATGTGGGCTTTGAACTTCGATTTTCTTATCTCTTCACTAAGTCATTTAAACATTTCTTTGAAGAGTTGCGCCGCTCCGACTTTTATGTTACAAGCTATTTGCCCACCTTCACCATGTTGTAACTCGTTTTGGTCATTTATGTCGCCTTGGGCTTGCAAGTCGTATTGGGCTCTGATCTGACATGACTCAGCCCTAATACCCCTTTGCCTTTATATCAGTTTGTAGACAACATGTCCATTCTCATTCCCCTCTCGTTCGAAGTTCCTAACTCGTTAATGGAAGATGTTGTGCTTTGAGAAAGGATACCATGCTTCCCTTAATCCATTCGCTAATCGGGTCATGGCGTTGTTGACCAGATTCCGATCAGTTTCAGACTATCTCCGGTGAACTTGACCAACCCAAGAATCAACATCAACTTGAGTAATTTAACATATGTGCCCTTAAATTCGGAGTGTTCTTCATCTTCAATTAATCAGAGGACCATTGCGAGCAGCATACATTCAAAACCAAGTTTTATCATCATTTTTTTTCCTAATTCTTGAGTCCGTGACGAATATTCGAATATATACGGCTTTAGAGTGTAAATTCTTGGTATCGAAATGGTTTGAATTGGGATAGGAATGGATCATAATGGGTTTGATGTTGAGCTTAAGAGATTTGAAGTACTGCAGTCCTTCTATAACTTTGACTTGGTGTAAGGCATATATCATGTTTGTTGAAATGCTCGAACTATGTCACTTGCTGCTTCGATACTGTTTGCATTGATTTTGATGCAATATTACTTGTCTTGGCTTGTATGTGTAGCTATAAACTGGTAGTAAAAAAATTTATAATCGAAATGATAATTGAAACTTGCTTTAATCTTGATCATTGATGGTGAAACAGGCGGGTAAGGCTTTTGTAGTCATAACTCATAGCTCCATGTCCGGCATAGATCACCTAGTCGATCAAACTACATAACTTTTCCAGTTTTAAGTCGTAGAAATAAAGTGAACGGTTTAAATTCGACTATCAAATCCGTTATACATTTTGCCTTAACTTGCAAATATAACTATAGGCCAGTTGCCTATTGCTCGTATCAGGATCCCAAGTTGTCGTAACGACATGAGTCATTAAGTCATAGCAAAAAATTCTAAAGTTCAAACCATATGAGATGCCATGTCGTTCGAATGTTTTCGGCTTTCATGTCACTAGAATGACTTGAGGCTCTAAGGTTGTTTGAACGGTTTGAGCCTCCAATAGATTAGATCTATTAAATTGATGGTATGACTTGGTTGCCATGTTGTGAAACCATGAAACAGATCGAGCCTTTGGTGACTTGAATCTCATTGCAGTTTGAATTATTTGTCAACTCGAGTTTTATGCAACTTTCGGAATGTTCCAAAAATTGGATAATCCATGGATTCTTTCTAAAAATTAGGAACTACACTTCTTTTTTATAGGTCCAAGGATGAAACTTCTTATGCTAAAAGGACTATAGAGGAATATGGTGGAGAAAAATAACAGAGAAAGCAGGATGAAAAAGAACAGGAAGAATCTGGACAAAGGTGACCTTCGGAGGTGTCATAAACTGGACATACCTTCCATGCCAGATATCCAGATTACTTCTGATCAACTGTCTTTAGCTTCTCCATTCATCACTCCAACCCCTGTCGATCTTCAAATGATTATACACAGGCCTTGCTATGTTCCTAAACCATGCAACCCTGTGCTTTCTGAGCGATTTGAAGGTTGGAGTCTATAGGGTATGATCTTTATCTTGGGCATAGATCCGTATGAAAAGTGGGTCGTTGCTGGAAAAATAGATGCTATAAAAGATAGCATGCTTGCACAACTTGACACTGCTAAGGATCAGCTAGAGATGCAAATGGACATGGTTAGGAATCATGCTGTGAAACGATTGGGTGGTTGGCATACGCTTGCTTGTGATATCCAATGGTTAAATAGGGAGAACATTAAGTGAATTCATTATTTATAGAATGACAAGATCGAGCTGATTAAATCTCTTAAATCCCGGGATAGAGTCATTCCCTCCTTCGCCCAAAGGGGTGTGGTGCCAGTTGAGTTGAAATACAAGAACAAGAGGTCTAAGACTTCACCGTATTCTCGGCGCAGGGAAGGAAAGTGCATTGTTCAGGAATCAGGAAGATCTGGCAATGGAAAAAAAGAGAAATATGGTCTATAACTGACTTGCTTTATCTCTCGTTACTTCCTTTTATATGCTATGTTTAGACTGGTTGTCTATGCGGGTGCTAGTCCTCGCTTGCTACTTTATGCTACTCAATACTTGAAACTTCTGTGTGAAACTTGTGATTTTGTGTTGTTGTGATGAAACTGTATTCTATGTTCTGCTTGTTGTTCTTTTTGGATATTTCACTTACTCCCCTTTATGCTCACAACACAAGTTTTCTTTACTTCAAGTTCTTTCATTATTGTAATGCCTGGTATTATAAAGACCTCGTGGTACATTTTTGTGAATATTGTTTTTTAGTCATAGGCATGGATCATTAATAATTGGATTTATTTGGCCAATCTTACTAAATTTCCTTGACTTTTACTGGGGCAGTATTCAAGATTTCTTTTCCATGAGTAACCACTTTTTGTGTTTACCATCGTATCGAAGTTCTCGAGTTTGTCCTAGTCATTCCAAGGAATTCGACTTTGTTGGCCAGAGCAATCCTTATGGGTGAAAAACCTTTAATGTAAAATTGTGGCGGTCTTATGGTATGTTAAATCTATGAGCATTGTTGAATTTCCTTAATGCGGTGGTAATGCCCCTATACCAAAATCATCACAAACTCTAAAGGCTAGGCATGGTATTTGTGATCGACTACACTTGGAATCTCCTGGTCCTGCGTTTTTGCCATTACATTTAAGATTTCCCGGCTTGTTCATGATTCAGGGATTTCCAATCTAGTCGATCAAACTCATACCTTTTAGCAGGGAAGAACTTTTATCCTTCTGCCCCAGCTTGAGAGGTTTTATATTTTAGCATATTCAATCATGTTTCTCGCTAACCTAGCATTCCAGGCCCTTCGGAGATTCGATATGAACATGTGCCCACAGAGAGGTCTTGGTTTTCGTGCCTCCAAAGAGGTTTTTGTAAATCCGTTATTCGTTGTGACTGAATGATTTAGTCACTTGTGGAATTTGTCGGACGCCTTCGAAAAGGTCTTTGGGTCCGTCACTAACCGAATTTGGAAGATCCGGCTTATGATCGGATGCCCACGAAGGGGTCTTTTGGGTCTGTCAGTAACTGGGTTTGGAAGACCCAGCGTCAGTAAATGGATTTGAAAGATCCAGTATCTAATCGAATGCCTCCAAAAAGGACTTTAGAAGCCTAGGGTTTGTCATAATCGGGCCATGTATTAATGGCACTGACGATCGACTGGGTGCCCTTGGGGAGGTCTTTGGTTTAGAAGCCCAGTGTTTGTCGCAATCCGGCCATGTTTAAATGGCACTGGCGATCAACCGGGTGCCCCTTGGGGAGGTCTTTGGTTTAGAAGGCCAGTGTTTGTCGCTATCCGGCCATGTTTTAATGGCACTGGCGGCCAAATGGGTGGCCCTCAGGGAGGTCTTTAGTTTAGAGCTTCATCGTTTCATGAGGCAAACGCTAGTTCATTCATCGAGTTTTACTACGATTTGTTAGAACTAGGGTCCTGAACCTTGCAATTAAGAAGATGCCCCTACGGTGAAACTTACAACTTTGTTTGTAGTCTGAACGTCGCATCATTTAACCGTTCAGTTCTTGGTGTTCCTTATTTGTGATGTTGTGCTTCACACCTTTGTATTTGTTGCGAATGATGTTTTAAGCATTGAGCTAGGGGCGTTTGAGCTATCCCAATCGGGATGTGCTGCAACGATCACTAGGTTTTACTGGGTTATAGATGTGTCATCATTCTTTTATTAGTCCTGCAAGCAAAATCGAATTTTAGCAACTTGTAAACAAGAATTTGCAAATGTACGATTTAAGCAGGTAAGGCCATTTCTTTTCATTAATATGTACAAAGCTTGTAACAATGTTGCATGGTATTTACAATGCATCATGTTTACAACTTTTCAAAGCATGTGAAAGAAATTTCAAACAAAGTAACAGCGAAGGTGTATGTTGTTCCAAGCTCTCGGAAGATGGACTCCATCCGTTGTTTTCAATTCGAAGGTGCCATCTGGAAACTTTTGGCTTATCACATATGGTCCCCCCTCCCTAATTGGGTCCGAATACTCCATTTCCCTTCATAATTTCTTTAGAACAAGGTCCCCAATTTCGAAGTTTCTCCTTTTAACCATAGAATTAAAATATTTGGCTATCCTTCTCTGATGAGCAGTGATTCTGAGTTCTGTTTCTTTCTGTTTTTCTTCGAGCAAATCAAGTGCTTCGAGTTGCATCTTTTCATTCTCCTTCTGGTTCAAGTGAATTCAGCGGTTAGTGGGAACTTCCAGCTCTACCAGAATCATAGCTTCGGATCCAAATACAAGTGAGAATAGGGTCTGCCATGTTGTAGTTTTATGAGTAGTCCGATATGCCCATAGTGCAAGGGTATTCTTGTCCACTCAACCACCTTTAGCTTTCTCAAGACGCTTCTTGATGGTTGACTTTAAAATTTTGTAGATTGCTTCGACTTGCCCGTTGGCCTGCGGATGAGCAAGGACCGCAAAACTCTTCTTAATTTTATACTTAGCACAGAAATCCAGGAAATCACTGCTTTCAAACTAAGTTCCGTTATCAATGATTATCTTCTGCGGTATTCCGAACATGCAGATGATGTTTTTTAGGACAAAGTTGATCACCTTCTTCGATGTAATAGTGGCTAATGGTTCAGCTTTGGCCCATTTGGTGAAGTACTCGACGGCCACTATTGCATACTTTATACTCGATCTAGCGGTAGGCAATGGTCCAATTAAATCTATGCCCTAGATGGCGAATGGCCATGGGCTGACCAGTTGAGTCAGTTTCGTGGGAGGTGCTCTCGGAATCTTTGCAAATCTTTGACATCTATCACACTTCTTAACATTGGTCATTACATCCAAATTTACATCGGGCCTGCCATATCGCAGAATTTTCTTGGCTAGTGTTTGACCGCCTGTATGACCTCTGCATTGTCCTTCGTGTAATTCCGCTAAGATTGCTATGGACTCCTCTTTGGTTACACATCTCAATAGTGGCATAGAGAAACCTCTCCTATATAACCTTCTATCTTGAATGAGGTATAATGGAGATTTGCGCAGTATTTTCCTCTGGATTTTCGGCTCTTCTAGTTGTGTTCCATTGAGGATATACTCCTTGATTGGGGTCATCCAACATATTGACTCTTCTACTGTCTCTATGATCCAATCGACATCCTCTTCTTCAATGGTAGGGGTTGATAGGATTTCAACAGGTATCAGACCCAGTAACTGTGCATCTGAGGAATTGGTATTTCGCGATAGTGTGCCTTTGTATTTTCTTCCCTGGGAATATGAAATATAGTATAGTAGTCAAGATCGTCGACAAGTTCCGAAGCTTTGGTAAGATAGATAGGAAGGTTTCCGACTTTGGTCTGGAATTCTTTGTGAACCTGACTTACTACCAATTGAGAGTCATTGAGAATTTGCATGGTTTTCAGATT
Source organism: Allium sativum (assembly GCA_030737875.1). Classification (NCBI taxonomy): domain Eukaryota; kingdom Viridiplantae; phylum Streptophyta; class Magnoliopsida; order Asparagales; family Amaryllidaceae; genus Allium; species Allium sativum. Next base: position 48,175,219 of record CM060912.1, on the reverse strand, counting down.
CAACTCTTTTGCTAGTTTCAGTCCTGCTATTAATGCTTCATATTCGGCTTCATTATTGGTTGATGGGAACTCCAACCTTAAGGCGTAGTGTAGGGAATGACCATTAGGAGTTTCTAGGACTATTCCAGCCCCTGAACAGTAGTCATTTCTTGATCCATCGATGTACAGTTTCCAACTAGCCTCCGTCTCTGGTGGCTCCCTCGTTTCTTCTCCTATATCCATGAATTCCGCGATAAAGTATGCTAAAGCCTTCTCTTTAACAGCTCTTCGAGGGTGATAAGTGATGTCATACGGACTGAGCTCTATGTTCCATTATAATAACCTCCTTGAAGTTTCCGGGCAAAAGAGAACTTGTCTTAGCAGCTGATTGGTGAGAACTTTTATAGGATGGGATTGGAAGTACGGCCTTAGCTTCTTTGAGGAAATAAGCAGACAGTATGCAGGCTTTTCTAACTTGGGATAGTTTAATTATGCCCCAGTGAGCCTTTTACTGATATAATAAACTGGCTGTTGGACTTTGGCATCCTCTCGGACAAGCGCCGCACTTAATACGTGGGACGAGACAGCCAGATATAGGAACAGCTCCTCTCCATCTCTAGGATTTGATAGTAATGGTTGTGATTCCATGTGCCTAATAAATTCTTCAAAGGATGTCTGCCATTCAGGAGTCCACTGGAAATCCTTCCTTTCTTCAAAGCATCGATGAGCGGAATGCATCGGTCCTTGGCTTTTGAGACGAATCGGTTAAGTGTAACCACTTTCCCATTTAGGCTTTTAAGCTATTTCTTTGTCCTTAGGGCATGCATCTCCCGTAAGGTTGTGACTTGAGAAGGATTTGCTTCAATGCCTCTGGCGTTGACTATGAACCCAAGAAATTTTCCTGATGAGACTCTGAATGAGAATTTAAGCGGGTTTAGCTTCATCCCATATTTTTTAAGGATATGAAACATTTCAGTCAGATTCTCAAGATGATCCTTGGCTTTCTTTGATTTCACCAACACATCGTACTTCCATTGTATTCCCGATCTGGGATTTAAACATGGAATTTACAAGGTGCTGGTATGTTGCTCTTGCATTTTTCAGTCCAAACAACATGATTTTGTAGCAATACAAGCCTCTATCTATTATGAAGCTCGTGTTTTCCTCATCCGACTTATGCATCATAATCTAATTGTATCCGGAGTACGCATCCATAAAAGATAATAGTTCGTGCCCCATTGTTGCGTCAACAAGCTGATCAATTCTGAGCAATGGAAAATTGTCTTTGGGGCATGCCTTGTTGAGGTATGAATAGTCTATGCACACCCTCCATTTGTTGTTGGATTTTTTAACAACCGGATTGGAAACCCAATCAAGATACGTAGATTCTCATATGAAGTTATTTAGGAACAACCTGTCCACTTCTTCTTTTAATGCCACAGACCTTTTAGGTCCTTAAACTCGTCTCTTTTGTTTTATTGGAGTTAAACTTGGATTAACATTCAGTTTATGCACAATTACATTAGATGAAATTCCACACACCTCAGAATGTGTCCAAGCAAAAACATCCAAATTTGCTTTTAGAAACAAGATTAACTCTTTCTGCAACTCCAGGCCCAGTTGAGAACCTATTTTCAAAACTTTATCAGGATCCTTGTCATGCACTGGAATTGAGATTGTGGCTTCAGCTGGCACCGCTCTATTCTCCCCCATACTGGCTTTTCTAGGGTCAATTTCCTTTTGAGCTCCGCTATGCTCGCCAGTGTGAGGGCCTCGCCTTAATAGCTATAAGGGGGAGTCGTGAATGCGGAGCGGAGCCTCCGCATTCTTCTTCGTCTCACTCTTCCTAGTCTCAACCAGTTCTACCATGTAACATTCCCTTGCTGGCTTCTGGTCGCCTTTAATCACACCAACTCCATGTTCAGAAGGGAATTCCATGGTCTTGCACCATGGAGCCATTGCAATCCTGAATGCGACAAGAGCTAGTCTTCCTGGGAAGGCATTACAGGCCGAAAGCTCATTGACTATCACAAAAATTTTCATCATGGCAACTTTCTGTTTTCCTTCTTCGAACTCAACAAGCAAGTCGATGGTGCCAATTGGTCGAGTGGGTTGCCCTGTGAACCCGTGAATCTTGTTCTGGCAAGCTTTTGCGTTGTCCATTGAAAGATCAATCTTGTGGAATGCATTTATGAAAAGAACATTGATGGACACCCCGTTGTCTACCAAGACTCTTCTAACTAGTGTTGGACCCAAACCAATGGTAACAACCATAGTGTCAACGGTTGGTGTTATCAATCCGTCTGAGTCTCTATCTCTGAACACAATGTCGTCCCATGAAGTCCTTGGCACTTTTGCAGGAAAGGTGTTGTTCACGACCATGAGTCCTTCTTCATTAGGTAGGCTGTTCATTTCTTCAGAATATTTCACCATGTCCCCCCAGCTTCTTTCGGCCAGGTGAGGCCCACCTGAAATCGTATTAACGATTGGTTTGGAATAACTACAATTGGAGTACTATCTCTCTGTCCAAACTGTCCCGCGGATGTTCCTTGCCCTTGAGCAGCTTGAGTATTTTGTGTGTTTTTTGTATACTGCTAGAACCTATTTTTCCTTATCAACTCCTCAATTAGGCTCTTCAGATGCCTGCATTCATTTGTATTGTGGCCTGGTTGGTTGTGGAATCGACAGAACCTACCTGACTTTATTGCAGCATCATTGACCTTTACTTTCCCTGACTCTGGATATTCCTCGATATCCTTTGTCTACATGTATATATTTTCTATAGTGTCACTGATAGGAGTTAGCTCGGAATTCTTAAATAAGCAGAGTTTCTTATTGGTCCGGTTATCCTTCCCCTCGTTGCCCCTTTTCTGACCATTTGGATTCTTTTGGCCACTTTGCACATTAACATCCTTTTGTTCAGGCTACGCGCTACTTTCGGGAATGTCTAAGGCATAGGTTGGATTTTCATCAACACTCATGTATTCTTCAGCTTTAACGAATAATTCCTCGAGTGTAGTCAGCTTCTTCTTTTTGATCCAACGCCCAAATTTTGTCTTTTTACATATGGCTCCTTTCAAAGCCATCAGAACCAAGCGGGGTTCATGATTTCTGACTTCGGCTACAGCTGCATTAAAGCGAGTAAGGAAAGACTTCATGGACTACCCAGGTCTTTTGCTCAAGCTTGTTCAATTCCATAACATCCCGTACCTTGTTGGCTTAGATCCTGAACCGCCCTCTGAAAAAATTGGCCAAGGTAGCGAAATCATCCACAGACTCCGGTGGTAACTTCGTGAACCAGAGAGAAGCCACCCCTTCAAGATAAGTTGGGAAATAGAGGAACTTTAGCTCATCCGTGGCACGCACCCCATCCATGTGTTGGTCATATTTGAATAGGAAAACATTACGATCGCCGGTTCCATTATAAGCTTGTACCATTGGCAGCTTGAACTTCTTTGGATATGGAGCCATCTTGATCCTCTCCATGAGTGGGGTCTTTGTAGGAGCAAACCCCCAATCTTTCTCATCATCCATCTTTTTCAAGCTTCTCTCCATGATTTTGCGTACCATTTCCGATATGTGATCCTCCTCATTGTGCTAGTCCACGGGGCGGACGCCATCCTCCTTGCCAGATGTCTGCCTAAGCAAACGGTCGCCTTTGGATTCTGTGGCCCTGGGCCTCCCTCTTGGGGAGGTGCCCCTTTGGCAGAGCCAAGCACTTGTTGAGAAGTTGTTTTATTAGAATGGTTTTGAGTGGATGGTTTTGCCTCGTTATGATTAGGATATGCAACCTCATGAACAGAATTTCCTTGATTTGGACTTGAGGAAGAGGAACCTGTGTCTTCCGTTGAGCAGTTTGAGCAGATTTAGCACGGGGGGCCTTCATGGTGACTTTTCCCATTGCAACTTGGACAACGAACATGGACTCTAACTTTTTCAGTATAGCATTATTCGCGATGTCCATCTAACTCGTTAGACTTTCTACAACTTCATCCAACTCCCCCATTGTTGCAACCGCTCCTGCTCTGGAGGATTCTCCGGCTTCAAAGTGATTAGCGGGTGGTGTAGCATTGTTGGTGAGGTTGTCGGTCTCTTCGACATTCTTGCTAGCTTTACGCTTCGGTAGTATACCCATAGTTTGGACAAGGCCTAGAGCTTGCGGGAGAACCTGTTGAATGGCTTAGGAGAAAGAAATGTGAATGGGCCCCACCGTGGGTGCTAAGTGTTTAAACCGAAATTTGCTTAAACACCAAAGGTGCCACAAAGGCATTTCACCAATTGGTAAGGAACGAGACCACAATCGCAATAAAAGGAAATGACACAAAGATTTTATAGTGGTTCGATCTATGAGAGATCTACATCTACTTTAAAGGAGTTTTCCATTACCCCATATGAAATTACAAGGTTTAGACATTCTCTTATTACATTAGTTTTCATTCTCACAAACTTTTCTCTTGATTAAATCCAAGAATCCAAAAAGATAAGGAGAATCCTCTAAGTAAAGCAACTTGAGAAGTAGATTTATGATTCTTCAAGCCCTTGAGTGGATTTCCATGATTTGATGATCGACTCCATGTTTGATCTTTAGTTGAGATGGATTAGAGATGTTAGAAACACTTGAAATGGTTAGAGAATTAGTTGGGCAGCCCTTCGAGATCATAAAGTTCGGTCTCCATTAAAGAGGTATGCATAAGGCATCGATAGGAGTGAGGGAAGTGAAGTTATGTAGTGCAGGCAGTCATGTCGTTGGGTGACATGACTCATGGCGTTCGGGTGACATCTGTCAATAGCTTGGCAACAACTGGAGGCGGTAGGAATAAAGTGGAACGATATGACTCAAGCGACACGACATGGATGGACGCGGTGCGGCATGACTTGTTTCAACGGCTTAAAAGCTCCAACACACCATATGTCGGCTACCGCATGGTGGAACACGACATGATTCAACATTGACTTGCACTCTTTCAGTGACTTGGTAAAGGACGTCATGACTCATGAGCGACTTGACATGTCTAGAACGGCTTAGTGAGAGACGATATGACTCGGGGACGGCATAAGGTTTCTGTGACACCCCACGTCCGTTAATGTCACTCACTAAGGGAATGCATTAAGTTTCGGGAAGCATTGTAGGTAAGTAGAACAGAAACATTACTAGATAAATATAAAATAGCAGCGGAATTAAAAAAAATTATTAATCATAAAGCATGGTTACACCATATGTCTGAAAATACATAAACTCAGTACATCATTAAAATTTCTGTCTTGCACTTTAAACATCAGAGTACAATAATAAAGAAAGCATAATCCCTGAATCATAAGTCATAGTAGAAAAGATAGAAGCTCGAGCAATACATCTAGAAGCTCCAAGCAATACGATAGCAGAATCCTGACTAAGCCGGAGAATTCCCTCCCTTGAGAACCTGGGGGAATGGAAGAAAGAAGAGGAAAGAAAAAGGGTTAACATAAAGTCTGGTGAGTCTAGTTACTTTTAGCCAGTAAATAAATAAAAGTAGCATGATAGGCATATAAAGTGGATAAGAGAGGTCACTACATAAATGGCAGGGGTGACAAGGTAGACAGGGTAAGGGGTATATACTTCTAATGATTACTCTGCACTGTTACTAGTATATCCAGAAAGAGATGATCCCCTCAACTATAAGGTGGCAGACTTAGGTATACGTCCAAATGTATCCTAACTACCTTGATCAACCGGGTCCCTAACCCTCGTAGATACCTTGTGTTGGCCCCACAGTAGGAGGTATCACTTCCTAAAGTGGCAACCCCTTGTCGTAATAATGTGCACAACCATATCTACAGGTGTCACGGTCGTCTTATCCCCCTCTGCCCGGCTCATGCACGCACATTGCCCGGTCGGTTTGCGCCGCCAACACCATCCTCCACGTTTGGATCTCTTACAATCAGTCAGTAAGTGTGCCCATTCTCCACCTAGTACGGAGTACTTTGTTTGATACCTACTCTGGGTTACTGACTAAAATGGGTCCCACATAATATGATACAAGCTCTCCCCTTTGTATTATATCCCCCACTAGGTTTTTACTGACTATGTATACCACTAGGTATCTTTAATTACATAGCCTTATTTATTTCTACCGGTTATGTTTACCTACAGGTGTCTTTAATACATAATCCCTAATCTTCCAACCGGTTATGCTCACCTATAGATGTCTTTAATTACATAACCTATCACTTCTACAAGTGATGTTTACCCTAAAAGGTGTCTTTAATTACATAACTTTATTATTTCCACCAATTATGTATACCACTAGGTGTCTTTAATTACATAACCTTAACGGGTTAAGTTTGTGGGCCTATATGTGAATATTACCCATCTCCTCTTCCGATTTACTTAACCCACCCCTCAACCATGTTTACTTAACCCCCAACTTAAATTTAAGTTCATATAATCCCTATGCATTGATTTAGGTTAAGTAGTCCAATTCTTTACCATGTCCATTTACGGTTTCATAACGGGCCAGACCTCCCATATTAGTCCTACAACATGTGGATGCGGGATATGCTGGTCGAGTCCGGGAAGACTTATTCCACAGTTGGGTCTAACCTCGTGTCATATCCCGATTCGTATTTACGAACTTAGACCTCCCACATTAGGTTCAACATTAGTGGCTGCTGGATATGTCGGTCGGGTTCGGGCTGACTTCCACCACTAATGCAAACAAACCTCATGTCATAAGTACAATTACAATCCCTAATTGTAATTACTAGGCATTCCATATTTAATTAATTTACCAATTAATTTATCTTTTCCTTTTATAGGTGTCAATACCTATTTTACCCATTAATTTGAATTACATGTCCAAAAATGTTCATATTCAAATTATGCCATTTTTAACCCTTTTTACCTCGTTCCTTAACTAGCGCCTTCACAAAATTGACAACATGCCTAGGCAAGACAATAGCCTAGTCATAAACGATAATAGGGAAAATAATGGGAATATAACTAAAATGATCATCTTGGCATAAACATAAACAAGTATGATAATAAGGTGAACATACATACTAGCATGGACATGAAATTTTCATCATAACCAGGTGGACATAAAACAGATGAACTATGATGTCACAATATCTAAAGTAGCAACTTAGATGTCCAATCGATTTAGATCTAACATGATAACATAAGGTGACAATTTAAATCACATAAAATAGATCTAACATGTTAACATAAGGTGATAATTTAGATCACATAAAATAGATCTAACATTTTAACATAAGGTGATAATCTAGATCACATAAAATAGATCTAACATGTTAACATAAGGTGATAATCTAGATCACATAAAATAGATCTAACGTGTTAACATAAGATGATAATCTAGATCACATAAAATAGATCTAACATGTTAACATAAGGTGATAATCTAGATCACATAAATTAGATCTAACGTGATAACATAAGGTGATAATTTAGATCACATAAAATAGATCTAAAGTGTTAACATAAGGTGATAATTTAGATCACATAAAATAGATCTAACATGATAGCATAGGGTGAGAATTTAGATCACATAAAATAGATCTGCTAGTTTAGAAATAGATCTACACACATCCACATCATAGCATATCATAAAAGTTACAAACCAAGATCCATAATAATAACATGGTAGAACAATCACAATTGAGTTGGATCTAGAGAAATAGATATATCATGACATAGCATAAGATCTAACAATAACATAGATTAAAGGTATACAACGTATCCAAATCATAGTCTTTCATAATTCACTATTATTTGTCTAAACCTAAAAGCAACTGGAACTCACTGTGATTGGATAGCAAAGATGAAAGAAAAGGTGCTGAGTCTATGCTTGAATCTCAGAATTTGATATGCTTTAGTTGATAGAAGAAGATGAGAGACCCAAGTTCAGTTCAGACTCTGGCAGAGTTTGGCCGCCATCATTCTAATAAAGAAATATGTGATATAGCTAAGTATTTGTAGTTGTAGAATCCTCAAGAGTTGACTGCCACATAAGCCCTAGGGTAAATCAGGTCACGGGTCCTCCCACTTGGGCAAAGACCGAATACCCAAAAAAAACTATTCTGGGTGCACTTTACAGGTGCGCCAGTGTAAAAATACATGGGCGCACTTGTCAAGTGCATCGGGAATTTCTTCTTTTTCTGCCAAACTTCTATCGTCCATAACTTCTTCATACGTTATCCGTTTTACGCAAACCAGGTGTCTATCTTGACCAGAATTTTGAGATGGACGCAATGGCTTAGTCTGTTTCCCCTAGTTCTGAATATTAAATTAATTATTCTTTAATTTATCCACTTTAATGTCGTTAGAAATTCGGGTTGTTACATTCTCCCCTACTCAAAGGATTTCGTTCCCGAAGTCTCTAAGTTGAAAAGAATATATCTAACCATCCATCATCCTTCTACTCATCCATCAATCACTGGCATCCATTGTCCTAAGTATTTCTAATGCTTTTATGAATATATGCAAAAGTGTGTGTATATGTCCCAACACTAATGCGAAGATCAGGCGGTCTACTGATTCAGTTGACCTCCTTAATGCAATGTATGTTAGTGCCATGAATCCAATATGTATGCATATAAGCCTATTATAACATATAAGCTCAACATGTGTGCACACTCATTTGTCCAAATGCAACATCCATATGCTAGTTCATTCATTTTCATCCATAAAAGAAAAGAAAATGAACACACATCCATATGCAGTATGAGAGTGATTGTGCCGATCTTAGTGCCTAATGTGTGCGTATATGCGTTCACAGGCAACCACTAGCAAACACTTGCATCCACTTGCATCCATCAAACATAACATGTTTCCAACACTTGTTTACATCCATAGGATTCCTATCTAAATGTCGAAAAATACTATGGATAAGATATACTCAAATGAATAGAAACAGGTACTGATAAAGCTTTGGAAAATAGGAGTTAAGAACAAACCCTCAGAGAGAAAAGAGTATGAAGCACGAATGTTGTCTTCAGTCTCCCAAGTCGCATCCTCCAGGTTATCTCCCCATTGAACCTTTAGCAACTTGAGATCTTTATTGCGTAGCTTCTTAACTTCTAATCCAAGAATATGGAAGGAACTCGCCTGACTGTCGCCTCCCATTCCACTTCTACCTCTTCCAATATACTCGGCTCAACAACTTCCGCGGTGTCATGCAAGCACTTCCGTAGATGAGAAACATGAAAAACATCATGAACACTAGATAGAGTTTCAGGAAGCTTTACTTTATAGGCAATTTTGCCAATCCTCTCGGTTATGGGAAATGGTACTACAAACCTAGGTGCCAACTTCCCTATCGATCCGAAGCGAACCACATTCCTCAGAGGTGACACTTTGATAAAAACCAAGTCTTCTACTTCGAATTCGAGGTCATTCCTTCTCTTGTCTGCATAGGATTTCTGCCTATCTTGAGCTGTCTTCATCTGCCGTCGAAAAAGGTCAATCTTTTCAGACGTTTCACTAACCATATTTGGTCCAAGTAATAATCTTTCTGTAGATTCTCACCAACAAGTTGGTGATCTACCGGGTCGTCCGTACAATGCTTCAAAGGGTGCCATGCCAACGCTGACCTGATAGCTGTTGTTATAGGAAAACTCTACTAAAGGAAGATACTCTTCCCATGTCCCTCCGAAGTCTAGGATACACAGCCTTAAAATATCTTCTAGAATTTTGTTCACCCTCTCCGTTTGCCCACCGGTCTGAGGATGATAAGCAGTGCTCAAACACAACTTTGTACCTAATGCCTCTTGCAAGCTCGTCCAAAATTCGCTGGTAAAGATGGGGTTACGACCGCTCACGATGCTGGAAGGAACTCCATGAAGACGAACTATCTCTCGGACATAAATTGCTGCTAACCATGATGTCGTCCTCTTACTCTTAATTGGAATAAAGTGAGCGCTCTTAGTGAGTCTATCTACCACAACCTAGATACTGGTGTTGCCTTTCTTTGATCTAGGAAAACCATCTAAGAAATCCATAGAGATGCTCTCCCATTTCCACTAAGGAACCTCCAAAGGATGAAGTAAACCACCGGGCTTCTTTTGCTTAGCTTTGACTTGATGGCAAACTAAACATTGGGAAACAAATTCGGCTACATCCTTCTTCATCCCAGCCCAAAAGAAAACCCTCTTCATGTCCCTATACATCTTATCACCGCCTGGATGAATGGTCATCTTAGAATGGTGGGCTTCTTCTAGGACTTCTTTTATCAAGCTTCCAGTTTGAGGAACACAAAGCCTTTCAGCTCGTCGCAACCACCCATTTTTATCTATGGCATATCTACTGAGGTGACTAGAAGTCTCCCCTCTTCTGAGGTTGTCTATGATGTCTAGAATCTGTGGGTCACCTTGTTGCGAAGCTCCTATCTGGTCCATAAGAGTCGGTCGTATCTCCAAGGATGCAAATAAATCAGGCAAAATCTCGATGGAGGGTCTAAAATCAAAAGTTGATATGAACTCCAAGTTCCTTCTTTTCACAAATAGAGGACTCAGGGCCACCCTCTGCCTACTTAGTGTGTCTGCCACCACATTACCCTTACCAGGGGTATAAGAAATCTCAAAATCATAAGAAGCTAGAAACTCCATCCACCACTGTTGCCATAAGTTGAGATCCTTCTACGAGAACATATACTTGAGAGATTTATGATCGGTGTATAACTCGAACTTCTCTCCAAGTAAATAATAATGCCATGTCTTTAATGCAAACACAATGGAAGCTAGCTCTAGATCACGGATAAGGTAGTTCTTTTCATGAACTCTCAGCTGTCTACCCCGATAACACACTACTTTCCCTTCTTGCATTAGAACCTCACCAAGCCCTATACCACATGCATCAGTGTAAATGTTAAACACTTTATTCTGATCAGGTAAGGTCAAGAATGGGGCTGTTGTCAGAGCCATCTTCAGTCGTTGGAAAGCAATGTCATAGTCCATATCCCATGAGAATGCTAAGTTCTTCTTCGTCAGCCTGGTGAGTGGGGCTGATATCTTTGCGATGTCCTTAATGAACTTCCTATAGTAACCTGCTAACCCAAAAATGCTTCTCACCTCGGTTGCATTTTTATGAACCTACCAATCTTGCACTGCAACCACCTTTGCAGAATCTACAACTATCCCTTCTTTGGAGACCACATGCCCTAAGAATCTCACCTCTTTTCTCCAAAAATGGCATTTGAAGAATTTTACTTTAAGATGATGGTCATGGAGAGTTTTCAAAACTTCTCTCAAATGTTGGGCATGCTCTTCTTCACTTTTGTAGAAGATCAAAATATCATCAACAAAGACTACCACAAATTTATTTAGGAACTCCCGAAACACCCTACTCATCAGATCGACAAAATAAGAGGGTGCATTCGTCAGCCCAAAAGGCATAAGTAGCCATTCAAAGAAACCATCCGGAGTCCTAAAGGAAGTCTTATCTATGCTGTCCTTAGCCATCATCAATTGATGGAACCCTATGGCCAAGTCTAACTGGGAAAATACCGAGGCACCAACAAGCTGATCAAATAAATCATCAATCCTCGGAAGCGGGTGCCTATTCTTCTTAGTGAGTTTATTCAGCTCCCTATAATCAACACACAAACGAAGCGAACCATCCGCCTTAGTTGCGAATACTACTGGAGCACCCCATTCAGATATGCTTCGTCTGATAAATCCTTTCTCAAGTAGCTCCCCTACTTGCTTACTCATCTCCCTCCTTTCCCTTGGAGCCATGTGGCGCACTGGTAATGCAACTGGCTTTGCATTGTCCACTAGATATATGCGGAAGTCAATCTCGCGCCTTGGAGGTAAACCCAGTACCTCATCAAAAACATTGGAAAAATCTCAGACTATTGGAACAGATTGGAGATCGTCGATAGATGCATCAAGAGACTCTAGGAAACTAAGCATAACCGACCCTTATGGGTCACACAAAATCTCGAGGGTCCTCCCATGACAAGTCAGAAGCCTAACAACCCTCTTTTCACAATCCAGAATGGCATCGTACGTGGTAAGCCAATCCATTCATAGAATCAACCCATAGCCCATAAACCCGAGCACATATACATCGCACTCAAACTCGACACCTAACACAAATATTTTCAAACCCTGACAAATCATAGATAAATGAGTTTAACCGCCAATGGGGTTTGAAATAACTACGGGATCTACTACCATACTAGTAATTAAGTGCAGAGATTCAACTACAGAAATAGATATAAACGAATGCGAAGCACTAGAATAAAAAAAGTTCTTATAAGAAGATTGGAAAGAGAAATCAAACCTTCCATGGAAACTTTTCTACCTCTATCTGGTGCACTAGCCACGAGAGCATTCGCTTGCCCTCTAGAGGTTTCTGTCCTTTGACCTTGCCCTTGCTTCCTTAGGCACTCCTTAGAATAGTGTCTAACCTCTTCACAAACGAAGCAAGCATTCTTCCCTTTCCTGTAGTCCTGGGCCAAGTGACCCTCTCTCTCGCAACTATGGCACTTCTTCTAACCCTTAGACTTGTCATTCTTTTCGCCCTTCTTCTGTTGCTGTTGCCATCCTTTCTTGGGCCATACCTTTTTATTTTGTGTTTCCTAAAACCTAACTTTTTCCTTTTCACCTTTATTTGAACTTTATCTATGTTCCCTTCCTGGGCCATCATTTTTTTTCATCCTTGGGCTGTACTCCTTAGACCTAACTCCCTTGTTCTCCTTTTTATCATCCTTGTGTAACAAGTAAACAAGTCTCTCGAAAGTTGCCTCCATTGCATGAAAATTCTTACGAAGCTCGAGAAAATTAGCCGCATGTGATACTACTACAGCTACAGATGGAGGTTAGGCAATTCATTGCCCTTTGACATGTCCCGTAGTTTAAACATTCCTACGACATTATGCCGGAACTGGGACACCTTTCAGGAAGAATCGGTTCCTTAAACAAAAAGAAAAAGGAATCAAGCGGAGAATCGAGAGATATATCCTATGGCTTTGGGTAATATGTTTTTGAAAACAGACTTTTCTTTTTGAAAATGATTTCTTCTAAAACCTTTTTGAAAATAATTTTCAAAAAATTTATCCAATCTGGTAACCTTCAACTCTGATACCAAGTGTGACACCCCACGTCCGTTAATGTCACTCATTAAGGGAATGCATTAAGTTTTCTGAAGCGTTATAGGTAAATAGAACAGAAACATTACAAGACAGATATAAAATAACAACGGATTTAAAAACTTTCATTAATCATAAAGAATGGTTACACCATATGTATGAAAATACATAAACTCAGTACATCATTAAAACTTCGGTTTTGTACTTTAAATATCAGAGTACAAAAATAAAGAAAGCATAATCCCTAAATAATAAGCCATAGTAGCAAAGATAGAAGCTTGAGCAATACATCTAGAAGCTCCAAGCAAGACGATAACAGAATCCTGACTAAGCCAGAGAATTCCCTCCCTTGAGAACCTAGGGGGGAAACGGAAGAAAGAAAAGGAAACAAAAAGGGTCAGACATAAAGTCTGGCGAGTCTAGTTACATTTAGTCAGTAAATAAATAAAAGTAACATGATAGGCATGTAAAGTGGATAAGAGAGGTCACTACATAAATGGCAGGTGTGACAAGGTAGACAGGGTAAGGTGTGTATAATTCTAATGATTACTCTGCACTATTACTAGTATATCCAGAAAGAGATGACCCCTTCAACTATAAGGTGGTAGACTTAGGTATACGTCCAAATGTATCCTAACTACCCTGATCGATCAGCTCTATAACCCTCGTAGATACCTTGTGCTGACCCTATAGTAGGAGGTATCACTTCCTAAAGTGGCAACCCCTCGTCGTAATAATGTGCACAACCATATCTGCAGGTGTCACAGTCATCTTATCCCCCTCTGCCCGGCTCATGCACGCACATGGCCCGGTCGGTTTGCGCTGCCTACACCATCCTCCACGTTTGGATCTCTTACAATCAGTCAGCAAGCGTGCCCCTTCTCCGCCTCGTACGGAGTACTTTGTTTAATACCTACTCCGGGTAACTGACTGAAATGGGTCCCACACAATATGATACAAGCTCTCCCCTTTGTCTTGTATCCCCACTAGGTTTTTACTGACTATGTATACCACTAGTTTTCTTTAATTACATAGCCTTATTTATTTCTACCGGTTATGCTTACCTACAGGTGTCTTTAATACATAGCCTTAATCTTCCAACCGGTTATGCTTACCTATAGGTGTCTTTAATTACACAACCCTATCACTTCTACAAGTTATGTTTACCCTAAAAGGTGTCTTTAATTGCATAACTTTATTATTTACACCGATTATGTATACTACTAGGTGTCTTTTATTACATAACCTTAACAGGTTAAGTTTGTAGGCCTATATGTGAATATTACCCATCCCCTCTTCAGATTTACTCAACCCACCCCTCAACCATGTTTACTTAAACCCCCCCCCCCCCCCCCCACTCAAATTTAAGTTCATACAATCCCTGTGGATCAACTTAGGTTAAGTAGTCCAATTTTTTACCATGTCCATTTATGGTTTCATAATGGGCCAGAGCTCCCACATTAGGCCTACAACATGCGGATGTTGGATATACCGGTCGGGTCCGGGTAGACTTATTCCACAGTTGGACCTAACCTTGTGTCATAGCCCGATTCATATTTACGTACTTAGACCTCCCACATTAGGTTCAACATTAGTGGTTGCTGGATATGCCGGTCGGGTTCGGGCAGACTTCCACTACTAATGCAACCTAACCTCGTGTCATAAGTACAATTACAATCCCTAATTGTAATCTCTAGACATTCCACATTTAATTAATTTACCAATTAATTTATCCTTTCCTTTTATAGGTGTCAATACCTATTTTACCCAATAATTTGAATTACATGTCAAAAATGTTCATATTCAAATTATGCCATTTTTAATCTTTTTCCCCCATTCCTTAACTAGGGCCCTCACAAAATTGGCAACATGCCTAGGCTAGACAATAGCCTAGTCATAAACGATAATAAGGAAAATAATGGGAATATAACTAAAATGATCATCTTGGCATTAACATAAACAAGTATGATAACAAGGTGAACATACATACTAGCATGGACAAGAAATTGTCATCATAACAAAGTGGACATAAAACTGATGAACTATGATTTCACAATATCTAAATTAGCAACTTAGATGTCCAATCGATTTAGATCTAACATGATAACATAAGGTGACAATTTTGATCACAAAAAATAGTTCTTACATGTTAACATAATGTGATAATTTAGATCACATAAAATAGATCTAACAATGTTAACATAAGGTGATAATCTAAATCACATAAAATAGATCTAACATGTTAACATAAGGTGATAATCTAGATCACATAAAATAGATCTAACGTGTTAAAACAAGGTGATAATCTAGATCACATAAAATAGATCTAACATGTTAACATAAGGTGATAATATAGACCACATGAAATAGATCTAACATGATAACATAAGGTGACAATTTAGATCACATAAAATAGATCTAACATGTTAACATAAGGTAATAATTTAGATCACATAAAATAGATCTAACATGGTAACATAGGGTGACAATTTAGATCACATAAAATAGATCTACTAGTTCAGAAATAGATCTACACACATCCACATCATAACATATCATAAAAGTTACAAACCAAGATCCATAATAATAACATGGTAGAACAATCACAATTGAATTGGATCTAGAGAAATAGATCTATCATGACATAGCATAAGATCTAACAATAACATAGATTCAAGGTTTACAACATATCCAAATCACAGTCTTTCATAATTCACTATTATTTATCTAAACCTAAAAGCAACTAGAACTCACTGTGATTGGATTGCTAAGATGATAGAAAAGGTGCTGAGTCTACGCTTGAATCTAAGAATTTGATATGCTTTAGTTGATAGAAGAAGATGAGAGACCCTAGTTCAGTTTAGACTTCGGCAGAGTTTTGCCACTATGATTCTAGTGAAGAAATATGTGAAATAGCTATGTATTTATAGCTGTAGAATCCTCTAGAACTGACTGCCACATAAGCCCTAGGGAAAATTAGGTCGCGGATCACCTCCCACTTGGGCAAAGGCCCGAGTACCCAAGAAAACTATTCTGGGTGCACTTTACAGGTGCGCCAGTGTAAAAATACATAGGCGCACTTGTCAAGTGCGCCGGGAATTTTTGGTTTTTCTTCCAAACATCTATCGTCCATAACTTCTTCATACGTTATCTGTTTTACGCAAACCAGGTGTCTATCTTGACCAAAATTTCGAGACAGACGCAATGGCACAGTCAATTTCCCCAAATTTTGAATATTAAATTAATTATTCTTTAATTTATCCATATTAATGTCGTTAGAAATTCGGGGTGTTACAGTTTCTGGAACGACTTGGGCTCTATGCTACGAAACGACATGGGTGATCCGTTGCTTGACCCATGTGTTATATCCAAAGAACGACTTATTATAGGACGGCGTGGATTTGGGACGGCATGGTTTGTTCATAATGACTTGAGTAAAGCGACATGACATAAAATATCAATCATATATTTTATAGGTAAACAACTTTCATTCATCATACCCAATATAAGTCCATACCTACAAGAGTGATGTACCTTCCTAATAGGCGCGACTTATGTAGCCTCGTTGTATGCTTCATTTAAGCCATTTCCAAGTGACAAGGTCAGAGAGAGCGTATTCCCTTCATGAAAAGCTCATACCTATTATAGAATGCTATATTTTCATTATGTCAAACACTAATCGACTTTTACGAACCTACGAGTTTATACGTCGCGGAGAAAGTTGTACATAGCGTAGAAGTTTCCTTGTACACCACTATAAAAATATACGTTTATAAGAATCAATGTATGTGACCTAAGAAATGCAAGGCCTGACATCAATCCATATTTGTTGTCTAAGAACAAGACAAATCAAAGGTACTATTATACCATATACAAATGGGAATAATCTTTAGGCTTAGTAACAAGAAGTCCTCCCATCATGCCGAATCGCAGAACGTTGATACGAGTGCAACGGAAGTGGATCTTATGACAAACCTAATAGTAGAGGGGTTGAATAGTATTTGTGAAATTTATACAAATCTTTTTGAATCATTTAATTATATTTGTATATATGCAAGCTACCACAGATTTATCACAAAACCATAATAAAATCAAAAGAAGTAAAAAGATTAAAGAACACACAATATTTCATGCTGGTTCAGAGTCACCATACATCCAGTTCAACAACAAAGCCTATATAGATTTTTATATTTTCAAAATCTTTTACACTCCATCATTTTAAAGAAATAGTGAGACACCCTCTTGCATTTCATCCTCTAGGAACATCCATCAACCATTTCTAGGTCAACAAGAAACATCCAATTGCTTTCTAGATAAAACCAATCTAACTGGGCTAACAAGTCACATTTTTTAGAGTATATATAAGTAAATTTTACAAAGGAATGCAGACTTAATCTTGAGGTCATGATTACAATAGCACTATAACTCCAATTTGCACCTCGATCTTGATAGATTGTAAAGCGGATGATGGAGAATCCAAACTAAGTAGAAGTTGATTGATTCACTTGAAAATTAAGCAAAATATAAGTAGGACTTTGTTTAGAAATATTGAGAAGAAAAGAAAGAAGAAAAGGATGAAAATGTAGTTAAAATTTTATTTGGAATTTTTGGCATTTATAGAGTAATAGAAGTCATGTCCATTCGTGAAATGATATGATGAAAAGACACTTCTTTTGAAAATTTGAATTTTGAATAAAACGGACCCTTTGTGTCGAAATATAATGATTTACCATGTAAACACGACCTAGTTCAAATTTTGAAATATTATTCTATAATTTTTTTTGAAAGTATAAATCTATATAATTGAATTTAAAGCTTTAAAGAACTATTATACATAGTAATATAATGTTTTACAAATAAACATACTTTAGAAAAATTACCAAAATATTTTTTAAAAATTTAAACTTATATACAAACTATGTTATCAAAATCAATGGATAAAGTAAAGTGAAAATTAGGGTCACATCCCTAAAAGCAAACATAATTAACCCCACATCCCTTCCAAGTTTAAAATACAAACCCGCCCCCTGTTTTTAAGTTGTCGCCTCCTGCTTTTGGTCCTTCCGCCTCCTGTCTTGCTAGTTCCGGCTTTTTTAATTTCTTACCAAAATTTTTGGTGCTACAACTTAAAAAAAAAGTGAATATTAGGCTCACATCCCTATTTTGAAACTTAATTATGCTCATATCCGGTCATAAACTTAATATAAATTAGGTCCCTGTTTTCAAAACTTATAAAATAATAATTAAAAAAATAAAAAAATAATCGTAAATTAGTAATAAAATATATTATGCATTATACAAAAAATTCAGTTAAAAAAACAACAAAAATAATGTCAGAAAGAAGAAAACAGCAAAAAAACAAAAAAAACTGCAGTTAAATGCATAATATTATGCAGGTTTTTGATTTTATTGCATGCAATTATGCAATTATTGCAGTTCTTCCAGCGCATAGATTTAAGTTAATATTTCAATTCATTTTTATTTGCATCCAAATGTGCAAATTTCTCAGAAAACATGCACATATGTGTGCAACATTTTTATAGGATAACACACTGGCTAAAAGTAGGGACCTAATTTATAATAAAAAAAAAAGTTTTGAAAATTTTAAACCCGCCCCCTATTTTATTACTTCCGCCTTTTTTATTTTTATTTAAAAAAATGTGCTTTCATTCATAAAAAAAAAAATTCTAAAATCTGGAAATAATGTCAGGATTGTACGGAAATCAAAAAAAATAGTTGCATACATTTATGCAATTATTACTGATAATTGCATATATGTATGCAACTTTTCCGTAAGCTGTGTTCGGATTAAAATCTGAAAATAAACCTACACAAATGTGTGCAAGTATTTGAAATATTTGCACACATGTATGCACGTATTTGCATGAAGAAAAATAAACGAAGATGAATGTAGTGAAAAATAAGCACGGATGTATGCAGGAAAATGATATTTGTGCATACTATTATGCATTTAACTGGAAATTTCGTTTTTTTTTTCTGTTTTTTTATTTATTTTTGACGCCTTGTTTGATGATTTTTTGTTCTAAATTTTTTAGCATTTACATGTTTTATTTAAATACGAATTTACATGATTTTTTTAAATTTTTTTTTATATTTCTTTGATGAATTTTTAGAAAATAGGGACCTAATTTACAATAAGTTTATGACCGGGTTTTTTTTCTATTTTGAAACTATAACAGGGACCTGTAAAAAACGCACCCAAAAAAATCTAAAATCTATAAATATTATCGGAAGTCCACAGAAATTAAAAACAAATAGTTGCGTATATGTATGCAACTATTGCAAATTGTTTCATACATATATGCAACTATTTGAATACACATGCACATATTTACGCACGCCTCTTGAATAACTGCGTACATATATGCAGTTTTTCTGTATAACTACATACATATGTGCATATATGTCAAAAAATATGCAAAAGTGAATAAATTGCACGTATGTATGCAGTTCTTAAATAAATGCATGAAAAGTTGTATGTATTTTCAATATATGCATATATGTATGCATTTATACTGCAGTTTTGACGTAGATTTGAAATAAATGCATACATGTATGCAAATAATTGAATTATATGCATCTTTTGATGCATTTCGTTATTTTCGTGTAATTTTTGATTTTTACGTTGTTTTTTATGTTTTTTCGATCTGATTTTTTTCACGATTAATTAATTTAATTAATTCGAATTTACGTGATTTTTATATTTTTTATTTTTATTTTTTTGTTGATTTTTTGAAAAATAGGGACTAAATTTACAATAAGTTTATGACTGGATGTGAGCCTAATTTAAAAAGTTAATAGGGACCTGTAAAAAACGCACCCTAAAGTAAATTCAAAATTTAAGACTAAATACCAATAAAGCTTAAATTTGTAATACATATGGAACAAACAATATAAAATGTATCACTCTACAAATCATAATGTATATAACATAAAAAATCAAAATATAACATTAAATGTCACAAATATTAAATACTGGAAATTAGCGGCAAGGGCTCCTAATCACGTCTTCATTATTTTTAAGGATGCTGTTTTGAAACAATTAGTTTTAAGGACAGGAATCATGGCGAGCCATTTTCTTTTCTAAAAACGTCGATCTCATCGAATAAATCAAGGCGTAGTGATCTCCATATCTCCATTTTTTCAAATTCGATCTGCGATCGTTATTTCTTTCAGGTGAGTTTTAATAATTTTGATTTTTTTCGTACTTTATAATTCGACGTAAAATTTTCAAATTCTTGATATTAAAGAGGCGATTCTTTTGTTTTGTTGTTATTTTATTCTTTATCAGGTGATTTTGATAAATTTGAACTGAATTGTGAACAATTAATTTTAACGAGTGATTTTAATTTTTTTAATAGAATCTGAAATTGTGGAATATGATATGGAAATATGCTAATTTGTTCTTTATTTTTGTGGCCTATGTAGTTAAATCAATGGAAGAGCAAACTCAAAGTTCAAGTACTCCTTTAGTTGAACAGGATGTTGTAAGGTATGGTTTAATTAAATTGAAATTTTCATATGACATGTGAAATGTGATTTTTAATGTCTGCTTATTAGTGAATTTAATTGTAGTTTAGGTATATCTATGATTTTTTTATTTCATTAACAAATCTGAAATAAAAAAGATATGTTGTTTTATCTTTTTTACAAATTGTTTGTAAAATTAAAAGATAAGTGTTTATTTGGTTTCAATGGAAAATAATAATATTTTTTTATAGTTAATTTAAAAAAAATGGTTATAATGTGCTACGGTTATATTTGAAAAAGATATAACAATATGTCTTTTTTATGCAGTTCATTAATTTTATCATGTTCTTTACTATCAATGGTACATAAGAAAATTCTGATATAAAAAAGATATAACAATTATGTATGTTTGAAAAATGTAAGAGTATATCTTTCTTTTGCTGTTTTTTAATTTTATCATGTTCTGTAGTATAAATGATAATTTTATCATCTTATGTAATTTAATGGAAATAAAAAGATATAACAGTATATCTTTTTTATGCAGTTCATTAATTTTATCATGTTCTGTAGTATAAATGAAAAGTTTATCATGTTATGTAATTTAATAGAAGAAAAAGGTATAACAATATGTCTTTTTTATGAAGTTCATTAATTTTATCATGTTCTGTACTATAAATGGTACATAAGAAAATTATGAAATAAAAAAGATATAATAATTTTATATGTTTGAAAAATGTAACAGTATATCTTTCTTATGTTGTTTTATAATTTTATCATGTTATGTAGTATAAATGATAATTTTATCATCTTATGTAATTTAATAGAAAAAAATATATATAACAATATATCTTTTTTATGCAGTTCATTAATTTTATCATGTTTTGTATTATAAATGAAAAGTTTATCATGTTCTGTAATTTTATAGAAGAAAAAGATATAACAATATGTCTTTTTTATGAAGTTCATTAATTTTATCATGTTCTGCAGTATAAATGGTACATAAGAAAATTCTGAAATAAAAAAGATATAACAATTTTGTATGTTTGAAAAATGTAACAGTATATCTTTCTTATGCTGTTTTTTAATTTTATCATGTTCCATAGTATAAATGATAATTTTATCATTCTATGTAATTTAATAGAAAAAAAGATATAACAATATATCTTTTTTATTCAGTTCATTAATTTTATCATGTTCTGCAGTATAAATGAAAAGTTTATCATTTTTTGTAATTTTATAAAAGAAGAAGATGTAACAATACGTCTTTTTTATGAAGTTCATTAATTTTATCATGTTCTTTACTATAAATGGTACATAAGAAAACTCTAAAATAAAAATCATATAATAATTATGCATGTTTGAAAAATGTAAGCTATTAAATGATTTTTTTTTCATTAACAAATCTGAAATAAAAAAGATATGTTGTTTTATCTTTTTTACAAATTTTTTATAAAATTAAAAGAAAAGTGTTTATTTGGGTTTCAACGGCAAATAACAATATTTTTTTATAGTTACTTTTAAAAAAAATTGGTTATAATGTGCAACAGTCATGTTTTATATATAATTCAAATGATATATGATTAAGAATTATATGTTAAGATAAGACAAAAAAAGCATGTAAAGATAACACAACAATTATATGTACAGATAACAGAACAATTATAACAGATTTTTTTTAAATCATATATATTATTTTGAAATTATTGGTTAATTCTATAATTTAATCATTATCACAACAGCAGTAAAAAAGATAACTGGTTTTATCTTTTTGAAAAATGATTTATAAAAAGGTTTAAATTATATTGTTATTTACTTATTTATTTTCTGATTTGTAGGTCTGATATATCTGTGATGGTTGTATTTGATTTTAATAAGAATTCATTTAGTATTCATATTGGTTTGGATGCATCAATCAATTATGTAAGAAGTAAGGTTTGTGAGGTATGGAATACATTTACTCCTTTATGTTTTGATGTGTTCTATGTTAGAGAATCTAAGACTACTTACATTGAGACGGATAGTGATTTACAAGCTATTTTGTGCTTGGTGTGGTTTAAAAAGGAGGATTTCTTGTTTTTTTTATATGCTTGAAGAGTAATTCAAATGATGTTGCTGTTGACAGCAGTAAATCAGTCTCATTTGTTGGTGTTGGAGAATCAAGCAGTAATTTGGTTGAATATAATAATGATATAGACTATGCATCTTGTAAAGAAAAAATCTCGCATGAATTGTTGAAGAAAATTTCAAATTTAGAATTTTTTTACTGGTGTTGGACAAATATTTGATTCGGCTATTGGATTTCGCAGAATTATTAGTGCTTATTGTTTGAAAAATGGATTTAAAGTAAAATATCTTAAGAATTGTAAGGAGCGGGTTACAGTTCAATGTGCTATAAATGGTTGCTCATTTAGGATTCATGCTCCTTACAAATTGAAGCAATTGGATAAGTTGATTGTTAAAAATATGCAGCTAAGTCATACATGTGGAGGTGGATTTAAATCAGCCAGTAGTCCAGTTATTACTGGTGATCTTGTAAAAACATTGATCGTTAGTCAAATACGTGATGAGCCGAAAAGGAAGACTAAGGATATAGTGAAAAGTTTTAGGAGAGATTATAATGTGGATTTGAGTTATTATTATGCTTATAAGGGTAGAAAATTGGCTATTAATGATATATACAGTGATGAGAAAAAATCATACAATGATTTAGTATGGTATATGAAGGCTACTGAGAAATATAATCCGAAAAGTTATACAAGTATGGATGTGGATGAAGAGACTAACCAATTCGAGAGAGTTTTTGTTTGCTACGAGGCTTGTATATTTGGATTTAGGTATTGTCGACCTATGATTTTTTTGGATGCAACATTTTTAAAAGGTCGAAGTGGTATTTTGATGGCTGCAACTGCTAAAAATGGAAATCAAGGTACGTAATGTTATTAATTATTTTCTTTTTTAGTAAATAATTAAATATTAATAATCATCTTTTTGTATTATAGTTTTAAAATACAATAAATAAGAACTTGTAATTTAATAGAAGAGAAAGTTATAACAATATATTTTTCTTATGCAGTTTTTTAAATTTATCATGTTTTGTAGTAAAATGATAATTTTATCATCTTATGTAATTTAATAGAAAAAAAATATATAACAATATATCTTTTTTATGCAGTTCTTTCATTTTATCATGTTTTGTGGTATAAATGAAAATTTTATTATGTTCTGTAATTTAATAGAAGAAAAAGATATAACAATATATCTTTTTTATGCAGTTATTTAATTTTATCATGTTTTGTAGTACAAATGAAAATTTTATCATGTTATGTAATTTAATATAAGAAAAAGATACAACAATATATCTTTTTTATGCAGTTCATTAATTTTATCATGTTCTATAGTACAAATTAAAATTTTAAGTTGTGTTGGAAAATGTTATTTTGAATAATTGTTGACGTTTTTGTTTTATGTTTCGGGTTTTTTTTCCATTGGCTATGGCTCTTGTGCCTAAAGAAAATGAAGAATGCTGGAGTTGGTTTTTGACCCACTTAAAAGACGCTCTTAGGTTTGCTAAACCAATAACTTTTTTAAGCGATAGACATTGGGGATTGTTTTTGAGTATTCCTAATTTTTTTCCAAATAGCCATCATTCTTATTGTCTACATCATATGCAAAGTAATATTGCTAGTATTGTTAAAAGTGGGAGGGGTGCATGGGTAGATCATTTGCTTGAGCAGTGTGCTTTAGCTTCAAATGCCTATGAATTTGAAAAAGCTATGGCCAAATTTAAAGAAATTGGTGGTGCAAAAGCTATTGAATATTTGAATGATAAGCCGTTTGATCATTGGACTGATTTGTTTTTTCCTGGGAAAAGATATGGTGAAAATAAATCTAACATAGCGGAGAGTTTCAATTCATGGATCTTGGATGAAAGAAGTCTTCCTGTTACTGCATGTCTTGATGGTATTCAGATTAAGCTTATGTTGTAAATGTCCAATCGAAGAGAAGAAGCAGCTAACTGGAATAGTGTTCTTTATCCAAAAATGGAAGCTTTTTTGTTGAAATTGAAGGAGGAAGGGTTTGGGTGGAGTGTTACTAAATCATCTAGGTATGTTTTTTATTTTGGAATAATTTTATAAACATGTAACAAAGATTTATTTTTTAGTGCAAACTGTTTATTAAAAAGATATGTGCATTTATATTTTTAATATTTTGCTCATTTAGTTTATGAAATAGTTGAAGGATATAAATGTGACAATAGGATAATTTTAGTATTATTTAATTTTGTTCTTAAAAATTAAGGATTTATGTATTTGTAGTGTGATAATATATAATGTCTGAAAAAAATGCTTATTATAGAGATATCAAGATTGGTTAGTTGTTAATGTGGGGTTTTTTTATGTAATAATATTATGTATTTAAATATGATTTATTTTCAATTTTGCAGATTTATTTATGAAGTTCATTCTCCAACATCGCACAAAGTAGATCTTAAAAATCACATTTGTAGTTGCAATCAATGGAAAGTGAAGGGTTTTCCTTATGCCCATGCTTTGAAGTGTATATATTTATCTAAAAATTCTATATATGATTACGTTGAGCCGTACTTTACTATTGAGTATTATCGAGCTGCTTATTCACATGCAATAAATCCAATTCCAACTTTTGATAAAGAAGCAATTGAAGATGAAGAATGATGTACTGTTCTTCCACCTAAAGCTGTTTGTGGAGCTGGTAGGCCTAGAGTGAATAGAATTGAAGGTGTTGATTTTCATGTAAAACAAAACCAATGTGGAAAGTGTAATAAATACTAGGGCATAATAGAAGAAGTTGTCCTACGAATGATTGAATTGTTGTTTAAAATACATTGTATTTGAATGAATTTTTTACATTTAGTGTTACAGTTAAATAATATTGTAAAATGAAATTTTGATTATATGTATGTGATGAAGTTTGATTTTTAGGACTGAATAGTGTTAAGAACTGATTGAAATTCTGTAAGTTTTCTTATAATATGTGGTTTAGGTTATTTAAAAGATATTCAATTTTATCTTTTTATTTAATATGATTCAAGTTGTTCTTTTGTTGAATGATTATTTGATTATTTGGCTTCGTTAAATTTATGCCGCGTTATGATGCACGATTATTTGATTTATTCTTTTTTTTTGACAGAAAATGTTTTAAAAGATGACTGTATTTATATTTTCATGAAAAAGCAATAATTTTAGTTTGTTGGATGTATTAAATTTAATTGGTTCATGTTGTTTGAGTATTTGTGTTCTATAATGTAATTTTGTTTCAATACAGTAGTATATAATTTCATAATTATTTCACAGTCAAATTATAATGTTATGTGGTTTACAGGTTGAAAAAGATAAATATTTTCATCTTTTTATTTTCTATATTTCTTTTAACAACAGTGAAATAATAACTGAAA
Source organism: Allium sativum (assembly GCA_030737875.1). NCBI lineage: Eukaryota > Viridiplantae > Streptophyta > Magnoliopsida > Asparagales > Amaryllidaceae > Allium > Allium sativum. The sequence goes on along the minus strand of CM060912.1, from coordinate 48,149,224 downwards.
TAATTACAATTCTGATATCATTAAATCATACACACTAACAAAAGCTATCAACTAATCGTACACACTAAACAATTTCAGCAATTAATCATACACACCAACATAAAGATGGATTTAAAAGAAAAGATAAAAGTTTTTATCTTTTCTTTAAAAGACGATGGTTATGTGAGTTTTTTTTTTGAATTTGCATGAAGATCTTATATTAGCATTATAATAAATAACAAACATAAATATAAATACATACATGAATATTGATGTTTTGGTTTTTTTAACCAACAAATAAAAGCAATTGAATTTTCAAAGAAAAGATAACAACATTTAGCTTTTGAATGATAACATTGTAAACATAATAGTACATCATCAGTTTGTAATTAATCTCCGAATTCAGATATAATCCCTACCAACTATGATCAAATCAGTATCAGCTATTACAAAGTAAACAACAATTCCAATATCTAGTAGTTAACATCAGCAATTAAAATTTAGAAACATCATTCATGATGAACATTGTTTTAAAGGTTCATCCAGAGCTGCATTACTTCTCGAGCTTCCAATAGTATGGTTCATTTCGGCAGTTGTAACAAACCGGAAATTCTGAGCCAGTTTAAAATTTTTATTTTGGCAATTTCGATGAATTTTGAATATTTAAAATGGATTATTTTAAATAAAATCGACGAGAAATTTATTTTGAAAAGAATTTGAACGTATATATTTATATACGTTGTCGTTAGAATATAAATATTTATTTTAAATATAAAAGGAATTGAAAATGGCGCGGTAGTTCGATAATTCGATTTCAAAATTCAAATGAATGTACCGGGTGCAAAATAAACCGGATTTTAGCGAAACTAAAAATAATAGAATCTAATTGAGGATATCTTTCCAACGAATCTGAAAAATCAAAATTTCATAGCGGGGATAAAAAGTTATGTCCAGTTGAAAATTCAGAATAGTTGCTATGGAATTCTGGCCCTTAAAAATGGAAATTTTGCAAACGATCTCGGATTTCGACGAAACCACTTTTGTTGGATTCGGGATGTCTAGTTATTGCTAGATTCCAATTTTCATAATTTTTCGATTCAATATGTGAGCGAGGCAAAGGAGAATGCGTTTGGCCAGTTTTAGTTGATTTTAATCGACTGGAAATTGGCCATTTTTCAAACGGTCTCAGAATTTGACGAAACTAGCTTTGTTAGGACCGCATCGTCAATACGAAGCCAGGAAATATTTTTCAAGAATTTTTAGAGTTCGTATGTGACCCCAGTAAATTGAAATGCGCGTTCAAATTCAATATATATAGTTATATGTTGATTTTGATGAAAACTAATCGAAAAGATCGAATCAGCCTACGATACATATCCCATTGTGTTCAGAATGGGGGTAAAACGCTATGGACGTCAGGCGGTGGGCTTGATTTCGAGTTCGAAAATAGAAGTTGCTTTTTGAAATTAATAAAATAATATAAAAAAATATACCTTCTCCCTCTTCCTCTTTACAGCTGGAACAATGCTCGAAAAGCTCTGTATCCGTGTATTACTTTCAGTTGTGTTTTGTATTGTTTTTCCGCTGCTATGTAATTTATTGTAATCTCTGATATTTATCGATTGTATTTTATTCATTTATACTCTGTATATTCTTGTATCTGATGGAATTGTTGTAATAACAATGAAATGTTCTTCTGTTTGCGTTATATTATGTCGTGTTCTCAAGATAATCCGGGCTTTCCTTACCGAGGAAGTTACGGGCTATCACAGTTGGTATCAGAGCTTTGGTTTACAGAGCTCGAGAACAAGACACATTAGAACCATACGAAAGAATTCATCAGAAATTGGAGTAGCAATATCCAATAGGAATGACTCGTTAGAGATGGGATCAGTAATATCCTAGGACGAGTGTGAAGAGTATATTCTTAAAATGAAAACAAATTTCGTTTTGAAATTTAAACCGTTTTATACGTATTTGAATTATTTATTTATTTTGAATTTGGACAATCGAGTATATAAAGATTTTGCATATACGCGTCATGAACGTATATTCGAAGTTTTAATATACTGGATAGATATATGATCACACTCTAGTCGCTCGAACGTGATTCTGATGATTGACGCGTCATCATCAGTATTTATTTTCGTGTTTCGAAGGTGTGATATCTATATATTTTCATTAGACTGGTGCGAGAACCATATTATAGATAGTATACATTGTTGTGATTTGGCATCAAAAATGTGATTTTTGACTATATATCAAAAGTATGGGTTTGAAACGTTAATTCGCTAATTGATTGCTGTTTGTGTTGTTTGTTTATTTGTTTGATATTTTTAACCATTTGGCCTAATTGAACCGAATAGTGAACTGTATTGAAAATTGGTCGCGTTTGCTTGCATATACATGTACTTACATTGAACAGATCATAGCAAGGAGGCTAGAGCAGAGAATAAAATTGTTTACCCGACAAATAGGTACATGTTTACAATAATTTACTGTTTTGTATGGGTGATGATGATTTTATGAGCCGATTGGAGTTTTCTTTTTCTTTTGAGTTGAAGAAGGCCATGGGAGGCTATATGAAATATCCCAAAGTCCCTGGTGCAGGGGAGGTTATGGCGAAATTTTTCGGAAATTTAGGGTGTTAGCCAAATTTTTGAAGAATTTGAAAAGTTCTTAGAAATTGTAAAGTTGAAGAACTTAAGCCGTAATGAAAATAGTGAAAGTTGATTTGTAAAACAACTTTCGGCTTCGTTCCTTTTCGGAGACGAAAAGTTTTAAGTGGGGGAGATTGTAACAACCCGGAAATTCTGAGCCAGTTTAAAATTTTTATTTTGGCAATTTCGATGAATTTTGAATATTTAAAATGGATTATTTTAAATAAAATCGAAGAGAAATTTATTTTGAAAAGAATTTGAACATATATATTTATATACGTCGTCGTTAGAATATAAATATTTATTTTAAATATAAAAGGAATTGAAAATGGCGCAATAGTTCGATAATTCGATTTCAAAATTCAAATGAATGTACTGGGTGCAAAATAAACCGGATTTTAGCGAAACAAAAAATAATAGAATCTAATTGAGGATATCTTTCCAACGAATCCGAAAAATCAAAATTTCATAGCGGGGATAAAAAAGTTATGTCCAGTTGAAAATTCAGAATAGTCGCTATGGAATTCTAGCCCTTAAAAATGGAAATTTTGCAAACGATCTCGGATTTCGACGAAACCACTTTTGTTGGATCCAGGATGTTACTAGATTCCAATTTTCATAATTTTTCGATTCAATATGTGAGGGTGGCAAAGGAGAACGCGTTTGGCCAGTTTCAGTTGATTTTAATCGACTGGAAATTGGCCATTTTTCAAACGGCCTCAGAATTTGACGAAACTAGTTTTGTTAGGACCGTATCGTCAATACGAAGCTAGGAAATATTTTTCAAGAATTTTTAGAGTTCGTATGTGGCCCCAGTAAATTGAAATGCGCGTTCAAATTCAATATATAGAGTTATATGTTGATTTTGACGAAAACTGATCGAAAAGATCGAATCAGCCTATGATACATATCCCATTGTGTTCAGAATGGGGGTAAAACGCTATGGACGACAGGCGGTGGGCTTGATTTTGAGTTCGAAAATAAAAGTTGCTTTTTGAAATTAATAAAAAAAAAACTTTCTCCCTCTTCCTCTTTACAGCTGGAACGATGCTCGGAAAGCTCTGTATCCGTGTTTTACTTTCAGTTGTGTTTTGTATTGTTTTTCCGTTGCTATGTAATTTATTGTAATCTCTGATATTTATCGAATGTATTTTATTCATTTATACTCTGTATATTCTTGTATCTGATGGAATTGTTGTAATAACAATGAAATGTTCTTCTGTTTGCGTTCTATTATGTCGTGTTCTCAAGATAATCCGGGCTTTCCTTACCGGGGAAGTTACGGGCTATCACAGCAGCTATACTTGCTCGGAATGCTTCTACATGTTCAATACTGAGTTTTGTTGAAGTTTGCATTCCTTGAGTTAATTTTTGCTTGAAAATCATTATAAATATTCCATAATCGTACCTGCATTTTATGTAATTAGTATTACGATTATGCAAACAAGCACTACTTTAATAAAAAAAAATTGTACCTTAATGTCAGGAAATTATTAAAAATTTATCTTTTAGAGAAAATCAAGTTACTAGTAACTTTTCATCATTACATAAAATTTTCGACTATTTGAGTAATGTTTGAAAATTAAATTGCTTAAAATTACCCGGTATTTTGTTGAGCACAGTCAACATTATGTATCACTGAATTTTTTTTTTCATAGTTATTTTCTGTTCTTCATCTTGTAACTCTCTATTTATTGTGTTGACTGCTGCTTTCTGGAATAATTGAAAAAAAATTATAAAAAATATAAACACGTTTATATTTTTTTTTCCACTTACCACATTTGTTGAAAATTGTGCATGACTGCTACTTCTTGTATTTGATCTCGTGGTTAATTGTAAAGAGTCATAATGATTCTAGGTTCAATCTTCAACAACAAGTTCCAGCAAGCTCCAATGTTCATTTCCATGTATGGGGAACAATATGTTGGAACATAATGGATTTAAAAGTGTCTTCTTCATGAATGGGATGAACATCTGTTTCTTGAAATTTTTTTCCAAGTTTCCATCAGTTGCACATTTCTGTTAAAATTAACTTTTAGATTTTTTTTGGTTTACAAAATATTAATTTGATAATATACTCCACTTACTGTCATTGTTGTGTTCACATAGACAAAGCTGTTGCTTTCTTCTTGAAGCATTGTTTTCGGAACCAGAACCAATCGATTACCTACATTTGAAAAATAATATTAATAAAATGAGATAATTTATATTTATGGAAAGAATATTTTGATGTACTTACTTGACCACATATACTATGTTGATATAGAAGGTCTTCTATCATGCATTTTGATATGGTGATTAAAATTTTCATCATCACAACTGAATGCTTCATTGCTGTAAAATTATACGATTGTTAATAAAATAAAATTAGTTTGTGTAAGTATAAAGTAGTTTAATTATTTACTTGTTTTCCCCTGAAAATTAAAAAAAAAAAATTACAACTTCTTGATGTTCTTCACTAAGATGCTTTTGTAGTGGACATTTTTCAACATTTTTTGGTTTCATCTTCTTCTTTTCTTCTTTAGTACTATTTTCATCTTCAGTGGCAATTGCTTTTTCATCAGGAATTTCATCAGTAGCTTGTTTGTTGTTTTCACATATAAGACTTTCTTCAATTTCAGAAATAAATTTTTCAGTATTTATCAAATTATAACATAGAAAGTTAGTAGACCTATTTATATTAGTCATACTAACTGTATTATTTTTTATTTTCCTTACCTTTAGTATGTTCAGTCTTTTCTTTCAAATCTTGTTTTTCCGTGACCTCTTACCAATCACGCATTTGATTCTTCATTTCTAGAATTTGGATTCTACTTTTAGCTGCTGCACGTAAAACTCTTTCTTCGTTTAATTGTTCCCCAAAACTTTTCAACTCATTAGTCAAAAAGTTCAATTTTGTTTCCAGCTCCTTCAAACTTTTTCTCAAACTTTTAACCTCCATATTGTCATCTAATTTCCTTTTTTTTACACTTTTCATCATCATCTTCAACTGGTGTAATTTTTTTGGACAACAGACCCTTCTCGTCTTTTGTAACATCTGAAAAGAAATTTAAAATCTACATGGAAAATATTTAAAAAAATAGTTAGATCAACTACTCATCACTATTATACATAAGCTTTATTGGGCTAGATAATCATGCATACAATGCCAAGACTTACATTAGAATATGTAAAAGATAAATACATTTATCTTTTGTATATTCTGTTTATATCACTTGAACACATTATGTAAGAACTTCAAATTATGTTAAAAATGTTTAATATGCATTCGGAAGTACGATATGCAATTACAGTGCAATATGTTATTTTTTTATTAATCTGAAAAGATAAATGCATTTATCTTTTCAATATGCTGTTTAAATTATTTATATACTTTATGTAAGAACTTTAAATAATGTTAGAAATGATAAAAAAATTTATCATGTAGTAGTATATGTACAGAAGAAAATTCAGTTGAACAATCGTTTACACAAACAGTACTATGGTACTGGAATTTTTAAGAAGAAAGTAATGCAAACATGTAACTAAATTAAATATAAAAATAAATATTTATAAACACGATTTACCTTGCTATCATCAACTTCGGTTAAGTCGATGTCTTTTAGTTCTGATAAATCCCATTTCCTCATTCTTGGAATTTTGTCGTCAATGCCTTCTTTTTGATCAATGATTTGGGTACTTTCATAGAACCAGTACTGCTAGAAAAAGATAAAGGGTTTCATATATTTTAATAATAAAGAAAATATTCAGTGTGTATATTAAGTGAATATTATAAATACATACCAACAAAACCATAGTACAACCTGGTGTTGTAATAACCCGAAAATCTGGGCCAGTTTAAAATTTTTATTTTGGCAATTTTAGCGAATTTTGAATATTTAAAATGAATTATTTTAAATAATATCGACGAGAAATATATTTTGAATAGAATTCGACGTATATATTATACGCGTCGTCGTTAGAATATAAATATTTATATATAATTATAAATAGAATTGAAAATGGCGCGGTAGTTCGATAATTCGATTTCAAATTTCAATTGAATGTAACGGGTGCAAAACAATCCGGATTTTAGTGAAACCAAAAACAATAGGATCTATTTGATAATATCTTTCCAACGAATCCGAAAAATTGAGATTTCATAGCGGGAATCAAAAGATATGTCCAGTTGAAAATTCTGAATAGTCGCTATGGAATTCAGGCCCTTAAAAATGGGAATTTTGCAAATGACCTCTGATTTCGACGAAACAACTTTTGTTGGATCCACAGTGTCAAGTTATTGCTAGGTTCCAATTTTCATAATTTTTCGAATCAATATGTGAGCGTGGCAAAGGAAAACGCGTTTGACCGGTTTTAGTTGATTTTAATCGACTGGAAATTGGCCATTTTTCCAACGGTCTCAGAATTCGACGAAACTAGTTTTGTTAGGACCGTATCGTCAATACGAAGCTAGAAAATATTTTTCTAGAATTTTTCTAGTTAGCATGTGACCCCGGTAATTTGAAATGTACGTTTAAAATTCAATATAGTGATTTAAATGTAAATTCAACGGAAACTGATTCAAACGATCAAATCAACCTACGAAACATATCCCATTGTATTCAGAATGGGGGTAATACGCTATGGACGACAGGCGGTGGGCCTCGTTTAGAGGTCGTAAGTAAAAGTCAACTTTTAGAAATTAAATAATATAAAATAAAATAAAATAAATATATCCCTCCCTCTTCCTAAACGTTCTGCCCCCCTCTTTTCTTTCAAAACATAAAACAAAATAAAAAAAATAAAAATAAAGGGAAGAGGCGGACGGGTGGGGGGGGGGAACTCGTCGCCGCCCCCCAGATGATCGACGCCGCCGCGGCCTGGTGGGCCACCACCTCCGCCTCCCCCCTCTTCCCCTGACCTCGCGATGTCCTCCTCCCCCCTTCTCCGCTGCTCTTCCCCTTTTCTACCTCGCGAACCGCAAGCCGCCTCCCCCTTCGAAACCCCTGCTCCGCCCGCCTCCTTCTTCTTCCTGCTCTCCTCCTCCCTGACCCCATCTGCCGTGACCCAGACCCGACAGCCGACCCCACCCAGACCCGAACCCGCAAACCCCCCCTTCTTCGGCAAATTGACTGTAAGTTTTTCATGTTAATTTTGTTTTTATTTATATACTTTATTTACTTCATTATTTATTTTTCAGATTAGGATTTTTAAAAGAAAGTATAGAAAAGTTTGATTTTAAGGCAAGATTTGATTTTTATTTGGTAAAAGGTATGATCTTTATATTTTTAAAGTAATAAAAATATGATTTTTATATTTTTAAAGTATTAAAAATATAGTCTTTACTATATAGCGATTATAAAAATATGATTTATATATTTTTAAAGTAGTAAAAATATAATCTTTTATATTGTAGAAAGATAAAAATATGATCTTTGCATAGTAGGAACTATAAAAATATCATCTTTATATAGGTAGCATAATAAAAATGTGATTTTTATAGTGATGAAATAGAAAGGACGATATTTAGAGATGAGTAGTGAAGTAAAAATATGATTTTTACTTCGGGAAAAATATAGATTTTTGCAACAAGGAAGTTATAATTTTTATTATCCATAACGAGTTATAAAGATTTGATTTTGAAGGGAAAAAGAAGAAAGGCGAAATCTATATTTTTAAAATGGAATTTTTATCTATATGATAGCATAGTAAAAATTCGATTTTTATATATTGAATAGCGAAGTAAAAATTCAATTTTTAAAGGTATAAAGTAAATAAAAATATGATCTTTATATTATAGGGAGGATAAAAATCCGATTTTTAACTTATAGAAGATATAAAGATGAGATTTTTATATAATGTAGATAATAAAAATGTGATTTTTATATATGTAGTGGCTACGAGCAACGAAAGTGATAAAAGGCGAGAACGACAAGATTTTCAACATAAGAAGAGTCGAGATGATTAGATTAGCTAGTTGGTGAGAACTTCTCGCTCAAAAACTTCTTCTTTTTTCTAGTTATATATATATATACATATATATATATATACTAGGATGCAGACGGTGCTTAGTAGCACCCAACACCCGTCATCCACAGACCATAGATGGCTTGCTTGTTAAATTGTTTGGTTGAGTAGTTGGTTAGTTTATTTGGTTGGAATTAAATTGTTTGGTGAAATGGAATGGATTGATTGATGTGTGAATGGCGTGGGCCTTCACTAGACCGGGGATAAGGCTAGGCCTTGTCCCGTTCTAGTATCGTGCCGTTATGCCGCCGAAATTTTCTAAAATATGTTAGAAAAATAAAAATATCATTTTATTGAATAAATGAACTGAATAGAAATTCATGTGTTAAAATAAAATGTTTTATCGTTAAAAATAAAATTTTTAACGTGAAAGTGAATAAATGAATATTTATAAACAAATCGACCGATTTGTTTATATACACTGATTTGACTGATATTGATTGGGTCGATAAATTTTACACATCGCCCAACTGCACAAACAAAAATATGTGTTTGTTGATTTGAAACCCCACACGGGTGTTGGGATGATATTTGGCGTACACTAATCCCAATTATTTAATTATTGTCGATCGATTGGTCGACAGACTGTGTAAGCGTCGATTATTTATATTTGATGCTTATGCCATTGTGTGGTGCACTTTGGATGATGGTAGATTGTTTATCAATGCTATTATATACATGTGTTGTATGGAAATCCATATAATTAACATTATATGGTGATTGATTGGGCCTCATTCCAATCGGGGAAAATAATGAATATTATAAAAGAAAATTCATGTGTTGAATATAAAAATAGTCATGTGTTGACGATGATCATGTGTTGAAACTATTCATGTGTTGAGTAAAATATTTTATATAATAAAAATTACATCTTTATCATATTTAAGATTAGAATCTACTTCACGGTGGAGTCTAATTAAAATCAAACGATAGATACCATAATTTTATAAAATATTTTACATAACAAAAATAGTGATGTGTTGACAGTACTCATGTGTTGAGATTAGTCGTGTGTTGAAAGAAATATAGGTTCATGTGTTGAATTGAGTAGAAGTTTTTTTTTGAAAAATATAAAGTCGTGTTGATTAGAGATGCGTTATTTTGACGCGAACGATATTTATATCGATTTATTTCGTTTTATAATGAATATGGAAAGGTGATTTCAAAATCTAATATTTTGAAATGAAATTCAAATGGAATTAGATAAAAATTGAAATTAAAATTTTATTGAATCAATTTGAAATGAATTCGATTCGAATTGAATAGAAAATGAACTCGATTCGAATTGAATAGAAAACGAATTAGAATTTGAATTGAATAGAAAGTGAATTTGAATTCGAATAAAATAGAAATGAATCCAAATGAAATTAAATTGAAATTGAATTGAAATCGACTTGAAACGAATTCGAATTGAATCAAATAGAAGGTAAATTCAAATTGAATTAGATTAAAATTCGAATTGAATAGGAAGCGAATTTGAATTCGAATAAAATAGAAATGAATTCAAATTGAATTAAATTGATATTGAAATTTAAAACGAACTGAAATTGAATTGAAATCAATTTGAAACGAATTCGAATTGAATCAAATAGAAGGTAAATTCGAATTGAATTGAATTGAAATGAACTCGAATTGAATTGAAATCAAATCAATTTGAAATTGAATATAGTGTTGAAATGGTTTTGAAAACGAATTTAAAACGATTTATAAAATACGTTTTAAAAAGGAAATCGACGAAATACATATAATATATATATATATATATATATATATATTATATATATATAATGGCCTGAATAGAACGCGCCGCGCCGCGGCAGTTCGTGAATTTCGACCATTGACTTCGAATTGACGTTGCGGGAGATCCGACCGTCGGATTCTCATAAAACCGGAACCGTTGGGTTCGTATCGAAAAGAGCTTTCCAATGAATATTAGAAATTTGAAATCTAACTGTTGGATTTGGAATTATGTCCAAATCAAATTTGAAAAAGGTCGCTGTAAGTGCAGTTCGATGGCCGTTAATGGAAATCGACTGTACGGGCCTTGATAAAATTATTAAAATTATCTATAATTTGTGTAAAATCATAATATATGATTTGGGAAAAATTGAGCTGAAGAATTCCACATTTGAAAGGATAAAAATAGATTTTTATCGAAGTGAACTAGTTTTGAACTGGAATTAAAATCAATTTATTTTTGAAATAAATAAATTGAATTTGAAAGTGATTTTAAAAATAATCAATATTCCCAATACGTGGATTGGACTGGAGTTGAATCGAAATTATCTTCGGGATATTTCGATGTTGGATTTCGTGACTATACAGATATTGTTATGGGAATTTGAAAGATATATTTTATATCGTTATTTCCAATATGATATTTGTTGGTTTCAGAATTTGATGTTGAATATAAGACGATATATTTTCTATTCAGAGCCTTGTATTTAATATCAAATGTGATTTGGGTTTATCGTGAATCGTGTTTTAGATGACGTTGGTTCTTTAACCCAGTAAAGGCAAGAGGTTGATTTTTGAAAAGATTAAAACTAAGTGGGGTTTTAATGAATCTTTAATTAGATTAAAAATGTGAATTGATAATTTAAATTATCAAATCTGAAAGGTGATCGAGAATGGAGTACCACCTGTTTTGCTCCAAAGCGATAGTTAAATCTTTAATTAGATTTGAACGTGAAATGGTAATTAATTTTACCGATAACACTGTGGTGTTAGATGTGGAGTATTACCAGTTTTCTCCATGGGATATATAGGTTGGGTTTGGGAAATAAAATAAATAATTACTTCGGTATGGTTCGTTAATCCCGACTAGTTTGAAATGATATCCATAGGAGGATTAAAGAATAAATTTAGAAGAATTTATCTTGGATAAAATTAATGGGAACCTTTCCCTAAGAATGTGATTTTGTGAATAAAAGAATATTCTGAATTGGAATGAGGCGTTTGTTGTGTTTGTGTAACATTCGTTTATTATATACGTGGGTTATTCAGAAAGGCCGGGTTTATACCCATTCTGAATAACCGATTCGACGAGATGTCGAAGATGAAGACGGTGGTTGAAGACCGGAAGTCTTCACATCGTTTGGGTGATTACTGATGATCTTGATTGGGCTGTACACCCAGGATGAGGGAATCAGTTGGTGATCGTCCAGACGTACTTGGAGATGGATGGATATGGGAGGAAAGTGCCACCGGTTTCGTTCAGACCCAGAACGAACTTGTAAATGGATTGTGTGTCTGACATTGGATTTTATTCTGTGTTGATGGATATCTATTAAATATACATCTGTTTGGCGGCGGAGAATTTATTCTCTTGCTTAAATCCCTTCTCTGAGACGTACGAGCTCAGAGGTTGTATATCGATGGACATCAATCGCATGGAGTGAATTGCCAATGTGGCACACGTAAGTGGCAATTGATCAAGGCTTCTGTTGAAAAGCAAAGTCTTGTGGTTGATGATCAAAGCATGGTCTGTGTGACGTAGCTTTGTGTATAACGTGGATTCGCGAGCCTCACACCTTGGTATGAGTCAAAAACGGGATACGAACCCAAGGAGTGCACGACGTTTCTTTCTAGCTAGGGTGGTGTCAGTGACCTACCAGCCCTGACATTTATATACTTTTCACCTGTTTGGTTGTTGGATACGAGGCGCCTCGGATATAGGTCTGTAAGGACCGGGAAACGTGTGTTCAGGAATAATTAATCCTCAAAAGTAAGAGAGGACCGGCCTTGGAGGTTCCAAAGGATCAGAGTGGGGTCCTGAGGCATTGCTAGAGTGTCTCGAACGCGGAGAGGAGCTTGCCCCTTGCCTCGGCTCATGACGGAAATCCAATTTCCAATACATGATAGTGCGGTTTTATTTGTAGAACCTAGTATGGCGACATAGTGGTATGGGTCATTAATGCCGCCTATGATTGATATTTATGATGTGAAATAGTTTTGACACTATACACTTATAGTAATATCAAAATAATGTGTTTTAAACGTATCAAGCATGCTTTGGCTGTTATAAGGTAAAAACCCTATCCTCCGGCTTGCGTTGCATTGTGTGATGGGACCTGGGTCTTATAACAGCTTCGTTTTTCTTTATTTAGCGTTGCGCTGTTTGTTCTATGCACTGGTATTCTTGGGAGGAAACCCGTTCCGTGTTATACGGCGTGGTCCCTTGATTTACCAAACTTTAAAAATAAAGATTAATAACCGTTTTAGTTCTCACACCAGTCACATGACTGACCTGGAGTTTATTGTTTTAACCTAAACTCTGGGTGCCCCTATTTTCCACACGGGCAGCTAGTAGTTTTGGTTTTGCAGATTTATATTCACAGGGTCCTGATTTACAGCTGGAACGATGCTCGGAAAGCTCTGTATCCGTGTATTACTTTCAGTTGTGTTTTGTATTATTTTCCGCTGCTATGTAATTTATTGTAATCTCTGATATTTTTCGAATGTAATTTATTCATTTATACTCTGTATATTCTTGTATCTGATGGAATTGTTGTAATAGCAATGAAATGTTCTTCCGTTTGCGTTCTATTTTGTCTTGTACTCAATTCTATCCGTGCTTTCCTTCACGGGGAAGTTCGGGTCGTCTCAGTTTGGTATCAGAGCTTTGGTTTACAGAGCTCGAGAACAAGACACATTAGAACCATACGAAAGAATTCATCAGATATTGGATTAGTAATATCCAATTAGAATTACTCGTTAGAGATAGGATCAGTAGTATCCTAGAACGAGTGTGAAGAGTATATTTTTCAAATGAAAACAATTTTGTTTTGAAAATTTAAATCTCTTTATACGTATTTGAATATTTATTTATATTGAATATGGACAATCGAGTATATAAAGATTTTGCATATACGCGTCATGAACGTATATTCGAAGTTTTAATATATTGGATAAATATAGAATCACATTCTAGACACCCGGGGATAATTCTGGTGATGTGGCCACATCATCAGTATTTATATTCGTGTTTCGAAGGTGTGATATCTATATATTTCCATTAGACTGGTGTGAGAACCAAAACTAATATAGCTAGAATACTTTGTTGTGAATTGGCATCAAAAACATGATTTTCTGTATATATATCAAAAATTATGAATTTGAAACTCTAATCCACTAATTGATTGATGTTTGTGTTGTTTGTTTATATGTTGGATAATTTTGAACCATTTAGCCTAATTGAACCGAATATTGAATTGTATTGAAAATTGGTCGCCTATGCATGCATATACATATACTTACATTGAACAGGTCATAGCAAGGAGGCTAGAGCAGAGAATAAAATTTGTTTGCCCGACAAATAGGTACATGTTTATCATAATTTACTGTTTTGTTTGGGTGATGATGATTTTATGAGCCTATTGGCTAGCCGCTTGGCTTTTTCTTTTTCTTTTTGAGATTAGAAGGACCGGGGAAGCTATTTGAAATTCCCTGATGCTCCCGGTGCAGGGGAGGTTATGGCGAAATTTTTCGAAAATTTAGGGTGTTAGCCAAATTTTTGAAAATTTGAAAATTCTCAGAAACTGAAAAGTTGGAGAATGGAAGCCAGATCGAACGTAGAGCTGAATAATCAAACCACTTTCGACTTTGTTTCTTTTCGGGGACGAAAAGTTTTAAGTGGGGGAGATTGTAATAACCCGAAAATCTGGGCCAATTTAAAATTTTTATTTTGGCAATTTTAGCGAATTTTGAATATTTAAAATGAATTATTTTAAATAATATCGACGAGAAATATATTTTGAATAGAATTCGACGTATATATTATACGCGTCGTCGTTAGAATATAAATATTTATATATAATTATAAATAGAATTGAAAATGGCGCGGTAGTTCGATAATTCGATTTCAAATTTCAATTGAATGTACCGGGTGCAAAACAATCTGGATTTTAGTGAAACCAAAAACAATAGGATCTATTTGATAATATCTTTCCAACGAATCCGAAAAATTGAGATTTCATAGCGTGAATCAAAAGATATGTCCAGTTGAAAATTCTGAATAGTCGCTATGGAATTCAGGCCCTTAAAAATGGGAATTTTGCAAATGACCTCTGATTTCGACGAAACAACTTTTGTTGGATCCGCAGTGTCAAGTTATTCCTAGGTTCCAATTTTCATAATTTTTCGAATCAATATGTGAGCGTGGCAAAGGAAAACGCGTTTGACCGGTTTTAGTTGATTTTAATCGACTGGAAATTGGCCATTTTTCCAACGGTCTCAGAATTCGACGAAACTAGTTTTGTTAGGACCGTATCGTCAAAACGAAGCTAGAAAATATTTTTCTAGAATTTTTCTAGTTAGCATGTGACCCCGGTAATTTGAAATGTACGTTTAAAATTCAATATAGTGATTTAAATGTAAATTCAACGGAAACTGATTGAAACGATCAAATCAACCTACGAAACATATCCCATTGTGTTCAGAATGGGGGTAATACGCTATGGACGACAGGCGGTGGGCCTCGTTTAGAGGTCGTAAGTAAAAGCCAACTTTTAGAAATTAAATAATATAAAATAAAATAAAAAAATATATCCCTCCCTCTTCCTATACGTTCCTGGCCCCCCCTCTTTTCTTTCAAAACAGAAAAAAAATAAAAAAAATAAAAAAAAAAGGGAAGAGGCGGACGGGGCGGGGGGGGGGGGGGGGAACTCGTCGCCGCCCCCCCAGATGATCGACGCCGCCGCGGCCTGGTGGGCCACCACCTCCGCCTCCCCCCTCTTCCCCTGACCTCGCGATGTCCTCCTCCCCCCTTCTCCGCTGCTCTTCCCCTTTTCTACCTCGCGAACCGCAAGCCGCCTCCCCCTTCGAAACCCCTGCTCCGCCCGCCTCCTTCTTCTTCCTGCTTTCCTCCTCCCTGACCCCACCTACCGTGACCCAGACCCGACAGCCGACCCCACCCAGACCCGAACCCGCAAACCCCCCCTTCTTCGGCAAATTGACTGTAAGTTTTTCATGTTAATTTTGTTTTTATTTATATACTTTATTTACTTTATTATTTATTTTTCAGATTAGGATTTTTAAAAGAAAGTATAGAAAAGTTTGGTTTTAAGGCAAGATTTGATTTTTATTTGGTAAAAGGTATGATCTTTATATTTTTAAAGCAATAAAAATATGATTTTTATATTTTTAAAGTATTAAAAATATAGTCTTTACTATATAACGATAATAAAAATATGATTTATATATTTTTAAAGTAGTAAAAATATAATCTTTTATATTGTAGAAAGATAAAAATATGATCTTTGCATAGTAGGAACTATAAAAATATCATCTTTATATAGGTAGCATAATAAAAATGTGATTTTTATAGTGATGAAATAGAAAGGACGATATTTAGAGATGAGTAGTCAAGTAAAAATATGATTTTTACTTCGGGAAAAATATAGATTTTTGCAACAAGGAAGTTATAATTTTTATTATCCATAACGAGTTATAAAGATTTGATTTTGAAGGGAAAAAGAAGAAAGGCGAAATCTATATTTTTAAAATGGAATTTTTATCTATATGATAGCATAGTAAAAATTCGATTTTTATATATTGAATAGCGAAGTAAAAATTCAATTTTTAAAGGTATGAAATAAATAAAAATATGATCTTTATATTATAGGGAGGATAAAAATCCGATTTTTAACTTATAGAAGATATAAAGATGAGATTTTTTTATAATGTAGATAATAAAAATGTGATTTTTATATATGTAGTGGCTACGAGCAACGAAAGTGATAAAAGGTGAGAACGACAAGATTTTCTACATAAGAAAAGTCGAGATGATTGGATTAGCAAGTTGGTGAGAACTTCTCGCTCAAAAACTTCTTTTTTTTCTAGTTATATATATATATATATATATATATATATATATATATACACTAGGATGCAGACGGTGCTTAGTAGCACCCGACACCCGTCATCCGCAGACCATGGATGACTTGCTTGTTAAATTGTTTGGTTGAGTAGTTGGTTAGTTTATTTGGTTGGAATTGAATTGTTTGGTGAAATGGAATAGATTGATTGATGTGTGAATGGCGTGGGCCTTCACTAGACCGGGGATAAGGCTAGGCCTTGTCCCGTTTCTAGTATTGTGCCGTTATGCCGCCGAAATTTTCTAAAATATGTTAGAAAAATAAAAATATCATTTTATTGAATAAATGAACTGAATAGAAATTCATGTGTTAAAATAAAATGTTTTATCGTTAAAAATAAAAATTTTAACGTGAAAGTGAATAAATGAATATTTATAAACAAATCGACCGATTTGTTTATATACACTGATTTGACTGATATTGATTGGGTCGATAAATTTTACACATCGCCCAACTGCACAAACAAAAATATGTGTTTGTTGATTTGAAACCCCACACGGGTGTTGGGCTGATATTTGGCGTACACTAATCCCAATTATTTAATTATTGTCGATCGATTGGTCGACAGACTGTGTAAGCGTCGATTATTTATATTTGATGCTTATGCCGTTGTGTGGTGCACTTTGGATGATGGTTGATTGTTTATCAATGCTATTATATACATGTGTTGTATGGAAATCCATATAATTAACATTATATGGTGATTGATTGGGCCTCATTCCAATCGGGGAAAATAATGAATATTATAAAAGAAAATTCATGTGTTGAATATAAAAATAGTCATGTGTTGACGATGATCATGTGTTGAAACTATTCATGTGTTGAGTAAAATATTTTATATAATAAAAATTACATCTTTATCATATTTAAGATTAGAATCTACTTCACGGTGGAGTCTAATTAAAATCAAACGATAGATACCATAATTTTATAAAATATTTTACATAACAAAAATAGTGATGTGTTGACAGTACTCATGTGTTGAGATTAGTCGTGTGTTGAAAGAAATATAGGTTCATGTGTTGAATTGAATAGAAGTTTTTTTTTTGAAAAATATAAAGCCGTGTTGATTAGAGACGCGTTATTTTGACGCGAACGATATTTATATCGATTTATTTCGTTTTATAATGAATATGGAAAGGTGATTTCAAAATCTAATATTTTGAAATGAAATTCAAATGGAATTAGATAAAAATTGAAATTTTATTGAATCAATTTGAAATGAATTCGATTCGAATTGAATAGAAAATGAACTCGATTCGAATTGAATAGAAAACGAATTAGAATTTGAATTGAATAGAAAGTGAATTTGAATTCGAATAAAATAGAAATGAATCCAAATGAAATTAAATTGAAATTGAATTGAAATCGATTTGAAACGAATTCGAATTGAATCAAATAGAAGGTAAATTCAAATTGAATTAGATTAAAATTCGAATTGAATAGGAAGCAAATTTGAATTTGAATAAAATAGAAATGAATTCAAATTGAATTAAATTGAAACTGAAATTTAAAACGAACTGAAATTGAATTGAAATCAATTTGAAACGAATTCGAATTGAATCAAATAGAAGGTAAATTCGAATTGAATTGAATTGAAATGAACTCGAATTGAATTGAAATCAAATCGATTTGAAATTGAATATAGTGTTGAAATGGTTTTGAAAACGAATTTAAAACGATTTATAAAATACGTTTTAATAAGGAAATCGAAGAAATATATATAATATATATATATTATATATATATATATATATATATATATAATGGCCTGAATAGAACGCGCCGCGCCGCGGCAGTTCGTGAATTTCGACCATTGACTTCGAATTGACGTTGCGGGAGATCCGACCGTCGGATTCTCATAAAACCGGAACCGTTGGGTTCGTATCGAAAAGAACTTTCCAATGAATATTAGAAATTTGAAATCTAACGGTTGGATTTGGAATTATGTCCAAATCAAATTTGAAAAAGGTCACTGTAAGTGCAGTTCGATGGCCGTTAATGGAAATCGACTGTACGGGCCTTGATAAAATTATTAAAAATATCTATAATTTGTGTAAAATCATAATATATGATTTGGGAAAAATTGACCTGAAGAATTCCACATTTGAAAGGATAAAAATAGATTTTTATCGAAATGAACTAGTTTTGAACTGGAATTAAAATCAATTTATTTTTGAAATAAATAAATTGAATTTGAAAGTGATTTTAAAAATAATCTATATTCCCAATACGTGGATTGGACTGGAGTTGAATCGAAATTATCTTCGGGATATTTCGATGTTGGATTTCGTGACTATACAGATATTGTTATGGGAATTTGAAAGATATATTTTATATCGTTATTTCCAATATGATATTTGTTGGTTTCAGAATTTGATATTGAATATAAGACGATATATTTTCTATTCAGAGCCTTGTATTTAATATCAAATGTGATTTGGGTTTATCGTGAATCGTGTTTTAGATGACGTTGGTTCTTTAACCCAGTAAAGGCAAGAGGTTGATTTTTGAAAAGATTAAAACTAAGTGGGGTTTTAATGAATCTTTAATTAGATTAAAAATGTGAATTGATAATTTAAATTATCAAATCTGAAAGGTGATCGAGAATGGAGTACCACCTGTTTTGCTCCAAAGCGATAGTTAAATCTTTAATTAGATTTGAACGTGAAATGGTAATTAATTTTACCGATAACACTGTGGTGTTAGATGTGGAGTATTACCAGTTTTCTCCATGGGATATATAGGTTGGGTTTGGGAAATAAAATAAATAATTACTTCGGTATGGTTCGTTAATCCCGACTAGTTTGAAATGATATCCATAGGAGGATTAAAGAATAAATTTAGAAGAATTTATCTTGGATAAAATTAATGGGAACCTTTCCCTAAGAATGTGATTTTGTGAATAAAAGAATATTCTGAATTGGAATGAGGCGTTTGTTGTGTTTGTGTAACATTCGTTTATTATATACGTGGGTTATTCAGAAAGGCCGGGTTTATACCCATTCTGAATAACCGATTCGACGAGATGTTGAAGATGAAGACGGTGGTTGAAGACCGGAAGTCTTCACATCGTTTGGGTGATTACTGATGATCTTGATTGGGCTGTACAACCAGGATGAGGGAATCAGTTGGTGATCGTCCATACGTACTTGGAGATGGATGGATATGCGAGGAAAGTGCCTCCGGTTTCGTTCAGACCCAGAACGAACTTGTAAATGGATTGTGTGTCTGACATTGGATTTTATTCTGTGTTGATGGATCTCTATTAAATATACATCTGTTTGGCGGCGGAGAATTTATTCTCTTGCTTAACGCCCTTCTCTGAGACGTACGAGCTTAGAGGTTGTATATCAATGGACATCAGTCGCATGGAGTGAATTGCCAATGTGGCACGCGTAAGTGGCAATTGATCAAGGCTTCTGTTGAAAAGCAAAGTCTTGTGGTTGATGATCAAAGCATGGTCTGTGTGACGTAGCTTTGTGTATAACGTGGATTCGCGAGCCTCACACCTCGGTATGAGTCAAAAACGGGATATGGACCCAAGGAGTGCACGACGTTTCTTTCTAGCTAGGGTGGTGTCAGTGACCTACCAGCCCTGACATTTATATACTTTTCACCTGTGTGGTTGTTGGATACGAGGCGCCTCGGATATAGGTCTGTAAGGACCGGGAAACGTGTGTTCAGGAATAACTAATCCTCAAAAGTAAGAGAGGACCGACCTTGGAGGTTCCAAAGGATCAGAGTGGGGTCCTGAGGCATTGCTAGAGTGTCTCGAACGCGGAGAGGAGCTTGCCCCTTGCCTCGGCTCATGACGGAAGTCCAATTTCCAATACGTGATAGTGCGGTTTTATTTGTAGAACCTAGTATGGCGACATAGTGGTATGGGTCATTAATGCCGCCTATGATTGATATTTATGATGTGAAATTGTTTTGACACTATACACTTATAGTAATATCAAAATAATGTGTTTTAAATGTATCAAGCATGCTTTGGCTGTTATAAGGTAAAAACCCTATCCTCCGGCTTACGTTGCATTGTGTGATGGGACCTGGGTCTTATAACAGCTTCATTTTTCTTTATTTAGCATTGCGCTGTTTGTTCTATGCACCGGTATTCTTGGGAGGAAACCCGTTCCGTGTTATACGGCGTGGTCCCTTGATTTACCAAACTTTAAAAATAAAGATTAATAACCGTTTTAGTTCTCACACCAGTCACATGACTGACCTGGAGTTTATTGTTTTAACCTAAACTCTGGGTGCCCCTATTTTCCACACGGGCAGCTAGTAGTTTTGGTTTTGCAGATTTATATTCACACGGTCCTGATTTACAGCTGGAACGATGCTCGGAAAGCTCTGTATCCGTGTATTACTTTCAGTTGTGTTTTGTATTATTTTCCGCTGCTATGTAATTTATTGTAATCTCTGATATTTGTCGAATGTAATTTATTCATTTATACTCTGTATATTCTTGTATCTGATGGAATTGTTGTAATAGCAATGAAATGTTCTTCCGTTTGCGTTCTATTTTGTCTTGTACTCAATTCTATCCGTGCTTTCCTTCACGGGGAAGTTCAGGTCGTCTCAGGTGTATTCCTTGGATCAACATGGTATGTCTTAACATTTTTTAGAATATTTTGACAAATTTCTCGCGGCCAAGAGATCGAGTTCATTTTTTTTAAATTTACCAATTTACCCAAAAAACCATGGTAAATAGCTTTGATTGTTTGGAAAAAGGAATGTTATGACAAGAAGTAATAATAATAACTTTATTAGATTTTTATCTCCTTTTTTCTTTTTAATCATTGAATTCAATTTGCTGGTCACTGTTTTTCTACTTATTACATTTTCTTTATTGAAATTGTAAATTAAAAAGTCAGAAAAACTTTCCATGGTAGAAGGTATGCTTGAAGCCGGAATAGGAAATAATTCCTCTCCAGCTAGTGGCATTCCAAATATAAGACTCATTTATTTCGGAGTTAATTTCAAAATTTTGTCTCCCACTTTAAAAGCATTTTCAGTAACATCAAAAGAAGTAATTATATCATCTAGATTTGAAGCACATTTTCTTATATCTTGTCTTTATATTGAATTGTTGAGAAAAAAAATTAAAAATGTTTTTAAAAGGTGTTTTCTCTATGAAATCTTTTGCTTCCTGAGAAAGAATATTTTCCTTTTTAATTACTGACATTACTTTATACATTGCATCTAAATTGCATCTATATGTGCCAGTGTATTGTTGCTTTTTTCTTTTTCTCCCTGTTTCCATGACTTCATAGTTATCTGCATCATCCAAGTCAGTATTTGTTTCCTCACTTTTGTTATCTTCAGTATCCAACTCATTACTTGTGCCCTCACTTTGATTTTCTGACTTTGTATTTTCTTCGTCAGACTCTGTTGTATTTTTGTAGTAGTTGGTTCATGCTGTTCATGGTCAGTTTTTTCCTGCATTCATGAAAATCTTATTATTAGATTAGGATGTTTAAAATATTGTAGCAGTGTATGTAAACAATACTAACCAGAAATTAAATGCTATATAATCCAAACAATATCATGCATGCACAATAATGTGTACAAAAAGGTAGTATTATTATCTTTTTGACATAGTTTGCAAACAAGTTTTATAAGCAGTGTAATAATTTGAAATAATCATTAAAACAATAAACTTATATAACATATATCATTTATTTTCAAATATTAGCATATTTTAACATCTAATTAAATTCAATAATGATAAAGCTAAACACATATATATATATATATTTTTTCAGTTTAATATTGAAATGATTTTGTCATTTTTATCATGCAATGTAATTTGGGTTAGTATTTTTTTTAAATATGATAATTGTAAACACAATGTAAAGAAAAAAGGTTACCACTGTTAATAGTGATATAGATTTTCTTTGACTATGTTCTTCACAGAATGGAGAAGAAATTGATCTTATGTTTAAGCATTGCGTTCCATTGTCTGTGAAAATACATGTAGCTTCTGTAGAACCAATTTGTTTTTTCTTCGACCTGGTGTTCATTTTTATCCTGGATGAATGTACACAATTATTCAATTTTTTAAATAAACAAAATACAAAGCAGAAAAAAAGATATATTAATTTATTTATTTCATGAATCTAACAACTTTAAGTATTCAATCATTCAAATAACCAATTCAAAAATTTCGAAGGAGCAATCAATTAAATAAATTACATTTCATAATTAATGACAAATCAATTTTATAACCACATTTCAAAGAAAGAAAAAACCATTTATCTTTTTAAAAAACCGTTTATTCAATCAATATCATAGACAAACAATGACTAATAATTATTGTAAATCGAGTCATAATAAAAGATTTTGCAGAAGTAAACAGTGATTAGCAATTATAATCGATTGATTTAAGCAATACTTTCAACAAAAGACAAGCAATTAGGTAATAACAAACAACATTTACCGGAAAATTATTCTAACTATTTATTCTATGTTAATTGAAACTTACTTTTATAGTAGATGCTTTCTCTATCAATATGAAGAAGACCGATTTTGTTGAAAATTTGTTTTGGTAATGGATTGAAAGTACTGATTCGAGCGATTTAGGAATTAGGTTTTTGTGAAATAGAGGCGGCGAATGATAAATGTCCTGGAAAGTAATTATTGACAACTCGTATCCTAGAAAATAATTGTATAACCTTAGTAAGCCCTTGTAGTAAAATTCCCCTATTAAATATTGAACTGAAATAGTAAAGTAGATTTAAAATCTGAAACATAAAATATCAAAACTTTAAGTCTTAGAAAAATTGAAACTTTTGCTTTGAAAAATACTTTAAAAAGTTTGTCTTCGTATTCATTTGAACGTCATTTGTAAAGAGGTCAGATGAGTGCAATCGATTTTTAACATTTATAACTAAGGCTTTGATGCATATTCTCATTATTCTTGAACTCTTGAACTCTTAATAACTCATGAGTCTTGATTTGCTTCACCAATCTTGACCATCATCTCTATAGCATCATAGATAGTTTTGTTACAATATAGTATTGGTCATCAACACCTGCTATAAATCCCGCACTATACATTATATATATAATCATTAGTAATAAATGTAAATATATTTTATACTAGTAGCAGCTATACTTGTTGTTATCATCAAAACATCCTTGCACTTACAATCCACTCCTTTTTGATGATGACAACATTTTTTTAATTAAATATTTTTTCTCACTCCTCCTTACTTCCACAACTCCCCTTTACTCCAACTGCTCTCTCTTATTCCAATATCATACTTTATTTCTTCCCTTTGTCATCCATTAGAATAATTCAAATAGTTAGAAGTAATACCAACTTCAAATAGTAACTTTCTAGACTGGTTATACTCTAATACTATTGGACTTGGATTATGTCTACGTATTATAGCTCAAGAATTTCAATCTAATACAACTTCAAACATGCTTTATATATTCAAGCCAATAATTCATACAAATCTAGGTTATATATATACAATCTAATCAATCTAAACCGAATAGTACATTTGGTCAAAGCGTTTTAGACTATATACTATTAAATCAAGTCGTATACTAAACCTTATACAACTAGTAACTTAATTGATCCTAACCTAGTCTATTTTGATTTACTAATGATAAGGGATTTATGAATAAGGCAATGGGTAAAATGAAGGTGAAATTACACTCTTGTTCGATAAGGTTTCCAACCTTATTGGAACATACTTCTCCAACAAATTATTCATCATTATCCTCTTCCATTATTCCACTTCTTCTCCTTCTTCCTCTTCTTCTACTTCTTCCTCTTCTTCTTCATTTTCACTACATTCGTAGGACTGTTAAAGGCTATATCAGATATTTCATCCTCATTTATAATCAGATCATCTGAATTATCCCGAATCATTTTCTACAGATTATGGAGTATCCGTCCAGGCCTTTTTCATTCTTTTGCCATCCATATTTATTGTATTTGAAATTCAATCATCATTTGTAAGAAATTTTTTAGGTTTTCAACTATTTTGTGTACTTTTGCGAGTGTTTGTTTTGAAAATGCCTTGAGTAGGGGTTTGGAATTAAAATTTAGAAGAATTTGGATTATTTGAGGAAGAAGCCATGCACTATAGAGTTTTCAAATTATGAATAAAATAATGAGGAATTTAGAAGAAGGTGATTGTTTAAATTCAATTTATATAGATAAAAACTACATTTAGAGGAAATTTTTTAAATATATTTTACCATTATATGTCGACATGCCTATGCTCACCATATTGACATAATACTTTATTTTTAAATTTGGAAAAAAATTCAGAAAATTAATATAGGCCAAAATATTGTTGTAAATTACACAAGCTTGTTGAATTAATGGTTCGATTTGTATATCAGTTGTTTAATCCTCAAGATTAATATATTCTAAGGTTATTATTTCTTTATTTATGTTATCTCCAAGAAAATGATAACTGATATCAATGCCTTTGGTTCTAGCATGGTGAGTTGGATTTTTAGATAATTTTATCGCACTTATATTATCGCTATATGTAGGTGACATTTTGAATTTTATTCAAAAATATCTTAGGATTTGTTGCGTATAAATTAATTGGGAGCAGGCTATAGCTGCTGAAATATATTATGGTTCCTAGTTGATAATGATACTATTTTTTACTCTTTACTAAAACCAGGAGATCAATGAATGTCCTAAAAAATGATAGGTTCCACTAGAACTTTTCCTATCTAATTTGCATCTGACATGATCCACATCACTATTGATATTAATTCAAATATATTATTTTCTAGATAGAATAAATGTGTCATCCCACCTTGAGGCCCACCCTAATAAATGACATTACTAAGTAATAGTGCCTACTAAAGCTAAATAGGGCTAGCTAGGGCCAACCATCCATAATTTCGCATAAGACGTATTAAATATGTCGATTGTGTGTATAAATTTTCTTCCCTAATCTCAAGTGGATGGACAGACTCAATACTTCTAATATGAAACAATGATGACTACGGATCATGTTCAGAATAACATACAACTTACCATATTTATCATATCACAAAACATATACATATAGATACAATTACAGAATTCAACGTATACATGTGCTACAAATTTGAATGATTGCATATAAACTATATAAGAGTACAACATCTTCAAAACTACAATACAAGATGACTCAGATACATGGGTACAACTAAGAAATATCTTCAAAGGATAAATCCAAGATGAATCAATTTACTTTGAATCATTGGCAAGCTACTACTAAACCAAGTCGGTCTGACCTAAGCATTAACACATATGGGTTAGTCTAGCTAATAGAAAGTATAGATATTCAATAATATCATAAGATTCCAAGAGTAACTTTCCATCTATGAGAGTTAGTAAAGTAACTTCATGGGTGCAGTATGGACATAGGTTTAATATAACAACAACGAGAAACTTCCATCTAGGTTATGTACTGAGCTAGGAGCTAGTACAAGCATCAATAACCAAATAAAATCAAAGCTCAAACAAAAATTCATCAAATACGACCTATGTAAACTCAAGTGAGTTTAAATAGCTCCAATGGGATTGCCAGCACAAACTGTTGAAATTGTCATAGCGAATCACATATGTATGATCATAAGATCAAATTCATCAAAGCATCAATACTTGGGTCCTAAACAACAAAGGTAGATGTGATCATAAGATCTAAGTCAACAAAGCTACAATATTAGACCCAAAAAAATAAGTTCAAGTTCAACAAAACAACAAATTTAATACCCGAAACAACATAGTATTGTATGTGCAAATAAGCTCTCCCGAAGCTTTGCTAAGTACCATATATTAGGAGACTCATCGACCTCAAGTCGTGACCCACCAGCCTGAGTACACCAAAAATTGAGTTATTTAATTTCTCCCTATCAAAGTCTACCAGCTCAATAATTTGAATAAGTGGCTAAACAGTCCTTTTTCTGACCTATCAACTTCACCACAAAACAAACACCGAAAAACTTACTACACAAATCTGCATAAGTATGGGACCCACCGACCACAGATATTAGCATAACAATAAACAACAATGTGTACTACAGACTCACAATCAGTAACCCAAGCAGTGGTAACTGTGGTCCCATACTGTAACAACCCAGAATTTTGGGGCCAATTTAAAATTTTTATTTTAGAAATTTTAATGCATTTTAATATTTAAAATAATTTATCTTAAATAATAATGACTAAAAATTTATTTTAAAACGAATAAATTTAATTTAATTATAAAAGGAGTTTAAAACAGCGCTGTAGTTTGAAAATTTGAATTTGAACTTTGACTGAATGTACATGATTCATTTTAAGTCAGAATTGAACGAAACCAGAAATATTCAAATCTATTTAATCATATCTTTCTAACAAATCTAAAAAATTGAAATTTCACTTTGAAAATAGAAAGTTATGTCCAGTTTAAAATTTAGAAAAGTCGCTGTAGAATTTATATATATTTTAATATAATATATTGGCCTTTAAAATAGTCATTTTTCAAACGACCTCGGTTTTCGACGAAACCACTTTTGTTGGAACCAGAATGTCAAATTATTGCTAAGTTTCAATTTTCAAAAATTTTCGAATCAATATGTGAGTGTGGCAAAAAAAAATGTGTTTTGATGGTTTCAGTCAAAATTAATCGACTTGAAATTGGCCATTTTTCAAATGGTCTCAGAATTCGACGAAATTAGTCTTGTTAGAACCGTATCGTCAAAACATAACTAGAAATAATTTTTCAGGAATTTTTAGAGTCAGTATGTAGCCCTGGTAATTTAAAATGTACGTTTGAACTTAATAATTAAATGATTTATAATTAAATTTAAAGAAAAACATATCATAACAGCTGAACTGGGTTACGAAACGTGTTCCATTGTGTCCGGGATGGGGGTTATTAGCTAGGGGCAACACTCGTTGGGTTTGATTCGGAGTTCGTATGGATAAACTTGAAATTTTGAAATTAAATGAATTAAAATAAATAGGAAATACACCGTATAAATACCACCATATACTATCCCTACACGCAACCCTAATTTCTAATCAGAACAGCCGCCAATGCCATCTTTCAATGGCTGTAACGCAAACCACTTCCTCCCCTTCTATCTCCTTAATCCCTCCATGATATCAAGAATTCAATATACCAAATTAAAGAGCTCGTCGAGCTCTATAACATGAACGGTGGTGATCCAAAACTGATGATCGAAGCAGCGGTATTTTGGCCGAGAACGTCCGATGATGGAACGCCGTCCCTGGCGTTTGCAGGCGCGCGTGTGGGTCCCCTTTCTGGGCGAGGGTGGAGCGAGACGAGGGCTTGGACGTGGCAGCGCCTGATCGGATGACAGGGGGCCGAAGTGATCGGAAATTCCAAACCTAGAAGGCGACAATATGGGTTCAACGCGGCCTGGTTCACAACAATACGAAGAAGAAGGTTTATTGAATAAATTATTTAAATAATAATGTTGTAATTGTTTAAAAACTTATAAAAACCATAACTCATTCAAACGAGGTCGGAATTCAGCAAATTCGGAAGCGTTGGAATCGTACAATCAAGATCTATGAGAAGAAGCTGACTAGAATCATTTCTAAACAAATCAAATTTTGGCCAAAATCCAGATCTGAGTTGTTCAGGATTAAAAACTATCAGTGAGAAATCTATATTTATTATTTAAAAATAATTATGAATTTATTACCACAAATCTACATTTATTTCCTGTTTGCTATTATTCATGATTGTTATGTGTTGAATGTAATGCTTGCGATAAAATCAGATCTGTGATTTGTGGATTTAAATTTGTTTGTTGTGTGATCGATTTGCGATGCTCATATTTTGTTAAACCAGTAATGTTAACATAGAAATATCATAATTGGTTAGATCAAGAATGTTAACATAGGGAAATGATTTTTAGTGTTTTAAATATCAAGAATGTTAACATAGGAATTTTAATGTTATGAACATACACTAGAATTGGAACTATTCATTTTGTTTAAAACAGGTTAGACAAATATAACACTTTTGTGTCAAAACCTGATTAGTGACAAAATTAACATTTTTGTTAATTAGATTTTTAGTGACAAAATTACCATTTTTGATTAGAACTTGATTAGAAAAATAGAAACAACTTTCTTTTTGAAATATGTCAAGCAAACAAAATTAACATTTTTGTTTACTGTAAAAGAATGAAAGCAAAATATCATATTTTTGTGGAATTGAAATAGATCAAACAAAATTTTCATTTTTGTTAAATCAAAAATAGCATTTTTGTCAAAGAATGATAATTGAAACAAAAATAGCATTTTTGTCAAAGAATGATAATTGAAACAAAAATAGCATTTTTGTCAAAGAATGACACTTGAAATAGAAGAATGACACTTGAAACAAAAGGATACATTTTTGTCACTTGAAATAAAAAGAATACATTTTTGTCACTTTAGAAAAATGAATTAGAAAGCATTCATTTTGTCACATTAGAAAGGAATGAATTGAAAATGTATATTTTTATACATTAGAAAGGAATAAATTGAAATTGTATATTTTTATACATTAAAAAGAACGAGTTAAAAATGTATATTTTTATACATTAAAAGGATTTGTTCAAATTTTGCATTTTTGGGTACATATAAAGGATTAGACAAAAAAAAAAATCTACACTTTGTTAACATTAAAAGGATTGGATAAGAATTAACATTTTTGTTAACATTAAAAAGAGGAAGTTAAAAATGTATACTTTTATACATTAACAAGTTATGAAATGGAAATGTATATTTCTATACATTAAAAAGTTATGAATTGAAAATGTATATTGTTATACATTGAAAAAAAAAGAATGAGTTAGAAATGAACATTTTGTTTAGAAATGTTAAATAGGATTAAAAAGAACATTTTGTTAAATTGTACATTAGAAAGACAAAAAGGACATTTTGTTCAGAAATGATCATAGAAATAAAAATCACATTTTTATGAAAACATGATTATTGAAAAGGAAGATATGCATTTTTATCAAATGTAAAGGAATAAGGAAAATTTACATTTTTATCAAATGAAAAAGGATGTTATGAGAAAATATCATTTTTGGGTAAAACATGATTAGTGAAGAAAAATTATCACATTTTTGTTTATTTAAAAAGAATTATAACACAGTTTTACATTTGGTTTACATTAAAGGGATTATAACAAGATTCACATTTTGTTTACATAAAAAAAAGATTTAACAAAATCATCATATTTTCTTTACATTAAAAAGAATTAGTCAATTCTGTCATTTTGTTTACAATAAAAAGATTGAGATAAAAGATTATATTTTTATTGGCACTTTGTTTTCAATAAAAAGATTGTACACAAAAAATTACATTTTCAATGTAATTTAGATTCCATTGAAAGTATTAGAATAGAAGGATTATATCCTTATAGTCATTTGGTTACAATGAAAAGATTAGGAAATAAAGATAACATCTTTAGGGTAATTGAAATAAAAGATTAGTTTTTATTGTCATATAGAATTAAAGGATTATATTTTATTGTAACATTGTTGACAATAAAATGAATTGAATTGAATTAAAAGACTAGATTTTTATTGTCATTTGTTCAAAATAAAAAGAATTGAAATATATGTCTATGATGTTGAAATTATATGTTTATGATGTTGAAATGTTTGATGTGATAAATATACTGCTTGTATATTCAAATTGAATATTACACTCCCACTTACAAGTTACCCGACTTGTCTATGTGATTGGGACGATAATTTCCACACATCGCCCAAGTACACAAATAATTTATTATTTGGTTGATGGATGAAACCCCACACGGGTATTGGGATGATATTGGATACACACTAATCCCAATATTTAGTTATCTGTCAATCGATGGATTGATAGTCTGTGATGAGCGTTAGTTATTTACTTTAATGCTCACACAGTTATAAATTCCACTCTGGTCGTCATTTGGATGTTTAATAATTACTTATCATGATTGTTGATCACATACAATTTATGGTTGTTGATTGAGTCACATTCCGATAAAGGGTATTTTAGAAAAGAATATTTTAGAAAAGAATATATTTTAGAAAAATATATTTTTATTGAATGAACTAGTTATTAACTAGAATAGATCATTAAATTTAGATTTAATGTAGTTTTCCAATTTGTCAATAAATTTAATTAAAATTAAATAAATGTGATTTTGGGTTTGTCATGAATAGTGTCTTAAATAACACTGTTCTTAAACCCCGTATGAAAAGAATAATCTTTTTAATTTAGACTATTACATTTTTCAATTATATTTAGTAATTGAAATAAGATGAAATGTGAGTTGGGTTTATCGTGAACCGTGTTTTTAAGTGACATGTGTTCTTTAACCCAACTGACAGTGAAAATATGATTTGGAATTTATAAATCTTTTAAATAGAAAATTTCCAAAAGTAAAGATTTCCCATTAAATATATTAGATTGGAATTGAATAGAATTCGAATTGATTATAACCGAGATAAGCTTCTGTAAAAGAAGACCGATACTACATATGGAATTTAAACGGCTTTGCCGTTATTCCATTTATATTGTTGGTCGGATACAGAAATTTATAACGATTATATATTGATTTGATTCCAGTGAAGATTCCATATTTTATGGAAGATGATTTTGGGTTTACCAAGAACTATGGTTTAAATGACATTAGTTCTTTAACCCAGTTAAAGATAAGATTAATTTCTTAAATTTAAATAATCATTGAATAGTGATTTTTGGTATTTAAAACCAAATTGGAATTTTGATGAATCTTTAAAAGAAAGATTTAAGAATAAACTTAAAGAGTTTATCTTTGATAAAATAATGCGAATATTTTATTAAAAGAATATTCTGAATTGGAATGAGGCGTTGGATGTGTTTTTATAGTACTCGATTTTTAATCATAAAAATACGCAAGTAATTCGGAAAGACCGGGTTTAACCAATTCCGGATAATCACTACGACGATGAAGAGTCGAAGATGAAGACGGTGGTTGAAGACCGATGATCTTCACACCGAATGGATGTGTTGCCACTGAGACCCATGATGGGAGTAGCTACCTTGAAGGGGCTTCAGTGGTGACCGTCCGGACTATTGTTGATTGTTCGGATTTGGTTTTCGCTCAGACCCAGAGCATAAGGTAGTAAATGGATGCGCGTCTGACATTGGATTTCGTTCCAGGCGAATTAAATTGATTTTTATTAATGTGTACCTGATTGGTGGTGGAGAATTTATTCTCTGCTTAACACCCTAGTATATATTGATAGTGGTTGATCGCGTGGCGTGAATTGTCAATGTGCACGCCAAGATGCAATTGATCAAGGCTTTTGTTGAAAAGCAGGGCCTTGTGGGATGATCAAAGCATTGCCTATTACGGCATAGCTTTGAGTATAGCGTGACTTCGCGAGCCTCACAGCCCGGTATGAGTCGAAAACGGGAGAAGGGAACGCAGGGAGTGCACACGTTTCTTTCTAGCTAGGAGTAGTGTCAGTGCTTAAACTGGCTGGCATTTTACTTATGTGGATGATGGATTTTGAGGCGCCTCGGATTTATAGGCCGTTAGTGGTCATATTATAGGTTCAAAGGAACCGAGAAGCGTGTTTTCAGGTATAACTAATCCACGACCCTTCGGAGTGGATCGACCCTGCAGGATCCAAGGTTTGCCCATAGGTGTGATCCTGAGGCATTTGCTAGAGTGTCTCGAATCGGCAAGGAGCTCCTCCCTAGCCTCGACTCACGATGGAAATCCAATTTCCAATACGACCTTGCGGTTTTGATTGTAGAACTAGTATGGCGACATGATATATGGTACCCATGCCGTCTATGATTGATACATTATGATTGAAATGTTTTTATTAAACATATACTCACTAATATCAAATCTGTTTTATCGCATCAAGCATCTCTTGACCATTATAAGATAAAACCCTATCCTCCGGTTTGCGTTGCATTGTGTGATGGGACTTTGGTCTTATAATGGTTTCATTTTTCTAAAAAGCATTGCATTGTTTAACGATTTACTTTATTTTATGCACTGGCAATCCAATGGACTAAACCCGTTCCGCGTTAGTGGCGTGGTCCTGTGATTAGCCTTATTAGATAAGTTTCGTTAAGATTTCTCATACCAGGCCCATGACTGACCTTTAGTTTGTTTCACTGGCAAACTCGGGTGCCCTTATTTTCCACACGGGCAGTCGAGTAGCTTTTTGCAGATATTTTTACAGGATCCTGGCTTACAGCTGAAGCGGTATTCGGAAAGCTCTGTATCCGTGTATTCCTTTCAGCTGTATATTTGTAATATTTTTCCACTGCTATTTAAATGTAATTTAAAACTCTGATATTATTGTATTTCTATTTCGGCAATAAGTATTCATACTCTGCTACATTCCTGTACTCTGATGTAATTGTTGTAATCAGCAATAAAATGTTCTTCAGTTTGTGTTCTGATGTGTGTTGTTCTCAAAGAAATCCAGTCTTTCCTTTAATGGGAAGTTTGGGTCGTC
This sequence comes from Allium sativum, assembly GCA_030737875.1. Lineage (NCBI taxonomy): Eukaryota > Viridiplantae > Streptophyta > Magnoliopsida > Asparagales > Amaryllidaceae > Allium > Allium sativum. The sequence goes on along the minus strand of CM060912.1, from coordinate 48,116,199 downwards.
ACATTTGGTATCAGAGCTTTGGTTTACAGAGCTCGAGAACAAGACACATTAGAACCGAACGAAAGAATTCATCAGAGATTGGATTAGTAATATCCAATAAGAATAACTCGTTAGAGATGGGATCAGTAGTATCCTAGAACGAGTGTGAAGAGTATTATTTTCTTTGAAAAAAAATATAAAAATGAAAACAAATTTAGTTTTGAAAAATTTATCTTAAAATACGTATTTGAGAATATTATTATTTTAAAGTGGACAATCGAGTATCTAAGGATTTCGAATATACGAGTGATTAACGGATATTCGAAGTTTTAATATACCGGATAGATATAGAATCACACTCTAGTCGCCCGGAGTTAATTCTGATGATCGGTGCACCATCACCAGTAATTATGTTCGAGTCTCGAAAGTGAGATTTCTATATATTTCCATTGACTGGTATGAGAACCAACACTTAGTCAGTACACATTGCTGTGATTTGCACTAAAATATGATTTTTGACTATATATAAAAGATATATATATATTTAAAAAGTTAATCAACTAATTGATTGCTGGTTGTGATGTTTGATTTTTAGTCCAACTAATAAAAGTATAGAAATGATAATCAATTTAAGTAATGAAATTATTGAAACCAACAAAAAAAATTATTAATATTAATTAAGTTAGTTAATTAAACAACTATTAGCTTCGTTCCTTTTCTAGGACGAAAAGATTTTAAGTGGGGGCGATTGTAACAACCCGGAATTTTGGGGCCAATTAAAATTTTTTATTTTAGAAATTTTAATGCATTTTAATATTTAAAATAATTTATCTTAAATAACAACGACTAAAAATTTATTTTAAAACGAATAAATTTAATTTAATTATAAAAGGAGTTTAAAATAGCACTGCAGTTTGAAAATTTGAATTTGAACTTTGACTGAATGTACAGGATTCATTTTAAGTCAGAATTGAACGAAACCAGAAATATTCAAATCTGTTTAATTATATCTTTCTAACGAATCTGAAAAATTGAAATTTCACATTGAAAATAGAAAGTTATGTCCAGTTTAAAATTTAGAAAAGTCGCTGTAGAATTTATATATATTTTAATATAATATATTGGCCTTTAAAATAGTCATTTTTCAAACGACCTCGGTTTTCGACGAAACCACTTTTGTTGGAACCAGAATGTCAAATTATTGCTAAGTTTCAATTTTCATAATTTTTCGAATCAATATGTGAGCGTGGCAAAAGAAAATGTGTTTTGACGGTTTCAGTCAAAATTAATCGACTTGAAAATGGCCATTTTTCAAACGGTCTCAGAATTCGACGAAATTAGTCTTGTTAGAACCGTATCGTCAAAACATAACTAGAAATAATTTTTTAGGAATTTTTAGAGTCAGTATGTAGCCCCGGTAATTTAAAATGTATGTTTGAACTTAATAATTAAATGATTTATAATTAAATTTAAAGAAAAACATATCGTAACAGCCGAACTGGGTTACGAAACGTGTTCCATTGTGTCCGGGATGGGGGTTATTAGCTATGGGCGATGCTCGTTGGGTTTGATTCGGAGTTCGTATGGATAAACTTGAAAATTTGAAATTAAATGAATTAAAATAAATAGGAAATACACCGTATAAATACCACCATATACTATCCCTATACGCAACCCTAATTTCTAATCAGAACAGCCACCAATGCCTTCTTTCAATGGCTGTAACGCAAACCACTTCCTCCCCTTCTATCTCCTTAATCCCTCCATGATATCAAGAATGCAATATACCAAATTAAAGAGCTCGTCGAGCTCTATAACATGAATGGTGGTGATCCAAAACTGATGATCGGAGCAGCGGTATTTTGGCCAAGAACGACCGACGATGGAACGCCGTCCCTGGCGTTTGTAGGCGCGCGAGTGGGCCCCCTTTCTGGGCGAGGGTGGAGAGAGACGAGGGCTCGGACGTGGCAGCGCCTGATCGGATGACAGGGGGCCGAAGTGATCGGAAATTCCAAACCTAGAAGGCGACAATATGGGTTCAACGCGGCCTGGTTCACAATAGTAGGAAGAAGAAGGTTTATTGAATAAATTATTTAAATAATAATGTTGTAATTGTTTAAAAAGTTATAAAAACCATAACTCATTCAAACGAGGTCGGAATTCAGCAAATTCGGAAGCGTTGGAATCGTACAATCAAGATCTACGAGAAGAAGCTGAATATAATCATTTCTGAACAAATCAAATTTTGGCCAAAATCCAGATCTGCGTTGTTCAGGATTAAAAACTATCGGTGAGAAATGTATTTTTATTATTTAAAAATAATTATGAATTTATTACCACAAATCTACATTTATTTCCTGTTTGCTATTATTCATGATTGTTATGTGTTGAATGTAATGCTTGCGATAAAATCTGATCTGTGATTTGTGGATTTAAATTTGTTTGTTGTGTGATCGATTTGCGATGCTCATATTTTGTTAAACCAGTAATGTTAACATAGAAATATCATAATTGGTTAGATCAAGAATGTTAACATAGAGAAATGATTTTTAGTGTTTTAGATATCAAGAATGTTAACATAGGAATTTTAATGTTATGAACATACACTAGAATTGGAACTATTCATTTTGTTTAAAACAGGTTAGATAAATATAACACTTTTGTGTCAAAACCTGATTAGTGACAAAATTAACATTTTTGTTAATTAGATTTTTAGTGACAAAATTACCATTTTTGATTAGAACTTGATTAGAAAAATAGAAACAACTTTCTTTTTGAAATATGTCTAGCAAACAAAATTAACATTTTTGTTTACTATAAAAGAATGAAAGCAAAATATCATATTTTTTGTGGAATTGAAATAGATCAAACAAAATTTTCATTTTTGTTAAATCAAAAATAGCATTTTTGTCAAAGAATGATAATTGAAACAAAAATAGCATTTTTGTCAAAGAATGATAATTGAAACAAAAATATCATTTTTTTTCAAAGAATGAGAATTGAAACAAAAATAGCATTTTTGTCAAAGAATGATAATTGAAAAAAAAAATAGCATTTTTGTCAAAGAATGATAATTGAAACAAAAATAGCATTTTTGTCAAAGAATGATAATTGAAACAAAAATAGCATTTTTGTCAAAGAATGATAATTGAAACAAAAATAGTATTTTTGTCAAAGAATGACACTTGAAATAGAAGAATGACTCTTGAAACAAAAGGATACATTTTTGTCACTTGAAATAAAAAGAATACATTTTTGTCACTTTAGAAAAATGAATTAGACAGCATTCATTTTGTCACATTAGAAAGGAATGAATTGAAAATGTATATTTTTATACATTAGAAAGGAATGAATTGAAATTGTATATTTTTATACATTAAAAAGAATGAGTTAAAAATGTATATTTTTATACATTAAAAGGATTTGTTCAAATTTTGCATTTTTGGGTACATATAAAGGATTAGACAAAAAAAAATCTACACTTTGTTAACATTAAAAGGATTGGATAAGAATTAACATTTTTGTTAACATTAAAAAGAGGAAGTTAAAAATGTATATTTTTATACATTAACAAGTTATGAAATGGAAATGTATATTTCTATACATTAAAAAGTTATGACTTGAAAATGTATATTTTTATACATTGAAAAAAAAAGAATGAGTTAGAAATGAACATTTTGTTTAGAAATGTTAAATAGGATTAAAAAGAACATTTTGTTAAATTGTACATTAGAAAGACAAAAAGGACATTTTGTTTAGAAATGATCATAGAAATAAAAATCACATTTTTATGAAAACATGATTATTGAAAAGGAAGATATGCATTTTTATCAAATGTAAAGTAATAATGAAAATTTACATTTTTATCAAATGAAAAAGGATGTTATGAGAAAATATCATTTTTGGGTAAAACATGATTAGTGAAGAAAAATTGTCACATTTTTGTTTATTTAAAAAGAATTATAACACAGTTTTACATTTGGTTTACATTAAAGGGATTATAACAAGTTTCACATTTTGTTTACATAAAAAAAAAGATTTAACAAAATCATCATATTTTCTTTACATTAAAAAGAATTAGTCAATTCTGTCATTTTGTTTACAATAAAAAGATTGAGATAAAAGATTATATTTTTATTGACACTTTGCTTTCAACAAAAAGATTGTACATAAAAAATTACATTTTCAATGTAATTTAGATTCCATTGAAAGGATTAGAATAAAAGGATTATATCCTTATAGTCATTTGGTTACAATGAAAAGTTTAGGAAATAAAGATAACATCTTTAGGGTAATTAAAATAAAAGATTAGTTTTTATTGTCATATAGAATTAAAGGATTATATTTTATTGTAACATTGTTGGCAATAAAATGAATTGAATTAAAAGACTAGATTTTTATTGTCATTTGTTCACAATAAAAAGAATTGAAATATATGTCTATGATGTTGAAATTATATGTTTATGATGTTGAAATGTTTGATGTGATAAATATACTGCTTGTATATTCAAATTGAATATTACACTCCCATTTACAAGTTACCCGACTTGCCTTTGTGATTGGGACGATAATTTCCACACATCGCCCAAGTACACAAATAATTTATTATTTGGTTGATGGATGAAACCCCACATGGGTATTGGGATGATATTGGATACACACTAATCCCAATATTTAGTTATCTGTCAATCGATGGATTGACAGTCTGTGATGAGCGTTAGTTATTTACTTTAATGCTCACACAGTTATAAATTCCACTCTGGTCGTCATTTGGATGTTTAATAAATACTTATCATGATTGTTGATCACATACAATTTATGGTTGTTGATTGAGTCACATTCCGATAAAGGGTATTTTAGAAAAGAATATTTTAAAAAAGAATATATTTCAGACAAATATATTTTTATTGAATGAACTAGTTATTAACTAGAATAGATCATTCGGAAAGACCGGGTTTAACCCATTCCGGATAATCACTATGACAATGAAGAGTCGAAGATGAAGACGGTGGTTGAAGACCGACGATCATCACATCGAATTTATGTGTTGCCACTGAGACCCATGATGGGAGTAGCTACCTTGAAGGGGCTTCAGTGGTGACCGTCCAGACTATTGTTGATTGTTCGGATTTGGTTTTCGCTCAGACCCAGAGCATAAGCTAGTAAATGGATGCGCGTCTAACATTGGATTTCGTTCCAGGCAAATTAAATTGATTGTTATTAATGTGTTCCTGATTGGTGGTGGAGAATTTATTCTCTGCTTAACACCCTGGTATATATTGATAGTGGTTGATCGCGTGGTGTGAATTGTCAATGTGGCACGCCAAGACGCAATTGATCAAGGCTTTTGTTGAAAAGTAGGGCCTTGTGGGATGATCAAAGCATTGCCTATTACGGCATAGCTTTGTGTATAGCGTGACTTCGCGAGCCTCACAACCCGGTATGAGTCGAAAACGGGAGAAGGGAACGCAGGGAGTGCACACGTTTCTTTCTAGCTAGGAGTAGTGTCAGTGCTTAAACTGGCTGGCATTTTACTTATATGGATGATAGATTTTGAGGTGCCTCGGATTTATAGGCCGTTAGTGGTCATATTATAGGTTCAAAGGAACCGAGAAGCGTGTGTTCAGGTATAACTAATCCACGACCCTTCGGAGTGGACCGACCCTGCCGGATCCAAGGGTTACCCATAGGTGTGATCCTGAGGCATTTGCTAGAGTGTCTCGAATCGGCAAGGAGCTCCTCCCTAGCCTTGACTCATGATGGAAATCCAATTTCCAATACGACCTTGCGGTTTTGATTGTAAAACTAGTATGGCGATATGATATATGGTACCCATGTCGTCTATGATTGATACATTATGATTGAAATGTTTTTATTAAACATATACTCACTAATATCAAATCCATTTGATCGTATCAAGCATCTCTTGACCATTATATGGTAAAACCCTATCCTCCGGTTTGCGTTGCATTGTGTGATGGGACTTGGGTCTTATAATGGTTTCATTTTTCTAAAAAGCATTGCGTTGTTTAACGATTTACTTTATTTTATGCACTGGCAATCCAATGGAGTAAACCCGTTCTGCGTTAGCGGCGTGGTCCTGTGATTAGCCTTATTAGATAAGTTTCGTTAAGATTTCTCATACCAGTCCCATGACTGACCTGTAGTTTGTTTCACTGGCAAACTCGGGTGCCCTTATTTTCCACACGGGCAGTCGAGTAGCTTTTTGTAGATATTTTTACAGGATCATGGCTTACAGCTGAAGAGGTATTAGGAAAGCTCTGTATCCGTGTATTCATTTCAGTTGTATATTTGTAATATTTTTCCGCTGCTATTTAAATGTAATTTAAAACTCTGATATTATTGTATTTCTATTTCGGCAATAAGTATTCATACTCTTTTACATTCTTGTACTCTGATGTAATTGTTGTAATCAACAATAAAATGTTCTTCAGTTTGTGTTTTGATGTGTGTTGTTCTCAAAGCAATCCAGACTTTCCTTTAATGGGAAGTTTGGGTCGTCACACATACCACGCGTTCTCAGCATCGGTTTACTACTTGTCAGTCGGCTCCATAATGAAAATTGTTAGAAATCACTGAAATAATAGAAGATCAAATTATCGACTTCAATTAGATGAGCCTGGGATTACCCGATTCTGTATACCATCATGTCCCATGCCACGGGGTTTACGGCATCGTTTAATCTCCATTACACCCAATTGATGGGTGCAAAATGCGTGGTTTTATATATATAATACTAGGTTTTTTAAATAAATATATAAAATGATTTTGAAAATTTTGCGTAAATCCTTGATTTTGCAAATCCCTCTATATAATAAGAAATATATATTAAGAATATAAAATTGTTTATAATATAGAAAATTATTTTCTTAAAAAAATTCTTATTTATATTTAAAATCTCCTTTAAAACATTTTTACAAAACACGTGTTCGTGTACATAAAATCTTTGGAAAAAAACTCTTGAGGACACACGTGGAAATCAACTCGGAAATTCATCAAATCGAAGGTAGATTGGTAGGCTTCTCCATTATATAAGTTAGCCAAAATAAAATTCAAGAATCATGGCTTAAAACTAATTCAAGAGGAGCATAAAATAACTTAAGGAAAGTTGCCTAAAACAAAACTAAGGCACGAAAATGTACCCAAAAATCAATTCTCATTGCAACTTTCAGATAAGTTTAGAATGATCAAACAACCTCATAATGGTCCAAAAATTTATAGCATAAACTAGGATCATATACATTTCAATAAAAAAAGAATCAAGCAATTCTAATATGATATGAAAAAGAATATGAAGTCTCAAGCTGGGACTCAGGCCATGTTGAATTTTGTCCTGGTCTGAAATCTTCCTTAGGTTCAACTTTGCGACCTAGTTTTAATGACAAGATGACCTCAAAATGGTCTGAATGTTTGCAATCATAAAGAAAAAAAATTCAATCTTTATAACACAAAAAGAATCATCTAAAGAGGACCAATATCGGAGGAGATACAATGCCTCAAAATTGGACCTTGGCGATGTTATCATGCAACATCAAAAACTCATGTCTAAAAGCAACTAACATGAAAATAAATGGATGGATCGACCCCTAAACAATGTGGGTTGACCACAGATAGTGGTGGGTTGACCAATGGGTCAACCCCATCATGCTTGGGTCGACCTATGTGTCGAATCTTGCCACGGGATCGCTACAGGAACTTTTAGAAGTCTGATTACAACTTTGAGCACAATTTACGCATGGTAAAAGGGGTCAGAATGATTGAAACTTTGCAAGCACATAAACAAGACTCGATAATGATATTTAACTGAAATGATAGAGTTTCATTAAGGATTGATCAATTTAGAGCAGCCCAAAGTGGCACTTTGGTTGTGTTTGCACAACAGGAAGAAATTGATGAACATAATACACAGTTTAACAACAACATCATAATGGTTCAATATAAATTTCAAAATAATAACCATAGCTAGAAATCATAAGATTCCACTCTCCTAATCGCAAGCTACAACAAGATTTGAGGCAATTAGAAGCTTTATTGTGTGAAAATATAAGCTCAGACACCTAAAAATGGAACTATATCACCATGCAATATCTAGATTCAACATACAACATCTTTCTGCAAAAGTAGAGAATAAGTTGAGATAAATTATATTTGAAAATGAATCGTCTGCTCTAGATGTTAATAAACAACTTAAATTCACTGATTTGAGGAGCTTGAGGCTTGGAAAAACATGGCCATGGTTTTCCTTAAGTTCTTTACTGTGTTTTCCAAAAGGAAAAAGGAGAAGCTTCTAAGAGAAAACTATGTACATTAATACTTTTCTCTTGACTCTTCCCTTCTTAATCAAGTCATTAGAGGCCAAATTAAAGTAAATAGGAGCACTAGCGCAAACTTCGACCATTAACCAGTCTTTTAACAAATAATCATACAATTTAAACATATTTTCTCCATTTCTTCACATAATTAACATAACTCAACATCTTACAATATGGATACAGTTGTAAACAACATTTGTAAATAATTTTTAAATCTTTATACCCTGTATTTATAATTTACAAAAATTATACATTTTACACAAAAATATGAACACTTTACTTTAAACTTATGTAATTCTTATAACATAAACAATTAAATTTTTTTAATTATCATCATTATAAATACAAAAATCCCAAAAGCATATAAAACTCTTATTATCAATTCTTATATATATATATATATATATATATATATATATATATATATATATTGCAACCAAATTACACTTATGCATTTTATTTACACTATTAACCCATTAAATCTATTTTAATCAACATACACAAAACATGTTGGTCAATTAATTATTTCACATTAAAACTTGCTTATATATATTCATACAAACAAAGTTTGCACTTTTCAATGAATTCAATAATTTAAATCTATCAACTATATGAAATATTTCAAATCTTCAAATACTGATTCAAAATCGATATTTGATTTTTATTTTTAAAGATAATCTAATTAATTCACTAATTTAATTGTTAATGCTACAAATTCATTTTTTAACTACACTTATAAATTTTGTTTTTATCTTGACAAAATTAGACACTATATTTTTAGATCAATTTTTATCACCCTTTCCAACATAGTTTAAAAATACAAATCCCCTATGTTATGTTGTCAAGAAATACAACTTGCATTTGAAAGCACAAATCTACAATTTGTTAATTATCCATTTAAAACAATGTAACACCCATATCGAAAATACATTTTACCTTAAATATTGGTTGCTAATTGATATTATATATTTTCTATATTCACCTTTAATAGTTAAGTTATAATTTACGGCTAAGATTGGAATAAATTTTTGTTACATTAAAGATGTTCAATTTATTCCAAAACACCAAATTCTGAAAACCACCAATTCTTTAAAAATTTTCTCTTCAAAATTTATACAAGTTAGGTTCTAGAACTCATATTTTGTTCATTTAGGATTTTAAATAATACTACACACTATAGTCTTTTTAGCCGTGGTACCTAATAATCCAAGTTGTTACAGGCTCCCCCTTAAAGAAATTGTGTCCTCGCAATTCCCTTAAGCAAATATTTACACTAAAACTTAGATTGCGCTAATTGCCATAAAATTTATCAAAATTTTCCTCTTAAAAGCCTCTTAACTCAATAAAGATTGAAAATTTTAAACACTTCACACCAAAATTAAATTTTCATCCCAACATCATATCACATCAATTCAAAATTTTATAGTATATCCTTCACATAGCCGATTATTTAGAACACACCTATCTCCAACCAATTTCATGTCAACATAAACGCTACCTCACCAATACTATTACTGTAATTTCTTCCAATAATGGCTGCTAACTTAATTATAATACCAAATAGCCTTACCATTTTCTGTCTTATATATCCAACTTGATGGCTGCAACCATTCCTCAACTTAATTATAAGAGTGGGTATTCTAAAAATATCACTTATGTCCAAGTTTTAAATTTCAAAACATCTTCAGTTTAAGAAACATCAATATTTATTCACCTTACACTCTTTATAGCAAAAAAAATCACAAATTAATTTTTTTCATTATAAATAATCTAAACCACACCATCATTACAATATATCTTGTCTCTTGGCTGCGATGTTGACACGATATCACTATCATCTAGCCATTCAAATTTATTATTCCCAACTAACATAGTGGTTTAATACCATCTTCATGAATATTCCCTATTATTACAAAAAAATACATTAAATTATCCATAAAACAATATATATGTTCAATCGTCTCGTATAAGTATTCAGGAAATCTATGTCAATATCATTAATTAAATGTAACGATCAGAATCCCATAACACTCAAAGGACAACTCGACACGGAAGATAATCATCAATATCAATTAACATGCATTAATTCCCCTTATAGATTTATTAAATATTTTGCATAGTCGGAACAATTCACTTGTTTCCCTGTGCAACTCTGATTTATTATCAGAATAGCAACCCTTCATCCCAACAAGAATTCCATATATATATATATATATATATATATATATATATATATATATATGATCTTGGATTTAATTCATTTAGCCATCCCAACCAAATTATTCAACTTAATAATCAACTTAAATATAAAAAGAATGGCGTTTAAATTGTTCATAAAAAATCTAAATCCTAGGATTAAGCACCAAGATTAGAGGATAGAAATTTTCCATTGAAGTCGACAACAAATGATAGTACACTACACACGGGATACTATGGAATGAAATACATTCCTAGGCGTATCCCGGACAAGGCTTTGCACAATTGACAAATGATCACGAGAATAGGAAAAAAACGGAAGTGGCTAAGTTGACACAAATGTTATTCTTCCACATTGTAACACATGATCACGAGAATTTTACTTTGTTCTGAACCTCTGATCGGATACTAAATGTGACGCCCCACTCTGATAAAGAGCAATACTAAGTAATTCTGTTATTAAAGTGGAGAATAAGGCTGGACAAGGATGGCCATCCGTAATTTCGCATTAGACGGGTACTGAATATGTCAATTAGGTGTATAAAATTTTCTTTCCTAATCTCAAGTGGATCGACATTCTAATTACTTCTAATATAAAACAACGATGGTCAAGGTTTGTTCTTAGAATATTATACAACTTTTCACAGTTATCAGATCACATAACATATCTGTATAAATACAATCGCAGAATTGAAGATATACATGTGCTATAAATCCGAATGATTACGTATAACCCATACAAGAATACAAATTTGTTAATACCATGTATACCCTATGTATTGATTTTGATGAAAACAACCATATAAACATTATTGATAATATATCTATGAGTTGCGAAATTACATTAGATATATTGTGGATATATATATAGAGAGCGAGAGAGAGATAAAGAAGAGTAAAAAAGAATAATTATAAAAGAAGGTTAATCAGAGAAATAAAGGAAGGATAATCAGAATAACTGAAGAACAAAGCTTATTATAGAAGAACGCTGAATAATAAAGGAGTCTGAAGTGATGAGGCATTGGTTAAACCTTAGAATATCTTGTTAAAGATCCATGGCAATTATACTTAAAGCTCGTCAATCATTGACCTCAATTGTAACAACCCAAGGATTTTCGACCCTAAAAATCAACACAAAACACATTGTCGACTATACAAGCATCGAAAATACCGGATCATTAATACAAAGAAGTTAAAGGGTGAGAAATTGAAAGAAAGAAAGTTAGAATAGAAGAAAAAGAAGAAGAACATGACATAACAGAATCAAAGTAAACACAAATCTCACATCGGGACAAATAAAATATACTATATAACAATCTTTGAAATACAAAATTATATTTGTACTTACATGTATCTTGAGAGTACATCACATATATGTATCTAGTATTGAAGCCTCCTACTCCAAGCTCCTCCAAGTATATCTGTAAAATACCGACTACTTGACTACCCGTAAAAATTTGGGCACCCAAGAGTTTAGGGTAAAACAAAATAAAATAATTCTAGGTCAGTGATGGGACTGGTGTGAGTAAACTCAAATCACTTGGTTTAACTTTTAGAAATCCTTTTAAAAGAAATGATAATCGTAAGCCCGATCCATGCACAAACGCGGATGGTTTTTACCTTACGATAATCCAAAAGTTCTTAAAATCAATACTTTTCTAATATTATAACAGTGTCTAATACAAGTAAATAGCAATCTAATGAAACACTTCCATCTTACGCTCCACATATATAATATACAATCAAAACTGCGGGCTCTTATTGGGAAATGGATTTCCAACTATGACAATTGTATGGAACCACCTTTCGATCAGTGCACTCTAGAGGGTATACACTGAGTTCAACAAGAACATCTTGCAACTCAACCACACATGACCGACCATTCATTTTGCTTGAATGTTCTGAATATTATCACCTTACGGTTGGTATATCAACATAACTATTCCTGGGAGATACAGAAATGAAAAGAAGAACACTAATGAATATTCTTTAGATGGTGACAATATACCCAAATTGGGAGCGACCCACTTAGCCATGCTGCCTGCCCGATTTATGTCATTTCATGATTGATGAGGTTTGAGGTCATAACGTATCTTTTGGAACATCTGGCCACCATTCACTTTGAAGCCATATCGTCAAACCCGCCAAATCACATATTGATTTCCCAAAAAATATCACGGGTATAAAGCTAAGAGAAACGAATTCCTTCACCACCAATGTAAATACCTTTGAAAAGCTCAACTTACGCCATTTATTAGGTATACTCCGTCAAACATTCATCCATACATGTTGTCTTGGGACTCGACAAACCGAAAACACTATTCTGTAAGTCCATCTTAGGCAATTTCTAACTAGGATCACAAGAACAGCCCTGGCATAAACTCCGTCTTCAATCAACTTCATCATATTTGATTCGCAATGCTAATGCCTATATGAAGTGGGTTTTCAGATAATAAATCCGATCCCAGTCTCTATGTATTGACAATGGAATAGTCAAAAACTTTGATAGTCGGTTATTTAACTATCAAAGGAAAACATCCATGCAAACAACGATCATATATCCAAAGGAAATTATATTGATCAACAACCAATCAACAACGAGCTTCTTTAAATAGATTTATTGATAATCTATTCACTTCCCAATTTTTGTTTCCCATATTTCTTAACCTTGTTTTAGACTCTTACGATTCGTGGAAAAACATTTCCATAATGGTCAATCGACCGATCTGTCTCCTGCAACGGAAATTGGAGAATCAAGCGAGGCAGTAGTTTCCCCCGATACTCTCCCATCGGTTGACTTTCTAATGGCTCCTCCTGACTCTTGGGTCAGTAAAATGAGCGAAATACAACTTAGAAACTTAAGTACAAAACATAAACTTCCATGGCTTAATTTTCTCGCTCCTACAGAGACGGATCACCCTAACAATCTGCCGAGTGGTTATATGGCGCTTACTCGCCCGATATGCAAGGCCAGGGCTATCCCCCCTCTTTCTCCTTCGTGGTCAACTTTCTAAAGAAAATGAATCTAGCACCTATGAAGCTTCACCTGATCGCATATACCAACTGATTAACATAGAAATGTGTTTATTTTATAATGTGTTTATTTTATGCTCTTATATCTTATCTTTTGTATATAAATAAATATTACATTGTGTATTATTTTGTTATTTTTACAGATATGCCAACTAAGCCACATGTAATCCGAAAATATAAAAATTGAGATCAAATTGCTGTGTATTTACATTTAAAAAGTTGCTGACGAAGATCTCACATCCAACTGCTTTTTGGACAAGAAAATAATTTGTTGGAAGGCTATGCATATCACAAATCAATGAAGAATTACCTAGGAAGCAAGAAAAAATAAGAAAGGCCCAATTTTAATAGAATTAACTAAGGCCCATTTGTGGATTGGATTATGGTTTTAGGTTAGCTAATCTATCCTATAATTACCCTTATAATCTCATTGTAAAGATGATGCTGGAATCAATAAAGTTTTCTTCTTTTTCTCTTTTCTACATTTTTATTTTCTTAACAATTAGTGTTGTCTACACAATTAGATTTGGTAGAGCGCTATTTGTATTTTGCACTTATTTTCATTAATGATTGGCCATCTAATTAGATTCAGCGATAATCCTAATTTTATTTTCTGTTTGTTATTTAATTTCTGCAATTTCAATTTCTGCTTTTTAAATGCCTTCCTAGGTTAAACTGGATTTGATTTGATTAGATCTGATTCATAGTTTTATTTGCTTTTTAATTGAAAATTATGATTTGATAGTCGGTTCAATTAGATTTTTTCTGAATCAAATTACAGTTTCAATTTTTATTGTTTTTCAACCCAACTCCAAGTTTTATCTAACTCACCAAAGAAATATATAAATAATAAAATTTAAAATTCCTCCCTGTGCTCGACTTGCATATTACATGATCTGTGCGCTTGCAGTTATTACTACAAAATTCGCGCTTTTCTAGTTCTTAGAAAGCGTTGATCAAGTTTTTGGCGCCGTTGCTGGGGAGGTAACGATTGAATTTTATTTTTTATTTAATTTCTAATTTGTGTTAGTTTTTATTTTTTTCTTGTTTTTTTCTTGTATATATAGAAAAAATATTCTTGTTTAGTTAATTGGATATTAGGTATTTGATATCATAATCTCTAAATCAAGAAAAAAAGTGTTTTCAATTTTTGTTTAATTTCTTTCCTTTTCTTTTCATTTATTCCTTCTTTGTTTTACTTCTTTCCGAATTTCCAATACATTGGTTTTCCTTCTTTACATGATTTTCGACAAAAAAAAAAAAAAATCCTTTAAAAATTCCCTTCCTTTAAATTTCTTCAGAGTTCTGCGATTTTTTCTTCCATCATCCTGGAACAGACCACAACCAAAATCACCATCTACCTCCTAATCCATCTCCATGTCTAGCAATCCTTCTGTTCGCCGTTAACGACAACACAAAGCCACCCCTTCAACCATCTCTGTACCCCATCCACGCACTGTCTTCCACAAACCGTTCTTCACCACATCTTCACCGAACTCCTCAAATCTCGAACAGCAGCCCCCTTCGTATTAGTACCGCACTTCCGTCCACCACGGTCACACCAACTGGCCATCGCTTCAGAATAACTCTGCCAATATCCTTCATCTAACCGAAACCAACTTACCGCGCGAACCCCCTGCCACAATTCTGCCACCCTCCTGTCAACTCGCCAATAATCCAGTCGCAACTCTTCCATCTTCCCATAGCCACATCATGCAAATCTCCTTTCATCAACCCCTCACCCAAAAACATTCAGACCAACCAAAAGCCTGCGTCATTTCCATCCTCACCCCATAGTCGCAACCATCCACTGACCAAAAACTTCAATCCAATCACCAAAATCCGCAAATCCTGACCATATTTTCACACCCAACTTCCGATAACCATCCGTCACAACCACCCTCCGATCCTCACCAAATCACGCAACCGAAAGCAAT
Organism: Allium sativum; assembly: GCA_030737875.1. Classification (NCBI taxonomy): domain Eukaryota; kingdom Viridiplantae; phylum Streptophyta; class Magnoliopsida; order Asparagales; family Amaryllidaceae; genus Allium; species Allium sativum. The sequence continues at coordinate 48,100,721 of CM060912.1, read as the reverse complement.
AACTACAGAAATCGAGATACCTGGAACCCAATTCGAAGGCTAAAATCTGATCGACTCGAATGTGCATTGATTTCGAAAGAAAAAAGGGGGCAACTTATTTTGTGCATCGATTTGTTTCCCTGTCTATTAATGTTGCCTGTTTTCGATTTTGGTATGAAATCGTTTCGAATTTGAGTTTTATTTGGGTATAGACTTGAGCTGCCTTTCTATTTTAGTGCGTGGGTTTATTTTGATCAAGGACGTGAGTTATTTGTGGCACTTGCTATAAAAAAGGGGTGAACTTTTTTTCCCTTCCTGTTGGGTCCGATTTAGATTTGCCAAGAACCGGCATACTCTAATTCGTGCCTTGTTTTGAGTGCACATCTGTTTAGCCGAGTCTGGTTTGGTTCTTTTAAGCCTAGTTTATTTTATTTTTGTTTTTGTTAAAGCTTAGTTCTTTTCCTTTTTTTTTTGAGTTAGTTTAGATTTTTTAATTAGTTTTTTTTTCTTTCTTCCTTTTGGTTTAGTCCTAGTCAGTTTTATTTTCTTTTAGTTTTATTTATTTATTTTTTTAAAAAAAGAAAAAAAGGAGGAACCAAATTCAAAGATCAAAGCAGAAGATATTGTTTAAGCAATCGAATTGAAAATTCAATAGTCAAGCCACTTGCAAGTGGTGGGATTTTAATCGCTCAAATTACTCGAATCTTCTGGATGGACAGCCATACACCACTGTAAAATTTTCCTAACTCTAAAGGTGCTGCAGTTGTTTAAAAATATATAGATATTGCTTGTAAAAAAATTCTGCAAGGGCAGTGGCTTGCTTGTAAAGTTTTATTTCTACAATTTATTATTCTGTGACGGTTCAGTGATTGAAATTTCTGAATCTGTTTGTTAGGAATGAAAATTCATTAAACGTTGATTTTAGGAAAAATACGAGCTCATATAAAATAATTGAAAAGTGGTGTTTTGTGAAGTTGATTGTCTCGTATAATTGGATCGCGGAAATATACTAGTTCAATTTATTGAATTATTGGAAAAAGAGGTTGCATACTACTCGTAAAACATTGGTCGTATCCCTTAGTATTTATACTATACGTGAACGGCCATAAGGCCCTCTTCCCCCTTCTATTTGAGTCAGTTAATTAATAGAGCACAACTTAGTATTTTATATTATTTTGAAGTGAGAATAGTTTCTGGTTTTTCTTAACTTCATTAAAATATCCGATTCAAAAAAAATCTTTGAGAGAATTATGGGATAATAATCTGCGTAGACATCCACTGGAAGAGTATGAGTATGAATTACAACGCATAAGGCAAAATTTTCCAAAATTTCGTGAGCCCAATGCTAATAATTTTCAAAATTTTCCAACTAACCAACATTTTTAGAATCATAGAAATGATCGAAATTTCGATTTTAATTCATTTTCCAATAATTTTGATTATAGGCCACATCTACATCAAAATTTCTTTGAATCTCAACATTGCTTTGATCCACATCAATATGGGGTTGAAATCCAAAATTTTCAAAATTATAGCCCATATCAACATCTTGAAAATTACCAAAATTGCAATCTTCCATCGAATTTCAACAATTTTGGTTACGAGGATAATATTTACAATCAAAATGATTTCCAATATCATTGTCATTTTTCTGAAAATTCAAACGACCATCACATTGGAAATAATATTGATCGTGAAATTGATGTTTACTATAATTTTGAGAATCAAGAAATCCAAAACGAGAGCTCTCAAATCGATGATTTTGAAGAATATCTTCTTAACATTCTTAGAGAGTGGGTAGAAAGGAAAGATAGGCAATGTAACACCCCACACCCGCTAAGGTCACTCACTAAGGGAATGCCTTAACTTCGGTGGAGTATTTTAAGTGAATATAGAACAGAAAAATTACAACAAGACAGATATAAATAATACTTGAAAATCTAAAGCATCATTTCATTGCAGCAGAAGATAAACATGTTTGGTTACAATACCAAAGCCAACTAAAACAAGAGTCAAGTACTAAATATCCATCCTGATAAAAACATAAGTACATAATCCCACTACATAACTAATATCCATAATAGAAAAGATAAGCTGAGCTTTACATCAACGGTCCAAGCTCCAAAAGATAGATAAAGCAATCTGATCAAAGCCCACTAGTGCTAGGCCCACTCTGAGAACCTGAGGGTTGGGAAAAAGATAAAAACAACGGGGTCAGACATAAGTCTGAGCGAGTCCTATAACTTTAACAATACAATCATTAAAGTAATTAGGGTATGATATAAACTTGGTACGGTAATGACTGGGGATAAATGACTACACTAAGCAGCCAACTAGACATAGGATGAACTAAGATATCGGTAAAGACGCATCTACCCACCCAAGGGTAATTACTACACTGAACCACACCAGTCATTCCTAACTTAAAGGTTGATCCCACCCAAGGACTTAGAAAATATAACTAGTAGTTTCATGTACCCCTAACTGACCACATAGGTGCCGTCTGCCCCTATCTCCACCAGGTGTACCCACTACTCCCCAAGTGATTGGCTCCCTAATGTAGATACCCGTGTTGGCCCCACAGTGGGGTGTATCACTCCCCAAAGTGGCAACCCGATACAACCAATGGTGCACGGCTTATACCTGCACGATGCAACAACGTCTTACCTACCAGCCCGGGCCCACACACGCATATGAAACCCGTTGGACTTGCGTTGCCACCACTAACCCGTTTTGGCCTCTTATAGTCAAGCCCAGTACGCGTGTCCCGTCCTCGACATGGGTCGAGCCCACAAAGATACGTTTTGGGTTACTGGTTTAAATGGGCCCCCACAAGCTACTCACCTAAGCTTGTCCCTTTTCTAGTGCATCCCACTTAACCCTTTAATCATGTTTAATTACATGTTTCCACTTGGTTAAGTATTCTAATCATCTTTTCTATTGCCACCCAAGGCAACCCACTAGATTTCCACATGCCACCCAAGGCACCCACTTAACCCCTCATGCCCCACTACATGCTTATCTGGTTAAGTGTTTCTTAATTGATTAAGAACGTAACCTTTATAAAGACCTCTCGCATTAGACTGTCTTTTATGGCAGCTGGATTTGCCGGTCGGGTCCGGGCAGCCTTACGTCATAACAGAGTCTAACCTCGTGTCTTTACACTTGTCAATTATTTAGTTTATGCCTAAGACCTCTCACATTGGGCCAATCATTTGTAGCCGCTGGATTTGCCGGTCGGGTCCGGGCAGTCTTATGCTACAAAAGGGTCCAACCTCGTGTCTTAGTCGATAAATTTCACCTAATTAATCACCCCCATATCTTGAATTAATTTTCCCTAATTAATTCCAATTTAATGATGTACATAATTGACTCAATTATGTCCATCCACTTATGGTATGCCACATCATACCAATTTCACCACAATTTTGTTAACATGAATATTAACCGCATCGTTCCCCTCGTAATACGCCAACATGACATACTTAAAAGGGAAGATTCATCACAAATACAATGGGTTCAACTTAGCGTAACATTAGCATCAACATGGGTTTTAAAGGTGTCAACTTGCATATATGACCATAGCATCAAACCCAACTGGCATAAATAACCAACCCAAACTTGCATGAATCACATATGTGATAAAGAGGGTAACTTGCATAGTTACTTATGTCATACAAAGGGGTAAACTTGCATATGTATGTATGACATATAAAGGGGTTAACTTGCATATGTATGCATATCATACAAAGGTGTAAACTTGCACATGTTACTTGCATATAATCAAACACCAAACTTGCATAACATGTCATATATGAACTTGCATATAATCAAACACCAAACTTGCATAACACGTCATATATGAACTTGCATATAATCAAACACCAAACTTGCATAACATGGTGTCATAATGGATCAATGTTTATCATAGTGATTTACATAACTAGCTTCATGAACACATAGCATAAAACTTTGTTAACTAGCATCATGAACATATAGCATAAAACTTGCATAACTAGCATCATGAACACATAGCATATGATAACATAACTTGCATTGATCCACATACATAACCATAACCTCATTATATCCTATCATAATTAGTTTAGCAATTGCTTTCTAAAGGCATAGAAACTCACAACTTGTTGATTAGCACTCCTAAGAAGAAGATTAAGTTGCTAGAGTTGATTAGAAGTTGATTTGAGAAGTTATCTTCCTCTTTAATTTGATGGAGGCTCCTTCAAGTTGCATTTTGATGGCATGATGGCATTGTATCTATTTTTAGTATGGATTAGGGTAGTCTTAGGGTGTATTTATGGATTAGTTAAGTGTTTTAGGCCATAGGATTAACCCTAGGATAGTTTAGAGCCATCAGATCTCGTCACAAGCCACCAAACACAGCCCAAGCCAAAACAGTGCACCCAGCCCAACTGGCCGAGCCACCTGTGTCGACAGGGGTGTCGACACTACTATCGACACCCCCCCCTGTGTGTCGACTCCCCAGTCGACACGGGGGTCGACCTGGTGCGGGCGGGAATTTTCCCTCCTAGCTCCTTTTCTGCATTGGAAATCTGTTTTCGAAATTTAAATTTTCTGAAAACTTCTTCGGGCCTTAATTGGGTCATACGGACTCCGATTTTCGAAAACTCGGACTCTATTTCGCGTATTTCTCCGAGACGAACGCAATGGCATAGCCCGTTTCCCCTGATTCAGATTTTAAAATGTAATTTCGTCCTGTTTTATATTATAGCAAGTTATTCAACATACGGGGTGTTACATTCTCCCCTACTTAAAAGATTTCGTCCCCGAAATCTCTAAGTCAAGAAGAACGTATCCTACCATCCAAACAACCATCTACTAAACCATCAAACACTGGCATCCATTGTCCTTAAAGTTTCTAATGCTATATGAACATATGCAAAAAGTGTGTGTTTATGTTCCCTGTCTAATGCAAAATCAGGCGGTCTACTGATTCAGTTGACCTCCTTAATGCAAACCATGATAGTGCCATGCATCCAATATGTATGCGAAAGATCCCTATCGACACATACTATTTCTTCATGAGTGCACAATCATACACCAAAAATGCATCATCCATATGATAACACAACCATTATACATCCATTAATATAGCTACCTACACACAATTATATGCAATATGCAATATGAAGTGACTGAGCCGATCTAGTGTCTAAAGTGTGTGTATATGCATCCACGAGCAACCACTAGCAAACACTTGCATCCACATGCATCCATCAATCATAACATGTCTCAAACACATGTTACAACCATAGGTTTACCGTATCTAAAGGTCAAAGGTACTAATGAGAGGACATACTAAAGATAAGATAAGTACTAGACAAACGATAAAGGAGAAGTTAAAAGACATACCCTTAAAAACGGAATGGGTACAATGAGCGCATCTTCACTTCTGTCTCCCAAGTAGCGTTGCTCTCATCATCTCCCCATTGCACTTTGACTAGTTGAACCTCTCTGTTTCTCAACTTCCTAGTCTCTGACCCAAGGATGCGGGTAGGAGCTCGTTGAATAGTCGCATCACGCTCTACCTCCACTTCTCTAAGCAAGCTCGGCTCTACCACCTCTGCGGTCTCATGTAGGCACTTCCTCAAATGTGACACATGGAATACATCATGTACACCACTAAGTCTTTCGGCCAGATCCACTCTATATGCCATCTGTCCAATCCTTTCCTTAATAGGAAACGGTCCAACAAACCTTGGTGCTAACTTCCCAACGGAGCCAAAGCGGACAACATTCCGTAATGGAGACACTTTGACAAAAACCATGTCCCCAACATCAAACTCCAGATCCGTCCTCCACTTATCCGCGTAGGATTTCTGCCTATCTTGCGCTGCTTTCATCCTTCTTCGAATCAAATCAATCTTTTCCGAAGTCTCTCTAACCATATCGGGCCCAAGCAAGATCTTATCCGTAGATTCCCACCAACATGTAGGTGATCGACAAGGCCTTCCATAAAGAGCTTCAAAAGGAGCCATACCAATACTAGACTGAAAGCTGTTATTATACGCGAACTCCACCAATAGAAGATGCTCTTCCCATGTACCTCCAAAATCTAAGATACATAGCCTCAAAAGGTCTTCTAGAATACGGTTCACCCTCTCGGTCTGGCCGTCCGTCTGAGGATGATATGCGGTGCTCAAACACAACTGAGTCCCTACCGCCTCTTGCAAACTCTTCCAAAACTCGCTAGTGAAGATGGGATCTCGATCACTCACTATGCTAAAAGGTACACCATGCAACCGAACTATCTCTCGAAGGTAAACTGAAGCTAGCCATGGAGCAGTCGTCTTACTCTTCACGGGTATGAAATGGGCGCTCTTAGTAAGTCTGTCTACCACAACCCAAATTCCCGTATTACCCTTCCTCGATCTCGGTAACCCATCAATAAAATCCATCGAGACGCTATCCCACTTCCACTGCGGAACTTTTAATGGGTGAAGCAACCCACCGGGTTTCTTTTGCTCCGCTTTCACTTATTGGCACACCAAGCATCTAGCGACATACTCGGCCACATCTTTCTTCATACCGGCCCAAAAGAAAACTCGCTTCATGTCTTGGTACATCTTGTCCCCACCGGGATGAATGGTCATCTTTGAACGATGTGCATCATCAAGAATAGCCTTCCTCAAACCCTCGTCTTGCGGTACACAAAGTCTACCGTCTCTGCGCAACCACCCCCTATCATCTAGGGTGTACCTACTCAAATGGCTGGACGACTCCCCCCTTATGAGCATCTCTACTAACTCAACCAACTGTGGGTCGTCCCGCTGTGCCTTGCCAATCCGCCCCAAAAGAGTAGGTCTGACCTCTAAGGATGCTAGCAAACCGGGTACAAAGTCAAAGAAAGGTCTGAAATCAAACATCGAGATAAATTCCAAGCTTCGCCGTTCCACGAACAACGGACTCAAGGACAACCTTTTTCTGCTTAAGGCGTCCGCCACCACGTTACCCTTGCCAGGGGTATACGCTATCTCGAAATCATAGGATGCTAAGAACTCCATCCACCTTTGCTGTCTCAAGTTCAAATCCTTCTGAGAAAACAAGTACTTCAATGATTTGTGGTCAGTGAACAATTCGAACCTCTCGCCAAGAAGATAATGGCGCCAAGTCTTAAGCGCAAAAACAATAGCGTCCAACTCTAGATCATGTGTAGGGTAATTTTTCTCATGCTTTCTCAACTGCCTTCCCCCATAGGCTATTACCCTTCCCTCTTGCATTAAGACTGCGCCTAGTCCTGTCCCACAAACATCGGTATAAACAACAAATGGCTTACTCCCATCTGGCAACACTAAGACTGGAGCTGTGGTTATAGCTCTCTTTAACCGTTGGAACGCATCATCACAATCTACGTCCCATGTGAAGACTAGATTCTTCTTTGTCAAGCGAGTTAATGGGGCTGATATCTTCGCGAAGTCCTTGATAAACTTCCTATAGTAGCCAGCCAACCCCAAGAAACTCCTTACCTCGGTAGCATTCTTCGGAACCTTCCAATCTTGGATGGACACTACCTTCGCGGGATCCACAGCTATCCCTTCCTTAGAGACCACGTGCCCTAAGAACCACACTTCCTTCCTCCAAAAGTGACATTTAGAGAATTTAGCCTTAAGGATATGCGCTCGAAGAGTCTCTAACACTTCCCTAAGATGTAGGGCATGCTCTTCTTCACTCTTAGAAAAGACTAAGATGTCATCCACAAAGACCACCACGAACTTATTAAGGTACTCCCTGAACACCCTACTCATCAAATCAACAAAGTATGCAGGGGCGTTCGTCAAACCAAATGGCATCACCAGCCACTCATAGAAACCATCTGGAGTCCTAAAGGCAGTCTTGTCTATGTTATCCTCAGCCACTCTCAACTGATGAAACCCCGTGGCTAAGTCCAACTGCGAAAACACTGAGGCGCCAACCAACTGATCAAAGAGATCATCAATCCTCGGCAATGGGTATCTATTCTTCTTTGTGAGCTTGTTGAGTTCTCTATAGTCTACACAAAGTCTGAGGGACCCATCCGCCTTCATGGCAAAAACTACTGGAGCACCCCACTCCGATATACTTCGTCTTATGAACCCCTTCTCAAGCAACTCCACTACTTGCTTATGGAGTTCCCTCCTCTCACGAGGAGCCATGTGGCGCACTGGCAAAGATACTGGCTTAGCAATATCCACCAGATATATTCGGAAGTCTATCTCCCGCTTCGGAGGTAAGCCCTTCACCTCCTCAGACACATCCGAGTATTCCCGGACCACTCTAACCGATCGCAAACTCTCGACCGAAGCGTCAAGCGATTCAAGATAACTTAGCATAACAGAATCCATGGGATTACAAGAGATCTCGAGAGTGTTACCCAAGCGGGTCATGAGCCTAACAACTCTCCTTTCGCAATCAAGAACGGCACCATTACTAGATAACCAGTCCATGCCCAAAATCAACCCATAGCCCATGAAGCCCAAAACAAAAGCATCACATCTAAACTCAACGCTAAGTATGGAAATCTTCAAACCCAAACATATCATGGAAAATAAGTGGAGCCCCTAATTGGGTTTGAAACAACCAAGGGATCATCTACTAGACTGGTGTCTAAGTGCAGTGACTCAACTAATGATGATGAGATAAACGAATGCGATGCGCCAGAGTCGAATAAAGTATGGACAGGATGATCAAACAGAAAAACCAAACTTTCAACGGAAATAGTTCTACCTTTTCCTGAATCGGTGGAACCGCGAGAGCCTGAACTTGCCCCCTTGCCTGACCTGGTGCCATAAGAGCTTGCACCTGTCCCCCTGAGGTAGATCCCGTCCTCTGCCCCTTCTTAGGGCAGTCCTTCACTAGATGCCCTGCTTCGCCACAGTGGAAGCAGCTAGTCTTCTTCTTCTTCCGACAGTCTTTGCTTAGGTGGCCTGGTATCCCGCAATTGAAGCACTTCTTCTTTCCCTTGCCACCATTGCCTTTCCCACCCTTGTTTTGCTGTTGCTGTTGAGGTCTCTTCTGATCTCCTTTCTTCTCGGGTGCCTTATTAGCATTGGGACCCTTCTCTTCCTCATGCATAAGTGCCATGTCTACTAGCTTCTCCAAGGTGGCCTCCATAGGGATGTGAGTCATAGCCAATCCATGCATCGGTTCATTCAAGCCCTTAACGAACCTCAAAGCCTTCTTCTCCGGTGTATTCACCATGTCTATGCCAAACCTTGCTAGCTGATTAAACTTGTTGACATATTCCTTCACTGATAGGTTTCCTTGCTTTAGAGTCAAGAACCTTTCCATATACAGATTTTCTTCCGCCCTTGAAAGAAACTTTGCCACAAACCTTTGTCTAAAATCCGCCCAAGAGTCAACTAGGCGTTCTCCGTTAGTGACCTCCCACCAGAACGAGGCCTTTCCCTTCATTAACCAAGAAGCTAACTTGACTTTCTTTCCTTCTTCCATCTCAAAGATATCTATCAACTCTTCCACCTCCTTAAGCCAATCTCTAGCTTCCACAAAAGTTTCCGATCCTTGGAAAGGTTTCCCTCCCATAGCCTTAAATTCCCTGCAAGTCTTAGCAAAAGTATCCGCTCGAGGAGGAGGAGGGGGAGGGAGATCGGGTGCAACTGGTGGTGGAGGAACATTTGTTGGACCCTCTGCGGTGGCCCTAGCCTCCATAAATCTCCTATACCATGCTGGTATCGCTACACCCTCCGGAAAGTTAAGATCTTCAGCCATGCTGGAACGAAAAAGGAAAGATTCAAAACGGAGAATTCGAATGATAAAGATATGGCTATTGGGGATTTTGCTTTTCTTTCAAAAACTTTTCTCTTAAAAGTCATGTTTTTGAAAATACTTCTTCCAAAAATGTTTTTAGAAAAATAGTTTTTCTAAAAAATTTATCTGTTCTGGTAACCTTCAGCTCTGATACCACGTGTAACACCCCACACCCGCTAAGGTCACTCACTAAGGGAATGCCTTAACTTCGGTGGAGTATTTTAAGTGAATATAGAACAAAAAAATTACAACAAGACAGATATAAATAATACTTGAAAATCTAAAGCATCATTTCATTGCAGCAGAAGATAAACATGTTTGGTTACAATACCAAAGCCAACTAAAACAAGAGTCAAGTACTAAATATCCATCCTGATAAAAACATAAGTACATAATCCCACTACATAACTAATAGCCATAATAGAAAAGATAAGCTGAGCTTTACATCAACGGTCCAAGCTCCAAAAGATAGATAAAGCAATCTGATCAAAGCCCACTAGTTCTAGGCCCACTCTGAGAACCTGAGGGTTGGGAAAAAGATAAAAACAACGGGGTCAGACATAAGTCTGAACGAGTCCTATAACTTTAACAATACAATCATTAAAGTAATTAGGGTATGATATAAACTTGGTACGGTAATGACTGGGGATAAATGACTACACTGAGCAGCCAACTAGACAAAGGATGAACTAAGATATCGGTAAAGACGCATCTACCCACCCAAGGGTAATTACTACACTGCACCACACCGGTCATTCCTAACTTAAAGGTTGATCCCACCCAAGGACTTAGAAAATATAACTAGTAGTTTCATGTACCCCTAGTTGACCACATAGGCGCCGTCTGCCCCTATCTCCACTAGGTGTACCCACTACTCCCCAAGTGATCGGCTCCCTAACGTAGATACCCGTACTGGCCCCACAATGGGGTGTATCACTCCCCAAAGTGGCAACCCGATACAACCAACGGTGCACGGCTTATACCTGCACGATGCAACAACGTCTTACCTACCAGCCCGGGCCCACACACGCATATGAAACCCGTTGGACTTGCGTTGCCATCGCTAACCCGTTTTGGCCTCTTATAGTCAAGCCAAGCACGTGTGTCTCGTCCTCGACATGGGTCGAGCCCACAAAGATACGTTTTGGGTTACTGGTTGAAATGGGCCCCCACAAGCTACCCACCTAAGCTTGTCCCTTTTCTAGTGCATCCCACTTAACCCTTTAATCATGTTTAATTACATGTTTCCACTTAGTTAAGTATTCTAATCGTCTTTTCTATTGCCACCCAAGGAAACCCACTAGATTTCCACATGCCACCCAAGGCACTTACTTGATTTCCACATGCCACCCAAGGCACCCACTTAACCCCTCATGCCCCACTACATGCTTATCTGGTTAAGTGTTTCTTAATTGATTAAGAACGTAACCTTTGTAAAGACCTCTCACATTAGACTGTCTTTTATGGCAACTTGATTTGCCGGCCGGGTCCGGGCAGCCTTACGCCATAACAGAGTCTAACCTCGTGTCTTTACACTTGTCACGTATTTAGTTTATGCCTAAGACCTCTCACATTGGGCCAATCATTTGTAGCCGCTGGATTTGCCGGTCGGGTCCGGGCAGTCTTATGCTACAAAAGGGTCCAACCTCGTGTCTTAGTCGATTAATTTCACCTAATTAATCACCCCCATATCTTGAATTAATTTTCCCTAATTAATTCCAATTTAATGATGTACATAATTGACTCAATTATGTCCATCCACTTATGGTATGCCACATCATACCAATTTCACCACAATTTTGTTAACATGAATATTAACCCCATCGTTCCCCTCGTAATACGCTAACATGACATACTTAAAAGGGAAGATTCATCACAAATACAACGGGTTCAACTTAGCATAACATTAGCATCAACATGGGTTTTAAAGGTGTCAACTTGCATATATGACCATAGCATCAAACCCAACTAGCATAAATAACCAACCCAAACTTGCATGAATCACATATGTCATAAAGAGGGTAACTTTCATAGTTACTTATGTCATACAAAGGGGGTAAACTTGCATATGTATGTATGACATATAATGGGGTTAACTTGCATATGTATGCATATCATACAAAGGTGTAAACTTGCACATGTTACTTGCATATAATCAAACACCAAACTTGCATAACATGTCATATATGAACTTGCATATAATCAAACACCAAACTTGCATAACATGTCATATATGAACTTGCATATAATCAAACACCAAACTTGCATAACATGTCATATATGAACTTGCATATAATCAAACACCAAACTTGCAGAACATGGTGTCATAATGTATCAATGTTTATCATAGTGATTTACATAACTAGCTTCATGAACACATAGCATAAAACTTGCATAACTAGCATCATGAACATATAGCATAAAACTTGCATAACTAGCATCATAAACACATAGCATATGATAACATAACTTGCATTGATCCACATACATAACCTTAACCTCATTATATCCTATCATAATTAGTTTAGAAATTGCTTGCTAAAGGCATAGAAACTCACAACTTGTTGATTAGCACTCCTAAGAAGAAGATTAAGTTGCTAGAGTTGATTAGAAGTTGATTTGAGAAGCTATCTTCCTCTTTAATTTGATGGAGGCTCCTTCAAGTTGCATTTTGACGGCATGATGGCATTGTATCTATTTTTAGTATGGATTAGGGTAGTCTTAGGGTGTATTTATAGATTAGTTAAGTGTTTTAGGCCATAGGATTAACCCTAGGATAGTTTAGAGCCATCAGATCTCGTCACAAGCCAACAAACACAGCCCAAAAGCCAAAACAGTGCACCCAGCCAAACTGGCCGAGCCACTTGTGTCGACAGGGGTGTCTACACTACTGTCGACACACCCCCCCTGTGTGTCGACACCCCAGTCGACACGAGGGTCGACCTGGTGCTAGCGGGAATTTTCCCGCCTAGCTCCATTTCTGCATTTGAAATCTGTTTTCGAAATTTAAATTTTATGAAAACTTCTTCGGGCCTTAATTGGGTCATACGGACTCCGATTTTCGAAAACTCGGACTCTATTTCGCGTATTTCTCCGAGACGAACGCAATGGCATAGCCCGTTTTCCCTGATTCAGATTTTAAAATGTAATTCTTCCCTGTTTTATATTATAGCAAGTTATTCAACATACGGGGTGTTACAGGCAACTTGATGAACTTCTTTTTTTAATGACATCTTTTAAAGAACAACTCGAGCAATAAAATCAAATTCAAACATGTGATGAATCAGAAAATAATTCTTTCTTTACTGATAGTGAAAATTTTCAAACAACTTTGGAAATTGAGAATAATGATCTAAATGAAGTTGGTTAAAATTCAACAAATGATTTGGACTTCGATTCTTTTTAGGAAAAAGATTTAAGCTCAGATTTTGATCTCTCTCTTTCAGGCTGTGAGAAACTTGAAATTTTTGAAATTGAACAAAATAAAGATGTTGAATTTTTCGAAAACTCAAAAGTGGAGATGAATTTTAATGAACATGAATTTTTTGGATTGTATGAGGATGAATTGCCAAATGAGGATGAAGTGGATTCAAGTCGCAAATTCAAAATTTTTAATTTTGAGAAAACTTCCAACGGGCTTGAAGTCGTTAGGATCGAAAATATGTTGTCCAGTATTGAAATTGAGAAATGTGATCACTTAGTCTTGAACAACACAGAGAATTTAAATTTCATGATTGCAACTGAGTTTATATACGATCACAAATTTTTGAACAATTACACTGACAAATTTGTTGAACACATGAATTACTTTTGGAATGTTAGCTTGGTTAAAAAACTTCCTGTTAGGATAATGCTAGACATTCATCTACTGGACTATAAATCTAGGTATAAAGATGAGATGGTTTTCAAAAACCTTTGCTTATTAGAAAACATGCCTAGACATAGTAGGAATGGGATTCTTCGGGCTAGAACCAAGTGTGGGAGAAAAAGTTGTGGCATTCTTTGCATAGCATTCATCACAAACACATATATCATTGTACATATCATCCATTCTTACATATAGTTAGACCGCATTTCATTCTACAAATAATTTTGCATCTCATCCATCTTTGGGTGTTATCTTTCACCTAAAGAAAACGAGTTTACAGTGTGGACACTATTTAGTCCAAGTGTGTGTGTGGGGGGGGGGGGGGGGGAGTTTGCATTACATCCTTTCTATTTTTATTTATTATTATTATTTCTTTTCATTTTCATGCATTTAGATAGGACCATCATACATTTTAGATTGTAGTAACATACCATAATTTATTTATTTTTGAAGTACGACTCATTTTAGATTGATACAATAAAATAAATTAACAACTGTTAGTCAGTTGATAGTATTTTTCCTCCCAACTAAGATCGAATAAGAAATATAAGGAAAGGTTGAATTTTGAGGGATAATGGTGTAACGGGTGCATAGGAGAATCTTAGGTGAAGGCCGTGAAGTTTATTCTAAATTGTAGTCTGTGTCTAATGAGTGGAGGACTTAAAATACTTATATTGGATTTTCAAATTTTTAAAACTAAGTTATGTTAAGATGAATTCACATAACTCTCTCTTGTTCTTATTTTTTTCAGTAATAATAATAATAATAGTAATCCAATGGTATCCAACATTGCTTGTAAATCTAGCGTTGGTATGCAAACCCGCCAAACTCTATCCGACATGTTGTTAAAAAGTCAGCGTCAATATATCTTGGTCTCATTTTATGAGGTTGGACACCTAAGGATTACTGACATGTTGTTGACAAAATCAGCATCGGTCAGCACAATCCGCCAAGCTCTGCCCCAACTCTCCGTCAGTCTGCAAGACAGTGCATGGGTGGTATACCTTGGTATTTAAAGTTAGGTGTATGTAATTAATCATAAATTTCAATTTTTATAGAGATAGAGAATAAGCAATGATGCCCAAACACTTCTTGGCTTTATTGATTTGACTATCCATACACAAGGAAATTAGAATACCACTTTGCGAACTATGACAAGCAAACTAAGAATTTATTTCATGGTTGCACTATGTTATCAACCAAACCAACTGGTCAAACTAGAACATAACATTTAAAAACTTGAATTATATTGAAAATTTGTGACAAGTTGAGGTATCTAAAATACAATCAACTGATTAGAAATTGTTAATTTAATTTGTTGTACCACTTTTCTGAAACTAGTCTTGTTTTCATTTTTTTTTTGTTTTCGTTTGCATATGTCCATTGCATTCATGTAGTTGAATTAGAATCATCGCTAACTGCATTTTGATTTTTTGGGTAGTATCTGCTGAAAACCATCACGAGACACCACTCATCCTATAAGGGACACCAGGTTTAATGGCTTGTTGCATTCGCTCAATGCAATCGTGTTTCTTACAAAATTGTGACCTATCTAGTTTAGTTTTTCATTTTTTTTACTACAGGACGAGTAATAGATAAGTGTGGAGGGGGGGTATTTGATTAACATAGAAATGTGTTTATTTTATGCTCTTATATCTTATCTTTTGGGTATAAATAAATATTACGTTGGATATTATTTTTGATTTTTACGGATATGCCAACTAAGTCACATGCAGTTAGAAAATATAAAAATTGAGATCAAATTGTTGTATATTTACATTTGAAGACTTGCTGACGAAGATCTCACATCCAGTTGCTTTTTATACAAGAAAATAATTAGTAGAAAAGCTATGCATATCACAAATCAATGAAGAAATACCTAGGAAGCAAGAAAAAGGAAGAAAGGCCAAATTTTAATAGAATTAACTAAGGCCCATTTGTGGATTGGATTAGGGTTTTAGGTTTGCTAATCTATCCTATAAATACCCTTGTAATCTCATTGTAAAGATGACCCTAGAATCAATAAAATTTTCTTCTTTTTCTCTTTTCTACATTTTTATTTTCTTGACAATTAGTGTTGTCCACACAATTAGATTAGGTAGAGCGTTATTTGTATTTTGCACTTATTTACATTAGTGATTGACCATCTGATTAGATTCAGCGGTAATCCTAATTTTATTTTCTGTTTGTTTTTTAATTTCTGCAATTTTAATTTCTGCTTTTTAAATGCCTTCCTAGGTTAAATTGAATTTGATTCGATTTAGATCTGATTCATAGTTTTCTTTGCCTTTTAATTGAAAATTGTGATTTGATCATCGGTTCAACTAGATTTGTTCCGAATCAAATTGCAGTTCAATTTTTATTGTTTTTCAACCCAACTCCAAGTTTTATCTAACTCGCCAAAGAAACATATAAATAATAAAATTTAAAATTCCTCCCTATGTTCGACCTGCATATTACACGATCTGTGCGCTTGCAGTTATTATTACAAAATTCGTGCTTTTCTTGTTCTTAGAAAGCGTCGATCACCAACCTACTATCCTTATATGTTGTTGACACCAAAAATTGGTACAATACCCAAAGGAAGGGTTATGTAGAGAGAATAAGTGAAGATTAATAACTAACAAAAAATTAAAAATGGAGGAAATCACACATGAATTTATAGTGGTTTGGCATTAATGAGCCTACATCCACTATAATCTCTTATATATTGTTTCAACTATCAGACAAAATAGTTACAATGGCGATACGATAAGAGATTAATAAAAGTACTCAAAAACTAGAGTCTCTTCTACTCTAAAAATCCTCCCTTTTGAATTCAGAAGGGGTATTTATAGGTGTTACAGTACTTGGGCCAGTTTGGACATGTGTCGTGGGATCCGAAAGAATAGTCGATGCCGAATGAATCGGTATCTCATAAGGAATTGGTATTCCCTGAATTATCGATACGAAGTGGTACTTGATTCGGATGATCTAGAAAGGGTATGATCAGGAATGAGTTATTGTATAGGTGGGCTCTTCGGCTTACAATTGAATGCAAGGCAGATGATCATGCTTGGTCATATCGGGCTTCTTCGTGGACCGTGCCTGACGAGGGAAATAAGTTTAAATGTCAGCCCTCACCAACTGGCCCACTTCAAGCATTCCGGGTGTGAGTCTACCACATTGTCGTGCCTTGATGGGTTGTCCGAAAGGCCCATTAACACTTTTCCCCCAAAGTATGGTGCATTGGAAATGAGGCATACTTTGTAAACACGTGCCCTGAGCAAATCTTTTCATATCACCCGAAGAATTTCATAGGTCGGTCTAATTCGTTCATTTAATGAGCCTCTTAAGTTGCAATAAATCATATCAGCCACTTTGGAAACGTAAATGATTTCAGATAATAATGATGCCTCACTGTCTTCTGTCTCATCATATGATCCTTGGCTCATCAACTGCTTTACACGTCAGTCAAGTCCAGTCACGTTAGCCAAATGTGAATAGCCACTCCATTATGTTATAAAAGGAAAATTCCTTTCACCTTTTTCTCTTTACTTTTACTATTGCAAGAACCGTTAACCGATTTACTGCTCCACAGAAATTGGCTCTCCACCCATTTCAAAATACCAAAATGTCATTCTTGCATGGGATCTCTCTTTTCTTTGCTTTCTTGCTAAAGTTTGGGTTCAATCTGACCTATGATTCGGTTCACCAGCGCCAAATCGCCAGAGCCAGCGGCAATGCGGTTGTCTACGGTGATATCGGTGTCATTTGAGTAGGATCTGATGGTGTCGAATTCACTGATTTGATTAAATCATGGATGTAGAGAAATTTCCTGTCCATTCAAAGCACTTCGTGTGTTAAGGTGTCTTTGAACCCTAGGACATGTGATAGTGCCTGAGAGGGTGGTGAAAAGATATCAATCTTTGTACAATCTAAATCGTAGTTTCTGTGGTTTGTCTTCTATTGAAATTGCAATATAGAGGGGCACTAACCCTTTTTTGAATTAATCTTTGATTTTATCTCGATAATTCCCCTATATACCAATGGTTAAAGAACGTGATACCCATAAGCGAGGATCGGGCGAAGGATTATCTTTTTCCACTAGAGTGGATAGTACTTCCAAGTCGTCGGATTGATCAAAACCTGGTCTTGATAGCGACCCTCGAAGTCGATCGACGAGTCCGCCACTGCCCCCAAGTAATAGTCGGGTTGAATGAAATGATACCTGTTCCCATAGCACTCAATATGCTTCTAGGCATGGAAATTTTAGAGAACCCTCAGATGTGGAAAGGACCACGATCACTCTTAAACGGTTACAAAACTTGACTGGAAAACATAACATTCCTTTCGACGACATTCTTCTCCCTCAGAAAACTGATCGGCCTCACAATCCCCAAAAGGGTTACATGGCGATATCTCTTCCAATGTGCAGTGTGGGAGTCATCCCCCCTTTTTCTTCATTTATTGTCAACTTCTCACGATGGATGAATTTGTCCTCGATGCAGTTTCATACGATTGATTATGGCAACTTGTTGTCGACTTACTACCTATATATGAGATACTTGGGTTACCATCTGACCTTTGATGACTTGGCTTTCCTTTTTCATTTTAAACACAATAAGAAACAGTCCCCCTCTCTGCTTTACTTCGAGGCTACTCGGGGTTGGAAGATTATTGAAGAAATTCCGAGAAAGGTGGGTGATCCAAGGTGGGAATGGTTTTGGATTAAAGGGCAGCTGGGGTGCGCTCGATACTGGCTTCAATGTAGTAAGTCTCTCTGCCAATTGATTTTCCTCATACTAAAGTTCCTTATATCGATCATTATACTCCCATTCTCTTTTCTTTTTTATAGAGGACGATCCAACGAGGCCTGAAAAGGAGGTGTTTGAGGAGCGCCATGGGCGACTGATCGAGCTGGACCCGAAGCAATGATGGTTTTGGAATTGTTTGACTGATGAGAGTTTACATCAGTATGCTCTCCTGGACGAAAGTAGGACAATCAGATCATTGAAGGAAGGATCCAAGTCAGTAGCACCGAGCTAGGATGTGATGCCCACAGCCGAGAAGAAACCGGAGTATACGCAAATGACTCGCTCGGTCGGGGGTTCTTCTGCTTATCCCTCGCTCGGGAAGAAAAAGAAACTTGGTCCAAAGAAGCTTGCTTTCAAAAGGCGGGTTCGAGAGGCTGAGCGTCGAGAAGCCGAGCGTCGAGAGGCCAAGCATCGAAAAAAGAGAAGGTCCCTGCCAAGAAAGCCTCGAAGAAAGCGCGAGGGGAGTCAATCAAGGAGGATACTACTGAGAATCGCTCAAGAGATTATGAGATTGAGAGAAATTCTCCTGCGGTCCACGATTTGCAGGAAGAGCATGCCATATCCCCTTTTCCTAGGTTAGAAAAACTGCAAATGTCTGACATAATTCTTTCACCATAAAGCTTAGACCGAAATCAATTTTGTGCTAACCAATCCAAGGAGATGTCTTTCCCAGTAGAACAAAAAGATGTCGAAGATACAATCTCACCCTTAGTATAAGGTTTGTCTAAATGACTTGTCACATAGCATTTTCGTTACACGTCACAATACCATGTTTCATTCGTATAAATTGAATGTTGACTGTCTTACTCGTGGTTCTTCTTCTTTTCTTAGAGGACATCGAAGAGGAGTTTTATGGAAACCATTTTGCCTCCCTCCCAACGTACATCAAGCCAGACGAGCCCACTTTATTGCATGTTGGTAGAAGGAACGATGATGAAGATGATAGCAGCAAGAGGAAGAAGGATAGGAAGGATGAGAACACAAAGAGAGATAGAGACGACGAGAGAAAGAGAGAAGAGAAGGAGAAAAATAACGAGGGAAAAGAAGGGAGAGAGAGAAAGAGTTGACTCGAGATCATGGCAAGCAAAAGAAGAAAAGCTTGGGGAAACATGATCGAACATTAGGAGACATGGAAGAGCTGGGGAGCATTCCAAAAAGAAAAAAGGGACAAGTCCTCCAAGCTTCAGCTTTCTCCCCATCCTCAGAGAAAGACCCCCGAGGAGGGAGAAAAAATCCGAACACACTCGGGCTGAGTTGAGTCGCCCCAAATATTCGGTCGAACCTTCTTCCATCGACTGAGTCAGAGATTTGGAACGAGATTTTCCCGACCTCGTCTTTTAAGGGATTGAATCTGCTCCCGTGCTACAACCATTATCGTGTAGCTTTCGCCGTCATATTCGCAACAACCTTGGCCACATTCTTTCTCAATATGATGCAATGCGTGAGTACGCCGGGCAGGTAAGTGGAGTGCTGAAGGAGAAGCTGACCGAGATCGTCGGTTTGAAAAGAGATATAGCTTGTGACAAGAAAACCTTTGGTTTTCTTGAAAAGATAATTAAAAGCCAGGAGCTGTAGGCGGCGACCGACAAGGAAAAGTATGAAAAAGCAGTCGAGGATCTGGGCACTCAAGTCCAACAGATTGGTCGGGAGTGTGATTCGATGAGAGGGGAGATCGAATCTTTGAAGGACAACAAGGCTCGACTGGATCTAGAGATGCAGAATCTGAAAGCTTCCCTTCAGTAATTCGGGCTAGCCAAAAATCAAGCCGAAGAGAATGTCTCTGCAACAATTGGGTCTTCCAACAACTTAAAGCTTCAACATGAATTGATATCCAGGACATTAAAGCCAGGCACACACAAGAGAAAGTCGATCTAAAAAAGGGACATGCCCGCCAGATTCTTTCATTTTTTGCAAATTTTCTTCGTCAAATGGATTAGTCCTGGATGCCGAGGTACTTCAAGTTATTAACCGACACATGGAAAATAATTTTGAGGGAAGAAAGAGAGGCATCAAAGGGGCAACCGGTGGACGAGGAATTTCTAGGACCTGAATTTTAAATGACAAGGAACGAGCGATTGTAGGTGAGGTGAGAAGCCAGGAAAAGAGTGCGATAAAGGCGGAACGCCGCGGAGCGAAGGGGAAGTCGGTCTCGAGAGAGATGTTGGTAGCGATCGGACTAAGGCATCCATTTCTTCCACTTCTATGGTCATTGAAAAGGGTTAATCATCTGGTCCTCCACCAGAGCCATTCAATGTCGCGAAGAGCAGCTAATCATTCCTAATGTTGGAGGTAAGCTCTTTCACTAATTCTAAGTTTACTTGTCCCACCTTGATTTGTGCTTCTTTGTGGCAGGCGCTTCGTTGGTGAGGGAGAGTGTAGAGGTTGAACCTGCTGCTAGGGAGAAGGGCGATGTTGAGGAGACAAACAAAGTCCTTAGGGAGAAGAGGATTAACATAGCATCATTGGAGGACGAGGATATCGGGATCATCGGGGAGTCCAAGAGAGAGGATCAACCGTCCCTGGCCGAGATCAAAGCTTAGAGTGATAAGGAAATTTCTTCCATGAAGCCCGAACCACTCGAATATCCTTTGAGCATTCAGCTCCTTCGAGCCATTCCTGCGACCATTCTTTCTTTCATCAGAACACCAGCTCCCGTGGATCCCACTAACCCACAAGCATCAGCACCAATTTCCCGTTCGTTTGGAAGCACGCTGGGAGGATCACGATGCAGGCTGAGTACTGAGGAAGTGGTCGAGACGGTCAAGAAGAAAGGGTTGGCTGAGATGATCGAGCGTTCGGACATGCCAGCTTTGTTTCAGGAGTCCTTTTGTTGTAATTTTCTTTTTAGGCCCTCTGGAAGTTTCATGCGAGTGCAGCCCTCGCGTTTTTGTAATTATCAAACTTTATGCCTTTGGAAATGATGTTTAAGTCGTACCTGTCATGCAGCAACATTTTGTAATCATGTCATGGTGTCATAATTGAAAATCTATTTTTTTTGTACGTACTTGTGTCAATTATATGCAAAAAAAATGTCATTTGGATTTCTTATTTTATTTTACTTTTGAGGATTAGTCGAATGCTACTCTAGCCAGGGTTATTCATCAACCCTCTTACCCTCGGTGTCGGGGTAAGTCATTCAGATAGCGAGATCTCCAATCACACTCAAGTAGATCCAACCTGATCAGGAGTCGGACGTCATCGAGTAGGGGCGCTTATAGTCTTTTATACTCGTCTTTTAGTCAATAAGGGGTAGAGCTTTTAAGGATCGAGCGGTCTTTTATCGGGTTGCACCTTTCACGCTCTTTCATTATTTATACTCATCCCCCAGTCGAGGGGGTTAGAGTTAAGTCCAAATAGTCATTCGATATGTTCGGTTAGGCATTAATCTTTTCTTTAAGTCAATAAAGCAGGAGTCAAAAGCCGTTCTTTCGATCTAAGTCTAAGATCGGTACCTTCACTTTGGTTGAATCTTGACTCTTTTAATGGTTATGGCCCGCTTTGTCCCAGACTAGCACATTAGGGTGTCAAGATGCAAGCTACAGTCAATCGAATCACAACAACTAGCTTATATAACAAGGAAACAGAGTAGGAATGGAGTCTTTTATTCATACGCTACTACAATCAATGAAGGGTTGCTTATTACAATATCAAAACAAATGAAGTAATAAAGAAACTTTAAAAAATTCTAAGAAAGATAAAGTCATAAGTGCCCTACATTCCATGCTCTTTGAAAAGGTTCACCATCAACGGTCGACAGCCTGAAGCTTCCATTATCAAGCTTTCGTTGAATGATGTATGGCCCTTCCCACTTGGGGCCCATATGGATGGGAGTTGGAAAGACCCATTTTAGGACAACGTCGCTAATATCAAAAGTTTTTGGCCAGACCCTTTGGTTGTAATATCGGGCAATCCTTCACCTATGGGCTTCGGCACGAAGGTTTGCTTCTTCTCTCTTTTCGTCAGTTGTGTCTAACGATGTCAAGAGAAGTGATTTATTAGATATTGGATCGTAGTTAGTCGTGCGATGAGAAGGGACTTCAAGTTCTATCGGAAGAACTACTTCCGAACCATAGGACAGGGTGAAAGGAGTATGACCCATAGCTATTTTATGAGTGGTACGATATGTCCGCAGGGCTAGAGGTAATTCATTGACCCATTTTCCCTTGGCTCTCTCTAGCCATTTTTCCAAGATGGTTTTTACAATTTTGTTAACTGCTTCAACTTGACCATTATACTAGGGATGCGCAACTACATAATACTTCTTCTCGATGTGATATTTCTCACAAAAATCTATGAACTCCAGGCTATCAAACTGAGTTCCATTATATATTATAATGGTCTGGGGTACCCCATATAGGCATATAATTTTTCTAACGATGAAGTTGATGACTTTCTTTGTTGTGATCATAGTCATCTGCTCAGCCTCTGCCTATTTTGTGTAATAGTCCACTGCCATGATCGCATATCTAGCACCACCCTTCGAATTGGGAAAGGTTTCGATAATGTCTATCCCCCTAACAATGAATGGCCAGGGGCTAGCCATTTGGGTGATCTCTGCCGGAGGAGCTTGTGGGATCTGCGTGAACCTTTGGCATTTGTCACATCTTTTGGAATAATTAGCAGGATATTTTGTTAACGGTCGTCCAGAAGTATCCATATCCCAATACTTTTCTAGCTAGGGTTAGCCTTCTAGTGTGTGATTCGCAATCTCCTTCATGCTCCTTTAATATCCTCTTGATATCGTCATTGGCCACACACCGAAACATGGGAACAAAGAAACCTCTTCTATATAGGTGGTTCTATTGAATAACCTATACGCGGAAGCTTGTCGTACTAAGGCTCGTCTTTCATTCTTTCTTTCCGGTAACGTGTCATGTAGGAGGAAATTTTCTATAGGAGTCATCCAAGATTCTTTTTTCAGGTTCAGTATCGGCCTGGTCGTCTTCCATCTGTTCGATGCTTGGTACGCTTTGGGTCTCTATGGGATCCAACTCCGTTTCACCCGGGTGGTCTGAATTGGCCACCTTCGCCAATCTATCTTCTTTCTAATTCTCCCTTGTGGGAATGTGGGAAATGCAATACTGGATGAAGCATCGCAGCAATTTTTCAACTTGTTTAAGGTAAGAAGTCAATCGATCCCCTTTGGTAAGATATTCCTTCCGAACTTGGCATACCACAAGTTGTGAATCATAAAAAATCTCGAGTGACGTTATTTTCAAGTCCCTTGCTAGTTTGAGCCAACAATCAGGGCCTCATATTCAGTATCATTGTTTGTTGCTAGAAATTCTAACCTCAGAGCATAATAGACCGACCGACCCTCGGGAGACAGTAGCACTATGTCAGCCCCGAACATCGGTCGTTTCGGGGTTCATCTGTATATAGCTTCCAAACAGCTGACTTCAGCTCAGTCTTCAAGGGCTCTAGATTATCTTCCTAGTCTTTATCCTCCGGGGTAGTAAATTCGGCTATGAAATTGGCTAAGGCCTGCCCCCAGATAGATTTTCGTGGAACAAAAGTTAAGTTGAACTGACTCAACTCTATGTTCCACTTGAATAGTCTCCCGCTTGCCTTGGGTCGTTGTAAGACCTATCGAAGGGGTTGGTCGGTGAATATCTTAATTGGATGGGCTTGGAAGTAGTGATGAAGCTTCCTTGATGCAATTAATAGGTTGTAGGTGAGTTTCTCAATCTTCTGATAATTGCGCTCGGCTCCCGTCAATTTTTTGCTTACATAATAAACCAGTCGTTGCACTCGTTCTTCTTCACGGATCAGGACGGAGCTAATCGTGTATGCGGATACTACTAAACAAACAAATCTTCATGGTCGATAGGTTTAGATAGAATAAGGGGTATATCTAAGTGATCAAGAAGGTTCTGGAAAGCTTCGATACAGTCGGGTGTCCAAGCAAAGTTCTGTTTCCCTCTTTTAATCAACTCAAAGAAGGGTAAGCATTTATCAGTTGCCCTTGAAATAAATCGATCCATTGCTGCTACATTACCCGCTAAACTTTGAACATCCTTGATCCATCGAGGTCCCCAGATTCCTTTGAGGGCCGAAATCTGGTCACGATTAATTTCAATCCCTTGAGAACTCACAATAAAACCCAGGAATTTGCCCGAAGCTACTCCGAAAGAACACTTTAAAGGATTCAATTTCATTCCATACTTCCGCAGAATAGCAAACTTTCTTGAAAGATCATTCACATGTTCAGACGATTGTCTTGATTTTACTAGCATATAGTCCACATATACTTCCATCGTTTTCCTTATCTGGTCATGAAACATTCGATTAACAAACTGTTGATAGGTTCCTCCTGCGTTTTTTAGCCCGAAGGTCATTACTACGTAACAATATACCCAAGATCACTGATGAAGCCAGTATACTCTTGGTCAGAAACATGCATTGCGATCTGGTTGTATCTTGAATATGCATCCATTAATGAAAGTATCTCATGCCCTACGGTCGAGTCAACCAACTGATCAATCATACGTAATGGGAAATTATGCTTGGGGCCGGCCTTATTTAAGTCGTAAAAATCAATAAAAGTCCTCCACTTCCCTTTATCCTTCTTCATAATCATCAGGTTCGCTATCCAGTCAAGATAGGTTGAATCGCGGATAAATCCATTAGCTTGCAGCTTCCTAATTTCTTCTTTCAAGGCCGCAGATCTTTCAGGGCCAAGCATTCACCTTTTTTGCTTTATCGAAGTGTTCTTTGGGCTAATGCTGAGGGAATGAGTTATAATAGAAGGTGAAATCCCACACATGTTAGCGTGGGTCCATGCAAACACGTCCAGGTTTGGGCAGAGAAATTCAGTCAGTTCCCTCGTCCAGAGAGGATCAAGATGGGACCCAATCTTCAGAAACCTGGTAGGGTTCTCTTCATTGATCGGAATCTCCACGGTAGCCTCATTCGGGGTTGCCTTTCTACATCTTGGCTCTTCGTCCTCTCTTGGGTCGATGTCCTCGATTTCACAAATGGACGGTCCCGACCAGGACATTTTTTGTAATTGCTATGCTTCTTTCCCCTCCGCGGGGGAAGAGGATTCTTCTAACTCTTTGTTGCCACTGCCCCGTAGCTCCTTCCATTCTTCCAAGTAGCAGGCTCGACCTGTTACTTGGTCTCCTTATACCATCCCAATTCCACTATTAGTTGGGAACTTTGAAAGTAAACACCAAGGAGCGAAGCATGCCCTGAATATAGCTTGGGCTGGACATCTTAGAAATGCATTGTACTGCGAGTTAATGTTCATCACAACAAATGGAAGGATTCTAGCTTTCCGACGGTCCCTATCTCCCAATTCTACAAACAGCTTAACTTGATCGATTGGTTCGCTTGAAGCTTCATTAAAACTGCGTATATGTCCGGTACAGGGCTTTAAGTCCTTTTGGTTCAGCTTCATTTGGTCGTAGACTTATTTGAACAAAATGTTCACTGAGCTTTCATTGTAAATCAGAACCTTTCGGACCGTAGTTGGTCCAATGATGGCTGTTATCACCAGCGAATCGACCGTCGAGGCTTCTATGCCGACCGATTCCCGATCACGGAAGACGATATCATCGGCCATCTTTTTTCTTTTTTTGATGGGACTTGCAACTTCGAGGGGACTTGTCTCTTCGACGTCGAGGTGTTTCACAGAGTTTAAATAATGTTCCATGGCTCTGACACTGTGACCTATCGGATGTTGCCCTCCAACAATGGCGTTGATGATAATCTCCTTCCCTTTCTCCTATAGGGTGGCCCGAGATGCGGCCGGGCTTTGTTTGCGCGCCGAAGTTCCCTGCCCCAATCTCTAGAAGCAGTCTTGTATTCATCAAGCTTTCCTTCTCGAATTAGTTTCTCAACGATGTCCTTTAAATTTTGACACTCATTGGTTGTATGTCCATAGATACCATGGAATAGGCAATATTTCCCAGTTACCCACTCTTTCTCCGTAGGTTCACGTAGGGGCGGCTTCTTATACTGAACCGCTGTAAGTATCGAGGTAGATGTTCTCCAACGTGTCATTCAAGGCTGTATAAGTCTCAAATACCTAGAATCAAGGTAACTTTCGGGCGTTCCCCCTCTGTTCTGATCCCTCATTAGTCTATCTCGACCCTTCACCATTTCGTTTGTCGCAGTTTCCGACGTTCACTTCTACTTTGCCCGAGTTATCCCCAGATTTCTTGACCGCGACATTGTTCTGGGTCGATGGAGTAAATGTGTCTTTCGGTCTATCCTCCTCTTCTAATCGCGCATCTTCTTGTCTAAGTTGGTTCAGGGCCTTTTCATAGAACACCTCAATCGTTATTGGCAGCATCCTAATCAAATACTTCCCAAACTCTATCCACTTCTCAATGCCATCGACCATGGCCATCAGGATAGTCTCGTTGTTGGGGTTGCTCACTTCAGTTGCAATCCAAATGAATCGATTAAGATAATTCCTCAGGGATTCGTTTCTTCCCTGCTTCACCGCTGAGAGAGCCATGACATGCTTTGATTTGGTAGCGTGAAGGCGAAATTGAGTCAGAAATTTCTCACTCAAATCTTTAAAGCTTGGGACCGACCTCGCGGGCAGGCACACGAACCACATGAGTGCTATTCCGCTCAGAAAAAGGGAAAGGCTTTGCACTTGATAGTGTCGGGGGCCACCTCTACTTCCATATGCCATGAGTACCTCATTAGATGTTGTTGTGGGTTAGAGGTACCATCGTACTGGTTCATCTGGGGCATATTACATCTCCTAAGGAACTTTGCGTGTAAGATGTCATCGGTGAATGGTGTGTTGCTTCGGTCAACTCCCCAGTCTTCATTTTTATGTCTGCGACTGTCGTTCATAATCTACCATACCATGGCGGTCAGATTTCGCGGAACGACTGTGTCTTGGTCGATTTCCTTAACATACCGACCTCTCCTGGCTCTTTCATCGGGTAATGCCATGCGGGCATTCC
This sequence comes from Allium sativum, assembly GCA_030737875.1. Classification (NCBI taxonomy): domain Eukaryota; kingdom Viridiplantae; phylum Streptophyta; class Magnoliopsida; order Asparagales; family Amaryllidaceae; genus Allium; species Allium sativum. Next base: position 48,073,365 of record CM060912.1, on the reverse strand, counting down.
TTCTTCCTCCACGGGTATCTCAGTCAATCACAAGATTGGCGGGGTGGGATGAATAGGGGCTGGATCTCCCTGGATAGCGTTCTGATGAACGTGGGGAGATGCTTCTCGTTTTTGTGGAGCTATGGGAACAATAGTTTCCACCTCGGTTCGGTCGGCCAGGGCTTGGCCGCCTACCCCTAGTTGGTCTTGACGTCTCTCGAGATGCAACTATTGAACATTTTCAGCTCTTTCTAGGGGACGTCGAGACCGATGTGGATCTCTGCTTCCCCCAGATGTTGTGGAGCCTTCCGACACTTGATCTAACTGGGGAGGAGGTAGTTGATGGTCCCGAACCTCCTGGGTTTGGTTTCTAAACTCCTCCCATTTCCTCGTAATGCAAATCATATCTTGCCGCATCGCGGCATTCTCTTAAGCATGGGCTTTCAAGGCATCCATACTTTCCTGGAGCCGGTTCAACACAGCCATAAACTCATCTCGGGTGGCAAAAGCGGAAGATGGAGCTAGATCCACCAGTGGGTAATGCGAGTTGATCTGAAGTAGTTTCAAGGGCGGTCGATCCGCCGGCCGCTTCAGCAGATGTTCCTACCTGTGGTTTCTTTCCGGCATTGTGAGCTATTTTTCAAGCCATAACACAGCAACACAAGGGCGAAGGTAAGATTTTAGTCTCGAAATTAGCGATCCTAAAATAAAGCAAAAATCCGTACTAGGCTAAGAATATGAATTCTCAGTGAAAGCACTAAAGTGTTGGCACCAAAAATCGGTACAACACCCAAAGGAAGGGTTATGTAGAGAATAAGTGAAGATTAATACCTGTAAAAAATTAAAAATGGAGGAAATCACACATGAATTTATAGTAATTTGGCGTTAATGAGCCTACGTCCACTTTATAATCTCTTATATATTGTTTCAACTATTAGACAAAATTGTTACAATGGAGACACAATAAGAGATTAATAAAAGTACTCAAAAACTAGAGTTTCTTCTCCTCAAAAATCCTCTCTTTTGAACTTAGAAGGGTTATTTATCGGTGATAAGTACTTCGGCCAGTTTGGACACGTGTCGTGGGATCCGAAAGAATAGTCGATGTTGAATGAATCGGTATCCACTAAGGAATTGGTATTCCTTGAATTATCGGTATGAAGTGGTACTTGATCCGGATGATCCGAAAAGGGTAAGATCAGGAATGAGTTATTCTATAGGTAGGCTCTTCGGCTCGTAATTGAATGCAAGGCGGTTGATCATGCTTGGTCATATCGGGCTTCTTCCTGGACCACGCCTGACGAGGGAAATAAGTTTAAATGTCGTCCCTCATCGATTGGCCCACTTGGAGTATTCCGGGTGTGAGTCTATCGCATTGTCATGCCTTGATGGGTTGTATGAAAGGCCCATCAACATATGTCCTTTACATAAAGTATCTAAACTAACTCTCAACACTCGATGACATAGTATTTTTCTTCAACTTTAAACATCAAGAGCAAAAGTCTCCCTCCTTTCTTTACTTTGAGGTCGTCCGTAATCGAGAAATCATTAAGGCATCCCCAGCAAATTGGGTGACACTAAGCGCTATTAGTTTTATATTAAACAACAACCGGGATGTGCCCATCGCTGGCTTCAATGCCATAAGTCTTTTATCTTAGCTGAATTAACCATAAGTAAGTTCCTCATATGATTTTTTCCATGTAGTTGATGAGCCAGCAACGCCCGAAGGAGGAGTGTTCCAAAAGCACTTTAATATCTTGTAAGCTCTTAAGAAAGAGGACCAACACTACAAGAAGATTCTGACCGATGCCAACCTTCGTCATTATCATCTCCTGGATAAGAAGAGAAAATTAGGACCCTTAGAGGATTAGGCTTCTTCTTCGCACAGAACTCAGGATGATGCGCCTCTCTCTCAGAAGAAAACAACTGTCGTCAAGGTTGTGCCCCAGTTGGGGGGTCGTCTGTTCTGCCCTTGTCCAGAGGGAAAAAGAATATTCATACTCAGGCCAGAAGGAAGAAGCCGGCTTTTAAGAAACTTCTTCGATAGTCTGGTCGACTAAAAATGCAGAAGAAACCGACTACAGGTGCTTCGGAGAAGGTTAGTGATGAAATAATTGAGGAGGTGCTTACCGATCACCAAATGGAAGATTCTATTGTTAGAATAGATCCTAAACCTGTTCATGGTGCCCAGGAGGAAGAGTCGGCCTTTCCTTTTCACGACTTGCAAAATGTGGAAATGCCGGATACATTTATTTCTTCTCAGAATTTGGATCCGGAGGCTTTTTCCATACTAAGTCCGGGGAAATTTTCACATCGACCAACCCAAAAGACACAAGAGACGTAAACCAAGCTCTATGTTCAGGTTAGAATAGGAGAAAACTTTGGAATATACACAACAGTGACACTGCTCGTCATAGTTCTATTTTCTCTTGTGCATATCAAATATTAACCAAAATTTCTTTATTACAATACAAGTGCTATAGATGAGGAGTTTTATCATGACAACTCTGATTATCTTTTAGAGGATGGTGGGCCTGTTGGATCGGCCCCACAACAAGTCAGGATAGAGGGCGAACATGGGGACGCCGATCGTAAAGAGAAAGAGGAAAAAGGAAGAAAGAAGAAAAAGAAGGAAAAAAATTTGGAAGCGGAAGAGACAAGAGAAGGGGGTCGAGACCATAGGGATAAGGAAGGGAAGAAGAGAAAGCCTTATGGAGAGGAGGAACCTGAAACTTTCAAGTGTCGATCATCATCTTGTCCTCAGGAGAGACCCCTAAGGACGATGACAAAAAAATCTAATGAAGTTGTTCCAAGCCATCCCACACTTTCTATCGACCCTTCTCCTAAGGCACGGCCGGCTAGACCTCATGGGCAAGACTCTACCCACCTCTTGCTCGACCTGGAAAGAGTCCCCAGGTAACGATCTCTTCGAATCAAGAGAGGGTATCTACCAATCGAGTCAGGAAGATGAAGGAGCTCTTTCTAGGCCTTTATTTTTCTAGAGTTGACCCTGGTCCCATGCTGCAACTGTTCCCACTAAACTTCATAATCAAACCAGATTGAATGTTGACTTCGACCTAACCCAATATGATGCGATGTATGCATATGCAAGACAAGTGTGCGAAGTGGTTAGGAGTAGAACAGAAGAGAATTAAGGTTTATACGAGGGAGCTAGAGGCTGATAAGAAGGCTTTTGAGCTGCTCCAGAAAAAGGTAGTGGAATGTGAATCTGAGGTGGTTACTCTTGGAGAAAAATGTCATGAGACTTCGACAAATTTAGGGGCTCGATTTGAGTCAGTGAGTCAAGAGTGTGCGACCATGAGAACTTAAAATGAGATCTTAAGGAGTGACAAGGGATGATTGGATCGGGAGGTACAAGATCTCAAAGCCTGTCTTGATTCGTCTGAGCTCGTTAGAAAAAAGGCCGAGGACACTGCCGCCGCTGCAATTAGAAATGTTGGTAATGCTCACCTGCAACATGAAATTGAAGTTCGTTTGATCAAAGCCGAACACGTCGTTAAGAAAAAGCAAATAAGAAAGAGGTTTAGAGCTAACATTTTGTGGTTTTCCCCCTGTGTTCTTTGCCATAGAAATTTGTCTTAGACAAAAAATCATCAACGGGTGTTAAACGACGCGTGGGAAGTGCTTATGAAAGAAGAAGTCAAGGCTGCAAAGGGTAACCTGGTGGACGAAGAAGCTTTAATGGCCCGATATTTATGTGGTGATGTGCAGGCAGTGGTAGTTGAAGGGAAGAGAAAGCAAAAGGAAGTAGAAGACGCCGAACGATATAAAGAAAACGGTAAGTCACTTCTGGAGGCATCTTTTCCTTTCTCTTCCTTAAAGGATGTGGCATGTTCATCCATTATTCATCCTCTTCCAAATCAGTCCCCTGGAACATCAGAAGAATATAGTCCGGATAATCCTCTTTTTCCTCTATCTGGAAAAAGCTCAGCTGCTCCTACTCCTGAAAGGAAGACTTCAAAGAAAACAACAGAATTCACAACCGAGGGTAACTTACGTTTTTTCTTCATCTTATCGATCATTCGTTCCTTCGATCATAACTTTTTTCTTCATGTCATGGGTACTCCATTGACTAAAGAAGCCACTGCAGCGAAGACTTAAGCATTAGAGTGGGATCACCTCACCATCCCTAGTAGACACGAGGAAATAACTGATGCTCCAAAGAAACTAGTGGCGAGCTATCTCAAATTGGGCTATGATGACATTAAGTTTATGGGTGAAGTCAAGAAGTCCAACCTCCCATCTATCGCGGAGATAAAGGCTAGGGACGAGAAAAAGTTTCTTCCCATAAGGCTGAACTATCCGATGAACCTCTTAACATCCATCGCCTCCAAAGTATTCCACCAACTTTACTTTCATCTGTCAATGTGGCTCCTGTTCCATCTCTGTCTAATCCGAGTAAGTTGAGGCATGACTCGGCGACATCTAGTCGGTCCGTTTCTTTTGGTAGCACACTCAAGAAATCAAAGAAGGGTTTGACTACCGAGGAAATGCAGGAGATGATCAAGAAGAGATACAAAGAAAGGGAGGAAATGGATAAGTTTGGTGGGAAGCCTCCCCGAGATTAGAAATCATTCAATGTATGTTTTTAGGCCCTTTGGAAGTTGTTTGCGAGAACATCCCTCACGTTTTTGTCTTTGTCAAGTCTTTCATTTTGTGGACAAAGTTCGGAGTACTTGTAAACAATGTTTAGTTTGTAAGTAAGGCTGAATATTTAACAATGCTTAATTGTTTTCAAATACTTGTATTATTAACGTGTCTAAGTATTTGAGAAAGTCCTAGGGGAATAATACCAATATCCCCTATTTATCCCAAACTCAGGGAGTCTCTTAAGCGAAACTCATAGTCGGATTACTGGTATATACTCATGCCTCCAATGTCATGGTGGGTCGGTTCGGTCGTCAAGTTTATCCATCAACCCCAGGATTGGATCGACCAATTCAAGGGTCAAACGATCATGGTTTGGAATACGTGAGTTTTTTTATACTCTCCCTCTACTCATTAAGGGTTAGAGTTCCAAGGATCTAGCGGTCTTTAGACGGGGTGCACCTTTCACACTCGTCCGTAATTTTATACTCGTTCTCACGTCAAGAGAATCAGAGTTGTTCTAAACATAAAGTCATGTTGTTTACATCGGCGTCATCCTCACTTTTAGTCAACAAAGCAGGGCCCGAAGGTTCGAGCGTCAATATCAAGCTCATAGTTAGTCTTCCCATATTCCCTACTAGTTCCTGAACGAGGTCGACTCATTATGACATGGATTGGTAGGCTGGCGTGTTAGCATTTGACCTAATGTTGGTAGAGTCACAACATAAAATCATCACAGTAATGAGACAAAGCAGGAAAAGGGCTTTTATTCATAAACTACTACGGGTGATGAGACACACCTTATTACAATACTAAAACAGGAAAATAATAAGAAAACTGAAAGGTCTAAGAAAGATAAGTCGTAAATGCTCCCCGCATTCCATGCTCTTTGAAAAGGTTCCCCATCAACAGTTTCTAGCCTGAAGGTTCCCCATCAACAGTTTCTAGCCTTAAGGTTCCATTATCAAGCTTATATTGGATGACGTAGGGTCCTTCCCACTTGGGGCTCATTTATACAGGAGTCGGAAAGACCCGTTTTAGGACAAGATCACCAACATCGAAGGTTTTGTATCGGACCTTCTTGTTGTAATATCGGGTGACCCTCCGCCGGTGAGCTTCAGCACGGAGATTTTCTTCTTTTTTTTCATCAATCATGTCTAATGATTGCAAGAGAAGGGATTTATTTGATAGCGGATCATAGTATGTAGTTCTATAAGAAGGAACTTCAAGCTCTACGGGGATGACAGCCTCTGATATGTAAGACAAAGCCAGGGGAGTGTAGTCGGTGGTTGTCTTATGGGTGGTTCGATATGCTCAAAGTGCTAAAGGAAGCTCATCGACCCATTTGCCTTTGGCTCGTTCTAAACGCTTCTTCAAGATAGATTTAATAATTTTGTTGACTGCTTCGACTTGTCATTGGATTGTGGATGTGCAACCGCAGTGTACTTCTTCTTGATGTGATATCGCGCACAAAAGTCTCTGAATTCCGAGCTGTCGAACTAAGTCCAATTGTCAGTTATGATAGTCCAGGATAAACCAAACCGACATATAATATTCCTGACAATAAAATTGATTACTCGCTTTGTCATGATCGTGGTCATCTGTTCAGCTTCTGTCCATTTTGAAAAATAGTTTATAGCCACGATCGTATATTTTGCACCTCATTAAGAGACTAGAAGGCTCCCAATAATGTCTATTCCCCAAACGGCGAACTACCAAGGGCTGACCATTTGAGTAAGCTCTATCAGTGGGGCTCATGGGATTTGAGAAAACCTTTGGCATTTATCACATCATCTGGAATAATTAGTTGCGTGCTTGCAGACAGTCGGCCAGGGTTTGCCCTCATGTATGTGCGTCGTACTCTCCTTCATGTACTTCTCTCAATATTCTTTTAACATCATCATTAGACACAAATCGAAGCATTGGAACAGGAAAGCCCCATATATAGAGTTCGTTTTGATGGAGGGTGTACATGGAGGCTTGCTGCACGAGGGCTCGTCTTTCATTCCTTCTTTCCGGAAGAGTGACGTGTAGGAGAAAATTCTTGATGGGAGTCATCCAAAATTCTTTTTCAGGTTCGGCTTCTGTTTGGTCAACCTCCATCCGATCGATGCACGGAATGCTCAAAGTCTCTATAGGAACCAACTCTGCTTCACTCAGGTTTTCAGAACTAGCGAGTTTATCCAATCTATCAGCATTTTGGTTTTACTCTCTGGGAATGTGGGAGATACTATATTGATCAAAGCCTTTTAGCAATTCCTCGACCTGCTTAAGATAGGCAGAAAGTCTAACTCTTTTAGTCTGATACTCCTTTCGAACCTAAACACAATGAGTTGAGAATCACAAAAAATATTAAGTGATGTTATTCTTAACTCCCTCGTGAGTTTGAGCCCGAAAATCTGGGCTTAGTACTCAGAGTCATTGTTAGTAGCTAAGAAATTCAATCTCAGGGCATAATAAATTGACCGCCCCTCAGGGATAACAATACTATGTTGGTGCAAGAACATCGATCGTTACAGGCCTCATCTGTGTACAATTTCCAATTGTCTAATCTCAAATCAGAATCCAGAGGCTTGGTACTATCTTTCAAGCTGTCATCCTCCGGAGTGGTGAACTCGGGTTTGAAATCGACTAGTGCTTGCCCCCGGATGGATTTCTACGAGACAAAAGTCAGGTCGAACTGATGTTCCATTTGAGCAGTCTCCCGCTGGCCTCGGGTTGTTGAAAACTTATCGTAGCGGTTGGTCGGTGAACACTTTGATAGGATGGGCCTGGATGTAATGTCGAAGATTTCATGATGCAATTAGTAGACTATAGGCGAGCTTTTCAATCTTTGGATAGTTGCATTAAGCCCCTGTCAAATTCTTGCTCACATGATAAACTGGTCGTTGTATCTGATCCTCCTCACGGATTAGGACCGAGCTGATTGCATGCGGATAATACCAAATATACAAATAGATATTCAAGGTCGATCGGTTTGGAAAAGATGGGAGGTTTCTCTAGGAGGCCGAGTAAGTTCTGAAAGGCTTCAATACAGTCAGGTGTCCAAGAGAAGTTTTGTTTCCCTCTTTTGATCAATTCAAAGAAGGGTAAGAAATTGTCAGTCGCCTTGCATATGAATCGACCCATTACTACGACCTTGCCCGCCAAGCTTTGCACATCTTTAATTCTTCTAGGTTCCTGGATTCCCTTGATGGCCAAAATTTGATCGGGATTGATTTCGATCCCTCGAGAGCTAACTATGAAACCCAAGAATTTTCCCGATGCTACCCAAAGGAACACTTCAAGGGAGTGAGCTTCATCCTATAATTTCGGTGGATGTCGAAATCTCTGACAAGTCTCTAACGTGATCGGATGATTGCTTCGACTTCACCAACATATCATCCACGTACACCTCCATTATTCTTCCTATCTGATCTCGAAACATCTGGTTGACCAAACGTTGATAAGTCGCCCCAGCATTCTTCAATCCAATAGACATGACAACGTAACAATATAACCTGAGATCAGTTATGAAGCTGGCATGTTCTTGGTCTGGGACATGCATCGAAATCTGATTGTACCTCAAATAAGTGTCCATAACGATAGGAGTTCATGTCCTGCGATTGAGTCGACCAGTTGATCAATCCTAGGCAATAGGAAGTTATCTTAGGGCAAGCTTTGTTTAAGTTGGAGAAGTTGATACATGTCCGCCACTTCCCATTTTCCTTCTTTACATGTACCGGGTTGGTTATCCATTCGGGGTAAGTTGCATCTCGGATAAACCCATTTGCTTGGAGCTTTCCAATTTCTTCCTTTAGGGCCGCAGACCTCTCTGGGCCAAGCATCCGCCTCTTCTTCTTCACAGGGGTATACACTACACCATAACAGCCAATTTGGCACACTAGGAAGCGGACGTAAAATACAGTTTATAGCCGTATCATATTTGATACTGCTCAGATCTGTATCAAACAACATTTTGCGATCCGCACCACCCCAAAATCCTAAATCTGACTGTCCATCAACGAAGCTCCGGATCAGTTAATTTGATATGGCTTTTGGCCAAATCGAATGTGTATCATATTATGCACCCCATTAGGCACTCCGGATTAAAATTTTGGCCGCTCCCTTTTCCCTCTATTTCACTTTAATGGTGACCGAAAACCCAAATTAGGGTTTTCGGTCACAAAATCGTGCCTCCACATTTCTCTGGAATCTCCCCTACCAACATAGACGAACAACCCTCTCCTTCGACGTAGCAAACCTTAGTCCCTAGCCCTCCATTGACCGTAGGTATGTGTTTCAATTGAATTGTGTTTTGCATGCCTGATAGTGGGCATTAAGGAACAAGTTGAAGTCTTTGTGTGTTAACTGACCCTTACTTTGTGTTAGTTTGTTATCTGTTTCAATTGAATCATGTTGTGCATGCCTGATTGTAGAGATTAGGGAACAAGTTGAAGTCTTTGTGTGTAAGCCGATTGCTACTTCATGTTAGTGTGTTAGTTATTTCAGTTGAATTGGTATGTACTAGTGTGTTAGCTGGTTGTTATACCCTGGAATCATAGAAATCAAATTTGATTGCGGTATAATTTTAGATTGCCGTATATATATCCATGAAAGTATGAAACAAAGAAATAACAATGAGTTAGTCCAGCCGATTGCAACTAAAATGTAGTAACCACATCCATGTACAAGTTTTCACTGATTTATAGTTTAACTATTTAGCAACTAAAAGTTGTCCAACTCTTAAACTGAGCAAATGGATAATTCTATAGTTCAATATTTAACCACGATTTCATCGTCATTTGACTGTTTGTTTACCTTATGCGTGAAATTTAAATTGGGTTGTCTTATAACAAGTTTACTCTGTTTTGAGAGATAACAAGTTTACTAAAAAAATAATAACAGGTTTGCTGAAACCTGGGAAGATAGATGTAACACCCCGTAATTTTAAAACATGACATAAGGGATAATTAAAGAATACTTAATTTTTATAAGAAGAATTAAGGGAAACGAGTTGCGCCATTGCGTTCGTGTCGAAATTCTGCTTGGAATATAGTCTGAGTTTGCGTAAATTGGATATCATATGAAGAAGTTATGAAGCTTAGAAGAATTCAAGAATTAGCAGAATTTAAAATAAAATAATAATTAAAAATCAAAAACGAGTTCAAAAATCAAAATCAGTTAAATCTCCCGCTCTAAGGTGTCGACCCCCCCCCCCCACCCCCGCCCCCCAGGGGAGTCGACATAGGTTTCGACCCCCTTATAGGGGTGTCGACATAGGTGTCGAACTCCCTATAGGGGTGTCGATCCCAATCTGCCCAGATCTGGCAGACGTGTTTTGGTGGTCTAGGGCTGATGTTTCCTTCTAGGATTGGCTGGATAACATGTCTTTTTGGTCTGGAAGGTTTAGATGGGTTCTAATCTAATCTAAAAGGTCCTAATTCACCTAGAGCATCTATAAAATACCCCTAAACCTAACCCAAATCTCATTGTCATTCATCCATGGCGCCTCCATGCTGCTCTAGTCTAAATTAACCTAGCCTTTCTTCTCCAACCAAAATCAAAGTAGAGATTTAGAGATTGATCTTCTTCAACAATCAAATTAGAAGATCAGATCTACATCAATCAAGTAGAGATCATTCAAGATCCAACAACGCCTAATTCTCTTGATCCTATCGTTGTGAGTCTATGTCACTTTCACATATAATTAAATTAAAAGTAATTGTGATAGGATTGTAAATTGGATGTAATGTATATGCCTGTGACTGAGATGAATCTTATCAAGTTTTTAAATCATTATCTTTTAGATCCATATCCATAAAACTGCCATATGCCTTTCTAATCCAATTTATCGTTATATGCCCGTTTATGTTTCATATGCCTGTTCTTATGTTTACGCTAAATTTGAATATTGATTCTCTTCTCCTCTTCTTTTCCTTTTCTTATATGAGATTTGGCTAACTTCGAACCTAACATAATGTGTTGAGATTTGCATACGAATAATGTTTGGACGATTCGAAAAAGTTTAGGCCAATTTGTAATAAAATGAGATTATTGGCTTAAATCAATTTGGGCATAATTGTGTATAAATTATATACATGAGATTTGGCATAAGTTGGATTGGGCATGATTGGATATAATTTGTATACATGAGATTTGGGATAAATTATTAATAACAATGAATGCAAATTAATATGGACGTAATTTGGCATAATATGTATACATAAGATTATAGGCCTAATTTGGATCAAAAACATAATTTAGATGGGAAATTATGGGTAACTGGAATATATTTTAATCCAAGATTTAAAATGGGGATTTGAATCAAGAAATTAATAATGAACGCCTAAGACACAAGGTTAGATTCGAATTGCGGTATAAGACTGCCCGGGACCACCCGGCACATCCAGCAACCGCCATTTGGTAATATAGTGTGAGAGGTCAAAGGTAGAAATTAGATGTGTAATAATGCAAAGACACGAGGTTAGATTCGGATTGCGGTATAAGCCTCCCCGGAATCGCCCGGCATATCCAGCAACCGCAAAACGACAATCTAATGTGGGAGGTCTTGCAAGATTACGGTTATAATAAATTAATGAACACTTAACCAAGATAAGACATGAGTATGATAAAAGGGTTAAGCGGGTAACATGGGTAGCATGTAAAACATAATTAAAACACTTAACCAAAATGAGACATGTGATTAGACATGCGGATAAAGAGGGGTTAAGTGGGAATTCCTAGTGGGGACCAAGCTTAGGAGGGAAGCTTGTGTCAAGTGGGTGGACCCTTTTCAACCAGTAACCCATTTAGTATTTGTGTGAACTCGAACTAGATCAAGGAGGGGACACGCTTACTGGGTTTGATTGTAAGAGGTCAATAAAGAGTTAGCGAAGCCAGTGCAAGTCCAATGGAGTCATGTGCGTGCGTGGGTCCGGGATGGTAGGTAAGACGCTGTTGCATCATGTAGGTATAAGCCGTGCATTTTAGTATATCGGGTTGCCAATTTAGGGAGTGATACACCCTACTGTGGGACCAGCACAGGTATCTACGAGTTAGGGAGCCGATCGAATGGGGAGGGTAGTGGGTACAACTAGTGGAGATAGGAGCAGGCGGCACCTATGACAGCAGCTAGGAGTACACAAAACTACCATCATCATCATTATTATTATTATTATTATGTTTAGTAAGAGGGATCAACTTTCAGTATGGAACTAGTATTGGTGCGGTGTAGGAATTATCTTACAGTGATTAGAAGCGCAATCAACATTATATCTTGTTCTATCTCACTTACCTTGTTTACCTTGTCATATCTGCTTATGTTACAGTCATCTCTTATATCCAGTTTATGATCTTATCCTTGTCTTATCCTGTTACTTTGCTGCTTATGTTACAGTCATCTCTTATATCTCACTTACCTTGTTTACCGCTTGCATGATAAAATGCAAAAGAATGGGAAGATGACATTCTTAACTCTAACTCTCATGAATCGAGAGAGAGTATAAAGGATGGGAAGAGGACGTCCCTTGGGGCGTGAAGGTGCACTCCGATAAGAGACCGCCTCAATAATACTCTAACCTGGTTATGAGACAGGAGAGTATAAAGATGCTAGAAAGAATAGGCATCAATGACGAAAGGAATATGGCCCCGTTGGAGAATCGGGGGCAATTGGATTTTGAATTTAATCAATCTTAAATAATTCTTACTCAGTTATCCAAAATTGATTGGGGGCATATATGTGTACACATGTTACCCTCAACAATGACTTTATTATATAACTGTAATATGACATGCAGTCCATTTGCATTTTTAATTAAGTGCTAAACTTATAACTATCAGACATTGTAGGAAATAAACTATTTTATTTACAAACACGTGAGTTTGTACAGGGAAATCAAGCAAAGGATGCGAGGGCCGCACTCGCTGCAACAATTGCAGACCAATTGAATATCAAAATAAAATAAAGCATATCATCACTTGGGCTTTGGAGCAGACTTGGATCTTTTGGCATCCTTAAGAGAATTTCTAGCCTCTTTTTTAGCATCATACATAAAACACTTTGGCCTTTTCTTCTCTGTAGTTGAAGTGCCAGAATCGGTGGATTTCTTCCCAGGAGTCGGAACACTGGAATCAAGAGAAGATTTTTTAGCGAGCTCTTCTGTAATAGACCTAGTTGAAAGCTTAATAACTAACCTCGATTCAGGATCCACCACTGCAAGGGGCTTATTGTTTTCGGGGTTCAAGTCTTCAACTTTCAGCTACATGTGCTTGTCTTGTTCGGCTTTCATTTTAGCCAAAGTAACGTCATCGGCACTTTTTGAATCCCCAATTATAGCCACATCAGGATCTTCTTCATGCCCCCTCATTACCACCGTCGTCTTTTAAGGCATCTATCATCTAATCATCATGAGAAGTGTCGGCCTTAGACAGTTCAGCTCCCCCTCTGGATTCGATGATGGTAGCCTTATTCTATCCTCCCTGAGCCTTTTTCACGGATTCTTCTCTAATAGAGTCTCCCCGAGGCTCATCAATCTTCTCGGCTGGTCTAGCACCTACAGAATGAGAAGCAACAGTTACCAACTCAGGAGAAAATAAAGGATCCTTGATCGATTGCCCAATGATGTAATTAACGGTGGAGACAACCTTGACAAATTGAGGTGAAAAGGTAGAAATACCTTCTGATGATTTCTCAATTGGTGCGGCTACCGTCTCTGACGCTGATTCAGGTATAGGAGATAAAAGAGACGCTTTAGGAATTCCCGGATTTTCGGGATCATATCCCTCAACTTCAGTAGTTTCAGCGGTAGCTGAAGAAGAACCAACTGCAGGGATGTTCTTTTGTTTGGCCAGGCGTTTCTCCTCCTCCATAGCAGCAGCAATGAGGCGACGCCCCTCGGCCAGACGTGCCGGTTCATCATCTCTCAGATACTTCTCCACAAGTTTATCTTCATCAACGAAGTCTACCTTATGTTCCTCTTTCTCCCATTTAATGATTTGACTCCACACGTGAACTAAGGTAGTCGGATAGTCTTCAGTCCAAGAGATGTTTCGGCGACGAATTATTTGTGCAAAGAATTCAATCAATAGTTCGCCAAAACCGTGCACTTCTTCCTAAGCCTCTGATAGCTGTTTACGGGTTTCTTTAGCAGACTTAATGGCGTTATCCACATTCCCCTCAGCTAGGGCAACCCTATTCTCGGCTTCCATTAACTTGGACACCAAGTCAGCGTTTCGTTTCTCCAGTTCAGCATTTTTTCTCGCTAACTCGGTTTTTTCTTGCTCAAGAGTATTGTAAGCCAGTTGCATTTTGACACTGTCTGACTTAGCGTCTTCCGCTTGTTTCTTCAAATCAAAACGCTCTTGACTATGAGATTCTAGCAAGTCATGATAACGCTTCTGTAACTCCTCAAATTATTGTTTGAAGTTGTTGGAATCTCGTTAAGCGATTACGAGTTGAGCCTGTGTGTCTTCTAGGTCCTTCTCCAAATTTTTCAAGGCATTCTCATCCGAATCCGCAGCCTTTTTCATTGAATCAACGTCTGTAATTAAAGCCCGAATGATTCTGGATAGATTGCGTGAATATTTGTACATCTTTGAGTATTGCTTCTCAACTGCGTCAATCTTTGCTTTAGCCTCATCTGCCCACTTTGAATAAATAGGCTCAAGTGCGGGTAAAAAAGTTAGATTCTCAAAGTAGTGATCTGGGAACTGCTTCTCCAGATATGCCAGCTTAATTTTGGAATCAGCATCCAGTGGTGGAGGCTTGCAGTATGTTAGTTCAACGTGTTTTCGCTTAGCCGGGACGATGGCTGCATCACCTTTTCCAGATGGCTTCTCAGAAACTTTGTGTTTGTCTCGCGAATCGGTATGTTTCGGTGAACTTTTTTCCTGAATATATTTGTCTTGAGGAGAAGATCGATCTTTGGATTGCGATGTGTCTTCTCCTCGACGGCTCTGGTAGCCCTTATACCTGTCTGGATCCGACCAGACAGGGGAACAGGAGCGTGAGGTGTGTGTTCGATGAGAATGGTGAGGCCTTCTGTCATCTCTTCCTCGACTCTCACGGCGATCATGCTCGATATCGGAAGGAGGTCTAGACATGCTACGGCGCATTTTTCTGACATCATAGTAAGGGCGAGACATTGTACCTGTGCAACAATATAAGTGGAATTCAGAATCAATGATCACATAAGACATTAGTGTTGTGACGTGTGGTGCTAATGTGATATGTTCATCCTAAGTGTTGTTTCCCCCCAACAAACCCGAGTCTGAAACCAGACTAGCATGAGAGGGCTCTTTCGTCTTCACGGGAGTGGTCTCCTCTGAAGAAGTGAAAGTTAAAGGATTTGTGCCAATGTCCTCTAAAGTATAGATGGTTTCGGGCGGGGGAGATTTCCTAAACCCTTAAATGTGGAATCGTCGGTAGTAGAAGCATCTCCTTGAGAAGCATCTGTCGGAAGCTCTTTAGGGGATGTTGACTTCTCAGGAGAAATAGCATCGTCAGGGATGGTATATCTTCCTCTATGTTTTTCAGCAATGTTGGCTAACTCATCATCCTGAGTTGAAGATAGAGAAGGCGAAGTCTGAAGAGGTATTGTCGGACCTTTCGAACCCTCGCCCGTCTCAGGAATAATGTCTACCGGGGGTACGTACACATATGGACCTGTCCTATGACCTATACTACGGGTAATAGATAGTAACCCGTGATGATGGAGATACTCATCCTTAAGAACTTCGTCGATGGTTAGGAACTTTTGATCTCCATTGAGAAGCCGATGCAAACGATCAAAGTATAATTGATCTGATATTTGCTTTGGGTTGTCAACTGCGAATGAAAAAGAAAGCAAGTTAATGTGTTGACATGAGCATTTAAAATTGAGATCTAGAATGTCGGTGCTTTATTTGATTTGGTCCATCTTCTGGTGCACCCCAGTTGTTGTCTGATATAAAACCATTCAAGCTTAGAATCGCCAGCCTTGTTGCTAAATGGAACAGTAATAATTTTCCTTTTTGGAACTAACTCAAAATATGAGAAGGAAGGAGTCTCTTGAGTCCGATGCTTGAAGTTATAAAAAAAGTGGACGTCATCAAAGGTAGGCTCTATACCTAAAACTTCTTTGTATGCTATATACAAGGTGTACAAATAAGAATAAGAGTTGGGATGCAATTGCATGGGGGCAATCCGCACCTGCCTCATAAAATTGACGATAAAAGGCGGAAACGGTGGAATAGCCTCAACCAGGCACATAAACCGGGCAATTGCCATGAATCCTTCCGGTGGATTGTGGGGGTGATCTGTTTTCGATGGCACCGGGGTATCTCTTTTTAGTATTCCATGCATTAGACATATTCGAACGAGTCTTTCATCATCGATCGTCGATTCAACAGATTCTTTGGGTAGCTCCAATATAGTGGCAGATTCAAGCTCATCAGGAGCACGATTATCTCCAATCGCTCCTTCCTCTTCATCGCCAAGAGAAACTTCACTATCAGAAGGTATTTCACTATTGTGTGATTCTACTTCATAATCTGGGCCCTCATCATCCCATTTAGGGTCTAAGGGAGAGGATATGTCATCAAGAGTGAATCTCTCGGAAGTTTTTGCAGCTTCTCTCTTCTCTGCTAACCTAGATGAATGTCTCTCTGCCATGATCGCTAAACTACTGAAGAAGAAATAACATAAGTTAGAGTAAGATAGCCCGTATCCCCCCGTGTACGTGTGTGAACTAAAGCGTGTGCTATGTGTGCAAATGATGCAAAGTAAACACATAAGGGCGTAATGCAAAGGTTCGATAAAGAAGTAATGCTCGGAATAGTTCTTGATGTTCGTTTATGTTCATAAGGCGCTATCCTAACTGTTCTTTAAGTTGAAGATTATGTTAAGTACTGATTTGGCAAGTTGAACAAATTCTTGAGCATTGAGTAGGACTGCTTCGGTTCGGTTCGGATGTAAGTGTTGGGATCAGATCGGGGGGAGCTATGTTTTGGTCTGAAGCAAACGTTCGTAACCAACCGGCAAAACCGGATCGGTTCGGAAGTAGGCATTCGGAGCGGTCCGGATTGACTTGAGTATCCATGCCTCTCTTCCCCCTCTTCCTCTTTATTTCTTACTCCGACCCGATCCGGTCATAGGAACCTCTTCCCCTTCCCTTCACTCTAACCTTTCTCTACCCGAACCGATCCCAGCTCCTCTCTTTCTCTTTTTCTTCTTCTCCATTTTCCATCTCGCTCAACCAACACTGAACCCAACTCCATCTCAAAAACCTCAATTGAGACCGAGCACTTATGTGCCCAAATATCCAATAATGGATCCTAATCCCATCTCCCGACGCCTCGAGGTGATAATGAAGTCACCAACGATGACGGCGAGGGAAGGGGAGGCCACGGCGTCGAAGCCAACCAAAAGCCATAATCAAACCGTTCAAATTGACCACAAATACTAGCTGAAATCGATTATTACAAGGATAATCGAAGTTTTAAAACCTACTTACAAGTTTGATTTGAAGATTAACGAGAAGGATTTTTGGAGTTTTTAAGAGTTAGGGTTTTGGTACAAAATCTGGAAAGTGAAGGCAATAAAAGAAACGAAAGAAAGAAAGAAAAGAGGTAGCGAGTTTATATCGATATATCGCGGCCCTTTGTATTCCCAGCCTTTCAACACGTTTCGGACCGGAGTTTAGGCCCACTAATGTGCTCTGGCCCGTTGATCTGATACTAAGCAAAACGGAAGACAAAAGCTGTTCGGGTCAGAATTCGAACCAAATGGAATCTTACACATCGAAGTGGTATGTAAATCAAATTCGAAGGAAAATAAAGAAAAAGTTTACCTGGAGGAACTGCTATACATCAATAAGAGTTCTTAAATTTGTTTAAAAATGAGGAAGGTCATTCATATGCATCATGGTGTATATATAGACGGCAAGAGACGCAGTTTTATGAAGCAACACGTCCCTGTGAACGAATGGAGGTGACTATTTAACGATTCAAATTCAAAGATCAATGAACAGACGATGTCAAGGCACGCTCCATCTTTGATAGAAGCATCCCTTGAGGGGGCAAAATGTTAGCCTACTTTGTGAATTAGGCCACACAAAGTTAAAGACTCAAACAATGAAGAGCACCCTGCCAGATAATCGGATCGGGTTTCCTTGGGCAGAGACAGATCAGCACAAAGCAGAAAAGGAAGGAAAACAAGCCGGACCGGATCAGAAGGAATGCAGCCGATCCGAACCCTATACACAAACATATCCGATCCAATCCCAGAGTCACAGCAGCTTCCACCCCACGTTTTTCTTAACACTCGAGACGGTTACACACACGATCTACCCACGTTTGCCACTAACCTGGTGTGCTGTCATCATCATATTCCATCCAAACCCGATTGTGGTGGGATTAATGCCACGTGGATCCATACCGATCCCACTCCAAGGGGATTTTTCACCTATAAATACAACATCAAGAGGCATTTGAGGGATCTTTTGGGCATTTTCAGAACTTAAACTCCTTTGCAACCCGAATTTCATCAACTTATTCAGCTTACAATCATCTTTCGAATCACATTGTGAAGGAAATTGAGTGAATCAATGTATGAGATAAGTGAGAATTGATTGAAAATCATTGTTGTACTCGCATTCAAAGCATCAATCAAAAAAGAAGAAAGTGGACGTAGGCTATTTAACGCCGAACCACTATAAATTGTGTTTTTTTCGTAGTTTTTGATTTCTTTTCAGCAGAATTGTTATTAGTTTGGGTGTTAGAGACAATTTTGGATCTAACAAGGATGAATGCAAAGTTTGGACTTATGATATTCATCTAGTACTTCTCTTTTGAGCTCAGGGATGTCGAGAACACAGAGTCTCTCTTTCAATCTCAGAACTCCCTTGCTATCCACTTAGAAACTGGAGTCCTCGCCCTTTTGAATTCTTTTGATCATCTCCTTAACAAAATTATCGTCTTTTTGAAGAATGGAGATCTTTTCAATCAGCAAAGGCGTAATAAATAGATTGGCAATGATTGCGGTTTTCCTGCTAAGCGCATCCACTACCACATTGGTTTTCCCCGGCGTATACAGAATATCTAGATCATATGCAGCAAGGAATTCTAGCCAACGTTGTTGTCTCAAATTCAAGTCTTTCTGGGTGAACAAGTACTTCAATGATTGATGATCAGTATATAATTCAAACTTCTCACCCAATAGATAATGCCTCCATATTTTCAAACCAGATACGATGGCGAGCAACTCAAGATCATGAGTAGCGTACCTCGTTTCATGCGGCTTCAACTGACGGCTAGCATAAGCGACCACTTGGCCTCTTTGCATTAATACTGCACCAAGACCTCTAATAGAAGCATCCGTCCAG
Organism: Allium sativum; assembly: GCA_030737875.1. NCBI lineage: Eukaryota > Viridiplantae > Streptophyta > Magnoliopsida > Asparagales > Amaryllidaceae > Allium > Allium sativum. The sequence goes on along the minus strand of CM060912.1, from coordinate 48,054,436 downwards.
ACCGTCAAATCCTGATTGCCATCGATAATTGTTAATACTGGAGTGGTTGTCAATTTTAATTTCAGTTCCCGGAAAGCTTCCTCACATTCTGGAGTCCACTTAAATCTTTCGTGCTTCTTTGTAAGCTTTGTTAATGAACTGGATATCTTCAAAAAATCCTTAACAAATTTCCGATAATAACTAGCTAATCCAAGAAAGCTTCGGACTTCTGCGGGTGTAGTAGGCTGCTTCCAATCATGAATTGATGTTATCTTGCTTGGATCTACAGAAATTCCTTTCTTTGACATGACGTGGCCAAGGAACTTCACTTCAACTTGCCAGAAGATACATTTAGAGAACTTAGCTTTGAAGACGTTCTTTCTCAGAATCCCCAACACTTGTTCTAAATGTTTTTCATGCTCGCTTTCTGATTTGGAGTAGATTAAAATATCGTCGATGAATACCAGCATGAATTTATTCAGGACTTCTCTGAACACTCTATTCATTAAATTGACGAAGTGAGCTGGAGCGTTGCATAAGCCGAACGACATTACTAACCACTCATAAAATATGTCTGGACCTCTGAAAGCTGTCAAATGAACACATTCTTTGGCAATTCTCAGTTGATGGAAACCTGTAGCTAGCTCCATCTGGAAAATACTCGCGCTCCATTCAATTGATCCAACAAATCATCGATGCGAAGTAATGGATATTTGTTCTTGAGCGTCTGCCTATTGAGGTGTCAGTAATCAATACACAATCCGAGAGTACTGTCCTACTTAGGAACAAACACTACAGCTGCACCCCAATTAGAGAAGCTAGGTCGGATCAGACCCTTCCATAGCAATTGACGAGTTCGATCACCTAATTCATCTTTTTCTTTTAATGTCATTCTTCGAATTGAATGTACTATTGGCCTGACATTCGGAATTAGATCGATTCTAAATTCAATTTCTCTTTGCGGAGGTAAGTTATCGACTTCTTCGAACACATCCACATAATGTTTAACGACAGGAATATTTTCTAACAAAGTGGGAATAACTTCCAGCACAGACCAAAAGTCTTTTCTATCTGAGTCTGAGCCATGACACGGTATGACAATATTTCCCAGCTTCGTTTTAACTTTAACGACTCTTTGGGCACATTTAACTTCGGCCTCATATTTCGTTAACCAATCCAGCCCCAGAATAATATCGAACTCAGGAAAATCCATAACGATCAAATCAAAAGGAAACCAATATCAAGAAAAAGAAATAGGCACTTTACAATATGAACCGAGAACGATAGAACCTCCTATCGGATTATGAACTCTAACCGATTCTTTAAGCTTTCTTAGATCTAACTTTAACTTTTTAACAGTGTTACTTGCAATAAAAGTTTGTGATGCACTAGTGTCAAATAGTACGGAAACAGGAATATTTTTAATAGTAAGGGTACCTCCCAAAACATCAAGTTTACCTGTCCCATCTGAAATAGCTGGCGGATTTTCCCCCATCATATACATGCGCAACTTGTGAATTCTTCAGCAAAGGAAAGTTCCTTCTGATGTGCCCCGTCTGGTGGCAGTTGAAACACTCAATAGGGTTGCGGGGGTTCTGACTTGAGCTTGGTTGGTTGGTCTTCTACCGTTTTGGAGCGGTGCATACATTGGAATAATGGCCAGCTTGACCGCAGTTGTGGCAACTTCCCCTGGGTGGCCTATTTGTTTACGGCTTAGCATTTGCTGCTGTGTTGCTGGATTCGGACTGCCTTTCATAAGTCTTGCGCTTGTTTCCAGCTTGATTCTTTGCGCGGTCTATTAGCATGTTCCTCATATCCAGGCTCTCATAATTGCAAGCCATATCAACCATCTGGGAGAATGTAAGGTTAACGTGGCTCATTGTCCTATCTTGATACCTGCGCTGAAGTCCATGAATGAACCTCTTATTCTTTGCCTTAACAGTCTGAACAAGCTCTGGTGTGTAGCGAGATAGCTGAGTGAACCTGTTGAGGTACTCCTGGATGGTGCGATCTCCTTGTTGGAGATTGGCAAACTCATCTTGCAAGCGCTCCATCTCTTGCTCTGGAATGAACTTCTCTTTGAACAGTGTTTTGAATTCATTCCATGTCATCACTACCTCTTCCTCATTCAAGGTGATGGCTTCCCACTATAGTTGGGCCTCGTCTTGCATTAGCCAAGCACCCATAAAGCTTTTCCTCTGATCCTCAAGACCTATACCCCTGAAGATCTTCTCACATGTGTTCAACCAGCCCAAGGCTTCAATTGCAGTACCAGTGCCCGAGAATGGCTTGCCTCCAAGATTCTTATATGTCTTTCCCACTCGGTCTAAATCAAACTATCGCGGGGGCAGTGGTGGCTAAATCAAAGGCTCTAGGACAATGGGGATATTCCCCCGCCCTCCACCTCGGCCTCCTCTAGCTCTAGATACTCGGGTAGCCATCTAAGTCAAGTTCTGTACAAGCAAATATGGTAAAAGCAGAAGAATATATGAAAAGATAATGATGTACTGATCAAGTTATTTTCCTATTCTGCTTAGCTTATTCTAGGACATTATTAATCCTATCTCTAATGAGCTACTCGCCTTAGGACACTACTGATTCTATCTTGACGAGGTGTTTAATGTGTTAAATTCCAGAACAAAGATTAACCAAAGCTCCGATACCACCTGTGACGATCCCAAAACCCCGAACGATGGTGTTAAGGATAATCATTGGAATATAACACATTAATCATCATTAGCAGAGAATGTATAATAGCATAAACAGAAAATAGAATAATTTACATCAATATGACTACAAATCCATAATATGTAATAAACATCAGAATAGCACAGTGCAGGATACAACTTAGTGCATAAAAGGAAATGATCAGTCTACATCCAGATCACTGGGACATATACATCATAGAGTACATTATAGAAGTAAATCTGTCTACATCGCATAAGAAGAATCATATACATAAGATACTAATGGTGGAATATCAAATATCCAAAATACCGAGAAATCTAGTCTTCGCCATACAAGCCAAAAGGTGCACTCCATGCTGCAGTGCAAAAGTCAAAATATAACCTGTCACCTGTCACTAGGCTGCCCATGTGAAAATATAGGCACCCGAGTTTGCAAAGTGAAACAAACTATGAGTCGATCATGTGACTGGTATAAGAAACCTACTTAACCGGTTAAACAACAATAACAAGGAAAATCATAGGACCGTGCCACTTTCGCGGAACGGGTTTACTCCAGTGATTGCCAGTGCATGAAATAAAGTAAATCTTTTGAACAACGCAATGCTTTTTATAAAAATTCAACCATTATAAGACTCAAGTCCTATCACACAATGCAACGCACACTAGAGGATAGATTTTTACCTTATAATGGTCGAAATGTGCTTAATACGTGTGAAGCAAAATCATTTGATATTATTACTAGTGCATATATGTTTCAAAAACAAATTCAATCATAAACATCAATCCTAGATGGCACAAGTGCCCATACCACTGTGTTGCCATATATAAGTTACAATAAAATCCGTAATTTCGTATTGGAAATGTGGATCCCATCATGAGTCGAGGCCAGGGATGGCTCCTCACCGCTTCACGACACTTTAGCAAATGCCTCAGGACTATACACTTTGGGTAACCCTGGATCAGTTGGGCCGGTCCACACTTACGTTAGTGGATTGGCAATTCCTGAACACACGTTTCTCGGTCCTATCGGACCTATCCATCGGCTCCATAGAGACCGATATATCCGAGGCGCCTCGCATTCCAACATCCACAAAGGTATAATAATCAACATTGTCAGGGCTAGTAAAACGCTGACACCACCCATAGCTAAAAAGAAATGTTGTGTTCTCCCAACGGTCTTTATCCCGTTTTTAACTCATACCGGGTTGCGAGGCTCGCGAATTAATTCTATACACAAAGCTACGCTATATTAAAGCCATGCTTTGATCATCAACCACAAGACTTTTCTTTTCAACAAAAGCCTTGATCCTTTGCATATTTGCATGCCACGCCGTCAATCCAAACCATACCACTGATGTCTACCGATATACAACCTCTAAGCTCGTACGTATCAATGAAGGGCGTTAAGCAAGAGAATAAATTCTCTGCCGCCAAACAGATGTATATTTAGTAGAGATCAACAAATACAGCACATAATACACGTCAGACATGCATCCGTTTACAAGTCCGTTCTGGGTTTGAACGAAACCGGAGGCACCTTATTCCTTGTTCCATATGTCCAATACGGAAGAGAGGCCATCGCACATCCATACGATCAACAAGTACGTCCAGACCACTACCACTATAACCTAGTCAAGGGAGCTACCCATCTCAAAGGCATCAGTAGTAATCTACATGATGTGAAGATCACCGGCCTTGCACCATCTTCATATCTTCGACATTTATTCGTCGATCAATTATTTGAAACGAGAATTAACTCGGCCTTTTCAAATAATTCACGCATATTAGAATTCAAATCAATTATGTTCATTGTTAAATTATTCGACATCCATATTTCAGTTCTTTTTATAATTTTCATGTCAAACACATTCAACCATCAAATATAAAGCAAACTAAGTAGAATCGGTTTATTTCCATTCCATATCGCCTATAATATTTTATAACGATATATCGCTATTTTTATTTATTTAAAAATATCGCCATTTAATTAAATGACGTTTCGGACCATAACGTGGCCCCGACGCTGTTTTTCTCTAATTTTGATTTACACATTCCTCAAAATCCAACCGTCGGATCTTAACGAAGTTAAGTCCGTTGGAAAGATCTTTCCAAAGCTAACCTAACGGTTCTGCTTTCGGGAAAATCCGATGGTAGGATCTCTCGATATAATCGTTTAAAATTACGATTCCAAAACACGAACAGTAGCTACGCGATTCATTTATTTAATTTATATATATGTATATATATAATTCATTCGATGATTTCCATATCGTTTTTCGATTCAAATATTTCACTAACGCCTTTAAATTTCAGAAAATTTCGCCATAATCTCCTTTATACGGGGAGGGGTTTGGAAATTTATTGGGCCATATTAGGCACCCAATAAATCCTAAAACGCATGCACATATTTATTGTGATATATTCCGGTGTCCACATAGGAGTGTGTATAGATCATAACTCTAGAGAATAAATTCTCATCACCCTATAAATGGTTTTTGTGCCTTAATGACTAGAGAGATGTGTTTATTGTCTTCTCCAGATCCGTGTGGGGTTTTTATTAATCCGGAAATTTACCGTTATATTTTATATAGTCCATACCAGTCTTCAGCTCAACCTAAAATATAGTCATCGCCATACAAGCCTCTCACTTGCTTTGTATATCTTCAACCTCATCACATAAGCTCCAAATGTTTATGTGGTATATGATAGGGTATGCTATCTTCAAGAAATATGCCATGTAGTATAGTTCAAAATTAATTGTTACTATCCTAGGGCGACGTTTATTATTTCACACAGAACAACCAGCACTCCGCTTCCAATGGCATTCACATGAGTTTATATAATAATAAAATTGCGTAGCCAACTCATTAAGGCTTACCTATTTTTCGGGCAACAAATATATTCTTTACTCAATAGCTAATCCATATTCCTATTCAACATGTGTATACATATGCCAAACCAATGCTAAAAATAATGTTTCTAGCGGACAAATGTTTTTTTCAACACACGGTTACTTTTAACACTTCATACATAGGAGACAAATGATATTTTTGGCAAACAAAAATATGTTTCAACACGTGTATTTTTAGCGAGTCGTATACATGATAAAATTGATATTTTTATCGTTCAAAATATTTATTCAACCAATGAATGTTTTTAGCACTTCATATTCACAATAAAAATGTAAATTTTATTGTCCAATCCTTTTATTCAACACATGAATCCTTTTCAACACATGAATATTTTAAATAGTTCATACATAAAATAAAAATTATATTTTTGTCGTTAAAACAATTTATTTGAAACAAGAATATTATATATACTTCATACATAAGATAAAATGATATTTTTGGCGTTAAAACAATTTATTTAAAACACTAGTATTTTATATAGTCCATATATATGATAAAAATGCGATTTTTATCTTTCATTGAATTTATTCAACACATGAATGTTTTTCAACACATGAATATTTCAAATACTTCATACGCATAATAAGAATGTGATTTTTATTATCTAAACAATTTATTCGACAAATGAATATAATTCAACACATGAAAATAATTCAAACACATAGATATTACTGAAAATTTCGGCAGCATAATGGTAGGGGGTTTAAAACCGGCACCGTCCCGAGTACGGCTCCTCGCACTACCTTAGGCCTCGCGGCGTTCCATAAGGGGCTTATCTAAATGATCTAAGATCAATTTCGTATAATATGAATTTTCCACAACGATTCCCATTTGTTTCAACCACAAACAATTTCTTTCAACCACAAACAATTATATCCAACCATTTGCATTTCAACTAATTTTCAAGCATTCGCATTATCAACCAATTTCATGTCAATCACAATCAATTCATATCGTCCATAGTCTGTGGACGAGGGGAGTATGTATATACATATATAAATATATTTCATTTCCATTTCAACACATATATGATTTTTACAACGCATGTATAATTTATGCATCGCTCAGATAACTTATACAACGCTCATACATGAGGTGTACAACACATATATAATTTATACTTTTCTTATATAATTTATACGACGCATTTCCATATCATCTTTGAATTTAGAAGTCTCACATCGATTTTAATCCTTCTGAAATTTGTAGCGACCTCGGAATAGGTTCTAGCTTCTTCTAGAATGTAGATGATGTTGCTACGAGTCTGATGTCTCCAGTTTCACTGGATTTCGACAACATAGCAAAAAGATATGAATTTTATTTGAAAAACATGATTTGCAACACTTAAAAGTGTTATAACCTTTAATTAAAAACCCAGGCCGTATACCTCAGCAATTTCTTCAAAACTAAGTAATCGATTTTCGCCCCAACCGTTGCACGATATCAAAATCAGATGGCAACACGTGGAAGGGACTGGAATGGTGCATAGATCGAGGTAGGGGATGCAGTTCGACGGCGTTAGTACTGGGCAGCGGCGCTTTGAAGTCCGGAACTTCCCGAAGGTGATTCTCGAGGTATGGTGAATGATAGGGGGAGCTCCTTATATAGATTTGAAGAGGAGGAGATGATCTTCAAAAGGTTCCAAAGGGGCAGGGTCTAATATAAAGTGGATTCACCGGAATTTGGCCTGGAACGGAAGAGCACGGTTTTGCCGTCAATCGAGGGAGATAACGGGGGGTTTTCTGATTTTTTTTATAACTTTAACTAATGAATGGAATTATTCTATTCGCCGATATTTATATTAATTAGAAAATTAGTGTCTCTCCATACGAACTCCATTTCAAACCCAATGACTGTTGCCCCTAGCTAAATACCCCCATTCCGGACACAATGGGGTATATTTCGTAGTCCCATTAGACTATTACAGTCATTTATTCTTCAAATTAAAATATAAACATTCAAATTTGGATTTGAACGTACATTTTAATTTGTCGGGGCCACAAACTGATTCCAAAAATTCCCGAAAAATAAATCAAACTATGTTGGGATGATATGGTGCCAACAAAACTAATTTTGTCGAATTCTGAGACCGTTTGAAAATTGGCCATTTTCTAGTCGATTCAATTTGGTTGAAATCAACCAAACACGTTTTCCATTGCCACGCTCACACATTAATTCCAAAAATTATGGAATTTGAAACCTCGCAATAAATTGACATCCCGGATCCAACAAAAGTGGTTTCGTCGAAAACGGAGGTCGTTTGCAAAATGTCTATTTTCAAGGGCTATATTTATTCCATAGCGACCATTCTGAATATTCAACTGGCCATAACTTTTGATTCTCGCTATGAAATTTAGATTTTTCATATTCGTTAGAAAGATATTCTTAAATAAATTTAAATATTTTTGATTTTGCTAAAATCCGTTTTATTTTGCATTCCGTACGTTCAGTCAAAGTTCGAATTCAAAATTTTAAACTACTGCGCTATTTCTAACTCGTTATTTAATTAAAATAAATTATTTCAATTACTCCAAATTCATTAAAATAGCCAAATTGAAAATTTAAAATTGGCTTGGATTTTCCGGGTTGTTACATATGCCCAAAAAAAATTGTATAAAAACAATGTAAGTTATCACATGTTATTTAATTCTAGTATTATATTTTAATCCCAGCCACTTTATTGTATTTTAAACATTTATAAATAATTTTGATTCCTTACGGCATGTATATATGTATATGCCTTTTTATGATGTACGCAATATTCTCCTATTATTTCCAGTTACATATGTTTGCCTTATGCACATATATTAGTTGTTGAATACCCTTACTTTCATATATATATATATATATATATATATATATATATATAGCTTCAATTTATGTATACATTCATATCATTTCAGAAATTAATACAATTTTTAAACATAGATAGTGTGCGCCTACATACATACATACATACATACATACATACATACATATATATAACATGCTCACTCAAATACCACCCCATATATATATATATATTTCAAAGTTGATTATCCTTTTATTGAATTAATCAGACACTAAGCAAATTCAGGTTATTACGAAATCATGTGTTCAAAATTCTTCTTATGAGGCTTTAACTGCCTACTTGCATAGGATATAACCTTCCCACGTTGCATCAACACTACACTTGAACCAACCCGACACGCATCAGTATAAATGGCCAACTCCTCTCCTCTATCTATGATAGCGAAAATAGGGCATTGGTAAACTTTCCTTTTACACACGAAGTTCATTATCACAATTTGAAGTCCATTCGAACTTAGTATCGTTCTTTATTAACTTGGTCAAGTGCAATGAAATATTAGAGCAATCCTTAATAAACCTTATATGATAACCTTACATCCCTTAAAAGCTTCTCACCTCCGTAGTTGTTTGGGTGTTTCCTTAAATCTTGCACGGCATCTACCTTTGTCGAATCAACTGAGATACAATTTCAGAAATCAATCCAAGGTATCTTACCTACGACTGCCAAAAGTGGCACAGAAAATTTTGATTTAAGAACACTTTTCCTTAACGTCTCCTAAACCACTTCTAAATGATGTTTATGCTCCTCCTCAGTCTAAGAGTAGATAAGTATATCATCATTGAATACTAGCAAAAACTTAAGCAAACCTCCCTTAAAATTGATTTATAAGATCTACGAAAAATGCTGGTGCATTGATAAGCCCAAAAGGCATAACCAACCACTCAAAAGAAAGTCTGGACCTTTAAAAGCAGTTAAGGGTATACTATCCTCCTTTACCCATAATTAATGGAAACCTATAGCAAAGTCTTTTTGAGAAAATACCCTGGCACCATAGAGCTGGTCAAACATATCATTTATGTCGGGTAAGGGATATTTATTTCGAAGAGGCATCTTATTTAACTCCCTATGGCCCCCGCATAATCCTAAAGAACTATAAGACTTAGGTATTAAAACTAGTGCAGACTCCTAGCTTGATGGTTCTAAAGCACATAAGAAAATAATCATATTCTTGCTTGGCTCTATAGAAACTATCTCTACCGATACTCATTTGGAGTTGGTAACTTACCCTCCTCTCATCACAATCTAAAAAGGCTCCATGCTTGGACATCGAATCCATACTAATTATGACTTCAAACCCTTTGAAATCCAAGACAAAAAGATTATAGCAGGATTGATGCTCTTTGAAATTAACTTGCACATTCTTACAAACTAAACATAAATTATTTATACTTCCTATAGGGTTTGAAACATTAATTTGGTTCTTTACAAATATGATGCAAAGTTTTAATCTTCAAACTAATCTCTTAAAAATGAAACTATGGGATTTATCTTGTATCAAATAGAACATAACCATAGTATTATTAACATTTAAGGTACCTTCTAGCACTCTCTTCCCTTTAACATCTGAAGAAGTTGAGGGCTCATCCCTTATAGCATAAAATTTAACTTGCTCTCCCTTCTTCATCGGTGGACAATCCTTGAACATGTTCCTAGGCTGGTGGCAATTATAACAAGGCATCTTCTGAACCATCTGAGAAATAGGTCATACTTGCTTCACCATTTTAATTTTATATAGCTTTGGATTGTGGCCTTTTTTATATAATTGTAGTAAGTAACATCTTCACACCATTTCCTTTGATCTCATTCTGCTGGTTTTCACTTACCCTTCTTCTTCTTCCAGTTTGAACTAAACTTCATTTTGCTAGGGTTAAAGGCCTCAACATTGGGTGTTGACGCTTTTCCCTGTTCTTCCTTTTACAAAGTCTCATATCTAAAAAAAAACTGACCAAATCCACAAAACTTCCCTTAACATGAAGAGTCGTATTCTCATAAAATTCTTGTCTTATACCCTTTACAAACTTCTCATTCTTCTTGAGAGTTTTGTTCATCAATTCTGAACCATAAAACGATAATTAGTTGAACTTAATCTCATGCTTTGCAACTGATAAGTTTCATTGACTAATATCCAAGAAAGATGTACATAGATGGGTCTTCTTTGTTGACGACAAAAACCGTTCTTGAAATAACTCCCTGAATCTCTCCCATGAAATTTCATCCCCCGATAAATTAGCAGTAACAGTGTCTCACCAAGCTACTACTCCCTTTTGAAGCCGTTAAGAAACTAAGAATCCCTCACGCTCATCCTCTAATTCCATACCCTTGAAAATCTTCTCATATGATTGAAGCCAAGCTTGCACATCATGATCGATTCAGTGCACTGGAGCTACTTCTTCGATGATACACGCTGCACCATCAACTTGAACTCTACCATTTGTAGTTGTGGTACTTCCAATTCCCCATCCATGTCTTCCTTTAGAACTCATCCTTTTCTAGCTAAACCAATCAAGATCACATTAAAATAATGATGAGATTAGCTTAAGGAAAAGAGCATTAACCTTCTCTACAAATGCAGACCAGAACAACAAGGATACGCTTTCTCAAATACTAAAGTCATTTTAGGGTACTACTAACCCTATCTCTAATGAGTCGATCCCCAACCAAGGCCTAGGTGTTTGCTCAACCTAAGCTCTAATACCACGTGTGATGAACTACTTTCCAAACACCCAAAGACGACACTTAGTACATCCTCGGTGTTCATGTGCCGATCATTTAAGTATTTCGAAAGACAAGTCATGGGGTAAAGAATATAAAAGATAAAGAAAACAAACATAGATTTTTCTCCCAACGTTTGAATTACATAGAATATAATACATAATAGTACATAAGATTACTCCAAAAAGTTTCATTAAGTTACAACATGTACCACTTCCATAGGACAATTGTATTAGCCTATCAACTACTAAAACAAAATATATAAACACAACAGAAATATAGTTAACAACTTGACACAGATGGAAGCACCAAATCCAACACTGTTTCCTAAAAAATGCTCCAAAATACCTGGATACTCATAAAAATTTGAGTACCCAAGAGTTTAAGGCATAGAAATAAACTCTAGGCAGATATGCGTTTGGTGTGAGTAAAGCATAAGTTTTAGTCTTGCAATTTTTTTTAAACTAATAGTATCTCGTAAGATCATATTGTATATAAACACAGAGAAGTTTTTCCATTATGATAACCAAAACATTTATATAAATAATATTATAATAATTTATAGAATACAAGTACATATGAATATAGCTGAAATGCATGCATCTCACTTTTCTGCATAATAGGTTTACAATCAAGTTCGTAAGCTCATATTGGAAAGTGGACTCCAACTATGAAAAGGTAAGGGTCTACCTGCCGAATTTGTACGCCTCTAGAGAAAATGTATGCCATGTTGCATTAAGTTACACCTCAGCTACTCTGGACTAGAACTATCCTTAAAATTGTATAACATCGAATATGATCATCCCTTGGTTATCATCCCTTGGTTGCGATCAACAACCATAAAAAGTGATCCCGTAGCATACATGAATATCTTTTTTTTATTTTTGAAAAGGAAATCTTCTATTAAAGATAAAAAGTACATAATGGAGTTAGCATACTAACTCGAAATGCAATAAACAAGCATAACAGAAAAAAAAAGATTATTACAAACAAAAAAACAAAAATAAAAAGAAAATGACCCGTGATGAGGTCAAGATTGTAACGACCCGTATTTTTCGGCGATGTATAATTAATTTATTTAATTATTTAAATAGTGACATAGAGATTTAAATAGTTGTTTAATTAAATAACTATTGAATATTTAATTAAAATAATAATTAAATAATATATTTAATTTCTGAAATAGTCAGAAATAGTGAATTGACAATATAATGTGAACTAGACAATTCAAAATATATATAATTCAGTTTGGAATTGAATTCGAATAACGAATATATTATTTAAATGAAGTTTGAACGTATAATTATAATATAATTAAAATCGAGTTCGAAATGGCACGGCAGTTCGCTATTTGGCGATTTGAACTTCAACTGAATGTACAGGGTCCGTTTTAAATCGGATTTCCGTGAAACAAGAAACGTTCGGAGCTGGTGAAGTATATTTTTTTAGTGGAAGAGAAAAATCGTGATTTCATTGTCTAGATTTTGATTTATGTCCAAATAAAATTTTAGAAAAGTCGCTATGGAATTCCTTTATAATTTATAACGATATATATAAGGAATTTCAATATAAATTAGAATATCGATTCAACCGGGATTTGAATATCGAGTTGTAAATCCCAGTGGAGCTGTATGATATTCTATTGTGAATATATACAATAATAATTATTTTTAAATATTAAATTTAATTATTTTTAAATATATTAATATATTTAAATGAGTTATTTAGAGCTTTAAAAATAGCCAGTTTTGCAAAGAACCTCTGTTTTTTACGAAACTAATTTTGTTAGATCCGCAATATTAAATTATTGTTAAATTTTAATTTCCGTGATTTTTGAAGTCAGTATGTGGCCGTACGGATTTTTAATGTGAAAAACAGTCAATATTTTGACGGTTAAAAATACGCTGTGTGAGGAAACGGAGTCGGAATTCGGTGAAACTAGTTTCGTTAGGTTCGTAATGTCGAACTGTAGCTGCATGCCAATTTTCATGATTTTTGGGTGTCGTGTGTGATCACACGGATTTTTAGAAGGCAAAAAAGAATATAAAATGGTGAAAATAAAATATCTAAAGTATCTCAACCCTTTCTGAAGCCTATGAAAGGCCATGCCCTCTTCTTTTTCAGCCGCACAACAACGTCATCCCTGTTATATAAATCGTTCTCTTAAGCGTCCACTTTTCTTCTTACAGTATCATATCATGGCCTTCAAAAATTCCTCTAAAATCACAGATAAAATTGTATAAATCATAATACACTTATTTTCGAACTCGTTAGGTGTATATCTTCAACCCAGAAATGGTGTTGGGAATTTCGACGCGCTGTTTTCAACACAACAATTTTCTAGGGTTGGTGTTTTCAAATGAATCGGTAAGGGATTGGATATTTGAAGGTGATATTTGGATTTAGGAAGTGATTTGTCACTTGTAGGGATGTTTTGTGGTATACGGTGACGAATGAGTTCGGTGCTTTCACCGTGGGTGATGCGTCAGTTTGGAACCACGGTGGAAGGAGGTGATGTCGAGTAGAAAGGGAGGGATATGGGGGCATCGAGATTTGTATGGGGAAGCCAGCAGTGACCACGGTTTTGGGTTTCATTAAGAATTCAAGGAGGGAGAGGAGCTTGAAGAAATCGAAATGGTTGAATGGGTATTGTAAATTTCCTAGAGCTCGCGAATGGGATTTAGGAGAGAAGGATGGGCGGGTTCGGGTTAAAGGGTGAGTGGGCCGATATTTTAAAGGGTTAAGGCCCATTGGGAATTGAAATTTCCAAGTTTATTTAATTTAAATGTTTATAAACTTCAAAATTTGATAACTATCTCATACATGATCAGAATTGAGTGAAACAAGTTGCGTTGGGATCGTATGGATGAACACTACACAATGGAATTAACGGGGAGTGAATCGAAGCTCGTTACAATTTATGGCGAAATAAATTGTTTGATCTTAATCGAACAACAGTTTATCGTTCTTTAACGATGAACTTTCAAAGTGAGTAAAACTCACCAACTCTGAATAGTTATATTTTTATAACGTATTCTTAGAACTGATATTTATTTGTTGATTGCTATATGTTAACTGTTTGGTTGAATTGCGTATGTACTGGTTGAAATTATAGATAACGATATATATATATATATAAATCGTTAATCAAATATTAATTCTGTTTAGTAGAATATTTCATATTGAAATGAATTCGATGTTAATTATATTGTTTAACATCTGTGATGCAGGGAAATAGGTTGGAGGAATCCAACTGGATTCCTCAACATTTATTTTACTGTTTTTCATATATTGTGATATATGATGTGATATATAATCTGTTGTTGATGATGTGTGTTAGAATGATATTGATCATTGTTATTTGGTGTTTTAATGCCGAAAGGAATACTGGAATTCTAAAAAGGAAATTTTCAAATGTTATATTGAAAAATAAATATTTATAAAATCAAAAGATTTTATTAAAAAATTTATTTATTTAGAAAATAAATAGATTGAAAAAGAATATTCATTTGTTAAATAAATAGAAAGAATAGAAAAGGAAATATTTATAAACCATTTACAAATAGAATTTAAAAGGAAATATTTATGTAGAATAAATAGAACTATAAAAGGAATATTGATTTAGAAAGTAAATAGAATTATAAAAGGGAAATATTTGGAAAATGAATAGAGTTTTATAAAAAGAGAATTTTACATTAGGAAGGTTTAGACCCGTGCTTCGCACACGGGTGTAACACGATATTGATTTAAAATAGATATTTTGCAAATAAAATATGATAAAGGAATTTGGGGTTTGAATTAGGAATATAATGGGAATTATTGGAATTAGAAACTGACTGGAAATTAGTTGAGTTGAATGGCTGTCTGGGTATTGGTCTGATGTTGTTTTCGGCCTTCGGGGTTAATACGTAAGGGGTTGTTCTCTTACTAGTTTATAGTTAGAGACTGATATGTGTCAGAAGATAGTGATGCGTGAATCAGAAATGGAAACGTTTTCCAAAGTTAATAACGTATATTTTCTAAAATTTGAAAATGAGGATTTGATGAATATATGGAAATGAGAAATGGGGAAATGAAAATGTTGATTGATGATTGATCTATAGACTTTCCATCTGGAAATAATATCATTGTTTGCACACGTGTTTTCTTCGATAGTTAACCCACCGACTATCGAAGTTTTTGACCATTTTTTACGTTGTCAATATGGAGAGACCGATTGGATTATTATCCAAAGAACCACTTCGTATTGGCATTAGCAATGCGAATCAAATATGCTGAATATATTGAAGATGGACTAAAGTGCAAGGGCTGTTTTATAAGTACTAGGTACAGATTGCCTAGGATGGATGTACGGAATAGTGCATTCGGTTTGTCCAGTCCCAGGACAACTTGAATGGACGAATGTCTGATAGAGTATATCTGGTAGATCGCGTAAGTTGATCGTTTCAAACGTATTTATGTTGGTGGCGGAGGAACTCGTTTCTCTTAGCTTGTACCCATGGTATTTTGGGGGAAATAAATTTGTGATTTGACCAGTATGAGGATGTGGCATTCAAAGTAAATGAGGGGTGATCTGTTAAAAGATACGTTACGACCTCGAGCCTCATCAACTGGGAAATGACAGAAATAGGGTAGGCAGCATGGCTAAGTGGTTCGCAACCAATTAGGGTATATTGTCACCATCTAGAGAATATTCATATTTGTACTTCTTTCAATTCTTTATCTCCCAGGAATGGTTATGTTGGAATACTAACCGAGGGGTGGCAATATATTCGATACACTCAAGCGAAATGAGTGGTCGGTCATGTGTGGCTGAGTTGCAAGATGTTCTTTTTGAACTCTAGTGTATCGCTTCTAGAGTACACTGAGCAGAAGGTGAATCCACACCTTGTCATAGTTGGAATCCATTACCCAACAAGAGCCTGCGGTTTTGATTGTATATTATATATGTAGAACGTTAGATGCAAGCATTTCTGCGAGATTGCTAAGTACTTTTATTTAGACATTATTGTAATATTAGAAGAGACATGATATGAAGAATAATTTGGTTTATCATAAGGTAAAAACCGTCCATGTTTATGTGTGGATCGGTCTTACGATTATCCTTTCTTTTAAAGAGATTTTAAAAGTTAAACAAATGATTTGAGTTTACTCACACTAGTCACATGATTGAACCAGAGTTTATTTTGTTTTGTTTTCCCTAAACTCTTAGGTGCCCAATTTTGTACGGGCAGTCAAGTAGTCGGGATTTACAGATACTTGAAGAGATGGAGCAGGAGGCTTCAGAATTATATAGCTATTGTTATTTCCGCTGTGTTGTAAGTGTTATACTCTAATAATGGTATTGTATATAGATACTGTTTTATTTCAAGGATATATTATCTATTATATGTTGTTCGTTCCTCTGTGAGATTCGTGTTTACTCTGATGTGTAGGTTCTTTTTCTTCTTCTATTCTAAGTTTCTATCTTATCTATTCACACCCTCTAACTTCTTTCATGGACTATCCAGTATTTTCCCGACACTTAGAGTGTCGACATTGTGTTTATGTCGGTGACCAAGGTCGACAAAATCCCTGGGTCGTTACAGTGGTATCAGAGCTTAAGGTTAAGTAATTACCTTGGCTCTGTGGCGTAACTCAGTAGAGATGGGGTTAGTAATACCCTAGATTGAGTTTGAGTGTATATATACAAGAGCATATTTGTTATTCAATATAAAATTGTTTTATATTGTGGAGATTTATTGGTTAAGTTGTTTATAGGTTCTGGTCGATCTGTTTGATCCACTGTATCGGTAGGAGTTTATAAACACTCGAATACGATGGGTCGACACGATATGTTTTGAGAAGAGGGTAAATGAAAATAGTTTTACCCAAAGTATATTTTGATATACAGAATTATATATATTGGGATTATAATATATTCGATATATTGGTTGCTATTATAATCGATTAAGATTATAAATTGAAATGGATGTAAGTAACCAATCAGAAATCATATAAGAGAAACATATGAAATCTGATGAATTGAATCTGAAATTTGAATCAGAATTGGGATTAAAACCCTGAAAATTTGAAAAGTGTTTGTAAATGAATCAGGGTAAAATATATGTGAATTTTAAAATCCTAGGAGATTTTAAATTTGTTACAAGCATTGTGAATGGTTTTTCGAAATGTATTTCAAAATGGAATAGTTTAAAAGTGATTTTGAAAGTGATATAGTATTGAACTCACTTCGATAGCTGGGAAATAACCCTGATGATGAATCGCGACATCATTAATGTTCATTCTGAGTTCTAAGTGACGGATTACTACCAAAGACACTGATTTCAAATTGTTTTGGCAAAACAAGTTGTTTTAAATCCTAAAAGGGAAAGTTTGACTTTTGAGAAACGCAAAGCTGTTTGAAACTCCCAAGAAGAGACTGTTTGAATTAAAAAAAAATTTGTGGAAATAAATTGGAATTGAATTGAAAACCAATTAAGTGGAAATTGAATTGAATTAGAATGATATCGAGAAAATTGGATTTGTGACATAGGAATCCGAAATGGTATTGGATTGATGAGTAAAGAATTTGGAAATCGAGAATGGAACTTTGATTTGAAATTGAATTTGGCCTGGATAAGCGAATGGTGGTGTAGGAGATAAAGGTGATTTGAATTTGATTGGGATGAAATTGGCATATGTTGGATTGATAACAAGTGAAAGTCATAAGATTGATATGCCCGAGAAAAAGGTACCAGTTTATATTTGATATAAGCATGAGATTTATGAGCCGAATTTGCGAGCCGCTTGGCTGTTTGATTTTCTTTTGGGTTGGAGATGGCCTAGAGAGGCGAGTTGTAGTTGTACCGATTGACCCGTATAAAGGAGGTGCTGGCGAAATTTTTCGAAAATTTCGGGTGTTAGAATATTTTCAGAATTTTTGAAAATTTTCGTTAATAGAAATAAATCAATATTTTAATTAAAATTAATTGGTTTAGTGAAACTGGATATAAGAATTTAAACGAATAATTTTAACCCAGTTAATAGGGTTTGTTTTCTACCTAAGCAATTTCGAGGACGAAATTATTTTAAGTGGGGAAGAATGTAACGACCCGTATTTTTCAACGATGTATAATTAATTTATTTAATTATTTAAATAGTGATATAGAGATTTAAATAGCTTTTTAATTAAATAACTATTGAATATTTAATTAATATAATAATTAAATAATATATTTAATTTCTTAAATAGTCAAAAATAGTGAATTGACAATATAATATGAACTGGACAATTCAAAATATATATAATTCAGTTTGGAATTGAATTCGAATAACGGATATATTATTTAAATGAAGTTTGAACGTATAATTATAATATAATTAAAATTGAGTTCGAAATGACGCGGCAGTTCGCTATTTGGCGATTTGAACTTCAACTGGATGTACAGGGTCCGTTTTAAATCGGATCTCCGTGAAACAAGAAACGTTCGGAGCTGGTGAAGTATATTTTTCTAGTGGAAGAGAAAATTCGGGATTTCATTGTGTAGATTTTGATTTATGTCCAAATCAAATTTTAGAAAAGTCGCTATGGAATTCCTTTATAATTTATAACGATATATATAAGGAATTTCAATATAAATTTGAATATCGATTCAACCGGGATTTAAATATTGAGTTGTTAATCCCAGTGGAATTGAATGATATTCAGTTGTGAATATATACGATAATATTCATTTTTAAATATTAAATTTAATTATTTTTAAATATATTTATATATTTAAATGGGTTATTTAGAGCTTTAAAAATAGCCAGTTTTGCAAACGACCTCCGTTTTTTACGAAACCAATTTTTTTGGATCCGCAATATTAAATTATTGTTAAATTTCAATTTCTGTGATTTTTGAAGTCTGTATGTGGCCGTACGGATTTTTAATGTGAAAAACAGTCAGTATTTTGATGGTTAAAAAATACGTTGTGTGAGGAAACGAAGTCAGAATTCGACGAAACCGGTTTCGTTGGGTTTGTAATGTTGAACTGTAGCTGCATGCCAAATTTCATGATTTTTGGGTGTCGTGTGTGATCACATGGATTTTTTAAAAGGCAAAAACGAATATAAAATGGTGAAAATAAAATATCTAAAGTATCTCAACCCTTTCTGAAGCCTAGGAAAGGCCACACCTCTTCTTTTTCAGCCGCACAACAATGTCATCCCAGTTATATAAATCGTTCTCTTAAGCGTCCACTTTTCTTCTTACAGTATCATATCATGGCCTTCAAAAATTCCTCTAAAATCACAAATAAAATTGTATAAATCGTAATACACTTATTGTTTATCTTCAACCCAGAAATGGTGTTGGGAAGTTCGACGCGCTGTTTTCTACACAGCGATTATCTAGGGTTGGTGTTTTCGAATGAATCGGTAAGGGATTGGATATTTGAAGGTGATATTTGGATTCAGGAAGTGATTTGGCACTTGTAGGGACGTTTTTGTGGTATACGGTGACGAATGAGTTCAGTGCTTTCACCGTGGGTGATGCGTCAGTTTGGAACCACGGGGGAAGGAGGTGATGTCGAGTAGAAATGGAAGGATATGGGGGCGTCGAGATTTGTATGGGGAAGCCAGTAGTGATCACGGTTTTGGGTTTCGTTAAGAATTCAAGGAGGGAGAGGAGCTTGAAGAAATCGAAATGGTTGAGTGGGTATTGTAAATTTCTTGGAGCTCGCGAATGGGATTTGGGAGGGAAGGATGGGCGGGTTCGGGTTAAAGGGTGAGTGGGCCGATATTTTAAAGGGTTAAGGCCCATTGGGAATTGAAATTTTCAAGTTTATTTAATTTAAATGTTTATAAACTTCAAAATTTGATAACTATCTCATACGTGATCAGAATTGAGTCAAACAAGTTGCGTTGGGATCGTATGGATGAACACTACACAATGGAATTGACGGGGAGTGAATCTAAGCTCGTTACAATTTATGGCGAAATAAATTGTTTGATCTTAATCGAACAACAGTTTATCGTGCTTTAACGATGAATTTCCAAAGTGAGTAAAACTCACCAACTCTGAATAGTTATATTTTTATAACATATTCTTAGAACTGATATTTATTTGTTGATTGCTATATGTTAACTGTTTGGTTGAATTTCGTATGTACTGGTTGAAATTATAGATAACGATATATATATATATATAAATCGTTAATCAAATATTGATCTGTTTAGCAGAATATTTCATATTGAAATGAATTCGATGTTAATTATATTGTTTAACATCTGTGATGCAGGGAAACAGGTTGGAGGAATCCAACTGGATTCCTCAACATTTATTTTACTGTTTTTCATATATTGTGATATATGATGTGATATATAATCTGTTGTTGATGATGTGTGTTAGAATGATATTGATCATTGTTATTTGGTGTTTTAAATGCCGAAAGGAATACTGGAATGTTAAAAAGGAAATTTTCAAATGTAATATTGAAAAATAAATATTTATAAAATCAAAAGATTTTATTAAAAAAATTATTTATTTAGAAAATAAATAGATTGAAAAGGAATATTTATTTGTTAAATAAATAGAAAGAATAGAAAAGGAAATATTTGTAAACCATTTACAAATAGAATTGAAAAGGAAATATTTATGTAGAATAAATAGAACTATAAAAGGAATATTGATTTAGAAAGTAAATAGAATTATAAAAGGGAAATATTTGGAAAATGAATAGAGTTTTATAAAAAGAGAATTTTACATTAGGAAGGTTTAGACCCGTGCTTCGCCCACGGGTGTAACACGATATTGATTTAAAATTGATATTTTGCAAATAAAATATGATAAAGTAATTTGGGGTTTGAATTAAGAATATAATGGGAATTATTGGAATTAGAAATTGACTGGAAATTAGTTGAGTTGAATGGCTACCTGGGTATTGATCTGATGTTGTTTTCGGCTTTCGGGGTTAATACGTAGGGGGTTGTTCTCTTACTAGTTTACAGTTAGAGACTGATATATGTGAGAAGATAGTGATGCATGAATCAGAAATGGAAACGTTTTCCAAATTTAATAACGTATATTTTCTAAAATTTGAAAATGAGGATTTGATGAATATATGGAAATGAGAAATGGGGAAAGGAAAATGTTGATTGATGATTGATCTATAGACTTTCCATCTGGAAATAATATCATTGTTTGCACACGTGTTTTCTTCGATAGTTAACCCACCGACTATCGAAGTTTTTGACCATTTTTACGTTGTCGATATGGAGAGACCGATTGGATTATTATCCGAAGAACCACTTCGTATTGGCAAAAGCGTTGTGAATCAAGTATGCTGAATATATTGAAGATGGAGTAAAGTGCAAGGGCTGTTTTATAAGTACTAGATACAGATTGCCTGGGATGGATGTACGGAATAGTGCCTTCGGTTTGTCCAGTCCCAGGACAACTTGAATGGACGAATGTCTGATAGAGTATATCTGGTAGATCGCATAAGTTGATCGTTTCAAACGTATTTACGTTGGTGGCGGAGGAACTCGTTTCTCTTAGCTTATACCCATGGTATTTTTGGGGAAATAAATTTGTGATTTGACGGGTATGACAATGTGGCATTCAAAGTAAATGAGGGGTGATCTGTTAAAAGATACGTTACGACCTCGAGCCTCATCAACTGGGAAATGACAAAAATCGGGCAGGCAGCATGGCTAAGTGGTTCGCAACCAATTAGGGTATATTGTCACCATCTAGAGAATATTCATATTTGTACTTCTTTCAATTCTTTATCTCCCAGGAATGGTTATGTTGGAATACTAACCGAGGGGTGGCAATATATTCGATACACTCAAGCGAAATGAGTGGTCGGTCATGTGTGGCTGAGTTGCAAGATGTTCTTTTTGAACTCCAGTGTATCGCTTCTAGAGTACACTGAGCGGAAGGTGAATCCACACCTTGTCATAGTTGGAATCCATTACCCAATAAGAGCCCGCGGTTTTGATTGTATATTACAAATGTAGAACGTTAGATGCAAGCGTTTCTGCTAGATTGCTAAGTACTTGTATTTAGACATTATTGTAATACCAGAAGAGACTTGATATGAAGAATAATTTAGTTTATCGTAAGGTAAAAATCGTCCGTGTTTATGTGTAGATCGGTCTTACGATTATCCTTTCTTTTAAAGAGATTTTAAAAGTTAAACAAATGATTTGAGTTTACTCACACCAATCACATGACTGACCCAGAGTTTATTTTATTTTGTTTTCCCTAAACTCTTGGGTGCCCAATTTTGTACGGGCAGTCAAGTAGTCGGGATTTACAGATACTTGAAGAGCTGGAGTAGGATGCTTCAGAATTATATAGCTATTGTTATTTCCGCTGTGTTGTAAGTGTTATACTATAATAATGGTATTGTATATTGATACTGTTTTATTTTAAGGATATGTTATCTATTATATGTTGTTCGTTCCGCTGTGAGATTCGTGTTTACTCTGATGTGTAGGTTCTTTTTCTTGTTCTATTCTAAGTTTCTATCTTATCTATTCTCACCCTCTAACTTCTTTCATGGACTATCCAGTATTTTCCCGACGCTTGGAGTGTCGACATTGTGTTTATGTCAGTGACCAAGGTCGACTAAAATCCCCGGGTCCTTACAAAGATGTTCCCATGGCTTCAAGATCAATCCCACCCGCACTCCCTCCCTCATACACTAGTGGTTCGACGATCGTTAACCCAAAACCCGGAAAGCATATCCCATATTCTCTAAAAAGCCAAGACAGTAAACGAACAGATAACCAGGCAGCAACCCTTGATCGACAACCGTACATAACACCACAACCAAGAACAAGACCCATAAGCAAAATGTGAAGCATTGAATAAAGAAACCTAATCTAACCATATGCGATATAGAGAACCAAATTTCAAAGGAGACAGCCCAAGATTCAACCAAACACAACAAATGCCATAATCACAGGACATACCTCAATTTGCAAAGAACAAGACAACATCTAAGTGAACAGTCAAAACCTGCACCCCACAACAAGAACAACTTAGTCATCCCAAAGGTTGTTGTAGCCGAAATCACAAGCAATAGTCCACTGAAAGGCGATGAACACAAAACTTAGTGATAGAAAACCAGCTTACCAGCCATGGAATGATGAGACAATAGGCTATCATGGTAGAAGGCTTTTACTGCACACCTAAAAACACCCGTTCCCCACAAAACCACCCAAACCAAAAGTAGGATGGGAGATCTGAGGCAGAACGTGAAGAGGTATGCTTTGTCGAAGGGATCATTAGAAACTGGAAGTTGGGACAAGGCTATAGATTGAATTTTCTCTATCCCAAAGAGCAACAAAAAGTTGTGGCCAAAGGGAAGAACCTGGACAAAGAAAAAGTTATAGGGAAAAGAAGGGAACCAACAGCACGAGCCACTAAAAATTAGGCATGAGAAGAGACGACCGAGGGAGGAGGAGGGTAGCAAAACAAAATCACAAAAGATGAAAAGGAAGAACCACCAACCGATAACTCAAAAGAAAACATATCTAATAGAGAGCTAAAGCAAACACCTTTCAGTGACATGCTGAACCAGTGATCCTGAACAATAGGGCTCAAAAGCATCAGGAGAAAGGTGGAGACAGAGGAGTCTATCAGAACGGCGAGGCAAGATTGGAGAGATCGGTTGGTGAACGAGCTCGTTTCGTAGGACAGGGGAAAAGGCTAGGGTATGAAGCTAGAAAGCGGGAAGGAGCGTGAAGAGAAAGGAGGAGGCGATGGAAGGAAAATGGGAAAAATAGTGGCGACTGAAGAAAAGGCGACAAAACCTAGTCCCTATGGCCAAAAAAAAACGAGCTTACATGAATTTGCAAATTAAAATTGTGTTTGTCTTCTACATGAATATCAATTCTAGATAAGAGATAATCATATCCTAATGGGAGCGATCCACATAGCCGTGCGACTTTTCCCTGCTTTATTCGTTTACTTGGTGATGAGGCTAAAGGTTACGTTTTACCTTATAAATAGCAGATTATCTTGGAATGCAACCAATACCTTCCAGTAAATAATGTAATGATAGCCTTCATCTATACAGATTGTTCCAAGATCGACCAAACATATAAATTTACTTCTCCCGTTAGAATGTGACGACCGCCCATAACTCCCGCACTATACAAGAGAAATAATGTGCTGAAAGGTGTGCAAGGAAGCTATGGACTTTCACACAATCAGAAAGTAATATACCATACAATCGGATAACAATGGCAGTATTTGTTCAATTTTCCTCACAACAACACTCATGGAAATAGCACACAGCGGAAACAAATACTAAATAGTAGTAAAGATAGTACGCCAGCCTCCTGCTCGCCTCCAAACAGCAACACCGTCCTCACTTAAGCTACATGTCACCTGCTACTTAGTCTGCCCATCCAACAATCGGATGAACAGCCCAAGGTAATAAGAGGAAACATAAAACCTTGAGTCAGACAACAGTCTTAGTGAGCGATAAAACAACTAACAAACTTCAACAATAAAGTATATGAGAAGGGACAGATAAGCATACTAATCTACCCACAACACCAGAGAATAACTCAACCTTATCTTCCCACATCGGACAGTGATAGCCTTTACTATAAACAATTCAATCATTCATTCAAGGAAAACAGAACACCCATTCAATCATGGAAAGCACTCATAACATCCAGATTACATAAATCTCACACAGACAACCCTAATCGAGTTTGACATTCCCAAGCACTCTCCCCAGAGGCCTAAACCAAATCAGTTAAGCACTCAAAGAACATCTCCCTCGACTTTAGATAATCCATGTGAGATAGTACAAACAGAACAACCAATCATCCATGACTGACTCTGACTATCACTGCCAATCCTGCTTTGAAACCACCGTTAATCATATGACAGCCAACCTTGCCATATGTCAAGGGATAATGGTAACCCTAGTTCTAGCATAAACTCCATATGCCCAACCTTGAAAACTTGGCCTTTCAACGATACCCAAGGTACACGACCTACAATCGGTCTTTTGGGTGCCCCTATCATACCCCTGCTTTGAGCCTGCTAGAACTTACGACAATGATAATATCTCGACCTTCAATATCTCTAGTCGTCCAACCTTGACGGTTATTTACTGCTCAAGCGACCTTCTTGAGCAACCATTATCTACCAACCTACAACCTTTGAGTTGTTACCTCACTCGTTGTTCTATCCTGATCAACGAACACCTTTCAACACTTCGAACCTTCCTACGTGAACTCGTGTCAAAGCTAGAACCACTGTTGACTCAAAAACAAGCTTCGTTTGGTCGATACTGCATTTTATAGCATCTCCAGCCTTTTTGCCATGAAAAACTGGCCAAAATGTCAAAACCGCCTTCTACAGCACTTCTGAAATGCTTTCATATCCCCTAGTTCAATTCTGCATCAATCCGTCACTGATCCATCACTGATCCGTCACTGACCGATCCGTCACTGTCCGACCCGTCACAAATCTGTCTGATCCATCCTCATAGATCCATGACCGATCCATCACAAACCCGACTAATCCATCCCTCGATGGCCGAACCATCACAAACTCGACCGATCCAACCCTCCATAACCGATCCATCACAAATTTGTTACTGATCATTCAGTCACAGATCCATCACAAATCTGACCGATCCATCACAAACTCGACCGAACCATCCCTTCATGACCGATCCATCACTAATCATTCCATCACAGATCCATCACAAATCTGACCGATTCATCCCTCCATGGCCGATCCATTCTGTCACTAATCCATCTGAGATCTGGACCGATCCATTCCGTCATAGATACATCGCAGATCTGGACCGATCCATTCCATCACAGATCCATCGTAGATCTGGAAAGATTCATTCCGTCACAGATCCATCTGGACTGATTCATTCTGTCACAGATCCATCGTAGATCTGGACCGATTCATTCCTATGGCGAGCCAACTCCTGCATATTGCAATTCAACTCCGATTTCGACCAAAACTGCGCCAAATGACGAATCCGACAAAATTAACTCAACCCAAATCATCAAACACAATCATAAACACATCATAACATTACTAACCACATGAATATGACGATTACCACAAAAATGATGTAAATCTCACCAAAAACCATTTAAAATGAACATATGATCAAAATGAGAGATCTAACTAACATAAACATGTAATATGACATGAAATTAATGACTAAAATTTGCTAGAATAGATCATAGGGTGATGCATATGAAAATGAACATGTAATGGTGTAAATTTATGGTAAAACATTCCAATTTGATGAGAAACATGCACAAATTCTCATATACTTCATTGCATTCATGTGAGAGATGTAAATCACTCATTGATTTGCCAAAACAACCTAAAACGATAGAAATATGAATCCGGACAGCGAGCACTTCGAATCAAACTCCTCGATCCGATGAATTCGCCATTGAAATGATATAGGTCTTTCCTTGAATGGTGTAGATCTTCGATTTCCTCCCTTGGATTTGGATTTTAATGGTGGAAAGGTGTTAAAGGACGAAGGCGATCAATGCCTCCAAATGAAGGATTGGGAAAGTAAACCTTTTCCATCCACTCTCACCCCCTATTTATAGGATTCCACTAAGGCTCCAAAACCCGAATAGCCAACTGAAAAACCTTAAAACGATGATTTCTCCCAAACCGTTGAGCCAAATCATTAATGTAACCACTCTATGGAAAGGCAATCATCAATTCCTTTCCAATGGCACAGGTCTCACCCTCTGATTTGACCTGAGTCAAAAGTTATGCCATATACAAGGCTGACAGGGGGAAAATGGTCACAAACAAAATCGGTAAATATTGTGGGCATATCTCACATCCCCATAAGCAACATATTAAAAGATGAGAATGATCCGACCCTCAGGGAATAAAATAAAAATATTTTACGATCTTTCGATACGTAAAATGCGGGCTGTTACATTCTCTCTCCCCCCCCCCCCCCTCCCCTTTAGAATTTCGCCCCTGAAATTCCAAGTAAACATAAGCAACTATAACAATTCTGCATGCCTATCATCCATGAGAAGCCAATCCTATCACCCAAACTAGCAACCATCAAGCCATGCATCTATAGCCTTATCCTAGTACGCGGAATTTTGCCACACAACAACAAAGATAACAACAAAATCAACAAGTAATAATGATGGCGCAATATCAATGGGTCATACAGATGAAGAGTTCTGGACGTCTTTATACTCTCCCGCGTCTCCTACGTATCACCGTCGCCATCCCCACTCCATTATACCTTAACTAAATTAAACGTCTTTCCCTAAGCTGTTTCGTGTCCTGCCATAACACGAAGCGGCTTACGAGATTTCATAACTACGAACTCAACTATAAGGTCGACGTACTACCCCAGAGGTACTACCACATCCTAACCATGCGAATATTTTCACAAAAACGGCTCACAAAACATTGTGCGCACTCTACATCTCTTGCGTAAAATCACTCTATACGCGAGCTTTCCGATTTGCTCGTCTATCAGAAACGGTCCAACAACCCATAGCCCTTAAGCTACCCACCACAGCGTTTAGAAGCGCTGCTAAAAAATCCTCCAACTTGACCGATCGGCCAGAATACCCAACTGACCGACCTACTTGGACCCGACCCGGTGGCACAACATAACCGAACTGATCCGGCCGACCCAATCCGGTTGCACAACACAACCGACCCATTTCCTGGCTTGGTTCTAGGTAGTCCCTTGATAAAATCCATTGATACTTGGTCCCACTTAAACGTAGGAACTTCTAATGGCTGAAGCAACCCACTCGACTTCTTCTGTTCAGCTTTCACCAACTGACAATTCATGCACTTGGAAATGAACTTTCCAATATCTCGCTTCATCACTTCCCAGTAGTAGACTCGCTTCATGTCCTTATATATCTAATTACCACCTGGATGAATCGTCAACTTTGAGTGATGACATTCTCTCAGAACCTCATCTCTAAATCCTTGGATATTAGGAACAACTAATCGTCCTTACTTTCGAAGCCAACCTTCTCGATCGACCTCGAACTCTTTGTCTTATGGTTGCGTCTTCTGGATAAACTCAACAAGCTTTGTATCTTTCTTTTGGCCCTCACCAATCCTTTCGATAAGAGTATGTCTTTTTGATAAGCTTGCCAACATTTCAGGTTCCAACTCACACCTAGGCCTGAAATCGAACCTTGCCAAGTACTCGAGGCTCTTCCATTCGAAAAAATTGCTCCTAAACTTGCGTGTCTTCGACTCAATGCATCTGCGACTGTGTTGCCTTTGCCAGGAGTATAGGCTATATCAAAATCATATAACGCTAGAAATTCTAACCATCTTTGCTGCCGAAGATTCAAATCCTTTTGGGAGAAAAGATAATTCAACGACTTGTGATCCGTGAACAACTCGAATCGAACTCCCAACAGGTAATGTCTCCATATCTTCAGAGCAAATACAATCGCCGCCAAATCCAAATCATGAGTTGGGTAATCCTTCCCATGCGGCTTTAGCTGTCGACTCGCGTAGGCCGCGACCTTACCCTTTTGCATTAGCACTGCTCCAAACCCAGTACCACATGCATCGGTGTATACCATCATCTCTTCATTCCCACTTGTCAATCTCTCCTTCAGGATTTCAAACACTTATTCACACTTCGCATCCTATATGAACACTTCGTTCTTCTTCGTCAATCCTGTCAACGGTGCAGCTATCTTAGAGAAATCCTTGATAAACCGTTGGTAATATCCTACTAACCCAAGGAAACTCCGTACATCTATCGCATTCTTAGGTCTATCTCAGTCCTGGATTGATGCCACCTTAGCGAGGTCAACCGCTATACCATTTCCAGAAACAACATGACCTAAGAACCTCACTTCACTCTTCCAGAAGTGACACTTCGAGAACTTAGCCTTTAACTGATGCTTTCGCAATATCTCTAACACAACTCTCAAGTGTGTCTTGTGTTCTCCCTCATTCCTGGGGTAAACCAGAATATCATCCACGAACACAAGCACAAACCTATTCAACTGATCTCTTAACACTATATTCATAAGATTCACAAAGTACGTTGGCGCGTTAGTCAACCCGAATGGCATCAATAACCATTCGAAGAATTCGTATGGTGTCCTAAAAGCAGTCTTTGGTACACTATCCTTAGCCACCCTCAACTGGTGAAATCCCGTTGCCAAATTCATCTGAGAAAACACTTTTGATTCGTGAAGCTGATCGAACAAGTCATCTATCCTTGGCAACGGATACTTGTTCTTCTTTGTCACCTTATTCAGCTCACGATAATCTACCCATAATCTCAATGAGCCATCCGCCTTGGTTGCAAATACGACCGGTGCATCCCATTTGGATACACACCTCCAAATCAATCATTTTCCCAAAAGGTCTCTAACTTGCACCTCCAACTATCGTTGTTCCTTCGGCGCCATCCGCCTAAATGGCATAACGATTGGTCTAACACCCTCGACCAAATCGATCCTAAACTCGATCTCACGATGCGGCGGCAACCCTTTGACCTCGTCAAAGGCATCTTCATACTCATTAGCGATCAGCACTGATGACAAGTCTTCTTGTGGAATCACAAGCGAATATAGATAGCTAACGAAGACAACCTCTTCGCGCTTACACCTTATCAACACCTTTCGCCCTTCCACATCCCCGACTCTCACCTCTAGCTTTTCGCAATTCACCCTTGCCGCATACCTCTTAAGCCAATCCATGCCTAAGATGATCCCAAGCCCAGCCAAGTTAAGAACAAAGCAATCACATGCAAAAGCGCAACCATGACTCGTCAACACAAGACCACGGCACAACATGCACAAACTGGACGAACCCCCAACTGGATTAATCACGATCAATGGTCTATCACATATCTTGGATTCCAAACCCCTTCAACATACAATTTTATTATAGGTAAAAGAAGACGATTCTCTAGTACCAAATAAAACTCAAACAACTTCGCTGGCTGGAAGCATATCCTGACAACAACTTCTCCTAGTTATCATCAGGAATACAATAGGAAATTGGAATAGCTTCCACAACACATGCTTCCTCCGGTTGCTTATTCTTTGGAAGGTCCGGACAGACTTTCTTCTTATGTCCTGGCTTGCCACATTCAAAGCACTTCCTTTCATTTTTTGGCTTCTCACAATCGTTGGCATAATGACCCTCCAATTGACAATTAAAGCAAGTGACATTCTTCTTAAATCTCCTCTTCTTGCTTTTCTTCTTATTATCACTGGGGCCGATAAAGGTTTCTTCATCTGTAGGAGAATATTCCCTCTGTAGCTTAACAGAATCCCTTTTGGGTACTTGCACAGGAACACCACGCCCTACTGACGCTTCTGGAACAGGCATCCTTAACATGGCTACTGCAATTATGGCTGCCCCAAACATTACCAGATATTCCGGTGCAACAGCTAATGCTTCCAATCGACTTCTTCCATCTCCTACTCTTCCCATCTCAGGCTCACTCCTAGAGGTTTGACGACTCATTCTAAATCTAAAATAGAATGATTAGTCCACTTACAAGATAAACTGTTAAAGGAAAACAACCGCTACTACTATATATGCTTATATATATAGTAAACATCCAACTGAAATCTACAAGTACGTCTCTCATACTTAATTACGTCTTCGAACATTGGCCAAAATCGTTGACTAGAGCTCTGATACCAAATGTGACGACTAACCATAACCCCCGCACTATACAAGAGAAATAATGCATTGAAAGGTGTGCAAGGCGTCTTTGGATGATCACCAGAGTAGGTAAACGTAAGCGAACCCTGTCGCAAACTCACAGCGCAAGTATAAATTATAATAGAACATATACAACAGGTACTAATAGTGAAGCAGAAACACTGGACTTTAATACAATCAAAAAGTAATATCCCATGCAAGAGGATAACAACGGCAGTATTTGTACAATTTGCCTCGGCACACAGCGGAAACAAATACTAAATAGTAGTAAAGATAGTACGCCAGCCTCCTGGTCGCCTCCGAAAAGCAACACCGTCCTCACTTAAGCTACCTGTCACCTGCTACTTAGTCTGCCCATCCAACAATCGGATGAACAACCCAAGGTAATAAGAGGAAACATAAAACCTTGAGTCAGACAACAGTCTTAATGAGCCATAAAATAACTAACAAACTTCAACAATAAAGTATATGAGAAGGGATAGATAAGCATACTAATCTACCCACGACACCGGAGAAGAACTCAACCTTATCTTCCCCACATCGGACAGTGATAGCCTTTACTATAAACAATTCAATCATTCTTTCAAGGAAACCAGAACACTCAATCAATCACGGAAAGCACTCATAACATCTAGATTACATAAGTCTCACACAAACAACCCTAATCGAGTTTGTCATTCCCCAAGCACTCTCCCCAGAGGCCTAAACCAGTATCAGTTAAGCACTCAAAGTACATCTCCCTCGACTTTAGATAATCCATGTGAGATAGTACAAATAGAACAACCAATCATCCATGACTGACTCTGACTATCGCTGCCAATCCCGCTTTGAAACCACTGTTAATCATATGACAGCCAACCTTGCCATATGTCAAGGGCTAATGGTAACCCCAGTTCTAGCACAAACTCCATATGTCCAACCTTGACAATGTCCAACCTTGACAACTAGGCATTTCAATGATACCCAAGGTACTCAACCTACAATCGGTCTTTTGGGTGCCACCATCGTACTCCTGCTTTGAGCCTGCTAGAACTTACGACAATGATAATCTCTTGACCTTCAATATCTCTAGTCGTCCAACCTTGACGGCTATTTACTGCTCAAGCGACCTTCTCGAGCAACCATTATCCACCAACCTATGACCTTTGAGTTGTTACCTCACTCGTTGTTCTATCCTGATCAATGAACACCTTTCAACACTTCGAACCTTCCTACTTGAACTCATGTCGAAGCTAGAACCATTGTTGACTCAAAAACAAGCTTCGTTTGGTTGATACTGCATTTTATAGCATCTCCAGCCTTTTCGCTGTGAAAAACTGGCCAAAATGTCGAAACAGTCTTCTACAGCACTTCTGAAATGCTATCATATCCCCTAGTTCAATTCTGCATCAATCTGTCACTGATCCATCACTGATCCGTCACTGACCGACCCGTCACAAATCCGTCTGATCCATCCCTCACAGATCCATGACCGATCCATCACAAACCCGACTTGTCCATCCCTCCATGACCGATCCATCATAAACTCAACCGGTTCATCCCTCCTTGACCGATTCATCACAAATCCGTCACTGATAATTCCATCACAGATCCATCACAAATCTGACCGATCCATCACAAATCTGACCGTTCATCCCTCCATGGACGATCCATTCTGTCCCTAATCCATCGCAGATCTGGGCCGATCCATTCCATCACATATCCATCGCAGATCTGGACCGATCCATTCCGTCACAGATCCATCGTAGATCTGGAGTGATTCATTCCATCACAGATCCATCGCAGATCTGGACTGATTCATTCCGTCATAGATCCATCGCAGATCTGGACCGATTCATTCCTACAGCAGAGCCAACTCCTGCATATTGCAATTCAACTCCGATTTCGACCAAAACTTCGCTAAACGACGAATCCGACGAAATTAACTCAACCCAAATCATCAAACACAATCATAAATATATCATAACATTACTAACCACATGAATATGACGATTACCCCAAAAATGATGTATGTCTCACCAAAAACCATTTAAAATGAACATATGATCAAAATGAGAGATCTAACTAACATAAACATGTAATATGACATGAAATTAACGACTAAAACTTGCTAGATTAGATCATAGGGTGATGCACATGAAAATGAACATGTAATGGTGTAAATTTATGGTAAAACATTCCGATTTGATGAGAAACATGCACAAACACTCATATACTTCATTGCATTCATGTAAGAGATGTAAATCACTCACCGATTTTCCAAAACAACCTAAAACGGTAGAAATAAGAATCCGGACAGCGAACACTTTGAATCAAACTCCTCGATCTGATGAATTCGCCTTTGAAATGATATAGGTCTTGCCTTGAATGGTGTAGATCTTCGATTTCCTCCTTTGGATTTGGATTTTAATGGTGGAAAGGTGTTAGAGGAAGAAGGAGATCAATGCCTCCAAATGACAGAATGGGAAAGTAAACCTTTTCCCTCCACTCTCACCCCCTATTTATAGGATTCAACTAAGGCTCCAAAACCCGAATAACCAACTAAAAAACCTTAAAACAGTGATTTTCCCAAACCGCTGAGCCAAACCATTAATGTAACCACTCTATGGAAAGGCAATCATAAATTCCTTTCCAATGGCACAGGTCTCACCCTCTGATTCGACCTGAATCAAAAGTTATGCCATATACAAGGCTGGTAGGGGCAAAATGGTCACAAACAAAATCGGTAAAAATTATGGGCATGTCTCACATCCCCATAAGCGACATATTAAAAGATGAGGATGATCCGACCCTCAGGGAATAAAATAAAAATATTTTACGGTCTTTCAATACGTAAAATGCGGGCTGTTACATAGAAAGAATAGTATAGCTCCATATCTTGCTTTATTGAATATCATTTACGAACGTCATTAATTTGCAGTGGTTCAGATAAGCTATACTTATACATAAGCTGGTGTGGCCAAACTTAGTGAAGTTCAGGTAAATTCAAATTCGGTTCTTTCGGAATTTGTTACAAGAATCCAAGTTCATGTGGGGAAACATTAGTATACAACATTTACTTTCTTAGTTAATTTTAGACCAAGTTTATTAATAATAGAAAACCTACTATCTATGATGAGTGTATAAACTTGTATATAGATAACCATATACCAATTTAAACATGACTCATTTATGTAAATTAACTCTTCTCGTATTTATCACATTTTTGATACTTCAACATTACTCTACCCCCTCGCATAGAATAAATTCCAGATCTCACAGATAGAGGGTCGGTTTACTAATCGGATTTTAGTGTTATATATGAGATGACTTGCTTCCCATACATGACTCACCACATTATCATTTGATTTCATATTTGTTTAAGGTTACTAGAAGGAGATGTCAAGCGATCCTTTAATTTAAAAGTAACTAAAAAATACAGTTGAAAAGTTTTAAATGGATTTATGACAAATAAAATCTTCAATTTATCGGTTGAACTTAATTAAAAACTTATGATTATTAAATCACAAGTCAATTGAAAATGAAAAATAATTAAATTTTAATTAATCTTAGTGAAGTCTTAATTAAAGTAATTAGATTTAATATTAACTAATTAGTGACTGAATACTAAATCTGAGTTAATTACGTAACAATTAATTAAATAGTTTAATTTAATAAAGTAATAAATAAATAAAGATTGATAAATTTTATTTAATCATAAATAATACTTAATAAGTAATTAAAAGTAGTTTTAATTAAATACTTATAATTAACTTGCTAAATATTTTCATAAGTACTAATTAATTCTTTAATTAATAATTAATCATTAATTAAATAATTAACTCATTAATTAATAAACAAAATTAATTAAGAACTAATCTTTCTTTCAAAATAAAATTAATTATTATTTAATATTCAATTAGGTTATACTAATAAACATTGAAAAGTTAATTTATTATTAATTAACAAATTAAATAATTATTAATCAACAAACAAATTAAGAAATAATTAGTTATTAAAAACCGGATTAACTTTCCATAATCATCATTATTACGTTAAAATAACATTATTAAGTTTATAAATCATTTTCAAAACAATTTAAGTATAAAATTTGAATTTTTTTCCAAAGTCGTGGTTTTGTAGTAAAAGTACATTCATAGCGACAATCGCTATGGATGTAGTTTCAAAGTTTAATAACTAAGAAATTTTGAAACTCTTTTCTAAATGAATTTACTAACTTTTCAAACCTTTAGGATAAAAAGGATTTCAAACATTCAAATAAAGTTTAAAACTTTAAACTTTCTTTACTTTAATAACAAATAAAACTTTTTGTTTTAAAACCAAGGATCTCAAACTTTTATGTAAAGTTAAATACTAACTTTTACATACTACTTATACTTCAATATGTATTCATGTCCATTATAAACATTATTATAAAGCCTATACATTATAATACAACTAAAGATCTCATCATTATAACTAATATTCATTTAGACCTTAGTTTTAAATCTAGTTTCCAAGCAACATATCAAAATTAGAAACATGCAATCATAATAACAAATCATGCTATCTCAATAATAAAGCAATATTTCACAACTTACAAGAAATATTTATACAACATAAATATAATTAATTTTTCATTTTAAAAACGAATATTTCACTCGTCAAACTTACACATTGCCTAGTTAAAAGTGTTCTAGAACCATGCAAACTCCTTCCTACTTGCATTGACTTTGTGAAAATTGAATTATAAAGGGTCTAAGTGCAAAATGGCTCAGCCTTGGGCTGGTTTAGCATGGCCTTGGGATGATTTGGCACGACTTTAGGCTGTTTTGGGTGGTTAGAGCTTGTAAATAGATGATAGAGGGTGTAGGGAGGTAAGGAAATGTAAAAAAGTGATTTTTAAAACTTTAAGGAAGTAAAATTCGAGTTTTTAGAAATTTGAAAGTTGATAAAAGAAGCTATTAGAGAAGTTATTAAAGCTTTTAAAAAGGAAGAAGAAGAACTTTTAAAAAGAAGAAATGAAATGAGAAGGTAAGAGAAAGTAAGTTGTTTTTATATAAAATGTGCATGGAAAGTTACCAAAATGCCCTTAAAGTACTTTGCCTCTCTTTAAACTATGACAACACATTTTTACATTTGAATTTTCATTTAAATTCAATTTTATGCCTAAGGTTCTTGTTTTACACCTGAGGTACTTTCTTTCCTTAATTTAGAGTAGTTATGTACCTTTATGTCTTGTTTTTAATATTAAAAGAAAGTAAGTGGAAATTGTCTTTTCTTACGTTATTCAAAACTTGGTTTAACTTGATTAATTATGTTTTAATTTTAATTAAGTTATATTAACATGATGTAAGTGTGTATACTATATTCATACAGGTTTACAATATTTACAACAACTTTTTGATGAGGAAACACCAAACTTTTTTAAAAAAAATGGGTCATAATTTCCGTTTTTCTTTAAACTAATTTTTTTGTAAAAAAATTAAAATTAATTTCCCATCATTAGTTATAAATAAAAAGGTTTTGTTTTTTGGGTTGTAAATCCTATTAAATAAATAATTAATATTATATTACTTACTATTTTTTAGAGGAATAAATTGTTACAGTAGCTTATTTCCAGTCTAAGCTATTGAGTTCAAACTGATATAAGATAATGATTTCGATTAACGATAACATTATGGAATGGAATATAAAATGATAGTCTAAATTTGACAATGAATTTTTTGATAATATAAATTTTGAAATTTGAAAATGAATCCAATACCTGATAGTTTCAAATAAAATATTTGAAACAAATCAATACTTTACGTTAAATTGATTTATGACATGGATATGAGTTCAAATATAAACGATCATGTGTAAATAATGTAAATATTTAGTTGGTAAAGCGACCGAGATCAGTTATTTTCATACTCACTGCCAATATCGGGAAGCACTTTAACAATTGTGTACGTCGTGGAAAATCTAGAATGAAGTATATTGGTTTAGTGAACGCTATTGGAATGAAGTCAGAGAAAGATGATAGACAGATTTGACTTTCGGGTCATAATTAAAATGATTAAAATAGGAGCTACACTGAGGTCAATTGAGTTAACTACACTGCACTTACACACTTCTTCATTTATTATCTCTATCCTTTGGTTTGATTTGATTTAAGTGCGTCTATGATTTTGGGAGTGTTGTTTGAGGTAGGAGGTAATTGTAGGTATGTGTTACCAAATGCCCGACTCTGCAAAATGTTAGAATCTTACCCTGGGTATTATCCCATGCGTCTTGTCATATCACTACAAGAAAACACGTCTTTAGTTACTTTTATTGGTAGAATTTCTGGTTGAAAGCAACCAACATACTTTAGTCCTTTTTTTCCTTTTAATTTTATGCTCAGAGAACGTAAACGTAATTTACAGCATATACCCAACCCTTGTCACGTTTGTTTGACTTTCCCATTTTGCTGAAAATTCCCTCCAATTGAAAATTTTCCCTTCAAATTTCTTCGGCTTCACAACTTATTCACGTTTATTTGCTTCATCCTCTATTTTCGTCTCGAATTTTCCCTCTCGAATTTTGCCTCAATTTCCTTAGCTATCGAATCATAATTTGGGTGACTTCCTATCGCGGGTTCAATAAGTTTTTAGTTCATTTCAGATTTAGAAATGATTTGGATAGCGTTTCAAATTGAGGTTTTGGGTGTGTTTCATATTGTGGAACGATCGGCACAAATGATTCGGATTTAGATTTGTTATTAAGGTACGTAAATTATTGTTAGTATAGTTTTTTTAGTTGTAATAGTTGATAGCTCAAGTGAATGAAGATAAATGATCTGCATTTGTTTGGGTTCAGATAAAAAATAATGCAAGGTGGAAATAACAGTTTGACAATTTTGGAGTGTCCCATGTATGCTACGGTTCCTGTTATATATTGGAGAATTAATCTATGTCCATTATAAGATACAATAAGATGGCATGCATTTGAATTCAAGTAAATTTGATCTTTACCGGTATAAGTTGATTTCACGATGGATAAAGTATTAACATAAGAAACAATGACTAAACTACTGTAGGTCATGAAATATTTTTGGTCTAGACTATGGGATATCTTTTTTTAATGACAAAAGTTTTCACTTGAACTACATATAGATATGTTGTCCATGCCCCTATCATTGGTATAAAAGTTGAAATTATTTTGTATTATATAATTGGTTGTTGCATGGTTCAGTCGTAGTGTTTTATAAGTTATTTACAATATATTTTGGTTCAACTCGGAGTAATTTGAAATATATTTTTGAAATGAGTTGGATTTGTCATTGTAGTTTATATAGTTGTATTTTAAATAGATTTTATATTATATAAATAGATTTCTAGACAAATCACCAAGCAAGTTACGTGAAAGTTGTGCCTCGTAGCACACAATCCTTGATTGATTCATTTTTGAAATGATTTTACGGGATACAAATGTTATGTGCACAAAAAGCCTTATTAAAATCAAGATTGTACGTTAGAGAAAGAGGTGGAGTTGGATTTTAGGAAGTATTTGCGAAAATTATGACAACACGTTAGAGCAAGAGGTTAATGCACAGATTCATGCATGTATATATTTATGCAAAATCTGACAAATATGAAATAAATGCAAGATAATGGATTCAAGAGGATAGACACAGCTGTGAAATTCAACAAGAATTAACTAAGAATAGTATAGGAATATATGAAATATGATTTGCTGGAATTTTTATCAAAATGCAAAAGAATTGCATGTAAACTGAAATTGGCATTCTAGCCTTAGTTTATTCGCAATTAAATGATTACTAGTAGCTATACTATCAAGGATCGTAAGTAGTAAACTGGATATTGAGTCAAGGTTTGAATATCAAAAAGGAAAGTGGATTCAAGTAAATTGGGGCTATGAGGTAGACCCTATTTGTGTGTTATGTAATGAAGAATATGAAAACAATTATCACCTGTTTTTCTAGGGCAGCTACTCGGCGTACCTATGGACCAGATTTAGAATGAAAATTGGACTGCCTCTTTCTGAACCTATGCTTTCGGAGAACGAACTGAACCATCTGAAGGCTGCGTTTACCACGGCTGATTTTAGGCAGGCTTCAGCCTACTGCTGCTTAGATGTGACGATTTACCACATCTGGATGGAGAGAAATAACATGGTTCATAATAATAATCACACAAACAAGTTTAGGAGGTGGAACTTACTGGAATCAGATGTGAAGTACTTACTGCGTAAGTCTAGACAGAAGAGAAGAGAAGACGATGAGAGGAGATGGGGAATCGATAGCTTGGATTCCGGCTAAATGCGGATACCTAATGGCGGCGCTGTTTTCCAATTTGGGAAATGTTTGAGTTCGGTTCTTTTTCTAGATTGAAGAAGATGGAGAGTTATTGTTTATCACTTCTTTTGCATTACACGTGTATTGAGCTTTTAATGTGTCTGCCGATTGGGCTTTTTATTGGGCTTCATTTGTTTTCTTTATGGATTGTGATAATGGATATAGGCAGCAGAAATAACATGATGATTTGCTAGCCTCTTGTAATGTACTTTGTACTTTTTATTGATGAGATTTCAATAAAGCATCGCACTCCTTTTCCCTGGCTATATATCACGTTGATTTCTAGTTCAGGGTTTTAACGAGGCGGTTTACCCATTTTCAAAAAAAAAAAAATATTTCCAGAATCAATTATATGCAAAGAAATATAGCCAAAATAAGATGGTATGAGTTGTATTGAAGATTGATTAAATTGCTGAAAGTTTAACATTATTAAATAATAATTATTGGTAACAGATTGTTAAGATGAATTTAGGAAATGATAGAATTTTGAAAGAATATATTTTGAGCGGATATTAACTAAGAGCTGAAATCATATACTGCATGCTTTGCTAAAAAGAATAACCACATTCTGAAACAAAAAACTCAAAGAACGGCAATGAATTTAAGCAAGAAATAATAATGTAAATGGCAAGAAGGTTATCGCTATCAAAACAAAATTAAACTTGAAAGGTTTACACTAATGTTCCTTTTATATTGGAAGCACATCCTTTTCTTTCATGTGGTGTTTACATTAGCAAAATTTAATTACTATGTTTCCTTCATATGGTAATCTGTTAACCTGTGGATTAGAATCTTTCTTTAGTCACAAAGAGATTCCTCATATGTTTCTTTCAACACAAAAACATTCAATGTGTAACCTATATGAAAAGAGATGCATCGTACTATTTCTGGATATGAATTTTATTTCGATAACTTCAAACTTGCATAGATCAATTAGACAACATACCTTTTTCTTCTCTTGTTGCGTACTTATGTTTTAGCAAAATGTTTATTTGTAGCTAATAACTAAGCACTAGCTTGTTTTCACTAGCACAAATACAATCTTATCTACTTCTTACTGATTTAAAAGAATAGTATAGATCAAAGTGTACACATAATTAACCTAATTTTGATTTATGGCCTTTGGTATTGACTTCAAGCATCAGGTGAATCCATTATGGGTTGTCGATAACATTTCCATTAGTTGATGTCAAAAAAAGGAAATTGTTCAACTGATGGGAAGTAGACGAAAACCCATAGAAGTACATATTATATGAAAATTGGAAGCTAATACACATTAATTCTTTAAAAACAATTGTATAGGTTAATGTACATAATTCTATTTTTGTCTTCTTTTCTACTTGATTCTAATTCTAATTTTAAAACTTGTTTAAGAAATGGCAAAACTTAACTTGCATTATTCTAATTCTGAAAGTGTTGTGGTTTTTCATTCAGAATTTTCTTTCAAACAAGGTACTATTTCCGTACATTTTATAGTATTATGTTTCAATTGCTTCAGCCTCCGCTTCTTTTCCATACATATCGTGGTATTGAAAATGCAAGTTAGAATGCTACCTAGTTTTTATCCTGAATCATGAAGTGAAAATACAATTTATAACGAAGACAGAATATGATATCATGTGGATGCATGGCTATTCCACTCTTGTTTAAAATAAACAAAGAAACAATTTCATAACCAAATTCAATTTAGATCCCTCGCCATGAACTTAAAGGCATTAGTATATATACACTCTGGATTATTATGGGAATGGGTTGCCTTTAGCTAGCACTATGTATGGGCCATCCGAGTGCTTTTTAGGGCTCAATCTCAACCACATATGCAAGCATATTGAAGTTGCTTGCACTTTGATTCCAACTATGGCCTTTCTCGAGTTGTTGCCAGCTAATAAGTCCAAGAATCTTGACAAAAAAGATCTGTTTGGTTTGTTTGATATTAAGTTTTTCCATGAATACGATCTCATTGTCATCACTTGTTCTGGTATGTAATGCAATACGTAATACTATGTTGTACATGCACATGTGTAATATCGTATTATTATGTTTGTATGTACGTATATATTGGTTGTGCAGAACTGTACAAGTATAGAGTAGCTAATGTTTTAAGAGCAGTTGGATTCAAAACCAAGTCTCCTCAGTTCACGCTTCCAAGAAGAAAGAACACGACATTATGCACAGACTTAGATAAAACAGATTAAGTTAAGCTGCATAATGCGATCAGCAATGCAGTGACCCACTTGGTACCATTTGGTGCATCGGTAACCGTATACACGTGTTATGCAGATACGAGCACTGTTCCCGGGCATTATGTGCTGCACTGGGAGATGAAGCTTGGAATGACAGTAATATCCCCCTCCGTGTTTGAAGACTGTTGTTTGGCAGTGGAAGAGTCACTGAACTGCTTGTACAAACAAGGAAGGACATTATACAAGTTGATTGGGCCATTACAGATTAATCTAGTTCGGAGTTCAAAAATTTGAAGGTGATGATTATTCTTTTATGGACGGCTGTGGAATGAGGTTTGTTGTATGGTGATGGATGCTGACAGAAACTTGTGTTGACTTAGGTGACGGGGAGGTTGCAACATACATGGATTTAGGATGAGGTATGAATTT
Organism: Allium sativum; assembly: GCA_030737875.1. Taxonomy (NCBI): domain Eukaryota; kingdom Viridiplantae; phylum Streptophyta; class Magnoliopsida; order Asparagales; family Amaryllidaceae; genus Allium; species Allium sativum. The sequence goes on along the minus strand of CM060912.1, from coordinate 48,012,670 downwards.
TGTAGTTGAAGAAAGTGATAGCAACTAGGCAATGTAACAGGTGGTAGCGAGGTATGTAAGTGGTTGAAGTAAACTTTGTGTCAGTGTTGATTATTTGGCAGAGAGAGATCGATGAAGTTGTATGGTGCGAACTAGGTAGTGATCGGGTTTGAGAAGGCTTGTGGTGATGAGGTGAATGGTTGGTGAAGTAAATTTGGGTGGAGGTGGTGTTCAAGTGAGTATGGAGTTATATATTGAAAGATGAACAACGTGGAAAGACCATGGTTTGGTTAATGAACTGAATGGGTTGTTGTGGTGTTTTATGGCAGTTTGATGATGAATGGTAATTGTTGTTGTGGATGATGGTGAGCTGGCAGCACCTCAAGGAGGAGTAATGCACAGTTGAAGTGGAAAATGGAAGAATGTTAATAATTAATAAGCAAAAGGTAAACGCCCTAGCAAAGGAGAACGTATAAGAATATTGGCCCCTACATATCATGTGCCTAATTGACTCCAGTGATATGAATGCAGCTGGGCAAGTATACGTCTAATAATGGTATATCCATTCGTGGAATCTCTGAATTATACATATGTATACACTACAACAAAAAGACCCTTTTATGACATTTAAAAACCGCCGTAAAAACTTTCGATGACAATTTTATAAACATCATAGATCAACATGTTGTCAAAAGTATGGTAGATATTATGACGTGTAATTCTTGCAATAGAAAACGTACTTTTGTTGCAATCTTAAACACGACCATATTGATGCAACAGCTTTTCTATAGCATTATGAAACGTGCTATATAGTTTTTTATGACGTCTTTTGGTTGCTATAATATGTTAGCATGCCATATTATTATGGCAATTGAAAATGCTATGGAATCATCGTATTAAGCTTTTATGGTGCAATGATAGGCTATAGAAAGTTCATTACTATCTATTACAACATTGTTTTGTTGCTATAAAAACTGCTTATTTCTTGCAAAATATTTTCTATAGCACTAGCATAATGCTATAGTATAACAAAGCTAACAAAAATATTTCTACTGCATATTTTTGTTGCAATAACATTCGAGCATTATAATTTTCAATTATATTAATACATTATAACAATTCAAGAAACCACATTTATCACATTAATGTACGTAGACAAATGGAGTCATAAGGCAAATCAGATAATATATATATATATATATCCATATTTATACATAAAGAAATAAACATAAATATCTATGATAAAAATTAACAATACATACGACTGTAGCAAACCAAAACATGTACATACTAAAAATATTTTCATAAACGTGGAGAAGCATGATCAATTTGAAGAAGATGGAGTGACATTTTGTATCAACCTTAAAAAGCGTCATACAACACCTGCCAAAAAGAAGCACAAACATGGTGTGTTAGTCAGTATATGTGAAATAAGAAAGAACTAAACAAATTATCTATTTCGAAATGGTTAACAAACTTTCAGTAATGCTACTTCATGTAATAACTAACACTGGTTCACACTTATTGACATGCCAAGAACAACTCTGGTATTTTGTTGTCAGTTAGTACTAAGAGTATCCAATGGTTTTAGGCATTTTAGCAGGAATAGAGATTAACAACCATGGAATCCCCTAAATTTCACATTTTCTCCTTCCTTATTTAAGGCTGAAGTGGGGAACCAAGAAAAAAGATTAGTTGTTTAACATAAACACATATACAAACTACAAGCGTAAAACTCAAGCACGGTTACACTCAAGTAAATCAAAGGGTGTATGCATTGTAATCAATATTCGAACCCTGCATTTCTTACACTTTTGCTCAACCAAACATGTGGTGCAGGTAAGTTACTGCATCAGAAAGTAAAAGTGCATGTCACATTCGATCATTAGGTAAGTTACTGCACCAGAAAATAAAAGTGCAAGTAAGATACTGCAAGCTAGAAAAGTAGCAGTTTACTTAGGATAAAATGGTCAAGAAGGCACATTAGCAGAAACATATGCTACTGGAAACTATGAATTTGTAAACCATGTGCTTCTTTGTATTTTGGCAATGGACAAGCTTCACAATTTAACCTAGTAGGTCATTGCGATCCAACTTCACAAGCTATGCTAACAAAGACCAAGGCTTTTCAAACTCTTTCAAAAACTACAACAACAATAGCAATGTCAACTTGGACACTTTCAGGCATTACAGCAGAAGCTTGTTAGGAGACTACAATTCATTTCGTGCGTACTCTTTGAATGGCAACGTCGTAACTTCCACCTTAACCAGCTACTCTGGTGGCTAACTTGGTGGCTCTGGCAAGTTCTTAAACTACCAATCGAACTCAAATGTACCAAATTTGAAATTCACAAACTACAACACTAAAACATTTGGGCCAGAGAGAGATTTTAAAATCTACACGAAGGACACCAATGCAGGAGATGAGAAGTTCTCCAGTTGCGGGAAAGACAACGGTGACATATCTAGTAAGTTTAGCGGGTATGGGGAGAATTTGAATGTTATAGGATCTGGATTCGCTGTCTATAAAAAGAATGCTATAATTTTCAATGATAGGTTTACTTCTTATGGTGTGTGCGGTAATGTGCCTGAGAATAATTTCAAAAGGTATGGAGAGAATGCCATTTTTCCTATGGGCGAGTTCATGACTTACAGAAATCAGTCTAATGTAGGTGATGATTTTATCACTATGAAGAGTCTTTCAATACAGGCAGTGATAATTTCGAACGTTATGGTGAGAAAACTACTACTAATGTGCTTAAGTTCACTACATATGCTGGTAAGCTCGCTGACTTTAAAGGATATGAAAACAATGTAGAAAATGGTAATAAGTTTAATTTTATGTCTTATGTGAATGCATTTACGGTGCCACATTCAGACGAGGTTAAAGAAGAACAGATAAAGGTGAAGAGGTTGATTGGTAGAGTTGTAAATAAGTGGCTGGATGAACCTGGAAAGTTCTTCAAGGAGAACAACTTGAAGAAGGGGAACATAATGCCTATACCTGATGTTAGGGACAAGATGTCTGCAAGGTCATTTTTTCCCCAGGCTATTGCTAGCAAAATAGCATTCACAGCTGAGAACATTAGAACTATTTGCTATACCAGAAGACACTGCTATGGGGAAGGCAGTCGTGCGCCGAGCAATAAAAGATTATTGCCCAATTTAACCTAGCTGCACAACCATGTGTTTCTAATGGATGCACGGGCTTAAGCAAGAACATAAAATCGTGTCAAGCAGTAGGAGTAAAAGTCATATTGTCAATTGGAGGCGGCGCAGGGTCATAAACTATCACAATAAAAGATAATGCAAAACAAGAGGTTGAATACATATGAAATAACTACCTAGGTGGTTAGTCTACTAACAGGCCATTTGGTGACGTTGTATTAGATGGCGTTGACTTTGATATCGAGGAAGCACGGATCATTGTGATGACCTTGTTACATATTTGTCAGATTACAACACACATGTTAAAAATATACATTTGACTGCAGCACCGTAGTCTCCATACCCTCATGCTTGGGTTGGAGAAGCATTGGATTGTTCGAGAATGCCTAGGTTCGATTCTAAAACAATCCAGCATGCCAGTGTTCACCAGGATAGGTTACAGATTTGGATGACACATATAAAATAATCCACCATGCCAGTTTTGTTACTATTGCACTTTAATGATTATAACAAATGCAAACTATAAAAAAAAATCTCATATCTAAAGAATGCTTGAATTGTATTTACTAGAAATTGATTCCATTATAACGTTCGCAGCAGGCCAAACTATCGTAGTACCAAGAGCATCTTCAATGACTTCTAAACCAGACGTTGTTCTCCATAGACAGGCTTTTTGAAATTTTGCAATATCTACCCAAACTTTAACTGCATTTATACCCAAAGGGACACAATGAACGATTGATGTTGGATCAGTTGAAGATATACGGCCTAATGAAACTACTTCTCTCTTTCCCGACCAATTAATCAACTTGCATGTACTTTCATTTATAAAATTTTTACTCTATTAGTTTAACAAAAAGATTAATTTAGTATGTGCTTGAATGATTTGTCCGACGAAAAAAATAATTGAATCGCATATAAACAAGTTTGATACCTACCTTCTAAAAAACTCCGACATTACTCGTAGGATTATTTGATGATGTTGTGTAAATTGTTTCGATAACTACTTTTGATTCAGGCTATGCAACTTTGATACCAATGGCTTCTCCAACCATTTCAATCCTTTTGGCCCTCCATAAAAAAGCTTCTTCGATTTTTGGATTATCTATCTAAACTGCAACGGCTGCTGGACCAAGAGGGAGATCATTCACAAGTTCTTTTGGATCACTCGAATGCAGTCGTCCATGTGCGACTAAATCTTCACTCCCATTCCAATCAATTAATTTGCATTTATGATCTAAACAGTTACTTTTACTCTAGGACATTTTTTTTATACATTGAAAATTAAAAATTAATTAGTAAAATATGAAAGATTACCCCTATTATCTTCTTTTTCAAAGTGATTATAGTTTTAAAGTATAGACTGGCGAATGAATTAGGACAACCCAGCTAAAATGCGTAAATAAACGATCATTATGTTCATAGATATATTTTCTTTTGCATAGCCCTATAGTGCTATGAGTGATGATATTCAACCTCAAAGATCGATAATGTCAATGTATCATGTGATTTGTTAGAAAATCAGCCAGGCCCATTACTCATTTAATGGGCTTTGGCGTTGGCCCATTTAGGCATCTATCCTTGAATGTCCATAAAATAAATAGGATTATAGTTTCAACCTTAAAAGAGATTTGGCAATTATTTAAAAACTAACAAAATTATCTCATGTAACATTGTTCTATTATATTAAGAAGGGGGGTGGAACCCTATGGAATTGCCAATAAACAAAAATAGTATTTTGAGATGAACCTGAAAGCCATCTCATATTTTATGATAAAATAGATGTAAAAGCCAGATAAATCTGATTCTGTAATGTGATTAGCGTTAGCTGATTCTTAAAAAAAATTGCTTACAAATAATATGACATAGCGGTTTTATGACATGTTAAAGTACGTAGGCATTCAACATAGAATTATAAGTTGTATTAGAGTTACTTCCAATTCAAAACGGATCAAATTGATGTGATGTCGAGCCATCAATTCAAAACTTTTTTTTTATATGCTTTTGGAGAAATCGAGTGATCGATAAACTCTTATATAACCAAAAAAAATTAGAGTGAGAATAACAGGATAAAAGGACGCGCGCCAACGAGTTTCCTGTCCCACTCTACAAATCAGGCCAATGTGAACCGTGGTTTGAAATCATAATGATGGGAAGACCAATTCTTCTACTCCCATTTCCCTAATTCCCCTCCAATCAAATTCACTGATTTTCGTTTTTTTTCATTTAAATCCCCCAACAATTTAGGAATTTAACTACAAAAGATGGAAATCAAGGGGCTGTGATTGGTGGGCACATAAGGGGACATGTGTTTTGGGAATAGAACAATTCACGCGCGTGATGGCAAGACACAGAACCCAGAACTCCCACGTGTAATTATATCGTTGGTTTATAAACATGGGTGCGCACTGTTGCTGCTTACAGCCCAAATAATATTTGAACTGCTTTGTATTTCACTAAACAACACATACTTCAAAAAATACTCAATTATTACTATTGCACGACTAGTTGAACTTGTAGGCAGATCCGGCCCTAAAGCAAGACACATTCGCCTAGAGCAATATCGTCGAAGATGGTGAAAGAGACAACTAGTGGTGGCTGTTGTTTTGAGAAAAAAAGGCTATATCTATGACTCCGATTTTGTTTGCATCCTTTTAAGGATGTGAACAAAACACTCAACCCCCATTGGTGGAAATCAGGGGGGTCCCATATGGGTCTCCCTGATTTTCACCAATCAGGGGCAAGTGTTTTGTTCACATCCTTAAAAAGATGTGAAAAAAATTGTATTCTATATCTATATGAAAGGGCATCATAACCAAATGAGTTTGTTTTGCAGTGGTTCACATTGCTCGTGGCTGACATTGCTCGTGGTTCCACAAGAGAGAAAACATGGGGCGGTTACAAATTTTTTTTGGGATTCTAAATTTCTTTAAGGGAGGCTCTGCTACTATGTGTAGCACAGATCCTTTATATTTATTCGGATAATTCAAAATTATAGAGTATGATCATGATTCAAGATCACATTTACATTGAAAAGAAAAAAAAAATAAGAAAAGAAATACAAATTTGAACTAATAATTTAAGATAAAAGATTAACTTCTTATGATCACTAATAATAATAATAGTAATGTTTAGGCAATTGGTTTGAATATATAGCCTTTGGATTATATCTGCGTCAATACATAATATTAGTTACAATACCCAAATCTCAGCCACAAATACTTGTCAAACAAAAAATTTCTTTGAACATTGCCATATTTCATTTTGAATGCTTATGCCTCCAGAACATAGGGTGTTTTATCACTGCCCATACCAAGGATTTGCATAAACCCTGCTTTATTGACGACTGCAAGAAAGTTAAAATTAAAATGGTTCAAGTAAGTTCATAGCATTGTTTCCTAAAATACACATGCTTGTTAACATGCCCAATTTCTATATGATGCCAACTTCAACAATCTCAATTTTAAATTCTGGAAGAAAAGGAGCGTGTTGAGACAAGTTGTAGTAACCCGCATTTTTAGCTGTTGAATAATTAATTTATTTAATTATTAAATATCGATTTATCGATATCGAGAACGTGAATTAAATAATATTGAATATTTAATAAATAATTATAATATAATAATATATTATAATGTCGAAATAGTCGGAAATAGTGAAATTCACAATATCGTGTGAATTGAATAGCATACGAGATTTGGTGGAGTTTCGATTCGAAATATAATAACGATTATATTGAATCGACGACAGTTTGAACGTATAATTATAATATAATTAAAATAGAGCTTGAAACGACGCGACAGTTCGCTATTTGGCGATTCAGACTTCAACTAAATGTACAGGATTCGTTTTAAGCCAGATTTCTGTGAAACAAGAAACGTGTGGAGCTGGTGGAGTATATCTTTCTAGTGGAAGAGAAGAATCGGGCTTTCGTCGTGTAGATTTTGTTGTACGTCCAAATCAAATTTCATAAAAAGTCGCTGTGAAATTCCTTTATAATTCGTAACGCTTTATATACGTTATAAAAGGGTTTTTCAATGTAAAACTGAATATAGAGGTAATCGGGAATCTGAAATATAAATTTGTATATTCTGATATTATATTCTGGAGCTGGATGATATCATATGTGAAGATATACGATAACATGAATTTATTTATATTTATATTTAATAATATTTAAATATATTTATATATTGAAATGGGTCATCTAGGGCTTTAAAAATAGCCACTTTTACAAACGAAGTCGGAATTCGACGAAACCAGTTTTGTTGGATCCGCAATATCAAATAGTTGTTAGATTTCCAGTTTCGTGATTTTTAGAGTCACTTTATTCACATCCTTAAATATTTTTATGTCGATTCTGTTTATCATAATATTTAACAGTGAAGTGAAATCGATGTTATTCTATTGTCTAACATCTGTGATGCAGGGAGACAGGTTGGAGGAATCCGACTGGATTCCTCAACAGCTATTTTATTGTTTTTCATATATTGTTATATGATGTGATATAAAATCTGTGGGCGATTATATGTGCTTAGACGATATTGAACATCGTGATTTGATATGATTGAATACCATAACATACCGGAATGTGGATAAGGGAATTTTCAAAGTGATATTGAAAATAGCATATTTATAAATATGGGATATTTATAAATAAGAGATATTTATAAAGTGGAATATTTATAAATAAGAAATGTTTATAAATTGGAATATTTATAAATAGGAGATATTTAAAAAGGAAATAAATTCAAAACATTTCTTTTTGAATGGAAAGGCCTGTGTGGCGAGTTTGGGGATTTTCCCGATGCTCCCGATACAAAGGAGGTTATGGCGAATTTTACCGGGAATTTAAGGAGTTAGAATATTTCAAGAATAAATTTAAAAAGGAAATATTTGTAAACCATTTACAAATAGAATTGAAAAGGAAACGTCATAAAAAGGAAATCATTTTTAAAGTGTAGAACCGTTATTTAAAAGTAAATCTTTTCAAATGAATAAAAACGTTGTTAAAAAGGAGAAATCGAATATAGACATTCGAAGTTAGTTAATCGAATAGATATTCGAAGTTAGTTAATCGAATATAGACATTCGAAGTTAGTTAATCGAATATAGACATTCGAAGTTAGTTAATCGAATATAGACATTAGAAGTTAGTTAATCGAATATAGAAATTCGAAGTCAGTTAATCGAATATGGTATTCGAAGTTAGTTAATCGAATATAGACATTCGAAGTTAGTTAATCGAATATAGACATTCGAAGTTAGTTAATCGAATATAGACATTCGAAGTCAGTTAATCGAATATGGTATTCGAAGTTAGTTAATCGAATATGGTAATCGAAAGTTAGTTAATCGAATATGTTATTCGAAAGGGGTTAGTTAAGTCGAGTTAGTCAAATAGAGTTAACCAGTTAGAGTTAATCAGTTAGAGTTAATCAGTTAGAGTTAACCATTTGGAGTTAATTAGTTAGAGTTAATCGATTAGAGTTAAAACGAACTAGAGTTAATCAAATATAGTTATTTGAGACAGAGTTAGTCAAGTTAGTCGAGCCTAGTTAATCGAATCGAATTGGTCGAACTAAGTAAGTCGAGTTAAGTTAGTCAAGTTAGTCGAGCCTTGTTAATCGAATCGAATTGGTCGAACCAAGTAAGTCGAGTTAAGTTAGTCAAGTTAGTCAAGCCTAGTTAAATCGAATCGAATTGGTCGAACCAAGTAAGTCGAGTTAGTCGAGTTAAGTTCGTCGAGTTGAAGTTATCGATGTTAGTTTCATCGAAGGGAGTTATCGATTATAGTTTAATCGAAGTGAGATTTTCAAATATGAGATATTTGAAAAGGAAGAGTTATCGAATATTAGTTATTCGAAGAGATATTATCGAATATCGTTTATTCGAGAAGAAGTTAATCGAATATAGGTTATTCGAAGAAGAGTTAATCAAATAGAGATTTTTCGAAGAGAGTTAATCGGCAAATTCGATTATATCGAATTCGGGAAAGTACTTATACTTTCCAGTGTTTAAATAGAAATTTATTTATAAATAAATGTTAGGTTAATTATTCACTAATAAGAATAGATGTTATAATTAAAGTTAGATAATTCGAAAGTAGGGATTATAGCGTTATCGTTATAACCAATGTTTTAAATATAGAAGTAGATTAGTAAAATTGGATCCGAGAAAGGCGTAAAGAAGTTATTAAAGATTTAAAAGATAAACTTTGACCATGTCGAAGTTATAACGTTGTTCAGTTAAGGTCTGAGAGGTAATTATACCCCAACTTGAGTGACTTCCTTCTTAACTAAGAAATGGTAAGGTTTGATCGTAAAGGAGTTTTGGAAATGTTTTCCAAACGAGAATCAGAAATGTTTTCTGATAAAAGAAAAATAAGAATTTAGAATATAGGGAAACAGGAGATAAGCAAACAAATGAACTAAAGAGATTAATGTAAAATGATGTTTGTTCGATATAATTTCCACCTGGAAATAATATCGTTGTTTGTACACTTGTTTTTCTTCGATAGTTAACTCACATACTATCGAAGTTTTTGACCATTTTAACGTTGTTAATATGGAGAGACCGGTTGGATTATTATCCAAAGAACCACTCTGTGTTGGCATAAGCATCGCGAATCATATATGCCAAAGATAATTGAAGACGGAGTAAAATGCAAGGACTATCCTGTCTACAGAATAGTGCCTTCGGTTTGTCCAGTCCCAGGACAACTTGTATGGATGAATGTCTGATAGAGTATATCCAATGGATCGCGTAAGTTGATCTGTTCAAAGGTATTCACGTTTGGTGGCGGAGGAATTCGTTTCTCTTAGCTGTATACCTGTGTTATTTTTGGATAAGTCAATTTGTGATTTGCCGGGTATGACGATGTGACGTTCTAAGTGAATGATGATGATTTGTATGAATGAATGTCTGACCGAGTATTTCCAGAAAGGTCACGTACATTGATTTCTTCAACCGTACCAAGAGTGGAGGCGGAGAAGGAAACTTCTTTAGCTGACACGTAATGTATTGTTGTAGACGTCAATTAGTGATTTTCGATGGATCTGACAATGTGGCATTCGAAGTGAATCTATTGTGATGATAAAGCGTAGCTTCTAGCCTCACATCCGGTAAATGACAGAAATCGGGCAGGCAGCATGGCTAAGTCGGTCGCACCGAAGTAGGGTGTATAATCACCTATCTAGTGAATATTAATTTGTTTCTTAAATCTATCAATGCTGTCCCATATATATACGGGAACGGTTGCTGATCCCAACCGTTGGTGATGTACATTCGATACACTCAAGAGAAATGAGTGGTCGGTCATGTGTGGCTGAGTTGCAAGATGTTCTTGTTGAACTCCAGTGTATCGTTCCTAGAGTACACTGATCGGAAGGTGGTTCCATACCTTGTCATAGTTGGAAATCCAATAATCCAATACGTGCTTGCGATTTTGATTGTATACTATATATGTAGTAACGTGAGATGCAAGCGTTTCTGCTGGATTGATATTTATTTGTACTTAGACATTATTATAATATCAGAATGATATTGCTTTGAAAAATTATTTGGATTCTCATAAGGGAAAAACCCGTTCCGTATTCACGGCGTGGTCTTATGAGATATCATATACATGTTTTAAATGATTTGAGTTTATTCACACCAGTCCCATGACTGACCCGGAGTTTATTTCGTTGTTTTCCCTAAACTCTTGGGTGCCTAAATTTGTACGGGCAGTCAAGTAGTCGGGATTTTACAGATACACTTGGAGAGCTGGGAGCAGGAGGCTTCAGGATTCTATAGCTATTATTATTTTCCGTTGTTGTTGTAAGTGTTGTACTCTGATAAGTGTTATTGTATACATACTGATGTTATTTCAAAGATATGTTATGTTATATTTTATTCGTTCCGCTGTGAGATTCGTGTTTACTCTGATGATGATGTTCTTCTTCTTCTTCTATTCCATAAGTTCTATCTTATCTATCCTCACCCTCTGCCTTCTTTCTATTAGTTTCTTGAATTTCCATTGCGATTTGGGTTGGACTTGTGTTATTTAGTCAGCTCAAATTCCCCCGGATTTTCGGGTCACTACAGTTGGTATCAGAGCTTAAGTTAAGAATTACTTGGCTCTGTGGCGTGATTCAGTAGAGATGGGATTAGTAATATCCTAGACTGAGTTAGAGTGTATATATACGAGTGAACGTATTTGTTAGTTAATATAAAATGATTTATATTGTGGAGTTTAATTGGTTGAGTTGTTTGTGAATTCTGGTCGATCAGTTTGATCCACTGTATCGATGGGGGTTACTAAACACTCGAATACGATGAACCGTCATGGTATGTTTTGAAAGAGGGTAAATGGAATAATTTTACCCGAATATATTTGATATAGTATATTGGTTGTGTTGGTTGTTATTATAATCGAGTAATATTATAAAAAGGTAAAATGATTATAAATGACTAATCAGAATTCATATAAGTAAAGTATATGAAATAAAATGAAGAAAAATCTGAATTTAAATCAGATTGGAATTAAAATAAGGAAATTTTAAGTTCCTGGGAGATTTTGAAAATGTTTTTCAAACTGAAGGTGATATAGTATTGAACTCACTTCGATAGCTGGAAAATAGATTCTGATGATGAATCGCGACATCATCAGTGTTCATTTTCGAGTTCTAAGTGACGGACTACTACCAAAGGTTTTGTTTTTGAATTGTTTGAGAAAACAAGTTGTTTAGAAATTCAAAGGTTTTGAATTGACATGGTAATTTCAAATTGATTTGAAATAGACCCAGGAAATTAAGTTTCGGAATTTAATTTTAACTTATGAAGTTAAATAGAATAAGATAGTAGAAATAAATTGTAAATTTAACTTGAACTAAGTTAAATAAGACAGATTTGATTGGAAAATAATCTGGAATGGAATTTCATTGATGAGTTAAGAATTTGAAATTGATATTGGAGTTTGAATGGAATTTGGTTTAATATAACCGAATGATTGGATTTGAGAATAAATCGATTTGAGTTGATTGGAATGGCATCGGTATATGTTGAAGTGATAACAGATTAAAGGGATATAATGATATGCCCGACAAAAAGGTACCAGTTTATATTATATATGGATATGAGATTTATGAGCCGAATTGGCAAGCCGCTTGGCTGTTTGATTTTCTTTTGGGATTAAAGAAGGCCTAGAGAGGCAAGTTGGAGTTTGAGATATTGACCAGTACAAAGGAGGTGCTGGCAAAAAAAAATTCGAAAAGTTAAGGCGTTAGAAAATTTTCAAAATTTTTGAACATTTAGTTAGTCAGAATAAATTAATATTTTAGTCGATAATTAATTGGTTCAGTTGAAACCGGAGATAAGAGGTAAACAGATAAATTTTTACCCAGTAGATAGGGTCGTCCCCTAGCTTAGCAATTTCGAGGACGAAATTTTATTAAGGGGGGAAGATTGTAGTAACCCGCATTTTTAGCTGTTGAATAATTAATTTATTTAATTATTAAATATCGATTTATCGATATCGAGAACGTGAATTAAATAATATTGAATATTTAATAAATAATTATAATATAATAATATATTATAATGTCGAAATAATCGGAAATAGTGAAATTCACAATATCGTGTGAATTGAATAGCATACGAGATTTGGTGGAGTTTCGATTCGAAATATAATAACGATTATATTGAATCGACGACAGTTTGAACGTATAATTATAATATAATTAAAATAGAGCTTGAAACGACGCGACAGTTCGCTATTTGGCGATTCAGACTTCAACTGAATGTACAGGATTCGTTTTAAGCCGGATTTCTGTGAAATAAGAAACGTGTGGAGCTGGTGGAGTATATCTTTCTAGTGGAAGAGAAGAATCGGGATTTCGTCGTGTAGATTTTGATGTACGTCCAAATCAAATTTCAGAAAAAGTCGCTGTGAAATTCCTTTATAATTCGTAACGCTTTATATACGTTATAAAAGGGTTTTTCAATGTAAAACTGAATATAGAGGTAATCGGGAATCTAAAATATCAAATTTGTATATTCTGATATGATATTCTGGAGCTGGATGATATCATATGTGGAGATATACGATAACATGAATTTATTTATATTTATATTTAATAATATTTAAATATATTTATATATTGAAATGGGTCATCTAGGGCTTTAAAAATAGCCACTTTTGCAAACGAAGTCGGAATTCGACGAAACCAGTTTTGTTGGATCCGCAATATCAAATAGCTGTTAGATTTCCAGTTTCGTGATTTTTAGAGTCACTGTGTGATCGTACGGATTTTTAGACTGAGAAATAGTCAGTATTTCGACGGTTAAAAATACAGTGTGTGAGCATACAGAGTCGGAATTCGACAAAACCAGTTTCGTTGAGACCGTAATGTCGAACTTTAGCTGCATGTCTAGTTTGGTGATTTTTAGATGTTGTATGTGACCATAGGAATTTTTAGAATACAAAAATGAATATATAAATGAGCATATACCGGGAGTATTCCCTTTTGAAAAATATCTAGATATTTTTCTTTCTCTATAAATACCCCAACAAAATTTCCTAACCCTAAATTTCTACCTTCTGAAGTCAACAAGAGCTTCAGCGCCCCATTTTTTTTCATTTACAGTAAACCAATCTTCTTTGTAAAATCCAAAGAAATAGGAATCAATTCCTATAAATCATCCAACCTTTATAATTGAAATACTGGGGAGTTTCTCTTCAATGTAGCAGCGATTTTAGAGGGTTTGAACAATGTTCTGTTCGATGTCGTGAAACCCGTTCGAACTAGGGTTGGATTGATGGCAAGATACACACAATAAATGATGAAATGGAGTTCATATTATGATTCAGGAGATCGAATAGCTCCTTGCTACTGATTTTTGAAGGATTCCGCTTAGATGAATGTCACACCTATGTCTGGTACTGGCCATCGAGCTACTGCTGTCGCGGTGTGTACAGGGAGCTCGAACTCGAGCGTATAGGACTGACGAGGAGGAGGACACGATGGGGAGATGAATGGTGGTGTTGAATTTGAATACCGTGAAGAGAGGATGGAGTTATGGGTGAAGGAACGTGATGGGTTTGGGTTGATGAGGTCGGTTTGAGAATCCTAGAAGAAGAAGATGCGGGTTTTGGTAATGAAGGGTTCGGGTGGGCTTGTTCAAGGGTGGTTGGGCCAAGGAAAAGAAATGGGTAAAGGCCCATGTTTATTTTAAAAATCCAAGTTCATATTTAAGTTAAAAGTGTATTAACTTTACAATCGTATAACTTGGTCATACGAGGTCAGAATCGAGAACCGTAAGTTGCGTTGGGATCGTATGGACGGGACGAACACAATGAGACTGACCGCGAGTCGATTGGAGCACGTTACAATTTATGGCGAAATAAATTGTCCGACTGAATCAAATAACGCAAACCGTTATTTAACGGCTAACGCGCAACTGTGAGTAAATCTCACTAACTCTGAACAGTTTATATTTTCATGTTGTATTTTTAGAACTGTTAAAATTGTCTGATTGCTGTGTGTTGGTTGATTGATTGAACTGCTAGTCAGTTAGTAGAAATATTATATATATATATGTATATATATATAAACTGTTAAATATTTTTATGTCGATTCTGTTTATCAGAATATTTAACAGTGAAGTGAAATCGATGTTATTCTATTGTCTAACATCTGTGATGCAGGGAGACAGGTTGGAGGAATCCGACTGGATTCCTCAACAGCTATTTTATTGTTTTTCATATATTGTTATATGATGTGATATAAAATCTGTGGGCGATTATATGTGCTTAGACGATATTGAACATCGTGATTTGATATGATTGAATACCATAACATACCGGAATGTGGATAAGGGAATTTTCAAAGTGATATTGAAAATAGCATATTTATAAATATGGGATATTTATAAATAAGAGATATTTATAAAGTGGAATATTTATAAATAAGAAATGTTTATAAATTGGAATATTTATAAATAGGAGATATTTAAAAAGGAAATAAATTCAAAACATTTCTTTTTGAATGGAAAGGCCTGTGTGGCGAGTTTGGGGATTTTCCCGATGCTCCCGATACAAAGGAGGTTATGGCGAATTTTCCCGGGAATTTAAGGAGTTAGAATATTTCAAGAATAAATTTAAAAAGGAAATATTTGTAAACCATTTACAAATAGAATTGAAAAGGAAACGTCATAAAAAGGAAATCATTTTTAAAGTGTAGAACCGTTATTTAAAAGTAAATCTTTTCAAATGAATAAAACGTTGTTAAAAAGGAGAAATCGAATATAGACATTCGAAGTTAGTTAATCGAATAGATATTCGAAGTTAGTTAATCGAATATAGACATTCGAAGTTAGTTAATCGAATATAGACATTCGAAGTTAGTTAATCGAATATAGACATTCGAAGTTAGTTAATCGAATATAGACATTCGAAGTCAGTTAATCGAATATGGTATTCGAAGTTAGTTAATCGAATATAGACATTCGAAGTTAGTTAATCGAATATAGACATTCGAAGTTAGTTAATCGAATATAGACATTCGAAGTCAGTTAATCGAATATGGTATTCGAAGTTAGTTAATCGAATATGGTATTCGAAAGTTAGTTAATCAAATATGTTATTCGAAAGGGGTTAGTTAAGTCGAGTTAGTCAAATAGAGTTAACCAGTTAGAGTTAATCAGTTAGAGTTAATCAGTTAGAGTTAACCAGTTGGAGTTAATTAGTTAGAGTTAATCGATTAGAGTTAAAACGAACTAGAGTTAATCAAATATAGTTATTTGAGACAGAGTTAGTCAATTTAGTCGAGCCTAGTTAATCGAATCGAATTGGTCGAACCAAGTAAGTCGAGTTAAGTTAGTCAAGTTAGTCGAGCCTTGTTAATCGAATCGAATTGGTCGAACCAAGTAAATCGAGTTAAGTTAGTCAAGTTAGTCGAGCCTAGTTAAATCGAATCGAATTGGTCGAACCAAGTAAGTCGAGTTAGTCGAGTTAAGTTCGTCGAGTTGAAGTTATCGATGTTAGTTTCATCGAAGGGAGTTATCGATTATAGTTTAATCGAAGTGAGATTTTCAAATATGAGATATTTGAAAAGGAAGAGTTATCGAATATTAGTTATTCGAAGAGATATTATCGAATATCGTTTATTCGAGAAGAAGTTAATCGAATATAGGTTATTCGAAGAAGAGTTAATCAAATAGAGATTTCTCGAAGAGAGTTAATCGGCAAATTCGAGTATATCGAATTCGGGAAAGTACTTATACTTTACAGTGTTTAAATAGAAATTTATTTATAAATAAATAAATGTTAGGTTAATTATTCACTAATAAGAATAGATGTTATAATTAAAGTTAGATAATTCGAAAGTAGGGATTATAGCGTTATCGTTATAACCAATGTTTTAAATATAGAAGTAGATTAGTAAAATTGGATCCGAGAAAGGCGTAAAGAAGATATTAAAGATTTAAAAGATAAACTTTGACCATTTCGAAGTTATAACGTTGTTCAGTTAAGGTCTGAGAGGTAATTATACCCCAACTTGAGTGACTTCCTTCTTAACTAAGAAATGGTAAGGTTTGATCGTAAAGGAGCTTTGGAAATGTTTTCCAAACGAGAATCAGAAATGTTTTCTGATAAAAGAAAAATAAGAATTTAGAATATAGGGAAACAAGAGATAAGCAAATAAATGAACTAAAGAGATTAATGTAAAATGATGTTTGTTCGATATAATTTCCACCTGGAAATAATATCGTTGTTTGTACACTTGTTTTTCTTCGATAGTTAACTCACAGACTATCGAAGTTTTTGACCATTTTAACGTTGTTAATATGGAGAGACCGGTTGGATTATTATCCAAAGAACCACTCTGTATTGGCATAAGCGTCGCGAATCATATATGCCAAAGATAATTGAAGACGGAGTAAAATGCAAGGACTATCCTGTCTATAGAATAGTGCCTTCGGTTTGTCCAGTCCCAGGACAACTTGTATGGATGAATGTCTGACAGAGTATATCCAATGGATCGCGTAAGTTGATCTGTTCAAACGTATTCACGTTTGGTGGCGGAGGAATTCGTTTCTCTTAGCTGTATACCCGTGTTATTTTTGGATAAGTCAATTTGTGATTTGGTGGGTATGACGATGTGACGTTCTAAGTGAATGATGATGATTTGTATGAATGAATGTCTGACCGAGTATTTCCAGAAAGGTCACGTACATTGATTTCTTCAACCGTACCAAGAGTGGAGGCGGAGAAGGAAACTTCTTTAGCTGACACGTAATGTATTGTTGTAGACGTCAATTAGTGATTTTCGATGGATCTGACAATGTGGCATTCGAAGTGAATCTATTGTGATGATAAAGCGTAGCTTCTAGCCTCACATCCGGTAAATGACAGAAATCGGGCAGGCAGCATGGCTAAGTCGGTCGCACCGAAGTAGGGTGTATAATCACCTATCTAGTGAATATTCATTTGTTTCTTAAATCTATCAATGATGTCCCATATATATACGGGAACGGTTGCTGATCCCAACCGTTGGTGATGTTCATTCGATACACTCAAGCGAAATGAGTGGTCGGTCATGTGTGGCTGAGTTGCAAGATGTTCTTGTTGAACTCCAGTGTATCGTTCCTAGAGTACACTGATCGGAAGGTGGTTCCATACCTTGTCATAGTTGGAAATCCAATGATCCAATACGTGCTTGCGATTTTGATTGTATACTATATATGTAGTAACGTGAGATGCAAGCGTTTCTGCTAGATTGATATTTATTTGTACTTAGACATTATTATAATATCAGAATGATATTGCTTTGAAAAATTATTTGGATTCTTATAAGGGAAAAACCCGTTCCGTTTTCACGGCGTGGTCTTATGAGATATCATATACATGTTTTAAATGATTTGAGTTTATTCACACCAGTCCCATGACTGACCCGGAGTTTATTTTGTTGTTTTCCCTAAACTCTTGGGTGCCTAAATTTGTACGGGCAGTCAAGTAGTCGGGATTTTACAGATACACTTGGAGAGCTGGGAGCAGGAGGCTTCAGGATTCTATAGCTATTATTATTTTCCGCTGTTGTTGTAAGTGTTGTACTCTGATAAGTGTTATTGTATACATACTGATGTTATTTCAAAGATATGTTATGTTATATTTTATTCGTTCCGCTGTGAGATTCGTGTTTACTCTGATGATGATGTTCTTCTTCTTCTTCTATTCCATAAGTTCTATCTTATCTATCCTCACCCTCTGTCTTCTTTCTATTAGTTTCTTGAATTTCCAGTGCGATTTGGGTTGGACTTGTGTTATTTAGTCAGCTCAAATTCCCCCGGATTTTCGGGTCACTACACAAGTCCCACA
Source organism: Allium sativum (assembly GCA_030737875.1). NCBI lineage: Eukaryota > Viridiplantae > Streptophyta > Magnoliopsida > Asparagales > Amaryllidaceae > Allium > Allium sativum. The sequence goes on along the minus strand of CM060912.1, from coordinate 47,994,162 downwards.
TTGGGGAATTTGTAAAATGAATCCTGTATAACTATAATGAGTTCACCCTTCTCATTGCCAATTGGTTTTGTGATAATATGGGGGCTCCATCATTTCTTCTTCATGGTATCAGAGCCCTGATCTCCTCTTCTTCAATGCCTATTCTTGCCCACGTCATCCCAATCGTTCACGTGCTAGGGCATATGTATGCCTAACCGTGCGGGAGCGTATTGAAATTGTCCCACATCGGGAAATTGTTTACCTAATTTTCTTAAAATATGAGGAGTTCCCCCTTCACATTGCCAATTGGTTTTGTGATAATTTGGGGCTCCATCATTTCTATCATGGTATCAGAGCGGGTTTAATTCGTGCGCACAATGCCACACTTATCAACGTCACCCAATATAAAGGTCCACGTGTTAGGCTCATGATATGCAACACGTGCGGGGGCGTGTTGAGACAAGTCCTACATTGGGGAATTTGTAAAATGAATCCTGTATAACTATAATGAGTTCACCCTTCACATTGCCAATTGGTTTTGTGATAATATGGGGGCTCCATCATTTCTTCTTCAGAGCGCTTCATGTATTATTATTTTTTGCTGAATCTGAAATGTAGAAGTAATATAGTCAAACAAAGTATCTCTCTCTCTCTCTCTCTATATATATATATATATATACACATATATATATATATACGAGCATTCAATGACACCCGAAATAGTGCAGCATCCCATCTGCCTCCTGATTTCAACCAAGTACTTTAGCCTCTCTCTCCTTTCACTCGCTCTTTTTCTTCCCACTACTTTATTTTAATATAAATGAGAGGCTATAAACGAAGTGCATTTGGGATGCTTCAAAACAGGGGTGTTGAACATGCCATATATATATATATATATATACATACATACATACATAGATACACACACACACAGTGGGAACCAGAAGAACTGTGGAAGTAATATTTTCAAACAAATTATCCCAAGGAGTGTTACTGATAATGCAGACTACGTGGATAAATTGATTTTCTTCACAAATTATATGTTTAACATGTTCAAAAGAAATTGTTTGCACATATATATTTAGCTATGTTTTTAGCGTTCGAATCATGCGTATTTGGTTTGAGTTTTTATTTTTAAGTTGCAACATTTAATTTTTATTATCACTCTAATTAGTTTCATCAGTTCAAAATTTAAATTTGCTATTTATTCTATTCATTAATTAATGAGTTAACAAATGTCCTGCTAGATGACTATTACAACAAAATCTAACCAAAAAACAAATCAAGTAAAAACTGACCCTTCAACTACTCTTATGATCCAACAAAGAGAAAAATGCCCATTTAAATGGCATAAAGCAATAAAATTATAGTCATAATTGTAAATTAAATATGGTAGTCGTTAGGTACAGGCTAATTCAGCCTAATTAAGTGGATATCAAGAATAGTCAGCCCAGCCGAAGGAGGAAGTTACTGATGTAGCCATAATTGCACAATATAACAGTCATAGACTGTTAAAGCGATACAAGCACTTGTTCAAGAAACATAGTAGTTGCATTTGGCATGAGCTAAAAACACATATGTCATGAAATAAAAATACCGAATTTTTCATAAGCATACGAATGATCGTGTCTAATTCTGAAATTTTATTTTGCATCTCAACTGTTAGTTTATCCCTTATGTGTGACCATATTGCCTTGGTATAGGTCATACCCCTTCTCATTTCCCTCAATCATCTTGGCTTATCTTGCCTATAGAAGAATAGCTGAGAAGATTTTATTATTCAAGAAGATGTAATGATACAGATTACAAGATTGGATACAATAGTATGCAAATTTATAGCTAATAAATGTAACAGCTAGTAGAAAGATGCCTGAAATGAAAGACGCATGAATGTAACGACCTGTAGAAAGATGTTTGAAATGAAAGATGCATGAATGTAACGGCTGGTAGAAAGATGCCTGAAATGAAAGATGCTTATGAAACCGATTGAATGGATAAACTTGTTTTGCACTATTACGCTCCCTCAATTAGATCTGGGTTTTCCACTCTCATTTCCATTTTCACCTCCATTTATTATCCTCAGCTCCTCTCTCATTCTGATGAAGTTTTTAGTCGATAGAGCTTTGGTGAGGGCATCGGCCCTTTGGTAATACACTGGTACATGAGAAATTGTCAATCGTCCTGCTTGTGTTTTTTCTCTTACGAAGTGGAGGTCAGTTTCGAGGCGCTTCGTCCTTGAATGTTGGATTGGGTTAAGTGATAGTAAAACTGTGCTCTTGTTATCGCATCAGATAACTGGTTTTCTCTTTAATAGAAACCCTAGTTCTTCCATGAGTGAACTTATCCAAAGTACTTCTGCTGTTGCGCTTGCTAGTGCTCTGTATTCGGCCTTTGTGCTGGATCTGGAGGTAGTCTGTTGCTTCTTCGTGCACCATGAAATGATGTTGGATCCTAGGTAAACGCAGTATGCTAACACCAACTTTCTATCATCAATGTCATTTGCTCAGTCGGTATCGCTGAAGCACTGTAAGTTGCATTCTTTCTCTGATTTCAGAATTATTCCATGATGTCTCGTGCCCTATAAGTATCTTAGAATTCTTTTCAATGCAATCCAATGTTCTATCAGTGGGTTTTGCATGTACTGACTTAATTTGTTCACACTATAACATATGTCGGGTCTTGTGATGGTTGCATATTGCAGTGCCCCGATTATACTTCTGTACTGCTTGAAATTATCTATGGCCTCACCTTTATGTTTAGATAGCCATAGATTACTGATCATCGGTGTTGGAAATTTTTTTGCGTGATGCATATTTGCTCCTTGCAATATCTCTGAAATATAATTCTGCTGTGACAAGATTAGATCTTTGTTATTTCTTTTGATCACCTGTATTCCAAGGAAATATTTTAGCTCACCCAGATCTTTGATAGCGAAACTTTTATCTAGTAAGTGTATAATTCTGCTTATTTCTTGATCGTTGTCTCCTTTTATAAGCATGACGTCCACGTATACCAGTATGAAAATAGTTCCCAGTGTGTTCTTTTTCATGTATAAGGAATTGTCAGACATTGCTTGCTTGAAATCCATGTTAGATAGGGTAGAATTTAGTTTCTCATACCATGCCCTCAAGGATTGTTTTAAACCATAAATGGCCTTGTGTAATTTGCAAACTTTGTCTCCATTGGTATATCTTTTCGGTTGTTGCATATACACCTCTTCATTCAATTCTCCATTTAAAAAGGCGTTGTTGACGTCTAGTTGCTTCACGTTCCAACCTTGGCTTAAAGCTATAGTTAGTATTATTCTGATGGTTGTGGGTTTAATTACTGGGGAGAATGTCTCGTTAAAGTCAAACCCGAACTGCTGTGCATAACCTTTGGCCACCAGTCTGGCCTTGTATTTGTCAATGGTTCCATCTTCTTTCCTTTTTATTTTCTACATCCACCTACATCCAATTATGTTCTTGTGTTTTGGCGGTGGCATGAGACTCCATGTTTTATTTCTCACAAGTGCTTCATATTCAATATTCATAGCTTCTTTCCACTTATTTGATTTTATTGCTTGGACAAAATTTGCAGGCCCAGTCACAACCATGGAAACATTGTATATTTTATGTTTGAAAATGTCACTCTTTGATCTCGTGGTCATGTGGTGTCTAGCTTGTGTCTGTTGTGCCTCCTGTTGTGCAGTTAAGCTTTCATTTGTGTTTGTATTGTTGTCCCCTTCCATACTGTTGTTGTTCACGTCATGATAAGCTTGCATTTATGCCTCCTGTTGTGCAGTTGAGCTTGCATTTGTGTTTGTATTGTTGTTCCTTTCCATATTGCTGTTGTTCATCTCATGATAAGATTGATCAATGTTTAATTCAATATTTCTTGCATCTGTATCTTCCTCATGTTCATCTTGCATGTTCGTGCTATGTGATTTTTGGCAAGCATCGTCTATAAGTGGTTCAGTGATAAAAGGTTTGGACTGCTCAGCTATAGTGGTGTGTCCCATACTCCTGTCTTTGGTTTCATGTTTTCCTGCAAAGGGAAAAATATTTCCATCAAATATAACATGTATTGAAACATAAATTCTTCCATTTTTGTCCAAACATTTATATCCTTTCTGATTTTGAGAATACCCAATAAACGTACATGCACTTGATCTCATGCTTAGTTTGTGTCTATTGTAGTCTCTCAAACATGGAAAACATAAGTAGCCACATGATTTTAAGAAGTTATAATCTGGCCTTATATTATATATCAATTCATGTGGTGTTTTATTATTTAACACTCTAGTGGGTAGCTTATTAATGAGAAAAACAAAACTATAAAATGTCTCAGTCCAGTATTTCATAGGTAAGGCGCTTTGAGACATTAAAGTTAAGCATGTTTCTACGATGTGTCTATGTTTTCTTTCCACTAAACCGTTTTGTTCAGAGGTGTGAGGGCAGGTTAACCTGTGTTTTATTCCTCTTTTGGAAAAATAATTAGCAAGTGGTTTGAATTCTACCCCCCATCAGTTTGCATAATTTTGACAGTGTGATTAAGTTGTTTTTCAATATATGTTATGAATTGTATGAACGTATTGCATGTTTCAGATTTGTTTTTAAGCATGTATATCCACGTATATCTAGAATATGCATCAATAAAGGAAAGATAGTACCTGTGTCCCTGATATGAATTTAGTGGCGCTGGTCCCCACAAGTCAGCCGCTATAAGCTCCAGTGGCTTATCATAAATAGTTTCTGAATCACTAAATGGAAGTTTGTGGCTTTTACCGAGTTAGGAGTGTGTGCATGTGTGCTTGACAAGTGTGTTATTATCAAAAGAGATATTATTTCTATTTAAAATTATTCTAACAGTTTCAAGACTTGGGTGACCCAATCTAACATGCCAAGATTCAAGAGAATTACATTTACTAGTATTTCTGATGCATCTATTACTTTCATTATTATAAAAGTTCCTAATACAATTATCATTACTGCTAACATCTAGATTATTACACCAAAATCCTTTACTAGAATTGGCGGTCTTCAAGTTGCTGAATTTGTATAGGCCGTCATGTAGATTACTCTGTAGTAATATATCCTGGCTTAGTGAATCTTTAACTAAGCAGAAATTTGGGTGAAACTTGACGTATACGTTATTGTCATTGGCAAATTTTGATACGCTTAATAAATTTTTGTTGATAGTGGGTACTCTAAGTAAATTATTCAATTTGAATTGTCTTTTACCAAATATAGTACCCTTACCGATGTGAGTTATACTAGCGGTTTCACCATTTCCCATGTGTAGAGATTTCATACCTGAGTAGCTCTTGCTTCCTATGTTTAAATTTTGGAGATTATTGGTGATATGGTGGGTAGCACATGAGTCTGGATACCACTCTTCAGGATTGGTATCATTAGTCTTGTATGCATCATCGTTGCTTGCACTTTGACTTTTATTCAGCTCATTATTGTTCATGTTTAATCCTCCCATGGTTTCTGTGTTGGCTTGAGCATTTTTCTATGAATAATTACCTTCAGAGTTGTACCTAAAATAGCATTTGTTTGTCATGTGTCCAAATTTCTAGCATATCTGACATTTAACACGATTGTTATTGTTCCGTCTTCCACGTCCATGACCTCTTTGGGGTTGATGTCCTCCTCTTGGTGGTTGATTCCCATGCTGGTATTGATTTTCCTGTTTATTCATGTTGCCATAGTTGTTGCTTTGTGTCTGTTTTGCTTTAGTAGTGGCGTAATTAGCTGAAAACTCTCCCTGTGTTATTTTCCTTTGTTCAATCCTGCCTTCATGGGCAAGGAGTGCTGATCGAACAAACTGTAAGTCTGGTAAATTTTGTTGTGTTGCTATAACAGTTATTAGAGACTCGTATTCATCGTCCAGTCCTCGCGTAATAAATAGGATTTGCCCATTATCATTGATTTTATGACCTACAGCATTCAGTTTGTCGCATATGTTTTTTATTTTACCCAGGTACTCTTTCATACTTAGGCCTTCTTTTCTAATGTTTTGTAATTCCCTCCTGTACTACATAACTCTAGTTGTGGATTGAGAACTTAAAATTTGTTTAACTGTTTTCGATATTTCATAAGACGTGCTACATCTAACTATTTGTGATAATAAATTCGAACTTACTGACGATAGGAGCCATGAGGAGAGGAGGCTGTTTTGTTTTTGAAACTTTGTGTAGTCTGGGTTAGGCACAATTTCTCCTTCCGGATTGGTTATCATCACTGGTGGGACTGTTATTGTCCCATTAATGTACTGCAGTAAATCATACCTCTTAAAGCGATCTCTACTTGATATTTCCATAGATACAATTGTCTTCGTCTAGAGATGTGGTGATAATTTGGCTTTTTGGTTTAACCAGGTCATGGTGGTTTGGTTGCTTCATGTTTTTGGCCATAAGAGATCAGAGATCATGCGAGGCAGACTGAAAAATTTGTAGTTGAGCTTGGTACGATCTCAAATCAGCAGCAGTTAATGCTTGGCGAAGATGGTTTGAGCTCTAGTGATGAGGATCCAATCTGAGGAGAGAATAAAACAAAATCAACTTTCCACTTGATGATTAAGCCTTTCGGCAATTAGGCTCTGATACCATATAGAAGAATAGATGAGAAGATTTTATTATTCAAGAAGATCTAATGATACAGATTACAACATTGGATACAATAGTATGCAAATTTATAGCTAATAAATGTAATGGTTAGTAGAAAGATGCCTGAAATGAAAGATGCATGAATGTAACGGCTAGTAGAAAGATGCCTGAAATGAAAGATGCATGAATGTAACAGCTAGTAGAAAGATGCCTGAAATGAAAGATGCATGTGAAACCGAGTGAATGGATAAACTTGGTTTGCACTATTACTGCCCCAATATTCTTGCAAGTGCAACTTCTTTGCAATTAGTTTTTGAGCTGGAATTTGATTACTCTATATTTGTTTAATTATTTCCGACACATGTTTTAATACATGTATATTATACGCAATCGAACTATCACAATAACAAACATATTATTATCCAATAAAATTTCATAGTACTTACAATAGCATCTGCGGCAATCGAATTTAGCGGTTCACCATTCTTTCGTGTGTGCGATTTGATCCACACTTGAGCTTGACAGACAGAAGATGGATGAGGACTCGTCTTTTTCTATGTTTATAGAATATTTTTTACAACATTCCACAATGACTAATTAGCTAATAAATATCATGGTATATAAGGTAGTAATTCTTACCAAATCATCGGCCACTCGAGCAATTCCCTTACGATTGCATGTATGAGGTATTTGATTGTCTCTAATAACTTGATATTTCTAACTCAATTCCTAAGAATAAAATGAAAACATGCATTAAAAAATCCAGATTGATTTTCGCTTCTCATCAATATTAAATGTGTAACTATTACCTTAAACTCAAGAATCATTTTAGTCTTGACAAACTTTTTCCACTCATCCATACTTAGGTTGTCTGGTTTCAACTTATTTTTTTCTTCCTCGCTCCTTGCTTTTTCTATTTTACGAACTAACTGAGATTTTGAACCTCTGAAGATGCATCCCATTTAATGAAATATGCACGGTTTTTTCCATTCTTCATCCAGTTTAAATCTAACCTACAATATTTAAAGGCATATGAGCTTTAAGTCAAATATCGTGTTAGTATTAATTTGCAAGGACATGTTAATTTGCAAGTCAAATATAATGATTGGTAGATTAGGAAGCAAGGGCATTTTAATTTGCAAGGAGAAAACTGATAAAGGATATAAATTAAGACATAAAGGTAAAAGAACTGAAATGATAAAGCAAGATTAAATAACTGGTTATCATCTTCTTCATTCTGGACAAATTACTCATTTTGCTACATAAAAGGTGGTATACTTTTTAAATAATTTTGTATGCTTAATCGTTTTATATTATTTTTCAAGCATGTCAGTATATACAAGGTGGTATACTTTTAAAACTTAGTTTCCACCTTGGAAAAAAAAAATCAAGGATCTAAGAAATAAATTATTTTGAGAATTCTATATAGAAGTAAAAGTAATTAATTATTTCCACTAAAAGGGAAGTTTATTTGGCCTCAATGCATGAAATGGTGTGATGGATCATAATATTTGTGAATTCGTATATATCTCAATATCAGGATAACTGTGCATGTTGTTGGTTTTTCTGTACTGGGTAGAAGTATCGGTGGTACGATAGGAAGATTATATTATAATAATTTTTCCCTTATGCTCTTATTGCTACCAGTATAAACTAATTACAGAGACCTAAATTACAACTGCTTTTGCTTGGAAACCAGCCTTACATCATATTTGATTTTAAGGATCCCGCTTAATATGCATGAAAACTAACCCACATATTCATGAAAACTAACCCACGAACAAACCGTGTAACCAATTTTCAACATTAAACATTACGCACTAAATGTAAAAATAAATAAACTAACAAGCTTTGAACAATAACAAAACAAGTTCAACGGCCAATGGAAGAAGACATAGGTTTTATTTTCTTTTTTTGGAACTTAACAACCAACACCGGGATTCAATGATAAAAGAATTAAATGTTGGAATGCAAAATAGATTTGCAGAGGAGCAAATCCATAGAGCTGCAATTGTCATGCTTCAAAAATAACAAATGGAAACAAAACACATAAGTAAACAGTTTCTTAAAGGTTCAAGTAAACAATTCTTGAACAAAGCTATGTTTGACGGCAAAAATGACAAATTTGGTTCACAACACAGAAAAAACATCAATAGTCAAATTGCCTTATTTTTCGATTTATAAGTTAGATTAGGAATACATTTCAATCTAGATGTGCATCTTGATCTTAGTCTCCATAAAACACAAAAATTAATGAATTTGGGCAAGTTGTGGATGAAAAAAGGGTGAGTTGATGTTGCTTACCAAATAACCCAGACCATTGCATTACTATCGTTTTCACTGTTATTAAACTATATCTATCATCTCTTCCTGTAAAGTCTATCTATATTGTTTAAAAGTCATACTATATCACGTAACTGCAACTCATAACTATAAACGTTGGTTAAAAGTGCATAATTCATCCCACAAACTAATCAGTTGGGATATTGATAATTTCATAAGCTTAACATATCAATACAGCACATGCTAGCATTTATCTCAAATAGACTTAACTGTGACATTTATTTCATAGATAGAACAGGATTACACATTTACTTCAGATTAATAAATGAATTCACAGACTTTTAAATACAACAGAGTAATAATTTCTGTTTGGGTTTCTATTAAACAACCAGTCAACAAGCAACCTATCAAACAACTGTTTAATATAATAATTGTTTGGGTTTCTTTCAATTCATGTTTATTTTTAGTCCAAATTAGATCTGACTTTGCTCATGAATGCAATCGACAAAGGGGTCCATATGAGTAAAACTGAACATTTTAGTCCATATTATCATGAATGCAATCCAATATGGTACAAAAATGAAGATATATAGTACGAAAAGGTATTTTATGTTTAAAGATGCTTGACGTTGATATTTCAAGCCAGTTCAACAACATATAGACAACCAAAATTTTATCCCACAAATAAAGATATACTTGAATGCAATCCCACAAAGCAATTTGCAGTCCGTCACTTAGATTCTTCCACTTATCAACGGTAACTGGAACATGTTCCCTAATTAGCGAACCTAGATATGAAGATAACTTGACAGACCCATCTCCTATTGGTTTGCCATCCGCATCAAATACAACTTTAATACGGCTAGAAAGATTTGATAGAAGTCTTTTCACTTTGGTTGGACCTCTAACATTTTGCTCCACAACAGGATTTTCATTGGCATCTCTTGTAGTCTCATTCATGTCAGCTTCAAAATTTTCAGAAAGAATAATGGGAAAGCAACGGTCACATGCCCATTATAATAATGCAACGGTCACATTCACATTATGAAATAGCAACGATCACATTCCCATTATGACAATGCAACGGTCACATTCCCATTATGACATAGCAACGGTCACATTCCCATTATAACAATGCAACGGTCGCATGCCTATTATAACAATGAAACGGTCACATTCCTATTAAGCCTATTTACATTAATTTCTTGTATTATAAATAAAGGACTTCTATATACAATTTGTATCATCTTACAATTACAATTCAACAATAATAAAACTTCTCTTCAATCTTGTTTCTTCTATTTTATTTTCTAATATGGTATCAGAGCTTCATTAAGGCTTAACAGCCATCAATCCATCTCTTCTTCAACTCAAAAGAGTTTTGAGTAATCTTTCTCAGCGTCATGACTATTGACACTGCGTCATCAGCTTCAGACAATGCTAGTGGAACAATTGAGAGCTTTGCAGCTATAGATAAACTCACCAAAAGTGTAATTAGTCCACAATCACAACTAGTTATAGTACAATTAGACGAATACAGTACTTACTATGGAAACTTCAGATTAGAACCGAAATTCAAGGGTATGGCCTTGAAGGATTCATCATGGGGACCTTGTCTATTCCACCTAAATTCATTACTGATCAAGAAGCCAAAATAGTCAATAATGAAGAATACATGAAATATCATAGATAGGATCGATTTATCAGCTCTTGGTTACTATCTTCTATCAATCAAAAGTAACTACCACAGGTAATTGGTTGTAAAAGTGCTAAAGAGATATGGATAGCAATAGAAAAAGCTTTCAACAACCAGTCAGCTACTAAAGTTATGTTTTACAAAAGGCAATTGAAAAAAATAAGTAAAGACAACATTACCATGAGAGAGTACTTAAGAAAAAATAAATCTATCTGCGACATGTTAGAAGCTATTGGTCACAAAGTGCAAGATTTTGAACAAGTCCTAACTATACTCAATGGCCTAAGTTAAGAATATGAGGCTGTAGAAGCCATAATTTCCTCACAAAAGGAACTCTCCTCACCTGATGAAGTTCATTCAATTTCGCTTGCACATGAAGTAGGCTTGAAATCAAGAAAACTTAAGAAAGTGATTTTTCTATTAACTATGTTGTTAACAAAAATAATGGTAACAAAAATCGGGTAAATAAAAATTTCAGAAATGAGCAAACATTTCAGAGAGGGAACCCCATCACCAGAGGCAGAGGTAGCAAAGAAAGAGGACGCCGGAGCAACAACAACAACAATCGACCAAAGTGCCAAATATGTGAGAAGGTTGTCCATACTGCTGTCAAATGTTATTTCTGGTACAACTCAAACTACTCAGCAGGTCTAGCCAATAGTGACAGTCAAAGGAACAACAACTTCACTACTAATATAGCATATGGACAAGGAGATACAACTAATCAATCTAACAACATAAGAAATAAGAATGAACAAGCTAGAGCTGATCATATTCAAGATGAAACATAGTACCCAGATTCAGGAGCTAGCCATCATATTACAAACAATCTGAATAATCTGAATATAGGGAACAAGGAATACAAAGGTAATCAAACAGTAAGCATGGGAAATGGTAAGTGTGTTAAGATTTCTCATACAGTACATAGGTAGTACTTCTGGTAATGGACAATTATTTTTGAATAACTTATTAAGAGTTCCCACCGTTAAGAAAAACCTGATTAGTGTGTCTCAATTTGCTAGGGATAAAAATGTTTACTTCTAATTTTTCCCAACATACTGTGTAGTTAAAGACATACTAACTAGGAAAATTCTTCTAAAGGGTAATGCTGTGAAGGGACTCTATGAATTCAATCTCAACAACTACAATTCTATTGTCAATGATCACCCACATTGTAATATGATTGATAGAACTGATGAAAATCAGATTAGAAACACTTCTGATGTATGGCATTATAAGTTAGGTCATCCTAGTGCTAGTGTTGTAACCAAAATTCTTAATGATAATAAAATAAAATTTATTCCTGCAAAATTGCCTTATGTGTGTACTTACTGTCAGATGGGAAAAAGTCACAAGTTACCATTTTCTAATTCATTAACTGTGTATTTCAAACCTGGTCAATTAATTACTGGTGATATTTGAGGACCATCTCCTATATTTTCTGACTATGGGTATAATACTGTGTATCATTTGTGGATGCTTATACTAGATATACTTGGATGTATTTCTTGAAAGCTAAGTCTGATGCCAAAGGTGCTATAATAAATTTTATCAATATGTTTGAGAATTAAGTAAACTATCAAATTAAATGTATACAGACAGATGGAGGATTAGATATGCAAACCTCTAACTGATTACTTTAGGAATAAGGGCATTATACATAGAGTAACATGCCCTTATACTTCTGAACAAAATGGTATAGTTGAGAGGAAACATATACACATAGTTGAGTCAGGTTTTACTTTGCTAGCTCAAACATCCTTGCCACTTAAATTTTGCCTGATGCTTTCAGTACTGCTGTGTATCTGATAAATAGAATGCTACTAAAGTACTGAAAGACATAACACCACTAGAAAAGCTATTCAATGTGAAACCTGATTACAATAGTCTAAAAACATTTGGTTGTCTATGTTTCCCTTACCTAAGACCTTATAATAATCATAAACTTGACTATAGATCTAAACCTTGCACATTTATAGGCTATTGCAATAATCAAAAAGGGTTTAGATGTATAGACAAGTATGGTAGAATTTTTACAAGCAGACATGTTATTTTCGAAGAAAATATTTTTCCTTGTAGCAGACCAGATATACAAACCACAACCAAACTATACACTCCAAAGGTTAGTATACCTGATCTGCATAGTATTGCTGACACGTGGCATCAGGAGAATTGTGATAAGGCTGCTAGTAGTAACTTTGAAGGTCACCACGTTGATAGTGAAACTAGTGATCATTTGCCAGAGAAAACTAGCCACACCATTCAATCACCTGTAGAATCAAATTGCAGGCTATCTGAAGCAATAAGAGAAGAAACTAGTAATAGGAGCAATCAAAATACTAGCAGTAGACAAAATGAATCACCAACTCAATCACCACAACATCAAACTGGACATCCAATGATAACCAGATCAAAAAAAAGGTCATATTCAAACCAAAGACTTATATTGCAGTCATTACTAAAGAAGAGCCAAATAGTTATCAACAAGCAGTGAAACACAAAGAATGGAGAAAGGCAATGGATGAAGAATATCAAGCACTGATAAACAACCGTACATGGGAACTTGTAAATCGACCAAGCAATGAGAATATAGTTGGATGCAAGTGGGTATATAGACTGAAAAAGAATCCAGATGGGCCTATCAATAGATATAAAGAAAGACTTGTTGCGAAGGGGTTCACACAAGAATTCGGTTTTGATTATAATGAAACTTTCTCACCAGTGGTAAAACCCTCAACAATTAAACTTATACTGATTATACATTAAGCAATAATTGGAAAATTAAGCAGCTAGATGTCAAAAATGCATTCTTAAATGGAAATCTACATGAAGAGATATTCATGCAACAACCACAAGGTTATACACAAGATCCAACATTGGTATGCAAACTGAATAAAGCAATCTATGGCCTAAAACAAGCACCCAAAGTATGGTTTGAAAGACTAAAAGCAAGTTTAACAACACTAGGATATTCACCTACCAGATCTGATACATTACTATTCACAAAAATCAGTGAATCATCTACCACTTATATATTAATATATGTGGATGATTTAATTATTACAGGCAGTAGTGAAACTGAAATAATAAAATTGGCAGATTATTTGAACAATCAGTTCTTAATAAAAGATTGGGGTGACTTACACTACACCATAGATGGCCTATGGCAACCCCAAAGAAGTGATGTAGTAGGTACAAAATAGTATTGGTTTAGGCAAAAAATGATCTGTGGCAACACTTTCTTGGGGTTGCCTTTTGCCACGTTGCCTTAGAGTCAAAGGCAAAACATTTGCGAATCTAAGGCAACATCAGAACGGTTGTTGCCGCGTGTACTAAATTTACAAAATTGTGGGGCCCACCAAAATCTGTAACCCGGGTTTACAGAATCGCCACTAAAATCTGTAGCATGGGTTCACGGAATCCAGTTGTGGGGCCCACATGCATAAATCTATGGCAACAATTTTACCACCCAATGACAACACTATATCATAGTTATGGCAACATTTAACATCACATACTGCAACATTATATCATATATACGGTAACATTACATAACATAACATCAAACAGAAATTAACAAAGAACTTTTTATTTCAGATTAATTAACCGCAAAAACAAGTAATACTTAGTCAACTACAAAATAGCAAAACATAGCCACTAAATTCAATTTTACAGACATTTCAGTTACTAACACAGCCAGTTCTAAATTCATATTTACATAAAACTAAAACAGTTTCAAAATATAGCGCAAGCCTCCAATGCGTTCAATGCCTTTACTGCATCGGGTACCTCTAGTGCCTTCAGTAACAAGTTCTTGAAAATCCTCATCACGTACTATGGTCAATTGCATTTCAGCACAAAATAAGAGGTATGCATGCCTCAATTACATTTTAGCACAAACTATGGTCATAGTATAACTGAGTTTCCTTTCAAAAAAAACTGAGTTTCATAACTAAATTCCATTTGCATTTCAGTATAACATAGTATACTGATCTAAACAATGTGTATACAAGTGTACTGATCTAAACAATGTGTGAGTTACATAACTGATCTAAACAATGTGTATATATACAAGTGTATACTGATCTAAACATAACCGAGTTACATTTGCATTTGCGTTTGTGTTTCATTTACATAACGAGTTACACAACAGAGGAACAATGTGGATACAAGTGTACTGATCTAAACATAACTGAGTTACATAACTGATCTAAACAATGTGTATACCGATCTAAACATAACTGAGTTTCATTTGCATTTGTGTTTCATTTACATAACTGAGTTACATAACAGAGGCATAATGTGGATACAAGTGTATACTGATCTAAACATAAATGAGTTACATAACTAATCTAAACAACGTGTATACAAGTGTATATTGATCTAACAATTAGACAGTTACAATGTGGATATTTTTATCAGTAATCAGTAATTTAAGTTTAATGGGCAATGCGGCAAAAATTATCACTAATCTACAATGCGGCAAAAATTATCACTAATCTACAATGTGACAAAACTTAAAATAATACCTGAAAAACTGCCCATGCATGCTATTTCATGTTACTTCACTGGTCTACATTGCCATAACAACATACAAAAGAACTCCAAACATGATCCAGGACATAGCTAAAGCTTTTGCAAAGAATTTTTCTCCTATCTCGTGTTTTCCGCATTCACTACGCATTAGGGCCAACTCTTCCTTCATATCTGCTACAAATTCATCGGCTTTTGCCCTCTTATGCTTTTGCTTCAACAACTTTTCTTCGATTGTCTTCTTTTCCAGGAGCAATTGCGATATAATCTTTTCTTTTTCCATCAATATAACAGCAGTATCATCCAATTCAGCATTGTTGTTGATTTCATACACTTCATCATGCCACATAAAATATCCGCAATCGCCATTCTTCACATATCTTAAATTCTCGACTAAAACATCAATGAAAGATATGATAATCGACATGGAGCAACCAAAAAAACCTAATTTATAATTACCGCCCAAATGGAGCAACCAGAAAACTTCTTCGTCGCATTCGACCCTACCTTCACAGTCCTCATCTTCGTAGGGATTTTCTGGTGGCAGTTCTTTCTCGCAGCTGTTGTTGACGAATTTGAAGTAGAAATTGATTGAGAAGTCATTGAACTCGAATTGAAGGAAGAATTGAAGTGATATCACAAAGTGAAAATCATTCAGTAGGCTTTCAGGCATGTATTCAGTATTTGTGTGCATAACCAAAACAAAACATGCATATGTTTATTAACCAATCTTATACACACACAGACACACTCAAGAAATCATGCGTATACTTATTAGACGGTCTTATGGATACAGATCATGATAATACTTAAGAAATGATAACTGTCATGTATATGTAAGCATCCTTAAACCATTTTCATAAACCAGTGTATCATGTCTCAATCATCACTGGCAACAACAACCTGGAAAACCCGAGTAGTTGTTTAGAACGTGCAGCTCATATTTTTTCACGTAACATACTCAACAAATGAATCTTTTACAATCCTTCTTAACTAACAATAGTTAGCTCATCCGTACCAATCAAAAATTGATGTCTTGGCCACAGTATACTATATGGACTTCTTAATTGGAACATTAACAAGACGATGAGAAAGATGATTCCATGCGTTAAGTTAAGGGTGAGTACATCAGTCATGGAAACTAAACTAAAATATGATTCTAGATTTTGTTCACCACCACTGGAATGCATGATGTTTTTGTTTCTTCCTATGGATGAATTATGAAAAAGGCTGTTAAATATTGAATTTTATGGATGTAATCTTACCTTAGAAACCCCACACTGCACCAGAAATTGCCTATCTGAATTAGTGAGGAATCAGTTTTGAGAAAATAATCGAACGAGATCTGAAAATTGGTTGTATTGCAGCTATCTTCCAAACCTGATGCATAAAATAAGATATGCGAAAACGAGAAATCGGTTGGGAATTGAACGAGATGTAAAAATGAAAAAAATACGTATTGGGGGCTGAATGAAATTTAGGGATCCGATTGTTTTGAAAATTTAAGGGAAGAACGAAATGAAAAAAAAAAGCAGGAGAATGAAAATAAAAGTGGGAAATAGACTTACCTGAGATGTGGATTAATGGTGTCGATGGATGGTTGAGATTTTATTTTAACTAATGGTGTGGATCGCTGAGGTGTAACTTCGTTTTTTTAATTTTTTTTATTTAGAAAATATCTATAACTATTGCAACACAATTTGGTATCTTTGCTAACACATTGAAGCGTGCGTTGCAATAGACAAAAAACAGCATAGTAATGACAGCTTTGTAGCTAGCAACACCATGGATTTTCATTGCTATAGTGTTATCTTATTTTCTTGGAATAGAAGTCAAAAGGAAATCAGATAAAGAAACTCAGCTCTGTCAAAAAAAGTACATTGCAGAGCTTCTAAACAAGACAAATATGATTGAAGCTAATCGTCAACCAACTCCTATAATCTCAAACCAGCACTTATCAAAGAACAGGGGGAAAGCAATCTTAAATATTAAACAATATAGGAGTGTTGGAGCATTACAATATGATACTATACATGACCTGATATTTCTTTTAGTGTTAACAAAGTGTCTCAATTTTTTGCAGGAACTCAAAAGTGAGCATTGGACAGCAGTGAAACGAATACTCAGATATTTAAAAGCAACAATCAACTTTGGCATATCACTAAAAGGCAGCAGAGACTTAAGCATTACAGCATACTCAAATGCAGACTAGGTTACAGACATATATGATAGAAAATCAGTTTCTGGTTACTATATTTATGTAGGAGAAAGTTTTATTTCATGGTGTTCTGAAAAGCAAACAACCAACTCGAGATCTAGTACGGAAGCAGAGTATAGGAGTGTTTCTAGCACTACTGCAGAAATCTTTTGGTTGCAATCATTATTAAAAGAGCTAAAATTATCATCCAGCAGGAACCCTATAATTTGGTGTGATAATCTAAGCACAATCTACATGACAGCAGACCCTTTCAGCATAATCGAACCAAACACATAGAAATCGACATTTATTTTGTTTGAGAGCAAGTCCAAAAGAAAATTTTACAAGTGAATCACATTCTAGCTTATTATCAAAGGGCTGACATGCTAACAAGATCACTTTAGCTAAAAACTTTCATAGATTCAGAGAAGTACTTGGAATTGAAGAATTGCAAACAAATACGAAGTAAAAGATGGAATGTTTCTCGGCAAATTAGGGCAGCAAAACCTAACCCTAATTTGAGGGGCGGTAATAAAGGAAAGAAAGAATAATGGGAAAATAACGGTCACATGCTCGTTATAACAATTCTACTGTCACATGCCCAATATGAAATAGCAACAGTCACATTCTCATTATGACAATGCAATGGTCACATTCCCATTATGACATAGCAACGGTCACATTCTCATTATGACAATGCAACAGTCACATGCCTATTATAAAAATGCAACGGTCACATTCCTATTAAGCCTATTTACATTTATTTCTTGTATTATAAATAAAGGACTTCTATATACAGTTTGTATCATCTTACAATTACGATTCATCAATAATAAAACTTCTGTTCAATCTTCTTTCTTCTACTTTATTTTCTAATATGAAACATACAATGAATCTTTTTCAACTGCTCCAGCGTTGTCTTGAATTCGAGTATTGTAGTTCTCAGCGTGTACTTCCATTTGATGGTCTTGGTTTCCAATTTCTTATGAGTTGCCTTCAATGCAAATGTTGCTGCCCACCATGTTATCCTTGCCTTTAGCATTATCATTGGATGTGGTGGATTCTTTCATTGTCCTTAGCCAATTTTTAGCAGCCCTCCTCCTTTCATTTTCTACAAAATACACAATGGCTAAAAAGGTCAAAACAGGTCATTCTTGTAACATCCCGCTATTTTTAACGATTTAAATTCTAATTTAAATTGAATTTTTATTTTGAAAATATTTTATAGTTTTTGGTAACGGGAATTTGGTATTTGAATCTAGTACCGTGGGATGTAGCAGCTGTGAAAATTCGTCGAAAAATTTGAATATTTGTCAGACGCGCATTTTCAGTGCAAAGAAGCGCCTAACGGTTCAAATTTTAGCGACTGTAAAATCTCCCCGAAACCCGTTCGGACAAACATGAAAAATATTCTACTCGTTGTCACGAATTCAACGGTAAAATTCGTTTCGCGAAAATCGGAAGTTTTGATCTTCGTTTAATTGTTTTTCGTGCCATTTTTCCTTTTAAAAGCGGTCCGTAATGCCTTTTTGAACGGAGCATCCCGACACTGCAAATTATATACCGTTGCGACTGTCTCATCGAGTTGATCACCGATATATATTCATTTGTCAGTTTCGGTGTTCGGTTCGCAATGTAATTGTGCAAAAACTTGCACAGTTCATTTTTGAAACAAAGTCATTTAAGTTCGATGTGTCCCCATTTGGATTCATCATACTTTTCTAAGCAATTTGGATCTGCAAACTCAGTCGTTAACTTTACTATGGTGCGTTATTTTCATTTTTTGCTTATGTTGGGCACTTTCTTTTCAACATGAATGAATCATGCATGCACGTTTTGGTTGGCACTTATATTTATTACAAGGAAGCATGCACGTTCATTTGTCCACTTTACTTTTTAACTATCACTCTCTTTATTTTCTTTTGGCTCCAAAACATGAATACACGTTCTAAACTTTCATGTTTAAAACATGCATACGTTGTTCCCACTTTGAGATGCCGTTTGAATTCTAAAAACCATGCGTCTTCATTTGGTAGAACATTTGTAAAGCCATTCATTTCCGTTCATTAATGCATGCTAACGTATATATATAGTTAACGGTTCTTTTGATGAATAAAACTTCTTGGTTTCCAAAATTGCCGTTCAAGCTTTCAGGAACAGTTCAAAATTTAAGGAACGGTTCAAATTCATCCCACGTTTTCTTAAAACGTGTTAGCCTAGGCTTGTGAACCGCTCATCCCATATTTGTCTTCGGTTCTTTATATTTATCTCCTTTGTGTTTTATCTACCATCTTCACACCCCATGATTCTTCCTCACCGTAAATTCTATTCCTCCAGTCCGCCTCTCAGTCACACTGAAATCCTTCTTCCCGAAGCCCACTGACCGGAGCCAAGTCTTCCACGTCCAAGCACCTGCTCAGCAGCCAAACTCATCTGCACCGGAGCCAACCTCCATAAGAAGCGCTGATCCCAGGCTCTGCGTCCACCCCTCGCTTAAACCCCATCCTTCACCTTACTTCCTTTCTTGTCTCATTTGTTTCTTTCCCGTAGCAAGGAAATTCCAAGCTTTATTTTGTTTTGTTTTGTGCTGATTTTAGTTTTTCTGTTTTCTTCTGTAAAAAAGAAAAAGAAAAGAAAAAAAAAGTTTGGTTTTCAAAAGTTGTGTTCATGTCCAGTCTATGACCCTATGGCTCCTCATATTGCGCTGTCTCTTAGAAAAAGTTTTGTGTTTTTCATTTTCTTTTTGTTTTGGCCTCCTACGTATGAAAATCATTGAAACAAAGTTGGATTTGTTTTCTACTTCCAAGCATGGCCGTATGTTGCTATGTATTTTGTGGTAATCTTTGTCTTTATCTAAAAAAAAAAAAAAAGTTAAATCTATTATGCTGCCGTTGAGTTCGATGCTGCACTTGTTCATTTCCTGGCATGCAAACCTTTAGCATATTTGCTTCTTCCCTCTGTTGTTTTTCAATAAACTTTCTAGTGCTAAATTTTAATCCATTGTTGACAATAATTTTGCCAACATCTTGCTGTGATAACCCATTCGTTTCCAGGCCGTGTCACTGCTTTGTTTTGTTGATCCATGCTTGCTATTTGTCATCTTGTCTGAGTTTATTTCTTGTCTTGTAAAAAAAAAAAAGAAGAAGAAGAAAAAACCTCAATGGTGTTACTGCAAATTTACTATGGGCGCATCCCTATCTTGATTTGGGAGTCCGCAGTCTTGTAGTTCGTTCTTGCTAGTGTTGCACTTGGATTGCGTAACTTGTGTCATTTTATTCCAGTCCATCTGTTTGCCGCCTCCATTTACTGTCCTGCTACGAAAGGTGAGTTTATCTCACACCTGACTCACATTACTTCATAGATGTTAGATCAACTAAATGAACTGTTATTAAATGTATAAGATTGTCAGTAGAAATTGTTTGTTTAAATATACACTTTTATATGTGACACGATATTCATATGACATGTATGTACACTGAATATATATGACTATGATGTGATTGACTATATGTGGTGATGGTTTGTTATGTTGCATATAGCCCTAGTTTATGAAAAATCACTAAGGGTTGAAATGATACATACCCGAACGGACATTAGAATAGGGAAAAATCATTATAGGTTGAAATGATAGACCTGAACGATTTTATTGAATTTGGGATTGCGAGTTGAAATGATAGACTCGTAGAAATTTTATAAATTGCGGGTTGAAATGATAAATATCCGTATCACTTGACCATAGGTTAGAAAACTATATACGGACACCGTTGGTCGTGTTTTCGAAATAAAATGATTTGGAATTTGAATTAACTTAAGATTTTATAATTTTATATATTTATAAAGGTTCTTAAACTTAGATTTTATAAATTTTGAATTATATATTTTAAAATGATTTTTATAAGTAAATATAGATTTTAAACACTTATTTAAGATTTCACTTATAATTTATTTATTTTAAACTTTATAATTTAATTATATAAGTATTTTAAATTTTATATTATTGTAAATAATTCTTTTAAAACCTATTTCTATATTATTTTATCCTATATATGTTTATAATTTATATTCTAATCAATTTTAGAATTTTATAAACTTATATATATGTGTATATCTAATTTCAAAGTTAAATTTCTTTTATATGTATTTTATAAACTTTATTAATAAACCAAGAGTTGGATAAGTTAAGATTTCGTGATTTAAATTCAAGTTTTAAAGATTTGAATTTATATAACGATATTGGTTTAATAAACGAACTCATATAAGATGAGAATTTGAATTTGAATTTAATTCGAACTAAAGAGATGAACTTGAATTGTGAACTTGTTTTGAAATTGAATTTCCAAATTAAGGAATGAATTTGATTTTAAATCAACTGAATGCGAATTTGAATTGATTTAAGTTATGAACTTTTATAAGAAATGAACGTAAATTGTGTAAATTGATTTTATTTGAATTTATAATTGATATGAATATATGAATTCGATTATAAATTGGCTGAATATGAATTGAAATAATTTTACATATGGAATTGATTCATAAACTGTTTGGTTTTAATTAAAGAAATTTCTTAAATCAATTTATTTCAAGATATGATTTTATTAAAATGGCCACGGTGTGAAAAATGTAAACGTTTGGTTGTTAAAGAGACCGAGATCTGATATTGTCATACTCTCTGCCAATACCGAAAACCACTTTAACAACTGTGCACGCGGTGGAGTTCCAAAATGAAGTAGGATGGTTTGGTGGCGATTACTGGATTGAAGAAAGAGAACGTTGATGGATAGCCTTGACCTTCGGGTCATAATTAAAATGACTAAAACAGGTGCTATACCGTGATTAAGTGAGGTCGCACCTCCATCGCACACACTTCTTCGAACTATATCTATTACTTTGTGATTTGATTGGTGGCCACCCTTGATTATGGGAGTGTTGTTCGAGGTGGGCGGTAGTTGCGGCTATGCGTTACCACCGGTCCGGGCGTGCATCGGTAGAATCCTACCGTGGGTATTCCTCGTGTGCCTTGTCATATTATCCTGATCGAGCCCCCTACGATTTTGATTTAGCGTTGTCGTATCACGGCGCATCCCTATCCGCCGACGTACTGGTGTGTTATATGCAAACTGTACGATAACGGTATAAACGGTGTAAGGGTAATAATGGTAATCCCGCTTACACTATTTTCAATAGTATATTTAAACATAGACACTATTATAATAGCGTATCATTGTATATGATATTAGTTTAACGGATCCTTAGAGGATGGTGATCCCAAACATCCTCTAAGTTACTGATGCATTTCATTTAATATTTCATTTAAGTTGGTTTACTTCCATGAGAATGTTAGTCCTGATCCGAGTTGTTTTGTTTTGCATTATTGCTCGGGTCAGATCGAGTATTGCAGTGTTGAGATTTCACCTTTTGAAGCTGGGGACGGTTAAAGATATCACCTCTACCTATTGATTCTGGCTATTTCTTCTATGTATTAGAAATTCTTGTATTTAGACTTCCGCTGTATTTAATTTTGTAACTCTGGTATTATGTATAAACTTTGATTTTATTTAGTAGCTTCATGAACTACTATTGTATAATGTATTTATTCCGCTGCGAGATATTCTGTTTTTCTGTGTCTGTGATTCTGTGATTTATTCTATTTACCTCAGAAGCTAATAACATTCTGTCATTTCGAACGGTTTGAGTTGGTTTAATTACCAGCTTGAAGCGGACGAAAGAAGGTATGTTACAATTCTATAAATAATTCAAATAATTCAAATAAACACATATACATATGTACATCACTTTGAGATGTTACCAAACACACATACATAGATACATATACAATATACATATACACAGTGGCAGAGCCACATCATTGCTGAGAGGGTCACGTGCCCACTTCAGAAAATGCCATTTTTTTTTCTTGAACTTTTTGCTCCAAGCTCCATCTCTAATTCATACAGACCATCGTTGCCTTCAAAACTCATTACCATAATAAATATTAGAATTCCAAGATCCAATTAAGAGTCCATGGAAGATAAGAGTGCATAATAAGAACAATAGAGTAGATCGGTAGTATTTAATTACTGTTCTTAGTTTAGATCTGTAGCTATTTTTCTTGTTAATTTCCATTCCAGATCTATTAATTTAGTTTTTCTATCACATAATTCTTTTAATTCTGGTTCTTATAATTCTTGTAATTGTTCATAATATCATCTCCATCAATTTACATTTGCAGTTCAGTAAATACTATATTTCAAATTCCATTGTTATATTGCAATTTTCATTTCAGCTGCTATTTGCCATTTCTTGTTAATTATATATACCAATAATTGTTTTTGCGCATTGAATTCCTGTATTTTTATGCAATTCCTATTCAAACTCTTTCTTGCCTTTAAGAGCAGTAGATAAAGGAATTCTACTCTTGTTCCAGCTTTTAAGAGCTGCTTTAACCTTTTTAACTTGCTCAGAAATATGTATAGATTATTGCCAGTTTTGTCACTATTCCAGTTTGCTAGAATAATGTTATTATATCCAAAAATATTAGCCCCACATATTGAGTTGCTGAACAATGAGAGAATAATTCCTGAAACTGAAAATTAGAAAAGAGAATCGGTTTTTACTATGCGTGGAAAAATCTTCCAGTTTAACACACAACAAACTTAAGAAGTGTTTATCATCACTCTTTAAGGTGTTATCTTTAACAGCTATACATTCAGGTGTTTCTCCACTCCTTTTGTTGTTATCTTCTACTTTAAAGGATTTCAAAGCAAGAAAGGAATAATAAAACTCGGTAAATGCAACGAATGATATTCAAAGGTGATAAGATTAGTATATCATAAATGCCACATGTTTTGAACATATAAATGATTTTATTTAAATGATGATTGGTGATACATTATTAGTTCATTTCTTTCATTGAATTGAAAGATTCAGTTATATAAGGCTGGGCCATGACCATGCTAATATGTTCTAACTATAAGTTCAGTGGTATGAAAGATAACTCAAAGTAACTACTGAAGCTAGGTATAACACAAATATCTGTTGGTCACTTTTAAATAAACTAAGCCAAAAAAGAAGTGTTCGTCAACAAATAGCAGGTCCCATTCTGGAGTCTGGATTGGTCTTAGTTGGCAGTTGTAAGTAAAATTTGTTGCTTTGTCAATGAAAGATGCGAAAAAGGTAACCAAAAACACATAGTTCCACATAGGAAAATATAATAAAACAAGGAGCCACTAAAGGTTATGACTTCAGTATCAATTTCTATACATTTTGGTGCTTCATAGGTTAGAGGTTGGAAAAAAAAATATCTTAATTAAAGTAAGGATATCGCTTATGCACTTCAAGTGAAAGAAATATTACTAAATTTCTTCTACTTGTGTTGAATTTTTCAACAAGATAAAATTTCTGCTCATAGATCTCACTTATATTGGGAGTTATCAGTTACTTTTCTAATTTGAGGATTTACTTGATTTTAAGTTGAGTAGATGGCATGCATGAATAAAATCATGCCCATGCTGCATGAACAATGCAATTCAATGCTTAAGGAAGACTATATGTGCATTCCATTTCACATTAAAACACATAAATATTCAGACTAAGATTAAACATCTATACAAGTAACAAAAAACAGGTACTTACTAAAGGTATTGTTTGTGAACAAATTGAACAATTGTAAACAATTGTTTAATTCGTTCAGCTTTCCCAAACAACAAGGGTTGTTGTAAAGGGTGTCAAACTCTATGACCAAAATTACTTTAACTACTAAATCTAATCAGAATATTCTAAAGGTTTGATTCTTGAAAACAACAGAAAATAAATAAGAAGAGAGTTTTTTAATTAGATGAAAGTAATTAGGGAGTAATGACATAAGCTGGATTAATAATCATCTAGCCAAACAAATTAATATAGATCTAACTCATGTTTCTGTTACAAATATGAATCAATAATAATTAGATTTTTAGAAACAACATGTGAATAACTACAAGCATAGCCTATGCAGAAGCTAAGCTTTTAAACAACCATGGGCTATCAGGACAGATTCACTACTTTATTTCTAAAACCCTAAAAATTAGATCTAAATCTGAAAAGTGTTAGATCGAACTCGAATATACTATGTAAAGGAGCACAGCTCTTATACGACACAAAGTATGAAGGTTCAGATCTAACTCTTGATTCAGATCTAAATCTATATGCATAAAATCCTAATCTTTTTGGCTATGTAATTCATATTGAATCTAATCTATAAGCGTCATCGCCTCCTAATTAAATAGGATTAGCTAGACATGGCCAAATGATAAGAAGGGAAAAAGAAAAGAACAAACATAAATAAATTAAAACAAGAACTAAAGAGAAAAGGAGATGAATAGTTTTATCCCAAGAGAAGAGTTTACATAATAAAATTAAGGGACGAATATAAATTAAAGAGATACAGGTGTATTTATAGCTGCCATAACCAAGACTAAGTGGGCAATTACAAAACGTGGGACTAAAGTCTATGCCCAAATAACAAATAAACCAATGTACATATGCAGTGGTCATGCTGTAGAGTGAGAGGACTTGCAAATGAGTTATGTGAATAAACATGAGTCTTTAGTGAGCCAAATCTATCAAGTTGAACTCTGTTTGCAACCATTCTTCAAGCTTTAAACTCTTCAAGCTTTAGCAATTCCTCACATTAAGCTAAGTTTTCAAATTTCACACTTTTTCAGCAAATTCTTCATGCTTTATCCATCAAATACTTTAAACCATGCTTTTTATTAACAATCTAAAAAAACGGTTATAAATACACGGTATCAATTATTTTAAAGAGAAAACAAGATAAATAAGCGGATAAAATATACACATTTACGTGTATATCATGTATATATGGATAATATGCAAAAAAAACCAAGGCCAAATTTTTTTCAACAAAATAAAATTAATGTAACAACCCGTATTTTTCGATAACATGTTAAAACGAGAATCAAGGCAGAATTTAATTTTAAATTCTGAATCAAGTAAAACGAGCTATTCCATTGTGTTCGTCTCGGAAAAATACGCGAAATAGAGTCCGAGTTTTCGAAAATCGGAGTCCGTATGACCCGATTAAGGCCCAACGAAGTTTTCAGAAAATTTCAAAGTAAAAACAGATTTCAAATTCAAGTTTGAATTTGAAAATTTGGGCCAGGCGGGAAAATTCCCACCAGAGCACCCAAGTCGACAGCCCTGTCGTCTTGGGAGTCGACTTGGTTGGACCCAAGTCGACAGCCCTGTCGACTTGGCTGTCGACTTGGTCCAGCCGGGCAATCCTGCCTGGTGCACCATTTTGGGTTTGTGTTGAGTTTGGGGGCCAGATTCGGTTTTAAGGGCTGAGATTGCAACTAGGGTTTAATCCTATGGCCTAAAACACTTGCCTAATCTATAAATAAGACCCTAACCTAACCCTAAATCATCATTATTCATTCATGCAACTAAACTATGGCAAAATTTTACCTCTCATGGCCTCCACTCTCTTCATAAAATTTCTAAATTGTTTCTATGAGAGATTTTCCATGCATACAAGTGTTTTCAAGCTTGTATGAGTGTCATTAGCTTGCATTCAAGTCAAGTTTCTATCTTTGCATCATAAAGCAAGGGTTTTGATCATTTTGGCTCAAGGGTTTTTATGTTAGAGCTTGCATTTTGGGTCTATTTGATTGCATAAGGGCTTTGTCATATCTTTTGTGCCTTCATAGCAATGTAAGCCCTTTCCCTACTCTTAGATATTAACTATGAAGTTAAATGTTCATGTGCAAGTTTGGGTTTGATCATTGAGTATAATACATGCTATCATGTCATGCAAGTTTATGAAGTCTTCATCTTGATCTTGTGGTCATAAAGCTTTGGCCTTTATGTTAAATGTTGCATTTTGGCAACATGAGAACTATCATACCCTTTATGATAGCTTGCATGTAATGTCATATGCGAACTTCTAGCCATCTTTCTACGTCATTTATCATCATGAGTCGCTTATTTGCCAAGTTTGAACGTTATGCATGTGTTTGAGGCTTAAGAATGTAACATGCAAGTTAATGAACACATTATGTCTCATTTGCCACCATGTTCAACTAGTGGCTTTATACCCCCTTTTGTCATGCCTTTGACAAGTTCCTTCTTTGAATCCATTATGCGAGTTTAAAATCGTTGGGGTCACATGATGGGAAAACATAATGACATGAACATGATTTGGATAAATGGGTATAAACATGACAACTTGTAACGTTAAATATGACATGTGTTTATACTTGAAAACATGACTTGAAATATAACATGGAAGTTGACATGTAAGTATGCTTGAAAACATAATCTTGGGAATTTACCTATTAAGTTAGGTCTACCCATTGGGAATTTACCTATTAAGTTAGGTCTACCCAATTGCTTGAAAACTTGTAATATGTGTTGGAAACATAATGGACATGACACTTAGATAATATAAGTGTGGCCAAATCGAGGTTGGGTTGAGTTTGCAACGTAAAACTACCCGGAACCAACCGGCCTAACTAGTAGTTGCAAACAATAGGACCCAATGTGAGAAGTTGGTCATGTTGTGCTTGAACCCGAGGTTAGACCAAGTTGTGGTGTAAAGCTACCCGGAACCGACTGGCTTAACTAGTAACCACAACAAAGTCTAATGTGAGAGATGAAGGTGCATTAAGTAATTAATGCCACATGATAGGGTTAAGTTAATTTGATTAATGACTCTTAACCAAATATGACATGGACAAATGGGTTAAGTGATTTGATTAGGCTAATGATACTTAACAAAACATGACAAGGTTGGGTAGGTTAAGTAACTTGATTTGCCTAATGACACTTAACCATTTTTATATGACTAGTGGACGGGGTTAAGTTAACCAACACTTAATCAATCCAACGCGATAACTTGGCAAGGTTAAGTAAGTTTTCTTAATGACGCTTAACCGAAAGATACGGTTAACGGATGGGGTTAAGATTAGACTCAACTAGTCTAAACATGGAAATCGGATGGGGTTAAGTTAGCCTAGACTTAATTAATCCCACTTGGTAGTTTAATGGGGTTAAGTTAAACACTTAACTAATCTAAACATGATGAATTGATGTGGTTAAGTGACCTATACTTAACCAATCTAACTCGTTAATTTATTGTGGTTAAGTTAACCAATACTTAACCAATATAACGTGAAAACATGATAAGGCTAAGTCACGAATCGCTTGAATACACTTGACCGATTTGACTAAGTAAATTGATAGGGTCAAGTTAATATATACTTAACCAATCTAGAATGATAATTGGACGAGGTTAAGTCGTGAATTGCTTAATATACTTAACCAACTTGAGCATGGTTTGTAGGGTTAAGTCTTGAACTTGGATACTTAGCCAATTTTGACATGATTTGTGACGGGTTAAGTCATGAACTTAAGTGACACTTAATCCATTATGTAAACCCTAGTTCTGAGGATTAGGTGGATTACCGTAGTTAACAAGGATAGCGGGAATAAGGCTAAGTGGTAAACCTTAGTTGAAGAATAACTAAGTAATGATTCTTAGTCAAGGAAGTTTAGACCAGTTCATAGATAGATGAGTAACCTAATACGGTAGGTCATCGTTTAAGTATACGAGTAGGAGCAAGTTATCTGATTTAGATAAAGGCTCCAGCGAACTGGGTAACGAAGCAGCGGCTTCAGGGAACGTGAGGATATTCTTGGTACCCCTCTATGAGCTGCCAGGTGATCATACTAGGCTCATGAGAGGTTAAGGTCTGCGTTAGAAGAACCAAGAGTATGCCTTGGTTGCTATGCGAGCGACCTAAAGACGGGGATGGATAGGGGATAGTCGACGATACACGGTCGTGCCCTAGATAGCATTTAGTCAGGCTACCTACCATCTTTGGTCAAGCGTGTACGTACGAAAAGGCAGAGAACACCCAAAAGACCATAATTGCTATCTAATTATGGTTGCGGTAAGGCTTGGATGTGGGTTGGCCAGTGTTGTGTTCTCATACAGGATTTATCCTGTCTTGTCTTTCACTAGTTGAGGGAGTGGTCTCGTGGGACCATAGCCACGTATAGAAAAAAAAACAGACCTTAGCATCTGCATCGGTAGATAAATCGAAAGCTCCCGACCGAGTCCTGTATTTCCTGGTCTGCCCTGTGACAGGACTCGGATGGCACGATGTGATACATGTGCATACAGTCATGGAAAAACGATTCACGATATATGCGTGGGAAAAAGGGCGCGGTTGGCGGTTAGCGTAATCCCTAGTGGCCCTAGGTGGTTGAACCCAAACCGAGATACGAAAACGTGCAATAGGTAAGCATAATCCCTAGTAGCCCTAGGTAGCATAAGTCCTAGTTGTACAAACGATAATTCATGTTGGAAGACCCTAGCTAGGTTTAGGGTAACAGTCCAAACCGATCTTAAGGATCATGGAACTATGTTAAAGTAATATAGAATCTCATGGGGAAGCCCGTATGGTCTACGGCAAGGGACTGAACATTTACATGGAATAAAACATACAAGTTGAGTAACCTATATATGCAATATATTAGGTTGACATGGACCATTACACGACTTTTGAGTGAGGGTCATTCTTGGTTAACACATGACACGGTGGGGATACTAGTACGGTAGGTGCAGAGCTAAAATACAGGATAGATATCATGGGACGTTATACGTGATAGATATCTTGGGGATATTATACTTGATAGAAACCTGACGATGTGATACCTTGTTTTATCTTGACATCGTAATTTATCATGACACCTTAGTTTATCTGAGTTCAGTAGTTCATCCTGTTATTTTGATTTAGCTTATCTATCTTGTTATCATGCTTATGTTCATCTCAGTTTCTCATGTCAGTTAACTTTACTAGTTTTTATGCTGATAGTAGATAGGTGATCGACGCTAGTCTATGAATTAGAAAAGCGCGACATTTGTAATAAATTCTGCAAGCATACAGGTGTGTAGCATACAGGTCGAACACAGGGAGGAAAGTTAAATTTTATTATTTATATGTTTCGTGGGCGTGTTAGACGAACTTTGGAGGTTGATTTTGAAAATAAAACAAAACAAAATTAAAACTGTGATTTGATTCAGAACAGATCTAACTGAACCGACGATCAGAACACAATTTCAATGGAAAAGAAATAAAACTATGAATTAGATTTGAATCTAATCAAATCCAATTTGACCTAAGAAAATAATAAAAGCAGAAATTGAAATTGCAGAAATTGAAATAACAAACAAGAATTAAAATTAGGATTTCCGCTGAATCTAATCAGACGGTAAATCACTAATGCAAATAAGTGCAAAATACAAATAGTGTTCTACCGAATCTAATCGTATAGACAACACTAGTTGCTAAGAAAACAAAAATTGCAGAAAATAAAAGAGAAAGAAGATCTTTTATTAGAACAATGGAATAAGAGATGAGATAGGATAGTGGCTACAATGCCATTACAAGGGTATATATAGGGTAGATAGCCAAACCCTAACCCTAACCCTAACCCTAATGGTAAATGGGCCTGGTCATTGCACCACTAATTAGTTTACAATGAGAAACATAAATGGGCCTTAGATAAATAAAGCAAATTTGGGCCTTTTCTCTTTTTCCTCTTGCTTCCTTGATATTTCTTCATTGATTTGTGATGTGCAAAGCCTTTTTATCACTCCTTTTCTTGTCCAATAGCAACTAGATCTGATATCTTCATCTACAATTCTTCAAAATGCAAATACACAGCAAATTGAACTCTATTTCTCTACATTTCTGGTTGCATGCGGGCTGGGTTGGACTATCTGTAAAAATAACAAAACAATACCCCAGTAATATTTATTTATATACAAACGATAAGATATAAGAGCATAAAATAAACACATTTCTATGTCAATCAATAGGGCTTACTCAGTCTTTTTGACTGACCCGTTTTGTTTCGCCTCTTTTCTTCCGTTTCCCCCCCAGGTTACAGGGAGGAAATACTGTTGTTTAGTTCGGACTTCTTCTGCTTGAAGATCATCATGGATGGCTTGGACTTTTCTTGGCTATGGCTACTTTACTGTTTTTACTTGGGGAATTATTTATGAAAAAGTCTTTATGCTTCTTTACTATTGCAAGACAGGTTTTGATGTAATCTGATGTAAAAGGATTTAGACCTTAACTATTGATGTTTATGAAAGTTCGATTTTACTTCCGCTATTTTATATGTTCTGTCTTGTGATATTTCTGTGCATGTTTACCAATAATGCCCCTATAAAGCTACTGCATTCCTTTGCGAGTGACCCTAGCGGAGGCGGGGTGTTACACGTGGTATCAGAGCAGAAGGTTACCAGACTGGGCAAAAGTTTTTAAAGACCTTCTGAAAACTATTTGAAAAACCGTTTACAAAGAAGCATTTTTCAAGAAAATTTTCTTTTAAAAGAAAAAGGCTATTCCCCAAAGGCCATTAGCACTATCCTTGTTTCCTTAATTGAATCTCTTTTCCTTTCTTTCCTCCATCTGTAGTCACAGTGGTTTTAACTGCGACTAGTCTTTTCTATCTACGAAAGTGCTTTCCATACGATGGAGGTGGTTCTCGAGAGACCAGTGGCCGCGTTATAAGAAAGGATCATGAGAAAGAGGATAAAGGATACGAGCTTAAGGATGAGCAACTTGTTGGTATGGCTCAACCCATAACGAAAAAGTATCTTTGGTATGGTGAAACGGGACGGATAGTTAAGTATTGTGGGACAAGGACAAGATCATCATGAAGATAATTGTATTCCCTCACTAGAGTACCTGAGTAGGGGGATAACATCCTTGTTGAAGATCTAGTTATTCTTTTCTATCATCCCGCCAAGACTTTGTTTTGATCCCCGCATCATTTAAGTCCGCTTCGGTAGTTGAGTCTCTGCACCTTAAGTACTAGCGTAATAGAGGATCCCATTTTTGTCTCAAGGTCCTATTGGAGAATCAGTCCATTTATACATGACCTGTTGGGATTTGAGAATGTCTATGCCAAGTGTTGAATTTGGAAATAATGCTTATGTTTATAAGCTATGGATGGATTCTAGGGATGAAGTGGTTATCCAGTAGGGGGTGCCACTCTCGATTTTGATAGGAGGGTAGTCAGACCTTTTGACTAGCCTTGGTAATGCCCTCGAAGTATCGTGTAACCTTTTTGAGGTTCTGTCATGACTAGTTACTTAGAATCCCTTGATGCCTTTATTGGAAATTTGAAGCCCGATCGAGTGGTGTTCGCCAATAAGACGGATGGTTTACTTCATTTATGCATGGGTTATAGAGGTCATCCTAGTAAGTGCGCATGATAACCTGGTTGACATCTGTTTACTTTCAAGAGAAAGTTCTTCTACATGGAATACCTTATAGTATATAAACGAGATCCAAGACTCACTAGTGAATTTTGGAAAGCTTGCATGAGATCATGAGTACGCAGTCATGTTTGCGCCAAGTATTCTAGGAAAAGGATAAGTGCAAGTGGAACGAGAGGCGACGAAGAAATGAGTTCCAGCTCACGTTATGGAAACAGGAAATAAGAAGCTATGAAATCGCGAAGTTAAAAGACGGTCAAGGCACAATGGAATTAAGCTCAAGGAAATACGACATTGAGGTCAAAGACTAGATACGCGCATGATATCTCTTTTTGAGAGTATATCCTTGATCCCTGTTTTTCTGTAGAGCTTGCTTGTAGGCTATCTTTTGTGAATATCCTCTTGGTCCTATTTTCTGTTACAAACCCCGTAAGGAGTTTTGTCTTGTTTATCTTCTCGACCCTGTTTCAGAGAATCCTAGGTAGAACCCTATGGATGTAAACATGTATTTGAAACATGTTATGATTGATATGGTTGCAAGTGGTTGCTCGTGGATGCGCGAATACACATTAGATACTAGCTCGACTCGGTCACATTTCATATTGCATATGCACGAGTATTTATACTTGTTTATGGATGAAATCGAATGTATTATCATGCGGTTGTTGCATATGAATGAATGATTGTGCACGCATATAGTATCTATATGACTAGGATTATTTGCACACATGTTGGATTCATGGCACTATACATATTTTGCATTAGAAAGATTATTCAGGCCTGATCATTAGCATTAGCTAAGGAACATGTACACACACGTTTTGCATATATTCATACAGCATTAGAAATCATCTAAGGACAATGGTTGCTTGTGGATGATGTTTTGAGTAGATGGATGATGGATGGTAGGATATGTTCTTCCTAACTTGGAGATTTCGGGGACGAAATCCTAAAAGGTGGGGAGAATGTAACAACCCGTATTTTTCGATAACATGTTAAAACGAGAATCAAGGCAGAATTTAATTTTAAATTCTGAATCAAGTAAAACGGGCTATGCCATTGCGTTCGTCTCGGAAAAATACGCGAAATAGAGTCCAAGTTTTCGAAAATCGGAGTCCGTATGACCCGATTAAGGCCCAACGAAGTTTTCAGAAAATTTCAAAGTAAAAACAGATTTCAAATTCAAGTTTGAATTTGAAAATTTGGGCCAGTTTGGGCCAGGCGGGAAAATTCCCGCCAGAGCACCCAAGTCGACAGCCCTGTCGACTTGGGAGTCGACTTGGTTGGACCCAAGTCGACAGCCCTGTCGACTTGGCTGTCGACTTGGTCCGGCCGGGCAGTCCTGCCTGGTGCACCATTTTGGGTTTGTGTTGAGTTTGGGGGCCAGATTCGGTTTTAAGGGCTGAGATTGCAACTAGGGTTTAATCCTATGGCCTAAAACACTTGCCTAATCTATAAATAAGACCCTAACCTAACCCTAAATCATCATTATTCATTCATGCAACTAAACTATGGCAAAATTTTACCTCTCATGGCCTCCACTCTCTTCATAAAATTTCTAAATTGTTTCTATGAGAGATTTTCCATGCATACAAGTGTTTTCAAGCTTGTATGAGTGTCATTAGCTTGCATTCAAGTCAAGTTTCTATCTTTGCATCATAAAGCAAGGGTTTTGATCATTTTGGCTCAAGGGTTTTTATGTTAGAGCTTGCATTTTGGGTCTATTTGATTGTATAAGGGCTTTGTCATATCTTTTGTGCCTTCATAGCAATGTAAGCCCTTTCCCTACTCTTAGATATTAACTATGAAGTTAAATGTTCATGTGCAAGTTTGGGTTTGATCATTGAGTATAATACATGCTATCATGTCATGCAATATTATGAAGTCTTCATCTTGATCTTGTGGTCATAAAGCTTTGGCCTTTATGTTAAATGTTGCATTTTGGCAACATGAGAACTATCATACCCTTTATGATAGCTTGCATGTAATGTCATATGCGAACTTCTAGCCATCTTTCTACGTCATTTATCATCATGAGTCGCTTATTTGCCAAGTTTGAACGTTATGCATGTGTTTGAGGCTTAAGAATGTAACATGCAAGTTAATGAACACATTATGTCTCATTTGCCACCATGTTCAACTAGTGGCTTTATACCTCCTTTTGTCATGCCTTTGACAAGTTCCTTCTTTGAATCCATTATGCGAGTTTAAAAGCGTTGGGGTCACATGATGGGGAAAACATAATGACATGAACATGATTTGGATAAATGGGTATAAACATGACAACATGTAACGTTAAATATGACATGTGTTTATACTTGAAAACATGACTTGAAATATAACATGGAAGTTGACATGTAAGTATGCTTGAAAACATAAGCTTGGGAATTTACCTATTAAGTTAGGTCTACCCATTGGGAATTTACCTATTGAGTTAGGTCTACCCAATTGCTTGAAAACTTGTAATATGTGTTGGAAACATAATGGACATGACACTTAGATAATATAAGTGTGGCCAACTCGAGGTTGGGTTGAGTTTGCAACGTAAAACTACCCGGAACCGACCGGCCTAACTAGTAGTTGCAAACAATAGGACCCAATGTGAGAAGTTGGTCATGTTGTGCTTGAACCCGAGGTTAGACCAAGTTGTGGTGTAAAGCTACCCGGAACCGACCAGCTTAACTAGTAACCACAACAAAGTCTAATGTGAGAGGTGAAGGTGCATTAAGTAATTAATGCCACATGATAGGGTTAAGTTAATTTGATTAATGACTCTTAACCAAATATGACATGGACAAATGGGTTAAGTAATTTGATTAGGCTAATGATACTTAACAAAACATTACAAGGTTGGGTAGGTTAAGTAACTTGATTTGCCTAATGACACTTAACCATTTTTATATGACTAGTGGACGGGGTTAAGTTAACCAACACTTAATCAATCCAACGCGATAACTTGGTAAGGTTAAGTAAGTTTTCTTAATGACGCTTAACCGAAAGATACGGTTAACGGATGGGGTTAAGATTAGACTCAACTAGTCTAAACATGGAAATCGGATGGGGTTAAGTTAGCCTAGACTTAATTAATCCCACTTGGTAGTTTAATGGGGTTAAGTTAAACACTTAACTAATCTAAACATGATGAATTGATGTGGTTAAGTGACCTATACTTAACCAATCTAACTCGTTAATTTATTGTGGTTAAGTTAACCAATACTTAACCAATATAACGTGAAAACATGATAAGGCTAAGTCACGAATCGCTTGAATACACTTGACCGATTTGACTAAGTAAATTGATAGGGTCAAGTTAATATATACTTAACCAATCTAGAATGATAATTGGACGAGGTTAAGTCGTGAATTGCTTAATATACTTAACCAACTTGAGCATGGTTTGTAGGGTTAAGTCTTGAACTTGGATACTTAGCCAATTTTGACATGATTTGTAGACGGGTTAAGTCATGAACTTAAGTGACACTTAATCCATTATGTAAACCCTAGTTCTGAGGATTAGGTGGATAACCGTAGTTAACAAGGATAGCGGGAATAAGGCTAAGTGGTAAACCTTAGTTGAAGAATAACTAAGTAATGATTCTTAGTCAAGGAAGTTTAGACCAGTTCATAGATAGATGAGTAACCTAATACGGTAGGTCATCGTTTAAGTATACGAGTAGGAGCAAGTTATCTGATTTAGATAAAGGCTCCAGCGAACTGGGTAACGAAGCAGCGGCTTCGGGGAACGTGAGGATATTCTTGGTATCCCTCTATGAGCTGCCAGGTGATCATACTAGGCTCATGAGAGGTTAAGGTCTGCGTTAGAAGAACCAAGAGTATGCCTTGGTTGCTATGCGAGCGACCTAAAGACGGGGATGGATAGGGGATAGTCGACGATACACGGTCGTGCCCTAGATAGCATTTCGTTAGGCTACCTACCATCTTTGGTCAAGCGTGTACGTACGGAAAGGCAGAGAACACCCAAAAGACCATAATTGCTATCTAATTATGGTTGCGGTAAGGCTTGGATGTGGGTTGGCCAGTGTTGTGTTCTCATACAGGATTTATCCTGTCTTGTCTTTCACTAGTTGAGGGAGTGGTCTCGTGGGACCATAGCAACATATAGAAAAAAAACAGACCTTAGCATCTGCATCGGCAGATAAATCGAAAGCTCCCGACCGAGTCCTGTATTTCCTGGTCTGCCCTGTGACAGGACTCGGATGGCACGATGTGATACATGTGCATACAGTCATGGAAAAACGATTCACGATATATGCGTGGGAAAAAGGGCACGGTTGGCGGTTAGCGTAATCCCTAGTGGCCCTAGGTGGTTGAACCCAAACCGAGGTACGAAAACGTGCAATGGGTAAGCATAATCCCTAGTAGCCCTAGGTAGCATAAGTCCTAGTTGTACAAACGATAATTCATGTTGGAAGACCCTAGCTAGGTTTAGGGTAACAGTCCAAACCGATCTTAAGGATCATGGAACTATGTTAAAGTAATATAGAATCTCATGGGGAAGCCCGTATGGTCTACGGCAAGGGACTGAACATTTACATGGAATAAAACATACAAGTTGAGTAACCTATATATTTGATATATTAGGTTGACATGGACCATTACACGACTTTTGAGTGAGGGTCATTCTTGGTTAACACATGACACGGTGGGGATACTAGTACGGTAGGTGCAGAGCTAAAATACAGGATAGATATCATGGGACGTTATACGTGATAGATATCTTGGGGATATTATACTTGATAGAAACCTGACGATGTGATACCTTGTTTTATCTTGACATCGTAATTTATCATGACACCTTAGTTTATCTGAGTTCAGTAGTTCATCCTGTTATTTTGATTTAGCTTATCTATCTTGTTATCATGCTTATGTTCATCTCAGTTTCTCATGTCAGTTAACTTTACTAGTTTTTATGCTGATAGTAGATAGGGCTTACTCAGTCTTTTTGACTGACCTGTTTTGTTTCGCCTCTTTTCTTCTGTTTCCCCCCAGGTTACAGGGAGGAAACACTGTTGTTTAGTTCGGACTTCTTCTGCTTGAAGATCATCATGGATGGCTTGGACTTTTCTTGGCTATGGCTACTTTACTGTTTTTACTTGGGGAATTATTTATGAAAAAGTCTTTATGCTTCTTTACTATTGCAAGACAGGTTTTGATGTAATCTGATGTAAAAGGCTTTAGACCTTAACTATTGATGTTTATGAAAGTTCGATTTTTCTTCCGCTATTTTATATGTTCTGTCTTGTGATATTTCTGTGCATGTTTACCAATAATGCCCCTCTAATGCTACTGCATTCCTTTGCGAGTGACCCTAGCGGAGGCGGGGTGTTACAATTAAGGAAAAAAACCTCTACTTTATCACACCAGCACTAAATGAGTTGGAGAGATTTCAGAATCTTTCATATACCTCAAACCAATAATATCATATAGCAAACAAACCCAGTGTAAGTAATAAGCAGATATTTGCGATCATCGGATATAGAATTTGACAATAATCCAAACTTAAAATAAATAAAAATTAATTGCTAACATACATATACCTACTATATTTGCAGACTTTTTTCCAGTTAATAAAAATTCTATTTTGTAGGGCCACACTAAAACTAACAGCTTACTATTATTGAATGGATCTACAAATGCATGAATTAAGTATCAATTTATAAAGTGAGATCTGATAGTCATGTTCGTCTTCAATACCTAGAACAAGGATTGACACAAACTTAAGGGAGGAAAATCGATCTTTTTGTTCAAGGAAAACAATGGCTTAATCAAATAATGCCTCAAATCAATGGGCGGTTGAAGAATCGATGTGGAATGAACTCCGTAAACAACCAGAGGAAAGCGAGAAAACTAGGAATCGATGCGGAATGTCAAAGTAAGGGAATGCGTGAAATTAGATTTTGTGAATTGGATTTTGTCGAAGGTAGGGAGTGAATTGGAGGGAAGCGTGAAATTAGGGGGAGCGTGAAAATTAGATTTTGTGAAGAACCTGAAAAACAAATTTCAGCTGCCAAAATTGGGAGGGAAGGATGAAACATAAGGCGGCCAAAATTTACGCCCTATAATTTGCTATTGTGTGACAACTATGTCATGGTTTACTGTTTAAACCAATCACTTGATTTTTATTGCATTGGTCAATGTCATGGTTTAATGTTCAAAGTAATGGTTTATCCTAAATAATGACTAGCATACTTAACTTTTGCAAGTTGAATTATCGTGTAATTCTTGCTTACTATCAATATATTATTTTCTTGTAGTGGTATACACACACAAATATACTCGTACCTTAACATGTATTTTTATTTGAGTTCATAAAATAAAACATATCAAGTTGAAGTTCTAACATGCTAAACAATATTCATCTTTGAAGCCAGTTTCTTTCTCATGAACTAATGGGTGTGATAAAAATGATTATGATATGAACTAATGGGTGTGACATTTGGCAGATCTCAAATGCTAATGCTCTATTATTGTTTTCCTTTTAGTTGATTGTAGAGGTCATGGTTAACTAATAGCTGAATCCTCATCTTCGAAAATTTACCAGTGATATGATAATGTGAAGTCCATGCTGAACACTTTCAAGATGTTGTATATTTTTTTTTGTTTTTTTCAGAATGCTAATTAGAATGATATAAGGTCATATAGTGGACAAAATCAAAAGATCGAAAATGACCTTGAGCTATTAGTGTGCCTCGTATTCTTACTTGAATCAAGGTATTAATTTTCATTTTGTACTTCAACTGCTCCATTAATTTTCTTTATTTAACTATGTTGTGTAAGTGTGTTGAATACGTCTCATCATTTTTTGATTGCTTTACTGTGTCATAAATCATGTAATCCTACAAAGACAAACAAATTGTAGATGTATGTAATTATTAAAAAGTGAACTTATATGTTCTTCATGCCCATACCACAAACGCACATCCACAAGCACAGTAAATACATTAAAGTAGGCAACGAGGTACATCTGCACATGAAAATTAAATAGTAACCTCCTATTTAAAAATATAACTAAAAGGAATCATCATTCTGCCATTCGTAATAACTAAATTTTATAAAAATTATGCAAGTTTTCAGGTGTTCATCACAAGTCATCTCAGCTCTATTCGCTCCTTAAAGCCAAAATATCCATCTGCATCACTAGGTACAATGTGTTCACCTTCATTCCCCGCAACCTCTATGAGTAGCTCCTTTAGCTCCCACAACAACATTTTGTTGAAGGATACTAATGTCGTAGCCACAGTCGTCTGCCTCTGCGACATCGGAGTAATCTGCAATAGCCTCCACCTTGCTGGCCCTCTGTAGCCGTAGTCACAACTGTGTTAGCCTTACTAGCCGCCCCGGGCAAGCCACATTGTTGTACCCAAAGGCATATCCATAGAAAAGAGGTAACATACTAAGTAACATGTACTTCAACTTCTTTTTTCAAGATAATTCAACAAGTTTTGAATGGTTATCAATCCTGGACTCTCACATTTGTAATGTTACATGAATCATACATGAATAATTTTTGATTTGTAGCCCAGTTCAATTTTGTTAATAAAAATAAGGTTTTTGAGGTTCGGGAAATGTTTGATTTGCTTAAATTTGCTGCTTAGAACAATACAAACGTAGATTTAGATGTCGTGATATGAGTAAATTGCTAATATAAAGGGAAAATGAAGTTTATGTTAAAGATTGATCCGATTATATATATATATATATATATATATATATATATATACACACACACACACACACACACACACACATATATATATATATATATTTGCAAACAGGTACTTTTATAACATAAGCATTGTGTCAATTTTATCTCCAAAAATTTGCATAATAAGTTCCTTGTTATTCACGAGTATACACAGTTATTACTATATTGGCAATAGCTTGATTAATGTAAACAGATAATCTATTTACCTTAGTAGTTTTTAGGATTGCCCCGCATGTTGTTAAGGAGGAATGATGGTTTGGATGCAAAGTCTCACATCTCAAATTAAATTAGAGGAGGCAAGTAAAAATATGAGTTGGTAGGCACGTAACATCAGGGATTCCTTTTGTTACAAGGATGGGTGTGCCAACTCATATGTGTGCGCCCTATGCAGGAGGAGGAGTTTTGCTCCGACCGTCGTTGCATAACACTGGTTTTGGAGCTGAAGGTTATGGTCTGGGCCATGCAGACAAGACAGTGCTCTCAAAAGTTACTTGTAGGATGTGAGTCAAAGGGTGATTGTTAGGATTTCCTCGCATGTTGTTAAGGAGAAATGATGGTTTGGATGCAAGGTCCGTATCACGAAATAAGTTAGAGGAGGCAAGTACAAATATGAGTTAGTATGCACATAACATCAGGGGTTCCTTTTGTTACTAGAATGTGTGTGCCAACTCATATGCGTGGGCCCTATGCTGGTGTAGTGGGGTTTTGTTCTGACCATCGTTACATAACAGTTGTATTGGAGCCGAAGGTTACGGAGTGGGCCATGCAGGAAAGACAGTGCTCTCAAGAGACACTCGTAGGATGCAAGTCAAGGGGGATCATGTTTGGATTGTCTCGCATGTTGTTAAGATAGGAATGGCGGTTTGAATAGATAGTCCCACATCATGGAATAAATTTTAGGAGTGCAATACAAATATGAGTCGGTAGGCACGTAACATCAGGGATTCCTTTTGTTACAAGGATGTGTGTGCCAACTCATATGCGCGCGCCCTACGCTGGAAGGAGGGGGCTTTGTTCCAACCGTCATTACATAACAAAACATCTCATTTTTATATTTTAGATTCTCGGACTTTCACTCTCTTTTTACATTCTACCTACAAGTTTTCCCACTGTTTATATTCATAGAACGCTTATTCAGTCTAAAAAACTATCACAATAAAAGTAATTTTTGATGCTTCTGACTAAACATTACAGATCTTTTTATGTTACTTTGGATTTATTCCCACTACCAGATTTCTAACTTTAAAATTGGTGTCAACATAGGGAAAATTTTAGATGTCCAAATTAATGCAGATGGAGTACGATGCAAGAGAAGGAGGTGGGGGATTTGATACACTCTAGTTATAATGGTAAGATTAACCTATCTCTTTTGCATTATCCAGTCGGTTACCTTTTCGCTTTTAGTAAGAATAGGTATTACTTATATTATGTTTCTGAAGTATAACTAGGTAATGCTAAGCGTGCTTAAATATACTGGAGTTATTAATCAAGTCGACTTATAGTTGCAGACATTACTGATTGAACCCAAGTCTGTTGGAAGTTGCAAGGATGACCATGCTTACAAAGGTATTTCTGCTTTTATGATTCACTTGTGAGTAAATAACTCTATGAATTTTTTTAGAACACTAGAGAAATGATTTACGTAGGTATGACTTATTCCTTAGTACATGGTTGCTTACAATTATGTTGGATCCTGATAATTTCACTTAAAAATGGAAGTGACATTGAAATGCAATTATGAGAAGAAGTATGTAAGAGGTACGGTTTGAGATACTTTTGATAATGAGTTTCAGTTTGCTTAAGTTTCTTACGTATCAATATATGATGATACCATAGTGCAGTGTGTCCCAAATTGATATAGGAATGTAACAAACATTGAGCTTCGTAGACAGACCACACATAGCTAACAATTGAAAGCCCATACAGCTGTGAAATCAAATTTTATATATAAAACCTTTTAATCATTATTTTCTTGTTGTTGCTAATGAAGTGTACAATGAAATACCAACTGATTGCGCATGTACTCTTTTATTCGTTTATTAGAACTCATCACTATATTGCATAGGTGTACAAATGTATGGATAAAATACGAAATTATTACATGCATATTGTTTTATTTGCTTACTGAAACACATAATCATTTATCCCAACAATATGTTTTGAAGTTGCTAGACTGGCATGTAGAAAACACAATATATATACTATCATGTAATGTGATAGTACAAATATATAATGGTGATTTTAGAATGCTAAATTCTATAGAATAAATGAAGAAAAATAAACTCATAACCATAAAATTCGAAACAAAGAATACGAGAAAAACAAAAATTGAAACAAAACGTTCGAATTAATGATCTTAAATCCTAAATTTAGGATAAAGAAATAATTTGGACTTAAATAAATAGAGACTTATAATAAAAAGAATAACAAACCTTTAAGGGAGAAAATTTTCAATGTATATGGCACTTTGTCATATATGATAGCAGTAGTAAGCATTAATTCAAATTCAAGTTATACTTATAACGGTGTGCTGTAATACATTTTCCTTGCAGATGGAGATCTTATGCAATCTAAGAAGAGAAATTGCATTACAGTAGGCACAAAGTGGGGAAAATGACAAATAAAACATAAATAAAAAGATCAATAATTAATTTAGTTGCGATTGGATGCGTTAATCAAAATTATGATAGATTAGTTAATTTGTAATGCATGCGTCAATCAAAATCAGAGTTTATTCCAATTCATGATAAATTTAATTTGGATGGTTATTTCTCACATAAACTCAACTTATACAAAATTACTTTGCATGTTCATATATGTGATGTCGATTTATTGTGATATAATGTTAAACCATCGTTCTTATTCTTAGACTAAATTAATATGTTTTTAAAAGTTAACAAGTTAACAATAATCAAAGTTTGATAAAAGTTAACAAACTTAATAATGATAATGAATTCGCTGATAATAACAATGATTTAACTAATTTTATGAGGATTAAGTATGTTATTTTTTTTAAATCAACAAGTTTATTATAATAAAATGATAATAATAATTAGCTAACCTTGATTAAATTAACTAAGTTTATAATAATAATAGTAGTAATTATAATTATTATTAATAATATTGAACACAACCAAGTTTAAGAACCAGCATGCCATTTATTATTGGAATCATGGCAAATTCTTATTTGTTGATTGCCGACCTTGTCTATAGGTAGTTAACTTTTCTGGAGTGAAGACAATCAACAACAATGGACATGACTTTAATTGTTATATGTATTATGACATTTGTTAGTACTTATTGTGTAAACTTGTTGCTGAATGCTTGTGGTATATGAATCGGCTAATTTTGACAAATAACTATTATCTATATGGTTATGCAAAATACTTATGTGACTAATGTATTCTCAGTTATTTGAGTATGATGATCATACAATTTATTGATTATTGATTTAAATCAGACCTTTTTTATGAATGTTACTGATTTTAGTATGATTATTATATAACTAGGTGCTGAAAATAATATAAGCCATTAACAGTATAAGGTAGCATTTAAAATATGCTATAAAACAATCAAAATGTTTTAGTAATGTGATACCCCACGTCCGTTAATGTCACTCTTTAATTGAATGCATTAAGTTTCGTGAAGTGTTATAGATAAATAGAAACAGAAACATCATAAGACAGATTTAAAATAACAGCACAATTTAAAACTTTGTTTTCCAAATAGAAAACATCATGGTCTATAACCCAATTACAACATAAGTCTGAAATACAGAAAACTCATTACATCAAATTAAAATATATGCCTTGTACTAAAATTATCATAGTACAGTAATATAAAATCGTATTCCCCAAGAATAGCCATAGCAAGATAG
This sequence comes from Allium sativum, assembly GCA_030737875.1. Classification (NCBI taxonomy): domain Eukaryota; kingdom Viridiplantae; phylum Streptophyta; class Magnoliopsida; order Asparagales; family Amaryllidaceae; genus Allium; species Allium sativum. The sequence continues at coordinate 47,949,984 of CM060912.1, read as the reverse complement.
ACAGGTAATCAAAGCAGTACATCTAAGCAGTTCCAAGCAGAACGAAAGAGAGAATCCTAATCAAGCCTGAGTATTCCTACCTTGAGAACCTGAGGGTAAGGAAGAGAGAGAAAAGGAAACAAAACGGATCAGACATAAAGTCTGGCGAGTCCAGTTACTTTTAGCATATAAATAAGTAAAAGTTGTAGGATCAATAATAACCCTAGAGAGGGGGTTAAATAGGGTTTTAACACTAAGTAAAATTAAATTCAGAGATAAAAATCAATGCAGAAAGAAAATCACACGCAAAGATACCCAGCTTCGGCAAACTGTGCCTACTGCTGCCTTTATAAGATTTCTACTAGGAGATACAAGCAGATCCCGCTTACAATCCTATGTAAACTTGCAACTCCTGCTCCTGTCTGACCCAAAGCTTAAAATCCTAGACTGGCCTGTGTATCCTAGACCAGATTTTCCCAGACCACAATCCTGCAATCTGTAATCCTAGTTTTACAAGAAACTAGAAAAAGAAAATTTAACAAGAACAAATTACACAAACAATTACAAGGGGAATTCAAAAGAAAACAAATTTAAACACCCCCCTTTATAAAAGAAACTTGGCTTGACCAAGTAAACCAGGCCGGCTCCTTTTGTTTAACCATTCATTGTTCTAGTCCGATCTCCTTCTTCTGGAAAAAAAAAATGGCGGCTCTCAAAGGAAACTAGGGTTTCCTCTGTTGTTCCCAAATCGAATCGCAAATTGATGGTTTTTTAAAAAAACTATGAAGCTTGAAATCTTAAATGCACTCTCGTCGATTGATCTTGCAGTGGTTGCGACAGAAAATCAAATGGGTAATTTCTGATTGAATCGCTTTTATGTTCTCTGAAATTTTGTGTGTTCTTCTGATGCTTTGTCGATGATGAAGTGTGTGTTTATATAGGGGTTTAGAAACCCTAGTACTCTGATTTTCATTGAAGACTTGCCCGATTTGATTTGGGAATATTCGAATTGGATTTTCTTTTTCCCTGAGATTTTGTTATTCGATTTGAACTCTTTCCGTTATTTGAAAAATTATTTCTCTGCTGAAATAATTTCTGCCTAGTCATCATACCAAAAAAGATTTAATCCAATTTTTTATTTTTCCTTGCTTGATTTAAAGATTCTGGAAAGAAGGAAATTTGAAATTTACGGCATTAAATAATTTCTGAGAATGATTTGTTGTATTGTTCTATGGTATGAACCCTTGTTTATTTCCATACTTTGCTGACGAGATTTTCCCTGATTGAATACCGCCATAAAAACAATCAAATTGAATATCTAGAAATACTAGAACAAGAAATAAAATCTTGCCACAAATGATTCACTGAATTTTTCTGAACAAAAATTGATTTATTTTCCTTTTTTTTAAACACTTGGTCTAGGTCCTGAAATTTGCTTGCTTGTTTTTCCACTTGTGACATGCTCGATTGAAATTTATGCTTTGCTTCATGCGTATATGAGTTTGAACCAGAGAAATCATCTGCCTTGTTCATCTTTCATGTATGGCTGAACCTATATCCTTTTCGTGTTTATCTGTATATGCTGTAGCTTGAATTTCCTTGATATTTGTATCATCACTTTGAGTTGCATATGAATTGAGTTTTGCTTTGAGAATGGCTCAACCACTTGAATATAGTAGCACCAGTCTAGTTCCACTACCTTGCACTAATGCATGCTTGCTATAATTTCATGTTGTGCTCCATTGATTTATATACATGCTGCATACATCCTTGGATCCTGAGCTCGACCACTTTGTTATGAGTATACACAGTTTCCCATGTTCACTGCTTCTTGCCATTGCCACCATGTCTTTGCTGTTATATTTTCTCATCACACTTAACCATGCTTGACCTTGCTGACATGTAGTTGTTCACCTTGATCCCGTAGTTGTTGTCATGATGCTGTGATGATTAGCTCACCATTCATATATGCTTGCACCTTGTATACCTTGTTTGTGCTGAAGCTCCATCCTTGTACACATGCTGTGAATGTTTGTTTGAGCTCGACCACTTTATTATACTGGCTCCACCATGCCATCTTGCTGTTTGTATTGTTGTATATAACGCAGTTGTATACACAATTATATGATTTTTGTTTGATGATAACAACCAAATATTTATTATTTTAAATGTGTTTGTTATTGTAATGTTTCATTTATTTATCATAGGCAGAAATATAATATTTATATTTAAATAGAATACAAATGTGCAGACATTCATATATTCATACAGTATTTTATTTAAATTGAATATTATATTTCAAACATTCAAACAGTACATCTATTTATAACTCCACTATTTGAATACATCACTGGTATACATTTCATTTCATATCCTTTTTCATATACACTACATCATTCTCCATTCATTGTATTTGTAAATAAATTGAATACGATAGACAAATTTGTTTGAACATAATAATTTTTTTTTCAATCAAATTTGTTTATTACAAATATCAGTACAAATTTTCTCATTTTTGTACATTTGTTCCTCACTACAACGCTCATCACTCTAGTATACAGTCATTGCTTACTACAGCATTTCACTCATTCACATTGCAAGGCACACACAAAAAAAAAAGGAAAAAACATTTTTTTTTTGGGTCCAATTAGCCCACAATGATACTAATACAAATCAGCATGCCAAAGAACAAAGCAAGAAGCCAAGCATGAAAGCAGGTGACGTTCATAAGTGTACAACGACGAAAAAAGGCATGTTTCAATTTACTTTTTGAACATTTGAAAATTTGGCAACCACAAAGAAACCAAAACACTTATTGGGCATGAAGAAAAGTTTAATGCTTTCCATAAAAATCAAAAATTTTATTTGGCAAGTGAGCAATTGGCTTTGCAAAACCCAGGGTGTTCAAATAAGTAGAAAAGAAACAGCAAGACTTTTAATGATTCCAGGTATGTACATATATAACATGTTTTGGAAATCTGCATGAATGTTCTTTTGGAAAAAGATAAATTGACAAAGGAGAATGTTGATTTGTTTGGCAAGTGAGAAATCACGATTTATAATTTTTCCAAAAATCACAGAGTATGTTTTTGGCAGAAAATCATTTAATTGCAGTGTTATATTGAAAGCAACAAATATGGAAAGTGGTCAACATTATCCAGGAATTCATATGAAAGTGTCATCAACCAAACATTTACATGCAACAATGGACAATGTAAATTTTGGTAAGAAAGTAATTTTGTTTGCAGATTTTATCAAACATCAATTTGGGGAAGGAATTCACATTGTAAAAATCACGCATGGACAATGAGAAAAGATTTATTTGTTTCCCACAAAATTGCGTCTCAATTTGGCAAATAATTATCTTTAGTTTCCTGTTTTAACAAAGATTTTGTGCAGAAATTAGAGAAACCTTTTTTTGGGCAAAGAATATGATCGATTCTTTCCTGATAATCATTCTGAATCAAAATGAAGCACTTCAAAAATCAAGCAAGGGGCTCACAATCACATTTTGGGCATTTTTTTCACGTGTGCAGTTTATCATGGATGTCAACATTCAAACAAAATCATTCTTGGCAACAAATTCACACACACACACACACACATATATATATATATATATGTATATATATATATATATATATACAATTTACATGTATGTAAATGTTTGAACGCATAAAGGGTGAGGCATCACAGAGGCATGTTTTTAAATGCATAGAGCAGTGCATGCTAAAGAAATAGGATGAGCATAGCAGCATGGAGTTGGATATATTATATATATATATATATATATATATATATATATTATATACGCACTTGTGTTTACAGTCATATATTTTGACATGCAAGAAGACTTCGACCAGACTCTATCAAGCATTTAAGAAAAGTGCTCATCAACAAATCACAGAATCAAGTTAATGGAAATGAATTAATTGCCTTCTTTCTTAGCAATTATAAATGTTCCTAATTTGATATTTATCATAAATTATGGATGCCATCAGAAATATTTATTGCATAGTCTAAATCAGCATACAGATTTTTTTGGAAAGATTATATTCTCATTAGTTCCAGAAACTTATATCATGGAAAAACAATTCGAGTTTCAAAATGTTTATATATTTCAGCTAAGCATTTTAATGAAATCAGACACCATTATTTGGAAAGATTTCATCAATTATTTCGAATCATTTCTGGAATGTAATGAAATTCAAAATAGAAAATCTTTCTAGTAATTCACTATGAATTAATTATTTTATTGTGGTATATCAATAGAGTGACAATCATGCAAGAAATTAAAGCTGAGGAATCCAATTCATTCAAGGAAAATCAAAAGGCCAAAATCATGCATACAATCAAGTCAAACCATATAGGAAATCAGAGTAATTTTAGGATTTCATAATCCTATAACTACACACTATTCCTCACAGGCAAATTTATCCAACTCACAAAAAACATCAATCAATTTCTCAAGAAAAATCAAAAGTCTTACAGAGTTGGAGCAAGAAAGATCAAGCTTCGAATTCGAGCATGAAGACAACATCGAACAACTAAAGGAGTGACAAATTTCTTGAATCAATCTTAAAGCTAATTCGAAGCAGAAGAAAAATCCTAGGCAACCGCCATTGAAGAACAAAGTTTAAAGCAATATTGTTTTGAAGAAGAACAAATGGGCCGGCCATGTTTTTGAGTCAAAGCTAAAAGGGGTTTTTTCTAATTTGGTTTTTATTTTGTTGTATTTTAATTTCACTTGTAACCGTCCTTTGGTTTTCTAGTTTTGTCTGTAAAACTAGATAGTTACAGAGTCTGTAAAATTCTGGGATACGGATTACGGGTTTGTAATCTGGGGAAAATCTGATTCATAGGTTTGAATCAGTCTAGGGGTTTGAGCGTAGGGTTAGAATAGGAGCAGGGGTTTGCGAGTGTACATGGTCTTGTATGCGGGAACTGTTCTATCACCTAGTAGAAACCTTAGAAATGCAGCAGTAGGCAGGGTTTTGCCGAAGCTGGGTATATCCGTGTGTGATTTATTTTCTGCATTTCAGTTTCTGCTATTTTCTGTGATCAGTTTATTATTATATATCTCGTTAAGTTTTTAATTCAGTTAAAAACTGTGAAAAACCCTATTCACCCCCCCCCCTCTAGGGTTATTTTAGATCCAACAAGTGGTATCAGAGCAGGTATTCTATAACTCTAGAGAAATGGTGAATCCTTGTTGTCAGAGTGTCAGTCCAATTCATCTCCAACTATTTTCACTGGAACAGATTTTTTAAACTGGAAATCCAGAATGGAATTTTATTTAAAATCTGTTAATATTAAATGTTGGGATGTTGTTATCAATGGGTACGATATGGTAGATAAAGTTTTTAATTCTCGTGCTACACATATTCTTTATTCTCATCTTGATGATAATCAATACAGTCTGATTTCCCATTGTTTAACTGCGCAGGAAATTTGGACAGCTCTTAATACGAAGTATGGTCAAATTGACAACTCCAGCTCAAAACCCCAGATTGTCAATTCAGACTCAGAATTCTGTTTAACAGGATTTACAAATGAGAATTCAGATGGATCAGATGATGGAGAATCAACGGTTACTGAAATTGAAAATTTCTCATACGAAGATTTGGTTTATATGTGTGTTGATTTAACTAAATCTGTTGATAAACTCAAATCTAAAAACAATACTCTAAAATATAGGAATTCTGAGTTGAACAGCAAAATTGATGATTTGGAATCACGGCTTGAATATTTTAAAAACCTTTCAGATTCAGATTGTAAAAATTGTTTGAAATCTAAAACCAATCTTGTTCATCTCAATAAAAATATTCAAAAGTTTGAAGATGAAATTTTGGTCTTAAAAGCAAACAAGATTGAGTTATCAAATTTGAACAATCATCTGCAAAAGGAATTTGAAAATTTTAAAACTAATATTCATTCCAAACTTGAAATTGCAGAAAAGGAAAATCTGTTGAAATCAAATTCGATTTTGAAAGAACTTGAAAACGAGATTGAAAATTTCAAGAAATTTGAGTCTGAAAGTCGAAAACATTTTGAGGCTGAGATTGTTGAATCCCAAACCAAAATAAAGTTACTCAAAGATGAAAATTTGGTTTTGAAATCTGATTTTAAAAGATGTGAGATCACTAAAAATCGTTGTTCAGATTTATTGAAAGAAAATGGTAATCTTAAAACTGAAATTCAACAACTTGAAACAATCTTGTCTAATTTTTCAAACGGTGAAAAATCTTTGAATATGTTGTTGAAAAACCAATTTTCTGTTCAAAATAAACATGGACTTAGGTTTGAGAAAAATAATGTTTTTGAAAGACGAATTACAAATGATTTGAAAAATTCTTCAAACAATCTTGAAAAGAATCAATTTGAAAATTTGAACTCTTATAATTTCAAAGGTTTTTTGAGTCAAAATCAAAATGAGAAATTGTTTTATAATAATCCTTCTAAACAATCCTGGATCCCAAAAGGAAATAAACCAAACTTCGTGAAATTCAAACAGATTTGGGTTGCTAAGGGTACAAAGGTTTATTCTGATGGTTTGTTATATAAACAGGTTTGGGTACCAAAACGAACAAATACAACTGTGAGTGGTTTTACTGCCTTTGTTAGACCACTCAATCCTCTAAACAGTTAGCTACCAAAGGAGGCTGAGGAACAACTGTGCTGAAAAGAGAAACTGATTCAAACTACTTCACATCATTGAATCATCTACTGTTCCTTAGCAAAGTCTGACGAGTTAGAGATCCACAACGTTTTCTGTGAATCAGGTATGATCTCTGACCTCAACCTTGTAAATATTTTTTATTGTTTTTTTTTCTTACTTCTTCTACCCCTTTCTATTTTATTTTCTTCTATTTGTCTTTATTTGATTTGTCACTGCCATATCTTTGTTTATTCTGTGCTCCATTAACTTCCAATTGCAAAACTCATATTTATCTGGAAATTCATTTTATTTGTAGAAAACTCTCGTGTTTGTAATTATTTCCAGATCTTGAATTTATTTGTGTAAATATCTGCAATTGTTTTGAAGTTTTTTTCTGATTTATGAATTCATAACAGTGTTGATGTATTCTTGTCAAATCTTGAACACTGTTAATTAGAATTCTAAATTTTGAAGATCTGAAAATTTGATGAAGTTTCACACACCACTGCTGTTTTGAGTTTCTTCTAATTCATTTTAGAAAAGCTTGAAATATTACAGCACACCAATATTTATCAGTTGTGATAATTTCATTATTTTTCAGATTGGCTTGGATATTTTGAATTGTATTGAATCTGTGATACATCTTGGAATTCATCTTATATTCATGATCATTTTACTTGGAATTTGTTTGTTTGAAATCAACTGAAATTCATGATATTTTGAATTTCACACACTTCTTAAAATTAAAATTATCAATATTGTGTGACTGATTCATTATATCTCAAACTTTGACATCGATTCAATTGATTTCAAATAAACTATTGTTTAATTATGTAGACCATGAATATCTCTCATTTCTGATGTAAATGATCTGAAATAACTCTTCTGTTTGTCAGAAATATTTGTGTAAATTCTTTGAGAATTGGGATTTGAATGTCATTGGTATTTCATGAATATTTGACTTGAATACTAGTTTGTTTAAAATCATTTGAATTTATTGATTTATTGAATCACACACATATTCTGAATCTAAAGTTTACAAACCGTGTGATTGATTCATTGAATCCGGATATCTTCACAATTCGTTCAAATGATTTAAAATAAACTATATTTAATCCTGAATCATGAACAATTCTTTGACTGTTTGAAATATCTTTGGAACATCTCCTTGACAAGTCTGCTTTGAAAATGATTTTTCTGTGCGGCTCTGAAACTGTTTTTTGAAAAATGTTTGTTTTTGGAATCATGCTGCTCTGATTATAAGAAATAGATTTGTATATATTTTTTTTGGACTTCTTGATTTGGTATCAAAGGTTTATCGTGCTCTGATAAATGAAACTTGTGTGCTTGAGTTGCTTGCTTTGTAATTAAGTCTTTCTGTTGACTGAGATACCCTTGTTTAGCCACCAGTGTCTTTTTAAAAAAAAAAATATATCCTTTTTAATAGAGACCACAAGTGGTATCAGATTAGGAAGTGCTGAATTTTGTTTCTCATCATGTATATATATTTCTTTTCCCTCTTGTGCATTGTATAGCTTTTCATATTCCTCTTGTAATTGATTTTCAATTTTAAAACTATTTATTTTTTATTCATTCACAAATTGAAATCAATATCCATATTGTTCTGTATTTATAATTCATCAAAATATATCAGAATTTGAAATTGTGATGAATTATGACTACAATATATTTCACAACAAGAGGAGATCTTATTTAGATTTTCATGACGGTTGAATATTTATTATAATATCTTTGAACTGGGAATTATTTCACGAACATCTTCTATGCCTCTCATCATTCTGTCATTCATTATGAGTTTATATTAATGTGGAGAGTTTATATTTTTAAAATAATCTTAAAACAGTGAAAATAGTTGTGATGGAAATGTGACTGCATTATTTTTTTTCAGAATTAGTGAAAATTGAAAATTTTCAAGAATCCCGGTACAGTTCATGCATATTTCATAATATAATTAATTTAGAAATTTATTTCACAGTCCATTTCTGTACCTACCACATTTTCTATCATCCATATATTGGTTTTATACCAAGGAGTTTTTCTTTTTAAAAGCTAAAATGATAAATATATATAATATATATATAAGTGTGTCTCTAACCTCATTTAAAAATCCAAGCTCTGGTCATGCATGGTTAAGAGACAACTTATAATTTAAGCTGCGACTGACCTCATTTAAAAATCCAAGCTCTGGTTATGCGTGGTCAGTGTGCTCTTAAATAAAATAAAAAGAAAAAGGAAAATTGTGCTATAAATTGAAATTAATTTGAAATTCTCCTTGGTGTTTATAAAAACCAGCCTATCTATCCACTTTCTAATCTGTGAAATGTGTTGAAATTTTATGACGTATTATGATTTGTTGATTGATAGGTATTGGAATTTGAGATTATTCGATTTTGTCACTTTAATTGAATTAATAATTATAGTCCCAAATCCATCACTGTTTTTTTTGGTGCTTTAATTTTATAAAATTCTTTTGAAAATAATTGGGAAATATTCATATTTTTTATAACTCTCCTCATTTTTATAAAATTCATCGTATATCCGTCATTTTCTACAATGTGAAATATGCCACCTGTTCTTAGAATATTATGATTTTTGTTTGACTGATTGAGATTTATGATGACTGTTCTTCCTCTTAAGCTGAAATTATATTTTTAGTCATTTTTTCATCTGTATTTTAAATTCTATATCCTTTTGATGATAACAAAAGGGGGAGAATGGATTAAGATTTTGATTTATGAGTGAATATTTTAAAAATATTTTTAATTTTGAAAATTCATTATTATACATTCATTTCACTCATGCATAGTTATAGGGGGAGTTTCTGCTTTAGGGGAGCATTCAAATAGGGGGAGTTCAATAATCACTGTCAAACACATTTATTATATTCAAAATCTTCATATTTGTTTGTCATCATCAAAAGGGGGAGATTGTTGTATATAACGCAGTTGTATACACAATTATATGATTTTTGTTTGATGATAACAACCAAATATTTATTATTTTAAATGTGTTTGTTATTGTAATGTTTCATTTATTTATCATAGGCAGAAATATAATATTTATATTTAAATAGAATACAAATGTGCAGACATTCATATATTCATACAGTATTTTATTTAAATTGAATATTATATTTCAAACATTCAAACAGTACATCTATTTATAACTCCACTATTTGAATACATCACTGGTATACATTTCATTTCATATCCTTTTTCATATACACTACATCATTCTCCATTCATTGTATTTGTAAATAAATTGAATACGATAGACAAATTTGTTTGAACATAATATTTTTTTTTTCAATCAAATTTGTTTATTACAAATATCAGTACAAATTTTCTCATTTTTGTACATTTGTTCCTCACTACAACGCTCATCACTCTAGTATACAGTCATTGCTTACTACAGCATTTCACTCATTCACATTGCAAGGCACACACAAAAAAAAAGGAAAAAACATTTTTTTTTTGGGTCCAATTAGCCCACAATGATACTAATACAAATCAGCATGCCAAAGAACAAAGCAAGAAGCCAAGCATGAAAGCAGGTGACGTTCATAAGTGTACAACGATGAAAAAAGGCATGTTTCAATTTACTTTTTGAACATTTGAAAATTTGGCAACCACAAAGAAACCAAAACACTTATTGGGCATGAAGAAAAGTTTAATGCTTTCCATAAAAATCAAAAATTTTATTTGGCAAGTGAGCAATTGGCTTTGCAAAACCCAGGGTGTTCAAATAAGTAGAAAAGAAACAGCAAGACTTTTAATGATTCCAGGTATGTACATATATAACATGTTTTGGAAATCTGCATGAATGTTCTTTTGGAAAAAGATAAATTGACAAAGGAGAATGTTGATTTGTTTGGCAAGTGAGAAATCACGATTTATAATTTTTCCAAAAATCACAGAGTATGTTTTTGGCAGAAAATCATTTAATTGCAGTGTTATATTGAAAGCAACAAATATGGAAAGTGGTCAACATTATCCAGGAATTCATATGAAAGTGTCATCAACCAAACATTTACATGCAACAATGGACAATGTAAATTTTGGTAAGAAAGTAATTTTGTTTGCAGATTTTATCAAACATCAATTTGGGGAAGGAATTCACATTGTAAAAATCACGCATGGACAATGAGAAAAGATTTATTTGTTTCCCACAAAATTGCGTCTCAATTTGGCAAATAATTATCTTTAGTTTCCTGTTTTAACAAAGATTTTGTGCAGAAATTAGAGAAACCTTTTTTTGGGCAAAGAATATGATCGATTCTTTCCTGATAATCATTCTGAATCAAAATGAAGCACTTCAAAAATCAAGCAAGGGGCTCACAATCACATTTTGGGCATTTTTTTCACGTGTGCAGTTTATCATGGATGTCAACATTCAAACAAAATCATTCTTGGCAACAAATTCACACACACACACACACACACACATATATATATATATGTATATATATATATATATATATATATATACAATTTACATGTATGTAAATGTTTGAACGCATAAAGGGTGAGGCATCACAGAGGCATGTTTTTAAATGCATAGAGCAGTGCATGCTAAAGAAATAGGATGAGCATAGCAGCATGGAGTTGGATATATTATATATATATATATATATATATATATTATATACGCACTTGTGTTTACAGTCATATATTTTGACATGCAAGAAGACTTCGACCAGACTCTATCAAGCATTTAAGAAAAGTGCTCATCAACAAATCACAGAATCAAGTTAATGGAAATGAATTAATTGCCTTCTTTCTTAGCAATTATAAATGTTCCTAATTTGATATTTATCATAAATTATGGATGCCATCAGAAATATTTATTGCATAGTCTAAATCAGCATACAGATTTTTTTGGAAAGATTATATTCTCATTAGTTCCAGAAACTTATATCATGGAAAAACAATTCGAGTTTCAAAATGTTTATATATTTCAGCTAAGCATTTTAATGAAATCAGACACCATTATTTGGAAAGATTTCATCAATTATTTCGAATCATTTCTGGAATGTAATGAAATTCAAAATAGAAAATCTTTCTAGTAATTCACTATGAATTAATTATTTTATTGTGGTATATCAATAGAGTGACAATCATGCAAGAAATTAAAGCTGAGGAATCCAATTCATTCAAGGAAAATCAAAAGGCCAAAATCATGCATACAATCAAGTCAAACCATATAGGAAATCAGAGTAATTTTAGGATTTCATAATCCTATAACTACACACTATTCCTCACAGGCAAATTTATCCAACTCACAAAAAACATCAATCAATTTCTCAAGAAAAATCAAAAGTCTTACAGAGTTGGAGCAAGAAAGATCAAGCTTCGAATTCGAGCATGAAGACAACATCGAACAACTAAAGGAGTGACAAATTTCTTGAATCAATCTTAAAGCTAATTCGAAGCAGAAGAAAAATCCTAGGCAACCGCCATTGAAGAACAAAGTTTAAAGCAATATTGTTTTGAAGAAGAACAAATGGGCCGGCCATGTTTTTGAGTCAAAGCTAAAAGGGGTTTTTTCTAATTTGGTTTTTATTTTGTTGTATTTTAATTTCACTTGTAACCGTCCTTTGGTTTTCTAGTTTTGTCTGTAAAACTAGATAGTTACAGAGTCTGTAAAATTCTGGGATACGGATTACGGGTTTGTAATCTGGGGAAAATCTGATTCATAGGTTTGAATCAGTCTAGGGGTTTGAGCGTAGGGTTAGAATAGGAGCAGGGGTTTGCGAGTGTACATGGTCTTGTATGCGGGAACTGTTCTATCACCTAGTAGAAACCTTAGAAATGCAGCAGTAGGCAGGGTTTTGCCGAAGCTGGGTATATCCGTGTGTGATTTATTTTCTGCATTTCAGTTTCTGCTATTTTCTGTGATCAGTTTATTATTATATATCTCGTTAAGTTTTTAATTCAGTTAAAAACTGTGAAAAACCCTATTCACCCCCCCCCCCTCTAGGGTTATTTTAGATCCAACATGTATATGCTCCAACACTTGAGCACAATTGCTCTGCCTATTTTCTGTGTATACTTGAACATGATCATCTACATACATGTTGGGTTGATCATTTGCTTTACCCATTGCTGTCTTGACCCTGTTTGAGATGTGTATCCATGCTTGATCATTGACTCCAAAGTTGTGCACTGTTGTATTACTGCTTAAGTCATGCTGTTTTGGTTCATCATCACTTTGTCTGTTATGTACACCATGCTGAGTTGTTTTCACACTGTTTTTGAGTTTGCTGATGTATACCTTCATTTCTCTTTTGATTTTTTTTATCTTGTCTTTTGATCCTGAAACAAAAGAAACAAAAACAAACAGCAGTCAAACTGTACTGTGTTGAGGCTGGTCAGAATCAATTGGTTCTGATCAGCAAACCAGTATGGTTATGGCGTGGCTGTTCAAGTCTGAAAATATGATGAGAAAAACACACAAAAAACTGAGACAAAAAAGAATAAAAATCTATAAAATTCTATTTGTTCAGTGCTTATTTTAGTTCCAGTGTACTGTGTGTATTTTCTTTTGTGTGGCAGGTTTCAAGATGATGCACCAGAAACTTAGAGCAGTAAGAGTGTGCACAACAAGATTAATCCAGCAAAGAGATGTATATGTAGTGTAGACATTTGAATTGAGTTTATTTGTAATTGTGAATTCAGAAAGCCATGTAATAAGTGAGAGTTAGATTGTATATAATTGTTTTTGTGAAATAAAATATTATTGGAAGACAAATATTTGTGTAAATTTCCTGTATTTTGTGTAAAGCATCATCAACCAATAATACTAATTATTTCACCATCAAACACATCAGTAAAAAATCTATTTTTATCATCAAACAAAAAATCAGTATTCAATCATGACAGGTATATAAATTGGATGAGAGAGATAACAGTATTATAAGACAGGTATAACAGACTGAGCAGGATAAACAAAATAAACAGAACAGAATATATTGCGCTTCTCAAGTACTTTTCTCTGCACCAATACTAGTATAACAGAAACAAAATAATCCCAACAGAAACAGATGGTAGACTTAGGTGTACTTCTAGAAACGGGTTTTACCCCCAACAATAATAATAGGCAGCCCAACAGAAATGACAAGTGTTACCCCCAACGATAATAGTGGAATCCTAAACAAGCAAGAATAGATGTACCCTAATTACTACCCCAATCGATTGGCTCCCTATCCTGTAGATACCCTGTGTTGGCCCACCCCCCCCCCTCGGGTAGGATGTATCACTTCCTATAGTGGCAACCCCTTTTTTCTAGAGGCGCAGCCATATATACTGGTTCTATAGCATCTTATTATCTCGAGCAAGCGGATTCATGCATACACATGAGTCCATCGGAATGCTCCATCATACATCCTTACTCAGATGAACCGTTTATAATCAGCTCAATAAGCGTGCCCTGACCCCTACCTAGTTCGGTGTAACACCCCGAATTTTCTGTTAACAATAAATTAATAAATTAAAGTATAATTAATTCTTAATGAAAGAATTAAGGGAAACGGGTTACGCCATTGTGTTCGTCTCGGAATTCTGCTTGAGACAGAGTCCGAGTTTGTGTAAATCAGACTCCGTATGAAGAAGTTGTGATCTTCGGAAGTTTCATAATTCGATTTAAAATTGAAACAGCCCGAAACAAGTTCAAAATTTGAAAACTGGACCAGAATTGGTCTGGGCGGGAAAATTCCAACCCAGGACCCAGGTCGACCAGGGGGTCGACCTACCCAGTCGACCTGGTCAGGTCTTGGCTGGCCTGGTCGGGTTCTGAGCGATTTTCTGAGTTCTGGTGTGTCACTAGGGCTGATTTGTCACTTTCTGGTTGGCTCTTCTCGATGTGAATGGTCTAGATTCATCTATGATCATCTGACGGCTCTAATTAGTTTGAAATTCTATATAATCAACTCAAGTCTCCAACCTAAATTCACACAAAAATTAGGACCAAAGCCGCCATGCTGTCGGGAGAAAACTGAGAGTAGCCTCCACTTGAAGAAAGCTAAGAGACGAACAAATCTAATTCAAAATTAAAATCAAGACAACGTTTATCTACCCAAAGGAAAGAATCTCAATTCCAGAACTCAGAATCCAGAACTCAAGTTCGTCGTTCATTGCAAGTTTAGTTAGGTTTTGGGATGCAAATCAAAATTAATGTCATGCCTTGGAAATAAATTGATAATAGAACAATGTTTATTATGTTATATATGGAATTGAATGATATTGATCTATGTCTGTGGTTCTATTTTATTATCATGTTGAATTGGGAACTGATGGATAAGTCTATTCATATGTATATGAACTTGGAGTATAACCCGTTATGACAAGTTGTGTAGTTTATCATGTTATGCAAGTTTCAGGTTGTAAAATCATATCACATATGTGACCAAATGTTAGATCTACATGTTTATGTGTATATGTTAAACCTATGTCATATTTCAAGTTCGCACTTATTCATATGTTCGTGATTGATTTGGAAATTCACATATATGTAAATTTATTTAGTCTATGTTGCAAATTCACATATATGTAAGTTGATTTAGCCTATGTTGCAAATTCACATATATGTAAGTTGATTTAGTCTATGTTGCAAATTCACATATATGTATGTTGATTTAGTCTACGTTGCAAGTTCACCACTATGATATTCGTGTTGACTATTTAGCAAGTTCACACCTATGATGTTCATATTGACTATGCCGAATATGCCAAGTTTACACCTATGTCATGTTTATGTTAATGAATTTCTTTATGCCAATTTTGTGTACGCTAAATTAGGCTAAGTTTTTAGCCTAATATTATATGTTAAAAATCATGCGGACGAAAAATTAGGCTAAGATTGTTAGCCTAATATTTAGACAGGGTAACGTTGGGAAAAATTGGTAATTATAGGAAACTTGACATAAATTGGTGAAAAGTCACATAGGTAATTTATGGCATGAAACGGTATAAATCATATATCTAAAAATGATGAACTTGGAAAGTGGGCCATAACATTTAATTGTTAACAAATTTACAAATAAGAATAAAAAGAACAAATATGTAAATTTAGAAAATACGAGTATGCTTAACCCGAGGTTGGATTGAGTTGTGATGTAAACCTGCCCGGACCCGCCTGTCTGTCTAGTAATCACAACAATACCTATCCAATGTGGGAGGTTAAGGCATTGAGCCCAATAAGGACCCGAGGTTAGACTGAGTTACGGTGTAAACCTGCCCGGAACCGACCGGTACATCCAGTAACCGTAACAATACCTGTCTAATGTGAGTGGTTGGTGCTTTAACTAATTAAAGCTAAGGACAAACAAGTCAGGATGGTAGGGTTAAGTTAACTAAAACACTTAACCAATTCAACATGTTAATTAAACTGATGGGTGGGGTTAGGTTAATACAAACACTTAACCACTTAACATGTTTGACTAGAAAACCCTAGTAACGGGGACCCATTTCAGCAGTAACCCAATTAGGTATCATGGTACCCTAAAACTAGGCAGGGTGGGGCATGATTACTGGGCTGATTGTAAGCGGTCAAAAGCGACGGCGGTTGGTGCAGCAGTGTAGGTTCTAACGGAATGCGGGCGTGCACACATTTCGGAGCAGACAAACAAGGCACTGGGCATCAGTAGTATAACCTATGCATTCTAGAATTGTGTCGGGCCGCCACCATGGGACTTGATACATCCCATGATGGGACCAGCATAGGTATCTACAATCATGTGGGGCCGTATGACACAGGAAGAAAATGTTGCGAGTAGGAGCCGATCGAATAAGGGATCGCCTTGTTATGAACACGTGGTGCTGGTTAGGCTAGTTAGTAGGTGCAGAGAAGTAATAGTGAGTACGTTTAGTATAGTTAGTATTTCCTGCCATATCTTGTCTTATATTCTGGTATTGTCCTGTTCTTAGTTTATGCAAGTCATGATCTTTCTATTGTTCTCATGCTAGAAATATAACTGGACTTACCAGACTTATGTCTGACCCATTTTCTTTTCGCTTTCTTTTCTTCCGTTCCCCCCCCCCCCAAGGTCCACAGGGAGGAAACTCCTCAGCTTAGTCATATTTTTAATCCAGCTTGAAAAGAGAGAATGTATTGCTTGGATCTCTTTCGTTTGGGCTATGGCTTTGGACATTCTATGGGGATTTATGCAGTTTTAATTATGTTTCATGCTTCTTTAAGTTTTAAATCAAGACAGTATTATGGTTGTAATAATTGGAAGTTTGTTTTGAGGCAATTATGGAAGTGTTTTGTATGAACACGTATTTATGATATGAAAGTCTGTTTGTTTTTCCGCTGTTTATATATATGTATTTATATCTGTCTTGTGTTTATCTGTGACTTTTACTTATAAACCTCCACCGAAGTTAAGGGATTCCCTTTGCGAGTGACCTTAACGGAGGTGGGTTGTTTCACTTGGTATCAGAGCACAGGTTTACCAGATTAGATAAAGGTTTTTGAAACTATTTTCAAAAAGAAGTTTAAAGAAGCATTTTTTTTTTCAAGAAAAAGCATTGTTTTTAAAAGGCGTAATTCCCCAAAGCCATATGCACTATCTCTCTATCCTTTTGTCTTGAATCTTTCCTTTTTGTTTTAGCATGTCTGAAGATCTTAACCTTTCAGAAGGAGTACCGATACCTAGCTGGTTTCGAAGGTACCTAGAGGCTAGGGCCAACGATGCGGGCCCAGGAGACATTCCTCCTCCCCCAGTGACAGCGGTTCCTCCTCCTCCTCGTGGAAATGCTTTCGCTAAGACGTGTAGAGGCTTCAAGGCTATGGGTGGAAAGGACTTTTATGGAACTGAATCCTTTGTGGTAGCAAGGAACTGGCTGAAGGAGACCGAAGATTTGTTCGTCATCTTCGAAGTTGACGACAGGCAAAAGATACAGCTAGCAGTGTGGTTGTTTAAAGACGAAGCTTCTTATTGGTGGGAGGTTACCCATGCTGAGAGGCCAGTGGAAACTTGGGAAGATTTCAGGATGAGGTTTGAGATGAAATTCCTCTCCCAAGCTGAAAGAAGCCTGCAGACGGAGAAGTTCTTAACTCTTAAACAAGGAAGTATGACGATCAAGGAGTACGTCAATCAGTTTAATCAGCTGGCCAGATTTGGGTTGGATTTAGTAAACACCCAACACAAGAAGGCCCTTCGCTTCGTCAAAGGTCTGAATGAGCCTCTACACAACCTTGCTATGACCCATATAGCCATGGGAGCGACTTATGAAAGCTTGGTGGACATGGTGCTGCTGCTACACGAGGAAGATAAAGGCAAGAAAGAGGCAAAGGTGGAAGTGCCTCAAGAAAAGAAAGAGGGTTTACAGGCTAAGAAAACAGACTTCAAGAAGGGCGGGAAGAACAACAAATCCCATGAAAAGAGAAAGTGTAATTTCTGTGGCATTGTTGGACATATAGTGAAAGACTGCAGAAAGAAGAAGGCGAAGATGAATGGTGGTTGTTTTCATTGCGGCGAGACTGGACACATGGCTAAGGACTTCCCAAAGAAGCGGGGGCAGGGACAGAGGACTGGATCCACTTCAGGGGACAGGTTCACGCGCAGGTGGCACCTCCGCAGGAACGAGGTAGAAATATTTCTATAGAAAGCTTAGTTTATCTCTATGATCATCCAGTTCGCACTCTCTTTGATTCTGGCATATCACACTCCTTTATTTCATCTGCTTTAGTAGAATCTCTGCACCTAGACACTAGTATGGTAGAACATCCCTTGGTTGTTTCAAATCCAATTGGAGGCTCAGCTTATTTGACGATGGTTTGTTTGGATTTGAAAATCTCTATTCTAAGTGTTGAGTTTAGATGTAGTGCCTTTGTTTTGGGTTTCTCAGGATATGGATTGATCTTAGGCATGGACTGGTTATCCAGTAATGGTGCCATTCTTGATTGTGAGAAGAGAGTGGTTAGACTCTTGACTCGGCTCGGTAACACTATAGAAATTTCTTGTAATCCCTTGAATGCTGTTATGCTTAGTTATCTAGAGTCGCTTGATGCTTCTGTTGAGAATTTGCAGTCGGTTAGAGTGGTCCATGAATACCTGGATGTCTTTGAAGAGGTGAAGGGCTTACCTTCAAGGCGGGAAATAGACTTTCGCATATATCTTGTTGATAATGCAAAGCCCGTAGCTTTACCTGTTAGACATATGGCTCCAAAGGAGAGAAAGGAGCCCAGTAAGAAAGTTAAGGAGCTTCTCGAGAAGGGGTTTATAAGGCGGAGTATCTCAAAATGGGGTGCTCCAGTGGTGTTCGCCACCAAAGAAGATGGCTCACTACGTCTTTGTGTGGACTATAGGGAGCTAAACAAGCTGACTAAGAAGAATAGACACCTACTTCCCAGAATAGACGATTTGTTTGATTAGCTTGTAGGTGCGTCGGTTTTCTCCCAACATGATCTGGCTACTGGGTTCCATCAGCTAAGGGTAGCTGAAGATAGCATTGATAAGATGGCATTCAGAACCCCAGACGGTTTCTTCGAGTGGCTTGTCATGCCTTTCGGCTTGACAAACGCACCCGCTTATTTCGTAGACCTAATGAGCAGGGTTTTCAGAGAATTCCTCAACAAGTTTGTGGTTGTCTTCATAGACGATATTTTGATCTTCTCAAAGGACGAGGAAGAGCATGCTCATCATTTAAAGGAGATCATGGATACTCTCCGTGCACATCAGCTAAAAGCAAAATTCTCCAAGTGCCACTTCTGGAGTGAAGAAGTAAGGTTTCTTGGACATGTAGTGTCCAAAGAGGGGTTAGCTGTGGACCCCGCGAAAGTGGTGGTGGTGCAAGATTGGAAGGCACCAAGAAATGCAACCGAAGTCCGAAGCTTTCTCGGGCTAGCAGGTTTTTACCGAAAGTTCATTAGAGATTTCGCGAAAATCTCAGTTCCACTCAAAAGGCTAACAAAGAAGAATCTAGCGTTCGCTTGGGATTTGGATTGTGATATTGCTTTCCAACGCTTGAAAAGGGCTCTTACAACAGCCCCAGTTCTGACTTTTCCTAATGGAAGCAAGATGTTCACAGTATACACGGATGCTTGTGGTACGGGACTAGGCGTTGTTCTGATGCAAGAAGGGAAGGTAGTAGCTTATGGTGGAAGACAATTGAAAGTTCATGAAAAGAACTACCCAACCCACGATCTTGAGTTGGCCGCCATTGTCTTTGCGCTTAAGCCTTGGCGCCATTATCTCCTAGGTGAGAAGTTCGAATTATATACTGACCATAAATCGTTAAAGTATCTTTTCTCACAGAAAGATCTTAACTTAAGACAGCAAAGGTGGATGGAGTTTCTTGCCTCGTATGCTTTTGACATTTCCTATACTCCTGGCAAAGGCAACGTAGTAGCAGACGCCTTGAGTGGAAAGAAGCTGACCTTAAGCCCTCTCTTTGTAGAAAGGCAAAGCTTGGAGTATATAACCAGTTTTGACTTTAGGCCCTCCTCTGATTTTGTACCTGGTTTGTTGGCATCACTAGAAGTACGACCCACTCTTTTAGACTCAATATGGGCCGCACAACGCAAAGACCCTCATCTTGTTGATGTGATTGATAAGCTAATTAAGGGTGAAACTTCCAGTCACCTCAATAGGTACTCCATCGATGATAAGGGTTGGCTGAGGCGAGATGGAAGATTATGCGTCCCACAAGCAAGGGATTTGGTAAAGATGGTTCTCGAGGAAGCACACCATTCCAAGATGACAATACACCCAGGTGGAGACAAGATGTACAAGGACGTAAAGAGAGTTTTCTTTTGGAGCGGCATGAAGAAGGATGTGGCAGATTTCGTTTCTAAGTGCATGATATGCCAACAGGTCAAGGCGGAACAAAAGAAGCCTGGAGGACTGCTTCATCCTCTAGAAGTCCCGCAATGGAAGTGGGATAGCATTTCAATAGACTTCATTGATGGGCTGCCTAGGTCAAGAAGGGGGCTATACTAGCATTTGGGTAATAGTGGACAGGCTCACAAAAAGCGCCAACTTTATACCTGTCAAGAGTAGAAGGACTGCCTCATCTCTAGCATCTCTTTATCTCAAGGAAATAGTTCGACTCCATGGAATACCCTCCAGCATAGTGAGTGACCGAGATCCTGTCTTTACAAGCGAGTTCTGGTGGAGTCTGCAAGAAGTTGTAGGCACATAGTTATGCTTGAGCACGGCCTATCACCCCCAAACTGATGGTCAGATGGAAAGGGTGAACAGAGTATTAGAAGATCTTTTGAGACTGTGCGTTCTTGACTTTGGAGGGACATGGGATGATCATCTTCCTTTAGTGGAATTCGCCTACAACAACAGCTACCAAGCCACCATCGGCATGGCGCCCTTCGAAGCTTTGTATGGAAGACTGTACCGATCACCAACTTGTTGGTGGGAGTCTACAGACAAGCTTATACTTGGGCCAGACATGATTAGAGAGACTTCAGAAAAAGTGGACTTGATACGAAGAAGAATGAAGACTGCCCAAGATAAACAGAAATCCTACATAGACAAAAGAAGGACCGACCTTGAGTTTGAGGTTGGGGACAGGGTTTTTCTTAAGGTATCTCCTTTAAGGAACGTCGTTCGCTTTGGATCCGCAGGAAAGCTAGCACCAAGATTTGTAGGACCGTTCCCTATCATCGAGAAGATTGGGAAGATGGATTATAGAGTAGAGCTGCCCGAAAGATTGGCTGGAATTCACAATGTCTTTCACGTTTCTCATCTCCGGAAATGTTTACATGAGTCTGCGGAAGTGGTGGAGCCAAGAATTCTCGAAGAAGATGAAATAGAACGAGAAACAACTGTGAGGAGAGTTCCAACTCGAATCATAGGAACTGAAATCAAAAAGCTACGCAACCGTGAAGTCAAGCTTGTTAAAGTTCAACGGAGCGATGCCGAGGAAGACGCGACTTGGGAAACTGAAGACAAAATACACGCTGCCTACCCTTTTCTTTTTGAGGGTACATCTTTGACCTCTCTTTTTCCATAAGTTTATGCTTGTATCTACCTTTTAGTGTATCTTCTCGGTCCTTTTTCTTCTAACTCCTTAGGTAGAAACTAATGGATGTAAACATGTATTTGAAACAAGTTATGATTGATGGCTGCAAGTGGTTGCTAGTGGTTGCCCGTGGATGCATATACACACACCCTAGGTATTAGATCGACTCAGTCACCTCCACATTGCATATGCATATATGTATTCGTATTTGTATGTGGTTGAAACTTGATATGTTGTCATATAGATGTCGCATTTGTATGAATGGTTGCGCACTCATGTAGAATTATGAGCAGGGAAAATTTTGCATACATAGTGGATTCATGACACTACATGATTCACATTAAGGAGGTCAACTGAATCAGCAGACTGCCTAATTTTTGCATTAGATAAAGACATATACACACACTATGTATATGATCATGAAGCATTAGAAGTATTTTATGGACAATGGACGCCTTTGTTTATTGGGTGAGTAGATGGACGATTGGATGTTAGCATATATGTTCTTCTAGACTTGAAGATTTCGGGGACGAAATCCTTTAAGGAGGGGAGAATGTAACACCCCGAATTTTCTGTTAACAATAAATTAATAAATTAAAGTATAATTAATTCTAAATGAAAGAATTAAGGGAAACGGGTTATGCCATTGTGTTCGTCTCGGAATTCTTCTTGAGATAGAGTCCGAGTTTGCGTAAATCGGACTCCGTATGAAGAAGTTGTGGTCTTCGGAAGTTTCAGAATTCGATTTAAAATTCAAACAGCCAGAAACAAGTTTAAAATTTGAAAACTGGACCAGAATTGGGCTGGGCGGGAAAATTCCCGCCCAGGACCCGAGTCGACCTGGGTATCCAGGTCGACTGGGGGTCGACTGGGGGTCGACCTGGGGGTCGACCTACCCAGTCGACCTGGTTAGGTCTTGGCTGGCCTGGTCGGGTTCTGAGCGATTTTCTGAGTTCTGGTGTGTCACTAGGGCTGATTTATCACTTTCTGGTTGGCTCTTCTCGATGTGAATGGTCTAGATTCATCTATGATCATCCGACGACTCTAATTAGTTTGAAATTCTATATAAACAACTCAAGTCTCCAACCTAAATTCACACAAAAATTAGGACCAGAGCCGCCATGCTGTCGGGAGAAAACTGAGAGTAGCCTCCACTTGAAGAAAGCTAAGAGACGAACAAATCTAATTCAAAATTAAAATCAAAACAATGTTTATCTACCCAAAGGAAAGCATCTCAATTCCAGAACTCGGAATCCAGAACTCAACTTCGTCGTTCGTTGTAAGTTTAGTTATGTTTTAGGATGCGAATCAAAATTAATGTCATGCCTTGGAAATAAATTGATAATAGAACAATGTTTATTTTGTTATATATGGAATTGAATGATATTGATCTATGTCTGTGGTTCTATTTTATTATCATGTTGAATTGGGAATTGATGGATAAGTCTAT
Source organism: Allium sativum (assembly GCA_030737875.1). NCBI lineage: Eukaryota > Viridiplantae > Streptophyta > Magnoliopsida > Asparagales > Amaryllidaceae > Allium > Allium sativum. Next base: position 47,926,898 of record CM060912.1, on the reverse strand, counting down.
TCATATGTATATGAACTTGGAGTACAACCTGTTATGACAAGTTGTGTAGTTTATCATGTTATGCAAGTTTCAGGTTGTAAAATCATATCACATATGTGAGCAAATGTTAGATCTACATGTTTATGTGTATATGTTAAACCTATGTCATATTTCAAGTTCGCACTTATTCATATGTTCGTGATTGATTTGGAAATTCACATAAATGTAAGTTGATTTAGTCTATGTTGCAAATTCACATATATGTAAGTTGATTTAGCCTATGTTGCAAATTCACATATATGTATGTTGATTTAGTCTACGTTGCAAGTTCACACCTATTTCACATATATGTACGTTGATTTAGTCTATGTTGCTAGTTCACACCTATGATATTCATGTTGACTATTTTGCAACTTCACACCTATGATGTTTATATTGACTATGCCGAATATGCCAAGTTTACACCTATGTCATGTTTATGTTAATGAATTTCTTTATGCCATTTTTGTGTACGATAAATTAGGCTAAATTTTAAGCCTAATATTATACGTTAAAAATCATGCGGACGAAAAATTTGGCTAAGATTGTTATCCTAATATTTAGACGGGGTAACGTTGGGAAAAATTTGTAATTATAGGAAACTTGACATAAATTGGTGAAAAATCACATAGGTAATTTATGGCATGAAACGGTATAAATCATATACCTAAAAATGATGAACTTGGAAAGTGGACCATAACATTTAATTGTTAACAAATTTACATATAAGAATAAAAATAACAAATATGTAAATTTAGAAAATACGAGTATGCTTAACCCGAGGTTGGATTGAGTTGTGATGTAAACCTACCCGAACCCGCCCGACTGTCCAGTAATCACAACAATACCTATCCAATGTGGGAGGTTAAGGCATTGAGCCCAATAAGGACCCGAGGTTAGACTGAATTACGGTGTAAACCTGCCCGGAACTGACCGACACATCCATTAACCGTAACAATACCCGTCTAATGTGAGTGGTTGGTGCTTTAACTAATTAAAGCTAAGGACAGACAAGTCAGGATGGTAGGGTTAAGTTAACTAAAACACTTAACCAATTCAACATGTTAATTAAACTGATGGGTAGGGTTAGGTTAATACAGACACTTAACCACTTAACAAGTTTGACTAGAAAACCCTAGTAACGGGGACCCATTTCAGCAGTAACCCAATTAGGTATCATGGTACCCTGAAACTAGGCAGGGTGGGGCACGATTACTGGGTTGATTGTAAGCAGTCAAAAGCGAAGGCGGTTAGTGCAGCAGTGTAGGTTCTAACGGAGTGCGGGCGTGCACACACTTCGGAGTAGACAAACAGGGCACTGGGCATCAGTAGTATAACCTATGCATTCTAGAATTGTGTCGTGCCGCCACCATGGGACTTGATACACCCCATGATGGGACCAGCATAGGTATCTACAATCATGTGGGGCCGTATGACACAGGAAGAAAACGTTTCGAGTAAGAGCCGATCGAATAAGGGATCACCTTGTCATGAACACGTGGTGCTGGTTAGGCTAGTTAGTAGGTGCAGAGAAGTAATAGTGAGTGCGTTTAGTATAGTTAGTATTTCCTGCCATATCTTGTCTTATATTCTGGTATTGTCCTGTTCTCAGTTTATGCAAGTCATGATCTTTCTATTGTTCTCATGCTAGAAATATAACTGGACTTACCAGACTTATGTCTGACCCATTTTCCTTTCGCTTTCTTTTCTTCCGTCCCCCCCCTCAGGTCCACAGGGACGAAACACCTCATCTTAGTCAGATTTTTCATCCAGCTTGAAGAGAGAGAATGTATTGCTTGGATCTCTTTCGTTTGGGCTATGGCTTTGGACATTCTATGGGGATTTATGCAGTTTTAATTATGTTTCATGCTTCTTTAAGTTTTAAATCAAGACAGTATTATGGTTGTAATAATTGGAAGTTTGTTTTGAGGTAATTATGGAAGTGTTTTGTATGAACACGTATTTATGATATGAAAGTCTGTTTGTTTTTCTGTTGTTTATATATATGTATTTATATATGTCTTGTGTTTATCTATGACTTTTACTTATAAACCTCCACCGAAGTTAAGGTATTCCCTTTGCGAGTGACCTTAACGGAGGTGGGGTGTTTCATTCGAGGTCCCCCTTTTGGTACCAAGATGGGTTACTGACTGATACGGGTCGCACACAATAGATGATACAAGCCACCCCTTAGACTTGCATCCCCACTACTAGGATTTTGACAGGTTACGCCTAACAGATTAATAAGGCCGCATAACCCAACCATATAAAACATGTTAAGTTTTTCGGGTTTATATAACCCCCACAGATTTAACGGATTTACTTAACCCCCCATCGATTCAAACAAGCTTACTTAACCCTTACACCGTTTGACAGGTTCATATAACCCCTACTGATTTAAACAGGTTAAGTATTATAGGTTAACAGGTTATTATCATTTTCCCATTCATGTCTGTTAATGCACTAGACTTCTCACATTAAGTCGACCACTTGTGGATGATGGATATACCGGGCGATTCCAGGCAGACCACAAGCTGGACATAACCTCATGTCTTAGTGCTGTTAGTTGTACATTTACGCACTAGACCCCTCACATTAGATTAACCACTTGTGGAAGCTGGATTTGCCGGGCAGTTTCGGGCAGACTTCTACCACAAGTGTAATCTAACCTCGTGTCTAAGTGTGGTTACAGTTTCTATTTACTGTAAATTTAGGCATGTTCATTCTTGAACAATTTTTCATGTTTATCAAAGGTTATGCCCCAAATCCCAGTCTAATTCACGATACAAGTTATTCCCCAAATTAAAGTTTTTTATCAGGGTATAGATTATGCCCAAATCCCAGACATGTTTTGCAATACAAGCTATGCCCCAATTTATCATTCCCAACCATTCCCAATTTCGTTCTTTCGTATATTTCAGCGATAGGACTAGGCTCGAAGGTAGCCTGGCTATAAAAATAAAAGGAAAGGAGGGAGAGAAGAGAACAGATATAGGCATAATAACAAAACATGCATATGTTGACAGAAATAGGCATACTAACAGAATAGGCATATGGTGACATAAATGGGCATAATGACAGAATAGGCATATAGTGACTAAAACAGGCATAATGACAGAATATGCATATCAGGAATAGGCATATGAGAACTAAATAGTAGATTAGGTGTACATGTAGTGGCAGATTTGTTTAGTTATGATTCAGGTTATTAACGTGCACAGGTTTAGATAGAAACTTATAAACATGTCATGATTACTTATTAAATGTTTATATCTAAATGCAACATAAACTCACAGGGACTGGATCTAAAGAATAGATAAATTACTGTTGATGTTGTAGCAGAGATTCTTGTATACGTATAAGTTGTTGTTGCAGAAGAATAGGCTAATTCAATCTGAGTTGGGGCAGCACCTCGTTTTCTCCATTGTTTTTGATGAATAAAACAATAAAAATGAGGTCCTATTATAGCCTACCGTCAACGAATCTGGTTAAGTCTTGGTTCACATAATGGATCTGCCCCAGATCTGCGTGGGGTCGACACCCCCTTGTAGGGGTCGACCTTTGGGTCGACACCCATGGGGCATGGGGTCGACCCCCAATGGGCCGATTTCCCTCCCTTTCCCGCTCCTCAATTTTTGATTTTCTGGACTTGATTTTAAATATATATATATATATATATATATATATATATATATATATATATATATTTACTTATGTGTATACAAACTTCAAACCTTAATATCTTCTTCATATGATGTCCGTTTTACGCAAATTTGGTGTCTATCTTAAGCAGAATTCCGAGATGAATGTAATGGCATGGTCCGTTTTACTTAACTCCCAATACTTAATTAAGTATTCTTTAGTTTAACATTATAGTGTTCTTTAAAATTACGGGTTGTTACATTCTCCCCTACTTAAAGGATTTCGTCCCCGAAATCTCTATGTAAAGAAGAATGCATATCCTAACATCCACATCCATCTACTCATTCATCAATCACAAGCATCCATTGTCCTTATAAGATTTCTAATGCTTATATGAACATATGCAAAGGTGTGTGTATATGTCCTTATACTAATGAGAAAAATCAGGTGGTCTACTGATTCAGTCGACCTCCTTAATGCAATGTATGTTAGTGTCATATATCCAATATGTATGCAAATAATCCTAGTATATCATGTGAACTCTATATGTGTGCATAATCATCCATCCAAATGCAACACTCATATGATGATACACCCATTTCCATCCATAAAAGAAGAAAAATACACACACATCAATATGCAGTATGAGAGTGATTGAGCTGATCTAGTGCCTAGTGTGTGTGTGTATATGCATCCATGAGCATCCACTAGCAAACACTTGCATCCACTTGCACCCATCAAACATAACATGTCTCAAACACATGTTTACATCCATTGGCTCTCTACCTAAAGGTCGAAGATTCGATTGATAGGATATACTTAAATGATAGAAGCAAGTACGAATAAAAGATTTGGAAAAGAAGTTAAGAACATACCCTTGAAAAGAAAAGGGTACGAAGCGCGAATCTTATCTTCAGTCTCCCAAGTAGCATTCTCATGGTCATCTCCCCACTGAACTTTCATCAACTTGACCTCTCGGTTGCGTAGCTTCTTAACCTCTGATCCAAGAATACAGGTAGGAACTCGTCTAACTATCGCCTCCTGTTCCACCTCTACTTCCTCAAGCATACTCAGCTCAACTACTTCTACGGTATCATGCAGGCACTTCCGTAAATGAGAAACGTGCAAAACATTATGAACACCCGTCAATCTCTCTTATATACTCTATAGGCCATTTGGCCAAACCTTTCTGTTATGGGAAATGGCCCTACAGGCCTTGGCGCCAATTTCCCTACTGATCCAAAGCGAACTACATTCCTTAAAGGTGATACCTTGACAAAAATCATGTACCCCACCTCAAAATCAATATCAGTTCTTCTCTTATCTGCGTAGGACTTCTGTCTATCCTGAGTTGTCTTCATGCGTCTGCGAATAAGATCAATTTTCTCTAAAGTTTCTCTATTCATCTCAGGTCCAAGTAGAAGCCTATCTATAGCCTCCCACCAACAAGTTGGTGATTTACAAGGCCATCCATACAATGCCTCAAATGGTGTCATGCCAATACTAGGTTGATAACTATTGTTGTAGGCGAACTAGACCAATGGAAGATGTTCTTTCCAAGTCCCTCCGAAGTATAGGATACATAGTCCTAAAAAATTCTCAAGAACTCTGTTCACATTTTACGTCTTCCCATCGGTCCAAGGGTGATAAGCAGTGCTCAAACACAACTGTGTACCTAATGCCTCCTGCAAGCTCCTCCAAAACCCATTGGTGAATATGGGGTCACGATCACTCACTATACTGGAAGGTACTCCATGTAGACGAACAATCCCACGAAGATAAATAGTTGCCAACCATGTTGCCGTTCTCTTACTCTTAACAGGAATGAAATGAGCGCTCTTGGTAAGCCTGTCAACTATAACCCAAATACTAGTGTTGCCTTTCCTCGATCTTGGCAAACCATCAACGAAATCCATAGAGACGCTCTCCTACTTCCACTGTGGGACCTCCAAAGGATGAAGCAAACCACCTAGCTTCCATTTCTCAGCTTTGACTCGCTGACAAATCAAACATCGAGAAACAAACTCCGCTACATATTTCTTTATCCCAGCCCAAAAGAATACCATCTTCATATCTCTGTACATCTTATCACCGCCTGGAAGGATAGTCATCCTAGAATGATGGGCTTCCTCAAGGACTGTCTTCAACAGACTCCCAACTCAGGGAACACAAAGCCTTCCATCTTGACGCAAACATCCTCTATCATCTGTGGAATATCTACTGAGGTGACTAGAAGTCTCCCCTCTACTAGCCTATCCAAGATGTCAGCTATCTGTTGGTCCTATCACTGTGAAGTTCCTATCTAATCCATAAGAGTAGGTTGCACTTCTAACGGTTCCAATAACCCAGGTGTACACTTGGTAGAGGGCCTAAAATCAAAGGTTGATATATATTCCAAGCTTTGTCTCTCTACGAATAGTGGACTCAAAATCATCCAATGCATAATTAGTGCGTCTGCCACCACATTACCCTTGCCAAGGGTATAAGCAATCTCAAAGTCATAGGACGTTAGGAACTCCATCCATCTCTGTTGCCTTAAATTGAGATCCTTTTGCAAGAATAAATACTTGAGAGATTTATGATCGGTATACAAACTCGAACTTCTCTTCATGTAGGTAATGACGCCAAGTCTTAAGCGTGAATATTATAGCAGCCAACTCCAAATCATGGGTAGGATAGTTCTTCTCATAAACTCACAACTGTCTACCACCATAACATACTACCCATCCCCCTTGCATCAAAACAACACCAAGCCTTATACCACATGCATCGGTGTACATTGTGAACACTTTGTTTCCATCTGGCAAAGTCAAGACTGGAGCTGTTGTCAGAGACCTCTTCAATCGCTAAAAATCACCCTCACAGTCTATATCCCCAGAAAAAGTCAGATTCTTCTTCGTTAGCTTAAGTGAGTGGGGTTGATATCTTTCGCGAAGTCCTTCCTATAATATCCCAATAAACCATGGAAACTCCTCACCTCTGTTGCATTCTTTGGAATCTACCAAACTTGAGCTGCAATTACTTTCGCAGGATCCACTGCTATCCCATCCATAGAGATCACATGCCCTAGAAATCTCACTTCCTTTCTCCAAAAATGAAACTTGGAGAATTTTGCCTTAAGCTGATGCGCTTGGAGAGTCTTCAAAACTTCCCTTAAATATAGGGCATGCTCTTCCTCGCTCTTCGAGAAAATCAAGATATCATCAATAAAGACCACATAGAACTTATTTAGAAACTTCCGAAACACCCTAATCATCGGATTAATAAAATAGGCAGGTGCATTCGTCAACCCAAAAGGCATGACGAGCCACTCGTAGAAGCCATCTGGAGTTCTAAAGGCAATCTTGTCTACACTATCCTCGGCCACCCTCAACTGATGAAATCTCGTGGCCAAGTCTAACTGAGAGAAAACAGATGCACCAATAGGTTGGTCAGACAGATCATCTATACTTGGAAGTGGGTGCCTATTTGTCTTAGTGAGCTTATTCAATACCCTGTAACCCACACATAAGCGAAGCCATCCATCTGCCTTAGTCACGAAAACAATTGGAGCACCCCATTCTGATATGCTTCGCCTAATAAATCCTTTCTCAAGTAGCTCCCCTACTTGCTTGTTGAGCTCCCTCCTTTTTCTTGGAGACATATGGCGCACAGGAAATGCAATTGGTCTTGCATTGTCGACCAAGTATATCCGAAAATCAATCTCGCGCCTCGGAGGTAATCCCCGAACCTCTTCAAAAACATCAGGATACTCACAGACCACTGGTACAGATTGTAGATCATCGGTATATGCATCAAATGACTCTAGGTAACTAAGCATGACATACCTTTTTGGGTCACAAGAAATCTCGAGGTTCCTCCCATGGCAAGTCAAAAGTCTAACGACCGTCCTCTCACAATCTAGAATGGCACCATACACGGCCAGCTAATCCATCCCTAGAATCAAATCATAGCCCATGAAACCAAGTACATATGCATCGTACTCAAACTCGACTCCCAACACAGATATTCTCAATCCCCAACAAATCATAGACAGATGAATCGTGCCCCTAATGGGGTTTGAGACAACAAAGGGATACAAAACCATACTAGTACTAAGGTGTAGAAACTCAACCACAGAATCAGATATAAAAGAATGTGAAGTGCCAGAATCAAAAAGAGGTCTAACAAGATGATTGAAAAGAGAATTCAATCCTTCAACAGAAACTTTCCCACCTCGACCGGTACATCGGCCACGAGAGCATGCACTTGCCCTCCAGAATATCCTGCCCTTCGGCCATGTCCTAGCTTCTTCGGGAAATCCTTAATAAGGTGTCCGACCTCTCCACATTAGAAACAAGAATTCTTCCTTTTTCTACAATCTTTGCTCGAATGTCCCACGCGTCAACAACTATGACATTTCCTCTTTTCTCAGGCTTTGTTGTTCTTTTCGCCCTTCTTTTGCTGTTGTTGTTCTTTCTTGGGCCATACTTTCTTGTTTTGTGTTTCATCAACATTAGCCTCTTTCTTTTCACCTTTATCTTCTTCTTGCGTCAATGCCATATCAACGAGTTTCTCGAAAGTTGCCCCCATCGGAATATGAGACATAGCCAATCCTTAGAGGGGTTCATTCAACCCTCTTGCAAACCTCAAAGCTTTAGTGTGTAGGGTATTCACTAGCTCCAAACCAAACCTCTCCAATTGAATGAACTTATTGACATACACTTTGACAGATATGCCTCCTTGCTTAAGTGTCAGAGATCTTTCTATTTGCATATTTTGCTCGGCTTGAGAAAGAAACTTCGTATCGAATCTCTATCGAAAATCATCCCAAGTCTCAACTGGATGCCCTGCTTGCGTCACTTCCCACCAGAATGAAGCCTCATCTTCCAGCTGCCAAACAATTAACTGAATCTTCCTACGGTCGTCAACCTCAAAAATCCCAAACAAATCCTCCGTCTCTTTAAGCCAATTACTTGCTTCTACAAAAGTCTCAGTTCCTCGGAATGGCTTTCCTCCCATAGCACAGAAATCCTTGCATATCATGGAGAATTTATCCGCTCGCGGAGGAGGGGGAACAACGGCTGTAGCCGGGGGAGGGGTGTCAGCTTAGCCTCTGGCAGGCGCCGTAGCCTCAAAATACCTACGGAACCAATTCATTATCATAACACCCTCAGGAAGAATCGGTTCCGTAGACATACTGAAAAGAAAAGGAAAAGGGATTAAAACAGAGAGTCGAAAGGTATTGTGACACCCCATATGTTTACATTTTTAAAAAGTAAGAAATTTATATACGTATTCGATAATACGCAAAGTATATGAACCAGTAAAGCATGAAAATGAAAGATGTTTTGTTTAAACTTCTAGGAATTAAGGTAAACGGGATTCACCATTACGTTCGTCTCGGAAAAATACGCGAAATAGAGTCCGAGTTTTCGAGAATCGGAGTCCGTATGGCCCGTTAAAGGCCCATGGAAGGTTAGTGAAAAATTGAAATTCGGAAATCAGTTTGAAAATCCAGGTCTGGGGCTAGGCGGGAATTTTCCCCGCCAAGGCCATGTCGACAGGGCTGTCGACAGGCCTGTCGACTTGGGCCCAGACCAAGTCGACAGCCCTGTCGACATGCCAGTCGACAGGGGGTGGTCGGGCTAAATTGCCTGGTGCACCTGCTTGGCTCACCTGGGCTTGCTATTGGGCTGATTCTGGAAACTTCCGAGATCTGATGGTCCTAACCTATCCTAGATCTAATCCTATGGCCTAAAACACTCCTAATCTCTATAAAAACACCCTTAAGCCCCCCCCTAAACCCTCATAACTCACCCTCTCCACGAAGTGCTGCCCAAATGCCAAGTGATCATGGCCTCCATTCCCTTTTCCTAAAGCCTAAGCACTCAAATCGGGTCCAAATCAAGTGGTGCAAGCTAGCTACGCCAAAAGGAAGGAAGATCAACGTTTCTATGCGAGTTCCATGACGATTCTTCAATAAAGGAGGCACCTTTCTTAGCCAAGATGATTCATGCCTCTTTCCCTAGGCCTAACTATGTAAGTTCTAGCTACTTTTAGATGGAAACGGTAGTTTTGATAATGGCATGGGATAAAATGAGGCTAAACATGATTATGCGAACCTATGTGAACCTTACCTTGCCTCTTGTGTTCATGTTTATGGTTTTAGGTAATGTGAGTGACTTAATCATGCCTCTCATGCTATGCATAACCTAGTTTAACTTGCAAGTTTGAATCTTTATGTATGAAATGCTAGCATGAACCTTTAGGAACTATTTTTACTTGAGAAACATTGGCTAAGATTATAGTTTGGGGCTTATGCGTGTTTATGAACCTAAACCCCTAGCGTTAACATGTAAGTTTGTGGCCAAATCCTTTATGACATTATGCATACTTATGGCCAATCCCCTTTGTTTTCATGTTATGCATGCTTGTGGCCAAACCTTTATGAACCTACATATGTCTTAAGCCAAACCCTCATGATGATATGCATGTTTGGGGTCATAGTGTAGCATAGTATTTTTGCGATGTGACTCGTCCATTCATGCGTTGGAACACGATTTGGGTTGAGGGTGGACAAGCGTGAATATAGCATGAAAAACGTAACTTGAAGTTCCATGAGAACATGATAGGCGAGCTAAACTTGGCACGAACTATAATTTGGGTAGAAAGGGGTATAACGGGATAACGTGTGACGTTGAGTATGACATGCGAATACTTGAAAACATAAGAACATAAGCTTGGGAATTTACCTATTAAGTTAGGTCTACCCATTGGGAATTTACCTATTAAGTTAGGTCTACCCAATTGCTTGAAAACTTAGCTATGAACATGATACTAGACCAAACATGAAAGTGGCCAACTCGAGGTTGGGTTGAGTTTGCAACGTAAAGCTACCCGGAACCAACCGGCCTAACTAGTAGTTGCAAACAATAGGACTCAATGTGAGAAGTTGGTCATGTTGTGCTTGAACCCGAGGTTAGACCAAGTTGTGGTGTAAATCTACCCGGACCCGCCCGGCTTAACTAGTAACCACAACAAAGTCTAATGTGAGAGGTTGGGGTGCATTAAACAATTAATGCCACATAATAAGGTTAAGTTAATTTGACTAATGAGGCCTAACCAAATATGATAGGGACGAGTAGGTTAAGCAATTTGATTAGGCTAATGATACTTAACAAAACATAATGAGCTTGGGTAGGTTAAGTAACTTGATTTGCCTAATGACGCTTGACCGAGTTGACTCGGTAATTTGACAGGGTCAAGTTAATTTATATAATTAACCAATCCAAACGGTAATTAGACGAGGTTAAGTTATAAATTGCTTAATATACTTAGTCAGCTTGACACATGGTTTGTAGGGTTAAGTCTTGGACTTGGATACTTAGCCAATTTTGACATGGTTGGTAGACGGGCTAAGTTATGAACTTAAGTGACACTTAACCCATTAGATAAACCCTAATTCAGAGGGTTAGAAAAATAACCATAGTTAACAAGGATAACGGAAATAAGGCTAAGTGGTAAACCTTAGTTAAGGGAAACTAAGTAATAATTCTTAGTCAAGGAAATCTGGACCACTTCTTAGATAGATGAGTAACCCGATACGGTAGGTCATCGTTTAAGTATACGCGTAGGAGCAGGCTATCTGATTCAGATAAAGGCTCCAACGAACTGGGTAACGAAGCAGCGGCTTCGGGGAACGTGAGGATATTCTTGGGATCCCTCTGTGAGCTGCCAGGTCATTATACTAGGCTCACGAGAGGTTGAGGTCTGCGGTAGAAGAACCAAGAATATGCCTTGGTTGCTATGCGAGCGACCTAAAGACTGGGGTGGATAGCAGTGAGTCGACGAATACATAAGGTGCCCGAGATAGCAAGTTCGTCGATCATCTACCATCTTAAGTCAAGCGTGTACGTACGGAAAGGCAGGGGACACCCAACAGACCATAATTTGCTATCTAATTATGGGTGAGGTAGGTCGTAGGATGTGGGCTGACCGGAGTGTAGTTCTCATGCAAGATTTTCTCTTGTGTTGCCTTTCACTAGTTGAGGGAGGGGTCTCGTGGGACCATAGCCACGTGTAGAAAAGCAGACCTTAGTATCTGCATCGGCAGATAAATCTAAAGCTCCCGACCGAGTCCTGTATTTCTTGTTTTGGCCGGTGACAGGACTCGGATAGCGCGATGTGATACATGTGCATCCAGTTATAGAAAAACGATTCACGATGAATGCGTGGGAAAAAGGGCGCGGTTGAGGGTTAGCGTAATCCCTAGTGGCCTAGGTGGTTTAACCCAGACCGAAATACGAAAGCGTGCAATAGGTAAGCGTAATCCCTAGTGGTGCTAGGTGGCGTAAGTCCTAGTAGTTCAAACGATGATTCATATGGAAGAGCCTAGCTAGAACAAGGGTGACAGTCCAAACGATTTCAAGGATAATACGACATGAGGAAGCCCGTACGAGGTACGGCAAAGGACTGAACTTATATACATGGAAAGAAACATATGATTTGAGTAACCTATATATGCGATATTAGGTTGACATGGAGCATCACACGACTTTGAGCACGGGACATTCATGGTTAACACATGACGCGGGTAGGGATACTAGTGCGAGAGGTGCAGAGCAAATATACATGTTAGGACTAGGAAGAATATACACAATAGATACCGTGGGATGTTAGACGGGGTAGATACCTTGGGATAATGCACTCGATAGAAATCTGACGATGTGATATCTTGACTTATCATAACATCGTAGTTTATCATGATACCTTAGTTTACCTTGCCGCAGTAGTTCAACCGGCTACCCTGGTTTATCTATCTTGTAGTTATCCTTATGTTTACTTTCAGTTTATGCATGTCATGTTACCTTTACCTGTTTTTATACTGGAAGTAGATAGGACTTACTCAGTCTTTTTGACTGACCCGTTTTGTTTCGCCTCTTTTCTTCCGTTTTCCCCCCCCCAGGTTACAGGGAGGAAACAATGCTGTTTAGTTCGGACTTCTTCTGCTTGAAGGTCATCATGGATGGCTTGGACTTCTCTTGGCTATGGCTACTTTACTGTTTTTACTTGGGGAATAATTTATTAAAAAGTCTTTATGCTTCTTTACTATTGCAAGACAGGTTTTGATGTACTCTGATGTAAAAGGCTTTAGACCTTATTTATTCATGTTATGAAAGTTTGATTTTACTTCCGCTATTTATATATGTTCTGTCTTGTGATATTTCTGTGCATGTTTACCAATAATGCCCCTCTAAAGCTAGTGCATTCCTTTGCGAGTGACCCTAGCGGAGGCGGGGTGTTACATTTGGTATCAGAGCAGAAGGTTACCAGACGGGGCAAAAGTTTGTGAAAACCTTCTGAAGATTTTTTTTGAAAAAAAAAAAAAAAAAAACTGTTTACAAAGAAGCATTTTTCAAGAAAAACTTTGTTTTAGAAGTTATTCCCCAAAAAGCCATTAGCAATGTCCTTGTTTTATTAGTTGAATTCTCTTTGCCTTTCCCTCTCCCATCGATAGTCACGTTGGCTTCGGTTATAAGCAGTTTTGAGTTAGAAGAGGGGTCTTAGTATGATGGGGGAATAGTTTCGGGAAATTGGAGTTGGGTCAGGAGGGGAAATAAGGAAATGGAAGGGTGAAAGGACCAGCAAGAAAAAAAAAAAAAAAAAAAAAAAAAAAAAAAAAAAAATGGGGCCAGTCGACAGGCCTGTCGACAGGGCAGTCGACATGCCCACCCCCCAGTCGACAGGGCTGTCGACACGTCGACCCTGCAGAGAAAAAAAATATATAAACCCGAAGCCGAGAGCTTCGGCTCATAACCCCAAACCCCTTTTCTTCTTCCTCCCAGCCACCAAAACCGAAATTCCCCAACTCCACCACCTCCCATCACCTCGTTTCTCCACCATTCTTCGTAAAATTTAGCTTAAATCGAAGCTAGAGGCTCTCTCCATCCGGATCTATAGTTCCCCTCTTCCAATTCGTGTTTAAATCGCCATGGCCAATCAACCCAATCCCTACGAGCTTTACCCCCAACTAACCGCGCAAGAGGTTGAGTGGTGTGACGAGCAACCCGGAATAGTTGAGCACTACATGCAGCTTGCCACTAGGAATTTGCTTCTAGGCCGACCGGTGAGGTTTGCGGATTTTGCGGGAACCGCCGTGGAAAGCTTGTTTGTTAATGCGGGTCTTACTCATATTCTGGATACGCACACAGCCGAGAGGAGGGGCTACAAGCGTATGGTAAGGCTTTTTGATGCTCGTTTGCAAATTGATGTGGATGATAATGGGTTGATAACTTATGGTTCATGGGTTAAGGGTACCCATATAGTTATGAATGAGGTCCAATTTGGGGAAATTTTGAATATCCGGGGTACGGGACTTGATATAAATGACCTGGAGATGGATGATTTGAATGTTTGGGGAAGGATTTTTTTTAATGGCCTGGACAGGCAGTGGGATAGTGCGCATCTGCGCCCCCTAGCTAGATTTGTGATTAGGATATTGCAATATAATATTGCGGGGCAGAACCATGGGTTTGACAGAGTCCCCGTAGTTGTTAAGGCCGCTGCTTATGCTATTTTTGGGGGCATACAAATAAACTGGGCAAGGACCATCTTGCAGCAATACCAGATCTTTAGGGGAGCAAGGCACTCCAATATTTGTTTTGGAAACTTGTGGACTATAGTTTTCCGCTGGTTCGGGGTGGATTTGCATGATGAGGACTATGTGACGCTTTCTAACCATCCCTCTGTTATCATCACTGAAGCCGCACTAGGGAGGATGAGTATAGATATGCAGGAGCTGCAAGGGGAACCTCAGCCTATGGAGCATGAGGGATTGGATGAGGACGAGGATGAGGGTAACGAGGAGGAGGAACAAGGGGAGGAGCCACATGATGGTCAGTTTGGACACTTTGAGGACCCCCAGCAGGCACCACAGCATGATGATGAGCAGGCTGGGGATGGAGCCTGGGCTCATCAGGGCCCGGCACAGGGGGCTCCGGACACAGGTGCCTGGGATCCGTGGGCTACTAGGGATCCAGACTGGAGGACCGAGCTGAGATATATTTCACAGCAGCAGGCTCGCTTGATGAGGAGCCACCAGGATATTTTGAGGTCACAGCAGCAGACACTGGAGTCACAGGTAGCCATGGCTCAGACACAGCAGCAGATGCTCCAGGATATGGGTTCCTCTTATGACCAGTTAGGGGCTGGGATGCAAGACCTACAGTTAGAGCTGAGGCAAGGGAACCGGCGGCAGGAGGAGAGGCTAGACAGCTTAGAGGAGCTCATCCGTAGCTATTTCCGTCGGGATTGACCTCTATCAGTTATCCGTAGAATAGTATTTTATTTTTGTTTAGCTGTTCCTTTTTGTCGTCTGGTTGTAACGATGTACTAAAACTATCTTAATAAAGTTTGTACGTTGTTTGTTTACGCAATTTGTTGTGTCTAAAGTAATTATGAAATATTGAACGATAATGTCTGATAACGAAGAACAATGAAGACGACAAAACGGGATACCTCTCCGTTACATAAAAATTTAGGAAATTAGATTTTTCCTAGATTAATAATGGATGGTAGGATTCTGGATGCTCAAATTGGATGAACTTCACTCTTATCTTGTAAGGGTGTGGGAAAATTTGGATGAAATTACTTTTTCGAATTTTTGCATTCATATAGAACTGCAAGTACATTTAGGATGACAGCATCATGGTTTGAAAAAGAAATTTTTAAGAAATTGCATTCATATAGGTGGTACCACAAGTTAGGCATACATATTTTTCTACGATGTGATTCACTTTTGCACATGTGCACCTGTTGCAACAATTGGCTGAACACTTCTGGATGCTAATATGGGGACATAAATCCTACTACTCTTGAATTTCGGGGACGAAATTCTTTAAGGGTGGGAGGATGTGACACCCCATATGTTTACATTTTTAAAAAGTAAGAAATTTATATACGTATTCGATAATACGCAAAGTATATGAACCAGTAAAGCATGAAAATGAAAGATGTTTTGTTTAAACTTCTAGGAATTAAGGTAAACGGGATTCACCATTACGTTCGTCTCGGAAAAATACGCGAAATAGAGTCCGAGTTTTCGAGAATCGGAGTCCGTATGGCCCGTTAAAGGCCCATGGAAGGTTAGTGAAAAATTGAAATTCGGAAATCAGTTTGAAAATCCAGGTCTGGGGCTAGGCGGGAATTTTCCCCGCCAAGGCCATGTCGACAGGGCTGTCGACAGGCCTGTCGACTTGGGCCCAGACCAAGTCGACAGCCCTGTCGACATGCCAGTCGACAGGGGGTGGTCGGGCTAAATTGCCTGGTGCACCTGCTTGGCTCACCTGGGCTTGCTATTGGGCTGATTCTGGAAACTTCCGAGATCTGATGGTCCTAACCTATCCTAGATCTAATCCTATGGCCTAAAACACTCCTAATCTCTATAAAAACACCCTTAAGCCCCCCCCTAAACCCTCATAACTCACCCTCTCCACGAAGTGCTGCCCAAATGCCAAGTGATCATGGCCTCCATTCCCTTTTCCTAAAGCCTAAGCACTCAAATCGGGTCCAAATCAAGTGGTGCAAGCTAGCTACGCCAAAAGGAAGGAAGATCAACGTTTCTATGCGAGTTCCATGACGATTCTTCAATAAAGGAGGCACCTTTCTTAGCCAAGATGATTCATGCCTCTTTCCCTAGGCCTAACTATGTAAGTTCTAGCTACTTTTAGATGGAAACGGTAGTTTTGATAATGGCATGGGATAAAATGAGGCTAAACATGATTATGCGAACCTATGTGAACCTTACCTTGCCTCTTGTGTTCATGTTTATGGTTTTAGGTAATGTGAGTGACTTAATCATGCCTCTCATGCTATGCATAACCTAGTTTAACTTGCAAGTTTGAATCTTTATGTATGAAATGCTAGCATGAACCTTTAGGAACTATTTTTACTTGAGAAACATTGGCTAAGATTATAGTTTGGGGCTTATGCGTGTTTATGAACCTAAACCCCTAGCGTTAACATGTAAGTTTGTGGCCAAATCCTTTATGACATTATGCATACTTATGGCCAATCCCCTTTGTTTTCATGTTATGCATGCTTGTGGCCAAACCTTTATGAACCTACATATGTCTTAAGCCAAACCCTCATGATGATATGCATGTTTGGGGTCATAGTGTAGCATAGTATTTTTGCGATGTGACTCGTCCATTCATGCGTTGGAACACGATTTGGGTTGAGGGTGGACAAGCGTGAATATAGCATGAAAAACGTAACTTGAAGTTCCATGAGAACATGATAGGCGAGCTAAACTTGGCACGAACTATAATTTGGGTAGAAAGGGGTATAACGGGATAACGTGTGACGTTGAGTATGACATGCGAATACTTGAAAACATAAGAACATAAGCTTGGGAATTTACCTATTAAGTTAGGTCTACCCATTGGGAATTTACCTATTAAGTTAGGTCTACCCAATTGCTTGAAAACTTAGCTATGAACATGATACTAGACCAAACATGAAAGTGGCCAACTCGAGGTTGGGTTGAGTTTGCAACGTAAAGCTACCCGGAACCAACCGGCCTAACTAGTAGTTGCAAACAATAGGACTCAATGTGAGAAGTTGGTCATGTTGTGCTTGAACCCGAGGTTAGACCAAGTTGTGGTGTAAATCTACCCGGACCCGCCCGGCTTAACTAGTAACCACAACAAAGTCTAATGTGAGAGGTTGGGGTGCATTAAACAATTAATGCCACATAATAAGGTTAAGTTAATTTGACTAATGAGGCCTAACCAAATATGATAGGGACGAGTAGGTTAAGCAATTTGATTAGGCTAATGATACTTAACAAAACATAATGAGCTTGGGTAGGTTAAGTAACTTGATTTGCCTAATGACGCTTGACCGAGTTGACTCGGTAATTTGACAGGGTCAAGTTAATTTATATAATTAACCAATCCAAACGGTAATTAGACGAGGTTAAGTTATAAATTGCTTAATATACTTAGTCAGCTTGACACATGGTTTGTAGGGTTAAGTCTTGGACTTGGATACTTAGCCAATTTTGACATGGTTGGTAGACGGGCTAAGTTATGAACTTAAGTGACACTTAACCCATTAGATAAACCCTAATTCAGAGGGTTAGAAAAATAACCATAGTTAACAAGGATAACGGAAATAAGGCTAAGTGGTAAACCTTAGTTAAGGGAAACTAAGTAATAATTCTTAGTCAAGGAAATCTGGACCACTTCTTAGATAGATGAGTAACCCGATACGGTAGGTCATCGTTTAAGTATACGCGTAGGAGCAGGCTATCTGATTCAGATAAAGGCTCCAACGAACTGGGTAACGAAGCAGCGGCTTCGGGGAACGTGAGGATATTCTTGGGATCCCTCTGTGAGCTGCCAGGTCATTATACTAGGCTCACGAGAGGTTGAGGTCTGCGGTAGAAGAACCAAGAATATGCCTTGGTTGCTATGCGAGCGACCTAAAGACTGGGGTGGATAGCAGTGAGTCGACGAATACATAAGGTGCCCGAGATAGCAAGTTCGTCGATCATCTACCATCTTAAGTCAAGCGTGTACGTACGGAAAGGCAGGGGACACCCAACAGACCATAATTTGCTATCTAATTATGGGTGAGGTAGGTCGTAGGATGTGGGCTGACCGGAGTGTAGTTCTCATGCAAGATTTTCTCTTGTGTTGCCTTTCACTAGTTGAGGGAGGGGTCTCGTGGGACCATAGCCACGTGTAGAAAAGCAGACCTTAGTATCTGCATCGGCAGATAAATCTAAAGCTCCCGACCGAGTCCTGTATTTCTTGTTTTGGCCGGTGACAGGACTCGGATAGCGCGATGTGATACATGTGCATCCAGTTATAGAAAAACGATTCACGATGAATGCGTGGGAAAAAGGGCGCGGTTGAGGGTTAGCGTAATCCCTAGTGGCCTAGGTGGTTTAACCCAGACCGAAATACGAAAGCGTGCAATAGGTAAGCGTAATCCCTAGTGGTGCTAGGTGGCGTAAGTCCTAGTAGTTCAAACGATGATTCATATGGAAGAGCCTAGCTAGAACAAGGGTGACAGTCCAAACGATTTCAAGGATAATACGACATGAGGAAGCCCGTACGAGGTACGGCAAAGGACTGAACTTATATACATGGAAAGAAACATATGATTTGAGTAACCTATATATGCGATATTAGGTTGACATGGAGCATCACACGACTTTGAGCACGGGACATTCATGGTTAACACATGACGCGGGTAGGGATACTAGTGCGAGAGGTGCAGAGCAAATATACATGTTAGGACTAGGAAGAATATACACAATAGATACCGTGGGATGTTAGACGGGGTAGATACCTTGGGATAATGCACTCGATAGAAATCTGACGATGTGATATCTTGACTTATCATAACATCGTAGTTTATCATGATACCTTAGTTTACCTTGCCGCAGTAGTTCAACCGGCTACCCTGGTTTATCTATCTTGTAGTTATCCTTATGTTTACTTTCAGTTTATGCATGTCATGTTACCTTTACCTGTTTTTATACTGGAAGTAGATAGGACTTACTCAGTCTTTTTGACTGACCCGTTTTGTTTCGCCTCTTTTCTTCCGTTTCCCCCCCCCCCCAGGTTACAGGGAGGAAACAATGCTGTTTAGTTCGGACTTCTTCTGCTTGAAGGTCATCATGGATGGCTTGGACTTCTCTTGGCTATGGCTACTTTACTGTTTTTACTTGGGGAATAATTTATTAAAAAGTCTTTATGCTTCTTTACTATTGCAAGACAGGTTTTGATGTACTCTGATGTAAAAGGCTTTAGACCTTATTTATTCATGTTATGAAAGTTTGATTTTACTTCCGCTATTTATATATGTTCTGTCTTGTGATATTTCTGTGCATGTTTACCAATAATGCCCCTCTAAAGCTAGTGCATTCCTTTGCGAGTGACCCTAGCGGAGGCGGGGTGTTACAGGTATTTCATGTGGTTTTGGGGAATAAGTTTTTCAAAACAGACCTTTTCTTTTGAAACTTTTTTGAAAACAATCTTCAAAACCTTTTATTAGATTTGGTAAACTTCATCTCTGAAAACAAATGTGATACCCCACGTCCGTTAATGCCACTCTTTAAAAGAATGCATTAAGTTTTGTGAAGCGTTATAGATAAACCGAAACAGAAACATCACAAGACATATAATATAACAGCGGAATTTAAAACTTTATTTTACAAATAGAAAACATCGTGGTCTATAATCCAGTTACAACATAAGTCTGAAATACATAAAACCCATTACATCAAATTAAAATATCTGCTTTGTACTAAAATCATCGGAGTACAGTAATATAAAAGCATAGTCCCCAAAAATAGCCATAGCAAGATAGACAAGTAATCAATGCGGTACATCCAAGCAGCTCCAAGCAAAACAAAAGAGAGAATCCTAATCAAGCCTGAGTATTCCCACCCTGAGAACTTGGGGGAAGGAAGAGAGAAAAGGAAACAAAACAGGTCAGACATAAAGTCTGGCGAGTCTAGGTACTTTTAGCATATAAATAAGTAAAAGCATCATGACAAGCATATAAACTAGATGAGAGAGATAACAGTATCATAAGACATGTATAACAGACTGAGCAGGATAAACAGAATATTTTGTGCTTCTCGGGTACTTTTCTCTGCACCAATACCAGTATAACAGAAATAGAATGATCCCAATAGAAACAGATGGTAGATTTAGGTGTACTTCTAGTGGTGAGTTTTACCCTAATAATAATAAGAAGCAGCCTAATAGAAATGACAGGTGTTACCCCTAATAATAATAATGGGCTCCTAAACAAGCAAGACTAGATGTACCCTACTTACTAACCCAATCGATCGACTCCCTATCCTATATATACCCTGTGCTGGCCCCACAGTAGGATGTATCACTTCCTATAGTGGAAACCCCTTTTTTCTAGAGGCACAACCATATCTACTGGTGTTATAGCGTCTTGTTATCCCAAGCAAGCGGATTCCCGCACATGAGTCCGTTGGAATGCGCCAGCAGACACCACCACTCAGATGAACCTCTTATAATCAGCTCGGTAAGCATGCCCTGACACCAACCAAGTTCAGGGTCGCCCTTTTGATACCAAGATGGGTTACTGATTGATACAGGTCCCATACAACAGATGATACAAGCCACCCCCAGGACTTGCATTCCCCGCTACTATTATTTTGACAGGTTATGCCTAACAGATTAACGAGCCCGCATAACCCCACCATATAAAACAGGTTAAATTTATCGGGTTTATATAACCCTCCATAGATTTAACATATTTACTTAACCCCCTATCGATTCAAATAAGCTTGCTTAACCCTTACATATTGACAGGTTCATATAACCCCCACAGATTTAAGCAGGTTAAGTATTACTGGTTAATAGGTTATTGTCATTTTCCCATTCATGTATGTTAATGCACTAGACCTCTCACATTAAATTGACCACTTGTGGATGCTGGATATGCCAGGAGGTTCCGGGCAGACTTCTACCACAAGCATGACGTAAATTCGTGTCTTTGTACTATTACGTGTACATTTACACACTATACCCCTAACAGTAGATTAATTACTTATGGATGATGGATTTGTCGGGCAATTCCTGGCAGACTTCTAACACAAGTGTAATCTAAACTCGTGTCTAAGTGCGGTTACAGTTTCCATTTACTGTAAATTTATACATCTTCATTCTTAAATAATTTTTCATGTTTATCAAAGGTTATGCCCCAAATCCCAGTCTGATTCACGATACAAGTTATGCCCCAAATTAAAGTTTTAGATCAAGGTATAGATTATGCCCAAATCCTAGTCATGTTTTACAATACAAGTTATGCCCCAATTTATCATTCCCAACCGTTCTGTATTTCGTTCGTTCGCATATTTCAGCGATAGGCCTAAGCTCAAAGTTAGCCTAGCTATAAAAATAAAAAGGTAAGGAGGGAGAGAAGAGAACAGAAATAGGCATAATAATAAAACATACATATGATGATAGAAATAGGCGTACTAACATAATAGGCATATGGTGACAGAAATGGGCATAATGACAGAATAGACATATAGTGACAAAAATAGGCATAATGACAGAACAAACATATCAGGAATAGGCATACGAGAACTAAACAGTAGATTAGGTGTACAAGTTATGGTAGATCTGTTTAGTTATGATTCAGGTTATTAACAGGCACAGGTTTAGATCCAAACTTATGAACATGTCATGATTACTTATTAAATGTTTATATCTAAAAGCAACATAAACTCATAGGGACTGGATCTAAAGAATAGAGAAATTGCTGTTGATGTTGTAGAAGAGATTCTTGTATACGTATAAGTTGTTGTTGAAAAAGAATAGGCTAACTCAATCTAAGTTGGGGTAGCACCTCGTTGTCTTCATTATTTCTGATGAATAAAACAATAGAAAGGAGGTCCAATTTATAGCATAATGTCAATGAATCTGTTCAAGAAACAAGTCCTGGTTCACAGAATGGATCTGCCCCAGATCTAAGTAGGGTCGACCCATGGGTCGACACCCATTGGACATGGGGTTGACCCCCAAAGGGCCGATTTCCCTCCCTTTCCCGCTCTTTGATTTTTGATTTTTTGGACTTGATTTTAAATATATATTTTTTACTTATGTGTATACAAACTTCGAACTTTAATATCTTCTTTATACGATGTCTGTTTTACGCAAACTTGGAGTCTATCTTAAGCAAAATTCTGAGATGAACACAATAGCGCAGTTTGTTTTACTTAACTCCCAATATTTAATTAAGTATTCTTTAGTTTACCATTATAGTGTTCTTTGTTAGAGTTTATGCCCTAGAGGCAATCCATTTGATTTGATTGATAACACTGTTGATGTTATTATTTTATTTGGAATAAAATATTCTGTTATGTTATATTTACTGCGTAATATAAATAATAACATAATAGAAGTCCTTAGAATTATAATACGGAATTATATGGTTTAAGTAAGTGACTTGAACTTGAGATTATATAATATATTAAGTATTGTGATTCTTAAATGTCTCTAGTCAAGTTTTATTGTTTATAAAGGACAACAATATAACATCGATATTAGTATGTTGATTGACTGATGATCACATCTCATTGATTATTAGTATATGTGATATTAGTATCAAAACATAAATACGTATTGGAGAATATCGTATTGGACTGACCCAACGTGAGAAAAACTACATGGAATATAATTAATAGTATCATAAGTTATTCTCATAGTGATAGTGATGTAATGGTCCTCAGACATAAAATCATTGTAATTTTATTCGAGGATATTTGTGTTTTAATATTATCTAAAGTTACTCGTAACAGAGTAATGATAACGGTGATTATTGGATACATCTCGAATCGAATGAAAATTATGAATGATCTAGATGGAATTTAACCCTACAATATATATATACACACATATTTGTAGTGATATCCATGGGCCTCTTGACTGAGTGAGACTGTGAAATGCATGGCCGTGCTCAAATATTGATTTGCTTTATACAGTCTACTCATCGATCAAGATAAACGGATTAAATTATAAAGAGAATGATACGATCCATGTCTCGAGTTTAATTCTGGATATATTGGTTAAAAGGATTACATTACATTGATACGTTGGTCACAGAAAGGTTTTATCAAATTGATGATCTTATTATAACTTGGGTAGCAGTGACGTATTGCTAGATGTCAATCTCTGTTTATGATTTTAAATACGATTTAATATCATTGCCAACGTTATAATAACCTATAGGGTCAAATAATATAGAACATTACAAAGAAGAAAAATAGTTTAGATGAAAAAAATATCAATTTGTTGATATTTTATTCGAAGTTGGAACAAGTATTCGGTTCGTTTCTGTTTCTTTGGTTAACATTTATTACTAAAGGGATAATTATTCCTTATATAACATATGGCTAACAAAAGGATAAAAGGAGATCAAATCAAAAATATAGAGTCGTACATTTCCTTTTTCCAAAAACCTAAAATAAACATGGCGGCTAGCATCGTCTTCTTCCTTAGTCTTCTTGTTCGATTTGATTAGGAAAAATGAGAATGTTCTCGTGGACTACTGTAGAGGCATGGTAATTATCATGCTATTGATTCTAGCTTTCGTCCATCTTCAATTCAATTATTCATATGGGATTCTCAAGCAATCAACACGGCAGGTAAAAAACCTATATTGATTTAGTTTTAATTTATTGTTTCTTGCTAAGATCCTAAGTTTACTAGTTAAACCATTTAAATTAGGGTTTCAATTTCATCATCTAAACCCATCAGTGGTATCAGAGCATAGGTTTTGCAAGAAATTTATAGATTGAACTAATTTCGTTGTTGTTTGTACTTGTTTGAATCATTGTTTGCTTGAGAGTTTCAGAATTGAGTCTGGATTGATTACTAGGGTTTAATTGTAAGATTAAATTTTTTAATTTAAAATTGGAATTAATATGAGATATTAATTCTGTTTATTGGGCATTAGATATTCAAACCATAAAAATATAAATTGGTCTAAAAGCAAGTATATTGATCTGTTTACAATAAACAGTTCTAATCTAATAATCAAAATGTTTGATTTGAAAACATATATGGATTTGGATCTGAAACAATGTTTTAATTTTCTTGCTTGATTGTGTTTTATACTGGACTATGTGTTTAGAACATTGATGCGGATGAATTAAAGACTTGAAAACATATTTTGTTCTGATGTAAATTGTTTCAAACAGAACAAGATCTTATGTTTGTTTTAAATTCGAAAAACAATTTAAAATTTGATATTGGATATCAATTTTGATTCTAATTTGTATTCTGTTAATCCAATAAAATGGATTAGTTATATAGATAAGAATGGAATTATGGGTTTGGTTTCAATTTTTTTTTTAATATTGTTGATTGCAAATATATATCCATAGTTCTATTTAAAATGTTTAATAGACATATGGGAGTAAACATCCATGTTCATTAATTCTGTTAGTACATGTTCAAATTACACTTTACCTTGTCTTATATGCAGTGTCAATACATGATTCAATTTTGTTTTATTACTGTAGTTTATATTGATAAGCTGAATGTTTTAAAGCAAACTACATCGAGAATTTTTTTTATGTTAGTCTATAACATTTTAGATTATATGGGAATTGAAGCAGATTTCAGAAATCCTGTTTAATTTCATAAGTACCCTATATAATATAATATTGATGATGATCAATTTCTTTTTTTAATAATGTAGATGTAAAACAAGTTGATTTATAACTCTACACATTTATTATCTAAACTGTTTATATTGAGAAAGTTTAAGATCTTTTGCATTTGATTTGATATTGATTCAGTTTTGTAATACTCTTAAAAGTTGTATGTTATGCTTGGTTTTAAATCTGTTTATACTAGTAAACAATACTAAACTTATTATCACAATGTTTGATTATTAAGTATTTAAGGTTAGACCTTATCATAGATTTTCCCTCTTAATTAAAATTGGTTTTACTGTTTAATGAATCAGTAAGATACCTCTCTGATGAACTTTGACTCATTGATATCATTAATGATTAAGCCTGGAAAATCAACCATTTTTCAAATTGTTATTACTTTGTTGATAATCAAAGGTATCCTGTATACAACCCAAAAACCGATTTTGATTGATCAAAATTGACAAATCATATTGGAAACTAACTTTTAAGTTAAACTATTACTAGTTTAATCTTAAAAGTGTTGATTAACCAAATGTTGTCAGACATCCACCATCTTACAGCAGTTCAGGTTTAATTTAAATACTTCCTTTTATTATATAATGTACTAATGATCAAATGTTGGCTCAGTGTTATGATATTGATAAAAAGGTCATGAATATATATATATATATATATATATATATATATATATATGTGTGTGTGTGTGTGTGTGTGTGTGTGTGTATGTGTGTGTGTGTGTATGTGAACCTAGCCTCTATTCATTGACTCATACCACTATTATTTTGATGGATGACCTTTGTTGCTTGAATGATTTGGATCATTTTGAATCTTGCCATTGTATGAATATATTTCAATGAATTGTAAACTGATCATTTTGAATGATTTTGAACCTGGTAAGCTAATTTTGTTTATTGTGCTGAGTTTAAAAGGTTATACAAATGACTGTATAATCCTTAGTTTATAACCATATCAAAATACGTGTGTATATATATACACACACACATATATGCTATACAAGATATTGTATCCTAAGTAAGTTGTCCTGTATTTGTAACTGTACAAATCTGCACTGTTATGAACTATTTATCAGCTTGGACTGCATATGAATATTATTATATAGAATGCCTTCAAATTATAATTCCTGAAATATTATATATATATATATATATATATATATATATATATATACATTGAAAAAGATTGCCAGTATGACTTGCCTTGTTTTATTTTAACCCCATTTATGTTTGCATTTGTATTGAGATACAAAATTGTTATAATATTGATTGATATGTATACCGCATAAAACTGTTGCAGTTTAATTTGCCAATGATTTATAATCAGTTTAACATTTTAAATCATAACCTGTTTTATTCATATTAGTATGAATAATTTTATCTCTTTATACATGTCAATGGATGCATATGAGTTGTGTGTATAACCAAGCACCCTTCTCACCTAAAAGCTGTTTAGACACTAATATATATGTGCATATTATACACAAATAGCTACAAGAATATGTCATAACGAATGAACATATATATAGTCAAATAAAATTGTGTAATAGTTACAGTTTTGACTGTAAATAAATATGTATAAGATGAATGACATTTTAATGATCATTGAAGTTTATAAATAGCACGAGGACTTATTTTTTACACCTCCTGATGCTATATCCAGAAATTGATATGTGATTATATTTATATCACATATAAATATAAAGAACAACCTTCTTTCTTCTGTTATATTAGAAACATAGATGCAAATGATTTTGAAAATTTTCTATTGTTAATGTTTTGTACTCAACACCTTTACTGAAAGGCTTGGAAACTGATTTGATCATCTGTATGAGTATACAAATTCAAATGGTTGAATGCTTGTGTGCATGAAATATATATATATATATATACATTTGATGTATATTAGTGATGCTGACCTTATCACTGTTAATTGATTTTAACAAGGGCAATAGTCATACTTGCTAAAATTGTTTCAAGATGGTGAATGCCTCAGCAGACCAGGGTAGATGAAACTGTTGCTGTAAATATAAAAATTGTTCACTGATATAATTTATTTTTTGCAGTATAAGTTACAGTATAAAATTACATGTAAATATAAATATGGCAAGCACAATAATTGTAATAGGATTTAAACTTACATGTTTCCAAAATTTGTTTTGTATGAAATGTGTATTTGTAATGTTTTGGCTGGGTCAATTATGTGTAAAACCTGCGCCTAGTATACATATAGATGGATATATGTAAATATTTTAAATTCGAATTCATTTTTTATTTATAAATCCGGGTTTATGAAACTCTAAATAATTATGAAATTGGGTTGATAAATGGTAATATTTCCTGCATTATATGTATGTTAAGTTTTACTGAGCTATGTTATTACAAGCTAATTTAGTATTGGGCCTTAAATATGGGCCTGAACTTATATATGTAATTTGACGTGGTATAGGCTTAAATCTATATAATATATTATGATATAGATGGGAACTATAAGGTATATAGTTACCACAATTTTTAAATGTTCAAAAACTAAATTGGAACCTGAATATAAAATTGAACTTAATTAATTATATATGTTTTACATAGTTTATCTAAGTTCGGTCTATATTACTGATATTAAACACATATATTTTGATATATGTAAATAAAACTAATATCGTGCGCCACTATGAATTATAAAATCCCTTTAAAAGCAAATTATTTTATATTAAGTCATGGTGAGGTCTTCCAATAATACACTCATCAATGTCCAGAATCACTAGATGTAGGTAATGCCAAAGCATTGTGCATCCTTTTATTCTGGTTATATGCGACGGAGTAAAAGTGATACTTGAATTGTATTATTGAGTCTGACTTAACTAAGCTGCATAATAAGATTATGGCATAGAGACAACGACATGAATTATTTATATATTGAGCAAATAAATAATACTGAACAAAATGTTCATCATGCGATCCAAAGTTATATATACGATATAATTGACATGAGATGTCTACCTAAAAGGTTGTGTTTTGGGGATTAGCCAAAGCTAGGTCAAGGCATGACTAGATATGGATCTTGGAACACCATTATATATATAATGATATATATATATACATACATATATATATATATATATATAAACAGAGGTATGTTAATTTGAGTGGGAGCGTATTTCAGTTTAAATTATATATTTATATTAAATAAATGTCAAAAAATCAGTTATTATTTTATTTATTGTAGATATCAAAAAATAAATAACTCCGATAATTTAAACTAATCCATATGAAGGATAAATTAAATCAAATTTCTTGACTGGCATTGAAACTTGAGGATTGTCCTCAAACAAATTAAACGTAATTGTTTAACAAAATAGAGGATCTAAAATGAAAGTTAAAGTATGACTTCAACGGAATACAATATAAATGTTATAATAATCTACTTATACATCTCTAGTATTAGATACTAGATGTGAATTACATAAATGTATGTAAATTAACAGTAACCGCAAAATTAGTAGAAATCTGATAAAAGGACAAGTGAACTTACAATTGGAAATGAAGCAAATGTTGCTGGATTATCCTTAGGAAGTTGATTCTTGTTGTATATACTAGCTTAGTTAAATAAATAAAATAATTGTTATTATGAAATTCCACTTAAAATAAATGTTATAATAGATCTTGTTTAGACAAGTTTGAATTTTATTTGAAATAAAAGAATAATTGCTATTCATTTTATTTAAAAGAGATATCTATGGAATTTCACAAATACTCTATGTTATTTAAAAATCCTTAACTGTGTTGTACTTGACATAAATACATAGTGGTTCAAATTTAATGATTTAAATCTGGTACACCTTTGGCATTGCCAGTTAGCCCATTTAAACAAGAAAGTATATCAAAACTCCATAGTGATGGAATTTTGAAATCATTTGATTTTGAATTATATGAAGAATGCAAATCTTGTTTATTAGGTAAAATAACTGAATCACCTTTCCCTTGACACAGTGAATAAGCGATAAGTATTGGGTCTCGTACATTATGATGTATATGGAGCAATGAATACATAAGCTAGAGGCAGATATTATTACTTCATTATATTTACTGATGATATCAATAGATACGGATATGTTTATCTTATGAAACACATATAAGAATCCTTTGAAAAGCTCAAAGAATTCAAAGTGAAGTTAGAAACTGATTTTAATAGAAAATAAATACATTTCGAACAGATCGAAAGAGAATATTAAAGCCAACTATTTAATGACTATCTAGTCGAATTTGAAATTGTTTCACAACTCACTCCATCAAGAACACCATATTGGAATAGTGTGTCTAAAAGGAGAAATCGCATCTTATAAGATATAGTATGATTAACGATAAGCCATATAGATCTTCCAATAAATTAAATTTAGAAGAATTGCATTTAGTCCTACTAAAACAAGTTTAAAGACGCCATATAAGATATGGACTAGGAAATGTCCTAGTATGTCTAATGCCAAGATTTGGGATACAAGGCGTTCATTAAACGTCCTTCCTCTAATAAGATTGGACCTAAATCAGATAACTATTTTGTGGCAATATCCACAAGAAATATATGGATATTATTTCTATAAATTCTCTGAGAATAAAATGTTTATTGCTCGAATTGGTATCCTTTATAAAGGAGAGCTAGTCTCTAAGATATCGATGGGAATAAAAGAGAATACAAAATGTCTCGAAAACCACAAAATACCATTAAATCTTGTATAAACAAGAAATTGAGTGGGCGTAACACACCAATTCTAATGTTATATATTGATAACACATTAATTATTGTGAATAATGTTAGCTGTTATAACAAGAAATAGATACTGGTTTTGAGAAATAAAATGTTTGGATTAAGAAGTTAACAGTTGAACTTAATTCGTTGTTGATCCAATGATGAACGTTGTGATAACAATGTGGCTATTGCTCAGGCCTAAAATGTTAAACTCACTATCGATCCAAACTTATATTTAAGAAATATAATTCTTATGTGAAATTGTTCACACAAGAAATAAACATATCTGCAAAGTTGCGAAAGTTGTAATGTTGCAGACCTACTGAATTAAACTCTGTCGCAGCGGAAGTTTAATAGTCACACTAGTTTCATGAGTATACGATACATGAATGGTTGACTCTAGTGCAAGTGGGAGATTGTTAGAGTTTATGCCCTAAAGGCAATCCATTTGATGTGATTGATAACACTATTGATGTTATTATTTTATTTGGAATAAAATATTCTGTTATGTTATAATTACTGCGTAAAATAAATAATAACATAATGGAAGTCCTCAAAATTATAATACAAAATTATATTGTTTAAGTAAGAGACTTGAACTCGAGACTATATAATATATTAAGTATTGTGATTCTTAAATGTCCCTAGTTAAGTTTAATTGTTTATAAAGGACAACAATATAACATCGATACTAGTATGTTGATTGACTGATGATCACATCTCATTGATCATTAATATACGTGATATTAATGTCAAAACATAAAACTTAACTAGGGTAGTGATGTGAGAAAAACTACATGGAATATAATTAATAGTATCATAAGTTATTCTCATAGTGGTAGTGATGTATTGGTCCTTAGACCTGAAATCATTGTAATTTTATTCAAGGATATTTGTGTTTTGATATTATCTAAAGTTACTCGTAACAGAGTAATGATAACGGTGGTTATTAGGTACATCTCGAATCGAATGAAAATTATGAACGATCTAGATGGAATTTAACCATACAACATATATATATATATACACACACATATTTGTAGTGATATCCATGGGCCTCTTGATTGAGTGAGACTGTGAAATGCATGGTTGTGCTCAAATATTGATTTGTTTTATACAGTCTACTCATCGATCAAGCTAAACGGATTAAATTATAAAGAGGATGATACGATCCATGTCTCGAGTTTAATCCTAGATATATTGGTTAAAAGGATTATATTACATCGATACGCTGGTCACAGAAAGGTTTTACCGAATTGATGATCTTATTATAACTTGGGTAGCAGTGACGTATTGCTAAATGCCAATCTCTGTTTATGACTTTAAATACTATTTAAAATCATTGCCAACGTTATAATAAACTATAGGGTCACACAATATAGAACATTATAAAGAAGAAAAATATTTTAGACGAATAAAAAATCAATTTGTTGATATTTTATTCGAAGTTGGAACAAGTATTCGGTTCGTTCGTATTTCCTTGGTTAACATTTGTTACTAAAGGGATAATTATTCCTTATATAACAGATGGCTAACAAAAGGATAAGAGGAGATCAGATCAAAAATATAGAGCCGTACATTTCCTTTTTCCAAAAACCTAAAATAAACATGGCGGCTAGCATCGTCTACTTCCTTAGTCTTCTTGTTTGATTTGATTGGGAAAAAGGAGGATGTTCTCGTGGACTACTGTAGAGGCATGGTAATTATTTTGCTATTGATTTGAGCTTTCGTCCGTCTTCAATTCGATTATTCATATGGAATTCTAAAGCAATCAACACGGCAGGTAAAAACCCTATATCGATTTAGTTTTAATTTATTGTTTCTTGCTAAGATCCTAAGTTTAATAGTTGAACCGTTTAAATTAGGGTTTCGATTTCATCATCTAAACCCATCATTCTTTAAAATTATGGGGTGTTACAAGTAGCGTTTAAGAAATGCTATAGAAACAAATGTAATACACCATCTGAATTTTTAGTGGCAAAAACGAATGCAACAAAAAGTTTTTAGTTACACAAAACAAATGCTACATAAAAGGTAAAAAAGGACCCACGGACAAACCTTTATCGGCGTTTGGAAAACGCAACTGCACAGAAGATTTGGTAGCATTTATCAATACACAACCATAAAAGCAAGACTTTTATTTACGGGACCTATATTAGCATTCTTTAAAATGCTACCAAAATATGTTGGTAATGTTTTACAAAAGCTGCTAAAGGTCATTTATGGTGTAGTGTATCATAACGATCGCGTCTACAATAATTTTGATTTGTGTCATACAATATAAAGTGCCCTTTGATGCCACCAGTTGCATTGAGTTTATGCTATTGTATAAAGTACGACATTATAAAAGTGTAAGGTTAATAATGGTAATCGCACTTGTGCTATTTTCAATAGTATATTTACCATAGACACTATTATGATATAGTTTTGTATTATAAAACGTATAGTTTAACGGATCCTTAGAGGATGGAAATCCCAAAAGTTCCTTAAGTTACCTGTGGATTTCATTTGAATAGTTCGTTTGAGTTGATTTAATCTCTTGAGAGTGTTAGTCCTAACTCGAATGTTTTGTTTTACTTTAAGCTTAGGTCAGACCGAGTATTTTGATATTGCGATTTCACTTTTCAAAGCAGAAGACTTGTTGAAGACCATATCTTTATTTACTTGCTTCAGTGGTTTTCATTCTGCTCAACTGTATTAGAAATACATTGTATTTAGACTTTCGTGGTATTTTATTTTGTTACTCTGATAATATGTTACTTTTTGAGATTTATATTTAGTAGCTTCATGAACTTTTATTGTATTTTATTTAATCTGGTGTGAGATATTCTGTTGTTCTATATATGTGATATTGTGATGATGTTATTTTAGACCTATAATAATAACGATCCATTATTTCGAATAGCGAGAATAGGTTTTATTGTTGGCTTAAAAGATCTGAAATAGCAGGTCGTTACATAGCCGATATTTTAGTTTGTTGGAAGGCTGAGATGAAATAGTAAATTTCAATATTGTTATTATAATCCTCATAAATGTGTTATGTTAGTTATGAGAAACTTGAGTCTCATAGTCAGGAACGTGTAGATCTGAAGAAACAGCTTGATGATGTTAAGTCTGAAAATATCAAGGCAAAATCGGCTTGCACTCATCTGGAGAAGGAGAAGGTGGAATTGGCAAAAAGGAATGCTGAACTAGTGGCCACACTAGAAGGAGCCGAGTCAAGGGCGGCTCTGGCCGAGGGGAACACCGACATTGCCCTTAAGTCTGCCGAATATGCTTACGCACAACTTGCTACGGCTCAAAAAGAAATAGACGGTTATGGTGAACTCATGGTACAACTTTTTTCCCAAGTGATCCGTCACTGAGACATCGCTTAGATTGAGGATTACCCAACAACTTTGGTTTACGTGTGGGATCAAATTGTTGAATGGGAGAGGAAAGATCTCAAGGTGGACTTCATTGATGAAGAAAAACTCATGGAAAAATATCTGAAGGGCGAAGAGTTGGTACGCTTAGCTGAAGGGCATAGACTTGTTGTTGCTGAAATGGAGGAGGAGATGCGTCAGGCCAAAGGAAAAGAAATCATCTAAGTTCGTTCTTCTTTCGCTGCCCCGAGGCTACTGAAGCGGAGGGATATGACCTAAAGAATCCAAGAATTACCAAGGCATCTTTCTTGTCTCGCATCACTAAAATGATTTCGAAGACTCCTGCTACCCACGTTGAGATGTCATTTGAAGGTATCTCTACCTTTTCTCCTCAATTTGTTAAGGCTATTTCAACTTTTCGTCGTATTATCGAGCAAATAATTGAGGAACCCAAGTTACCTCCTGAATTAACAACTGTCGCTACTCGTCCTATAAGTGCAAAACCAAATGAAAAGACCGACGAACAGCAAGAAGAACTCATTGATGCAAAATTTGCTAAGAAAGCTCAAAAGAAAATTGAAGAAGCCGCGGACTCAAGGTCTGCAGAGGAGGCCGAGGATAAAAGAGAAGAAGCCACTGAGAAAGTTCTCATGCTGTCTAGCACTAAGGTTCCCAAAAATGGGGATATGATAGATGCCTTGAAAGACGATGGCAGCAATGATGGAAACGAGGAAGATGATGATGTTCTAGAAACTGAGGTTTCAGAAGGGAATGAAAATACGACCCTTGCAGAGATGAAGGCAAAGCGCGATGTGCTTTTGAAGGCCAAAATTGAGGATAAGCCTCAAAGCCTTGAACCTCTTGCGACAACTCTCCTGGATCAAAACTAATTGTTAAGCTTTCCACTCGGTTTATCATTGAAGAACTTGCTCATAAATCCTCTATCGATCCAAACGCTCCTATTTATGGAAAGAAGAAACCAAAAAAATCTTCTATCTAAAGCCGAGAAAGAGGAGAAAGAAAGACTTAAGGCTGCCAAGAAAGCAAATTCTGATCCAAAACCCATTCCAAAGCCCAAATGAAAGGCGGTCTCATTCCTTGTTTTGATTTTCAACTAGCCCGTTGTTGTAACGAGTGTGGCCTTCGCATCTTTTTGTTTAACCCTTTTGTACAAACCTGTATTTGTGTAAATAAAGTAGCTTGTTTCCTATGATACACAAAATTTGCAAATTGTTATTCGTTTCAGTTGAATGCAGTAGTAGTCAAAGCATTATTAACACGAGTAATAAATGATAAGTCACATCACAGATGAGCTTCCTTGCAAACGTGCAAACAAGAATGTGTATATTGCAAAAATCATTGCTAAGCTAAATAATCAATAACTGGGGGACGCGATGTTTATGCCCCCAATTAATCTTGAATAAATGCCTGGCCAGGGATTGTTCGAGATTGATTAGGTTCAACATTTGGTTTCCCCCAACTCTTTAGTGGGGCTAAGATTCTTTTCCACTGGCACTTGTTCTTAGTACCCTTATACTTTCCTGTTGTATGCCGAGGTTAGAGTGCAGCCAAGGCCGTCTCTTATCGTGGTGCCCCTTCACGCCTTGAGGACGTCGTCTTCTCGTCCTTTATACTTTCTCTCAAATTATAAGAGTTAGAGTTTGGGATGTCATTTTACATTTCCACTTACCATTTTCCTAAAGTAGAGTCTCACTGGTTTGAGTGTGCATTCGTCTTTAAATTCAATTCAATTTTAATGTTTTATATCCAAAGCAAAAAAATCACAGAATATAAAGGTATTAATGTAGGAAAATTAAATGACACACGATATTTTTATAGTGGTTCGGCCAAGTCATAGCCTACGTCCACTTCATAATCTTTTGCTTTTATCAACCAGACTTTTCTAGGCAAGTCATGCCTTTTTACATGGTTCATAAAGCAAAAGACAACAATACAAATTCAAGTCAAGTACTGCCGCAAGTGTTGGGCATTCCACGTTCTGGGTACCTCTTCAGCACCCACAGTCATTAACTTGAAAGCTCCTGTATCAAGTTTCCGCTGAATGGTATACGGTCCCTCCCATTTTAGACCCAGATAGACTAGGGGAGGGAAGACAAGTTTTAGTACTTTGTCTCTAGGTTCAAAGGTTCAGGGATGAACCTTCCTGTTATAGTATCGTTCCACTTGGCGTATGTGCCTCGAGGCACGCAAATCCATTTCATCTCTTTTTTCTTCGACCATGTCCAAGGATTCAAGGAGAAGTGCTTTATTTGTCATTGGATCGTAATACGTTGTCTTATGCATGGGAACTTCCAACTCCACTGGAATGACCGCTTCTGATCCGAAAGAAAGTGAAAAAGGGGTATGAATCGTTACCGTCTTGTAAGTTGTTCGATAGGCAAATAATGCTAATGGTAGTTTGTCGACCCACATGGCTTTCGCCTGCTCCAATTGCTTTTTCAGGATGGACTTAATGATTTTGTTTATTGCCTTAACCCATCTGTTTGATTGCGGGTGAGCTACTGCAGTGTATCACTTATTAATCTTGTATTTCTGGCGGAAATCTCTGAATTCAGCGCTATCGAATTGGGTTCCATTATCAGTTATGATGGTTTTTGGGATCCCAAATCGACAGATGATATTCCTGACCACAAAATTTATCACCCGCTTTGTCATGATCATAGTTAATTGTACGGCTTCTGCCCATTTTGTAAAGTAATCTACGGCTAAGATCGAATATTTTGCTCCTCCGTTGGTGATTAGCAAGCTTCCAATAATGTCAATTCCCCATATGGAAAATTGGCACGGGCTCACCATTGACTTAAGGTGGCTTGGGGTGCTCTAGGGATTTTTGCGAATTTATAGCATTGATTGCAGTGTCGTGATTAATCAGTCGCATCTCTGTTTATAGTCGGCCAAAAATAGCCATATCGCAATATCTTTTTTGCCAGCATCTGGCCTCTGCTGTGATCTCCACACTCGCCCTCATGTACTTCTTTTAGTACACGCTTGATGTCGTCGTGTGCTATACACCAGAGTAAAGGCATTGAAAATCCCTAGCGATAAAGAACTTCATCTTGCATAACATATCTTGCTGCTTTACGGACCACCGCTCATCTTTCATTCTTCTTTGCAGGAAGTGTTCCGTTTCGCAAGAAGTTCTTTATCGACATCATACATGATTCTCTTTCCGGCTTGGTTTCCAATACCGGATTGAATTCCATATGGTCGATGCTTGGGGGCTCTAATACCTATATCGGAACTATCTCGGTCTCCTTTGGATTGCCAGAACTTGCCAACTTAGTTATCCGCTTTCGGATTTTCTGTTTGTAGAATGTGAGCTATGCTATAATGTTCCAAGTTGTCTAACAACTTCTCTACCTTTTCAAGGTAAGTGACGAGTCGAGGTCCCCTAGCCTGGAATTCCTTTCGAACCTGACAAATGACTATTTTAGAATCACAGAAAATGTCTAGCGTGGTCACCCCCAATTCCTTAGCGAGTTTTTGCCCGGCAATTAGGGCCTCGTATTCAGAATCATTGTTGGTTGTAGAGAATTCCAACTGCAAAGCGTAGTAAATTGATCGTCCTTCAGGAGTTGTTAGAATGACTCCGGCGCCGGATCTTCGATCAACTTTAGTCCCATCCATATATAGTTTCTGTGTGCTAAGTTCTAAATTCTGTTCTGAGAGGTTATCCTTATCATCTAACATGTCCTCCTCGGGGATTGTGAATTCTGTGATGAAGTCAGCTAATGCTTGTCCCCTTATTGATCTCCTTGGCTGGAAGTTTAAGTCGAACTAGCTCAACTCAATGTTCCATTTAAGTAATCGTCCAGATGCTTTAGGTCGTTATAGTACCTGTCGGAGTCGTTGATCAGTGTACATAACAATTGGATGGTCCTGGAAATAATGACGGAGTTTTCAGGAAGCAATCAGGAGGCTATAAGAAAATTTCTCTATTCTTGGATAATTGCATTCTGCTGCTGCTAACTTCTTGCTTACGTAATATACCAGTCTCTGGACCTTTTCTTCCTCGCATACCAGGGCTGAGCTGATGGCATGAGACGACACTGCCAAATACATGAACAGATCTTCATGATCCACCGGCTTGGACAATATCGGGGGTTTTTCTAGCAAATCCAACAAGTTTTGAAATGCTTTTACATAGTCGGGGTTCCACTCGAAGTTGCATTTCCCTTGTTTGATTAAGTCAAAGAAAGGAACGCATTTGTCTGTGGTTTTGGAAATGAATCTACTTAATGCCGCGACTTTCCTAGCCAAACTTTGAACATCTCTGATCTTTCATGGCTCTTCTATATTTCTCATTGCTGCGATCTGATAAGGGTTAGTCTCAATTCCATGTGAACAGACTATAAATCGGGGAATTTTTCTGATGCGACCTCGAATGAAAAGGGTTCAGCTTCATCCCGTATCGTCGTAGGATTCTGAACATCTATGCCAAGTCCTTATTATGATCAGATGATTGCCTAGACTTCACAAGCATATTATCCACGTAAACTCCATAGTTTTCCCAATCTAATTATAGAACATTCGGTTCACTAAGCGTTGATAGGTGCCTCCGGGATTTTTTAGTCCAAAAGGCATAACCACATAATAATACAATTCCAAGTCCGTGATAAAACTTGTATGCTCCTGATCAGGTACGTGCATGGGAATCTGATTGTATCATGAAGGAAAGAAGTTCATGTACTGCTGTTGAATCTACTAGTTGATCAATCCTAGGGAGCGGAAAATTGTCCTTTGGGCAAGCTTTGTTGAGGTCAGAAAAGTCGATACAGGTTCGCCACTTCCCATTTGATTTCTTAACCAGGACGGGATTTGATATCCAGTCGGGATATGTTGAGTCTTTAATTAACCCATTATTCCTTAACTTCTCAACTTCTTCCTTTAAGGCTACTGACCTCTTCAGGCCCAACATATGCCTTTTTTGTTTCACCGGAGGAAGGTTTGGGTTTAAACTTAGTGAATGGCTCATGATCGAGGGAGAAATTCCACACATGTCCGCTTGGTTCCAAGCAAACACATCAAGATTTAACTTCAAAAAGTTAGTCAATTCTTTCGTCCGGAAAGAATCCAAATGAGATCTAATCTTCAAGACCTTTGTCTGGTCGTCGTTATCGATTGGAATGTCTTTGGTTGCTTCATTAGGTGTCGCCTTCCTGGTTCTTCTTCCTCGCTGGGATCGGTGTCTTCAGGCAGGTCGTCAGACGACTCTCATGGCGATATTGCCTTTAATTGTTATAATGAGTTCTCCTTAGTAGGAGGAGAAGCACCCTTAGATTTTACATCTTTTCCGTTGTGCAACATCTTTAATTCTGCCATTTAACATGCTTGGGCAGTGTCCTCGTCTCCACAGATCATTCCTACTCCAACTTCAGTCAGGAATTTCATTAGCAGGCACCAGGGCGCGTTGCAAATCCTGAATTTTCCAAGGGCCGGTCGACCTAAGAAAGCATTGTAGGGCAAATCTATATCCATAATGACGAATTGGAGCATCCTCACTTTCCTACATTCTCCATCCCCCAGCTCTAAAGGCAAATCTACCATTCCGACGGGGGAGGTTGATGATCCATTGAAACCACGGATCCAGCTTTCACATGGTTTCAAGTCTTTCATCTCTAGTTTCATTTGGTCAAAAGCCTTTTTAAATAAGATATTGACAGAACTCCCATTATCCATGAGGACCTTCTTGACTACTGCAGGTCCAATGACGGTAGTTAACACTAATGGATCGGTACTAGGGGCTTTGACACCGATACATTCTCTGTCCCGAAAAACGACATCTTATGCAGCCTTTTTTGTTGCTTTTCTGGTATGGTTCTTCAAGGCTACTACATTTTACAAATTCTGGGTGTTTAGCTGCGTTAACATGTTGCTCCATCGTTCAATTGCTAAATCCAGCTGGATGTGGCCCCCTAAATATGGTATTGATGGCAATATTATTTCCCTTCTGTTGGGCAGTGGGTTTGGAAGCAGGCTGGTCCTAATTCGGAGTTTGTCCCCTTTGCCCTCTGTCTCTTGGGGCAACCTTGTACTCATCCAGCTTTCCTTTGCAAAGTAATTTTTCAGCAACGTCTCTTAGATGACGACACTCGTTTATGGAGTGGTCGTGAGTTCCATGAAACAAACAGAACTTTCTAGTTGCACGCTCCATCTCAATGGAGTCCCTGGGTGGAGGTTTCTTGTATTGTAAAACGTTATAAGTGTCCAGATAGATGTTTTCCATAGTATCGCTTAACGACATATAATTCTCGAAGGTTTGAAATCGAGGCCTCTTTCTGGAATTATTCCCCTAATTTCTGTTTCTTCTACCATTATATCCACCCTGGCTACTATTTCCTTCATTTTTATTACCAGCATTCACTTCAACCTTTCCCACGCTATATCCGCATTGCTTGATGGCAACATTACTTTGAATGTCTTCTCTAGAAACTCCATAAGGCTTTCTCTTCCGGTTAGCATATACTTCCTCTCTTCGTAGGCGAATGTTTGCCTTTTCATAAAGCAATTCCCTGGTCAATGGCGGTTTTTCAGCTAAATACACTCCAAATTCTGTGTCCTTGTCAACTCCATCTATTAAGGCCATTAGGATGGTTGGCTCATGTGGATCACTCACTTCGGTAACTGCTAAGTTAAAGAGATCCAAATACAACTTCAAAGATTCCCTAGGAGGTTGCTTGATCCCAGACAACTCAATGATACTTTTGGACTTTCATGCATGGAGTCGAAATTGGTTCATAAAACTTTCACCTAGCTCTTTGAAGTTAGAAACTGATCATGGGGGAAGTCGAGTGAACCACATTAACGCTGCGTCTTCAAGGTAAATTAGGAAAGCCTTACACTTCACAGCATCAGGTGCTGCTGTGACATTCATATACCATGAATACCTCATTAGATGTTGCCTGGGATCGGTTCTTCCTCCATATCGGTCCATTTGAGGCAGGTAAAATCGTCGGGGGAATTGGAAGTCCAGAATGTCATCAGTGGAAGGGATATGACTACGCTCAGTGCCTCTATATTCGTTGATGTAGTGTCTGCTATCAGCCATAATATGACGTACCATCGCTTCCACTTCAGCATTGGTCAATGCTGGCTCGGGATCAGCACTTCCGGCCCTTCTGGCATGTCCTGTTCCTACAATAGGAGAAGCTCTTCGGTCTCAGGCAGTAGATGCATTTCCTTGCCTTCTACAGTCCCGGTCGTTCACAGGACGAGTAGGTTGAAGAAGCTGTAAATGAGTGGGGTTAGTGATATTGAGATCCCTGGGGAGGACACGTGATCCTTGCATTGGCAGCAAAATCGGGTCTCTTAAGTTAGGATTGTTGGGTCCAAAGATACGGGCTGCGT
This sequence comes from Allium sativum, assembly GCA_030737875.1. Classification (NCBI taxonomy): domain Eukaryota; kingdom Viridiplantae; phylum Streptophyta; class Magnoliopsida; order Asparagales; family Amaryllidaceae; genus Allium; species Allium sativum. The sequence continues at coordinate 47,886,542 of CM060912.1, read as the reverse complement.
CTTTGCGAGATCCCATTGAACCAAATGTCAGTTCTTCAAGGTTCTCAGGCCTCTTGTATGGCCTTCTCTACCGTGGACGTTCTTCATCCAATGGCGACGAGTGGTTTGCAGTGAGATGATGAGTGGGAGAAGGAGTCCTTTGCCTGCGGAGTTCTTCAATCTTCCTACTCATGTCTTTCATATTCTGTCGCATGGTGACACTCTCACTTCTCTAGGCTTCTAGGGCATCATTAGTTTTGTCCAATATTTCAAACAATCATGAAAAATCCATGTGTGGGACGGGTCTAGAAGCAGTAGGATGATCATTGGTTGTCGCGGCTAGTATTGGAGCATCTGCAGCGGCTCGAGTAGAAGTACCAGCCTCTGTCATAACCGGTTCGGATCATACTACAGTTGCACCACCGGTTCAGGTTGGGGGGACGTCTCTTGGAGGGTTTGAGCTTCCGGTTCGGATCATGTTGCTTCATCAGTTTAGCTTAGATCATTGAGACCGTTTCGGTTCAAGTTTGTTTCACCAGATTGGATCGGTGACACTCCTTCGGACCTGTTCGGTCCTGAACCGTGCCCCCTAGATCTAGTAACAACCATTGCTTGCTGATCTTCGTTCGTTTCGTCATCTCGAGAAACTTGTGGTTCTTTTCCCTTTCCTTTAGCCATAAATCCCAATTCTCTTGAGATAATAAAAAAACCTTCTAAAATACTAAGGAAAATGGACTAACTTTTTTGGATTCGAGAATCCAAACAGTAGAACGATAATCTAAAATGCTGAGAATTCAAGTTTCTCAGTGAAAGCACCAAAATGTTAGACAAAAAAATAGTTCTAACACCCAAATGAATGATAATTCTAAGAAAAATGGAAAGAAAAACAATAAGAACACACGATTTATAGTGGTTCGCCGTTAACGAGCCTATATCCACTTTATATTGCTTTGATTGATGATTTGAATACAAACACAATGCTGATTCTCACTCAGTCTCACTTATACAATTGATAGTTTCTCATAATTTTTTAGAATTACCCACCGAAAGTTTAGACGTTATCCGAATAAAACAATGAAATTCGGTAGTTAGGGAGTTTTAGTCAGTAATTTTGCCAAAAGATCCCTTCAAATGGAGCGTTAAGGGGTATTTATAGACTGGGAACTCCTTCAGTTCGGGTGCCACGTGGGGACCATCCCGTGAGTTTCAGACTTGTGAGCCTCGAGATGATTATAACACATTGGGAACGTGGATGAATGGACGGTAACCGTTCCGAATTTGAAGGGGCACGATCCGTAACTGTTACAGCTTTGAACGCTGATTCGGATTGGATTGACATACTGTGTTTTGGGTCAGATATGTATGGACCGAACTGACCTGCAAATGTTGCCTGAGGTTGGTTCATTTGCTCGCATGTGTAGAAGAGATGCGGTTCTGTTAGAGGATCCCGAACCGATCCGAAGGCCTACCTATCATGCCTCTTGTTTTTGAATGGGTTCGTCAATTAAGTTATTCCTTAGCTTTGTATAGCCTGATCACAAAATAGACTAACACCTATCATATCAGAGTTGTTGAATCTAAATACACAACTCTAAGCCTCGCCATAACTTCTGATCAAGCTGCATCAAAATTCCGTGCCTCGCAGTAATCACTGATCATGCTGCATCAGAATTCTGTGCCTCGCCGTCATCATTAATCAGGCTGCATTAGAATTGTATATTAGAATTATGATATTTGGTGAAATTTAGAAAATCAAAATCAAATAAGCAAAAAATCAGTTCAAGAAGATCAAGAAAGTGCCATAACTTGCGTTCCATCAGTTGAGCCAACATCATTTGAGAAGATTTTGCACAATAAAGCATCAAGAACTTACTTGTCTACTCCAAAAACTAAAATTCCAATATCTCACCATATTTTCTGATCGTCTTCCCTCAGATTTTGATCATCATTCGCTCTTCAGATCAGATCAAAAACTTATTTATATTATCCAGACATAGCTGGTGAAACTGAATCATCACCTGTAGAAAACATAGGTACATCAAGTCAGCAAACTGAAGTAGGTATTAAGCACTTAGTAAAAACAGTAGTTTGTCTATAAAGTCCACTTATTACTGTAAAATTAGAAGAAAACAATAATCTTCTATGGAGGATGCAGGTAGAGACAATTATTTAAGGCTATGGCCTTGAAGATTTCATCAATGGCCCTCTTTCAGTACCACCCAGATTCATAAAGATAAAGACAACACGATTGTTAGCAATAAAGAATTTAACAAATTCAATAGGCAAGAAAGACTAATAAGCTCATGGTTGTTGTCTTATATTAGCCTATGGCTACTGTGTCAGGTCATTAGGTGTAAGAGTGCAAATGACATGTGGTCAACAGTAGAAAGAAATTTCAATTCTCAATCTACAGCAAAAGTAATGTACTACAGAAAGCAATTGTTGAACATAAAGAAAGGTGAATTACCCATAAGAGAATATTTAGGGGAAATTAAAACTATGTGTGATACTTTAGAAGCAGCAAGTCAAAAAGTGGGGGAATATGAACAAATTCTCACAATCCTGAATGGGCTTATTGGGAAGCATGAAGTTTTTGTAGCCGTTATATCATCTCAAAAGGTCATGTGTTCAATGGATAACGCTCATGGTATACTTCTTGCACATGAAGCAAGAATAGAAACCAATAAAACAAAAGAACGTGATCTGTCTATAAACTATGATGCAACTAATAGAAATAAAGGGCAGTACAATAGAGGTGAACAACCAATCAGAGAGGAAACTATTCCAACAGATGAAGAGGTAGAGGCAAATACAACGACAATGCTAATTGACCTAAGTGTCAGAATTGTGAGAAAATAGACCATGCAGCAATAAAATGCTACTTCATACTCAATCAAAATTACACGACAAGTCAAAGTTCAGGTGGTCAAAGAAACCCAAATGCAAATGTAGCACAAGACAACACTGATACAAACATGTAGAATGATGCAAACAATAGAAATGCTAAGCAGAATGATGTAGCAAGTCAAGAAATTATCCAAGATGAAAGCAGGTATTTAGACTCAGGGGCAACAAATCACATTACAAGTAATCTAAACAGTCTGAATCAGGGAAATAGAAACTACAGAGGTAAACAAATTGTGTGCATGGGCAATGGTAAATCCATACCTATAACTCATATAGGTAAGGGTACAATCGGTGGTAAAAGAACTCTTCTCTTAAATAAATTACTTAAAGTAACCAAAAATAAGAAAAACCTTATGAGTGTGTCATAATTTCCCATGACAACAAGGTATACTTTGAATTCTATCCTACATACTATTTAGTTAAAGGCATGCTCACTAACGATGTTTTATTGCAGGGTAAGGAAGAAAATGAATTGTCACAGTCATGTGGCATGCAAAAGAGAGCAATACAACCCTGCAGTAAATAATGTAGAAAGAAACAGTGAAGTGTTTGATGTATGGCATAACAAACTTGGACATCCAAGCATTAGCATTGTAAAGAAGATTTTAATCATTGCAACATCTCTTGTTCTGGTATCCTTAGTTCTTTTATGTGCGCTTATTGTCAAATGGGAAAAAGCCAGAAGTTGGCATTTCCTAATTCAACTATAGTTTATTCCAAACCATTAGAAAGGATTGCCACTGACTTATGGGGACTAGCTCCCATTCATTCTGATTATAAATATACGTTCTACATTTCATTTGTAAATGCCTACATAAGGTACACATGGATATATTTTATGATGTCTAAAGATGAAACACATAACATAGTAACTCAATTTATCGCGCATGTGGAAAACCAGTTAGGCATTCAAGTGAAAATAGTGGAATTGGATGGAAGAACAGAATATAAACCTCTAGCAGTATATTTTAATAAGAAGGGTATAATTCATAGAATCACTTGCACATATATTTTAGAACAAAATGGGTTAGTCGAGAGAAAACACAGACATATAGTTGAAAGATGTTTGACTCTAATAGCTAAAGTATCAAAGAGTTTAAAATTTTCCCCAGGTGCATTCAACACTGCAGTATTCCTGATAAATAGGCTACCAACTGAAGTGTTGAATGGTGAAAACCCAAATGAAAAATTATATGAAGTCAAACCTGATTACAGCTACATGAGAACATTTGAATGCTTATGTTATCCATACTTAATTCCATACAATAAGCATAAACTTGAATTTTGATCAAGGCCTTGTACCTTTATAGGATACAACACACATCAAAAAGATTACAATGCCTTGATGAATATGGGAAAATCTTTGTTAGTAGACATGTGGTGTTTAATGAAACCATATTCCCATTCAAGACAAATACAGGTGGAAACAAAAAATAAGGTGTACAACACTAAGAGTACACTACATTCATATCTATACTCTCTGATATAGAGGATAATTGAAAGGAGAATAGGTGAAGACATATCAGAATCAGATGAGCCAAGGCATGATGCTAATGAACCACCAGATCTGAACAGTAATGCATCTGCATGAGAAACAAATCAGGAAAGTCAAATATAAGAAGACAATGAAACTAAAAACAGTGAAAGTAGCAATACTCAAACAAGCAGCGAGGTTCAACCTGAAACTAGACACACTCCTGCACCATCTCGTCAAATAACTACTAGAGCCAAAAGTTGCATCTTCAAGCCAAATCTATACTCAACAGTCATAACGGATGTTGAATCAACCACCTTCAGTCAAGCCATTGTCAATGACAAATGGAAGACCTCTATGAATGAAGAGTTTAATGCACTTACAAAAAAACGTGGGAGCTAGTTGAGCCACCTGAAAACAAGAACATCATAGGGTGCAAGTGAACTTACAAAATTAACAAAAATCCATATGGAACTGTTGACAGATACAAAGCTAGGCTGTTAGCAAAAGGCTACAAATAACAACAAGGGTTTTAGACATTCTCCTCAGTTGTAAAGCATACAACAATTAGAATAGTTCTAATTGTTGCACTTCAAAGGGGATGGTGTCTAAGACAACTAGATGTAAACAATTCATTCTTGAATGGAAATTTATGAGAAAAAGTCTATATGGTTAACAGCCAGAAGGATGCGATAAAAATACAAAACTTGTGTGTAAACTCAACAAATTTTTCTATGGGTTAAAGAAAACACCTAGAGTATGGTTTGACAAGCTGAAAAACGCTCTAGTATAGCTAAGGTTTCAATCTGCCAAAAGCAAATAACTCACTATTTATCAAGGCTGACAAAAATACAATTATGTGTGTGCTAATATATGTTGATGATCTTATTGTGACAGCTGACTGCAAACCAGATATAAATCAATTAGTTCAGTATTTAGACAAACAATTCTCAATAAAGGATTTAGTTGAACTAAATTATTTTTTGGGATTTGAATTGTAAAGAGTATCAAACTCAAAAATTATTCTGTTCAAAGAAAGCACATCACTGAGCTACTGAGCAAAACGAAGATGCTTGAAGCAAAGCCACAAGTCATCCCTATGATAAGCAACCAACGGTAATCTAAAAACATAGGGAACCAATACTTAACATAAATGAATACAGAAGTATAGTTGGTGCACTACAATACATAACTATAACTAGCCCTGGTATAGCATTCAACACTAATAAAGTGTGTCAATTTATGCATGCACCACTAAATGAGCATGTGAAAGTAGTAAAGAGGATATTGAGGTACTTGAAGGGAACACTCAACTATGGATTATCAATGAAAGCTGCAAAATGTCTAAACATCACAGGATACGTTGATGCTGATTGGGCATTGTTACTACCAAAATAAAGCACCGAAACAGGCTGGCGGTGAAGAGGTAACAGATCACCACAAGCAGAAAGGAGTCTTCCGTCAACAAAGCCCGACACAAGAAAAAGCTGACATCATAAGGAAATATTATGGGAGATATGCAACCGACACCATCATGGGAGGAGAGAGCCCAAAATCTATATGAAGAAGGCATACCGGTAGGGTAAGCCCAACATGAAAAGAACGATAACAAAAGGACTCTTGGAACCGGAAGCCCGTAAGGCGGAAAACTAGGAACCTTACAAACCGAAACCTAGAAAGACGAGAGAGGCTATCAACATTAACGTTCTTAATACCGATACATCAAGAACCAATAGTATCAAAAGTACAAAGGAATCATCCGGGAGCCATTCGCCGAGACACCCAGTAGATGATTACTGGAAGGACACTCTAATAACTAACTAACGAAGCACCGGAGGCAACCTCCCGGAGAAGTAAGAGTACTCTTCAAGAGCATACCGATAGGAAAGCTAGAATCCTGGAAGAAAGACAAGCTATCCAGACTACTATTCTTAGTTTCGATACCGACAGGGGTGACGGATCCGACAGCCTTTCACATGAATCACAGAGGAAAGCTCTGCAGGGTGTTGATATTAAACCAGAAGCCTACATCTGGAAGCCGCAACCTTCCGAAAGACATCCGCGTCGACAAACTTGAGACCCATATAAAGTACATGAACTAGCAGTCAAGAAAGTGTTTCGAAAACCGAAAACCTCCTCCCGAGAGCAAGAACAGGCATATCTAAAAGGCACAGGAAAAACCTTTAGAACCCAAAGAAAAGGCGGCTGAGAGCCAGTACTTCCGGAACCAAAGGTAAAAGCGGCCAACAGAGGGTACTTCTGGCCCAATAGCAAAAGGGCCCCAGATTTTTCAATAAATAAGACCACAAGGTTCTCATTTTCGGGACAATTTTCTCATTCTCATTCTTGTACTCTTTTATCTAGAGTAAACCCTAATTCCTAAATCAAATTGGGGATTTTGGTTGTAATCACTTGTATATTCTAAATCAAAGATCATTAAAGAGTTGATAAATACGTAATTGTGGTTAACCTTACTTCATATCTAAATGTGATGTTCTGTCCTTGGTTGGACAAAGCTTTGAAGAAGCACAAACCATGAATAGAAGGTCTCTACGAGTAACTAATGAGTTTCCCATAGTTGCATCAAGCATTAATGAGCCATGGACAGTCGAAAAGGTTAGGATGGAAACCTTATGTATTCAAGATAAGAAAAAAGATGTAGAGCCTTGTGATCCTAATAGTTGGGGCATTAACCCTTTCCATTTGGGACCAACCACAATCTTTGTTTTAGGCGATTCCACAACAAAAGGATATAACCCCTTTCTTCATATCAAGAAATCCATTCAAGCACAAGCAAAAGGAACAATATTCGAACGGGGAATCAAAATAGGTTTCGCTCATCTTACTACAAAAGAATCTGAAAGGGACACACCCTTGCGTCAAGAAATAGATAAAAGAAAATTTGAAAATAAAGAGGAGAAATGGGAATCGAGTGGCAAGAAGATCAAGTTGCAACATCAAAAGAAATCCTTTGAGTCAAGGCTACCAAAAGGGTGTGAACTCACTACATCAATCGAAGGTATCTACTTCCAAACTAAACATGAATTGAACTTTTGGCCTTCATTAAGGAAGAAACCCAAGAATGTAGCCAAGTTGGGAGGACCTTATTGCTACTACCATATGATGAATGGACATGAAACCAACCATTTCTGAGTCTTAGAAGGGATGATCATCAACTTCCTAAGCCAAGGTAAGATACATATATATGTAAAGAAAAATAGCTAACTACAACAAGAAATGCTTTGAGAAAGGGATTGTCTACATGGCTAAGGGTGTAAGAACCCTTACGAAGCTCAAAATAACCCAAGGTGGGTCAAATCAAATGAATGAAACCCCTTGTCACCGCCAAGTGGGCTAGGGAAAGGCACCCCCCGGAAGGGGGTGGTGTGTAAGCCTTTCTCTGTGCCGAAATCGGAAATGGTCAGGTTAAAACATCAAAAGCGTAAGCCTCTGACCCACACCGGTAATGGTCGTGACGGAGCATCTAACTAACACGCCCTGTCTCTGCTCGTAGAAGAGTACGCCCTGCCTCTACTATGAACTAAGCATGTCTTACCTCTACTCATAGAAGAGTAAGTCCTACCTCTGCTTATGTTCCGCGTTACCTGCAGAAAGGAACACAAACCCCTATCATCGCCTACGATGGTCAGGATAGGGCACCCCTTGGAGGGGGTGGAGTGTAAGCCTCTATCATCGCCTACGATGGTCAGGGTAGAGCATCAAAAGAGTAAGCCTTAATTACGCGTCTACGATGGCCCGATTTAAGCATTAACGACCTTATCATCGCCCACACTGGTCAGGATAAGGCGTCTCCTAAAGGGAGATCGGGTAAGTCCTTGGGCCCTATTTGTGGATAAGCTAGCCAAGTGCACCAGACGCACAGGCCCAAAGAGTGGCCAACAAAGCACGTACATCCTCTGCTTTGATAACCTAGAGCCCAGAGAGTGGCTCAAGAAGAACGTACATCCTATGCTTCTAAAATCAAACCCAAAGGGGGAAATAAAGCTAATTACCAGGAATGGGTTTCTGGTATTCTGTTAATACTCGAATTTGGATCGGTTCGGGGCTTCTGCTAATACCCGAATCTAGGTTAGTTCGAGACTTCTATTTAAAACCCGCGTCTGGGTTAATTCGAGATGTATATTGAAACATCAAAAATGAGTTCCTAGTTCTTTATGGAGCGACCCGAGTTGGGAACAGAGCCAAAGATTTTATTATTATCGAAAGAGAAATTCCCAGATTTCATCATAAAATCACGGTTTGAAACATCAACCAAAGTCTATTAAATTACCAAGAGAAGCATTCTGATCACCTCTTGTAAAGTACCCTCATTTGGGTCACAAAGACTTAGATTTACACTTCCGAAGAAGGATGGATGAAACAAGACTTGAAGGAAAATGCAAAATCTATTATTCGGAAGGTTTTCCTGGAAATGATAAGTAATCCTCTTTCTTGGTTAAGGAGATTTCTTAAACTTATCATGTACAAATCATTATTGTTTTTATTTAGTACAAGCAAAAGTCACACTACAAGTGGTACGTACACGATTTACCAGTTCATTTACAAGAATTACATCATTAACTATCAAAACATAGGTATGTACACATTACAATTAGAAACACTATCAAATGTCTGACCTCCCTTCATCCTTGGATAATGGAGGATTGATGGCATGGCGAATTGCGATACTTAGGAGCTTATTAAGCTTACGCATCTTTTTGCTAACTTCATCAAGATGATCATAGGGTTGGACCTAAAGTCTCAGATTCCTATTATAAGCTCTACACATGGCCCTAAGATATTTGTTATCCTTCTCCTACTCAAAAACATTTACACGCAGATTATGTCTTTCCCCTTTTAAAAACCTGATTTGATCAACATACTGGCTGACACGGTCAAACGGAACCTTAACCAATTTGGTGTCGTAAATACTTTTCATCTCGGCTATCACCTGCTTGCACCAGTCAGAAATGACTTATTCTTCTATCCCTTGAGGAGGGTTCTTCAAATAAGAATGTTTTTGAGGAATGACGGTCTTAGTAGTGGTCGCGGACTAGAAGGCCGGGACACCGTTATAATAGGGATATTTTTAAAGGAATGTTCCTATTCTTGCATTTTGCATTGACGTTATCTAATTCAATTTCCAAGTTAATGACACGTTGGCGTAAACCTCTTAACTCATCTTCGAATTCAATAGAGGGCTTAGTCTTTATATACGTCTTCAATCCGAGTATAATCCTATTTCTCATTTCTAGTTGACCTTTCAGAACCTTTATTCTTTCATTCAAATGTCTGATAGATAAAGTTTGAAATAAGATCGTTCTCTCTCGAGATGTAGAAGGAACCTCGCTGGTTAGTATTACATTGTCTTGAGACAGGAAAGTTTCTTGACAATCCACCTACTCACAAGAATAAAAGATAGTTATGCATAAACCTTTACTCATTGGAATAGTGTCATACTTAAAAAAAAAAAGGTGCTTTGTATAAATATTATTCAAAACCAATTTACAAAGGTTTCGATGAACACATGGATCAGAAAGAATCACAAAGGTTCTCATACACTTATCAATACATTTATTATTTACATATCAACTCAGCATGCTCGATCCTAAGTCTTTTTAAAATCGCCTCCCGCTTCACCCAAGACGATAAGGGAAAGCCATGGGAGTTTCGTATAAACACTTTTGAGTTCTCCAAGAAAGCGTTCTATTGAAAGCATCAGTAGACATTACCGAATATACCTTTCTCAATCTACAGATCAAATGTAGCACATCTTCATGATAAACAAGGTTCTTTCATAGCATGTATAAATAAATTAACAGACATATATAGTAGATAGAATCCCATGCATGTTTTATACAATCACAACATTAAGGTTACAAATATGCCTCTTATTCATAGAAAATTGATCTTTTAAACAATTCGGTGATAAACCAATTTTTTATATTCAAGCTTTTCCAGGGGAAGATCCCTAGGAATTGAAAGAACCCTCTTGAGGTTCCAATAAGCCCCGGGATGCGGGTCAACTCCGCACTCGTCTAAATAAATCTGTGAAGATGACATATTAGGTCTCCATTATGTTCTCCTAAGAGGGAAAAGCCCACTGTTGTGTACCTTCTGTAGACCTTATACAAAAAGTTAACTAATACATCTCTGTCCTCAATCAAAATCCAAAATAAGGTCAATGATTCCTTGTTTTCCTCCCGGAGAACTTCCCTAAGCTTATGGGCTTTTCTTAGTCTAGGTGTGGCCTCCTGCTCCTCGTAACACATAAGCTTATACGCACTCTTTTCTAAGTCATGATATCTCCGGTACATATTCCTTTAATAACCGTCCTTGCTCAACATAAGCCCGAGGTATTTCCCTTTGAATTTTCATCTAATTCTGCTCTAATTCATAAGGAGATATTTCCCTTGGACAAAGTTAATATAATGACGAGAAGCTAGTTACTATTATATATGCGAGAAAGAAGAAAGCGTTGCGAAAACAAAAAAACAATATCTGGGAAGGAGAAACCTCAGGTTGAGTAGACTGTTCTCTTCCAAAGGATTCAGGAGTACCACTTTTCTTGACGGATGGAGCCTCGGATTCTTGAGCAGCATGAGAACCTCCAATGTCAGGATTATATCCTGTATAATCATGCGAGACATCAAGAGCCGCAGAAGGACCGCTACGACCTTTATCATTATCATCTCAGCGGTCGTGGCCATTGGGGTCGTCATTATCATCACCTCTATCCTCCTCAGCAAAAGCCGAAAGCTCCTTTTCCTCACCAAAGTCATCAGAAAGGTCCTCGATGAATAGAAGATCCTCGGCTTTAGGCCTACCCCTCTCTGGCATCTCAACCCTTTGCTAAGCCTTGCCAATCCTCTCCATGACCCTATCCTTAATAGAAGAAGGAATAGAGGTGAATTGCATCTCCGGAAGGATCTGAAGGTTATAGGATATAACATGAAATAAGGCATCTTCATAAAACTCAGTCCTAATCTTAGGAAGATGAACTTGTAGAAAATCGGAAATTCCTGCCTTTTTCCTCATAAATTATCCTCACGACATGAGAGAGCTTCTCATCCTTCCTCTTAAGTTCGTCAGCATGATTAACCACGTTTTCTGCCATTTGGTACTCTAAGGCTGAAACTTGGTCAGGAACTGAATTCTTCGTTTGCCTCTCCTTTTCGAGAGCTGCTTCGGTGCATTCAAGAAAAGCTTTTAACCTATCACATTCGTTAATTAAGACCTCATTAGCTTCTCGAAATCGAGTAACTTCGGGGGAAGGTGATGAGGAAGTGGCCTTAGGCAAAATCCATCTTTTGGTAACCTGGACAAGAGAAGAGATTCAACTAATCACCATAACAAGTTAAAGACATGAGAAAAATTGTATTAGAAAAGTTTATGCCCAAAGCTGCCAATTGACTAGATGTTGATTAAAACTCCCCTCATTTGAAGGGGTAGAAGATGATGAAACATTCGTAATTTCGAGGGAAGAAAGAGCAAGTTTCACAAGCTCATCAAAGCCCATTAAGGAAGCAGGAAGTCTTGGGGGATCGATGGCTTGCTTTCCCAATACTGGCATGCTTGAAAAGGTTGACTGCATTACATGATTCTCACATTCACCACCAGGGATACCCTCGGGGGAAACAATAATAGCCACTTTGGTAAAATCAGCAGCAGGGACTATAGAGGTGGAAAATTCCTGATCAACAACCTCAACGGTGGCATGTTGAGGAAGAGGAACGGAAGTGTCAAATAGCCGTGGCTCAATGACTGATTCGTCCAACCTCTTGAGAGCGGCAGTGGTGGATTGATCTAGAGCATCGGTAAGAGTTACGGCTTCAAAAGCCGAGGCCCCTAATCAAAATATAAGATACAAAAGAAATTTTAGGAATGAATGCCTTATGGATTAAAGCTATTTGAAAGAGAATGCAGCAATTCCAATAAGGATACCTGGAAACAAAGGAGAGGAAGTAGTAAACGCATTTGAAACCAAAGTCAAATGCTTGGATCTTACTAAGGGGATGGGTGGACGCCCCAAGATCTTTTTCCCATCGAGAAGGAGGTTATATTGACACAATTTATCGAAAGTCAGCAAAATTGATTGGCTTCGTGGATCCTCAAATGATTTAGAGATAATTTTAAGAGCGCGGGACTCATTCTCTGTTAAAGAAACTTTCTTGGAAGCAGGATCTGAAAAGCGAATAAAATTAAGCAATGCTCAGAAAAGTATGATTACCCATGAAAAAGTAGGGGTACTCACCAAAATCTGCAAAGTTTCCTGAAATGCTAGCTGGGCATCTAATGAAAAAGAACTGGTCTTCCCAAGGCATAGTTTTGCCAGTGCCGTCATTGATAATTTTCTTCCAATGGTGGGCACGTAAGATGGGCGAGTCTACCTCTTTCGTAAACTGTACCAAATGGTAAATGAGACTAGAAGCAAGGGAAGTCAGACCCGATTCAAGTGCTAGAATTTGAGACAAAGAAGCAAAGTGTAAGTGTTCGGCAGAAGTTGGATAGGAGCAATATACAGGTGCCACAAGAGTCCAGATATAAAAGTAAGGAAAGGAAAGAAGCCTCCATGCCAAATGTGGATGGCTGAATATGCAAAGTAACCTTTTGGAGGATTTCTATTTCTATCTTGGTTAGTGGCATGGGATGACATCTACGTCAAACATCCCGAAGACATTAATAATAGAACCCACTTCATCTTGGGAAGTAATTAAAGATCTCTTCAAAGCAAGGGGATTCTTTTTCCGAAAGGTGCGAGGGACACCAGGTTTCAATTGACTAAAACTCTTCTCGTCAGACATAGTGCTGCCAGGTGGTATAATTTCATGAACACGTGAATTAGCACCACATTCATTAGTACGAAATAAGTAGATAACATGTTGACTTATTTAATGATTGATATTTGAACCATTGCATATCAAAAGGGTCCTAGATATTAATCTTGGTAGAATTCATACTAACTCCACATTCACTCATAAACTATCAAGCCCTTAATGATGGTAAAGTTAGTCATTCTAACACCTAAAAAAAAGGTGCTGGGAAGACTAAATAGATCTGGTAATGGACAAACCTAGACCAAGTGGTTCTACATCATCACCGGGAGCCTGACTGGCCCTCGGGTCCAACACATGTGAAAACAAAGTCAAAAGGTTACGGCAATGAAACTCTTAGACTTTATCGACCCCTAAACTAAAGAGTAAACCAGCACTTCGGCAACCCTATTAGATAATTCACCAGTCTTGGATTAGTCCGTCACTTACATATTGAACAAAAGCAGAAGTGGGTGTCGGTAAAGTCCGGACAAACAGGCCAATAATATTGACGACGAGTTCACTGGAAGTGAATGCGTAAATTGCATTTTGTAAAAGTAAATATCTTTTACTATGAGAATTGTAAAATTCAGATCCTAAAAAGTGACATGAGGAGAGAGCAATTGTATAATTCGCTGGGAATCGTAATTTAAAATCACCTCTAATTAGATGATTTGCATTTAACGCACTAAACCCTAATTTGGTTCAGTAATTAGTATTAAAATTTCTACTCGTAGTTAAAAATGAAAATACTCACCAAAGATTAAATCAGAAATCTTCGAAAAAGCTTTAGTAATTCCCAATAAACAGTAATCTGGTTTGAGTAATTTACATGGCAGGTAAAAATTAGAAAGAAGAAGCAATGGTAAGCTTACAAAATTATCATTAATCTAAGCTTCATAGACAAGAGTCAATCAACGGGTTCGATTAGGGGAGATCAAGAGACAGATAGCTAAAGCACCGAAAGGACATTGACGTTTGACTTGGAAAGTCGAAACTACCCCTTCACCAGGGGAGAGGGGCAAATGTCACAACCAAAATAAAGCACCGAAACAGGCTGGCGGTGAAGGGGTAACAGATTACCACAAGCAGAAAGGAGCCTTCCGTCAACAAAGCCCGACACAAGAAAAAGCCGACAGAATAAGGAAATATTCCGGGAGATATGCAACCGATACCATCATGGGAGGACAAAGCCCAAAATCTATACGAAGAAGCTATATCGGCAGGATAAGCCCAGTATAAAGGGAAAGACAACAAAAGGACTCCCGGAACCGGAAGCCCGTAAGGCAGAAAACCAAGAACCTTACAAACCGGGACCTAGAAAGACGAGAGTGGCTATCGATATTAACTCGCTTAATACCGATACATCAAGAAGAAATAGCATCAAAAGTACAAAGAAATCATCCAGGAGCCATTCGCTGAGACCCCCAGTAGATGGTTACCGGAAGGACGCTCTAATAAGAAACTAATGATGCAAAGAAAGCAACCTCCCAGAGAAGTAAGAATACGCTTCAAGAACCTACCGATTGGCAAGACGGAATCCCGAAAGAGAGACAAGCTATCCACACCAATCTGCTTAATGTCTATACCGAAAGGGGTGACAGATCCGGCAACCTTTTACATGAATCACAAAGGCAAGCTCCGCAGAGTGTTCATGTCAAATAGGAAGCCTACATCCGGAAGCCACAACCTTCCGAAAGCAATCCACACCAACAAACTCGATACCCATACAAAGTACATGAACTAGAAATCAAGAAAAGAGTTCAGCAAACTGGAACCCTCCTCCTTGGAGAAAGAACCGGCACAACTAAAAGCTACAGGCAAAACCTTCAGAACCTAATGAAAAGGCGGCCGAGTGCTAGTACTTCCAGAACCAAAGGGAAAAGCAACCAACATGGGGTACTGCTGACTCAATAGCAAAAAAGACCCTAACTTGTCTATAAATAAGACCCCAGGGGTTTCGTTTTCGGGATGATTTTCTCATTCTCATTCTTGTACTCTTTTCTCTAGACTAAACCCTAAATCCTAAATCAAATTGGGGATTTTAGTTGTAATTACTTGTATATTCTAAATCAAAGACCATTAAAGAGTGGATCAATAATTAGAACATTTTCTTATGAGTCTGTCATGTAATTTGTTAGTTACTATCGGTGTTGTATGTTGTATGCTTATAAGTTCTTGCCCAAACCTGAACCCTTCTGCAAAATCAATTCGGAATCCCTTCCTACAAGCCATTTAGCCGTTACCGAGGGTTGTGCTTAGGAAACCCTTATCCCAAGATAACTGTTGGTTCTTGATTCGCTTAAGCGTGATGCTTACCTCATTGAGGGAAGAGTAACTAATCTTTCGGCCTCTAAACTTTGATATCTACGAGGGATGGCCCGCCCCGCACCAGCCGACATTTCAAAGGAAAGTGCGCTTTGCCAATGTCCAACTAGCATGGGACAGTCGCCAAAGAAAGGAAAGGGAAGGAAACTTAACAGTGGACTAATAAAGAACTTGTAGAATGTCTCACAGTGCATGGAATAAAATAAAATAATAACATACTTTGACATAAAAACAGGCGAGATAGTGCATAAGCAGAAAACTAAACATCATAACAGCGGAAAATCCAAATACAGCTTATGTTCCACTTCATCATTATTACAATTTAAAAACTATCTCTAAAGCAAAAGAAAGGAAAGGTACACTACTAATGCCCAATGTAGTGTCCAGCAACGACACAGGGAGAATATATAGAGAATAGTACGTGTAAGCCTCCTGCTCGTCTCCGGACAGCTACTTATGCACAACCAGCTAACCTGTCTCTAATCTGCCCGTTTAAGAGCACCTTGAGTAATAAGAAGAGACATAAAACTCTGGATCAGACAAAAGTCTGGTATGAGCGATAAGAAGCAAAACAGAACAATAACAGGTATACTAAACCATACCTGAACCTGGACCTGCAACCAAAGAGTTAGCACAACATACCGTACAATACTCTAAGGTGCCACTAACATATGGTGTAAAGGATACGGGGGTGGGGGTGTGCATGTCATAGTGATGGAAACAATCAAGCATAACAACCAACCTCACATCTCTCGCTCAGTGCCTAAAGCATACGATATCCAACGCTTTGATCACCTAAATCCTTGCTATGATCACTCAGCCCCATGGAGCCATGGTGACTCCACTGCACTGATCCATAGCCACTAGTCCTTGCTATGTCAACTCTGCCCCATGAAGTCACAACGACTCCACTGCATTGGCTCATAGCCATGCTACGATCACTCTGCCCCATGGAGTAATAACTACCTCACTGCACTGATAAGTAGCCTAACATCCGTCTTGGTGGTGAATCAAAGTTATGGACGTCGATAACTCCTGAGCAAACGTCCCGCAGCAAAGTCCAATCATGAAGTTAACTCACTGGTTCCTAACTGGATCCTGAGTACAAACATCCCACTTGGACAACCTTTGCATCTAGGGTTTGGTCTCCTCCGGATCGGTTCGGAAACAAGCTTCTATTCATATCAGTTCTCTTCTTCTCGTTTAGTCCATGGTCGTCAACCTCGCTCGGGTCGGGTCAAGGATCCCTCTCCAGGTCGGGTCGGTTCATGACTTCATCTCCAGGTCGTGATCCTCCTCTGGCTCGGGTCGTGACATGCTCCAACTCTAGTCCACGGTATGTCATTCTAGTTCGTAGGTGGCACACCGGTCATCTCGTGCTTCCTGGTTCGTGGTCTATCTCCAGGTGCTGGCTCGTCATCAAGATTCAAACAGGCGACTTGTGAGGCTCGAGGAGAAACGGCTCGTACATCTCCGGTTCATGAAGGGGGTGTGTACCACGAGCGGGGTCGGGTCGGGTAGGGGTGATCTGATCCAGTCCCTGCATGTTTTTCTGCAACTTCCAGCGACTGTTTTTACGCCATACGACGGCGTTTTCGACAATTCTAACTGTTCCAATCAATCACAAAGCAAACCATAAAGTCATAGCAACATAGAGAATCAACAATAAACACCAAAACAACAATCATAGCATGTAAAATGGATCAAACATACCCAAAAACCCTTATTTTCCCCTTAATCATGTTTAAGCAAATCTAATGGTAGGATTAACGAAACTTAACCAAACCAACCCAAACTCCTAACAGAGGCCTAAAACAATATTTCGAAATTTATAAATATTTTTCCATAATTTATCATGTTTAAATTCGCTAATTAACACTAATCACCCTAATTAACTGTAATTAGTGTAAAAACAAAGCTAATCACTCGCCTTGGCCACAAGTAAAACTTTCAGAACAGAAACTCCACTGATTTGGGAGAATACTGATGTCTAACAGCAGCTCCAACCTTGCTTTGGTGGTATTTCTCCTTAATTTGATGTTGCTAAGCTTAATCCTTGATTAGAGAGCGATTTGGCATGAAATTATAAGGTGGAGGTCATTGTTAGGGTTTCTAAGAGGCAAATGGCGGCTAGAAAACTGAAATAGATTGAAAACCTAGCTCATTTCAGCCTCCCTATAACCCTAATACCGAAATGGGTTATGGGCCCATTCACTAATCACCTCATTTGGCCCGATTAAGCAGTTTTTCACCTTCTAAACCTTATTTCGTCCATATCTCCCAAACGGTAAGTCCGTTTTTCACGTATAACCACTCTACGGAAAGGTAAACCATCATCCGGATCTAGTGGAAGTAGTTTCAGATCAAAATTCATTACCAATCAAAAGTTATGGCCAAAACAAGATCAGCTAGGGGCAAAATGGTCATTTAAAAATTGGCAAAAATCATGAATATGGGAAATGACCCCAATAGTCGTCTCCCAAAGTTACATGGCCATACGACTTCATATGAAAAAGAAATAATTATTCTACAATCCACCGATGCGTAGAATGCGGGTCGTTACATTCTCCTCCCTTAAGAAATTTCGTCCCCGAAATTCCTTAACCCAAAACATACAAAGGATCCCGCATGCCTACAATCATTAACTAAACAATAAAGCATACAAAACAACACAACAAGCTTATCCTAGCATGCGGTTTACTAACAAGGGAGTACTATACCGATATAAAAACCTTACCAGACAGAGAGTTCTGGATACTTCCCCCTTATGTTCTCCTCAATTTCCCAAGTACAGTCTTCTTCATCATCACCCCACTGGATTTTCACTAGTTTCACCGCCTTCCTTCGAAGCTGCTTCGTATCATTCCCAACAATACGCATAGGCCTGCGGTTCCCAACCGCCTCGAGTTCAACCTCGATATCGTCCAACTGATCCGGTGAAATAGTCATATCAGGGTCGTGCACGAATTTTCTTAACTGGGAAACATGAAATACGTTATGAACTCCTGCCATCTTCTCTGGTAATTCAACTTTATACGCCAAATTCCCCACATGCTCAAGAACGGGGAATGGACCATCAAATCTTGGTGTTAACTTGCCTCTCCTGCCAAATCGTATCATGCTCTTTAACGGAGAAATCTTGACAAACAACAAGTCGCCAATGGAGAACTTTAAATCTCTTCTTCTCTTATCAGCATAACTCTTTTGCCTATCTTGGGCAGCCTTCATTCGTTGTTGGATAACTTTGATCTTATCTGAGGTTTCTCTTATCACATTTGGCCCAAGCACAAATTTCTCACCGGTTTCTAACCAACATGACGGTGAGTTGCACGGTCTTCCGTACAAAGCTTCAAATGGAGCCATACCAGTACTGAATTGATAACTATTATTATATGCGAACTCCACTAGATGTAAATGGCCATCCCATCATCCACCAAAATCCAATATACTAGCTCTTAAGAGGTCTTCTAATATACAATTCACCCTCTCTGTCTGACCGCCGGTTTGAGGATGATACGCGGTACTGAGATGTAATTTTGATCCTAACGCCTCTTGTAAGCTCTTCCAAAATCCACTAGTGAACAACGGATCTCGGTTACTCACAATGCCTTTGGGTATTCCACGAAATCTCACTACCCACTTCATATATAGTTCCGCTAACTTAGCTGCTGTTCTATTCGACTTGATAGGTATAAACCTTGCAATCTTGTTCAGTCGTTCCGAAATCACCTAAATGTTATCATGGCCCGATCTAGTCCTTGGTAACCCATCAATGAAATCCATTGAGACTTGTTCCCATTTCCATTCTGGAATTTCTAATGGTTGCAACAAACCACTAGGTTTCTTTTGCTCAGCTTTAACTAACTGGCAATTCATGCATTTGGATATAAACTTCCCAACGTCTCTTTCCTTCCCTTCCCAGTAGCAGGTCTGCTTCATGTCTCGATACATTTTGTTACCACCAGGATGTATAGTCAGTTTTGAGTGATGACATTCTCTAAGCACTTCATCTCTCAATCCATTCACGTTGGGTACAACCAGTCTTCCATTCTTTCTAAGCCATCCATCTCAATCAAGCCCATACTTGTGCATCTCTTCGTCGATTCCCATCTCTGACTTTGAGATGATTTCCAATAGGTTAGGGTCGTCCTTTTGGCTGGAACCAATCCGCTCAATCAAAGTGGGTTTGATCGTCAAAATTGCTAACATATATGGATCCAATTCACACTTTGGTCTGAAATCATACCCAGCGATATACTCTAGTTGGTTCCATTCCAGAAACATAGCCCCTAAACTGGCATGTCTCCTACTCAAGGCATCGGCTACTGCATTGCCTTTTCCTGGTGTATATGAGATATCAAAATCATATGAAGCCAAAAATTCTAACTATCTTTGTTGTCGTAGATTTAGATACATATAAGAGAAAAGATACTTTAACGACTTATGGTCAGTAAACAACTCGAATCTTTCTCCCCAGAGATAATGTCTCCACATCTTCAATGCGAACACGATCGCTGCCAATTCCAAATCAAGGGTAGGATATCTTTTCTCGTGCGATTTCAGCTGCCGACTTTCATAAGCTACAACCCTACCTCCTTGCATCAATACAGCACCTAGCCCGGTACCACATGCATCTGCATATACTGTCATCTCTTCATACCCCTAAGGAATGACTAACACTAGTGCACATGTCAACTTTTCCTTTAGACTCTTGAATGCATTCTCGCACTTTTCGTCCCAGACGAAAGCTAGATTTTTCTTGGTCAACTGAGTCAACGGTGTTGCTATCTTGGAGAAGTCTTGAATAAGCTTGCGATAATATCCAGCAAATCCCAAGAAACTTCTTATGTTCGTTGCATTCTTGGGCATAGACCAATCCTGTACCGTAGCCACCTTCGCAGGTTCCACGACAATACGATTCTCTGAAACAACATGGCCCAAGAATCTCACTTCCCTCCTCCAGAAGTGACATTTAGAAAACTTTGCTTTCAATTGGTGTTTTCTCAACACCTCCATCACTATCCTCAAGTGTTCCTTGTGTTCTTCCTCTGTCCTCGAATAAACAAGTATATCGTCCATGAACACAAGAACAAACTTATTCAACTGATCTTTGAATACCCTATTCATAAGATCCACAAAATATGTTGGTGCACTGGTCAACTCAAATGGCATGACCAACCACTCATAAAATCCAGACGGCGTCCGAAATGCTGTTTTAGCTATACTCTCAGCTTCCACTCTAAGTTGATGAAAACCTGTCGCGATATCTAATTGGGAGAACACTCTCGCGCCACTCAACTGATCAAACAAATCATCTATCCGTGGTAGAGGATACTTATTCTTCCTCGTCACCTTATTCAACTCACGGTAGTCCACACACAAACGAAGGGAACCATCTGCCTTGGTAGCAAACACGATTGGTGCTCCCTACTCAGAGACACTTCTTCTGATAAATCCCTCCTTCAACAGATCGCGTACTTGCTCCCCGAGCTCTTGCTGCTCCCTTGGTGCCATACGACGAAGTGGCATCACTATAGGTTTGACATCTTTCACTAAATCAATACGGAACTCAATCTCTCGGTGTGGTGGAAGTTTGGTCACTTCCTCGAAGACGTCCGGATACTGGCCGGCCACGGGAACATCTGACAACTCATCTTGCGGGATGTCGAGGGAATTTAGAAAACTAGCCATTACCCCATCACTAGGTAGACCACCAAACACTACCCTCCTCCCATCATCCGCTCTAACTATCAGCAAAAAGCCCTCACAGTCTACCACCACCCCATATCATTGGAGCCAATCGACTCCCAAATTAATGCCAAACCCAGTAAAGCCCAAAACAAAGCAATCACAAACATACATCCACGACTTGATAAGACCACATTACAGCAAATCATATTAAGGCTAGCCAAACCACCAATCGGGTTCGTCACAACTAAAGGTCTATCGACTATCTCGGGTTCCATTCCCAACCTATCTACCAGGTCACTAGATATGAAGGAACGAGAAGCTCTGGTATCAAACAATACTCGAACAAGAACATCATAAAAAGAAAGCATACCTTGAATGGCAATATTCTTTCCTTTATCCGCCGCAGTTGGGGCATTCGACGAAGAGGGGACAACATTAATAGCATATGCTTTCACAATCTGCTTTTCTTTAGGGGGTTGCGGACACTTACCCTTGTGATATCCCACTTGGCCGCAGTTGAAGCACTTCCTGTCCGTTGGCTTTTCTCGACATTCTTTAGCATAATGGCCCTTCTTGCCACAGCTATATCACTCAACATCTTTCTTATTCTTCTTCTTCTACCCATCCTTGGTCTGATTCTGCTTTCTCTTATTCTGAGAACCATTCTTGCCTCCACCGCCTTCTTGCGACTTTGTCTCTTCTGCAGATGCAACCTCAGTCTTCGACTTAGGGTATAGACTCTCTGATCTCAAAGCTTTCCCCACAATCGATTCAAATGTCTCATCGATGTAGTTAATAAGCCTTTCCCCCAAGTATCCATCCAAACCAGTTATAAACTTTTTTTTCTTCTTCTCGGCAGTGTCGATTAGGGATAATCCATACTTCAATAAAGTATCGAACTCAGCAATATATTCCGAGACTGCCCTACCATTCTGCTTAAGCTCCAAGAACTTCCTAAACAATTCTGATTTTTGAGCAGCTGGGATAAACTTATCGCTAAAGCAAGTCTTGAACTGATCCCAAGTAACTTGATCCTCTGGAGTAGCTGTCTTAATAGCATTCCACCAATTCATCACCCATCCTTGCAGCTGATGGGATGCTAGCCTTCTCTTCATCGCATCCTCGATACCCAAATCTTTGAAGATACGCTCACAGCTATCCAACCAATCCTGAACTTTTGTGGCCGATTCCGTTCCGTGGAACGGCTTTCCACCAAGGCTAGTGTAATCCTTATAGAGCTTGGCGAAATCGGCCCTAGGCGCCTGTACTGCTGCACCACCACCATTTGCAGCATTAGGAGCTGCCCTCTGAACATCTCTAAGCATCTTTCTCATGAGTTCAGTGAACATCGTCCTCATATCAGGAGCATTCCCATTATTAGCTCCTCTACTAGTACCCCTAGTATATCGGCTCATCGTTCAATCTGTAAGGTGAAAACGATTAACCATCTCTTCAGTGGTGCTAGTGCAATGCGACTTCATTCTTAAATATAATAATAGTATATATATATAGCTTTTGAAAACCAAAATATCACAAATACGCGCTCTCATATACGTACTATCTCTCTCTGGTGTCTTTCCCTAGGTCAACTACGCAACCTAGAGCTCTGATATCAAATGTGACGGCCCGCCCCGCACCAGCCGACATTTCCAAGTAAAGTGCGTTGTGCCAATGTCCAACTAGCACGGGATGGTCGCCAAAGAAAGGAAATGGAAGGAAACTTAACAGTGGACTAACAAAGAACCTATAGAATGTCTCACAGCGCATGGAATAAAATATAATAATAACATACTTTGACATAAAAACAGGCGAGACAGTGCATAAGCTGAAAACTAAACATCATAGCAATGGAAAATCCAAATACAGCTTATGTTCCACTTCATCATTATTACAATTTAAAAACTGTCTCTAAAGAAAAAGAAAGGAAAGGTACACTACTAATGCCCAAAGTAGTGACCAGCAGCGACACTGGGAGAATATATAGAGAATAGTACGCGTAAGCCTCCTGCTCATCTCCGGATAGCTACTTGTGCACAACCAGCTAATCTGTCTCTAATCTGCCCATTTAAGAGCACCCAGAGTAATAAGAAGAGACATAAAACTCTAGGTCAGACAAAAGTCTGGAATGAGCGATAAGCAGCAAAACAGAACAATAACAGGTATACTAAACCATACCTGAACCTGGACCTGCAACCAAAGAGGTAGCACAACATACCGTACAATACTCTAAGGTGCCACTAACATATGGTGTAAAGGATACGGGGGTGGGGGTGTGCATGTCATAGTGATGGCAACAATCAAGCATAGCAACCATCCTCACATCTCTCACTCAGTGCGTAAAGCATACAATATCCACCGCTTTGATCACCTAAATCCTTGCTATGATCACTCTGACCCATGGAGTCATGGCGACTCCACTGCACTGATCCATAGCCACTAGTCCTTGCTATGTCCACACTGCCCCATGAAGTCATAAAGACTTCACTGCACTGGCTCATAGCCATGCTATGATCACTCTGCCCAATGGAGTAATAACTACCCCACTGCACTGATACGTAGCCTAACATCCATCTTGGTGGTGAATCAAAGTTATGGGCATCGATAACTCCTTAGCACACGTCCTGCAGCAAAGTCCAATCATGAAGTTAACTCATTGGCTCCCAACTGGATCCTGAGTACAAACTTCCCACTTGGACTACCTTTGCATCTCGGGTTTGGTCTCCTCCGGATCGATTCGGAAACAAGCTTATATTCAGATCGGTTCTCTTCTTCTCGTTCAGTCCATGGTCGTCAACCTCGCTCGGGTTGGGTCGTGGATCCCTCTCCAAGTCAGGTCGGTTCTTGACTTCTTCTCCAGGTCGTGATCCTCCTCTGGCTCGTGTCGTGACATGCTCTAACTCCAGTCCACGGTATTTCATTCTGGTTCGTAGGTGGCACACCGGTCGTCTCGTGCTTCCTGGTTCGTGGTCTATCTCCTGGTGCTAGCTCGTCATCAAGATTCAAACAGGAGACTCGTGAGGCTCGAGGATAAATAGCTCATACAACTCCGGGTCGTGAAGGGGGTGTGTACCACGAGCAGGGTCGGGGCGGGTAGGGGCGATCCGATCCCTGTATGTTTTTCCTGCAACTTCCAGCAACTGTTTTTACGCCATACGACGGCGTTTTCGACCATTCTAACTGTTCTAATCAATCACAAAGCATACCATACAGTCATAGCAACATAGATAATCAGTAATAAACACCAAAACAACAATCATAGCATGTAAGATGGATCAAACATACCCAAAAACCCTTATTTTCCCCTTAAGCATATTTAAGCAAATCTAATCGTAGGATTAACAAAACTTAACCAAACCAACCCAAACTCCTAACAGAGACCTAAAACAATATTTCGAAATTTATAAATATTTTTCCAGAATTTAATCATGTTTAAATTCGCTAATTAAAACTAATCACCCTAATTAACTGTAATTAGTGTAAAAACAAAGCTAATCACTCGCCTTGGCCACAAATAAAACTTTTGGAACTGAAAAACCACTTTTTTGGGCGAATGGTGATATCCAGCTGCAGCTCCAACCTTGCTTTGGTGCTATTTCTCCTTAATTTGATGTTGCTAAGCTTAATCTTTGATTACAAAGCGATTTGGGATGAAATTAGAAGGTGGAGGCCATTGTTAGGGTTTCTAGGGGGTTAATGGCGGCTAGAAAACTGAAATAGAATGAAATCCTAGCTCATTTCAGCCTCCCCGTAACCCTAATCCTGAAATGGGTTATGGGCCCATTCTCTAACCACCTCATTTGGCCCGGTTAAGCAGTTTTTCACCTTCTAAACCATATTTCGTCGATATCTCCCAAACAGTAGTCTGTTTTTCACATATGACCACTCTATGGAAAGGTAAACCATCATCCGGATCTAATGGAAGTGGTTTCAAGTCAAAATTCATTACCAATCAAAAGTTATGGCCAAAACAAGATCAAATAGGTGCAAAACGGTCATTTAAAAATTGGCAAAATTCATGAACATGGGAAATGACCCCAATAGTCGTCTCCCAAAGTTACACGATCACAAGACTTCACATGAAAATAAATAAATATTCTATGATCCTTCGACGCATAGAATGCGGGCCGTTACAGGTGAACTAACTCAAACTCATGAAAGCTAAATAAACCTATTTTTTCCCCTAGGTCCACTTCCGTAGACCTATCTCCAGTGTTGATAAAAATATCATTAACATGCAACAAATATAGATGACAGAAGATCAACTACTGGTTACTGCATTTATCTAGAAGGAAACTTAATATTTTGGTGTTTAAAGAAGCAGACAATTGTACCCAGATCAAGCACAGAAGCAGAATATAGAAGTCTGGGAAAAGCAACAAAAGAAATAATTTAGGTTTAGTCATTATTAAAAGAACTACAAATAGAAATAATGGCAAACCGGCGTTATGGTGTAATAATCAAAGTGCAGTGTACATGGCAGCAAACCCAGTTCTACATGCTAGAACTAAACACATTGAGATTGATCTACACTTCGTAAGAGAACAAGTAGCAATAGAAAACATAGAGATAAACCACATACCAGCATATTATCAGCATGCAGACACACTGACGAAATTACTTTCAGCACCTAACTTTGTTAGATACAGAAGCGATCTCAGAGTAAAGGTGTTACCTGACAAACCAACCTATAAGACCTCTAAGGACAAAGTAAAGTCACTAGGAAGTCAGGTCCATCTACTAATCAAAAGAAATCATCTCCAGGATGCTTGTAGAAATCTATCGAAAAGTCGAAAGCACAAATTGAGGCACCCAGAAGCAAGTATCATGCATACAAGCAAGATATGAAGAGGTTTATCTCAAAAAATATCCGATAATTAAGAAGTGAAATCGATTTGGGAAAATATGAGAAGAAAACCCTAGCCTAATGTCGGCTTGAAGGGGTATTAGAATGAGGGTTTCAGTTGCACTGAGATAATATATACTTCGTATATTATAAAGGGCTGAAACCCATTTACCCACTTTTTATTTCCTGCACCGTTATGTAATAATGGGCTTCACCCAATTGTCATCTGTACGACTATATATAGGCTTTGCTTATCTGTTCGTTATCATCTATTCAGTAATAAAATCATTTTTACAACTTCTTCACATTCTCTACAATACAGTTCTGCCATTAATTCAAAGATCATCAGATCGAATCAATTGTAAATTCAAACTAACTTGCATGATCAAATTAATTATATTCTAAAGGTTAAGAAAAATCCTATTTCACTATGATAGTTGAAAGAAAGAAACAGAATTGAACTTTTTAACTTGTAGTAATGTCATTGATATATAGAAGGCAAAAAGGTGGTTTCATGTAAAACACGGAACAATAATTTACATAAATTGGTAGAAGAAACAGTGGAGGATGCAGGTAGTTTCCAAACTGTGTTTGAAGTGGCCACCTAAATAAATCTGGAGCCAACAAAGGACAATAAAATCTGCATGCGGGCATTTACGTAATTAATTTTTTTAATTTGCTGATGGTATGTATATTCAACTGGTAGGCATTCACAACTTTGTGAATTGAAAGTTGGTTAAGATATTGTTTTCAGACAATGCCAAAAATGAGACAAAAATTCCAAAGCACTTCATATATTCACCTTGACAAATTCCCTTGTATACAGTTGTATCTGCTTACCTAAACCAAATAAAGTGAAAATTCTATTTTTCCACTGTTGTGTTAGTTCTACATACATTGTCAAGGGTTGGAGATGCTCTAAAAAATTAGTTCTACATTCTCTAATCTTTGATGCCACATAGAAATTACATGGTAAAGGGTTGGAGATGCTCTAAGATGCTACTGGTTTTCTTCAACTGTGCTTTCTTCATTTGTGCGTTGAGCTGATTTTACCTTTCGATGAAAACAAGAGGGTATGAGATGATGACCAACGTCTGACACTTTGTGACATGAAAATTTCGAGAAAGCTTAAATGAAAGTTCTACGAAATGATAGTAAGGCCAACTCCAATTTGTTTAGGGACAATGAAATAATTGTGGTCGTTGTAGATTCTCTTATTATTTATTTTAATTTTATCTTTATTTCTATTTTCACCTTTAAATCTCTTGTTATTATTATTACATTTAAATTGACTTTGTTATTTGGTTTTGAATTTCATCTTTAACCGACTCCAACTTGTTTAGGAACAATGACTTAGTTATGGTTGTATTTTCTTTATAACAATAAAGCCGTTTAACTAATGTTTAAACTTAAGTAAAATTTAAAACTAAAAATAAAAATACTTCTTCTAAGTTTAAAATATTACAACATGACCATATGTAAAACATACCTGAAAATTACCTCAAAGTATTATATTATCTTTAGCGAGTCATAGCTAAAGTACCCAAGATATGACCTCCTCACTTCATTAGAAGAAGCTACCAAAAAATAAAGGATACAAAAAATTGAAAACATTGATGCATGCATTTATGACAATGCAAAAAAAAAAGCCAAAAGCAAGGTGGAAATAGATACTTAGAAGGCCTCGTACAAGGACGATATTGGAATGCATTTATTCACATTTCTAAATATATACAGCCGATATCAAAAAGGAAAAAACAGAGGCGGAACCAAAAAAAAGGAAAAAAATGGCGATTGAGAAAGAAAAATCATTTTCTTCATATTCAATCCCTAATCTCCAGTCAAAATCAACCCGTAATGTTTCGGCTTACCCTCCTAATTTACATTCATCTCTCCAGCATGCAAGCCGAGATAACAATCAACTTCATGGAAATCTAAGGTCTTCAGATTTTGATTCCAAGGTCGATTTCCAAAACTAAGTCTCGAATGCGAAGGAAAATTTGGTTAAAGATAATGCTATTCAAGCTAAATCTTGGATGAAGGTGGTTACAGAGAAGAAGCTGCATACAAATTCGGTTCAACTTAAATATTATGAGCCAGACATCAAAGATAATATCAAGGTTGTTGTGATTAGCGAATATCTAGTCAATAAAGCAAGTGAGAGGTGGTATAACTCAATAGTATTTTACGTCTATGGAGGTAAGCCTTACTATATTTTTCTGAAAGACTATATAGATAGAAAATGGAAATTGAAAGGAAGTTACTAGCTGTTTTCAAGAGAAAATGGCTTCTACATTCTTAAATGTGACTTACCTGAGGACTGCGATAGAATCTTGGTTGAGGGCCCTTACTACTATAACAAAAGGCTGATTTTCATGAAGAAGTGGCAGCCAGGTATGAAATTAACATGTGAATTTTTGAATTCTGTTCCAATTTGGATTTGATTCCTGAACTTGGAGTTAGAGTTTTGGTCCGTAGAAGCCATTAGTAGGATTGCCTCCTTATTAGGTCACTCTATAAGATTAGATAATATAACAGAGGGGGTATTTCGATTAGCTTATGCGAGAATTTTGGTGGAGGCAAGTATAGATTTCAAATTTCCTGAATCAGTCCCTATATTATGTCACAATGGAAACGTAGTTTGGTAGAAGATTCACTATGAGTGGAAACCGTTAATATGTACAAGTTATAGAGTTTTTGGCCATTCTACTAACTCGTGTAAATCTACCAAAATATGGATTCCTAAGGATAATGTGTATAAGAATTGTGGGATGGATATTTATGGGAATGTAGCTGATACAAATATAAGTAAGGGTGTTAATGCAGAAATAGTTATGAATATAGATAATATTAATTCTTTAGTTATGGATGTTAGTGATAGAGCTGAGCATAATAATCTGCAGATTAATTCTAATGGTGAGGGGATGCATAATGGATTGAGTAATCTTTCCAATATTGATATAGGAATGAGTGAGCAAGCTAATATGAATGTAAAAGTTCATGGAGATTGTGATGATAAATTAGATGGGGATGGAATAGCAATTAATGTAGCTAATAGTGGCGAAACTCATAATGGAAAGAATGGAATGGTGCATGATATTTTAGATATGTATGATGATTCTAAGAGTCATTCGAATGAAATCTTAATGGAAGAATCTGATAGTTCTTTGTGTAGTAGTAAAAAGAGGAGAAGTAAGCATAAGGTTAATAAGTTTAAGAGTATAAATAGTATGCTATATGACAATCCTTTTGTTGAAGATAATCCAGACTGGATTAAGCTAATGTCTGAAATACAACCGAAACCAAGAATAAAGAAAGTAAGAGAAAATGGTGGATCCCCTGGTGGTGTTCAAAATGCAGGGGTATCCAATAAATAATCAATGTTCTTGTGGTCATAATGGTGGTTACAGGATGTTGGACTCTTTTGGCAACTTCTTTGGTAGTAATATGTTGCTTGGGTCTTGCTGGTGTTGTTGTTTCTGGGGTTTTTATACTTAGTTGACAGCGGTGCTGGAGATTCTTAGTTAATCTTTGTTGGAACTTGTGGTTTGGCTCTGTTGGGCTTTTGGGCCTTTTCTTTGTGTTGGCCTTGTTTATTTTGTTGTGTTATCTGTTTTAGTTTGAGCTGGCTTTTATTTTTGGTTGTATAGTATTCGTTGTACTGTCAGTTGTATTTGTATTGTCAGCTCATACTTCATATACCCTTTTTAATGTAATCAAGTACCCGTTTATTTCAAAAAAAAAAAACAGCCAAAAGCAAGGTGGAAGTAGATTTAAGTAACAGTTGTACACTAAATTTTGTGTTACAAAGCATCAACCTGACTGTTGTGTTATGCATGTTGTAACTGTCTGAATATTGTGTTATGTTGAACAGGACGGTTCTTGAGTAACTGATTATAAAGAGGTACCTCTGCCTTATGTTTTTAACTGCTTGTACAATTGTTTGTACTAATTTTTCTTTGTAGCTTGGAAAACATTTAGTTTTGTTGCACCATAACTATTTTTGGGAGTAGATTTAAGTAACTGATTGTAATGTGTGTCATAAGAACTTAACTGGTTACTGAAATTCTATTATTATCTCAGCGATACTGTTATTTTTTCCTCAGCAAATTCATGTACAATTGATGAAATGATTAGTTCGTCTATATTTTTTAAATTATTGAATTTTTTTTGGAAGTCTAACTGTTCCATGTGGTCGCATTTTGTCTCACGTTGCGTACCAACTTCTAGTGCGTACGGTGAAACTGCGGCTTTGAGTATTATCTCGGTTTGATACTTCTAGCTTCTTCTTTTTCACCAATTGGCTTACTTCGTCAAATTCAGTTTTAGTTCATGATACCCTTGGATTATCACACTTTTGTTATTACTTGTCATACACTTGGGTTGAATCAAATGAAATATATAAGTGTTTTTGAACATAATATTTATTGCATTTGCTTCTAACCACACCGCAAAAAGAAAAATCATATCATACACAATGAAGTAAAGTGATATATGATACATAATGAAGCAATGTGAGAAAAACCATGATTATGATGTTTTTATTAGTAAAAATAGTGATGTATTGGGGAAAACTAGCTAAGCCACTTTAAAACATTACAAAAATATTTAATAACAAATGCGAATGAGCTTTTGAACCTCTAATACATAAATATAATGGTTTCTTGATTTTGAATTCAGAAGAGAGAAGACTTGATGAGCTTGTGAACCTCTAATACGAAACAAAATTATAACAATGGGATAGTCGCACAATTCACAAGTATATATTGTCCTGTCATGCGTCCTTGTTAATTTCCCACCTTAGAATTATACGTGCTTCCATTTCATTTATGCATACCATATAATAAAATGTCCAGTCAACGATAAAACAAACATATGGAAAGGTATCCATACCATATAATAAAATTCCTTTGTTTAAAAATTAATTCAAAAAAGGGTTTAAGTTTTATATTGATAAACACATCAGTTGGCTACAATTTAGCCACCTCAGCCAATAAGTTAACGTTCACTTTCCTTAGTTATTTCCCCTTTCTCATTTATATTTACTTAACATTTCTCCATTACATTATTTTTGTAACGAACCAGATTTTTAGCCGTTGAATTCTGAATATTTAAATTATTTAAATATTTTATTTGAATTAGATATAGAAATTTATAAGAAATTTAATTAATAAAAACGATATTTGAACGTATAATTTATAATATAATTTAAAACGAGCTCGAAATAGTCGCGGTAGTTCGTAATTTACGATTTAAACTTCAACTGAATATACAGGATCCAAAATAAGTTGGATTTCTTTGAAAAAGAAATGTTTGGATCTATTTGATTATATTTTTCTAATGGAAGGGAAAAATCGAGTTTTCATATTGTATATTTTGTTTTAAGTCCAAATCAAATTTAGAAATAGTCGCTATGGAGTCGTGTATACGCCATAACGGTTTATTTAATATAATTAAATATTGGATTCGATTTTGGACAAGATCTTTGAGACGTAGTTGTAATTTAATTTTTAGAATTTTACTGTAATTTTTAATTAATTAAATATACAACTTTTTATTTGGAGTATTTTGCACCCTATATCAATATTTTGTGGTTTCATAATATAAGTTAAACTACCGATATTATTATATTTCTGAAATCGTAGCACACTGCTTAACATAGTGGTATTTTTATCTTTGTCTGTAGTAGCTCATACGCAAACAAAGTTTTATGTAGAGGCGTATCATTGGAATTCATTAAACATATATTTATAAAAATCGTTAGTCTCCAAAGACCATGAAAACAAATACATTCCTGCGTTTCACGTTAGAAAAATATGTACTACCTTTCTATACATCTAGGAACAACATGTGCTCCAAGGAATTAAATCTGTGCTTCCCAATACTTATCAGAAGAGCGTACTCTCCACATTTTCAATGTTGTGCTCCCCAAACCAACCCTTGCCGTGTCTGCCAATCCATTATCTTTTCTGTGCCTACCAAGCTACTCAAATGTATAAAATAACAAGCCTTCCTCAAATCACTTTCTAATTCCTCTTTTTATTTCAGAGTTTCCCTTCTCTATTCATCGTTCTGAAATACACCCACCGTTCTAGTTCTTCCAGAAATGATAACAAATCAAATACAAAGCCGAATCCATCCATCTTCAATCTGATACACTTCTCTTCCCATCAGCCTACCACTCATATGTTTATCTCTATACTCGAACACGTACTACCTGCATCCTTTTTCAATCAACAATGAGGGGATTTGGGATTTGCTGGAATCTGAGGCGACGTGGGAGGGTGGACCTCCGTCGATCTCAGTTAAAGCACAACAAGCTAGTGACGGCCTTTCTGCTCCAATCGCATCCACAAAAAGGGATCGTCGGCGTCAGGGACGAAGGCTGGAGGCTCGTGGGAGGCCAGGTTGTTACTATCGGTAGCGCGGTGATCAGAAACCACCTCTAGAAATCGATGGTTTGGATTTTCGAAGTTGGGTTTAACGTGATGCTTTTGGGAGAGGGATTTGGTAGATGGAGTGTGTATTTGAGATGCCAGGAGGTAGCTTGAACCACTGATTAGCAGTGATTAAAAGTAGAAAAATGAGATGTGTCCATGGAGTTAGCTAAAGGAAGTCAGAGAAGAACATTCCATGTCATTTTGTATGGGTGAAGTGACGTTGGTTTGAGGGTAGTTTAAGTGGAGTTCATTGGTTTGTGTTTTCTGGAAGGAGTAGTAAGGGTTTCGAAAACATGAAGAAGGCTTTTTATTTATCTCTGTTGATTTGAACTGGAAGAAAGCTACGAACGGGTATTATGGGAAGGTAGGTATTTACAGTATATAAACATGGATTAAGGAAGAAGTTTAAACATTAGGTGTTGTATATTTTCTGGAGTTAGAAATTTAAGCTAAGAAAAAATAACAGAAGAAAAAAAATGCGTGGCCAAATAAAGTACTGGAGTTGCGAAGCTGTTACTTTTAGATGTCGAAGAAAGGAATATTATCAGCTTGTGAAATAATGGTGAGAATAGGAAGAACGAAGGTGGTTCTGGTGCATGTATAATGAGTGTATAATGACTGTGTGGGTGCAAGTCGGTGATGAAATGAAGAAGCATTATATGGTGGTTTTCGGTGGTTACAAGTTGGTGAGAAGCAGTGGGAAGTGTCACGGTGAAGTTTGTTTTTGTTTTCCCGAGATGCAAATTGGACATCGTGATTTACACGGTTAAGGGAAGGCAGGTGAGCGGGATTTAAACCTTGACTGTTGTTTTATTAGAATGGAAATTAGAATGATGCTTTAACATTGGGAAGGAGAAGAGTCGTACGAAGGGTTAAGGAGCCTAACACACGATTAGCCGAAAGGTTAGCTAACACTAATAATGGTTATTAAAGTTTATATTTTAAATTAGTCAATTTTGATGATTAGGTAAATTAAATCATTTTAAATTGGAATAAACTTTTTAACAAACAAATTGTTTCATACGTTAACAGAATTCCGCAAACCAAGTGTCATTAGGATCGTAACCAGGAGATCTATGCTATGGAATTGAGGTGACTGAGAATATAGTCATGTGGATTTAATAGAAAAATCGAACGCCTGCTTGATTTCTAAACAGAACAAAAGCAGTATCTTCAACTGAAAAACGAGGTGAGTAAACTCACTAACTCTGACTCATTTATATTTTTATAAATGAGTTCTAAATTTACCTTTTATACAATGTGCCGGCTGTTTGGATGAATGGTTAATAAAATTGGTTGAAATGATTGCTATAGTTATATAAAAATCTTTGATCGATTATTTATTTCTGTTTACTATGATTTTTCGTATTATCAATGTTAATTAACATCTGTGGATGCAGGGAAGCAGGTTGGAGGAATTCAACTGGATTCCTCAACATTTATATTATAGTTTATTCTTTATCGTGATATTTGTTGTGATATGAATATATACTGTGATTGATTACACTGGTCCTATAATTTTGGTGTTTAATACCATGAAGTATTTTCAAATATAGGAAATAAATTTAAAAAGAAAATTTAATTTCGAAAATAGAAATAGAATTTCAAATAGATTTGAAGGTAGAAAACTTGTTTAATAGATAAGACAAACAGTTAAAGTTATAAACGATATTTATGGAAGAAGGGAAATAATTATTGTAACACCCCACCTCCGCTAGGGTCACTCACAAAGGGAATGCACTAGGTTTGGTGAAGCATTATCGAGGTAAACATGCACAGAAATATTACAAGACAGAACATATATAAAACAGCGGAACTAAAACAAATTTCATTACCTTATAAAATAAGGTCTAAAGCCTTTTACATCAGAATACATCAAAACTAGTCTTGCACTAGTAAAGAAGCATAAAACCTTTTCATAAATTATTCCCCAAAATAATGCGATGAAGCAGCCATAGCCAAGAGAAGACCAGCTATACATGATGACCTTCAAGCATAAGAGGTCCGAACTAAACAACAACATTTCCTCCCTGAAAACCTGGGGAGGGGGGAAAACGGAAGACAAAGAGGCGAAACAAAACGGGGTCAGTCATAAAGACTGGTAAGTCCTATCTACTTCCAGTATAAAAAAACAGGTAAAGGTAACATGACATGCATAAACTGAAAGTAAACATAAGGATGACCACAAGATAGATAAGCTAAACCAAGATAACAGGCTGAACTACTGTATCCAGATAAACTAAGGTATCATGATAAGCTACGGTGTCAAGATAAATCAAGGTATCACATCGTCAGGTTTCTATCAAGTATACTATCCCAAGGTATCTATCATGTATAACATCCCACGGTATCAATCATGTATGACATCCCAAGGTATTTATCATGTATATTTGCTCTGCACCTCTCGTACTAGTGTCCCAACCTGCGTTCATGTGTTAACTATGAATGTCCCTTGCCCAATGTCATGTAATGTTCCATGTCAACCTAATATATAGCATATGTAGGTTTTCCCAACTCGTATGTTCCTTTCCATGTATAAGTTCAGTCCTTTGCCGTAGGCCGTACGGGCTTTCCCATGTAAATCTATACCACCTCAACGTAGTACCATTTTATCCTTTAAGTTGTTTTGGACTGCTACCCTTGATCTGGTTATGTTTTCTTACCATGAACTATCGCGTGTTCACTTAGGATTTATGCCACCTAGGACCACTAGGGATTATGCTACCTAATGAATGTTTCTGTGTCTCGGTTTGGGTTCAAGCCACCTAGGGCCACTAGGGATTATGCCACCCATCAACCATGCCCTTTATCCCATGTATATATCGTGAATCGTTTTCCATGTCTAGACGCACACGTATCTTAATGTGCCATCCGAGTTCCGAGCCAGGGCAAATCAAGAAATACGAAACTCGGTCGGGAGCTTTAAGTCATCTGCCGATGCAGATATCAAGGTCTGTTTTTGTATCCGTGGCTATTGTCCCACGTGACTGCTCCCTCAACTACTGAAAGGCAATCCAAGAAAAATCATGTATGAGAACTACATCCCGGCCCCACTATAGCCCCACTTCCCTATTGGCCAACCTCACCCATAACTCGATAGCAAGTATATGGTCTGTTGGGAGTTCTCTGCCTTTCCGTACG
Source organism: Allium sativum (assembly GCA_030737875.1). Lineage (NCBI taxonomy): Eukaryota > Viridiplantae > Streptophyta > Magnoliopsida > Asparagales > Amaryllidaceae > Allium > Allium sativum. Next base: position 47,850,926 of record CM060912.1, on the reverse strand, counting down.
TACACGATTGACTAAAGATGGTAGGTAATCGACGACGCGCTATCCAAAGAAAAAATCAAGTATCGTCGACTCCACGCTAATCCATCCTCGTCTTTAGGTTGCTCGCATAGCAACAAAGGCATACTCTTGGTTCTTCTACCGCATACCGTAACCTCTGTGAGCCCAGGCGGATCATCTGCAACCTCACAGAGGGATACCAAGAGTATCCTCACGTCCCCCGAAGCTACCGCTTCGTCACCCAGTTCGTTGGAGCCTTTATCCAAGTCAGATAATTCGCTCCTCCACGTGTGTTCAAGCGATGACCTACCGTATCGGGTTACTCATCTATCTGTGAACTGGTCCAATTTTCTTGACTGAGAATTATTACTTGGTTATCCTTAACTAAGGTTTACCACTTAGCTTCTCTTCCCGCTATCCTGGTTAACTACGATTTTCAACCTAGTCCCCTGAGCTAGGGTTTTGTCTAATGGGTTAAGTGTTGTCATTCAAGTTCATGACTTAACCCGCCTACGAATCATGTCAAGATTGGCTAAGTATTTAAGTTCAAGGCTTAGCCCTACAAGTTGGTTAAGTATACCAAGAAGCTCATGACTTAACCCTATCAAGTCAAATTGGTTAAGTATTTGTTTGTCTTAACCCTATCAAATTATCGTGTTAGATTGATTAAGCATAGATTATCTTAATCCCATCAGATTATCGAGTCGGATTAGTTAAGTATGGGTTAGCTTAACCCCATCCACTAATCGTATTACAATGGTCAAGTATATTTAAAAGGTCTTGTGACTTAACCCTATCAGGTCTGCATATTAGATTGGTTAGGTATAGGTTACTTAACCTCATCAAATCATCATGTATAATTGGTTAAGTATAAGTTACTTAACCCCAATAAGTTATCATGTTAAGTTGGTTAAGTATTGGTTACTTAACCTCATTGAATTACCAAGTTTAGATTGGTTAAGTGTTTAACTTAAACCCATCGAATTACCGTGTTTAGATTAGTTAAGTGTAGGTTACTTAACCCCATCTAACTACCGTGTTTAGATTAGTTAAGTCTAAGTTACTTAACCCCGTCTAATTACCAAGTCGGATTAGTTAAGTGTAAATTACTTAACCCCATCCCCTAATTGTCTTATATGGTTAAGTGTCATTAAGAAATCAAGTCCGGTTTAACTTAACCTACCCATTCGTGTCATATCGGTTAAGTGTCATTAGTCAAAATTACTTAACCTTTTCATGTGGCATTAATTAGATTAATGCACCCCAACCTCTCACATTAGACTTTGTTGTGGTTACTAGTTAAGCCGGGCGGGTCCGGGTAGTTTTACACCACAACCTAGTCTAACCTCGGGTTTTAAGTGCTACATGACCAACTACTCACATTGGGTCCTATTGTTTGTAGCCACTAGTTAAGCCGGGCGGGTCCGGGTAGATTTATGCTACAAACTCAACCCAACCTCGAGTTGTCCACTTTCATGTTTAGTCTAGTGTCTTATTACACTTACAACCCACACATGTCTAGTTCAAGTTCCATGTTTTCCTACGTGTCATGACCACATTTAAATGTATCATGAATGTCATGTTCTCATGTAAACCACATGTCAAGTTTTCGTGTCATATTCACGTTTTTCCTAAGCTACCCAAACTTATTTCCAACCCAAGTGGAAGCGAGTCACATAGTAGGGGTATTATGCCAACATATTGGCCTCAAACAGGCGAGATATCATAAAGGGATTGGCCGCAAACGTGAATATTATCCTAAAGGATTTGGTCTCAAGCATGCATAGTATCATAAGGGAATTTGGCCACAAACATGCATAGTATCATAAGGGAATTTGGCCATAAACATGCATGATAACATAAGGGGTTTGGGTTCATTTACATGCATAAGCCCCAAAGTCAAGTGTTTGCCAATGTTTCACAAGTCAAATGGTTCCCAAAGGTTCATGCTAACATTCCATAGATAAGGATTCAAACTTGTAAGATAAACTAGGTTAAACATAACATGAGTGGCATGATTAAGTCGCTAAAACTTAGCCCAAGATCATAGATCATAGAAAAGGGGCAAAATTAGGTTCACGTAGGCTAGCATACTTATGTTTCATCGCATTTTATTCCATGTCACATTAGAACCACCGTTAGAATCTACAAGTAGCTAGAACTTACATAGCGAGGCTTAGGGAAGGATCATGCATCGTCTTGACGAAGAAAGGTGGCTCCTTTGTTGAAGAATCGTCGTGAAATTTTCGTAGCAACGTTGATCCACTCCCTTGATTTGATGTAGCAAGCTAGCACCTTTGATTCGGATCCGATTTGAATGCATAAGCTCTTGGAGTTGGAGATGGATGCCATGATCAAGAGGGATTTGGGCAGCACTTCGTTGTTAGATTGATTTTTAGTGATTTAGGTTAGGTCCTAGGGTGTTTTTATAGAGATTAGGAGTAGTTTAGGCCATAGGATAAACCCTAGGATAGATCTGAGCCCTCAAAATCCGTCACAAGCCCATAAAACCAAGCCAAGACAGCAGCAGGTGCACCCAGGCCCAAGTGGTCGAACCACCCAGGTCGACACCCGTGTCGATTGGGCAGTCGACCTGCCCCCTGGGCGTGTCGACTCCCTAGTCGACACCCCCGTCGACCTGGGGCTTGGGCGGGTATTTTCCCGCCCAGTTCGTTTGGCTCCAGATTTGAATTTCGAACTGTTTTTTTATGAATTTGAATTTTCTGAAAACTTTGACGGGCCATAACTTGGTCATACGGACTCCGATTTTCGAAAACTCGGACTCTATTTCGCGTATTTTTCCGAGGCAAACGCAATGGCGCAAACCATTTCTCCTGATTCAGATTTTATAATTAAATTCTCCCTTGATTCTTGTCTTAGCATGTTGTAAAAATCCGGGTTGTCACATTCTCCCCAACTTAAAGGATTTCGTCCCCGAAATCTCCAAGTTAGGAAGAACGTATCCTACCATCCATCATCCATCTACTCAAAACATCATTCACAGGCAACCATTGTCTTTAGATGATTTCTCATGCCATATGAACATATGCAGAACGTGTGTGTATATGCTTCTTAGCTAATGCTAATGATCAGGCCTGAATGATCTTTCTAATGCAAAATATGTTTAGTGCCATGAGTCCAACATGTATGCAAATAGTCCTAGTCATATAAACACTACATGTGTGCACAAACATTCATTCATATGCAACATCCGCATGACAACACATTCAATTTCATCCATAAACAAGTATAAATACTCGTGCATATGCAACATGAAACGTGACCGCGTCAATCTAGTATCTAATGTGTATTCGCGCATCCATGAGCAACCACTTGCAACCATATCAATCATAACATGTTTCAAATACATGTTTACATCCATAGAGTTCTATCTAAGGTTCCCAAGATAAGATCGAGGTGATAAACAAGACAAACACCTTACGGGGTTTGTAACAGAAAGAGGACCGAGAGGATATCCACCAATCGATAGCGTGCAAGCAAGCTCTACGGGTGGACCAAGGATCAAAGATATACTCTTAAAAAGAGACATGATGCGCGTGTCTAAGCCGCATTTCCATGAGCTTAATTCCATTGTGCCTTGACCGCCTTTGACTTCATGATTTTGTAGCTCCTTGATTCCTATTTCCAAGGTATGATTTGGAACTCATTTCACTATCGCCTCACGTTCCGCTTTCACTTATTCTTTCCCTAGTATACTTGGCTCAACCATATCTGCGTACTCATGCAAGCTCTCCAAAATTCACTAGTGAATTTTGGATCTCGTTTACCGATGCCAATCCATGTTACCACGTGCACTTACTAGGGTGATTCCTATAAACCATGCTCAAGCGGAATGAACCATCCGTCTTATTGGCGAACGTTACTCGATTGGATCAGAGATTTCCGATAAATGCATCAAGAGATTCTAGGTAACTAACCATGACAAAACCCAAAAGGTTATACAAGACTTCGAGGGTATTACCAAGGCAAGTTAAGAGTTTAACTACCCTCCTTTCAAAACCGAGAATGGCATCCCTTACTGGATAACCACTTCATCCCTAGAATCCATCCATAGCTCAACAATAGAAGCATTGCTTCTAATCTCAACACTTGGCATAGACGTTCTCAAATCCGAACAAGTCATGAATAAATGGACCGACTCTCCAACCAGATTTTGGGACTAAAGTGGGATCTTCTACCATGCTAGTACTAAGGTGCAGAGACTTAACTATCGAGGCAGACTTAAATGATGCGATGATCAAAACAAAGTCTAGACGGGACGATAGAAAAGAAAGGCTAAGCCTTTAACAGAAACGGTACCATTTCTCTTAGGTATGCTAGAAATGAGAGCATACAATTGCCCTCTCGCTGATCTTGTCCTTATCTTCCTTTGTGGATCAAGCCATACCAACAAGTTGCTTATTCTTAAGCTCGTGTCCTTTATCCTTGCTCTTATTATCCCTTCTTATAACTTTGGTAACACGTCTCTCGAGAACTTCCTCCATCGTACGGGAAAACACTTACGTAGCTAGACAAGGATTAGTCGCAGTTAAAACCACTGTGACTACAAATGGAGGAAAGAAAGGAAAAGAGGTTCAATCAAGGAAACAAAGGATAATGCTAATGGCTTTTGGGGAATAGCCTTTAAAAAAAACTTTTCTTGAAAAAAATGCTTCTTTGTAAACGGTTTTTCAAATAGTTTTCAGAAGGTTTTAAAAACTTTTGCCCAGTCTGGTAACCTTCTGCTCTGATACCAAATGTAACACCCCACCTCCGCTAGGGTCACTCACAAAGGGAATGCACTAGGTTTGGTGAAGCATTATCAAGGTAAACATGCACAGAAATATTACAAGACAGAACATATATAAAACAGCGGAAGTAAAACAAATTTAATTACCTTATAAAATAAGGTCTAAAGCCTTTTACATCAGAATACATCAAAACCTGTCTTGCACTAGTAAAGAAGCATAAAACCTTTTCATAAATTATTCCCCAAAATAATGCGGTGAAGCAGCCATAGCTAAGAGAAGACCAGCTATACATGATGACCTTCAAGCATAAGAGGTCCGAACTAAACAACAACATTTCCTCCCTGATAACCTGGGGAGGGGGGAAAACGGAAGACAAAGAGGCGAAACAAAACGGGGTCAGTCATAAAGACTGGTAAGTCCTATCTACTTCCAGTATAAAAAAACAGGTAAAGGTAACATGACATGCATAAACTGAAAGTAAACATAAGGATGACTACAAGATAGATAAGCTAAACCAAGATAACAGGCTCAACTACTGTATCTAGATAAACTAAGGTATCATGATAAACTACGGTGTCAAGATAAATCAAGGTATCACATCGTCAGGTTTCTATCAAGTATACTATCCCAAGGTATCTATCATGTATAACATCCCATGGTATCTATCATGTATGACATCCCAAGGTATTTATCATGTATATTTGCTCTGCACCTCTCGTACTAGTGTCCCAACACGCGTTCATGTGTTAACTATGAATGTCCCTTGCCCAATGTCATGTAATGGTCCATGTCAACCTAATATATAGCATATGTAGGTTTTCCCAACTCGTATGTTCCTTTCCATGTATAAGTTCAGTCCTTTGCCGTAGGCCGTACGAGCTTTCCCATGTAAATCTATACCACCTCAATGTAGTACCATTTTATCCTTGAAGTTGTTTTGGACTGCTACCCTTGATCTGGTTATGTTTTCTTACCATGAACTATCGCGTGTTCACTTAGGATTTATGCCACCTAGGACCACTGGGGATTATGCTACCTAATGAACGTTTCCGTGTCTCGGTTTGGGTTCAAGCCACCTAGGGCCACTAGGGATTATGCCACCCGTCAACCATGCCATTTATCCCACGTATATATCGTGAATCGTTTTCCATGTCTAGACGCACACGTATCTCAATGTGCCATCCGAGTTCCGTGCCAGGGCAAATCAATAAATACGGAACTCGGTCGGGAGCTTTAAGTCATCTGCCGTTGCAGATATCAAGGTCTGTTTTTTTATCCGTGGCTATTGTCCCACGTGACCCCTCCCTCAACTACTAAAAGGCAATCCAAGAAAAATCATGTATGATAACTACATCCCGGCCCCACTATAGCGCCACTTCCCTATTGGCCAACCTCACCCATAACTCGATAGCAAGTATATGGTATGTTGGGAGTTCTCTGCCTTTCCGTACGTACACGATTAACTAAAGATGGTAGGTAGTCGACGACGCGCTATCCAGGGCAAAAATCAAGTGTCGTCAACTCCACGCTAATCCATCCCCGTCTTTAGGTTGCTCGCACAGCAACCAAGGCATACTCTTGGTTCTTCTACCGCAGACCTTAACCTCTGTGAGCCCAGGCGGATCATCTGCAACCTCACAGAGGGATACCAAGAGTATCCTCACGTCCCCCGAAGCTACCGCTTCGTCACCCAGTTCGTTGGAGCCTTTATCTAAGCCAGATAATTCGCTCCTCCACGTGTGTTCAAGCGATGACCTACCGTATCGGGTTACTCATCTATCTGTGAACTGGTCCAATTTCCTTGACTGAGAATTATTACTTGGTTATCCTTAACTAAGGTTTACCACTTAGCTTCTCTTCCCGCTATCCTTGTTAACTACGATTTTCAACCTAGTCCCCTGAGCTAGGGTTTTGTCTAATGGGTTAAGTGTTGTCATTCAAGTTCATGACTTAACCCGCCTACGAATCATGTCAAGATTGGCTAAGTATTTAAGTTCAAGGCTTAGCCCTACAAGTTGGTTAAGTATACCAAGAAGCTCATGACTTAACCCTATCAAGTCAAATTGGTTAAGTATTTGTTTGTCTTAACCCTATCAGATTATCGTGTTAGATTGATTAAGCATAGATTATCTTAATCCCATCAGATTATCGAGTCGGATTGGTTAAGTATGGGTTAGCTTAACCCCATCCACTAATCGTATTACAATGGTTAAGTATATTTAAAAGGTCTTGTGACTTAACCCTATCAGGTCTGCATATTAGATTGGTTAGGTATAGGTTACTTAACCTCATCAAATCATCATGTATAATTGGTTAAGTATAAGTTACTTAACCCCATTAAATTATCATGTTAAGTTGGTTAAGTATTGGTTACTTAACCTCATTGAATTACCAAGTTTAGATTGGTTAAGTGTTTAACTTAACCCCATCGAATTACCGTGTTTAGATTAGTTAAGTGCAGGTTACTTAACCCCATCTAATTACCGTGTTTAGATTAGTTAAGTCTAAGTTACTTAACCCCGTCTAATTACCAAGTCGGATTAGTTAAGTGTAAATTACTTAACCCCATCCCCTAATTGTCTTATATGGTTAAGTGTCATTAAGAAATCAAGTCCGGTTTAACTTAACCTACCCATTCGTGTCATATCGATTAAGTGTCATTAGTCAAAATTACTTAACCTTTTCATGTGGAATTTATTAGATTAATGCACCCCAACCTCTCACATTAGACTTTGTTGTGGTTACTAGTTAAGCCGGGTGGGTCCGGGTAGTTTTACACCACAACCTAGTCTAACCTCAGGTTTTAAGTGCTATATGACCAACTACTCACATTGGGTCCTATTGTTTGTAGCCACAAGTTAAGCCGGGCGGGTCCGGGTAGATTTATTGTACAAACTCAACCCCATCTAATTACCGTGTCTTATTACACTTACAACCCACACATTTCTAGTTCAAGTTCCATGTTTTCCTACGTGTCATGACCACATTTAAATGTATCATGAATGTCATGTTCTCATGTAAACCCCATGTCAATTTTTCGTGTCATATTCACGTTTTTCCTAAGCTACCCAAACGTATTTCCAACCCAAGTGGAAGCGAGTCACATAGTAGGGGTATTATGCCAACATATTGGCCTCAAACAGGCGAGATATCATAAAGGGATTGGCCACAAACGTGAATATTATCCTAAAGGATTTGGCCTCAAGCATGCATAGTATCATAAGGGAATTTGGCCACAAACATGCATGATAACATAAGGGGTTTTGGTTCATTTACATGCATAAGCCCCAAAGTCAAGTCTTTGCCAATGTTTCACAAGTCAAATGGTTCCCAAAGGTTCATGATAACATTCCATAGATAAGGATTCAAACTTGCAAGATAAACTAGGTTAAACATAACATGAGTGGCATGATTAAGTCGCTAAAACTTAGACCAAGATCATAGATCATAGAAAAGGGGCAAAATTAGGTTCACGTAGGCTAGCGTACTTATGTTTCATCGCATTTTATTCCATGTCACATTAGAACCACCGTTAGAATCTACAAGTAGCTAGAACTTACATAGCGAGGCTTAGGGAAGGATCATGCATCGTCTTGACGAAGAAAGGTGGCTCCTTTGTTGAAGAATCGTCATGAAATTTGCGTAGCAACATTGATCCACTCCCTTGATTTGATGTAGCAAGCTAGCACCTTTAATTCGGATCCGATTTGAATGCATAAGCTCTTGGAGTTGGAGATGGAGGCCATGATCAAGAGGGATTTGGGCAGCACTTCGTTGTTAGATTGATTTTTAGTGATTTAGGTTAGGTCCTAGGGTGTTTTTATAAAGATTAGGAGTAGTTTAGGCCATAGGATAAACCCTAGGATAGATCTGAGCCCTCAAAATCCGTCACAGGCCCATAAAACCGAGCCAAGACAGCAGCAGGTGCACCCAGGCCCAAGTGGTCGAACCACCCAGGTCGACACCCGTGTCGACTGGGCAGTCGACCTGCCCCCTGGGCGTGTCGACTCCCTAGTCGACACCCCAGTCAACTTGGGGCTTGGGCGGGAATTTTCCCGCCCAGTTCGTTTGGCTTCAGATTTGAATTTCGAACTGTTTTTTTTTTTTTTTTGAATTTGAATTTTCTGAAAACTTTGACGGGCCATAACTGGGTCATATGGACTCCGATTTTCGAAAACTCGGACTCAATTTCGCATATTTTTCCGAGGCGAACGCATTGGGGCAACCCGTTTCTCCTGATTCAGATTTTATAATTAAATTCTCCCTTGATTCTTGTCTTATCATGTTGTAAAAATCCGGGTTGTCACAATTATTATTGGATAATTAGTATTTGACATGAAATCGGTATTTTATTGAATGTAAAATCGCCATAAGGTTCTAAAGAGAGATTTTAAATAGAAATTTGTTTTTACCAAATAAACTAAGAGGATTAAATTATGAATCAACGTTTTTAAATTCAATGAAGTATTTATACTGGAATAAATTGAAAAGTGGTAAAGATTTTGAAACCGTTATTTGTAAATTAGTTTTAATCTTTGCAGTTATAGAAGAAATTGGGAATGATATTATAAATATTTAGGAATTAGGAATGAGATTTTCTATGGACAAATTTTAAATAGAAGTTATAGATGAAATTGGACTTGAAATAATAAAATCAAATGGATTTGATATATTCTCGGTTAAAGTGAATAATGGTTTAAGTAAATATTTGCAAATGAAATATCTCTAAAGGAAATTTAGATTTAAAATATGAATACAAATTGGAAATTGAGTGAAAGAGGGAAATAGGTAATCGTTTTAAAAGAAAACGATGAGTTTTATTTCAAAATTCGGAATATAAACCAAATTGTGATAAGTTTTATAGATTAAAATGGTTATAAAGGAATTGGGTAAGAGTTTGGGAAAGATAAATTCAAAAGTGAATTGAGAATTTGAATTAACCTAAAACGGTAGGTAAATTCCAAAGTTCAGAATATAATCGAATATAAATTATTCGAGAGAGAGTTAGTTATTGGAATTCGATTATATCAAATTTTAGGGAAGTAGTTATTTTTACTTTCCTTTTAAATCAAATTTATTTATTTATTTATTGAATTAATAAGTACAAGTTATATTTTTATATACAAATTATTTGGGAACAACGATTATACGCTAGCGTTATAAATCTAAACAGCGATTTTAGCGCTGTCGTTATAATAAATATTTTACAAATCTAAACATCGATTTTAGCGTTGTCGTTATAATAAATGTTTTATAAATCTAAACAGCGATTTTAGCGTTGTCGTTATAATAAATGTCTGTAAATCTATACAGCGATTTGAACGCTGTCGTTATAATAAATGACTTATAAATCAAATATTTGGAAACAGCGATTATAATGCTACCGTTATAATCAATGTTTTTCCGTAAAAGAAGTGGATTCTTAGATTGAATCAGAGAGTCGCATAAGCGATGTTTTGTTTGAAGTTGTGATCTTTGACTATCTCAAAGTTGAGAATGTTTTTCAATTAAGGTCTGAGAGGTAATTATACCCCAACTTGATTGACTTCATGATTGATAGAGAAATGTTTAAGGTTCGATTGTGAAGATTGGTTAGCAATATAGTTAGTTAATAAATGATTAATGGTTTGAGTTAGAATAACGATGTTTTATAATATCGCATTAATTTAAATGGATTTTTGAAATGTTTTCCCCAAATAAAATGAGAGAAATTTTTCTATGCATAGAAAATGAAATGAATGGGTCAACGAGAAATTAAGAAATGCAAGATGGAAATATTTTCCGATATTAATAAGGAATTGGTTTAAAAAAAGGCCAGTGTTGTTTGATGCTTGATCGGTAGGATTTCCAATTGGAAGTAGGGCCGTTGATTGTATGGATGTTTCTTTAATAGTTAAATCACCGACTATCGAAGTTTTGATTCATTTTATACCTCTGTGTCAATAGGGAGAGACTGGGATCAGATTTAATATATGAAAACCACTCTGTATTGGTATAAGCGTACATATCAACTTATGTTGAAAATAATTGAAGGCGGAGTAAGATATAAGGACTGTTCTGTTAACCCTAGGTAGAAATTGCCCAAGATGGTTTAATTGAACGGTGCCTTCGGTTTGTCCAGACCCAGGACAACTTGTAAGGACGAGTGTCTGACAAAGTATTTCCAAAGGGATTACGTACGTTGATTCCATCAAACGTACGAAGTTGGTGGCAAAGAAGGGAAACTTCTTTAGCCTAACAATCTGCGTATTTTTGTGGGAATCAATTAGTGATTTCCGATGGATCTGATGATGTGGCATTCAAAGTGAATGGTGGCCAGATTTTCTAGAAGATAATTCAAACCTCAAGCCTCACATCCGGGAATTGACAAAAATCGGGCAGGCAGCATGGCTATGTGGGTCGCTCCCATTAGGATGTATAATCACCTATCTAGAGGAATTCCATTTGCTTCTTTAATCTATCAATGCTATCCCTTTTGGGAAACGGTTGCTGATCCCAACCGTTGGTGATATACATTCTATACACTCAAGCGAAATGAGTGGTCGGTCATGTGTGGGTCGGGTTGCAAGACGTTCTTGTTGAACCCCAGTGTATCCTCTCTAGAGATACACTATCGGAAGGTGGTTCCATACCTTGTCATGTTGGAAATCCAATCTCCAATAAGCGCCCTGCGGTTTTTGATTTTATATTATATTTGGAGCGTGAGATGCAAGCGTTCCGCTTGATTCTATTTATTTGATGTAGACATTATTATAATATCACTGGATTTGATATCAAAAATATTTTTGGTCATCGTAAGGTAAAAACCCATCCGTGCTTATGTGTGGATCGGTCTTACGGTTATCATTTCTTTTGAAAATGATTTTTAAAAGTTAAACCAATGGTTGGAGTCTACTCACACCAGTCCCATGACTGACCCAGAGTTTATTTGTTTTCCCTAAACTCTTGGATGCCCAAATTTGTACGGGCAGTGAAGTAGTCGGGATTTTACAGATTCACTTGAAGAAGCTTGAAGCAGGAGGCTTCACCAGTTAGCTATAGACCATCATATTTTCCGTTGTGTACTATGATGTATCTGGAAACAGGTGTTTATAATTGTTCCAGAGATATCTGTTATGCTCTGATAATGGTATGTATATACAGTTACTGATTTGTATTTCAAAAATTATGTTAAATAATATATTTTATTCGTTTCGCTTTGAGTTTGTGATCTTCATTTTTGTTCTATTCTAATATTTCTTTCTTTCTATTTCTCATCCTCTAACTTCTTTCTAATAATGATTCGTATTTCTATGCAATTTGGGTTGGACGTGTTGTGTGATTAGTTGACTCAAAGGGTACGGAAATTCGGGCCATTACATTTGGTATTAGAGCTGAAGGTTAGTAGTAACCTTAGCTCTGTGGCGTGATTAAATAGAGATGGGGTTAGGAATACGCTAGATTGAATTTGAGAGTATATATATTGGAGCACACTTGTAGATTTGATATAAAATTGTTTTATATTGTGTTGACTGGTTTGTTGAGCGGTTTATGAATTTTGGTCGATATAGGATGTACAACTGTATCGACAAGTCTTTCTAAAATTTCTAATAAAGTAATTCAATACAATATTATTTTGAAATGGGTAAATAAAATAATTTTGCCCAAAAAATTATTTTGATATAAAAAGGAATGATTTCTGAGATATGATTGTATCTGGATTTGTTGATTGTTATTACAATCAAATAAAACTATAGAATATTGAAATGGTTATATATAACTAAATGTAACTTGCATATGGGTAATATATACAAAATAGGCTGAATTACAATCGGATTCAGGTCAGAATTTAGAATTTAAATCCTGGTTGTTTAGAAATATTTTCTGAAGTATTTTTTTAAAGTAATATAACATTACTTTGAAGAATTTTTAAATATAAAAATGGTTTTAAGTAGATTTTGAAAATAATTGAGCACTAAAATCACTTCAGTGGAGAGAAAATAATTCTGATAATGGGTCGTGACATTATCGGTATTCATTTTCAAGTTCTTGAGTGACGGATTGCTACCATAGTAATTTAGAAATGAAAAATCTTTTTGAAAAGGACAAGATGTTTTAGAAATTCAAATGGTTTGAATTGAGTTGATTATAAATATATACGAATTCAAACTAATTTGAAATAAAACCTGGGAATTTGAATTTTGAAATCAAAATTTAACTTGTATAAGTTGAATAGTCTAAAATGGTAAAAAATGTATCAAATGAATTGAAACTTAACTTAAGTTAAATAAAACTGGATTGGATTAGAAAAAATTCCGAATGAAAATAAATAAAGAGAAATGTTGTGATTCAAATTATTAATAAGAATTCGACTTATGAATAAATGAGTTGACTATATATTAGATATTGTTGTTTGGAATTAAATTGTGAAGGAAATTGAAACTCAAACTGAATAAGTGGACTGATTCCTGAATAGAAATCAGATTTGAATTGATAAAATGGAAGTGAACTAATAAGAAGTTGATTAGAGAGTTAAAAAACTGGAAGTTGGATTGATTTGAAACCAACTGGAAATGGATATATGTATACTGAGCAGATATTGAATGGAAGCAAATGCAAAAGATAGAATTATGCCCGACAAAAAGGTACATATTTACAATATTACTTGGGTTTGATGGTTCTATGAGCCTATGGAGCAAGCCGCTTGGCTTTTCGATTTTCTTTTGGATTGGAGAAGGCCTAGAAAGGCGAGTTATGGTCGTACCGATTGAGTCGTGCAAAGGAGATGCTGGCGAAATTTTTCGAAAATAAAAAAAAAGTTAGAAAATTTTCAAGAAATTTTCTGATAATTTAAAATCGAGTTGTTAATTGTAATTGAAATAAGAAAACCAGAATTGGTTAATAAAATTTCAAGTGGAGTAATGAGATTGAAAAGGGATTTAAATCAATTGGAATGGGTATGGATATGCAGAAGAACATATGGATCGAAGACAAGAAAGTGATGATGGATTGTCCAAAAATGGTGGATAGATCATTTGGAAAGAATTATGAATGGTCGAGAATTGGTATGTGAATTCGAAGGTTGGGGAAGAACTGGGTTATGAAAATATGAATATAAGATTTCAACTAAATAGATTATGAGGAGTTAGAGTTATAGCATTTTTACTGCTTAGCAATTTCGAGGACGAAATTATTTTAAAGGGAAAGGAATGTAACGACCCAGATTTTTAGCCGTTGAATTCTGAATATTTAAATTGTTAAAATATTTTATTTGAATTAGATATAGAAATTTATAAGAAATTTATTTAATAAAAACTATATTTAAATGTATAATTTATAATATAATTTAAAACGAGCTCGAAATAGTCACGGTAGTTCGTAATTTACGATTTAAACTTCAACTGAATATACACGATCCAAAATAAGTCGGATTTCTTTGAAACAAGAAACGTTCGGATCTATTTGATTATATTTTCTAATGGAAGGGAAAAATCGAGTTTTCATATTGTAGATTTTGTTTTATGTCCAAATCAAATTTATCAATAGTTGCTATGGAGTCGTGTATACACCACAACGGTTTATTTAATATAATTAAATATTGGATTCGAATTTGGACAAGATCTTTGAGACATAGTTGTAATTAATTTTTAGAAATTTACTGTAATTTTTAATTAATTAAATACACAACTTTTTATTTGGAGTATTTTGCACCCTATATCAATATTTTGGGGTTTCATAATATAAGTTAAACTACCGATATTATTATATTTCTGGAATCGTAGCACACTGCATAACACAATGGTATTTTTATCTTTGTCTGTAGCAGCTCATATGCAAACAAAGTTTTATGTAGAGGCGTATCATTGGAATTCATTAAACACATATTTATAAAAATCGTTAGTCTCCAAAGACCATGAAAACAAATACATTCCTGTGTTTCACATTAGAAAAATATGTACTACCTTTCTATACATCAAGGAACAACATGCGCTCCAAGCAATTAAATCCGTGCTTCCCAATACTTATCAGAAGAGCGTACTCTCCACGTTTTCAATGCCGTGCTCCCCAAACCAACCCTTTCCATGTCTGCCAATCCATTATCTTTTCTGTGCCCACCACGCTACTCAAATATATAAAATAACAAGCCGTCCTCAAATCACTTTCTAATTCCTCTTTCTATTTCAGAGTTCCCCTTCTCTATTCATCGTTCTGAAAAACAGCCACCGTTCTAGTTCTTCCAGAAATGATAACAAATCAAATACAAAGCCGAATCCATCCATCTTCACTCCGATACACTTCTCTTCCCATCAGCCTACCACTCATATGTTTATCGCTATACTCGAACACGTATTACCCGCATCCTTTTTCAATCAACGATGAGGGGATTTGGGATTTGCTGGAATCTGAGGCGACGTGGGAGGGAGGACCTCCGTCGGTCTCTGTTAAAACACAGCAAGCTACTGACGACCTTTATGCTCCAATAACATCCATGAAAAGGGATCGTCGGCATCAGGGACGATGGCTGGAGGCGCATGGGAGGCTAGGTTGTTACTATCGGTAGCGCGGTGATCAGAAATCGCCTCTGGAAATCGGTGGTTTGGATTTTCGAAGTTGGGTTTGACGTGATGCTTTGGGAGAGCGGTTTGGTATATGAAGTGTATATTTGAGATGCCAGGAGGTAGCTTGAACCACTGATTAGCAGTGATTAAAAGTAGAAAAATGAGCTGCGTCCATGGAGTTAGCTAAAGGAAGTCAGAAAAGAACATGTCATTTTGTATGGGTGAAGTGACGTTGGTTTGAGAGTAGTTTAAGTGGAGTTCATTGGTTTGTGTTTTCTGGAAGGAGTAGTAAGGGTTTTGAAAACATGAAGAAGGCTTTTTATTTGTCTCTGTTGATTTGAACTGGAAGAAAGCTACGAACAAGTTTTATGGGAAGGTAGGTATTTACAGTATATAAACATGGATTAAGGAAGAAGTTTAAACATTGGGTGTTGTATATTTTCTAGAGTTAGAAATTTACGCTAAGAAAAAAGACATAGAAGAAAAAAAATGTGTGGCCAAATAAAGTACTGGAGTTGCGAAGCTGTTACTTTTAGATGTTGAAGAAAGGAATATTATCAGCTTGTGAAATAATGGTGAGAAGAGGAAGAACGAAGGTGGTTCTGGTGCATGTATAATGAGTGTATAATGACTGTGTGGGCACAAGTCGGTAATGAAATGAAGAAGCATTATATGGTGGTTTTCGATGGTTACAAGTTGGTGAGAAGCAGTGGGAAGTGCCACGATGAAGTTTGTTTTTGTTTTCCCGAGATGCAAATTGGACATCATGATTTACACGGTTAAGGGAAGACGGGTAAGCGGGATTTAAACCTTGATTGTTGTTTTATTAGAATGGAAATTAGAATGATGCTTTCACATTGGGAAGAAGAAGAGTCGTACGAAGGGTTAAGGAGGCTAACACGCGATTAGCCGAAAGGTTAGCTAACACTAATAATGGTTATTAAGGTTTATATTTTAAATTAGTCAATTTTGATGATTAGGTAAATTAAATCATTTTAAACTGGAATAAGCTTTTTAACAAACAAATTGTTTCATACGTTAACAGAATTCGGCAAACCAAGTGTCGTTGGGATCATAACCAGG
This sequence comes from Allium sativum, assembly GCA_030737875.1. Lineage (NCBI taxonomy): Eukaryota > Viridiplantae > Streptophyta > Magnoliopsida > Asparagales > Amaryllidaceae > Allium > Allium sativum. Next base: position 47,834,557 of record CM060912.1, on the reverse strand, counting down.
AGATCTATGCTATGGAATTGAGGTGACTGAGAATATAGTCATGTGGATTTCATAGAGAAATCAAACGCGTGTTTGATTTCTAAACAGAACAAAAGCAGTATCTTCAACTGAAAAACGAGGTGAGTAAATTCACTAACTCTGACTCATTTATATCTTTACAAATGAGTTTTAAATTTACCTATCATACTGTGTGCCGATTGTTTGGATGAATGGTTGATAAAATTGGTTGAAATGATTGCTATAGTTATATAAAAATCTTTGATCGATTATTTATTTCTGTTTACTATGATTTTTCATATTATCGATGTTGATTAACATCTGTGGATGTAGGGAAACAGGTTGGAGGAATTCAACTGGATTCCTCAACATTTATATTATAGTTTATTCTTTATCGTGATATATGTTGTGATATACATATATACTGTGATTGATTACACTGGTCCTATAATTTTGGTGTTTAATACCATGAAGTATTTTCAAATATGGGAAAGAAATTTAAAAAGAAAATTTAATTTCGAAATTAGAAATAGAATTTCAAATAGATTTGAAGATAGAAAAGTTCTTTAATAGACAAGACAAATAGTTAATGTTGTAAATGATATTTATGGAAGAAGGGAAATAGTTATTATTGGATAATTAGTATTTGACATGAAATCGGTATTTTATTGAATGTAAAATCGCTATAAGGTTTTAAATAGAGATTTTAAATAGAAATTTGTTTTTACCAAATAAACTAAGAGGATTAAATAATGAATCAACGTTTTAAAATTCAATGAAGTATTTATACTGGGATAAATTGAAAAGTGGTAAAGTTTTTGAAACCGTTATTTGTAAATTAGTTTTAATCTTTGCAGTTATAAAAGAAATTGGGAACAATATTATAAATATTTAGGAATTAGGAATGAGATTTTCTATGGAAAATTTTAAATAGAAGTTATAGATGAAATTGGACTTGAAATCATAAAATCAAATGGATTTGATATATTCCCAGTTAAAGTGAATAATTGTTTAAGAAAATATTTGCAAATGAAATATCTCTAAAGGAAATTTAGATTTAAAATATGAATACAAATTGGAAATTGAGTGAAAGATGGAAATAGATAATCGTTTTAAAAGAAAACGATGAGTTTTATTTTGAAATTCAGAATATAAACCAAATTGTGATAAGTTTTATAGATTGAAATGGTTATAAAGGAACTGGGTAAGAGTTTGGAAAAGATAAATTCAAAAGTGAAATTGGGAATTTGAATTAACCTAAAACGGTAGGTAAATTCCAAAATTCGTAATATAATCGAATATAGATTATTCGAGAGAGAGTTAGTTATTGGAATTCGATTATATCAAATTTTACGGAAGTAGTTATTTTTACTTTCCGTTTTAAATCAAATTTATTTATTTATTGAATTAATAAGTACAAGTTATATTTTTATATACAAGTTATTTGGGAACAACGATTATACGCTAGCGTTATAAATCTAAACAGCGATTTTAGTGCTTTCGTTATAATAAATGTTTTATAATTCTAAACAACGATTTTAGCGTTGTCGTTATAATAAATGTTTTATAAATCTAAACAGCGATTTTAGCGTTGTCGTATAATAAATGTTTGTAAATCTATACAGCGATTTGAGCACTGTCGTTATATTTGATGACTTATAAATCAAATATTTGGAAACAGCGATTATAACGCTACCGTTATAATCAATGTTTTTCCGTAAAAGAAGTGGATTCTTAGATTGAATCTGATAGTCACGTAAGAGATGTTTTGTTTGAAGTTGTGATCTTTGACTATTTCAAAGTTGAATGTTGTTCAATTAAGGTCTGAGAGGTAATTATACCCCAAGTTGATTGACTTCATGATTGATAGAGAAATGTTTAACGTTCGATAGTGAAGATTGGTTAGCAATATAGTTAGTTAATAAATGATTAATGGTTTGAGTTAGAATAACGATGTTTTATAATATCGCGTTAATTTAAAAGGATTTTTGAAATGTTTTTCCCAAATAAAATGAGAGAAAATTTTCTATGCATAGAAAATGAAATGAATGGGTCAACGAGAAATTAAGAAATGCAAGATGGAAATATTTTCCGATATTAATAAGGAATTGATTTAAAAAAAAAAGGCCAGTGTTGTTTGATGCTTGGTCGGTAGGATTTCCAATTGGAAGTAGGACCGTTGACTGTATGGATGTTTCTTTGATAGTTAAATCACCGACTATCGAAATTTTAATTCATTTTATACCTCCGTGTCAATAGGGAGAGACTGGGATCAGATTTAATATTTGAAAACCACTCTGTATTGGTATAAGCGTACATATCAACTTATGCTGAAAATAATTGAAGACGGAGTAAGATACAAGGGGTGTTATGTTAACCCTAGGTAGAAATTGCCAAAGATGGATTTATAGAACAGTGCCTTCGGTTTGTCCAGACCCAGGACAACTTGTAAGGACGAGTGTCTGACAAAGTATTTCCAAAGGGATTACGTACGTTGATTCCTTCAAATGTACGAAGTTGATGGCAAAGAAGGGAAACTTCTTTAGCCTAATAATCTGAGTATTTTTGTGGGAATCAATTAGTGATTTCTGATGGATCTGACGATGTGGCATTCAAAGTAAATGGTGGCCAGATGTTCTAGAAGATAATTCAAACCTCAAGCCTCACAACCGGGAATTGACAAAATTCGGGCAGGCAGCATGGCTATGTGGGTCGCTCCCATTAGGATGTATAATCACCAATCTTGAGAAATTCCATTTGCTTTTTTAATCTATCGATGCTGTCCCTTTCGGGAAACGGTTGCTGATCCCAACCGTTGGTGGTATACATTCGATACATTCAAGCGAAATGAGTGGTCGGTTATGTGTGGGCCGGGTTGCAAGACGTTCTTGTTGAACCCAAGTGTATCCTCTCTAGAGATACACTATTGGAAGGTGGTTCCATATCTTGTCATATTGGAAATCCAATCTCTAATAAACGCCCTGCGGTTTTTGATTTTATATTATATATTGAGCGTGAGATGTAAGCGTTCCGCTAGATTTTATTTATTTGATGTAGACATTATTATAATATCACTGGATTTGATATCAAAAATATTTTTGGTTATCGTAAGGTAAAAACCCATCCGTGTTTATGTGTGGATCGGTCTTACGATTATCATTTCTTTTGAAGATGATTTTTAAAAGTTAAACCAATGGTTGGAGTCTACTCACACCAGTCCCATGACTGACCCAGAGTTTATTTGTTTTCCCTAAACTCTTAGGTGCCCAAATTTGTACGGGCAGTCAAGTAGTCAGGATTTTACAGATTCACTTGAAGAAGCTTTAAGCAGAAGGCTTCACCAGTTAGCTATAGACCATCATATTTTCCCCTGTGTACTATGTTGTATCTGGAAATAGGTGTTTATAACAGTTCCAGAGATATCTGTTATGCTCTGATAATGGTATGTATATACAGTTACTGATTTGTATTTCAAAAGTTATGTTAAATAATATATTTTATTTGTTCCGCTGTGAGTTTGTGATCTTTGTTTTTCTTCTATTCTAATATTTCTTTCTTTCTATTTCTCATCCTCTAACTTCTTTCTAATAATGATTCGTATTTCTGTGCAATTTGGGTTGGACGTGTTGTGTGATTAGTTGACTCAAAGGGTACGGAAATTCGGGCCATTACAATTTTCAAAATAACTTTCCTAATTTGCGTTTAAAAAGAGGAAGGCAAATAGTATGTTATGTTAGGGGATAAAAGGTCTTGTCGCTAGGAATTGATCCTGAGCTGCTCAAACGTTAATTCCTTGTTTATTTTTGACCACCTGGCCATTAACATGTTTAGTTATTAATTGCCCCTATATTTTGTTTGTTATGTTCCTTTTTAAAGGGGCATCTTTCATCTACATCGGCTTATGTTCCTTTATAAAGGAGGCAATGATAATACATAATACCAGTTATTAGTACTAAAACCTAAATTTCAATCACGTATTAACAAAACCAACAATAATTCATTGGCTAATAATATATACAACAATTATTCAAAAATCATTGTTGTTGTTTTTGGATTTCCTCTCTGCCCTTGGGTATTACCTTTGCTGAACCCACGTGTGTTTCTTGATTGGTTTGTATCTCTTGCAATTGAGGCAAAATTAATGCTATACTCATTTTGCATCGCTTTTCTTTATTCTACACGACCTTCATGAGCCAATAGGGCTGAATAAACAAACTGGATATGTGGTAAATTGGGTTGAGTGGCCAGGTACACTACAAGAAAAACTGGATGTTCCGACGCTAAAAAACGTTGGTATTTCATCAGGAAAAGCAAGCCCCAACGGAATTACTGATAAAATAAAAGCATCTCTATATTTAACGTCATTAAATTTCCCGATGTTCTATACTTGAAAATGTCAACACTTACCGACGATTTTACGATTCTTTTTTTTAATAAAAAGCGAAAATTTTCCGATGAATTTAGCGATGCCACAAAAAAAAAGATTAACGTAAAACGCTAGTACATTCATTGGAAAACACCATGAATTAACGACCAATTCAATATATATATATATATATATATATATATATATATATATATATATATACGAGCGTCACGGCACGCGCTTCGCGCGTGATCATGGCACACACTTCGCGTAAGGATTATTGTTCCTTAAGTACTGCGTATTTTACATATGCAAAAAAATATTTGTATTAATATTTGGTTTATTATTCTCATTAAACGTGCTTTATCTGTTGAGGACAAAACATATTCTTATTTCCTTTACCTTCCTAACTTCTTTCAGACAACATTCACTTTTATTTACACATATACTAAGACATTCACTTTTATTTGAACACATACTGAGACATCCACTTTTCACGTTCATGATCTCACGCGAGCAACAGGGGACAATGCTCCCATTTACTTTACTATTTAAAAGGAACATAAAACATTATTTTTCATACAAATCACGAAGAAAAACCTTAGAAACAAAGTACATAGGTTGAGGGCAAAGAACGCTAGTTAAACTTAAATGTGGTGTAAACTTATTTATGCGTTTACCTAGGAAAAAAATCACCTTTTGAATGAGGTGAAGCTTCAAAAATTTAAACCCAATAAATAAAAAAGTAAATTTGTTGTGCTGTGTATTCAATTTTATGAGGCAGTGAGTATTGGGAAGATAGGTATGAAAGAGGAGAGAATTTCAAGCAAAGCGTAGAGGAAATGAGGAAAGAAGCGTGAAAATTAATTGGATGGTGTGCCATATTTGAAGGTGAATGGCTGTTTCTAGAATAACGCATTTGCAGGGGAGTCTGACCTGTCAAATGCACCTACGCTGATGTCAGATTTGAATAAAAATCATTAAGATTTTATTTATTTGACTTTAGCACGTTCTACTATTTATTAATTGCTAATTTATATCGTAATATGCAATAATAAATGTCATTATTTAAATTTAAATGACTATTCAAATTGTCGTTGGATATGGAAAGAGTAATCTAATTATATTAATTGCCTATTTATAAACGTTACAACACTTATTTTATAAACACATATTTTTTTCAAATAATTTCAATTAGAGGGTAATAGGTGGCAGTGAATAATACTGGTAATGTTAATATAAAAATTCAAGGTTTTATACTTATAGCTAATAGAATAAGCAGTGAAACATTCAATGCAAAATTTATATTAATTGCCTATTTATTAATTTCCTATTCATAAACGTTACAACACTTATTTATAAATGCATATTTTTTTAAAATAATTTTAATTAGAGGGTAATAGATGGCAGTGAATAATATTGGTAATGTTAATATAAAACGTTAAGGTTTTATATTTATGGCTAACAGAATAAGCAGTAAAACATTCAATGAAAAATTTATATTAATTGGCTATTTATTAATTGCCTATTTATAAACGTTAAACACTTATTTATAAACACATATTTTTTTAAAATAATTTTGATTAGAAGGTAATAGATGGCAGTGAATAATATTGGTAATGTTAATATTATGTTAAATGCGTAAAGGATTTAAAGTCTGGTAATAGTGCATAAAGGAAACAAATTCTAGTATGCTGGTTATGGTATTCTTGAATAAGATGGAGTAATTTTTTCCGATGCAATATTATGTTAAATTGACCTATTATGTCGCTGATGCAATATATTACGAAGTCAGTATGATTTTTTTTCAAATAATTTAAGGGGCATTTTCGGTAGTTTGCGTGTACACAAAAAAAGTGTGACACCAAACCTATTCCAACTATTATTAAAGATATATATATATTCCCGATGGATTAAATGACGAATTTCAACGAAATGGCCACACATAATTTGTCGCATCAGCATTCCCAACTATCACATTAGCACTTTTTTTCTGCACTCAGCGATAATCTTGTCAAATTACAACTTTCATTTTCATTAGTTCTATTTCTCAGCAATATATTATACACATATGTTATCACATAAGCATTCCCCACTATTCGCAATCATATATTGTGTGCATATTTATAGGCGTGCGCACACACATCTTAAGAAATCGTATGACAAAAAATCAGAAATCACATAAAAAATAACCAAAATAACATCAAGTACTAGACATAAAATGATCACACATAGCCAGAGGCGTAGCCAGGATTCAAGTTTGGTGACATTGCCATTGTTTTAGAGATACTGTAATAATAGTAAAAAAAAAAATTCAACAAACAAAATGCTTAGAGAAATGCTAAGCTTACTCTCCCTTAGGGAGAGTGGGCTTGTACTTGCCACCTGATTGGTGGAAATGGGTTGATATTTATTATATTATACATAGCTTATCATTGGTACCAACACATTTCCACCAATCAGGTGACAAGTACAAGCTCACTAAACATAAAAGTTTAGATATTCAACCGTAATAAATAAATGTTTGACATTGCCATTGTTTTAGAGATACTGCAATCAAATGGACAATAAGTAGCGACTAAACATAAAAGTAACATGTTCCTTTGGTTGCAGCTGGCATTCAACATGCTACAAATTAATAAACAGAAGCAAAAACATAGCTATACTGCCTATACGATTTGCACCTCAAATTAACAATCAACAACAGAAGACAAAAGCTCCGTTTCACGGAAGAGGAATTTGTAAATGGCGACTAATGCAAACAACCGCTTTCTCCGTTTCTTCACGCTAATCTTCTTCCTCAAATCTTATCTATTCCCACATCGATCCACAGAATCTTCGTCTCCTCTCCCCCTAGTTTTCGTCAGGCGTGATTATTCCTCCGTGTATCAAATCCTCATTTACAGATCTGAGCTTCACCATGTCATTGATCTGAGTTCCAGTTCCCCCAATTTCTTCGCCTAATTTCCGCAAATAACATCTGCATTTCACCATGTCATCCATGAGCTGTTGCCTATCAGGCAACTGTTTGCTTCTGCAAGCAACTGTAGGTGCGGCTTGTGGAAGAAGATAGGCACTGACGCGGAGTCCACTAGGTGAGAAGCAACTCCAGTTTCCTGACTTGTATCGCGTTTCGACCTTGTCTGGTCTCTGATGGTTCAACTCGTTTTCTGGTCTTCAATGTAAGCTTTTTGGTTCGTCTTGTCTTTTTCTTTCTTACAGTCAGGAGTTTTTGGGTTGGATGTTTTTAGTTGAGGTTTTTGGTCTGCCCTTTTGGATATTGGTTCTCATATCTACATATGTAATCTGCACTTTACTTGTCAATGTTGGAAAATGCTTTGTTCTTATCATCGGCATTTAGGCTATACACGAGAGGCTTATGCCCTGATTTTGGCCTTACTTATGTTGGTGATCTTGACTTGCGTTTTCCAAGTGATGATGATTTGTTCAGTGCTATGTTATTGTTGCCATGACCCTGGATTTTCTTGTCATGCTAATTTGGTCAATGCAACTTTTTTTTTTTGAATTTGTTCAGAAGGGAAACCGAATGGAGTCGTAAAATCTTTCCTAATGCGCCTAGCCCAGACCGCAAGCACCATATTAGTGGCTGATCTTAGCGTATGCACATGGTAAGCTCTTAGTATGTCATTCCGGATTTCGAAGCCACGCCACTATTACCACGACGCACCGCTAGGCTATTACTGCGGACTTATAAATTCTAACTTATCTAACTTAATTTTTTAATTAAAATCTTACATCTTATTTACATTCAAATTATTGTAGTGAGAAGTTAATTCTATTAGATTTAGTGTATATACATGTATTGTATACACATGTGTGTGTGCGCGCGCACCAATGTAACATAATAATCCATGAAAAGCATAATGTGTCTGTATATATGGATGCTATGGTTTACATTGCAATAGGCACATTAGCTCATTCGGTATGTATTATATGTTGTTCGAATATATGCATATGAAAATATTAAAACACACACACACACACACACACACACACACACACACACACACACACACACACACACATATATATATATATATATATATATATATATATATATATATATGAGCGCGTAACGTCACGCATTTCGCGCGTGATGATGACACGCGCTTCGTGCACGGTCAAGGCACGCGCTCCGCGCGTGGACTGTTGTTGGTTAAGCTGCAAAACTGAATCGTTAATTGTTTGTTGATCCAAGACATGCTAGTGTTTTTTTTGCATGTAAGCGTATTACCTAGTATTCGAGATTTTTATTTGATTTTGTAATTGCTAACTTATTTTTGTGTTATGTAACTGCATATGCTTATGCAAAAATTAAATGATAAATATAAATATAGTTTGTTAACATGATCAAACCGACAATATGCAATTAACACAACACACATATAATATCCAAATCAACATCAACTCAACACATCATTTCACGCAGCATATAACTGAACACAAAATGCCATTCATGCATAAAATTGATGTGTACGTAATTTAATTTTTTAATGAATGTACATGCATAAATGAATCTTTATCAAAATGGGACAACATATCGTACAAAATAATCAAATAGTTAAAGAAAATAATATGACACCCAAAAATAATCAAATAGTTAAAGAAAATAATATGACATCCTGTGGTAATGATGTAGGCAAATGATTGTTTATGGTAAGAATACAAATTGATTTAACACTAATTGTACAAAAATTACATTTTCTACAATGAAAGAAGATTATAGAAAATATAGGAAGTTATAAAGCAATCACTCTATCCGACATGATCCATTTGTAGGATTGGTTGTAAATAAAAATTATTTTTTGTCTAAAAATAGATGGTTACTTTTTTTGTTCCACACAAATTTGTGATTGGTTATACTCTATAAATTGCATTATATTGAGATTTTTGATTTAACAGTTTCATGTTACAGAAAAGGTGATATTGTTTAATCCAAAAATAAACGTACAATTTGATATAGCATTCCACTGACCCTTTGAAAAGAAATTACATAGAAAAATTTATTATCTAGTAAAAGAAATCAGGCTAAATTTTATATTCACCCTTGTTGATGTTGCTTTAACATTAAAATATAGAGTAAGTTATCAATAGAGTATGAGGAAAAAAATAGTATGTCGGTAATATCCTATTCTTTTGTACCGAAAACATCCCCTTTATTAGAGTTAAATTATCCAACATTATTTATTAATAAAAGAATACGCTAACTCGTTAATTATTTCAATATACATGCATGTGGTTATCTTATTCAACTAAAAGCATACTATCAAAATCCATGTGTTTTCCTAGTAACATTTAATAAAAAATTTCTTAAATTCAAATTCCTTCCCATGTTTGGCTTTATGATAGTTGTAAAGGATATCCACTTTAGATATGCATTTCAAACGTACCACACTTGAAGCTATATTGGAATTAATAAATAAGAGTCGAAAGTCATACTTATTTTATTTATTTTAATAATAAGGCATCTATGGACAATTATAGTTTCAAAGGTATGAACAACTTGAAATAATTGTAGCAAGCATTGTCCTTTTTTGAAACCACTCAAGCTTGCAATAAATTTGCATTAGTCCAAGATTAAATAACATTTTTTTTATAGTATAAAGTTCATTTCACTAGTGTCTATCATTTGTCTTACCCGTTGGCAACCACTCCTTGATTAATTAAATATTAACATCATAAATGTTAAGCATCAGTCACTATATATGGCCCCTACCAATCAAAAGTATTTTATGAAAAATTGAAATGATGAAAGTTAATTAATTATTCACAATTATCATGTTCTATATGCATATTATTTTGTCACCGTATTTTTTTATCATCATTTATCACTAATATCAAAATTAATTATTCTTCTAGTACACATAAAAAAAAATCGTAGATTGTTAATAGGATTTCATAAATAGCACCATATTAGACTATGCATCAGCCTCTTCGTACACAAACATGAGAACTGGAAATCCACAAAAATATTCAAATGTGCGTAACATAAGAGTTAAGGTATCATGTCACATCAATAATTCTAGTGAAGAATTATATATTGAAGTGTTAGGCGAATAGAATGCTGATCTATGTAAATTAATGTACATTCGGATACCTTCTTCAAAAATTATTTACATTACACATTTTCCCACACGAGAATGAAATGCTACCGGGCACCCAATCTTTTATTCCACAGTTTGAGAATTGAAATGCAGATCATTTGAATAATATAAAAGGATGTCATTTACAGAGAACATATTCGAATAGGACATTAAGATAAACCACAAACACACAACTTTAACGTCTTTTTTTCCTCCTTTACCGTTCCTTGCCTAACATTGAAACAATTACATCATAAGTTATAGCATCTACTATTCTTGCTCTCATAAATGAACGTAAAAACAGTTTATATTATGACATGCAAACATAGCAAAAGGCAGTACATTTTTCTTAGAGAAGATAGACTATATGTACATCGCAACAACAAATCAAATGCATAGTTTCTGCATGAGCACGGAGCACCTTAAGTTCAATAGTAAAACTGGTACAGGTCATTTGAAGAAATTTCAGTATAACAAATATCTCTACAAAAGACCCAAGGAGAATAAAAGCTTTTTGTTTTGCTGAACTTAAACTACAGTAAGGTATACTAATCATCCACTCCCCATCCTCATGTGAACAACACAAAACCAACAATTTAATATATAGAAAGATCAAAATATGTCCTACTTTTGAAATATAACATTAATATTGTATTTGAAGTATGTTAACATGAGCTGACATGTTACATGTTGAGATTTGTAATACGCAAATCACAAAATTGTAGGCAACAAATTTTCTATGTGGATCCATTTTTGGTGGAGATATTTGTTGCTACTTTTGTGGGATATTTGAAAATGAAGGCAAGGATTATTTGGTGCTTATCCAAATAGATATATTTGAGATATATGATGATATATTTGAGAAATATGAGGATAATTTGGGTGACAAGTTACTCTATAAAAGGCCTACATGATATCTTCATTATGTGGTGAAAAAATTTGCCATGTTCTTCATTATCTTTCTCCTCAAATTGTTTAGCCATTAGATATTCTCTACTTATTTCTCAATAAGGTTATTGATTCAAGTTGTGTTTGTTTAACGATAGTTGAGATTGGTTGTAAACAATATTTTGGTGAATCAATAAAGAGGGTGGTTGGGTGGAATATCGTGTGTTCATATTTCCGAAATTATTTTTTGTGTTGTTGTTTGTTATTCAATCACATTCATCTTCAAGTGATTGGGTGAAAAAGATTCATTTTGTTTTTGGGTGTTTTGTCAAAACTTCCGCTGCGCACAAAACCCCAACAGTTGGTATCAGAGCTCAGATCACCGCATAGCTTGGAGTGTTTGTTGGATTGAAAAAAAAAATTGATTTTTTGTTTGAAAAAAATTGATTTTTTTTTTTTTTTGATGTCGGAGATGATGACGTTGTCGAAGATGGCTATTTTGAATGGGAAGAATTGGGGTATATGGAAGCCGAAGATGGAGGACGTTCTATATCTCAGTGATTTGCATGATCCCGTTGATGGAAAAGGGGAGAAGCCCTCGAATATGGATAAGGAAAAGTGGAAGAAAATGGACAAAAAGGCGATTGCGTTGATTCGCCAATATTTGGATGATTCTGTGTTCCACCATGTGGCTTGTTGTGAATCCGCAAAGGCGTTGTGGGAATAATTAGTATCGCTGTATGAGTCAAAGAGTGCTACAAGCAAGGCTTTTCTGGTTCGAAAGTTGGTGCAACTTCGATTGGATGAGGAGAAGTCTGTTGCAGAGCATTTGAACGAGTTTCAAGATGTCATCAATCAATTGGCAAACATGAAGGTCAATTTTGATGATGAGTTGCAGGCTCTTCTATTGATGAGTTCTCTTTCGGAAAGCTGGGAGACTTTGGTTGTTTCATTGAGTAATTCTAATGCTAATGGAACTATCTCTTTGGAAACGGTACGAAGCAGTCTTTTGAATGAGGAGCTAAGGAGAAAAGTGTCGGAGTTGAAATCGGTTCAAACTGAGGCGATGGTAGCAAGGGACTCAGGTAAAGATACAAGGAAGAAGAAATGTGCTATCTTTTGTTATTATTGTGGTAAGAAAGGCCACAAGCGCAATGATTGCTATTCATATATACGAGATATGAAGAAGAAGAAGGCGCAAGGTGATAATAATAGTGATGTGGCACAGGCTGGCTTTGCTGAAGGTACCGAAGGCGATTCTTCGTGTGATGTCCTATTTAGTGTTGTGGAGCCTCGGAAGATGGATTCAGGAGCCAGTTTTCACATATGTCGAGATGTGAAAAGTTTTTCTTCATATGAGAAGAGTGTTGGCATGATAAAGACGGCCAATGGAGTAGAGCTACCAATTTGTGGAGTTGGAGCTGTTAGGTTTCGGATGCATGATGGAGTGGAGAGAGAAGTTGCCGGTGTGAGGCACATACCCACTTGTTTGCATAACCTCATATCTCTCGGTTAGTTAGATCGTCGCGGTTGCACTTATGAGTCTCAAGGTAGAGTTTTGAGAGTGAATAAGGATGGTCGTGTGATGATGCGAGGAGTTTTGGAGGAGGGGAACCTATATAGTTTGGTCGGTTCAGTGGTCAACAGTGGAAGGCGGGTGACGGTTGAAGAACCTAGTCCACAGCAAGGTGGAGAGGTTAATATGGTCACTGCTGATGGTCCTAAGGTGGAGGATCATGGTATCGACAAGGGTCTAGATGTTGGTGATGCTCGAGGGATCCCGGAGATGAAGAAATCATGTCAAGCGGAAGACGGATGTCAAGTTGTGAAATCCACAAAGACAAGATGGAGGTTTTTGTGGTATTACAAACGCTTTTGAAGATCGCTATTGGTGTGGTGCACGGATGAGGGAGGTGCACCATTAGTGGGCGATGGTGGAGGTTTGTAATGATGTTAATTGAGAAAAGAAGGTTGAAAGTGAGAGCTAAGTTGGCTAGTGTTGAGTGGAGGAGATGTTGTGATTTGGTATCAAGGTGGAGTGTTGAGATTTGTGATACGCAAATCACAAAATTGTAGGCAACAATTTTCTATGTGGATCCATTTTTGGTCGAGATATTTGTTGCTACTTTTGTGGGATATTTGAAAATGAAGGCAAGGATTATTTGGTCCTTATCCAAATAGATATATTTGAGATATATGAGGATATATTTGAGATATATGAGGATAATTTGGGTGACAAGTTACTCTATAAAATGCCTACATGATATCTTCATTATATGGTGAAAAAATTTGCCATTGTTCTTCATTATCTTTCTCCTCAAATTGTTTAGCCATTAGATATTCTCTACCTATTTCTCAATAAGGTTATTGATTCAAGTTGTGTTTGTTTAACGATAGTTGAGATCGGTTGTAAACAATATTTTGGTGAATCAATAAAGAGGGTGGTTGGGTGGAATATCGTGTGTTCATATTTCCAAAATTATTTTTTGTGTTGTTGTTTGTTATTCAATAACATTCATCTTCAAGTGATTGGGTGAAAAAGATTCATTTTGTTTTTGGGTGTTTTGTCAAAACTTCCGCTGCGCACAAAACCCCAACATTACAAAGTCTTTGCACACATATAGGAGTGGTTATTCTTTCAAGATTACTGCACTCAAAAGTTTAAATGTATATACACCTGGAATTTCATATTTTAAGATATATGCACCCAAAACAGATACCTTTGGATCTGGTATACTTTGAAAAAGATAGTAATGAATAGAGTTCGAGGGTCAAATATATTTCAAATTAATATGTTTATCAGTCTTCAAAAAAATGTCAACATATTAAAAGCATGGTTTAATTATTCGTTTTGATTTCCACATGTTATAGAAGTTTGAGAAGGAACTACTTTGCGTGTAGTTGGAGTTTGGTCAAGTAAAACTGATTGTGGGGGGGGGGGGGGGACATATTACAGAATTAAAAGCACATGAATTAAGCATTAATCTTTGGCCAACGTGAAAGTATATGCATATTCTCTGAACATCGGATAAACATTAAACAGGTACATGAAATGAAAGAGGTCAATAAATGAATGTGGGTCCCAACCTGGTAAGCATTCATATCCTTAGTTTAACAACAACTATTATAAAATCATATCTGCTTAATTATCCAGTCGGTTCTGTATTGTAAACCTTAACCAATATACACCACTAGAAAATTATAGTTCGTGTGAATTACTCTTATATGTCTGAACCTCTAAACCAATGATTAAGTTCTTAATCATTTACCTGACTTGATAACCAAAATCTCCTATTCTCTTCTACACTTGTTAATTAACCATCAACTGAAAAAATCAGTCTACTCTACTCATGTTTTCTATAAGTTTACCGATTAGTCTATAGAAAAATAAACAAAAGGATTGTTAGACAAAACAAATGCAAATAGCAGACAAATTTAAAACATGTAAAGCAAGCAGTGACAATAATAATTGAAGCAAGCTATGACATCATAATTATGTTTTTTTTTAAATAACAGTGGATATTTTTTAACTTGATATTCTTAACCTTATTATTTTACACATTTGTGTGATTTAATATCAAATATTTTAAGAAATACCTATTTTTCCTAGGGAAAGCAAAGAGACAAAGTGTGTCAGTGTTACAAAGAAGAAGCATCTAACTAAACTCTTCTCATCATGTTACTAACCATGTCAAAAAAATCCGATTCATCCTTCTATGATTGATCTACCTCCTTTAAAAATACAAATGATTTGTTCTGTCTATCAATCAAGGGTATATATTCCTAATTCAGTAAAAATTAGAGTAACATACATGCATTTGTATAAATATAAAAATACATTGTAAAATTGGATAGTGTTATTGTTAGATAACATGTAAATTCCAACTTTTTATTCAAATTTAATGCTGTTTATCATCATGTTCTATGATTTCTCGGCACGAACTAATGTCAATGGACCAATTAACTTAATCATATATGATAAATTTACCTTAATTTTTGGGCTTTGGCCTTGTCCCTTGATTTCTAAACTTCTTCAACAAAATGTAGACAATAGGTTTGAATTTCATTAAGGCGTTCTAACATGCAGCAGTAAATAAGTAACATGTATGACTTTGGTATAGCCTATACTCCTAGAAAAGGTAACGCAGTTGCAGATGCGTTAAGTCGAAGACATGCATGATTGGGAGCAATGTTTTCAGAATGGAAGAGCATCGAGTTTTTGGTAGGATTAGATTTCAGGCCAAAGTATGAGTTGGAACCTTAAATGTTGGCAAACTTATCGATAAGACCTAATCTCATCGATAGGATTGGAGAAAGCCAAAAGCTAGATGCAAAGCTTGTCGAGTTTATCCAAAAACTGGAACCAAAGGATAAAGAGTTCGAGGTCAATCGAGAAGGTTGGCTTTGAAAGCAAGGACGACTAGTTGTCCCTGATATCGACGGATTAAGAGATGAGGTTCTGAGAGAATGTCATCACTCGAAATTGACGATTCATCCCAGTGGTAATAAGATGTATCAGGACATGAAGAGAGTCTACTACCGGGAAGGGATGAAAAGAGATGTTGGAAAGTTCATTTCCAAGTGCATGAACTGTCAGTTGGTTAAAGTTGAACAGAAGAAGTCGAGCGGGTTGCTTCAGCCATTGGAGGTTTCTATATGTAAATGGGAGCAGATACCGATGGATTTTATCGATGGACTACCTAGAACCAAGACAAGAAACGAAGGAATTTTGGTCATCGTGGATCGCTTGACCAAAAGTGCAAGGTTTATTCCTATCAAATCAACTCGGACAACATCAAAGTTGGCTGAGCTTTATATAAAATGGATAGCTTGATTCCATGGTATCCTAAAGAGTATAGTAAGTGATCGAGATCCATTGTTCACGAGTGGATTTTGGAAGAGTCTACAAGATACTTTGAGAACCGAGTTATGTTTGAGTACAGCTTATCATCTCCAAAATGATGGTCAGACCGAGAAGGTTAACCGAGTTAGGGAAGATCTCCTTAGAGCTTGTGTATTAGACTTCGGAGGATCGTGGGAAGACCATTTACATCTAGCTGAATTTGCATATAATAATAGCTACCAGTCGAGTATTGGGATGGCACCATACGAGGCATTGTATGGTAGACTATGCAATTCTCTGGCATGTTCGTTGGAAATTGGAGATAAGTTAATACTTGGGCCTGAGATGATTAGAGAGACATCGGATTGTATCGAGATCGTTCGGCAACGAATGAAGACAGTCCAAGATCGTCAGAAGAGTTATGCTGATAAGCGTCGAAAAGATTTGGAATTCGACGTTGGCGATATGGTTTTCGTGAAGATTTCTCCACTGAAGCATGTGGTTCGGTTCGGAAATAAAGGAAAGTTAGCTCTGAGGTTCGTTGGACCATTTCCGATAATCGCGCGGATTGGAAAGCTTGCATATAGATTGGAGTTACCCAAGAAGATGTCGAGTGTACATAATGTTTTCCATGTATCATTTCTATGGAAGTTCGTGCATGATTCAAATGTGGTGGTATCTCCAGGATGGTATGAAGATCTAGAGGTTGAGACCGTAGTTACGAGACCTCGTAAGCTGCTTCATGTTGTGGGGAATGACACGAAACAACTTAGGAGGGGGACAATTAAGCTAGTCAAGGTACAATGGAGTGAGGATGGCGATGATTATACATGGGAAACAGAGGAGAGTATGAAGGCGACCCATCCAGAACTCTTCGTTGGTATGGCCCGTTAGTATCGTAACGCCTTACATCATTGTAATTTGTGCTATGGTTGTTTTAGAATTCCGCGTGCTAGGATAGGGCTATGGATGCACGGTCTAATGGCTGCTAGTTTGGAAGATAGAATTGGTTGCTCATGAGTGATAGGCATGCAGAATTATTTTGGTTGCTTGTGTATGTTGGGATTTCGGGGGCGAAATTCCTAAAGGGGGATAATGTAACAACTCGCATTTTATGTATCGGAGGATCGTAAAATATTTTTATTTTATTTCCTAAGGGTTGGATCATTCTCATATTTTAATATGTTGCTTATGGGCATGTGAGATATGTCCATAATTTTTACTAATTTTGTTTGTGACCATTTTGCCCCTATCAGTCTTCTATAGGGAATAACTTTTGACTCAGATTGAATCAGGTGCTTAGATAGGTCTCATTGGAAAGGAAATGATGATTCCAATTCCATAGAGTGGTTACAATAAGGTTTTGCTTAGCGGTTTGGGAGGAATCGCTGTTTTAAGTTTTCACAGTTGGTTGTTCATGTTTGTAATCCATAATGGGCTGATTTGGGAGGCCAATTAATAGGCTGGTGAAGGCTATAAGTAGGGGGTAGGAGGCATGGAGGATAGTATACTTTCTCCATTCTCTCATTTGGAAGAACTAGAGTTCCTCTATTACTCTATATTCCTCATCTTTCCACGATTAAAGCTTTGAGAATCGAAGATCTACATTGTCTGAAGCTAGATCTATGCCATTTCAAGGGAGAGTTCATCGAATCAAAGAGTTTATAGCAAATTCTTCATTGATCGGAATCATATTTTATTTTTTTTGGGTTGTTTAGGAGAATTGGTGAGTGGTATGCATCTCTCACGCGGATTCAATCAAGTGTATGAGTTGTATGATTTTAATTTCATCATTTTCAAGTCATTTTCCTTAAATCTACATCATGACAAGTTTATTTTCATATGAATCGCCATAGGATCTAATTTAGCAATTTTAAACCGGTAATTTTCATATATTTCCACATGATTATGCAAGTTAGATCCATAATTTAGTTCATATGTTCATTTATCATGATTTTGGTGAAGTTTGCATAATTTTGATGAAAATCGTCATATTCAAGTTGTTACTGATTTCATATCATGTTTGTGGTTGAATTGGATGAATTGGTTGAGTAGAATTCATCAATCTTGTCGTTTGACGAAGTTTTGGTGGAATTCGATGATGGATTGGACTGGTACAGGCCACGGGTCGATCGTGTTGTACAAGGTAGTACAAAGTGCAGTATAAGAAGTAGTACAAGAGGTTGGTCGGTCGAGCACGAGGTGGTTAGTCGAGCGTGGGGTCGGTCGGTCAACAGGGAGGCAGGTTGGTCGGTCAAGCATGGTTCGGTTGTGAAGCATGGGTCGGTCGTGATGGTGTCAGTCACGATGAACGGGTCGGTCACTAGGGGGGTCGGTCGGTCACCATTGGTTCAGTCAGTCACTAGAGGGGTGAGGGTCGGTCACCAGTGGGGTGGGTCGGTCATGAAGGGTGGGTCAGGGTGTGATGGATCGGCCGGTATTTTTATCTGATGGGACGGCCTATTACGGTAGCAATTTGGTGAATGCTATGAATGGACCTTATGTTGATGTTATTTGGTTCACTAATATTGTGACTTCGAAGTGAATTCTAGCAGGAATATTCGAAGTGTTGAAATGTGTTCGTTGATCAGTGTAGAACAACGAATGAGGTGGCAACTCAAAGGTTATGAGTAGGTAGATAGTGGTTGCTCGAGAAGGTTTCTTGAGCTATGGAAAGTCATCAGGTTGGATGACTAGAGATGCGAAGGCCGAGAGATTATTATTGTCGTAGGTTCTAGCGGGCTCATAGCAGGGATACAACAGGGGCACCTAAAAGGCCGGAAGGTTGCTGGTCGAGTACTATGGGTATCGTTGAAAAGCCTAGGTATGTATCGTTTAAAGGCGTATGGAAATTCGGCTAGAGCCGGGGTTACCATTAGCCCTTGACATATGGAAAGGTTGGTCGTCATACGATTAAAATGGTTTCGAACCATGATTGGCGGTGATAGCCAGAGTCAGTCATGTGTGTTTGGTTATTTGTGTGTATCGTCTCACGTAAGTTGTCTGAGGTCGAAGGAGATATTTTTTGATTGTTTGTCTGATATTGGTTTAGGCCTCTGGGCCTTGTCCTTGAGGGATGTTGAGCTCGATTAGGATGATTTACGTGAGATATAACTAGTTGTTGTGATTGCTATTGAATGAATGGTTGTCCTGAATGTCATGGATGAATTGTTGTTCTTTTGGTTGATTGGATTGTAAAGGCTATCAATGTCCGATGTGGGGAAGGCAGATTTGTGTTCTTCTCTGGTGTTGGTAGAATGATTTGTTAATCTACCTATTCTCATATTCTTTGTTGATGATGTTTGTTAGCTATTTTATCGCTCACTAAGACTGTTGTCTGACTCAAGGTTTTATGTTTCCCTCTTACTACCTTGGGTTGTTCAACCGGTTTTGGATGGGAAGACTAGGTGGCAGGTGACAAGTGATTAGTAAGGACGATGTTGTTGTACGAAGGCGAGCAGGAGGCTGACGTATTATCTTTACTACTATCAAGTATCTTTGTTTCCGCTCTCATGTTTTCTTGAGTGTTATAGTGAGGCTATTTGTATAGACATTTATTGATGTGATCCTAAGATGTTGTGGATATTTCCTTGATGATGTGGAAGTTTAAATTTCTGTGCAATTATCCTTTAGTATATTTTCCTATTGTATATGTTCTATTATATTTTATCCTTGTGCTGTGAGTTATACGACAGGTTCTATTTGTGTTATCATACCTTGATGATCGTCCATAGCTGTCGTGCACACCTTTCAACCCATTATTCCTCTTGTTTAATGTAGGGGTTGTGGGCGGTCATCATAGTATGATTCCAATGTGAGTGTAAGTTAAATATTGTTTGAATCGAGCAATTTACCTAGTGCATCAGTGATCACAAAACGTACAAAAAAATATTTTGGATTTGGTGAATTTGGTAGTTCTTTCACCCGTTGCCATGATATATCTGTCTTGCTCATTGTTATAAATTGTCAACTTACTGCATAAAAACATGACCAACTAAATAAATAAGTAGCAAAACCCAAGCTAAGAGGTAGCATTACTTGGTTAAACCAAACAAACCATTTTATTTGGTCGGTTTGGTTTGGTTTTGAAATCAGATCGGTTTGGAAAAATATTTAATTTGGTTATCGGTTTAACCAAATTTACCGAACTACCATTATATTTTTAAAAATATTGATATTAGAATAAATATTTTAGGTTAGATTAGTTATCCCAGTAAATTTTAATCATCATGTATGTGTCAAAATTACTTTTGGAAAGAACAAGACTCATAAATAATAATACTTGAATCGTATATTTATGATTTATTTCAAATTATAGTTAATGTTACAAACATAAGGTTTATAATATTTTTATTTCGGTTAAATCGGATAACTAACCGAACCAACCAAACTTAATTCGGTTGGTTTACATTTTTGTTGGTTTTAGTTTGGTTTGACAATTTTCATCATCGGATATACCAAATTAACCAAACTCACCCCTAATCCAAGCTGCATGTTTTCTTTAAACAGCAAAATCCAACAAACAAAAATCAAGCAGCAAAAAACAAATTAACCAAGCAAAATTAAAACACGATTCCAGTTCTAGAATCGACTTTGATTCCAGGTCTTGGAATCGACTTAGAATCCATCTGGAAGGTTGCTGCAGTAAAGAAGTTGATTCTGGGAATTGACCATGATTCGAGTTGTGGAATCGACCGTTTTTATTCAAAAGAGGAAAAAATACCTGCTTTTTTCAGTTGGAAGCTTGCTGCAGTAAAGAATAGAGAGGCAATGGAAAAATATTAAAACAACATGAGGTAAAAAATTTGTTCAAAAAAATGTACGTCTCAAAAAGTTTTTTTTTCTTAATATTCTTTCACTTTTTTGCGCCTCAACCCTTTGAGGCTTACTTTTTGGTAAAAACGCCTCAAACTCTGCGCCATGGTGCTTTTTTAGCACCACCTTGCCATGAGGCGTGCCTCACTCGCATTTTTGAAAACATTGCATACACTACATGGATACTTATATATATGACTGTTCAACTTTTCATATGTATGTGTGTTTGTTTCCATGTTTTGTATTGCATATGCAAGTAATTGGTTTAAAGTATAAATGTATATCAGTTTTCAACATTTCATATAACTATACATATTATATCTGTAATATTTCAACGTTTACCCGTTTTTGTACCATTGAATTCCGGGTACATTGTGTATACATGTATGGTTTTCTTTCATTTTTATTTCATTTATTTAGTTCACTGTACATTTTGTTATATCAAATATATGTTAATTTCATATATATTTTTTGTTACAGATTGTTGTAACGCACTTTTTCCACCATATCCACTTTTGTACATATGTTATAAACTATAAGGATGAATTTTCGACTATCCACAGTACTCTTAACTGTAATTCTTTACCTGTATACAAGTTTTTTAACTGTGAATTTCAGGTATATAACTCACATACATTCGGTTTTTCACTGCTTTTTCTTTAATTCATTTCATAGTAAACTATTCTTTTGAAGATATGTATGATACTTGCGAACATACAGTTTCTTACACTATGTGTTTGTGTGACAACTGTATATATGTACGTTTTTTTTTTCATTTTTATTTCGTTGATTTAGTTCACATTACTCTATTCTCTCTAATATATTTGTTCATTTTAAACAAAGGATTTCTTACACATTGCTGGAACACACCATTTCCACCATATACGCTTTTACACAAATATTTTTATACATACATGTACGCAGTGACGTATACATCTTATAGCTGAGGTGGGAACTGCCCTACCCAAGAAAATCAAAAAATAAAAATAAACTTGAGCCAAAAGTAAAATGTGTTTAAAAAATTAAAAACCTAACCGACTTCTTTGTAATTCCTATTTACAATCATATACCAACTGTATAACATACTGCCTTTTCAACCACTTCAAGTCGGTAATTAAACCAACTCGAACTGCTTAAAATGACAGATTGTTAATAGCTCCTGATACAAATAGAATAAATCACATAATCACAAACACATACACAGAGCAAAATAATATCTCGTAGCGGAAAAATACATAATACAGTAGTAATTCGTGAAGTTACTAAATAAAATTTTATGACAAAGTTTACATAAACAATAAAGTGGATGTCTAATACAATAAATTTCAGATACATAAATAAAATATTATGAAACAAAGATGACAAGAATAACTGAAACTGGATCAACTGATCAATAGGTATATACAAGTGAGCAAAGAATCCAATATAAGCTCCAAACTCCAAGAGTGAATTTTCTAAAGTTGTAATACTCTATCTGACATGAGCAATAATGAAAAAAAAATAACTCGGATTAGGACTAACATTCTCATGGAAGTAAATCAACTCAAATTAAATGTTCAATAAAACGCAACAATAACTTAAAGGATGTTTAGGATCACCATCCTCTAAGGATCCGTTAAACTAGATACTATATAATACAATACGCTATTATAATAGTGTCTACAAGAAATATAGAATATTAAAATAGCGTAAGCGGGTTGTAACAACCCGGAATTTCGGAACCAATTTAAAATTTTGATTTAAGCTATTTTGATGAATATTGAAGTTAAATTGACTATTTTTGCTAAATAAAATTTGAGAATAATTTCAAAATTAGTTTTTATATTTTATTTTACTTAAAACAAACTCAGTAAAATTGATATATAAATCGAAAATTTAAAAATGCGATTTTTAAATCATCATATAGCCCTTAAAAAGTGAAATTTTGCTAGCAAACTCGGAATTCGATGAGACAAGTTTTGTTGGATTCGAGATAGCAAATCATTGTTGAGTTTCAAATTTCACGATGAACGGAGTTAGTATGTGGCCGTGCTTGATAAACCTATTTGTGTTAAAACTGACGACCAATTTACAAATGAACGTCGTTAAGACATTCTCGGAATTCAATTTCACTTTTTTTTTTCGAATTCATATCATCTAATAATGGAAGAATCCTAAGTTTCATTATTTATGGAGTTTCCATTTGGGCGTACAAGAAGAAAGGGTACACTAAAATCGCATTTTGAGGCTAATTTGAGCATAATTGAGAATTTTAACGGAAGTTCAAACGAACTCGGAATTCGATGAAACTCAATTCGTTGGATTCATAATTCTATGCATTTTCTTATGCCGAAATTTTGTAGCTAACGGAGATCGTTTGCAGTTGGACAATTGGAGAGGGATAAAATTCCTACTTAAAACCTTTTTCTCCACTTTCCTTCCTCACTTTTCTCTCTTCCTCTTCATTGCTCACTTTCTAATTAATGGCCTCTCTCTCCAAGCCTTAGCCCCCTACCCCTAGTCATACCCCCTACCCTACCCTACGTCGGTCGTCCCTCTCCCCTTGCACACACAACAACTCATTCCACTCTTCTTCCATTCTCTTAATGACATGAAAAAGAACATCATTTAGGGTCCTAGCCTCACCTACCTACCCGTAACACCTTCTTGGTGAGCTATACATTCCCAGAGACGATTTGTGAAGCCTTGTAGACCTCCCTACAATTCTGGACAGTAGGAGTTTGAGCTCTGGAGAGCTCCAATTGGCCAAAAACTCCTTCCTTTCTTTGTTCATTCACTTGTTGGAAGGTGCACTGAAGTTGCCGTGGTGTTTGAAGACATTCCAAGCCAAAAAAGCGGGATTTTTAGGCGGTAGCGAGCACCGGAAACTCCAAAATTGCTGTGTATTTTTTTTTGATGGCTAGGGTGATAGATTCTTGCTTTAATTAGTATATTAGAGTAGTCTAATTAGTTATGAAAAGTTAATTAGTTATGCATTTTAAGTTGCTAAGTAATGTAGTGAAAATTTGTAAGTTGCAAGTTAGAAATTGTATTTTGTTACAATTACAATGGCATTTAAATATTTCATGTAGTCATATTATCCATTGCATGTAATACCCCTTTTGTAGTTCAACACAAGAATTATTCACAAATCATTTGCATTAGAAGCGTTGTATGAATATGTGACACTCGAATTTCATACTCCGTGAATGGACATTTGTAGCGCCGTAAATTACATTGGATGTTTGGTTATGTTGTTATATGGATGTTAAAAATAATTAATTGATTGACAAAAATATCATGTTATTTTTAGTAGTGAAATTGGAGTAATAAAATACATTTATAGGTCGAACGACTTGTTTATGTTCACCTATTTAAATAAAATCAATGTGATGCAATAAGTGATTCATTAAATAACTTTTTGACGGTAGAAAACCCCACACGGGTCTGGGGACGATTTTTATTTACACATCTCTCTGGTTTGTAATTTGCGTGTTGATCGTTTGGTTGAACAAGCGAGATAAGCCTCAATAAATTATATTGAAGCTTGTATGAGAATAAATGAACATTGGATGCTGTTTGAATGCAAAATAGTTGTTCATAACGATTGTTGGATGTATTGGATTGATATGAGAAAATTTGCATAATATTTAGTTGAATTTCATTTCAATCTAGATTAGAATGGTATATTTTAATAATATAAAAATATGATGTAAAAACTGAAAATAATTTCGATGTCCGATTTTGGATGGACACGTTTATATCGAAATATAGATGAATATTCGTAGCTGTGACGAATGATTTTGAAGTATTTTTAATATACTTTTGGCTATTTAAAGTATTTGAATTTTAAATGAATAGTAACTTTCTTAAGTGAAGTTCGGTTAGAATATGTAGCAAATGTTTGAGAAGAGATTTTTTTTCGAAATTTTCTCGTTTGTTTTTACTATGACTGTAAGGAAATTTTGGGTGTGAGTGGAAAACTTTCGTAAAATAATATTATTTACCAAAATGTAAAATATTTGGATTTAGAGCTAAATGGCTGAAATAATTTTGTATTAATAAATATAGAAGTTTAGAAATGTTTCGATATATTTATAAATTATAAAATCGATTCGGGGTTGAATAGAATGCGTCGTACAGCGACAATTCGCGAACGCCAACCCGTAACTTAGAACTGAAGTAACGGGAGATCCAACCGTCGCATTCTCCTTAGACCAGAACCATTGTGTTTTTATCGAAAATATCTTTCCGATGAATATAAGTGGTTTAAATTTGAATGGCTAGATCTTAAATTATGTCCAAAACAATTTTGAAAATGGTCGCTATGAAGGCAGTTTGGAGGCCGATATTGGAAACTGACTGTAAGGACCTTAATAAAATTATTAAAAATAGAAACAAATTATAGTAAATCATAATAAGTGATTTGGAAGGAGTTTGGGGTGAAATATTCCATGATTTGAAATATTAATGTTATTTTTACCTAAAATTCCCGCTTTAGAAATTACGATGAGATTTAATATATGAATGTAATGAATTAATGTGAGGTTCGTTGTGAATGGTATCTTTAGGAATATTGTTCTTGAACCCAACCATAAAAAAGAAAGGATCTCATAAAGGAAAATTGGAAAATTATCCTAAATTTATTAAATCAAACCAAATTTTTTGAAAGAGTCCATAAGGAAGGGAAAATCAGCATTTTGGGTTTATAGTGAACAAGGCCTTTAAATAGAAATTGTTCTTTAACCCAGGAAAGATAAGATTAATTTCTAACATTTGATTAATCATTGAAATATGATTTTTTAGATTTAAGAATTTATCTCTGATAAAGTCAATGAGAACCTGTTTCTAAAGAGCGCGAATATTTAATTTAAAGAATATTCTGGATTGGAATGAAATGAGGTTTACCTTTGTGTATTTGACACATGATTACAAAGGTACACAAGTTATTTGGAAAGATGGGGTTTTACCCATTCTAAATAATTATTATGATGATTAAAGTCAATGATGAAGACGACAGTTAAATACTAGGGATTTTCACATCATTTGAGCTACTTTTGATGTCTTGGTTGGGACGTACACCCAAGACAAGGTAATAAGTGGTGGTAGTTTAAAATGTACTTGGAAATCGACTGGATATGCGAGGACATATCTCCTGTATAGGACATATTGGATGAGGAATAAGGTGCCTCCAGTTTCATTCAAACCCAGAATAGACATGAAAATGGATTGTGTGTCTGACATTGTACTTTGCGTTGTATTCATTGATCTCTGCTAAATGTATATCTGCTTGGTGGCGGAGAATTTATTCTCTTACTTAACACCCTTCTCTGAGACATACGAGCTTAGAGGTTATATATTGGTAGATGATCAATGATGCGGTATGGATTGACAATGTGATATGCTAAGATACAATGATCAAGGATTTTTATTGAAAAGAAGAGCCTTGTGGATAATGATCACAGAACGACTTTAAGTAGCATAACTTTGTGTATAGCGTTAATTCACGACCCTCACACCTGGTATGAGTCAAAAACGGGATAGTGACTGTAGGGAGTGCATGCGTTTCTTTTTAACTAGGAATGATGTCATGGTATGGAGCCCAGAAATTTTAACTTATGTGGATGATGGATTGCGAGGCTCCTCGGATATAGAGCCGACTAAAAGGCTCAAGTGATAGGTCCTATAGGACCGGGTAACGTGTTGTTCAGGAATAACTAATCCACAAACATTAGGTGTGGACTGTCCCTGAAGATCCAAGGGTTGCCCATAGGTGTAATCCTAAGGCATTTGCTAGAGTGTCTCGAAACCGGTAAGGATACATCCCTTGCCTTGACTAGTAGATGGAATCTAATTTCCAATACGTGACTTTTCGGTTTTTGTTGTAAACCTATATGGCGACATAGTAGGATGGGGTACTATGCCGTTTAAGATTGATACACTTATATTTGAAGTTATATTTAACACTATGCATATATAATAATATCAGAGATATTTGTTTTTAAAAACGTACCAAGCATGTTTGGCTATTATAAGGTAAAACTCTAACCTCTGGTTTGTGCCTCATTGTGTGATGGGACCTGAGTCTTATAATAGCTTCATTTTTTTTTCAAAAAAAAAGCATTGCGTTGTTTATAAATTGTTTTGTTACAAGCTTGGGTATTCACATGGAGTAAACCAGTTCCATGAAATACGGCGTAGTCCCATGATTTATCCTATTTTAAAGTAAAGTTTTAATAACTTTTTTAGCTCTCACTCCAGTGCCAAGACTGACTCGGAGTTTATTGTTTCCACCTAAACTCTAGGTTCACATATTTTCCACACGGCCAGTCAGTAGTTTTGGTTTAAAGATTCTTTTATTTAACAGGAACCTACATTATGGCTGGAGCTATATTTGGGAAGCTCTGTATCCATATATTTGTTTCAGTTTTGGTAGTTGATGTATTTCTACTGTGCATTTTATGCATTTTATTTCCACTGCATATATTATATTCTCTGGTAATTGTATTTTTCCCCTGTCTAATATTTATTCGCATTCTGATATTCTTGTATTCTGATGTAAATTATTGTGAAAATAATGAAAATTTCTGTTGTTTAGTGTTATGACGTGTCATCTCACAATCCGTATTTTTCCTTCCCTTCGGAGTCCGGGGAATTTCGGGTCGTCACAGGGTGGTATCAGAGCTTTGGTTTACAGAGATTTAGAGCGAAGACACATTAGAAACAAACGAAAAAAATCATCAGAGATAGAATTAGTAATGTTCTATTTAAAAATACCTATTAGTGATTTGATAAGCAGTATCCTAGAATAAGAAACTCGTTAGAGATGGGATTAGTAATGCTCTAGAATGAGTTGAGAGCGGCATGTTTATAAGTAATGTATTTGTGATTATGTATATAATCCGATCTTAGAAAATATTTATTTTTGAGAATATAAAAATTATATGTTTGGAAAGTTAATTAATCAATTAATTGTTTTTGTGATTGTTTAATTACTTATGACGTCTAATTTAAATAAATTAGATGAAACCTTTGGCCATTTTGGACATTGAACATACAAAAACACTTATTATGTATTTGAATTGAGTTAAGTTAAACTGAATTACAAGTTTAGTTAGAATTACATGTATATACATATATCTGTTGAGAAGGTTAATGGCTTAGCGTTGAGTATAGAAATAAAATGTGTGCCCGACAAACATGTGCACCTTTATGAGTTAGTTGCGCAATTTTATTATTTATTATAACTATTGTGAATGATTTGGATGCGCTGCGATGGTTTCTCTGTGTGAAATCAAATGTATGCCATAGGATAGTAACCAAAAATTATGAACTACACTGCATAACAAACTACTGAAGATGGCATAGCAAATCATATTCCATATAAGCATTTGGCGCTTATATAACGAGGGTTAGATTACCATATGAGCAAGATGCTTCTATGGCGAGGACTGGTTTACAAGTTTAACTGAGGATTGATATGGATTTAATAACATATGATGGTAAATTGCATGATTTAAATAAAAAACCCTACATAGGTTGGGAGATGACAAAAATACACTTGTCTCTCTTGTTTTAGTTACCATGCGTGGGTATGAGGGGGAGCAGGGTATATAAATCATAATGGGTGTGCAGAATTGTTTTGTATGCAATATATTGATTTATTGGGTGCCTAATACAGCCCAATAAATTTGTTTAGATCACCTCGTACAAAGGAGTTTATGGCGAAATTTTTCAGAAATTTAGGGTGTTAGCAAAAATTCATAGAAATTTAAAAGTTCTCAGAAACTGAAAAGTTAAAGAATGAAAGCCAAAATGAAAGTTGAATTGGTTAGTTAAACAAATTTCAGCTCCATTTCTTTTTCGGGACGAAAAAGTTTTAAGCGGGGGAGGTTGTAACAACTCGGAATTTCAGAACCAATTTAAAATTTTGATTTAAGCTATTTTGATGAATATTGAAGTTAAATTGACTATTTTTGCTAAATAAAATTTGGGAAAAAAATCCAAAATTAGTTTTTATATTTTAAATGACTTAAAACAAACTCAGTACAATTGTTAAATTGATTTATAAATCCATTATTTAAAAATTCGATTTTTAAATCATCGCATAACCCTTAAAAAGTGAAATTTTGCTAACGAGGTCAGAATTGGACGAGACCAATTTTGTTGGATTCAGGATAGAAAATCATTGTTGATTTTCAAATTTCATGATGAGCGGAGTTAGTATGTGGTCGTGCTCGATAAACCCATTTGGGTTAAAACTGATGACCAATTTACAAAGGAACGTCGTTGAGACGATCTCAGAATTCAATTTCACTTTTTTCGGATTC
This sequence comes from Allium sativum, assembly GCA_030737875.1. Classification (NCBI taxonomy): domain Eukaryota; kingdom Viridiplantae; phylum Streptophyta; class Magnoliopsida; order Asparagales; family Amaryllidaceae; genus Allium; species Allium sativum. The sequence continues at coordinate 47,805,235 of CM060912.1, read as the reverse complement.
GTAACGTCGAATAATGGAAGAATCCTAAGTTTCATTATTTATGGAGTTGCCATTTGGGTGTACAAGAAGAAAGGGTACACTAAAATCGCATTTTTGGGGATAATTTGAGCATAATTGAGAATTTTAATGGAGGGTCAAACGAACTCGGAATTCGACGAAACTCAATTCGTTGGATTCATAATTCCGTGTATTTTCTTGTGCCGAAATTTTGTAGCTAACGAAGATCGTTTGCTATCAAATAAGTGGAGAGGGAGAGAGATAAAATTCCTACTTAAACCTTTCTCTCCACTTTCCTTCCTCACTTTTCTCTCTTTCTCTTTATTGTTCACTTTCTAATTAATGGCCTCTCTCCCCAAACCCTAGCCTCCTACCCCTAGCCGCAGCCCTACCCCACATCGACCGTCCCTCTCCCCCTTGCGCACGCAACTACCCATTCCTCTCTTCTTCTTTTCTTCCATTCTCTTAATGACATGAAAAGGAACTTCATTTAGGGTCCTAGCGGCACCTACCTACCATTAGCACCTCCTTGGTGAACTCTGCGTACCCTGAGACAATTTGTGGAGCCTTGTAGACCTCTTCACAATTCCAGACAGCGAGAGTTTGAGCTCTGAAGAACTCTAATTGGCCAAAGGTCCTTCCTTTCTTGCTTCATTCACTTGTTGTAAGGTGTACCGAAGTTGCCGTGGAGTTTGAAGATATTCCAAACCAAAAAGGCGAGATTTTTATACTGTAGTAAGCGCCAAAAACTCAAAAATTACATTGTATATTTTTCTGATGGATGGGGTGAGAGATTCTTGCTTTAGTTAGTATATTATAGTAGTTTAATTAGTTATGGAAAATTAATTAGTTATGCAATTTAAGTTGCTAAGTAATGCGGTGAAAATTTGCAAGTTGCAAGTTAGAAATTATATTGTGTTACAATTAGAATGGCACTTTAAAAGTTTCATGTAGTCATATTACCCATTACATGTAATATTCCTTTTGGAGTTAAACACATGAACTATTCACAAAAAATTTGCATTAGAAGCGTTGTATGAATATGTGACACTTGCATTTCATACTCCATGGATGGTTACCTGTGGCGCTGTAAATGGCATTGGATGATTGGTTATGTTGTGATATCGATGAGATTTAAAAACAATTAATTGATTGGCAAAAATGTCATGTTATTTGTAGCAGTGAAATTGGAGTAAAAAATACATTTACAGGTCGAGCGACTTGTTTATGTTCACCTATTTAAATAAAATCAACGTGATGAAATAAATGATTCATCAAATAATTGTTTGATGGTTGAAAACCCCACACGGGTCTGGAGACAATTTTGATTTACACATCTCCCTGGTTATAATTTGCGTGTTGATCATTTGGTTGAACAAGCGAGATAAACCTCAATAAATTATATTGAAGCTTATGTGAGAATTAATGCACATTGGATGTTGTTTGAATGCAAAATAGTTATTCGCAACTATTGTTGGATGTATTGGATTGATATGAGAAAATTTGCATGATATTTAGTTGAATTTCATTTTAGTCCAGAATAAAATGGCGTATTTTATAATAATATAAAAATATGAGGTAAAAAATTGAAAATAATTTCGATGTATGATTTTGGATGGACACGTTTATATTGAAATATATATGAATATTCATAACTGTGAAGAATGATTTTGAAGTATTTTTAATATACTTTTGGCTATTCAAAGTATTTGAATTTTAAATGAATACTAACTTTCCTAAGTGAAGTTCGGTTAGAATATGTAGCAAATGTTTCAGAAGAGATTTTTTTCGAAAGTTTCTAACTATAAGGAAATTTTGGGCATGATCTGAGAACTTTCAAAAAATAATATTATTTTACTCTTTAGGATAAGGTAAAATAGGACCAAAATGTAAAATATTTGGATTTAGAGCTAAATGGCTGAAATAATTTTGTATCATCGAATAAAGAAATTTTGAAATGTTTTGATTTATTTATAAATTATAAAATTGATTCGGGCTTGAATAGAACGCGACGTACAGCGACAATTTGCGAACGTCAACCCGTAACTTAGAACTGACGTAGCAAGAGATCCGATCGTCGAATTCTCCTTAAACCAAAACCATTGGGTTCTTATCGAAAATATCTTTCTGATGAATATAAGTGCTTTAAATTTGAACGGAAAGATCTTAAATTATGTCCAAATCAGTTTTGAAAAAGGTCGTTATGGAGGCAGTTCGGAGGCCGATATTGGAAACCGGCTGTAAGGGCCTTAATATAATTATTACAAATATAAATAAATTATGATAAATCATAATAAGTGATTTGGAAGGAGTTTAGGGTGAAATATTCCACGATTTGAAAGATCAATGTTATTTTTGTCTAAAATTCCCGCTTTAGCAATTATGGTGAGATTTAATATATGAATGTAATGAATTAATGTGAGGTTCGTCGTGAATGGTAACTTTAGGAATACTATTCTTGAAACAAACCATAAAAAAGAAAGGATCTCATAAACGAAAATTGGAAATTTTTCCTAAATTTATTAAATCAAAACAGATTTTTTGAAAGAGTCCATGATGAAGGGAAAATTAACATTTTGGGTTTATAGTGAACAAGGCATTTAAATAGAGATTGTTCTTTAACCTAGGAAAGATAAGACTAATTTCTAATATTTCGTTTATCATTGAAATATGATTTTGAGATTTAAGAATTGATCTCCGATAAAGTCAATGAGAACCTGTTTCTAAAGAGCGTGAATATTTAATTTAAAGAATATTCTAGATAATGTGGTTTACCTTTGTGTATTTGACACATGATTACAAAGATACGCAAGTTATTTGGAAAGACCGGGTTTTACCCATTTTAAATAATTATTACGATGATTAAAGTCAATGATGATGACGGTGGTTAAAGACTAAGGAACTTCACATCGTTTGAGCTACTGCTGATGTCTTGATTGGGTCGTACACCTATGACAAGGTAATAAGTGGTGGTAGTTTAAAATGTACTTGTAAATCGACTGGATATACGAGGACCTCTCTCCTATATTGGACATATGGGTGAGGAATAAGGTGCCTCCGGTTCCGTTCAAACCTAGAACGGACATGAAAATGGATTGTGTGTCTAGCTTTGTACTTCGCGCTGTATTCGTTGATCTCTGCTAAATGTATATCTGTTTGGTGGCGGAGAATTTATTCTCTTGCTTAACACCCTTCTCTGAGACATACGAGCTTAGAGGTTATATATTGGTAGATGATCAATGATGCGGTATAGATTGACAATGTGGCATGCTAAGATACAATGATCAAGGATTTTTTGTTGAAAAGCAGAGCATTGTCGAAGATGATCAAAGCACGACTTTAAGTAGCATAGATTTGTGTATAGCGTTAATTCGCGAGGCTCACACCCGGTATGAGTCAAAAACAGGATAGTGACTGCAGGGAGTGCATGCGTTTCTTTCTAGCTAGAAGTGGTGTCATGGTATGGAGCCCAGACATTTTTACTTATATAGATGATGGATTGCAAGGCGCCTCGGATATAAAGCCGACTAAAAGGCTCGAGTGATTGGTCCTATAAGGCCGGGAAATGTATTTTCAGGAATAACAAATCCACAAACGTTAGGCGTGGACTGGCCCTGAAGATCAATGGGTTTTCCATAGGTGTAATCCTGAGGCATTTGCTAGAGTGTCTAGAAACCAGTAAGGATAAATCCCTTGTCCTGACTCATAGATGGAATCCAATATCCAATACACAACTTTTCGATTTATGTTGTAAACCTATATGGCGACAAAGTAGGATGGGGTACTATGCCATCTAGGATTGATACACTTATTTTTGAAGTTCTGTTTGACACTATGCACATATAATAATATCAAAGATATTTGTTTTTAAAAACGTACCAAGCATATTTGGTTATTGTTATACCTAACTCTATCCTCTGGTTTGTGTTGCATTGTGTGATGGGACCTGAGTCTTTTAATAGCTTAATTTTTTTCAAAAAAAGAAGAAGCATTGCGTTGTTTGTAAATTGTTTTGTTTCAAGCTTGGGTATTCACGTGGAGTAAACCCCTTCTGTGACATACGTCATGGTCCCTTGATTTATCCTATTTTAAAGTAAAGTTTTAATAACTGTTTTAGCTTTCACACAATTCCCAAAACTGGTTTGGAGTTTATTGTTTCCACCTAAACTCTGGGTGTCCATATTTTCCACACGGGTAGTCAGTAGTTTTGGTTTTGCAGATTCTTTTATTTAATAGGATCCTGGATTACGGCTGGAGCTATATTCAGAAAGCCCTATCTCCGTATATTTCTTTCAGTTGTGATAGTTGATGTATTTCTGTTATGCATTGTATTTATGCATTTTATTTCCGCTGCTATGTATTATATTCTCTGAAAGTTGTATTTTTCCCTTGTGTAACATTTATTCGCACTCTGATATTCTTTTATTCTAATGTAAATTATTTTGAAAACAATGAGAAGTTCTGTTGTTCAGTGTTATGATGTGTCATGTTCTCTCACAATCCGTATTTTTCCGTCTCTTTGGATTCGGCAGGATTTCGGGTCGTCACACGGGATTACAATTTTATCCTTACACCATTTATTATACCATAGTCTGTACGGATAACGTAAAGTCCACAGTAACCTAGTGGCTATCATAGGACACTCCATAGGTACAGTACAAAACAAAGTCATAGGGGGGCTCGATCAGGACAATCTGACAAGACATACGAGGAATGCCTAGAGTAGGAACATACTAGTTGCACGCCCGGGCTAGGGGTAACGGATAGCCGTTGGTACCGCCCACCTCGGAACAACACTCTCAAATCAAGGATGTGCATCTATCAAATCAACTGAGGTACTATAGTAATACTGGAAGAAGTGTTGCCGATGGTGGTAGCAAAGCCCCCTTGGTTCGATATAGCCCTGTTTTAGTCATTTTAATTATGACCCAAAGGTCAAGGACATCCATCATCGTTCTCTTTCTTCATTCCAGTAGCATTCGCCAAACCAACCTACTTCATTATGGATTCTCCACCACGTACACAGTTGTTAAAGTGGTTTTCGGTATTGGCAGAGAGTATGATAATAGCCGATCCCGGTCTCTTTGACATCCAATCGTTTACATTTTTCCATACCATGGTCATTTTATAATCACTTTAAAAATCATTTATACGGAATCTCAGATTCAACTTCGAAATCAAAATTAAATATCTACTTCGCTTTACATAAAATTTTGAAAACTACTTAATTAAATTGCCTTAAGAAAATTGAATTAGATGATAATATCTTAAAGGAATCAAATTTTAGTATAAATCAATACTAAAATAATTAACTTCACTTCTATTTTATTTTAAAACAATTTTATCAAAGTCAAAGTTCAAGCTATTCATATAATACAATTTTCTTTAAGAAATATTTTTTTTAGTTGATTCATAAAATCCAACATTTTGGTTCAAATTCAATTTCTATAATTCTAATCAAATCTTATATTTCAATTCAATAATTCAAAACATATTTTATAATTTCAAGTTTTACAGTTCACAGTCACTACTTATAGATTCAAATCTTTTAAAATTACTCATATAAACTCGAATTATAAAATTTCTAAATTCATATCAAATAGATTTAAAAAAAATCAAGTTCATACATAAACAATTTGTACATTCAGAATTTATATTCAGTCACTTTATAATTTAATTTATTTTCGCGTCAACTATAATTTCAAATTCGTTTCCTTCAATTTAGAAATTCAATTCGAAAAATCAATTTACATAATTCACGTTCATTTCTTATAAAAGTTCATATTTTAAACCAATTCAAATTCGTATCTCATATGAATTCATACGTTTAAATCAAAAATCAATATTTAAATTTAGTCTTAAACCTTATATTTAAATCATGAAATCTCAACCTATCCATCTTTATTTTATTATTAAAGTTTATAAAATATATTAAAATTAAACTTTGAGAAAAATAGATATATATATAAGTTTATAAATTATTAATTTAATAGAAAAATAACTTTGTAAACATATATAAGTTTAAAATAATTCAGACATAGGCTTAAAAGAATTATTTATTATAATATATTAAATTTCAAGTTTAAAATACTTATATAATTATTTTATTAAATTATATGGTTTAAATTTATAAGTGAAATATTAAATAAGTATTTAAATCCATATTTACTCATAAAATCATTTTAAAACATATAATTTAAAATTTACAAAGTTTAAGTTTAAAATCTTAATATGTATATAACCTTAAGGTATTATTGTATAATCAAATTTTCCAAATAACTTTACTTCGAAAACATGATCAACGGTGTCCATATATAGTCTCCTACCCTATAGTCAAGTGATACAAATATTTATCATTTCAGTCCGCAATTTATAATTTTACGGGTATTGTAACGACCCGAAAATTCGTACTATCTGAGTTGACTACATACATCACACGTCCAACCCAAATTGCATAGAAATACGAATCATTATTAGAAAGAAGTTAAAGGATGAGAAATAGAAAGAAATGTTAGAATAGAAAAAAACGAAGATCACAAACTCACAGCGGAACGAATAAAATATATTAGGTAACATAAACTTTTAAAATACAATTCGGTAACTTTATATACATACCATCATCAGAGCACGACAGCTATTTCTGGAACAGTTATAAACACATGTTTCCAGATACAAACATGGTACACAGCGGAATATATGATAGTCTATATCTAACTGGTGAAACCTCCTGCTTCCAGCTCTTCTAAGTGAATCTGAAAAATCCTGACTACTTGACTGCCCATACAAATTTGGGCACCCAAGAGTTTAGGGAAAACAAACAAAATAAACTCTGGGTCGGTCATGGTACTGGTGTGAGTAAACTCCAACCATTTGTTTAACTTTCAAAATCCTTTAGAAAGAAAAGATAATAGTAAGACCGGCCCATACATAAACATGGACGGTTTTTACCTTACTATAACCCAAAACACTTTGATACGAAAATCCAGTGATATTATAATAGTGTATAAATCAAATAAATAACAATCCAGTGGAACGCTTGCATCTCACGCTCCATATATAATATAAAATCAAAAACCGCAAGGCGCTTATTGGAGATTGGATTCCGACTATGACAAGGTATGGAATCACCTTCCGATGGTGTATCTCTAGAGGGGAATACACAGGGTTCAATAAGAACATCTTGCAACCCGACCCACGCATGACGAACCACTCATTTCGCTTGAGTATATTAATGTATATCACCAATGGTTGGGATCAGCAACCGTTTCCCGAATGGGACAACATCGAATAGACTAAAGAATGAAATGAATATCTCTAGACATGTGATTATACACCCTAATGGGAGCGACCCACATAGTCATGCTGCCTGCCGATTTTTGTCATTCCCCGGTCGTTGAGGCCTGAGGCTACGATTACTTTCCATTCATTGATAGCACAATCACTTTGAATGCCACATTGTCAGATCCGTTAATCACTAATTGATTTGCATAAATATATTCTGGATATTATGCTAAGAGAATAAATTCTCCGCCACCATATATATTTATATAGACCAACATATGCGATCACTAGAAATACTCTGTCATACACTCGTCCATACACTTCGTTCTGGGACTAAACGAAACCGAAGGCACAATTTCTATTAATAGAAAAAGTCCTTGCACTTTACTCCATCTTCGATTATCTTCATATAACCTGATTCGCAACGCTACTGCCAATACGGAGTGGTTCACCGATAATAATACAACCGGTCTCTCCATATTGACAACGTTATTGGAAAATACTTCGATATTCGGTTTTTTAACTATCAAAGAAAAACAAACATCCATTCATAGCATCAAACAATCACTGGGCCCCTTTTGATTAATACCTCATTAATTAAAACACTTCTCCATTTCCTTATCAATATTCGTTAACACAATATTTTCAGTATTCTTCTTGGCCTCTTACGCTATTTGGAAAACATTTCCATATCTCGCCTTCTTTTATTTTCTACACTTAGAAAATATTTTCTATTTATAATTGGAGAACATTCCAATTATTTATTTATTTCACGACCATTCCTTTTTAGACTTAGAAAATGTTTACTATTTTATTTCCAAAAATTCCACTTATTAGGTTAAAACGAATGTTGTGTAAAACATCGTTACAACAACCCAAAATACTGCATCCAACTAACTCTTTTTCAAACATTTCTCTTCGAGACTTCTATTTATCAATTAAAAATGAAATCAATCAAATTGGGGTATAACTACCTCTCAGACCTTGACTGAAAATAATATTAACTTCAAAACAGACAAGACCGCTAACTCAAATAATCAACACCATAATAAACCAATTTTCCCTTTCTAAAACGTATGTACATTTCTCTTTCAATTTTTACCAGATTTAATTATAGATTTCCCTTTTTGTTTATAGTATTCTATTTTCAAGTTCGTTTCCTTATCGAATTCTATATATATCGATATATTGATTTCTAGTTATCCAATTTTCTTAAAAATATTCTAACTCCTTAAATTTCTGGAAAATTTCGCCATAACCTCCTTTATATCGATCGATAGTTCAAACCTCAACTCGCCTATCTAGGCCCTTTCCATTCAAAAAGAAAATCAAAAAGCCAAATGGCTTGCCGATTCGGCGCATAAAACCTCATATGGAATTTAAACATGTACCTTATTGTTAGGCACTAAATTTATAAACTTCATTCTCTTCACTCCATACCTGTTTAACACATGTTCACCTGTTTTCAATTCAATCCAACTCAATCCAATCGTTTGAATTCAGTTTCGCCCATTTATTCTTTAATTAGCTTCTTAGCCTATTCACTTGTTATTTGAACAAATCATGTTCGTATGTATTTTAGTTTGCTTATAAATCAATTGAATCCCATTTTCATTTCAGGTTTCATATTCGATTTCGAATATGAAATTCACAAGTCTCATTTACTTATCAAAAGAAATATCTCGATCTAAAATTCGATTAACAAATTATTCTACCACTTAGTTAATTCTATTCAAAAATAAATAACTGATTTTGTTTCAAAAATCAATCCATTTACTCCACTCGAGTTCGTATTTATTTTATAACTCAAGTCCAGATTTTTCAAATGGAAATTCGGATTTTATTTGCTTAAAAATCCTTATATTTATTTATACAAACCATTATGGTTTTTAAACGAATTTGGCGCTGCTTTTCTGAAAATTTGATTTTGACATAACTCAAAATCTATCAGATGAAATCCAGATTTTGCTCTTCCATTAGAAAACTATTATTCATCCGATCCTGACGATTCTTATTTCAAAGAATTCCGACTTAAACTGAGTTCAATACACTCAATTGAAGTTCGAAATGCCAAATTATGAACTACCGCGCTGCGGCGAGTTCATTTTAATTATATATATAAACGTTTAAACTTCGTTTATAATAAATTCAACTCCATTTGATATATTTTCAATATATATCAAATTAGTTTCCCAATTTAACATACTATTTTCGATTATCTATAATTGTCGATTTCTCCTTACTCAGTAATATATTTATTTATACTTCGATCTTCTGTATTTAATTCCAATTCCTTTTATAAATAAATTATTTACAAAATTTGATATACTCGAATTTCAATTATAAACCCATTGAATTCTTCTTAATTCAGCTTATATTCCGAATTCCGAAATATAATCAATCGTTTTGTTTCAAAACACTTCCCAATTTACTTCTAAATTCCTATTTGAATTTAAATGGTTTAAATTATCCAAATGATAATTTATTTCTCCAAATTTATGGCACTATTTATAAATTCAACTTCCTTGTTCCATATATTTAAACAAGTTCTCTTTTCAAATTTCTATTTGAAACTCCATCCCTTTGATATTCCGAGTTGCGGAATAAAAACCGTTGTTCCCTTTCGAATGATTTCAAATTCTATTTTTAAATTCTATTTTTAAATTCATATTTGAATTTAAATATTCAAATTATCTCTTGATAATTTATTCATTATATTTATAAACACCATTTTATAAATTTCCTTGTTTCATATTTAAACAAGTCTATTTCGAAATCTATTTAAAACCAAAAATCTTATTTTGGAATATTCTATTTATAATAACTTATATATATAACACCCAATTTATTTTCATATTCAATTTAACTTCTATTTAAATAAATTTGAATTAATCAAATACAAATCATAAATCCTTACGGATTTATTTAAGTTCAATTTATATTCTGAACATCAGAATGAATTCCATCGTTTATTTCTTTAAAACGATTTCCCCATTTCTATTTTTAAATTCACATTTGAATTTGAATATTCAAATTATCAAATGATAAATTTTCCACTTCATCTATAAACATCGTTTATAAATTCAATTCAATTTCCTAATTATCCAATGAAAATCATTCTATTTTATTTATAAACACCGTTTATAAATTCACTTCAATTTCTTGCCTTTTTCAACTTATAAACATCGTTTATAAATTCAATACTTGTTCAAAATAAGTTAATATTTCTATAGCTCATTAAAAATTCAAAATCTATTTAAAAAAAATAGATTTCCCCTTTTTAAATCTCAAATACCCTTTTTCATGATATTTTTATATATCAATATTTTGGCCCCAGTGATACTTAAACAATCAAACCAACCAATTCAATCAACACGTCATATGTGATAATATATATATATGAGTACAAACAAATGATAAATTTTGAGGAATCCAGTTGGATTCCTCCAACCTGTTTTCCTGCATCCACAGACGTTAGGAAACATAAATAATACTCATCCTGCTTCGAGGCAGGATATTGCGGTATGAAGGTCATCCACTATATATATTGTGGGGCGCATAGGGAAATCATCCGCTAATGATACCGCGGGCATCCGCTAATGATACTGCGGGAATCCAACCACCAATACATATATAATAACCACAAACACCAATCCTAGATAACTAATATATATAATATAGCCACAATAAAATTTCAACGTATGCAAACAAACAACCAACAAACAATTATTTTTAAATAAAAATAATTCGAAATGAAATAGGAGTGAGATTTACTCACTGGGATTTTAAATGATCCATTCTGATTCCAAATAAAATTCCAGCTTACGTAATCTACAGCTTACGCTTAACGACTCCGTTCGATTAAATCTTGTATTCAATTAATATGACGATCATTACATAATCATCGCAAAATTTAAATAAAATAAGAACTTTAAATTACAAAATTAAAAATAATTACCTTTAACCAATTTTTTTCTAGATTCCAAACCCTTATACTTGCAACTTTACATGTAGAAAACATAAGCAGTTGTTGGGATTGGGATGGAAGATAGTGCTTGCGATAATTCCCGGATGGCCATTAAATTTGATGTATGCAAGAGCCACTGTTAATATCTCAAACTTAGATCATGCCAACCAACTAATTATACAAGTACATACCGCATCCTCTTAGTAAATCTCCATTTCTACCACCAACTAAATCTTATCACCAATATCCTGTCCAATAACCTACTACATGCATCCATCTTCGTAAAATAGATTCTGACATCCCATCGTGATTTCATCGCGATCTTACAGGCTACACATCACCTGCAGCATCACTCGACAACCATCATCACCGACCTGAACTTACCCAAGTCGAGCTCGCAGCTTCCATGGTGAAAGCATCCTCGTCGATCTCCTAAGGTCTGCACGAGAGGTGCGCAACAGTTCAACATCGAACTCCATCAATCTCCTATGCGCGATACCAATCACCCCCATAAATTTCAACATTTTCAGACTCCACTGACAATCACGCTCCTTCCTCTTGAGCACCATCGCAATTCCCTTATTGATTACCTCATTGGACTCCTTTTCTGATCAACGCAAAGACGAAGCACTCGACCATTTACAGATCGCGATTTCAATGCCTCAGCTTCACCTGTGGCCTCGACGAAGACAAGCCCTAATCTATGCAGAGGATGAAGGTTGCACCTGATTCTGAGGGTAAGAAAGTGAAGCTCCAGCATAGATTTGAGAATCGGTGAAGCTTCCAATTTCCATTTATTTTATTGCGAATTTATTTTGAATTAAATGAGGAATACTTCAGATTTCTTATTCTTGAAGGAAATGAATGCGAAAAGAAATCAGAAAGGAGATTGGGGAGGTTCTCGCGATATTTATAGAAGGAAATGGTGGAACCAAAGGTACGAAGGCATTAAATTGGTGTTTTCCTTTGTTCTGAAGGAAGGGAACATTACTGATACGAAGTGAAAGAAGAAGGCAGATGCTAAAGATAGGTCTGCGTTATTAAAGGCATGGGTCGATTGAAAATGATGTTTATTAAATTTGATTTGATTTCGAATTAAATACGATTTAATATAAAGCGATTTTTATTCTTTTTAAAGGGATTCTGATTTGATTTTAAGCTTATCCACTGATCAAATATTTCAGGGTCCATTACGCACCATCCCGAACTGCTATTTTAATGCAACGACTGTTGTTTCAACAGTGTGATACTATTCTGAACTAACTGAATATATTTTGATATTTAATTTGAACGTAAATATAAATAACCAAAATAAATTAATATAATATAATTTAAATTCAGAAACAAATCAGTTTCTCGATAATGAATTATTATTATCGTTTATAGTCAAATAAAATTCCTATTTATCTTATGAATCATTTTGATTCAGTAATTAACTTCGATTTCAATTATATTTCATATCGCAATAATTTAATATATTCGACATTAAACCAAAATTGATTATTAAATTGATAACTTAACATAAAAATTCATTTATATTATCAATTCAATATTTAAAACCATATTAAATATTTAAATAAATCAACAGAAATCCGGGTCATTACAGGTATATATCATTTCAACCTACAATCCCAAATTCAGTAAAAATCGTTCACGTCTATCATTTTAACCCATAACAATTTTCCCTAATCTAGTGTCCATTCGGGTATGTATCATTTCAACCCATAGTGATTTTTCTAAGCTATGGCCATCAACAGCATAGATAAACAATATAAATTATCACATAGCATCAATATCGTCACATCATAAGTCATATATCATCAGTGCACCTACATGTCATATATATCATCGTGTCATATATGAAAGATGTATACACAACAAATAAAACAATTTCTACCAGCAATCCTATACATTTCATTTATGCTGAAATTAGCATCCATGAAACAACGTAGGTCAAGTGTGAGATAAACTCACCTTTCGTGGAACAGAATGAAGACATCAGAAGGATGGATTGACACGGATTTAAATGACAATATCCAGGCACGATTCAAAATGGATTCAATACGATGATCACTCAAAAGATAATTTATTTATATAAGAGGAGGATAGGAAATTTTCAATGGATCGGTACGACTATTGTGTTTTGGAATGGTTTTCAAACTCAACAACAAACTCATTTAAATAAAATAAAACATAAAATCTTTTATAGAATATTATATAAATATTTCTATACATGTAAACACCCAGAAAAATTATAATATATATATTTAACATTCGACGCACACCAAAACCAATTATATATAATATAAATTATACATATATAAACAACACCAATACATACATCCAAACCATATTTACGTGTGTGTATATATATATATATTGAAAATACGCACAAAAGACATAAAACACTCCTATATACAAACTAATCACTCACGCCAGAAACAACACACGATGTATATATACAATCACCCACGCACACAGTAAAATATATACACACGATGCATCATATGGTATATATAACACCACGCATGCACAAAATGATCCACATAGATCCACAAAACACACATACACACAGACGCTACCACGCAGATAAACCAAACACATTCTGAAATGAACACACGCGCAAGGAGACTTAGAGGTGCAATAGAAGATGGGTGCGTGTCAGCGGAGAGGATAGTCAGGCCGGGGAGGCTCGACACTGGCTGACATGGCAGATCTTCGGGAGACCGACATGGCTTGATTAGTGGTGAGGCTCACAAGTTGATGGAGCGGCGGCAGCATGGTTCATCTCAGGCAGGTCGTGCCGGAAATGGTGGCACATTCAAAGCTGGTGGGAGGGGCGGCGGGTCAGTTTCGGTCGGCAAGGGGACCACGCTGGAAGAAGATAAACATGGAGATGGGTATACAAATGGAGATGGTTAGATTCAGGGCTGTGGTGGGTTCCGTCTAGCAGCGGGATCAAAGGGTAACTGGGCGTGGAGAGCTCGAAGGTGGCAGAGCTGGCTCAGGTGGTGATCGCGGAAAGAGGGGATCAGTGTTGTTGCTTGGAAGGAAAATATTCAGGGAGAGAACCAAAGAAGATTGGAAGATTTATTAAAAGAAAAGGAGGAGGCGACTGTCTTTTTTGTGAAGAAGAAAAAGAAAAGATGAGGGAGCAGTTTCCCTTTTCGCATTGTATATGTATTTATATAAAGGCAGCTTGAGGACCAAAGGAATAGACGGGAAAAACACATAGAAGTTCAAAGAGTAACTGGCTTAGGAATGGAATATAAAAAGGGTGAAAAGATTTAGAATGGAAACAAAAGGTCAGGTTTGTGCATTATAAATGGAATGGCCACAAATGAATTCACGTAAATAACCAGTAAGAAGGAAAGTGGACACGTTAATAAGTTTCGAATTCCAATGTAAAGAAATTTGAAATAAGCCAATGTTTCTACTTTGAATGCATATAAGATTTTGGGAAAAGAAAAGGCTTGGCTTTGGAAACGTGCGAATTGAATAGGTTACGAAATTTAGTTACACACGAAAGGAATGGAAAGAAGTTAAATGTCGTTGATTAAATGTATTTAATGCTATAAATATTGTAGTTAATAAATATAAAATCTACCATATATTCAATTGTTTCAAATTTCAAATATTCACACACAAACGATTTTGCAAATCAAATAATAGATGATATCAAATGAAATATAAATTTTGATATGGAAACGATGAACAGATAAATTTCCACTATTGGTTTCTATTATTGAATTCTATTCATATCAAAATCAAATTATTTGTTATGTAAAACCAAAATAAATTTGTTTTATATCACAAATCAAAATAGTTATGTTATAAAATTCTAAAACAATATGAGTCTTAAATTATAAATCAATATTATTATTTCAATAAATTCCAAGAAAAAAAATAAAATTTTTAAATTGAATCATTAAATAAAATACTCTTAAAACTGAGGTTGTAACGATCTCTCCCACTCAAACCTTTTCTCCCCGAAAAGGAACGAGGTACGGAAACAATAATTAAATAATTAATATATTTGAACCAATGGCTCATATCTATATATATTACGAAATACACACACACACACACATATATATAAATCATAAGTTAAAATATTTTCAAAAATTTCAAAATAGTTTTAAGTATTCACTCGATGTCTCAATTGACTATATATATTTGTCCCACTTTTGAAACCCGTAAATAGATATCGATGATACTGCAGTCATCACCAGTATCATTTTCAAGTGACTAGAGTATGACTCTATATCTATCTAGTACAAATAGGATTGAACATATATGTTGATTAAACATATACCTAAATCACTAAGTATTTGATAGGCCAACTTTAACGTCAGGTAAGTACTCAAAGCATCTTTTTATATTTAAGCAGAATATATGAACAAAATTTTCATGTCATATATTATAAATAGTATATTTCTAATCAACAGAAATAGTATAGTTAAGCGAATCTAGGTCTCTTAATCTAGGTGAGAGAGATAGACTTTTTAATCTCAGAAATGATTTTAGACTGATTTTGGAAAAAGAAGAAATAATGTGGAAGCAAAGATCACGTGTTCAATGGATTAAGGAAGGAGATAATAACACTAATTTTTTTCATAGTATGGCTAATAAGAGGAGACGTGATAACTTAATTCATTCTAACTTTCACAAATTATTACAAACAAATTTTTGGGACTAGGATCAAGAGAAGAATTAATGTTAATTGGAAGGAAATTTACCCTAATGTGGATAAGGGAGAGTTATTAGATTTAGACAAACCTTTTTCTGAACAGGAGATTTGGAAGGCAATTTGTGATATGCCTAGTGAAAAAGCTCCAGGGCCAGATGGTTTCTCAGTTCTATTTTACAAACAATTTTGGGAGGTTTTGAAATCTGATTTAATGAATTTATTTAATGATTTTTATAGCGGGGAATTACGCCTTGGTAACTTCAACATTGCTAATGTTATACTTATTAAAAAGAGAGAGGATGCAAAGTTTTTAAAGGATTTTAGACCTATTTCTTTGATAAATGTTTCTGTTAAGATCATTTCTAAAGTGTTAGCGAATAGGCTTAGTAGGAAGATGAATGATATCATAGATCATTCACAAACTGCTTTTATTAAAGGTAGACAAATAGTTGATGGTGTGGCAACTGTACAGGAATACATTAATGTATGTGTCAAAGATAATTTTTCATGTGCTATTTTGAAGTTAGATTTTGAGAAAGCGTTTGATTCTATTGATTGGGATTATATATGTGAAGTATGTCTAGCTAGAGGTTTTATTGTCCGTTGGATTAACTGGATATTACTTCTACTTAGATCTGGTAGTTCTACTATCACTGTAAATGGTATTATGGGCAAGAAGATCCAATCAAAGAGGGGTCTTAGACAGGGAGATCCCTTATCACCTTTATTATTTAATTTAGCGGCTGACGTTTTTACTAGAATTATCAAGAGAGCGGGGAGATTAGGTGTTTTGGGTTACGTTGGGAATGACGAATTTAACAATGAATTATCTGTTCTCCAATTTGCGGATGATACTTTGTTATTTTCTTCTCCCCTACCGAAACACATTATTTCCCTTAAGTTTATACTTTATTGTTTTGAGATGTTATCAGGGCTTCGTATTAATTTTGACAAGAGTTCTGTTATGGTAATTAATGACTTTGATAATGTTGAGAGTAGGGTTGCTAACACTTTAAATTGTTCTGTCATGAAATATCCTTTTGATTATTTAGGTTTTAAGATTAGGCCGTCAAAATTAAAGAAAGAGGATTGGTTAGTCATCATAGATAAGATTAATTGTAGACTCTCAAGTTGGAACAATAGATACTTGTCTAGAGCAGGTAGATTAGTTTTGGTTAATTCAGTACTATCGGCTATCCCCACGTATTGGATGTCAGTTCATAGATTTCCTCAATGGGTCATCGATAAGATTGAAAGAATTAGACGAAATTATCTTTGGGGAGGGGGTAGAGATCCTATTTGTAGGGGTTTCAAATGTCTAGTAAATTGGGAGGTGTGTTGTAAGGCTAAGAAAGATGGGGGTTTGGGGATAATTAATTTAGTTAATTTCAACTCTTCCTTATTAGCAAAATAGTTGTGGAAATTCAGGTCTTCTGATATATCTACAACGTGGAAAGTTATCATTTCTAAATTTTACTATTTAGCTGGTGAGTTCATGATTGGATCTAGGGGTAGTTGGTATAATAGATTATCTTATTTTTGGAAATCAGTTTTAAAGTGCTTTGACTTTTTTAACTTAGGTTATAAGGTGCTTGTTCATTCTGGGAATGCGACTTACTTTTGGCATGATAGATGGATTTCATGTTTACCACTTAAAATGGAATTTAGGGAGCTATTTAATGTTTGCAGTTTCAAAAATGCACTGATAAAAGATATCTTTAGTAGAGATTTGGATCCCCCATGGAAATTTTCTTTTGATAATATATTGGATGGGGTTATGTTAAGGCAATTAGCTCTACTGTATGCTAAGATATCATTATATCACATTGATGAGTGTAAGGATTTTATTAGTTGGGGTATGGATAAAAGTCAAGTTTATTCGGTTAATTCTATGTATAACTTTATAAATTTCTCAGGAATATCATCTCGACCTTTTAAGTTTATTTGGAAATCTAATTCTCCTCCTAAAGCTAAATTTCTAATGTGGCTAATCACTCACAAGAAACTTAATACGGTTGAGTTACTTAAGAGGAAGAATATAAATTTTGATGTTAAGTGTTGTTATTGTAGTACTATGAATGAGGATGTTGATCATTTATTTTTCTCATGCTATATTACTAGCTATATACTTAATATGGTTTTACGGATATTTGTTTTTGATTGTCATTTTTCTTTAAATTGTTGTGCTAATTATTGGGAGTCTTATAGATTTGTTCATAATGATAATAAAAGATACATATTAGATTCTTTAATCACTATCGTTTATTGGTTCATTTGGTCTGAGAGAAATCAAAGATCTTTCCATTCTACTTCTGTATCTAAGGATAAGTTAATCATTAAAATAGTTTATTTTTGCTTGAATTGGATGTCTAATTCACTTACAAGTTATTTGGGAAATCGGGTTTTGGGGATTTTTTGTTTAAGGTTAGATTGAATTTGTATCTTTTTATTAGAATAAACAGTTTTTTTTGTAATAGGTATCGCATTGGTTATTAATTTCCTTTAATGGTTTTATATTGTTTATCCCTTACACATATATGTATGGTGGATAAATATGTATGATTATGTATATATATATATATATATGTTCATATAATATATATATATATATACATGTATATATGTCGACGCATATATTTCCATACATATATGTGTGTTAAATTACTAATAGTTAGTTTGTTGAGCTTTTTCGCAGTTACAGGTTATTGGCTGAATGGAATGGTAGCAGTTATGTATCTTCGATGATTGCTGATTCAGGTGGTTGATTTAGTAGATGTGCTTAGGGGATTGATGGATGGTGTGGGAGCATTAGCTCGCTTTTTCTCATTTGGTCTTTTTGTTAGAGAGTTTTTATGGTGTTGTACCTCATTATTTTTGTTACTATATAGTGTATATGGGTTATTGTATGGAGTAGATATACTTCAATATCGGGTGGTGGCCTTGCCGGAATTCGATATTGGAGTAGATGGGCGGTGGTTTATCCGGAGCTCATCTATCTACGATCTTTACTTCCCTAGTACATTTTGAGGTTCTATTTTGTAGTCTTTTGTTCTATAGTCAGACTCTGTATTATTGTTTTTCTTTATATATATATATATATGTGTGTGTGTGTGTGTGTGTGTGTGTGTGCTCTCTTCTTTTCAGAAGATCACACATTTTTTGTTTCAAAATAAATAAATAGTATATTTCAAATCATTAAAACTTAAAGTAGGGAAAAATTATATCTCCCCCCCCCCCCCCCCACTCATTTATTTATTGAAATTAAACCTCGATCCTTAATAAATATACAAACAATATTATTATTAAATCAAATATAAAACAATATTATTGTATACTATACCTAAATATTTTCAAACCATGTTATTCATATTTAAACTTATAAAACTTGTTTAATTTCATAGTTTAACATATATATACATCACACATTAAAATCTTTACCAAACTATTTAAATTTATAAATTCCTATATATATACACATTCATAAACTATACCATTATAGATTTTAACTAAGATAAAATCATTTTCTTACAAAATCTACATCTTTAAATCTTTTTTAAAACATATAGCTTATAAAAATCTAAAATCTTAAAGTACAATCATCAAAAAAATTCAAAGTATTGGTATTACCAAAACAAAATGTTATTTACAAGCTTACATTTTCTGAAAATATATATCAGAATTTCAATATTATATCAAGAGAATTATAATACCTATTTCAAACCAATATTTAGATAGAAATGAACTCGCTAGAAGATTATACTCTCGTTCTACTTTTTACCTTGTTATGGACAAAGATAAGTTATAGAATTCAAGTTAAAAGATGAACGAACAAAAGAACCTAATTAAAGAGGATCTACGAAGGAAGATGGATTCAAACGGAAAGGAAATTTCATAAAAAGATATAAATATCAAACAAAATTTTATATCCAAAAATATTTGTTTAAAACATTTTAAAACCAATTTAAAAACTATTTATACTTTCAAAATATGCTTTCTCTCTCTCTCTTTCAAGAAGGATTATGTGACCGATTCCACTCATCCCAGGATATCACTACCCTATCTCTAATGAGTTTTTACCCCATAGGCTAAATATTTGATAAACCAAAGCTCTGATACTACATGTAACATACTGCCTTTTCGACTGCTTCAAGTTGGTAGTTAAACCAACTAGAACCGTTCAAAACAACAGATCGTTATTAGCTTCTGAGGTAAATAGAATAAATCACAGATCACAGATACAGACATAGAGAAAAATAATATCCTGCAATGGAAAAATACATAATACAATAGTAGTTCATGAAGCTACTAAATAAAATTTGACAACAGAGTTTACATAAAGTATACCGCGGAAGTCTAATACGATATATTTCACATACATAAATAAAACATTATGACACAGAGATGACAAGAATAAATGAAACTGGATCAACTGATCAATAGGTAGATAAAGGTGAGCAAAGAATCCAATATAAGCTCTAAATTCCAAGAGTGAATCTCGAAAGCAGTAATACTCGATCTGACCTGAGTGGTAATTAAAAAACAAAACAATTCAGATCAGGACTAACATTCTCATGGAAGTAAATCAACTCAAATGAAATGTTCAATAAAACGCAACAGTAACATAAAGGATTATTAGGAACACTATCCTCTAAGGATGCATTAAACTAGATACTATATAATACAATACAAAGGGAAATATAAAATATTAAAATAGTGTAAGTGGGATTACATTTTTACCCTTACACCGTTTATAATATCGTAGTCTATACGGATACCGTAAAGTCCACAGTAACCTAGTGGCTCAGAGGTCACTCTATAGGTACAATACAAATCAAAGTCGTAGGGGGCTCGATCAGGATAATATGACAAGGCACACGAGGAATGCCCAAAGTAGGAATATACTAGTTGCTTGCCCGGACTGGTGGAAACGCAAAGTCGCGGCTACTGCCTACCTTGTAACAACACTACCAAATCAAGGATGCACATCTATCAAATCAAATCAACCGAGGCACTATAGTAATAAAGGAAGAAGTGTTGCCAACGGGGATAGCTAACTCCACTTGGTCCGGCATAGTCCTATTTTAGTCATATTAATTATGACCCGAAGGTCAAGGACATTCATCATCGTGCTCTTTCTTCATTCCAGTAGTGTTCGCCATACCAACCTACTTCATTCTAGATTCTCCACCACGTACATAATTGTTAAAGTGGTTTTTGGTATTGATAGAGAGTATGACAATAGCCGATCTCAGTCTCTTTCACAGCCAATTTACATTTTTTCGCACGATGGTCATTTTATAATCACTTTAGAAATAATTTATACGGAATCTCAGATAAAACTTCGAAATCAAAATTAAATATCTACTTCCCTTTATATTAAATTTTTAAAACTAATAACTTAAATCGTGTTAACCAAATTGAATTAGACGATAATATCTTAAAGGTCTCAAATTTTAGTATAAATCAATACTAAAATAATCAACTTCACTTCTATTTTATTTTGAAACAATTTCATCAAAGTCCAAGTTCAAACTATTCATATAATCTTATTTTTAACCTTTAAGAAATATTTTTTAGTTGATTCATAAAGTTTAATGTTTGGTTCAAATTCAATTTCTATAATTCAAATCAACTCTTATATTTCAATTCACTCATTCATAACATGTTCTATAATTTCGAGTTGTACGGTTCACAATCACTACTTATAGAATCAAATATTTTAAAATCATTCTTATAAATTTGATTTATAAAAATTTTAAATTCATAACTAATTGATTTTAAAAAAAAAAACAAGTTCATACATAAACAATTTGTACATTCAGAATTTACATATTGTCACTTTATAATTTAATTTATTTTCACATCAACTATAAATTTGAATTCATTTCCTTCAATTTAGATATTCAATTTGAAAAATCAATTTACAAAATTCATATTCATTTATTACAAAAGTTCGTCTATTAAACCAATTCAAATTCATATCCCATATGAATTCATATGTTTAAATCAAATATAAATATTAAAATTTAATCTTAAGCCTTACATTTAAATCACGAAATCTCAACTTATCCATCTTTATTTTATTATTAAAGTTTATAAAATATATTAAAATTAAACTTTGAGAAAAATAAATATATACATAAGTTTATAAATTATTAATTTAATATAAAAATAATTTTATAAACATATATAAGTTTAAAATAATTCAAACATAGGTTCAAAAGAATTATTTATTATAATATATTAAATTTAAAGTTTAAAATAATTATATGATTATCTTTATAAATCATATGGTTTAAAATTGTAAGTAAAATCTTAAATAAGTATTTAAATCCATATTTACTCGTAAAATCATTTTAAACATATAATTTAAATTTTACAAAGTTTAAGTTTAAAATCTTATAAAAATATATAATCTTTAGTTATTATTTTTAAATAAAATTTTCCGAATCACTTTACTTCGAAAACATGACCAACGGTGTTCATATATAGTTTTCTACCATATGGTCAAGTGATATGGATATTTACCATTTCAGTCCCTAATTTATAATTTTATGGGTATATATCATTTCATCCCACAATCCCAAATTCAGTAAAAATCGTTCAGGTCTATCATTTCAACCAATAACGACTTTTCTCTAATCTAATGTCCGTTCGAGTATGTATCATTTCAACCCATTGTGAATTTTCTAAACTATGGCCATCAACAACATAGATAAACAATATAAATTATCACATAGCATCAATATCATCACATCATATGTCATATATCATCAGTGCACCTATGTGTCATATATATCATCATGTCATATATGAAAGGTGTATACATAGCAAATAAAACAATTTCTACCAGCAATCCTATACATTTCACAATATTTCATTTATTCTGAATTTAACATCCATGAAATGACATAGGTCAAGTGTGAGATAAACTCACCTTTCATGGAACAGAATGGAGATAACAGACGGATGGATTAACATGGAATGAAAGGACAATATCCAGGCACAATTCAAAATGGATTCAGTTTGATGATCACTCAAAATATAATTTATTTTTATAAGAGGAGGATAGGAACTTTCCAATGGATCGGTACGACTATTGTGTTTTGGAACGGTTTTCAAACTCAACACCAAACTCATTTCAATAAAATAAAACATAAAAATATTTTATAAAATATTATATAAATATTTCTATACACGAGATACCCATAAATATTATAATATATATTTAACATTCGACACACACCAAAACTAATTATATATAATATAAATTATACATATATAAACAACACCAATACACACATCAAAATTATATTTACGTGTGTATATGTACACACACATGTGTGTGTGTGTGTGTATATTGAAAACACACAAACACGCCACACAAAACACTCCTATATACGAACTAACCACTCACACCGGAAACAAAAAACCGATGTATATATACAATCACCCACGCACACAGTAAAATATATATACACAGTACAACATATGGTATATATAACACCATGCGTACACAAATTACCAAAACAGATCCACAAAACACACATACACGCAGATACCACCACGCAGATAAACAAAACACATTCTGAAACGAACACATGCGCAGGGAGACTTAGGGGTGCAAACAGCTGGTGGGTGCGGGTCCGTGGAGAGGATGGTCGGACCGGGGAGGCTCGGCACTAGAAGACATGGCAGAGCTATGGGAGACCTACGTGGCCTGGTTAATGGCGAGGGTCACGATTTGATGGAGAGGCGGCAGAAGGGTTTGTCTCAGGTAGGTGGTGCCAGAAATGGTTGCATGGTCGAAGCTGGTGGAAGGGGCGGTGGGTCAGTTTCGGTCAGCAAGGGGATCACGCTGGAAGAAGATAAACATGGTGATTGGTATGAAAATGGAGAAGATAACTTTAGGGCTGAGGTGGGTTCCGTCTAGCAGCATGACCGGAGGGTAGCTGGGTGTGGTGAGATCGAAGGTGGGGGAGGTGGCTCAGGTGGCGATTGGGGAAAGAGGGGACCAGTGTTGTTGCTTGGAAGGAAAATATACGAGAAGAGAACCAAAGAATATGGGAAGATTTATAAAAAGAAAACTAGGAGGCGACTGTCTCTTTTGTGAAGAAGAAAAAGAAAACATGATGGAGCAGTTTCCCTTTTCGCATTGTATAAATATTTATATACAAATGACTTCATGACCAAAGGAACAGACCGAATAAACGCATAGAAGTTGAAAGAGTAATTGGTTTGAGAATGGAATATAAAAAGGGTGTAAAAATTTGGAAAGAAAACAGAAGGTCAGGTTTGTGTGTTACAAATGGAATGGCCATAAATGAATTTGTGTGAATAATAAGTAAGAAGGAAAGAGGATGCACTAATAAGTTTCAAATTCTAACGTACAAAAATTTGAAATAAACCAACGTTTCTACTTTGGAAGCATATAAGGTTTTTGGAAAAGAAAAGGCTTGGCTTTGAAATGAGCAAATTGAATAGGTTACAGAATTTAATTACACACGAAAGGAAATGGAAAGAAATTAAATGTCATTAATTAAATGTACTGGATGCTATAAATATTGTAGTCAATAAATACAAAATGTACCATATATTCAATTGTTTTAAATTTCAAATAATAACAAATAGCTTAGAACAAAATTTACGTGGAATGGGAATAAAACATGGATATAGAAAGTGGGTAGCAGCTGCCATATTTAATATTCACGAACGGTTTAAATTTTGAAAATAATGAACGTGTATGGATAGGAATAATACTAAGGATCAAACTTTAAAAAGGTAAACGGTGTTTTCAAATAAAAGAAAACAATATAAATTTTTAATTCAAAGGAACGAAGGTTTTTATTTGAATAGATGGAAAAACGGAGTTAGACAAATTGAAGTGGACGATGTTTTATGCAACGAAATAAAATTAGATCAGATCTAATTTTAAATAAAATTAGATCAGATCTAATTTTAAATAAAATTGGAAATAAAAAGTGAACGAACAATTTTGGAAATATATTTAACAAACGGTTTTGAAAATCAAGTAATAGACGATATCAAATGAAATATAAATATTGATATTGAAATGATGAACATAAAATTTTCCAATAATGTTTTCTATTATTGAATTCTATTCATATCGAAATCAAATTCATTTATTATGTAAAACCAAAATAAATTTATTTTATATCACAAATCAAAATAGTTATCTTATAAAATTCTAAAACAATATGAGTCTTAAATCATGAATCAATATTATTATTTCTATAAAAGCCAAACAAATAAAATAAATAAAACCAAAATTATAAATTAAATCATTAAATAAAATACTCTTAAAATTGAGGTTGTTACAATCTCCCCCACTCTATCCTTTTCGTCCCCGAAAAGTAACGAGGCACGGAAATAGTAATTAAATAATTAATATATTTAAACCAATGGCTAATATCTATTCTCATACCTATATTTATATATATTACGAAATATATATATATATATATATATATATATATATATATATATATATCATAAGTTATAACATTTTCAAATATTTCAAAATAGTTTTAAGTATTCACACGACGTCTCAATTGGCTATATATATCTATCCCGCTTTCGAAACCCGAAAATAGATATCGATGATGCTGCCGAAATGAACAAAATCGTTTTCAAGCAACTAGAGTGTGACTCTATATCTATATAGTACATATAGGTATTAACATATATGTTAATCGGACATATACCAAATCACTAAGTACTCGATAGGCCAACTTTAACGTCAGGTAAGTACTCAAAACATATTTTTATATTTAAACAGAATATATGAACAAATTATCAAGTCATATATTATAAATTATATGTTTCAAATCATTACAATTTTAAGTAGGGAAAAATTATATCACTCCCTGCTCATTTATTTATTCAAATTCAACCTCAATCCTTAATAAATATACAAACAATATTATTATTAAATCAAATATAAAACAATATTATTCTATACTATACCTAAATATTTTCAAACCATGTTATCCATATTTAAACTTATAAAACTTGTTTAATTTCATAGTTTAATATATATATATATATATATATATATATACACACATCACACATTAAAATCATTAAAAATCTATTTAAATGTGTAGATTCCTATATATACATACACATTTATAAACTATACCATTATAGATTTTAATTAAGATAAAATAACTTTCTTACAAAATCTACATCTTTAAATATTATTTAAAATATATAGATTATAAAAATCTAAAATCGTAAAGTACAAACATCAATTTTTTTCAAAGTATTGGAATTACCAAAACAAAATGTAATTTACAAACATACATCTTCCAAAAATATATCAGAATTTTAATATTATATGAAGAGTATTATAATACCTATTTCAAACCAATATTTCGATAGAAATGAACTCGCCTGAAGATTATACTCTCCTTATACTTCTTACCTTGTTATGGACAAAGATAAGTTATAGAATTCAAGTTAAAAGATGAACGAACGAAAGAACCTAATCAAAGAGGATCTACAAAGGAAGATGGATTCAAATGGAAAGGAAATTTCCGAAAAAGATTTAAATATTAAACAAAATTTTATATCCGAAAGTATTTGTTTAAAACATTTTAAAACCAATTTAAAAACTATTTATATTTTCAAAATGCGCTCTTTCTCATGAAGGATTTTGTGACCGATTCCACTCATTTTGGGATATCACTACCCTATCTCTAATGAGTTTTTACCACATAGGTTAAAGCTTTGATAAACCAAAGCTCCGATACCACATGTTACACACTACCTTTTCGACCGCTTCAACTCGGTAATTAAACCAACTTGCACCGTTCAGAACGACAAATTGTTATTAGCTTCTGAGGTAAATATAATAAATCATAGAATCACATATCAAAGACGTAGGCACAGAGCAAAATAATATCTCACAACGGAAAAATACATAATACAATAATAGTTCATGAAGCTACTAAATAAAATTTTACAACAGAGTTAACATAAACAATACAACGGAAGTCAAATACAATAAATTTTAGATACATAAATTAAATATTATGAAACAGAGACGACAATAATAATTGAAACTAGATCAACTAATCAATAGATAGATGCATGTGAGCAAAAAATCCAATATAAACTCCAAACTCCAAAAGTGGATCTCGAAAACTGCAATACTCAATCTAACCCGAGCAATAATGAAAAAACAAAACAACTCGGATTAGGACTAACATTCTCATGGAAGTAAATCAACTCAAATGAAATGTTCGATAAAACGCAACATTAACTTAAAGGATGTTTAGGATCACGATCCTCTAAGGATTCGTTAAACTAGATACTATATAATACAATACGCTATTATAGTAGTGTCTACCGGAAATATAAAATTTTAAAATAGCATAAGCGGGATTACATTTTTACCCTTACATCGTTTATAATATTGTAGTATATACGGATACTGTAAAGTCCACAGTAACCTAGTGGCTCTCATAGGGCACTCCATAGGTACTGTACAAATCAAAGTCGTAGGGGGCTAGACCAGGATAATATGAGAAGGCACACGAGGAATGCCTAGAGTAGGAATATACTAATTGCACGCCCGGACTGGTGGTAATGCATAGCTGCGACTACTGCCCACCTCAAAACAACACTCCCAAATCAAGGATGTGCGTCTATCAAATCAAATCAAATGAGGGACTATAGTGGAAGAAGTGTTGCCGATAGAGGCAGCTAAACCCACTTGGTCCTGTATAGCCCCGTTTTACTCATTTTAATTATGACCTGAAGGTCAAGGACATCCATCATCGTTCTCTTTCTTCATTCCAGTAGCTTTCACCAAACCAACCAACTTCATTCTGGATTCTTCACCAGTACACAGCTGTTAAAGTTGTTTTCGGCATTGGCAGAGAGTATGACAATAACCGATCCCGGTCTCTTTCACAACTTATCGTTTACATTTTTCACACCGTGGTCATTTTATAATCACTTTAAAATCATTTATACGAAATCTCAGATTCAACTTCAAAATCAAAATTAAATATCTACTTCGCTTTATATTAAAATTTGAAAACTACTCACTTGAATCGCGTTAACCAACTTTAATTAGACGATAATATCGTAAAGGTCTCAAATTTTAGTATAAATCAATACTAAAATAATTAACTTCACTTCTATTTTATTTTGAAACAATTTCATCAAAGTCCAAGTTCAAACTATTCATATAATACTATTTTCACCTTTAAGAAAATAAAATTTAGTTGATTCATAAAATCCAATGTTTTGGTTCAAATTCGATTTCTATAATTCAAATCAAATCTTATAATTCAATTTTCATAACATATTTTATAATTTCAAGTTGTACAGTTCACAATCACTACTTATAGATTCAAATCTTTTAAAATCAATTCTTATAAATCCGATTTTAAAATTCGTAACAAATTGATTTAAAAAAAAAAATCAAGTTCATACATAAACAATTTGTACGTTCAGAATTTACATACAGTCACTATATAATTTAATTTAATTTCACATCAAATATAAATTCAAATTCATTTCCTTTAATTTAGAAATTCAATTCAATAAATTAACATAATTCACTTTCATTTCTTATAAAAGTTCATATGTTAAACAAATTCAAATTCATATCCCATATGAATTCATATGTTTAAATCAAATATAAATATTTAAATTTAATCTTAAACATTACATTTAAATCACGAAATATCAACTTATCCATCTTTATTTTATTATTAAATTTTATAAAATATATTAAAATTAAACTTTGAGAACAATAGATATATATAAGTTTATAAACTATTAATTTAATAGAAAAATAACTTTGTAAACGTATATAAATGTAAAATAATACATACACAGGTTTAAAAGAATTATTTATTATAATATGTTAAATTTAAAGTTTAAAATACTTATATGATTATCTTTATTAAATTATTGTATATATGTGTATATATATATTTTGCAAGGCTTACGGGATTGTAACAACCTCAATTTTTAGAGTATTTTAATAAATGATTTAATTTAAAATTTTGGTTTATTTATTTTATTTGTTTGCATTCATTCTTGAATTTTTATATAAATATTTAATTTGTATAATTATACCTTTCGTTTTCATTAGGTAATTATATCTTTAATTTAATTTTAATGCTTATTGATTTTGTTGGTGCAAACATTGATTACCTTTTAATGTTCAACATACGTTTCTTAGTATTAATGTTTTCCTTACATGTTCATTATTTTCAAAATATAAACCATTCTTTTCTTTTTCCAAATATTCATTCAAGCCATTAGTGTTTTTCCATATATGACTCTTTATTTATATTTACCACATTCCTTTATTTATTTATTTCCATTAGCAACCATTTATTTTTTCCTATCACTTATTTCTTGCAGATTCATGCATGCATTCATTATTCCATCCCATGCATTTTCTTTATTTTATTTTTTTAAAAACCATTCTAGGCATTAATGCATGCACGTTCCTTTAAATTAAAAATTTATAGTGTTTCCTTTTATTTGCAAACAATGTTTATTTGTTTAAAGTTCAACGTCCATTTAGTAGTATAATTTCTTTCCTTACTTGTTCATTATTTTCAAAATTTATCTGTTCATCTCCTTTGATTCATTCAGTGTAAATATATATATATGTATATATATTTAAATTCCTTGTGAAATAATTCATTGTCATTTTTTTTGACTTCTAATTCTTTTGGTTGCCATTCTTAACTATTTGTTTTTGAAAATTTACACCGTCCCATTTTCTTTAATTATTTCCTTTTGTTCCTCTGATTTTGTGAAACAATTATTTGATTCCCTTTTTAAAATCTATTTGTTCTTAAACATTGATTACTTCCCAATAACCCATTCGGTTCCTAAATTTTTTTCAAAGTTGTTGTCACTTTCCTAGCATTAGTTCGTGAAAATAATACAGCAATTTAAAACTTTCCATTCTCATTTCCTTATAACCTGCTCTATTCCTTTACAGTTATCTCTCCACCCCTCCCTATATTCTTCTTCTGCGTTTATAAAGATCTGAAAGCTTATATATATATATATATATATATATGTATATGTATATGTATATGTATATGTATATATGTGTGTAAAATCTATATATTTCTTTACATTCTCATTTATATTAATACTGGCTTGAATTTGAATTGGTGAAAATTAATTTGCAGGGACACATTCATTAATTAACATTAAAAATTGGGAAGACATGAATGATTATTTACGGTGGTTTTTTTTTGTTTATATCATCATATTATTCATTTATACAACCATTCCCTTTTTTCTTCTTCTCCAAAATTCTCAGCAATTAACCATGGCTAAAATCAAGATCTACATCTAAATCTAATGGAGAAACTTCTCAAACTAAAAAGTAGAAGCAACCAAATCTATCAATCTCTTCTCCCTTTATCTCCTTTTTTTTCTATTTTTTTTTCAGATTTTGTTCTGTTATGTAGGGACCATAACTTCCTCATACGGAACCCAAATCGACTTTACTTTTTTTTTTTTTCGAATTGTGTAAAATTGAAAGAACTAAAACTTTTGTGCAATACACTTTTCCAGATTTCGAATTTTTCTTGGTCGAAAATGCCAATCTTTCAGGTGTGTTTTTGAAGGCAGATTTCAGATTCAAATATTTGTTCGTCGCTGTTTTGATGATATCTTATTCAAACTTTATCGGAAATTGGTTTTTCTTTTTTTTTTAAATTGAAGAGAAAAGAATTTGCAACAACTTTTCAGTTTATGATTTTTTCAAATTCTGAATTTAACTTGTTCAAAAATCACTTTTAAAATGGTTAAAATTTGGTTCAGTTTTGTAACTTTTTGGTAAAAATCAAGATTCATCCTTCTTGCATTTCCCCTACCCATTGGGTCAAGTTATGTGTTTGTATGGGTTTATCTTCTTCATTTTTGTGTGTTGATTTATTTTTAATTTATATTATATATATATATGTTTGTTTGGGGCGTGCGTTTTTTTATTTCGCCTATATATGTGTTTGTGTGATTTATATAAGGGAAAGTCTATTTAGACACAAAGATTTGACACAAATTGAGTGACATAAAATCTAAACCATATGATTACCCCATGATTTGCACCCCTCACATAAGGATAAATTAATCATGTGGTTGAGAAATTATGCCTTTTGATTTATGTCAAATTTTTGTGTTCATATAACCGCTCCTTTTATATAATATGTATATAGTTGTTGTATGCAAGAGTTTGGGTTAAGAGTCTATTTTGTTTTCTTTTTACAAAGAAAATATTTGTGAAAAAATTGATAGGTGCTTGGATTGTAGAGTTGTTGTTTATATATATATATATATATATATATATATATATATATATAAGTATCTTGATGTGTTTGTTTTATATATAATATATATAAGGTAATGGAATTTTTGTGTAATTGTGTTGCTTCTTTTATACCTATGAAAAAAAGGTTTTGAAACTGTTCCACAAATCCAATTTCTATGTTGTTTTGCTGAGAAAATCCCTTCTCCTCTTATAAAATAAAATAAAATATTGAGCGATCATCGAGCTGAAATTATTTTGAATCGTGCATGGAAGTCGTCTTTCAATTCTGCATAAATCCATCTATTGTCTTTAATTTGCGCCACGAAAAGTGAGTTTATCTCACACCTGACTAACATTACTTCATAGATGTTAGATCAACTAAATGCACTGTTATGAAATGTATTGGATTGTCAGTAGAAATTGTTTGTTTAAAATATACACTTTCATATGTGACACAATATTCATATGACATGTATGTACACTGGTTATATATGACTGTGATGTGACTGATGATATGTGATGATTTGTTATGTTGTATATACCCCAAGTTTAGCAAAAATCATTAAGGGTTGAAATGATACATACCCAAACAGACATTAGATTAGGAAAAATTCGTTATGGGTTGAAATGATAGACCTGAACGATTTTTACTGAATTTGGGATTGCGGGTTGAAATGATAAAACCGTAAAAAAAAATTAAATTGCGGGTTGAAATGATAAATATCCGTATCACTTGACCATAGGGTAGAAAACTATATACGAACACCGTTGGTCATGTTTTCGAATTAAAATAACTTGGAAAATTTGATTGTAATAATATTAATTTAAGATCTTATATTTATATTTTAAAGATTCTAAATTATATGTTTTAATATGATTTTATGAGTAAAAATGTATTTAAATGCTTATTTAAGACTTTACTTATAATTTATTTATTTTAAACTATATAATTTAATCATATATGTATTTTAACTTTAAATTAATGTATTATGTAAATTATTCTTTTTTTAAACCTCTTTCTAAATTATTTTAAACTTATATATGTTTATAAAGCTATTTTTTATAAATTTAAAACCTAAAAATATATTTTAAATGCTTAGTTTATAAACTTTAATAATAAACTCAATAGGTGGATAAGTTTTGATTTTGCGATTTAAATTCGAGGTTTAAAGATTTAAGTTTATATAATGATACTTGATTCAATGAATTTGATTTTAAATCAACTAAATGCGAATTTTGAATTGACTTAAATATTGAACTGTATAAGAATGAACGTGAACTATGTAATTAATTTGAATTTGAATTTATAATTGAATTCAATTATAAATTGTCTGAATATGAATTGAAACAATTTTATATATGGAATCGATTCATAAACTGTTTGGTTTGAATTAAAGAAATTTCTTAAATCAATTTATTTCAACATATGATTTTATTAAAATGGCCACGGTGTGAAAAATGTAAACGTTTGGTTGTTAAAGAGACCGGGATCAGATATTGTCATACTCTCTGCCAATACCGAAAACCACTTTAACAACTGTGTACGCGGTGGAGTTCCAGAATGAAGTAGGATGGTTTGGTGGCGATTACTGGATTGAAGAAAGAGAACGTTGATGGATAGCCTTGACCTTCGGGTCATAATTAAAATGACTAAAACAGGTGCTATACCGTGATTAAGTGAGGTCGCACCTCCATCGGACACACTTCTTCGAACTATATCTATTACTTTGTGATTTGATTGGTGGCCACCCTTGATTATGGGAGTGTTGTTCGAGGTGGACGGTAGTTGCGGCTATGCGTTACCACCGGTCCGGGCGTGCATCGGTAGAATCCTACCGTGGGTATTCCTCGTGTGCCTTGTCATATTATCCTGATCGAGCCCCCTACGATTTTGAATTAGCGTTGTCGTATCACGGCGCATCCCTATCCGCCGACGTACTGGTGTGTTATATGCAAACTGTACGATAACAGTGTAAGGGTAATAATGGTAATCCCGCTTACACTATTTTCAATAGTATATTTAAACATAGACACTATTATAATAGCGTATTATATTATATGATATTAGTTTAACGGATCCTTATAGGATGGTGATCCCAAACATCTTTTAAGTTACAGATGCATTTTATTGAACATTTCATTTGAGTTGATTTACTTCTATGAGAATGTTAGTCCTGATCCGAGTTGTTTTGTTTTGCAGTATTGCTCGGGTCAGATCGAGTATTGCAGTGTTGAGATTTCACCTTCTGAAGCTGGAGACTATTGAAGATATCACCTCTACCTGTTGATTCTGGCTATTTCTCCTTTGTATTAGAAATTCTTGTATTTAGACTTCCGCTGTATTTAATTTTGTAACTCTGATATTATGTATAAATTTTGATTTTTATTTAGTAGCTTCATGAACTACTATTGTCTAATTTATTTATTCCACTGCGAGATATTCTGTTTTCTATGTCTATGATTCTGTGATTTATTCTATTTACCTCAGAAGCTAATAACATTCTGTCATTTCGAACGGTTTGAGTTGGTTTAATTACCAGCTTGAAGTGGACGAAAGACGGTATGTTACATGTGGTATCAGAGCTTTGGTTTATCAAAGCTTTAGCCTACGGGGTAAAAGCTCATTAGAGATAGGGTAGTAATACCCTAGAATGAGTGAAATCAGTCGCTGAATCCTTCTTGCGAGAGAGCGTATTTTTAAAGTATAAAGGGTTTTTAAAATGGTTTTAAATGTTTTAAACAAATATTTTGAATATAATTTTTTTATATATTTAAATTCTTTTTTGAAATTTCCTTTCCATTGAATCTATCTTCCTTCGTAGATCCTCTTTGATTAGGTTCTTTCATTCGTTCAGCTTTTACCTCAAATTCTATAACTTATCCTTGTCTATAACAAGTTAAGAAGTAGAAAAAGAGTATTCTTATTTAATATTGTTTTGAAATTTATATATATATATATATTCGTAAATAATATTATGTTTTGGTAATGCCAATATTTTGAAAGGATTTGATGTTTATAATTTAAGGCTTTATATTTTATTAACTAAACATTTTGAATAAGTATTATCTTAATTGAAATCTATAACGATATAGTTTATAAAGCTATGCATATATCGGAATTTATAAATTAAATGGATTATAAAGATTTTAATTTGTGATATATATATAGGTATGAATATAAATATGAACCTTTGGTTTAAATATATTAATTATTTAATTACTATTTCTCTACTCATTCCTTTTCGGGGACGAAAAGGTTTGAGTAGGGGAGATTGTAACAACCTCAATTTTTAGAGTATTTTAATAAATGATTTAATTTAAAATTTTGGTTTATTTATTTTATTTGTTTGCATTCATTCTTGAATTTTTATATAAATATTTAATTTGTATAATTATACCTTTCGTTTTCATTATGTAATTATATCTTTAATTTAATTTTAATGCGTATTGATTTTGTTGGTGCAAACATTGATTACCTTTTAATGTTCAACATACGTTTCTTAGTATTAATGTTTTCCTTACATGTTCATTATTTTCAAAATTTAACCATTCTTTTCTTTTTCTAAATATTCATTCAAGCCATTAGTGTTTCCCCATATATGACTCTTCATTTATATTTACCACATTCCTTTATTTATTTTTTCCATTAGCAACCATTTATTTTTTCCTATCACTTATTTCTTGCATATTCATGCATGCATTCATTATTCCATCCCATGCATTTTCTTTATTTTATTTTTTTTAAAAACCATTCTAGGCATTAATGCATGCACGTTCCTTTAAATTAAAAATTTATAGTGTTTCCTTTTATTTGCAAACAATGATTATCTGTTTAAAGTTCAACGTCCATTTAGTAGTATAATTTCTTTCCTTGCATGTTCATTATTTTCAAAATTTATCTGTTCATTTCCTTTGATTCATTTAGTGTATATATATATATATATATATATATATATTTAAATTCCTTGTGAAATAATTCGTTGTCATTTTTTTTGACTTCTAATTCTTTTGGTTGCCATTCTTAACTATTTGTTTTTGAAAATTTACACCGTCCCATTTTCTTTAATTATTTCCTTTTGTTCCTCTGATTTTGTGAAGCAATTATTTAATTCCCTTTTTAAAATCTATTTGTTCTTAAACATTGATTACTTCCCAGTAAACCCTTCGGTTCCTAAATTTTTTTCAAAGTTGTTGTCACTTTCCAAGCATTAGTTCGTGAAAATAATACAGCAATTTAAAACTTTCCATTCCCATTTCCTTATAACCTGCTCTATTCCTTTACTGTTATCTCTCCACTCCTCCCTATATTCTTCTTCTTCGTTTATAAAGATCTGAAAGCTTCTATATATATATATATATATATATATATATATAAGTATATGTATATATATATGTGTGTGTGTGTAAAATCTATATCTTTCTTTACATTCTCATTTATATTAATACTGGCTTGAATTTGAATTGGTGAAAATTAATTTGCGGGGACACATTCATTAATTAACATTAAAATTGGAAAGACATGAATGATTATTTACGGTGGTTTTTTTTTGTTTATATCATCATTTTATTCATTCATACAACCATTCCCTTTTTTCTTCTTCTCCAAAATTCTCAGCAATTAACCATGGCTAAAATCAAGATCCACATCTAAATCTAATGGAGAAACTTCTCAAACTAAAAAGTAGAAGCAACCAAATCCATCAATCTCTTCTCCCTTTTTCTCCTTTTATTTTCTATTTTTTTTCTTCAGATTTTGTTCTGTTTTGTAGGGACCATAACTTCCTCATTCGGAACCCAAATCGAATTTACTTTTTTTTTTTTTCAAACTTTGTAAAATTGAAAGAACTAAAACTTTTGTGCAATACACTTATCCAGATTTCGAAATTTTCCTGGTCGAAACTGCCAATCTTTCAGGTGCGTTTTTGAAGCCAGATTTCAGATTCAAATATTTGTTCGTCGCTGTTTTGATGATATCTTCTTCAAATTTTATCGGAAATTGGTTTTTCTTTATTTTAAATTGAAGAGAAAAGAATTTGCAACAACTTTTCAGTTTATGATTTTTCCAAATTCTGAATTTAACTTGTTCAAAAATCACTTTTAAAATGGTTAAAATTCGGTTCAGTTTTGTAACTTTTTGGTAAAAATCAAGATCCATCCTTCATGCATTTCCCCTGCCCATTGGGTCAAGTTATGTGTTTGTGTGGGTTTATCTTCTTCGTTTCTGTGTGTTGATTTATGTTTAATTTACATATATATATATATATATGTTTGTTTGGGGCGTGCGTTTTTTTAATTTCGCCTATGTATGTGTTTGTGTGATTTATATGAGGGAAAGTCTATTTAGACACAAAGATTTGACACAAATTGAGTGACATAAAATCTAAACCATAAGATTACCCCATGATTTGCACCCCTCACATAAAGATAAATTAATCATGTGGTTGAGAAATTATGCCTTTTGATTTATGTCAAATTTTTGTGTTCATATAACCGCTCCCTTTATATAATATGTATATAGTTGTTGTATGCAAGAGTTTGGGTTAAGAGTCTATTTTGTTTTCTTTTTACAAAGAAAATATTTGTGAAAAAATTGATAGGTGCTTGGATTGTAGAGTTGTTTTTTTTTAAATATATATATATATATATATATATATATATAAGTATTTTGATGTGTATGTTTTATATATAATATATATAAGGTAATGGAATTTTTGTGTAATTGTGTTGCTTCTTTTATACCTATGAAAAAAAAGGTTTCGTAAACTGTTCCACAAATTCAATTTCTATGTTGTTTTACTGAGAAAATCCCTTCTCCTCTTATAAAATAAAATAAAATATTGAGCGATCATCGAGCTGAAATTATTTTGAATCGTGCATGGAAGTCGTCTTTCAATTCTACATAAATCCATCTATTGTCTTTAATTTGCGCCACGAAAAGTGAGTTTATCTCACACCTGACTCACATTACTTCATAGATGTTAGATCAACTAAATGAATTGTTATGAAATGTATAGGATTGTCAGTAGAAATTGTTTGTTTTAAATATACACTTTCATATGTGACACAATATTCATATGACATGTATGTACACTAATTATATATGACTGTGATGTGACTGATGATATGTGATGATTTGTTATGTTGTAGATACCCCAAGTTTAGGAAAAATCATTAAGGGTTGAAATGATACATACCCAAACGGACATTAGATTAGGAAAAAATCGTTATGGGTTGAAATGATAGACCTGAACGATTTTTATTGAATTTGGGATTACGGGTTGAAATGATAAACCCGTAAAAAATTTATAAATTGCGGGTTGAAATGATAAATATCCGTATCACTTGACCATAGGGTAGAAAACTATATACGGACACCGTTGGTCATGTTTTCGAATTAAAATAACTTGGAAAATTTGATTGTAATAATATTAATTTAAGATCTTATATTTATATTTTAAAAATTCTAAATTATATGTTTTAAAATGATTTTATGAGTAAAAATGTATTTAAATGCTTATTTAAGACTTTACTTATAATTTAATAATTTTAAACTATATAATTTAATATTATATGTATTTTTAACTTTAAATTAATGTATTATGTAAATTATTCTTTTTTTAAACCTCTTTCTAAATTATTTTAAACCTATATATGTTTATAAAGCTATTTTTTATAAATTTAAAACCTAAAAAAATATATTTTCAATGCTTAGTTTATAAACTTTAATAATAAACTCAATAGGTGGATAAGTTTTGATTTTGCGATTTAAATTAGAGGTTTAAAGATTTAAGTTTATATAATGATACTTGATTCAATGAATTTGATTTTAAATCAACTAAATGCAAATTTTGAATTGACTTAAACATTGAACTGTATAGGAAATGAACGTGAACTACGTAATTAATTGGAATTTGAATTTATAATTGAATTCGATTATAAATTGTCTGAATATGAATTGAAACAATTTTATATATGGAATTGATTCATAAACTATTTGGTTTGAATTAAAGAAATTTCTTAAATCAATTTATTTCAACATATGATTTTATTAAAATGTTCACGGTGTGAAAAATGTAAACGTTTGGTTGTTAAAGAGACCGGGATCAGATATTGTCATACTCTCTACCAATACCAAACGCCACTTTAACAACTGTGTACACAGTGGATTTCCATAATGAAGTAGGATGGTTTGGTGGCGATTACTGGATTGAAGAAAAAGAACGTTGATGGATAGCCTTGACCTTCGGGTCATAATTAAAATGACTAAAACAGGTGCTATACCGTGATTAAGTGAGGTCGCACCTCCATCGGACACACTTCTTTGAACTATATCTATTACTTTGTGATTTGATTGGTGGCCACCCTTGATTATGGGAGTGTTGTTCGAGGTGGGCGGTAGTTGCGGCTATGCGTTACCACCGGTCCGGGCGTGCATCGGTAGAATCCTACCGTGGGTATTCCTCGTGTGCCTTGTCATATTATCCTGATCGAGCCCCCTACGATTTCGATTTAGCGTTGTCGTATCACGGCGCATCCCTATCCGCCGACGTACTGGTGTGTTATATGCAAACTGTACGATAACGGTATAAACGGTGTAAGGGTAATAATGGTAATCCCGCTTACACTATTTTCAATAGTATATTTAAACATAGACACTATTATAATAGCGTATTATATAATATGATATTAGTTTAACGGATCCTTAGAGGATGGTGATCCCAAACATCTTTTAAGTTACAGATGCATTTTATTGAACATTTCATTTGAGTTGATTTACTTCTATGAGAATGTTAGTCCTGATCCGAGTTGTTTTGTTTTGCATTATTGCTCGGGTCAGATCGAGTATTGCAGTGTTGAGATTTCACCTTCTGAAGCTGGAGACTATTGAAGATATCACCTCTACCTATTGATTCTGGCTATTTCTCCTTTGTATTAGAAATTCTTGTATTTAGACTTCCGCTGTATTTAATTTTGTAACTCTGATATTATGTATAATTTTTTATTTTTATTTAGTAACTTCATGAACTACTATTGTCTAATTTATTTATTCCGCTGCGAGATATTCTGTTTTCTATGTCTATGATTCTGTGATTTATTCTATTTACCTCAGAAGCTAATAACATTCTATCATTTCGAACGGTTTGAGTTGGTTTAATTACCAGCTTGAAGTGGAAGAAAGATGGTATGTTACAGTTGAGTGGACAATGCTCAACATTTTCATTTCTATAATTGCAGAACGTGCAAGCATCATCCTTTTAAATACCTCTCTGGATAAGCTTATCTTTAGTAAAGATAGATCTTTTAATGACTTTCCACACAAACAATTTTCGCATGCACAGTTGTCTCGTGTCCATATTTTCCTGCTCCATGAACAAAATGGCATTGCAAATATTCCAGTGACTTTATCATACAATATATTAATTTGAAACTTTTTACCCGTATTACACCAATCAGTAACGTTAGCCCCAACAGTACCTAGCTTCAAGATATTCGCTTTATCCCTCATTTGATTGATACTATCAACAGCGGAATGCGGCAAATAGTTCTTCCCATTGATTACAAAATCATATACTTTGGAATTACGACTAATTCCATAAGAAATAATTTCAAGGTGTGTGAATTCAGACGATAGAATTTGGCCACTTTCTAATCAAGGATCGTCCCGCAGCAGAACATTAGAATCAGGAGTAATCAGGTATTTGAAACTTGGTAGAATAACAGATCTTAGCTTGAAAATGCTCCTCCAAGTCCAGCTAATCCTTTGAGGTTGATTCATTTCCAAAAGTTCCTATCTTTCACCACATTGAATTTCGACCATATAACCCATAAGCTATCAGTTTCATTGAGAAACTCATCGATGTGTTTATTGAAAGCTGCTCTATTCCACTGTTTAATGTTAGCAATTCCAAGCCCACCTTTGTGCAAAGGGCATTCAACCTTTTTAAAAGCAATCAGAGCTAAATATCTACCGTCATTTTTTCCTTTCCATAAGTATCTCATAAAGGCAAAACGAATCATAGAAACCAGTTAAATGGAAGAAAGAATGTTATGGACCAGTAAACCTGCATTGAAAATATTACTGACTTTACAAGGGTTAATCTCCTAGCTTGGCTTATCATTCTAGAAGTCCAATAATTCAGTCTAGCAGTGATCTTGTTGTAAAGTGGAAGGCATTGCAAAACCATAATCTTAGCTGTAGTGAGAGGCAACCCAAGGTATGACAAAGTCTCTAAGCTGTTTCTTAAACCAGTCCTTTCCTATATTGCATGTGTGTGATTGTCAGAAATACCTGCTACTTTCACATCAGACTTATGTAGATTTATTTTTAGACCAGTCATAAGATAAAACTCATTCAAGGTTTCAAAGATAGTGTTTATTGTTTGCATAGTAGGATCACAAAAAATGACTACGTCGTCCGCGAATAGTAACGAAGAGACTCTCGGTTGATGACACATAGGGTGTAGCTTAAACAGTCCACTGTTGATTTTTTGATTCAACATCTGAGTTAGAACCTCCATCACAACAATAAAAATATATGCTGATATCAAATCGCCTTGACATATACCTTGTTTACTTTTGAAATATCCAACAGCGGAACCATTAATAAGGAGAGAAAAGTGAGCTGTCGAAATACATGTGAGAATCCAAGAAACGAAGTGGTGTAGAAAGTTCATATAACCCAAAATTCTCACGATCGAATCCCATTGGATCATGTCGAATGCTTTCATTATGTCAAGTTTGAAGACAGCTCTCGGACTAATATTAGAGTGGGAGTATCCATTTAAGAGCTCGTGCAATAGAAGAACATTTTCGAGAATATTACGCCTTGTTAAGTAAGCCGCTTGATTAGGAGAAATTATAGCAGGGAGAACCCTGTAAAGCCTAGAAGCTATAACTTTAGCAATACATTTATAGAGGGTGCTACAACATGCGCTGGGTCTGAATTCAGTTATTACAGAGGCATTTTTCACTTTAGGAATGAGTGCTAAGTTAGTAGCATTAAAGGAAGACAACATGGTAGATTTAAGGAAGACATGTCTTGCCGCCTTGCAAACATCATGATCAAAGAACATCCAATAGGAAGCATAAAAGTAGGCATTGAAGCCATCTGGGTCTCCTGTTGAGTTCTTATTGAGTGAGAGCATCGCCTCTTTAACATCATTATCAGATACTTCGTTACATAGATATTGATAATCAGTAGTAGACAACTTAGGAAAAATGTAGGGATCGTGTAATAACCCGAAATTCTGAGCCAATTTAAAAATTTTATTTTGGCAATTTTAGTGAATTTTGAACATTTAAAATGATTTATTTTAAATAATAACGACGAGAAATTTATTTTGAATAGAAAACGAACGTATATATTTATTTGAATCGCCGTTAGAATATAAATATATATTTTAAATTATAAAAGGAATTGAAAATGGCGCGGTAGTTCGATAATTCGATTTCAAACTTCAAATGAATGTACAGGATGCAAAATAAACCGAATTTTAGCGTAACCAAAAATATTAGAAACGAATTGAGAATATCTTTCCAACGAATCCGAAAAATTTAAATTTCATAGCGGGAATAAAAAATTTCGTCCAGTTGAAAATTCAAAATAGTCACTATGGAATTTCAGCCCTTAAAAATGGGAATTTTGCAAATGACCTCGGTTTTCGACGAAACAACTTTTTTTGGATCTGTGATGTCAAGTTATTGCTAGATTCGAAAATTTGTAATTTTTCGAATCAATATGTGAGCGTAGCAAAGGAAAACGCGTTTGACCAGTTTTAGTTGCTTTTAATCGACTGGAAAATGACCATTTTTCAAATGGTCTCAGAATTCAATGAAATTAGTTTTGTTAGAACCGTATCGTCGATACGATCGTATGAGACCCCAGTAAATTGAAATGCGCGTTCAAATTCAATATATAGATTTATATTTTGATTTTGACAAAAACTGATCGAAACGATTGAATCAGCTTACAAAACATATCCCATTGTGTTTGAAATGGGGGTGATTAGCTCGGGGCGACAGTCGTTGGGCTTGATTTGGGTTTCGAATTAAAAGTCAACTTCTAGGAAGAAAAATAATAATATTTAATTGTTAAATATATATGAAAGCCCCCCTTTCCCTCTTCTCTCTCTAACCCAGATCGAAAAAAAAACAACGTAGCTTGAAGCCGTCGCTCCTCCACTTCGACGCCGCCAGAGGCCACCTCCGACTCCCCATCAACGCGTCGCGCCTCAGATCAGCCATCCCCCCCGTTCCTCCACTCAGACGAAACCCCTGTTCTCCCATCGGAAAACCGCAACCATACCACCACGAGATGACGACGCCGACCACCCCTAGCCTCCGTTCAATCGCCGCCTGAGAGCGCGCTTCGACCCCCTCCAGTAGCCGCTGTCCCCCTCCTCCCCCCCAATTCTCTAATGCAGCCCCCCCCATGGGTATTCGACTGTAAGTTTTTTTTATATAATAGATTTTATTCAGTTATTTATTTTTGTTTATTTGAAGTAATCAGTTTTAAAATAGAAAGTATAAGATTTTGGAAATAGAAAATATAGGATTTTTGAAAATAGAGAAGCATAGATTTTTAATATTATAAAAACAAGATTTTTAGTATTTTAAAGTTAAGATCTTTCATAATGAAAAGATCAGATTTTTTTTATATAGAAAAGATCAGATTTTAATTTAGAAGAAGAATAGATTTTTAATTATATGAAGATATAATTTTATCGTAGGGAGGAAATATTTGGCAAGTTAAAAATACGATTTTTAACTAGGGCATGATAAGAAATTATTTTTAGAAGAATAAAAATATAATTTTTATAT
Source organism: Allium sativum (assembly GCA_030737875.1). Taxonomy (NCBI): domain Eukaryota; kingdom Viridiplantae; phylum Streptophyta; class Magnoliopsida; order Asparagales; family Amaryllidaceae; genus Allium; species Allium sativum. The sequence goes on along the minus strand of CM060912.1, from coordinate 47,762,158 downwards.
TAGGTAGAGGATAGAAATATAATTTTTATATTATATAGATAGTAAAAATTTGATCTTTATATAAGAAGTAGAAATATAATTTTTATATAGAAAGAAGCTTTTTAAATGTATATGAAGTAGAAATAAAAATATGATTTTTATTTATTGAAATGAAGTGATAAAAATATAATTTTTATAGATGAACAACGTAAAAAGGACTCCATTGGAACTTCAAACAAATCCAAACGGTTCAAAAGTTCAGAAGTAAAGCACGGCGAAGTGGAACCCTCGGTGAGAACTCCTCACTTTTATTTTGGTTTCTAGTTGAAATATATAATAGGATGCAAACGGTGTTTAGTAGCACCCGACACCCGTCGTCCACATACCATGGATGACTTGTTTGTTTGATTTCTGTGTAGTGAAATTTGATAGTGTGATGTGTTGAAATAAAATAAAATTCATGTGTTGAAATAAAAAATATATTCATGTGTTGAAATAAAATATATATTCATGTGTTGAAATAAAATATATATTCATGTGTTGAAGTAAAATAAATATTCATTTACAAATCGAACGATTTGTTTATGTACACCGATTTGACTAATATCGATTGGTACGATAAATTTTACACATCGCCCAACTGCACAAATAAAAATCTGTGTTTGTTGATTTGAAACCCCACCCGGGTATTGGGATGATATTTGACGTACACTAATCCCGATTGTTTAGTTATATGTCAATCGATGGGTTGACAGACTGTGTAAGCATTAATTATTTGTATTTAATGCTTATACAGTTGCGTGGTGCACTCTGGATGATGGTTGATTATTTATCGTTGCTGTTATATACATGTGTTGTATGGAATCCATATAATTAACATTATAAGGTAATTGATTGGGCCTCATTCTAATTTGGAAAATAAAGAATATTACAGAAAGAAAATTCATGTGTTGAATAGAAAGAAAATTCATGTGTTGAATAGAAAGAAAATTCATGTGTTGAATGGAAAGAAAATTCATGTGTTGAATAAAATAAATATTCATGTGTTGAATAAAAATATATACTCATGTGTTGAAGAAAATATTCATTTGTTGAATAGAATAACAAAGTTATTGAAATATATAAAGTCGTGTTGGTTAGATATGCGCCATTTGACGCGAACGATATTTATATCGATTATATTCGTTTTTATAGTGATTATAGAAAAGGAAGTGATTTCAAAATATAACGTTTTGAAAATATTGTCATTTGTATATCGATGATGTGGAATATTCAATTTTGATTCGAAATTGAATATGAAGTTGAAATCGTTTCGAAAACGAATTTAAAACGATTTTTAAAATACGTTTTAAAAGGAAATTGACGAAATATATATAATATATATTATATATATAGAATGGCCTGAATAGAACGCGTCGCGCCGCGGCAGTTCGCGAATTTCGACCATTGACTTCGAATGGATATTACGGGAGATCCGGTCGTCGGATTCTCCTAAAACCGGAACCTTGGGTTCGTATCGTAACGAGCTTTCTAACGAATACTAGAAATTAGAAATCTAACGGTTGTATTTGGAATTATGTCTAAATCAAATTTGGAAAATGTCGATGTAAGTGCAGTTCGATAGCCGTTGATGGAAATCGGCTGTACGGACCTTGATAAAATTATTAAAAATATCAATAATTTGTGTAAAATCATAAGAAATGATTTGTGAAGAATTGGGATGAAAAATTCCAAATTTGAAAAGATAAAAATAGATTTTTATCGAAATGAACTGGTTTTGAACTAGAATTATAATTCCATTTATTTTTACAATAAATAAATTGGATTTGAAATGGTTTTGAAAATAACCAGAATTTCCAATAATTAAATTGGAATGGATTTGAATCGAAATTGTCTTTGGAATATTTCGATGTTGGGTTTCGTGATTATATAGATATTATTATGGAAATTTGAAAGATATATTTATATCGTTATTTATAATACGATATTTGTTGGTCGTAGAATTTGATATTGAATATAAGCCGATATATTTTCTATTCAGAGCCTTGTATTTAATATCAAATGGGATTTGGGTTTGTCGTGAATGGTGTCTTCATTAACACTGTTCTTAAACCCAGTCGAGAAAAAGATTAAATCTTTTTATTTAGATTTAATGAAGTGTACCAATTAAATGGTGTTTAATTGGAATTGAATTTGAATGTGATTTTGGGTTTATAGTGAACCGTGATTTAAATGACATGGGTTCTTTAACCCATTTAAAGACAGGATATGATTTCCCAAGTTAAATAATCATTAATATTGATTTTTGGGAAGGTTAAAACTAAGTGGGGTTTTAATGAATCTTTAATTAGATTGAAATGATCGAGAGTGGAGTATCACCAGTTTTGCTCCAGGCGATAGTTAAATCTTTAATTAGATTTGAATGTGAAATGGTAATTGAATTTACCGATAATACCGTGGTGTTAGATATGAAGTATTACCAGTTTTACTTCATGGGATGAATAGGTTGGGATTGGGAGATACAATAAATGATTACTTCGTGTGGTTCGCTAATCCCGACTAGTTTGGATAAACCATAATTTGGTTTGAATCGATATTCAAAAGAAGATTAAAGAATAAATTTAAAGAATTTATCTTTGATAAAAATAATGGGAACCTTTCCCAAAATATAAGAATATTTGAATAAAAGAATATTCTGAATTGGAACGAGGCGTATGTTGTGTTAGTGTAGCACTTGTTTATTATATACGCGAGTTATTCAGAAAGACCGAGTTTATCCCATTCTGAAAAACTGATTCGACATGGTGTCGAGGATGAAGACGGTGGTCGAAGACCGGAGGTCTTCACATCTTTTGGGTGATTACTGATGATCTTGATTGGGCTGTACACCCGAGAGGAGGGAATCAGTTGGTGATCGTCCAGACGTACTTGGAGATCGATGGATATGCGAGGTACAAGGTGCCTCCGGTTTCGCTCAGACCCAGAACGGACTTGTAAATGGACTGTGTGTCTGACATTGGATTTTATTTTGTGTGATTGATTTCTATTAAATATATATCTGTTTGGCGGAGGAGAATTTATTCTCTTGCTTAACGCCCTTCTCTGAGACGTACGAGCTCAGGGGTTATATATTGATGGATATCAATCGCATGGAGTGAATTGCCTGTGTGGCATGCCTAAGTGGCAAATGATCAAGGCTTCTGTTGAAAAGCAAAGTCTTGTGGTTGATGATCAATGCACAGCCTGTCTGGCATAGCTTTGTGTAGCGTTGATTCGCGAACCTCACACCCCGATTGTGAACCAGAAATGGGAGAGGACCTCAGGGAGGGCATGCGTTTCCTTCTAGCTAGGGTAGTGCCAGTGACCTACCAGCCCTGACATTTATATTTTTTTCACCTATGTGGTCATTGCTGTTGCGAGGCGCCTCGGATATATCGGTGACTGTGTGGAGCCGATGGAGTCATTTGGCTCATTTACGCCCCAAAGGGCGGGGAAACGCAGTGTTCAGGCATTTTAATCCACATCGGTGGACCGGCCCTGATGATCCAAGGGTCACTCGAGCTCTGGTCCCGAGACATGGGCTAGATTGTCTCGAATCGGTGAGGACTATCTTTTGCCTCGGTTCACAGATGTAAATCCAACTTCCAATACGTGACTTTGCGGTTTTGATTGTAGAGCCTAGTATTGGCAACATGATATATGGTACCCATGCCGTCTATGATTGATACTTATGATTGAAATTGTTTTGACACTATACACCTATAGTAATAAAAGATGAAATTTAGCGTATCAAGCATTCTTTGGCTATTTTAAGGTAAAACCCTATCCTCCTGCTTGTGTTGCATTGTGTGATGGGACCTGTGTCTTATAATAGCTTCATTTTTCTTTATTTAGCATTGCGCTGTTGTTTTATGCATTAGTATTCTTGGGAGGAAACCCATTCCGTGTTATACGGCATGGTCCCTTGATTTACCTAACTTTAAAATAATGATTAATAACTGTTTTAGTTCTCACACGGTCCCATGACTAACCTGGAGTTTATTGTTTTAACCTAAACTCTGGGTGCCCTTTTTTGGACACGGGCAACTAGTAGTTTTGGTTTTGCAGATTTATATTCACAGGATCCTGATTTACAGCTGGAACGATACTCGGAAAGTTCTATATCCGTGTATTACTTCTAGTTGTGTATTGTATTATTTTCCGCTGCGATGTATTTAAATGTAATTTAAATCTCTGATATTTTCTGTGTAATATTTATTCATACTCTGTATATTCTTGTATTCTGATGGAATTGTTGTAATAAACAATGAAATGTTCTTCTGTTTGCATTCTGATTCGTCTTGTCCTCAAAGTATCTGCTCTTTTCTTACCGGGGAAGTTACGGGTCCTTACAGATCGACCATATCAGTGTTCGGTATGAAATTCTCACTATTGCCAAACAATTCAGAAAAACGAACTAGAAAAGCATTTTCATCTTCACTTATTTATTTAAAGTAACTCCATGCTTGTCAACAATGCAGACAATATTCTCTCTGCACTGTCTACTCTTGAGTGACGCATGAAAATATGCACTATTATTGTCACCGTCTTTCTTAAATTTTATACGTGCTTTTTGCTTGATCATTTCGTCTTCAATGTTGAGAGCACTTTGATATTGCTTGGCTGTGTGGGACTCGGTTGGTGTATGAGTGGGATTAGCAGGCTCTTAGATCATTTTAATTTGAATAAGCCTTAGTTTTTCTTTCCAATAAGAACTCTACTTGTTGCCACTTCCATACTTTTGCTTCGCCCACTAAGTTTGACCTTCGTTCTTCTAAGCTTTTCCTGCAAGATAATAAGCGGTTTACCAAAGGTAGGCTTCGCCCAAATTTCTTTAACAAAGTTAAGGAATTCGGGGTCATCAACCCAATTGTTAAAAAATTTAAAACTTGATTTTCCTTTCATGTCTAACTCACTAAGGTGAAGGATGATCGGGGAATGGTCTGAGAGTAGGGGAGGGGGCATAGAGCAGTGTAAGGCTGGCCAGAAGCTAAAGGATTTCGCATTACAAAATGCATGATAGATTAAATAGAAGGTTCTAGGACCATCTTTCTTTTTGTTATTCCAAGAGAATGGCATTCCAACACATTTGATATAGATGAGATCAGCTTGTTCAATGGTATTTTTAAGAGGAAGAATTTTAGATAAGGACAAGGGATTACCACCTAGACGTTGTGTGGTTTCAAAACAGCAGTTGAAGTCACCAAGGAGAAACTATGGATGTAAAGATTGTCGGAGCGAATGTAAGGAATGAAACAGGTTATGTCTGGAAAGGAGACTGTTAGCAGCATAGATAAAGGTGAAGTAATATGATGACTGGTCATTTAGGTTGATGGCGTGGCAGTGGATGTGTTGATCGGATGAATGAAGTGGTTGCAAGGAAACAATGTTTGGGTTAAAAAGCACGAGAATCCTGCATAAGGAGGTTCGACAATGATATGAATATAATGCCAAGAAGGGTTAATAAACTTTGTTGCTCTTATCGTCAAGTCAAGGTTGAGTTTGGTTTCAATAATTGCAAGGATACTTAAATTGTTCTTAGTGATCAGATTTTTACATTGATCGAGTTTTGTGTCATCATGGCATCCTCTAATATTCCACGCACAGACAGTTTTTACCATTGATTAAACTGCAGGGGTGGGATTCCTCTGTGTTTCATGCTCCTTAGCAAGTACTGTTTTTGGGTAGAACTAGAAGTGGTAAGACTTGGACACTAGGAGTAATATCAGGTGGAACAGGGGAGAAGGAGTCAAGTGGGGGTATCTTGAAAGCTTGAGGAGGTGTAATTTTGGAGTAAACGTTGATATCAAGTAGCAAGGAGGGGTTAATACCAGGATCAGAAGGGAAAAGTATTGTAGTTTAAGACGTGGTACTTTGCATGCAAGCTGTTTCAGTACAGGGGGTAACATGGCGGTTCGTAAGATTCGGTTGTTGGTTGTCTTCATTAAAAACTTTAATGATTTCATCTTCCTTGTCTTTATGGAGTATATCCTCTGTTTCCTTTCGTACACTTCTGATTTCATCTACTTTAGCCTTTCCTTGTTTAATTTCTTTTCTTCTATCCTTTAGATATTCTTGCATTATGAACTGACTAGATAAGTTGTGCACTTCCACTTCTGCTGCCAATTCATCATTTGTTTCTACAAGTCCCATAATTTCAAGAGGTGAAACAACAGAGTGTTGCTTCTTACTTGACAGTAAATCATCAAAAGAGGGAACATGAATGTTTGCAATCTCATGAGTGTCCATATTCTCAAAATCCTCATCAATTTCAGTGTTTTCCTCAACTAGTTCATTTTCACTCTCAGTTCCTCCTTCTTAAAGTACCATGAAACTATTTTCCTTAACTATTTCCTCTACAACACTTGTGTTCTTCCTGACCCAATTTCCCTACCTTGGCATTCGTCTAACATTTTCCTTGGCTTGAATAACATTTCTATTTCTCTTAATGCCTACCACTTGCCAATTGTTTCTGACACTATTATCTTGCATTGGGTTCATACTTTTTGTCAGTACACGGCCATTACATTGAATGTTATTTACTTGACTTCCATTCATGTTTCTACCTTCTTCATTAGTTCTTCCTTCTTTATCACAATCTACACTTAGATACCTAAATGTCCTATAGTGGTTACATATGTCCGGTTTCCACAAATACTCAACGTATATCCGCTGGACACCACCCTCAACAGTTTTAACTAAGAAATCATTCAATAGCTCTTTGTTAGGTTTCACCTCTATCAAACATTTAGCATAAGCGAGTCTTTGTCTACTTTCCGTCATTTCATCCATATAAAGAAAATTCCCTAGCATACTATTTACCCAGTTGATGTCGTAGTTAGACCATGCAACTATCGGTATATTATAAAACTTTACCCATACTGGTGCAGATTTGACATTACCGCAGAAGTTACTTATGGAAGGATCAAACTTTTTGATGATGAATAACTTCGAGTTGATTATAATAGGATCCGCCTGCAGAATTCGGTTTCTATCTTCTTTGCAAGAAAAATCAAACAAACACAGAACGCCATCAGATTTTACCTTGACAGCTTCAATCTCCAGTGCGAATTCAATTTGGCTACTACCACAGAGTACGATAAAGCCTAGTCCAAGAAGAATCCAACCACTGATTCATTCCAGACTTCTGTACTTGCTTTTGAAACTCCGGGTATCATCTTCCATGTTCCATTTAGTATAGTGAGAGTCATCTCAATAGGAATGCACTTCCTAGCGTTTTGAGGCTTACGCTTGAATAAGAAGGAAGTCCATGATTGTGGAGTTTCATTCACGCTGAATTGGGGTTGAACGAAAGAGGATGGAATGACTGGAATAGGTCGACATGTAGGGTTTGGGTCTGGCGGGGCTGGAGGAGGTTCAAGCGGGGGAGGGGTGGAGGGCGGTAGGATCGAGGAAGGGTACGAAGTGATAGGAACAACGATGGATTGGGCAGGAAAGGACGAGGGAGTGGGTGGACATGAAAGGTGAGAGGATTGTATATATTATATATTTTTCAAAATTATTAGTAAAATCTTAAATAAGTATTTAAATCCATATTTACTCATAAAATCATTTTAAACATATAATTTAAAATTTACAAAGTTTAAGTTTAAAATCTCAATATATATATATATATAATCTTAAGTTATAGTTTTAAAATCAAATTTTCCAAATAACTTTACTTCGAAAACATTACCAACGGTGTCCGTATATATGGTCAAGTGATACAGATATTTATCATTTTAGTCCACAATTTATAATTTTACGGGTATATATCATTTCAACCCACAATCCCAGATTCAGTAAAAATCGTTCAGGTCTATCATTTCAACCCATAATGATTTTTCCCAATCTAATGTCCATTCGCGTATGTATCATTTCAACCTATAGTGATTTTTCTAAACTATGGCCATCAACAGCATAGATAACCAATATAAATTATCACATAGCATCAATATCACGACATCATAAGTCATATATCATCTTTGCACTTGCGTGTCATGTATACATATCATCGTGTCATATATGAAAGGTGTATACATAGCAAATAAAACAATTTCTACTAGGGCTGGCAACGGGTACCCGAAAAATCCGATATCCGTCCGCATCCGTATCCGAAAAACGGATAAATATCCGATATCCGAAAAAAGGGATGCGGATACGGATACAAAGATATCCGGATCCGAAAATTATCCGTCCGAATATTCTTAACATTGCTTAAAATTATATGTATTTTAGTATAATGAATCAGATTTATTTATTGCTTTACTAAGTCGAAGGTTTATATCATATGTACTAAATGCATATTAGTTACTCAAATCTATTTAATTTCATTATATATGCTTATTTTTAACACTTTAGTGATCAAAGAAACTGAAAAGCAATTATGTTAAACTATAAATTTTCATTTATATTTCATGATTTAACGACCATTGGCGGATAGGATAATTATCCGATATCCGTCCATATCCGCGGATACGGATATCCGATATCCGAAAAATGTTTCGGATACGGATACGGATATAGCGCTATCCGTATCCGAAAGTATCCATTGACAACTCTAATTTCTACCAGCAAAACTATATATTTCACAACATTTCAATATTGCTGAATTTAACATCCATGAAACAATGTAGGTCAAGTGTGAGATTAACTTACCTTTCATGGAATAAAATGGAGACAACAGACAGAGGGATTGACATGGAATGAAACGACAATATCCAAGCACGATTCAGAATGGATTCAATTCGATGATCACTCAAAATATAATTTATTTTTATAAAAGGAGGATATGGAATTTCCAATGGATAGGTACGACTATTGTGTTTTTTAATGGTTTTCAAACTCAACACCAAACTCATTTCAATAAAATAAAACACAAAAATCTTTTATAAAATATTATATAAATATTTCTATGCATGTAAACACCCAGAAAAATTATAATATATATTTAACATTCGATGCACACCAAAACCAATTATATATAATATAAATTATACATATATAAACAACACCAACACACACATCAAAACCATATTCACATGTGTGTGTGTATATATATATGTATATATATATATAAAAATTTGAAAACACACACACCACACAAAACACTCCTATATACAAACTAATCGCTCACGCCGGAAACAGCACACACGATTTATATATACAATCACCTACACACACAGTAAAATAGATACATACCCTACAACATATGGTATATATAACATCATGCATACACAAAATGACCCACATAGATCCATAAAACAGACATACGCACACACCACCACATAGATAGAACACACATGCATGGAGATTCAAGGGTGCAAATAGCAGGTGGGTGCGGGTCAGCGGAGAGGATGGTTGGACCGGGGAGGCTCGGCGCTTGCTGACATGGCAGAGCTACGGGAGACCGACGTGGCTTGGTTGATGGCGAGGCTCATGAGTTGATGGAGAGGCGACAGTAGGGTTCGTCTCAGGAAGGTGGTGCTGGAAATGGTGGCACGGTCCAAATTGGTTGGAGGGGCGGCGGGTCAGTTTTGGTCGGCAAGGGGATCACGTTGGAAGAAGATAGACATGGCGATGGGTATAAAAATGTAGATGGATAGCTCAGGGCTGAGGTGGGTTCCGTATAGCAGTAGGATCGGAGGGTAGCTGGGCGTGGCGAGCTCGAAGGTGGGGGATCTGGCTCAGGTAGGGATCGGGGAAAGAAGGGATTAGTGTTGTTGCTTGGAAGGAAAATATTTGAGGAGTGAACCAAAGAAGATGGGAAGATTTATTAAAAGAAAATAAGGAGGCGACTGTTTCTTTTGTGAAGAAGAAAAAGAAAAGGTGAGGAAGCAGCTTGATCCCATGTGCCAGAACAATCTTAGCCACTGATTTGCACAAAATCTAATGGTTTTGAATGGATTGTAGGACCCATTCATTAGATTATTAATAATATGTGTGGTTGATGTGTGGTTGTGATTTGTCGGGCACACGGAAACACCCGAGTTGGGTATAGAAGAATTGATCCCTTTTTCGCATTGTATATATATTTATATACAGGTGGCTTCAGGACCAAAGGAAAAGACTGGAAAAATGCATAGAAGTTGCAAGAGTAATTGGCTTGGGAATGGAATATAAAAAGGGTGTAAAGATTCTGAATGAAACCAAAAGGTTAGGTTTGTGCATTATAAATGGAATGGCCACAAATGAATTCACATGAATAATCAGTAAGAAGGAAAGTGGGAGCATTAATAAGTTTCGAATTCCAACGTAAAGAAATTTGAAATAAACCAACGTTTCAACTTTGGAAGCATATGAGGTTTTAGGAAAAGAAAAGACTTGGGTTTGGAAATGCGCAAATTGAATAGGTTATAAAATTTAATTACACACGAAAGGGAATGGAAAGAAATTAAATTTCGTTAGTTAATGTATTGAATGCTATAAATATTGTAGTCAATAAATGTAAATCTACCATATATTCAATTGTTTCAAATTTCAAATATTCACACATAGGTTAGACATGTGAGATGGGAATAAATCGTGGAGATAGAAAGTGGGTAGCAACTGCCATATTTAATATTCACGACCGGTTTAAATTTTGAAAATTTCGAATGGGTAAGAAAAGGAATAATACTAAGGAATGAATGTTGAACTTTAAAAAGGTAAACAATGTTTACAAATAAAAGCAAACAATATAAATTTTTTATTCAAAGGAATGAATGGTTTTTATTTGAACAGATGGAAAAACGCAGTCAGACAAATAGAAGTAAACGATGTTTTAGGCAACGAAATAAAATTAGATAAGATCTCATTTTAAATAGATTTGGAAATAAAAAAATGAACAAATGATTTTAGCAATATATATTTAACAAACGATTTTGCAAATCAAATAATAGATGATAATAAATGAAATATAAATTTTGATATGGAAATGATGAACCGATAAATTTCCAATATTGTTTTTAATTATTGAATTCTATTCATATCAAAATCAAATTCATTTGTTATGGAAAACTAAAATAAATTTGTTTTATATCACAAATAAAAATAGTTATTTTATAAATTCTAAAACAATATGAGTCTTAAATTATAAATAAATATTATTATTTCTATAAAATCCAAACAAATAAAATAAATAAAGCCAAAATTTTAAATTAAATCATTAAATAAAATACACTTAAAATTGAGGTTGTTGTAAACTGACTGAAAGTGAGAATGCTTTTTGCAGCTGCTTTCAGTGATTCTTTCCCATGAAAATCAAGCAGATTTTCACACTTTCTTTGGACAAAAATTAAGAATCCTTCCATTGTATTCCTTAAATGGTATGGGATCCGTTGGATTATTATTTTAGTATCCATTGGTTTAATTCAGTTTGCTACGATATGATAACATTTAGCCACTTATTAAATTACTTTTTGTTGTATTGTTTTAGAGTAGTGAGCTGATACTTCATTTCAGCTTTGCTATTAGTGCCATATTTACCAATAAAAAAATCCATACATATTTATTTAATGTTTTGATTTTCTAATAGTGAACAGGGCCGGCCCTGAGTATTTATGGGCCTAGTGCGAGCCCAAAATTTTGGGCTCTTAATTTTTTTATTATGAAATTGAACTTAAGTGAAAATGTGCTTTTTTTACTGTGCATCTCCATTGAGAAAATTGCGTGTTTTAGCAAATTCATAAAGTTTTTACCTACATCTTCAATCTGTCAACTAGAGGTCCCCACAAGCCACATCTCCATTTTAATATATTGATTGATGTCAACAAAGCATACAATCATATCTACTTTTGCATAGATAAATTACTATCAAGTACATACATCCTGACAAGAAAAAATAGCTCTAGTAAAGGTAATACATTTTTTTGGGCCCCCCTGACCTAATGGGCCCTGTGCGGTCGCACGGCTCGCACTAGGCCAGGTCCGGCTTGTTATTAAACTTAATCTATATCCTAGCCATTAATTGTAAACTAAAAAATATATTTATTGTCACTTGTTTAATAATGATATAATTAGATTGTTGACTGTTGTTCAATTAACGTTACATGTTAACTGTCTAAACTATGCTTGAGGCTACCATACGATGGTCAATCGCAGACCATCATTCGTTTTCTAGTGCTGACTCTTACCACCGAACAGTGAAAATTTGAGTTTCTCAGTAAATGATCGACTAACGCATGGTAGCCTATGGTACGAACTGTTGTGCTTTAGCAGTGCCCTAAAACTTAACATTTGTCCATTAAATATGTGATCACTTGCATAATTCTGCCCAATGCAAACAAAAATCATGGTTTGGTCATTGCATATACATAACAGTTTTATGTATTGCACGTACATACAACATTTTTTTTTTTTTTTACATATTTCACTTTTTTTTTGTATCTTTGAATCTTTCTGCGCTTGGCCTAACAGTATGTTTTTCTTTTTCAAATTAATGTTCATTTTAAACAAGAGTTTCTTACAGATTGCAGGAACACACTATTTCAACCTTATAAACTTCTATACATATATTTGAATATTTCTATATATGCATATTTTAATATACTTTTATGATATTTGTTTCTACCTAATATTTAAAAGCATACAACTTTACATATGTATATGCTACGAAACTGTTAAATTTCAGAAATCTATACGTACTTGCTGTTTACGTGTACAAGATTTTTTTTTTACACACGTTTACATGCATATGTATGTATATGGGTTCTGAATATTTCTCTCTCACTCACACAAACACACACACACACACACACACACACACACATATATATATATATACACACACACATACATACATACACATACATATTTACGTAGCTATCCATGTTTCGCATACAAGATTTCAACTGTGCATTTTCATCCTGAATCCTGATAACACTGAAATTCAAATACTGTAGTTGTTTATTAATTCTCGGATTTCCAAAACATCTATTCCAATCATAATTATATACAAATACATCTTCCTACATACATATGACCTATGACTATATCACTTTCCTATCCATACCAATTTTCAAATAAGCCAACTCTCATATGTACCTCTTTTAACTGTGTATTGGTTCTCCATACCTATGAATCTCAGGAACATAGTGCATATATGTATGATTCCACCCCTCCCCCTTGAATTTTTTCACATTAAATTGATCATTTTTCACACAAGTCTAACATGTACATGTTCTACACTATACAAATTAAATCGTAGCAAAAAAAAAACATATTGCAATTACTGTTGTCAAAAATATTAAAATCCTACGATTTAAATCTTGTTTCAAATCGAATCTCTCCCTCTATGATTCAATTTATATTTCGATTCAAATCCATTAAAACCACTTTCATTTAAATAAATATTAGTACATTCAATATAGTTATTTAAGTCTATAACTTCAATTCTATGTTTTCATAAACGAAATAAAAATGGAACAAAATAAAAAGTTGAATTTTAGGTTTAGATGTAAAAGTTAAAACATAAATATCAATTTCGAAGTGTATATGAACCTTAAAGTATGGGTCTTTTAAATCCACTATTTTTGTTTTGAATCCCGTTTCGATTCAAAATTTAAACTTTACGATTTGAATCTCATTTTGACGACCTTGTGTGCAATATTTACCCAAAGTTACATAAAAGTAAAATATATTAGAAAAAATTTGTAGATATAATTGTGATTTTTTTCGACAATTCATATATACAAGAACTTTTCACAACATGCATATATATACATATTTTACATATGCCTCTGGCAGTTCCACCTACTTGGTTTTTAAATGCAAACAAGTTTATATCCTTACGACAGGTAACAAAGTTTTTTACTACAAGAACCCGTACCTAGTAGCTGTTTATTTGTACACCATTTTTTATGTTTATATCTACAGTTACATGATATGCATACATATGACTTTTCAACGTTTCAGATATATGTATGTTTTAAATGCACACGCAAGTACACGGTTTAACATGTAAACATATATCAGTTTTCAACATTTAACATAACCATACTACCATATTTGTAATATTTTCAATGTATATCAGATTCTGTAACTGTGAATTTCGGGTAGGTGATGTATACATGTATGGTTGTTTTATTTTTGTCTCCTCCATTTAGTTCACAATACGCTTTTCTTTTTGGTAAAAGTAAATGGATAATAGGTTACCTTAGTCACTTACCTTTATTTCCCCGTTTTACCACTTGGGCTTACATGTTATTGGGCTTAGCCCACATTGTTATTGTTTGCTATTACAACATCATAAATAGCACCGATAGCCTGTATTACATGTATTCAGCATTGTTTCCTCTGAAATAACAAAAGCATTTCCATAACTTCAATACATTTTTCTAAATCTCGTTTTATCTCAAAATCCAACTCGGTATCAGAGCAGATTTTCGTTTGCTTAACAGTATCATTTCTGTACCTGATCCTGAAATTCTGAATTATCTGTTTCAAGATTGATAGAGATCTTTTGTCCATCAGAGTAGCTTCATCATTTGGATACCTTTCATAAAAGATTCGAGATCTTATCATCTGAAAGTTGTTGCCTCTTTGATAAATTGTGCCTCGCCTAGGTCGTCACGTTGGCTCCATTAATTTACCGGAGATAGCTTTGCGGTATTGTGAATACTTCAACTATTTTAGAAAATCGATCAAGAACATCAAGAAAGCAAAAGGTTGAAGACAATAATCATTCAGAATTACCCGTCAGAAATCAAATTTTTTTGCAAGAAGCATGTTGGAGAGGGTTTTCCATCACCTAAGGTTCCGTCTGAATCAAACTTCCACTGATCATTTTCTCAATATTCGCAATTCTAGGTTTTCAAGTTAAAAATTCTCATACCAATTGTGGACTAGTGTTAACCAACTTTTTGGTTCGGTTACCAGAAGTAGTCTAGGCCCCATGACTCGGCCCATCGCGTGGTTCAACAGCCTAGAAGCGTTGCCAACATCTTCAAGAATTAAACTAAGACATGGTCGTGCAAGAATAGTCGTCACGGCTCGTCAAACAGCATTCGAACAACACTAGTCACGGACCAAGTGAACGCACTCATAACTGTGTTATCGTATCAATAAATTCATGGTTCTGGCACCAAAGGACTCGAGTCGGGCCACTGGCAGAATTTCATATCTCTCGGATGCGAAATTCATCAGCGCGTCGATCACCTCCAACGATTGAGCAACACAGCCCGATCATCTCAAAAGCACGGATCACCACATACGGAACACCTTCATAATCTTACCATGGCAACATCCAGGATCTCACATCCTTTTCACTCTACCTCCAGAATCAGCATCCCAAACTATCACCTCACTTAGATGTGATCTGCTCTAGTTCCTTGCCTCGACAACTTCTCAGAATAAACATACCGCATCGCATCACCAAGGCTCCATCACATCATCATGGCTCCATCGCATCATTGCTCCATTGCATTACGGCTCTGCGCATCGCATCACCATGGCTCCATGCATCACATAATGGCACTATGCCTCGGACCACCTTGTCTCGCATCAGCGTGCCTCACATCGCTGTGTCTCACATCACCTTGCCTCGCATCACAATACCTCGCACCACCTTGTCTCGCATCAACATGCCTCGCATAATCTTTCCTCGCATCTCTGTGCATCGCCGCATCATGGCTCTGCGCATCGCATCATGGCTCCACCCATCGCATCACCTCCCACCGCATCACCACCCATCACATCATGGCTCTGTGCCTTGCATCATCACGGGTCCATCGTATCGCCTCAAACCACACCGCATCAGCTCACCTCGCATCACACTCACCAGCCTCCATCGCATCATCTCCCCGGAACCATTGCACTGCTTTAAACCATGCTTCATGGCTCCATCGCATCACACACCTTATCTCCCCCTCGCATCGCCAGTCTGCGCTGCTTCTCTACATCGCATCCTATAGATGCAATGATATCTCATCCCCTATGATGCGATATCATTGCATCATTCGGGATGCGATATCATCACATCACCCGGGATGCGGTCCAATCGCATCCCTTGGATGCGGCGCAACCGCATCCCTCGGATGCGATTCGGGAGACGGCGCAGCGCATCCCTCTAGGATGCGTGTCTTCGCATCTGCTGGATTCAAAAATCCTCATCCCACATAGAGGAGGCGATTTTCTGCTTACATACATCATGTGATGCGATTTTCTGGTGTGCGCTTCTAGGATGCGATTTCTTACTCCTTTTTATCCCTATTCCCACTCCTTTTTTTTACCTACTTCCACATCCTACCTACTCCCACCTAATCCTTCCACTATAAATACCCGCATGCTCATTCATTACAAGGGTTGGCATTTTGCTTGGCTTGAGAGATTGGAAGACACCTTTAATGGAAAGCATAGCCTTCGGGGAAGAAGATGACACCGAACCTCCAAATCTCCTAATTCACCCGTAACCTCCGAATATCATGATTCACTCTGGACATCCAAATTTCTCGATACACTCCAGACATTCAGATTTTTTAGTACTCCTAGGGAACCAGATTTTCCCGGTACACTCCAAACTTCCTAAACACCTTCGATCATCATACAAAGAAGAAAAATTCCTCCTTTCTCCGGGATACTTCCTCCGGGATACTTCCTTCTTCCTCCGGGATGCTTCCTTCTGCCTTCGGGAAACTTCCTCCAAGATACTTCCTTTTCCCTCCAGGGTACTTCCTCCAGGATACTTCCTTCTTCCTCCAGGATACTTCCATCTCCCTCCGGGTTTCTTCCTTCTCCCTTGGGATACTTCCTTGTCCCTTGGGATGCCTTGTTCTCCCTCCAAGATAGTTCCTTCTCCCTCCGGGATGTCTCCTTCACCCTCCGGGATACTTCCTTCTCCCTCCGGGATACTTCCTCCAGGATGCTTCCTTCTCCCTCCGGGATGCTTCCTTCTTCCTCCGGGATGCTTCCTTCTTCCTTCGCGATAATTCCTTCGGGATACTTCTTTCTCTCTCCGGGATGCTTCCTTCTCCCTCCCTGGTACTCACGACTCCCTCCGGATGTAACGTCCCGTATTTTTTATGATTCAATAATTAATTTATTTAATTATTCATATATTTATTAGGTAATTTAAAACGACTTGAATTAAATAATATTGAATATTAAATTAACAAAAATAATGGAATGATAAATTTTAAATTTTCGAAATAGTCGGAATTAAGTTGAATTGACTATATTGTGTGAATTGGATAGTCTAAGAGATTTGGTTAAATTTAGATTCGAATTATAATAACGAATATATTTAATAAACTAATATTGAATGTATAATTTATAACATAATTTAAATCAAGCTCGTACTGGTGCGGTAGTTCGTAATATTTCGTTTTGAACTTTAAATGAATATATAGGATTCGTTATAAGTCGGATTTCTTTGAAACAAGAAACATTCGAATCTAATTAACGATATTTATCTAATGAAAGAGAAAAATTGAGACTTTGTCTTTTAGATTGCGAGTTATGTCCAAATCATATTTTCTTATAGTCGATAAAATCGTTTAAAAATCATAACGATATATTTAATTATAATTAAATATTGGTTTCGAAATTGAAAAAGATATTTGAATGTAGTTATAGTTTAATTTTTAGAATTTTACTGTAATTTTTAACTTGGAAAATAAGCCATTTTTTATTTGGAGTATTTTACTTCCTATATCAGCATTTCGGGCTATCACAGAATAAGGTAACTTATCTATTTTATTATAGTTTTGGAATCGTGACACATTACTCGACACAATGATATTTTTATTTTTATCTGTAGATGTCCGTAAGTGAACAGAGTCTGACGTGATGGGGTACACTATTTCTTAATTATGAAGTAAGGTTGATTTTATATTGATGTACGTCCACATCAAGGACTTTCCTGCATCCGTCCACAATTTCAATTAATGAAATGTACTCATTTGCTTAGCCATTAAGTTTTGTTCTGTTTTTTCCATATATAAATATCACAAACTCAAGAGAGAAACACTTGTGACATTTTTATATCTTCTTCATGCACGAAACAGTGGGCACCAATATTCTTCTCAATACAATGAACACAACAACCTGTTAAGTGTTACTTCTTTATTTCTTCAATCTATACATGTCATGAGTGGCCTTTACAAAGTGTTTGAAGAGGGAGGGTTAAATGAACAGAGGGGATGCGAGTTATATGTTTAATACATGGAGAGGATCAAGTAGAACTTGTAGGAAAGTTTTTGGAAAAAAAGGAACTAATGAGGTGTGAGATCCGAAGGGGGATACGATTAGAGCCAAATACAAGACGATGTGTACGTAGTCTTGGAGAGGTCAGCTTTTGGGATAATGGGAACGGAGTTCGTAAGGTTGTTCAGTTTTTGTGGTGAGATGTTAAGGGAATATGGGGGTTTTCCTGTTGTGAGTCACTATAGCAGTGAGGAAGGGAAACTGCTACAACAATTTGCTGGAGGTGGCGCAAGCGTGATGACGAGTAGTAGGGATGTTGACGAGGTAAAACGTGGGTCGGTGTTATAATGGATAGCATATGCAATACTGACATTCGCGAGGAAGATGGAGAGGGCGGGGTTATGTTGGTTGTGTAGTGTCCGTAAAGAATGGCATGTATGAAGAAAGTGGTTTCGTATAAACTGGGAGAAAGGGGAGTACTGTTTAGTGCGGATGCGGTTCTGGGTATTTAAGTTATGTTTCGGCCGAAATGAAGAAAAATAAAGTAAGGTTCGATTATAAAATACCATGTAGAATTTAGTTATTTATTAAAATATATACACACACTAAATCGAGAGTAGGAAGTCCACTTTAAAGTTGAAACAATATCTAAACGTTTCATATTGAAAACTGTAGTAAAACGTGATTTGGCAGATGAAATAAGGGATTAGGATTTGATTATAAATAATTTATTTTATTTATGTCATTTAAATCGATAAGATTTGTAAAATTTATATATCCTCCATACTAGGTCAGAATTTCGAATGATATACTATGTTGGATTCGTATGGATGAAGGCTACACCATGGAACTGAATTGGAGCAACTTGGAGTATAACGACCTGAAAGCCCCCTTATAGGAAATCACGGATTGCTTTGAGGACAAGCCACATCAGAACACAAACAGAAGAACATTTCATTGCTTATTACAACAATTCCATCAGAATACAAGAATATACAGAGTATGAATAAATATTATACTTCAGAGAAATATTAGAGATTTAAATACATTGCCGCAACGGAAAAATAATACAATACGCAACCGAAAGAGATATACGGATGCAGAGCTTTTCGGATATCATTCCAACTGTAAACTAGGTTCCTGTGAATATAAATCTGCAAAACCAAAATTACTAGCTGCCTGTGGAAAATAGGGGCACCCAGAGTTTAGGTTAAAACAATAAAATCCAGGTCAGTCATGTGACTGGTGTGAGAACTAAAATAGTTATTAATCTTTATTTTAAAGTTAGGTAAATCAAGGGACCACGCCGTATAACACGGAACGGGTTTCCTCCCAAGAATACCAGTGCATAAAACAACAGCGCAATGCTAAATAAAGAACAATGAAGCTGTTATAAGACCCAGGTCCCATCACACAATGCAACACAAGCCGGAGGATAGGGTTTTACCCTATAATAACCAAAGAATGCTTTATACGCTAAATTTCATCTTTTATTATTACTATAAGTGTATAGTGTCAAAACAATTTCAATCATAAGTATCAATCATAGATGGCATAAGTGCCCCATACCACTATGTCGCCATACTAGGCTCTACAATCAAAACCGAAAAGTCACGTATTGGAAGTTGGGTTTCCATCTATGAATCGAGATAAAAGATAGTCCTCATCGATTCGAAACTCTCTAGCCCAAGCCTCAGGACCAAGACACAGTTGGGCCCTTGGATCGTCAGGGCCGGTCCACCGATGTGGATTAAAATGCCTGAACACTGCGTTTCCCGCCCTTTGGGGGCGTAAATGAGCCAAGTGACTCTATCGGCTCCACATAGTTACCGATATATCCGAGGCGCCACGCGATCCAACAACCACACATGTGAATATAATATAAATGTCAGGGCTGGTAGGTCACTGACACCACCCTAGCTAGAAGGAAACGCATGCCCTCCCTGAGGTCCTCTCCCATTTCTGGTTTACAACCGGGGTGTGAGGCTCGCGAATTAACGCTACACAAAGCTATGTCACACAGGCGGTGCTTTGATCATCAACCACAAGACTCTGCTTTTCAACATAAGCCTTGATCATTTGCATCTCAGCATGCCACACAGGCAAACCACTCCATGCAACCGATATCCATCAATCACACAGAATGATATCCAATGTCAGACACACAGTCCATTTACAAGTCCGTTCTGGGTTTAAACGAAACCGGAGGCACCTTGTACCTCGCATATTCATCGATCTCCAAGTACGTCTGGACGATCACCAACTGATTTCCTACTCTTTGTGTACAGCCCAATCAAGATCATCAGTAATTATCCAAATGATGTGAAGACCTCCGGTCTTCGACCACCGTCTTCATCCTCGACACCTCGTCGAATCAGTTATTCAGAATGGGATAAACCCGGTCTTTCTGAATAACTCGCGTATATAATAAACAAGTGTTACACAAACACAACATTCGCCTCATTCCAATTCAGAATATTCTTTTATTCAAATATTGTCATACTTTGGGAAAGGTTCCCATTAATTTTATCAAGGGTAAATTCCTTAAATTTATTCTTTAATCTTCCTTTGAATATCAATTCAAACCTGTAACAACCCGAAAATCTAGGCCAGTTTAAAATTTTTATTTTGGCAATTTTAGCGAATTTTGATTATTTAAAATGAATTATTTTAAATAATATCGAAGGGAAAATTTCTTTTGAATGAAATTCAATCGTATATATTATATACGTCGTCGTTAGAATATAAATAATTATTTATAATTATAAAAGGAATTGAAAATGGCGCGGTAGTTCGATAATTCGATTTCAAACTTCAAATGAATGAACCGGGTGCAAAACAATCCGGATTTTAGTGAAACAAAAAACAATAGGATCTAATTGAGAATACCTTTCCAACGAATCCGAAAAATCAAGATTTCATAGCGGGAATCAAAAGATATGTCCAGTTGAAAATTCTGAATAGTCGCTATGGAATTCAGGCCCTTAAAAATGGGAATTTTGCAAACGACCTCAGATTTCGACGAAACCAGTTTTGTTGGATCCGGGATGTCAAATTATTACTAGGTTTCAAATTTCGTAACTTTTCGAATCAATATGTGAGCGTGGCAAAGGAAAACGCGTTTGACCAGTTTCAGTTGATTTTAATCGACAGGAAATTGGCCATTTTTCGAACGGTCTCAGAATTCGACGAAACTAGTTTTGTTGGGATCGTATCGTCAATACAAAGGTAGAAAATATTTTATAGGAATTTTTAGAGTTAGTATGTGACCCCGGTAAATTGAAATGCGCGTTCAAATTCAATATATAGAGTTAAATGTATATTTGAAGAAAACTGATTGTAATGATCGAATCAGCTTGCGATACATATCCCATTGTGTTCGGAATGGGGGTGAAACACTATGGACGACAGGCGGTAGGTTTGATTTCGACTTCGAAATAAAAAATTACTTTTTTTTAGAGGAATAAAAATAAAATATAAATAATTACATTTATATATACACCCCCCCCCCCCCGTTTCTTCAAAAATCAGAAATCAAAAAAAAAAAAAAAGAGAGAGAGCGCCCTCGCGCTCGAGCCTAGGCCGCCGGCGGCGATGCTTCGCCGAACCCCCCCTCCGACCAATCGCCCCTTCTTCCACCTCCCCCTCCCTCCTTCCGCGAGCGTGAGGCGCCGCTCCCCTCCCTTCCCATTCGAACAGAACCCCCTTCAAAACCCGCGAGCAGCTCCACCAACCACCGCCTGGACCCGCCCTGGCCTCCGCCGCCGACTACCGAAGCCTTCCCCGACCATCTCCGTTCGCAGCACACCCCCTTCCCCGACCATCTCCGATGCCTCGCCCAAATCCCACAGCGAAACCCCCTCCTTTGATTAAAAAGGTATCTTTTCATATTAATTGTTTACATTACTTTTTTTTCTGTTTTAAATACATTAGAGTGTCGATAAAAATCAGATTTTCTTTATTACGTATAGTAATGATTTTTACTTTCATAAAGGAGCGATTTTTATTCACATAAAGGAGCGATTTTTATTCACATAAAGGAGCGATTTTTATTTATTGAATAGCAAAGTAAAAATTCGATTTTTATATATTGAATAGCAAAGTAAAAATTCGATTTTTATTTATTGAATAGCAAAGTAAAAAAATTCGATTTTTATATATTGAACAACGAAGTAAAAATTCGATTTTTATTTATTTGAACAGCGAATAAAAATTCGATCTTTATATATGAAGTAGGAATATAAAAATATAATTTTTATATAGGATGAAGCGTCGAAAATATATATGAAGAAGGAATAAAAATATGATTTTTATTTACATAAAGGACGAAATTTTTTACCTATATAAGTAGCAGTGTAAAAATAGGATTTTTATAAATATAGTAGTGGCATAAAAATATGATTTTTATTTTAAAGACATCAAAATATAAAAATGTGTGATTTTTATATATGTAGTGAGTGCGGGCAACGAAAGTGACAAAAGACGAAAAGTTGAAGATTTCTATCAAAGAAGAGTCAAGATGATTGGATAGCTATCGGTGAGAACTTCTCACTCTTCAATTTCTTTTCTAGTTAAAAATATATACTAGGATGCAAACGGTGCTTAGTAGCACCCGACACAATCGTCCACAGACCATGGACTTGTTTGTTTGATTGCAAAAATTAGTTAGATTATTTGAATTGTTTGGTGAATTGAATGGATTTGATTGATGTGTGAATGGCGTGGTCCTTCACTAGACCGGGGATAAGGCTAGGCCTTGTCCCGTTTCTAGTATCGTGCCGTTATGCCGCCGAAATTTTCTAAAATATGTTAGAAAAATAAAAATATCATTTTTATTGTGTAAATGAACTGAATAAAAATTCATGTGTTAAAATAAAATATTTTATCGTTAAAAATATAATTTTTAACGTGGAAGTGAATAAAATAAAATATTCATTTACAAACCGGACGGTTTGTTTATGTACACCTATTTGAAGGATTGATTGGGTCGATAAATTTTACACATCGCCCAACTGCACAACTGAAATCTGTGTTTGATTGTTTGAAACCCCACACGGGTGTTGGGATGAAATTTGAAGTTCACTCATCCTGATTGATTCAATATGTCCATCGATTGATTGACAGGCTGTTATAAGCGTTAGATATCTATATTTGGTGCTTATACAGTGTAGTGCACTTTGGTTGATGGTTGATTATTTTTCAATGTTATTATATACGTGTGATGTATGAAAATCCATATAATTAACTTTATATGGTGATTGATTGGGCCTCACTCCAATTTAGAAAATAATAAAATTTATATCTTTATCACTATAAAATAAAGGTTCATGTGTTGACAGTACTCATCCGCTGAGATTAGTCATGTGTTGAACGAAATATTTTAATAATGGAAATATTTGAAAAGGAAATATTTGAAAAAGAAATATTTGAAATAGAACATTTGAAAATGGAAATATATGTAGTCGTGTTGATTAGATTGACGCCATTTGACGTGAACGATACTTGTATCGATTTTATTCATTTAAAAATGAATATTGAAAGGTGATTTCGAAATCGAATATTTTGAAATGAAATTTGAATTGAATCGAATAGAAAACCAATTCGAAATAAATTGAATATAAAACGATTTCGAAATAAATTGAATACAAAACGATTTCGAAATAAATTGAATATAAAACGAATTCGAATAGAATTGAAATAGAATTGAAATCGTTTTGAAATGAATTCGAATAGAATTGAAATAGAATTGAAATCGTTTTCAAATGAATTCGAATAGAATTGAAATCATTTTCAAATGAATTCAAATAGAATTGAAATAAAATTGAAATCATTTTCAAATGAATTCGAATAGAATTGAAATATAATTAAAATCGATTTGAAATGAATTTAAAACGAATTTATATTGGAATATTCAATTTTGATTTGAAATTGAATATGAAGTTGAAAGCGTTTTGAAAACGAATTTGAGAACGATTTATAAGCTACGTTTTGAATTGAAATCGACGAAGTATATATTATATATATTATATATATAATATAATGGCCTGAATAGAACGCGCCGCGCAGCGGCAGTTCGCGAATTTCGACCATTGACTTCGAACGGACATTACGGGAGATCCGACCGTCGGATTCTCCTAAAACCGGAACCGTTGGGTTCGTATCGAAAAGAGCTTTCTAACGAATATTTGAAATTAGAAATCTAACGGTTGGATTTGGAATTATGTCCAAATCAAATTTGAAAAAGGTCGCTGTAAGTGCAGTTCGATGGCCGTTGATGGAAATCGACTGTACAGGCCTTGATAAAATTATTAAAAATAGTAATAATTTGTGTAAAATCATAAGAAATGATTTAGAAAGAATTGGGATGAAAAACTCCATATCTGAAAAGATAAAAATAGATTTTTATCGAAATGAACTAGTTTTGAACTAGAATTATACTTCTATTTATTTTTTTAATAAATAAATTGAATTTGAAATGGTTTTGAAAATAACCAGAATTTCCAATGATTGCATTGGAATGGATTTGAATCGAAATTGTCTTCGGAATATTTCGATGTTGGAATTCGTGATTATACTGGTGTTGTTATGGAAATTTGAAAGATATATATTTATATCGTTATTTCCAATACGACATTTGTTAATCGTAGAATTTGATATTGAATATAAGCCGATATATTTTCTATTCAGAGCCTTGTATTGAATATCAAATGTGATTTGGGTTTGTCGTGAATGGTGTCTTAACTAACACTGTTCTTGAACCCAGTTGAGAAAAGATTAAATCTTTTATTTAGATTTAATGAAGTGTACCAATTAAATAATATTTAATTGGAATTGAATTGATATTGATTTTTGGGTTTATCGTGGATAGTGTTACAAATAACACTCGTTCTTTAACCCGATAATTAATGGAATGTGATTTTGGGTTTATCGTGAACTGTGTTTTAAATGACACTGATTCTTTAACCCAGTTAAAGATTAAAACTAAGTGGAGTTTTAATGAATCTTTAATTAGATTGAAATAATCGAGAATGGAGTATCACCAGTTTTACTCCAGGCGATTGTTAAATCTTTAATTAGATTTGAACGTGAAATGGTAATTGAATTTACCAATAACACCGTGGTGTTAGATAGGAAATATTACCCGTTTTACTTCATGGGATGAATAGGTTGGGATTGGGAAATTAAAACAAATGATTACTTCGGTAAGGTTCGTTAATCCCGACTAGTTGAATTGATATTCAAAAGTAGATTAAAGAATAAATTAAAGAATTTATCTTTGATAAAATTAATGGGAACCTTTCCCTATGAATGTGAAATTTAGAAACTAACTGTCGGTTAGCTAAGCAGAATGGTTTCCTGGATATTGATCTGATGTTGGTTTCAGCCTTCGGGGTTAATGTTTGGGGAATTATTCTCTTGATTAATTTACGGTTAGTGACTGATGAATTGGAATGAGGCGTATGTTGTGTTTGTGTAACACTTTTATAATATATATACGCGAGTTATTCGGAAAGACCGGGTTTATCCCATTCTGAATAACTGATACGACGATAAGTCGAAGATGAAGACGGTGGTTGAAGACCGGAGGTCTTCACGTCGTTTGGGTGATTACTGATGATCTTGATTGGGCTGTACACCCAAGAAGATGGAAACAGTTGGTGATCGTCCAGACGTACTTGGAGATCGATGGATATGCGAGGTACTAGGTGCCTCCGGTTTCGTTCAGCCCCAGAACGGACTTGTAAATGGACTGTGTGTCTGACATTGGATTTTAGTTCGTGTGATTGATCTCTATTAAATATATATCGGTTTGGCGGCGGAGAATTAATTCTCTTGCTTAACGCCCTTCTCTGAGACGTAAGAGCTCAGGGGTTATATATTGATGGATATCGATCGCATGGAGTGAATTGCCTGTATGGCATGCCTAAGTGGCAAATGATCAAGGCTTCTGTTGAAAAGCAAAGTCTTGTGGTTGATGATCGAAGCACGGCCTTTGTGGCGTAGCTTTGTGTAACGTTGATTCGCGAGTATCACACCCGGTATGAACCAAAATCGAGAGACGGACCTCAGGGGGACATGCGTTTTCTTTCTAGTTAGGAGTGGCGTCAGTGCTTGAACTGGCTGACGAGTTTGACTCATGTGGATGTTGCTTATTATTACTTGCTAAAAAGCAAGGCGCCTCGTGATATCGGTTTCGGCCGATGCTTCTGGTCGGTTGACGGGTCAGGCTTACGCCCCAAAGGGCGGATAAACGTATTGTTCAGGCATTATAATCCACATCGGTGGACCGGCCCTGACGATCCAAGGGGCAGTTGCGGCTGTTCCTGAGCGGCGGACTAGAGCGTCTCGAATCGGTGAGGATCTTGCCCCTAGCCTCGGTTCATACCATAAATGATAACCCAACTTCCAATACGACGTCTTGCGGTTTTGATTGTAAACTTATATATGGCGACAAAGTGGTATGGGGCATTCATGCCGCCTATGATTGATACTTATGATTTGAAGTTGTTTTATACACTATACACTTATAATAGTATCAAATGATTTCTTTTAAACGTATCAAGCATTCCTGGCTATTATAAGGTAGAAACCCTATCCCCCGGCTTGCGTTGCATTGTGTGATAGGACCTGGGTCTTATAATAGCTTCATTTTTCTTTGCTTAGCATTGCGCTGTTCGTTTTATGCACTGGTATTCTTGGGAGGAAACCCGTTCCGTGTTATACGGCGTGGTCCCTTGATTTACCGAACTTTAAAAATAAAGATTAATAACTGTTTTAGTTCTCACACCAGTCCCATGACTGACTTGGAGTTTATTGTTTTAACCTAAACTCTGGGTGCCCTTATTTTGACACAGGCAGCTAGTAGTTTTGGTTTTGCAGATTTATATTCACAGGATCCTGGTTTACAGCTGGAACGATATCCGGAAAGCTTTGTATCCGTATATCTCCTTCTAGTTGTGTATTGTATTATTTTCCGCTGCGATATATTTAAATGTAATTTAAATCTCTGATATTTCTGTGTAATATTTATTCATTTATACTCTGTATATTCTTGTAATCTGATGTATTGTTGTAATATACAATGAAATGTTCTTCCGTCTGCGTTCATTTGTGTGTTGTTCTCAAAGTATCCGCCCTTTCCTTAACGGGGAAGAAACGGGTGCTTACAAAACCCAATTATGGTTTATCCAAACTAGTCGGGATTAACGAACCTTACTGAAGTAATCATTTGTTTTAATTTCCCAATCCCAACCTATTCATCCCATGAAGTAAAACTGGTCATACTTCATATCTAACACCACGGTGTTATCGGTAAATTCAATTACCATTTCACGTTCAAATCTAATTAAAGATTTAACTATCGCTTGGAGCAAAACTGGTGATACTCCATTCTCTATCATTTCAATCTAGTTAAAGATTCATTTAAAACTCCACTTGGTTTTAATCTTCCCAAAAATCACTATCAATGATTATTTAACTTGGGAAATCATATCCTGTCTTTAACGGGGTTAAAGAACCAATGTCATTTAAAACACGGTTCACGATAAACCCAAAATCACATTCCATTTACAATGGAATCTTCATGGAAAACAAATCGATATATATAATCGATATAAACTTGCATATCTGACTAATAGTATAAATGGAATAACGACAAAGCCTTTTAAATTCCAGATATATTAGTTGTCTTCCTCCACAGAAATTCACTTCGATTATTACCAAATCGAATTCCATTCCATTCCAATTTATTTTATTAAATTGGAAAACTTTACTTTGGAAAATCTCTTATAAATCTTAACAAAATTTATAAATTCCAAATCACATTTCACTGTAAATCGGGTTAAAGAACGAATGTCGTTAAAACACAGTTCACGATAAACCCAATTCACATTCCATTAATTATCTGGTTAAAGAATAAGTGTTATTTAAAACACCATTCACAACAAACCCAAATCCCATTTGATATTAAAAACAAGGCTCTGAATAGAAGATATATCGGCTTATATTCAATATCAAATTCTACGACCAACAAATATCGTATTGGAAATAACGATATAAATATATCTTTCAAATTTCCATAACAATATCTGTATAATCACGAAATCCAACATTGAAATATTCCAAAGACAATTTCGATTCAAATCCATTCCAATTCAATTTTTGGAAATTCCGGTTACTTTTAAAACCCTTTTCAAATCCAATTTATTTATTTCAAAAATAAATGGATTATAATTCTAGTTCAAAACTAGTTCATTTCGATAAAAATCTATTTTTATCTTTTCAAATATGGAATTTTCATCCCAATTCTTTTCAAATATTTTCTTATGATTTTACACTAATTATTGATATTTTTAATAATTTTATCAAGGCCCGTACAGTCGATTTCCATAAACGGCCATCGAACTGCACTTACAGCGACCTTTTCCAAATTTGATTTGGACATAATCCAAATCCAACCGTTTGATTTCAAATCTTTAATATTCGTTAGAAAACTCTTTTCGATACGAATCCTACGGTTCCGGTTTTAGGAGAATCCGACGGTCGGATCTCCCGTAATATCCATTCGAAGTCAGTAGTCGAAATTCGGGAACTGCCGCAGCGCGGCGCGTTCTATTCAGGCCATCATATATATAATATATATATATATATATTATATATTTCATCGATTTCCTTTCAAAACGTATTTTATAAATCGTTTTAAATTCGTTTTCAAAACGATTTCAACTTCATATTCAATTTCTAATTAAAATTGAATATTCCATATCATTAATCTATAAATGATAATATTTTCAAAACGTTATATTTTGAAATCAATTCCTTTTCGATATTCATTATAAAAATGAATAAAATCGATATAGATATCGTTCACGTCAAAATGGTGCATATCTAATCAACACGGCTTGATATATTTCAATAACTTCGTTATTCTATTCAACAAATTAATATTTTCTTCAACACATGAATTTTCTTTTATTCAACACATGAATATATATTTTATTCAACACATGAATTTTCTTCTATTCAACACATGAATATATATTTTATTCAATACATGAATTTTCTTTTATTCAACATAGGATTATATATTTTATTCAACACATGAATTTTCTTTTTATTCAACACATGAATTTTCTTCTATTCAACACATGAATATATATTTTATTCAACAAATGAATTTTCTTTTATTCAACACAATCAATATTCACACCACAAACAACAAACAAACAAGTCGTCTATGGTCTGTGGACAATGGGTGTCGGGTGCTGCAAAGCACTGTCTACATCCTAGTATATCCTTCAAACTAGAAATTAAAATAAAAGTGAGGAGTTCTCACCTAGAAGCTAAACCAAACACCGCGACTCTTCCTATGCAGAAAATCTTCGCCGTGCTCGCCCTTTTGTCACTTTCGTCATCTATATTCTCTACATATATAAAAATCACATTTTTATTTCAATTCTAAAAATTATATTTTTACTTCGCTAAAAATTATATTTTTACTTCGCTACTTCACATAGGTAAAAATCATATTTTATCGTGCTTCCATAAAAATAAAAATCATATTTTTATTTGCCATTCCAAAAAATAAAAATCCAATTTTTATGCGCTATTCCCTTAAAGAAAAATTATATTTTTCCAATCATAAACATAAAAATAAAAATATATAAATAAAAACCAAATCTTTATCTCGCTAACTTCTACATAAAAATTTAATTTTTTTATGTCATTTGAATTAATAAAAATCCAATCTTTTTACAAAGTCTATTCATATTCCTTAAACCCAGATTTTTAAGACAAAGCATATATATTTAAAAACCGAAATTAAAATTGATATTACAAAAGCTCACCGTTCTTTATCGAACCAAAACTCGCTGTCGAGGGGGAGAGAGGGTTCGACGAGAGCGACGCAGCAGGAGGAGAAAGAGGGGACCACAACTCAGTGGCGTAACGTCGATTTGGGTGCTCCTTGGCTCGCGAGGTCCTCGAGTTCGCGATGGAGGCTGACTTCGATGGGGATGGTACTGGCGTGGGATCGGCGACGGCGTTCAGGAGCGGCGGCGCATTCGCGAGGGGGGGCTCCGCCCGTCGTCCTCCTCTCTTTTTTTTCTATTTAGATTTCGATCGTGGACTGAAGGAAAGGGGGGAAGTCAACGGTTTGCGGAAAAGGAGAAAAAAAAGGAGGGATAAATATAATATATTTAATTTACTCCAAAAAATTGCTTTTCGATTCGAACACCAAATCAAACCCAACGATTGTCGGCCCAAGCTAAATACCCCCATTCCGAACACAATTGAATATGTTTCGTTATCCAATTCTAACGTTTCGATCAGTTTCTGTTTAAATTAAAATATAAATCTATATATATTCAATTCAAACGTACATTTCAATTTACTGGGGCCACATACAGACTCTAAAAATTCTCGAAAAATATTTTCTAGCTTCGCATTGACGATACGGTCCTAACAAAACTAATTTCATCGAATTCTGAGACAGTTTGAAAAATGGCCATTTTAATGAGCCAAAATTCCATAGCGACTATTCTGAATTTTCAACCGGACATAACTTTTTATTCCCGCTATGAAATTTTGATTTTTCGGATTCGTTGGAAAGATATTTTCAAATGGATTCTAATATTTTTTGTTTCGCTAAAATCCGGTTTATTTTGAATCCTGTACATTCATTTTAAATTTGAAATCGAATTTTCAAACTACCACGCCATTTCCAATTCCTTTTATATTTAAAATAAAATATTTATTTTCTAGTGACGATTCAAATAAATATATACGTTCTAATTCTATTCAAAATAAATTTCTCGTTGTTATTATTTAAAATAATTCATTTTAAATATTCAAAATTCATCAAAATTGCCAAAATAAAAATTTTAAATTGACTTGGCTTTCCGGGTTATTACAATATCCCCCACTTAAAACTTTTCATCCCCGAAAAGGAACGAAGCTGAAAGTTGTTTAACTAATCAACTCAACTTCCATTATTTTCATTATGGCTTAAGTTCTTCAACTTTTCAGTTTCTAAGAACTTTTCAAATTTTTCAAAAATTTGGTTAACACCCTAAATTTTCGAAAAATTTCGCCATAACCTCCCCTGCACCGGGAGCGTTGGGATATTTCAAATAGCCTCCCATGTCCCTCACCAATCCAAAAGAAAAAGCCAAGCGGCTAGCCAATCGGCTCATAAAATCATCAAAAACCCAAGAAATACAATAAACATGTACCTATTTTTTGGGCTAACAATTTTATTCCTGTTCTCTAGCTTCCTTGCAATGACCTGTTCTATGGATACACATGTATATGCATGCAATTTCAAACAATTTTCAATTCAGTTCAATATTTGATACAATTTGGCTAAATGGTTCAAATTTTAATTAATCAACAAATAATCAAACAACACAACCAGCAATCAATTTGTTGATTAGCTTTTCAAATTCATAACTTTGATACATAGTCCAAAAACCAGATTTTTGATGCCAAATCACAACAATAAGCCATATCTAGCTTTGGTTCTCACACCAGTCAATTGGAATCATATATAAATCCCACTTTCGAAACACGAAAATAAATTCTGATGATGATGCGTCATTCATCAGAATCATGTCCGAGCGACTAGAGTGTGATCCTATATCTATCCAGTATATTAAAACTTCGAATACACGTGGATCAGACGTATACGCAAAATCTTTATATACTGGATTGTCCAAATTCAATATAAAATAAATAATCCAATACGAATAATTGATTTAAATTTTCAAAAATTGTCTTCATTTTAAAAATATACTCTTCACACTCGTTTTAGGATACTACTGATCTCATCTCTAACGAGTCATTCCCATTGGATATTACTAATCCAATCTCTGATAAATTCTTTCGTATGGTTCTAATGTGTCTTGTTCTCGAGCTTTGTAAACCAAATCTATGATACCAAGCTATAATGACCCGAAATCCCCCTTACGGGAAATAAACGCTGTGTTCAGGCATTTTAATCCACATCGGTGGACCGGCCCTGAAGATCCATGGGTCACTCGAGCTCTGATACCAAGCTGTTACGACCCGAACTTCCCTGGTAAGGAAAGCACGGATTGAATTAAGAACAAGCCACATCGGAACGCAAACATAAGAACATTTCAGTGCTTATTACAACAATTCCATCAGAATACAAGAATATACAAAGTATAAACAAATATAATACATCAGAGAAATATCAGAGATTTAAATACATTACTGCAGTGGAAAAATAATACAATACACAACTAAAAGAGATATACGGATACAAAGCTTTCCAGGCCTCATTCCAAGTTGGAAAATAAAGAAAATTCATGTGTTGAATAAAATATATATTCATGTGTTGAATAAAAGAAAATTCATGTGTTGAATAAAATATATATTCATGTGTTGAATAAAAGAAAATTCATGTATTGAATAAAATATATATTCATGTGTTGAATAAAAGAAAATTCATGTGTTGAAGAAAATATTCATTTGTTGAATAGAATAACTGAAACACCCCACCTCTGTTAGGGTCACTCTCAAAGGGAATGCCCTAATTTTGGTGGAGGTTTATAAGTATAAGTCACAGATATACAAGACAGAATATAAGAACACATATTTTTGAACAGCGGAAAAACAACAACTTTTATTTAATAAAAGATATGTGTTACAACAACATACCATAATTGTCTTACAATACTTCCAAAAAACATAACATCTTCATAACTGTCTTGATTACATTATTTAAAGAAGCATAAAGAAAACATAAATAAACTGCAAAAGTCCCATAGTTGTTGTCCAAAGCCATAGTCCAAAACGAAAAGATCCAAGCAATACATTCTTTCTCTTCAAGCTGGATAAGAAGGCTGGTCAAGCTATGGTATTCCCTCCCTGTGGACCTGGGGGGGGGGGGGACGGAAGAAAAGAAGACGAAAAAAAAGTAGAGTCAGACATAAAGCCTGAGTAAGTCTAGGACTATTCAGTCTATGAATAAAGAACTGGGTATGATAAGTATAAACTAGAAATGGGAAAGCATCATATAATTAGTTAAGTTGTCTAGGGTCGAATATATTATCGTACCCCATATTAATCTCTGCACCCATATAAACTAGTTCCCAACAGGCACCCCATAATCAGGGTGAAGTGATCCATTTTATGATGATCGACCCCTACTCGCATAGTTACATGTGTCTTACGACCCTCGATGTTGTAGTTACCTATGCTAGTACCACCATGGGGTGTATCAAGTCCCATGGTGGCGGCCCGACACAATCCTAGAATGCACAGGTATGCTACTGGTGCCCAGTGCCTTATTTTTCTGCGCTGGAGTGTGTGCACGCCCGCACCCCGTTAGAACCTACACTGCTGCACCACCGCCGTCGATTTGACCTCTTACAATCAGCCCAGTAATCGTGCCTCACCCTGCCTAGTTTCAGGGTATCATGATACCTTGTAGGGTTACAGCGAAAAGGGTCCTCCGCTACTAGGTTTTCTATTTCTAGCCATCATGCTGAGTTGGTTAAGTGTTTTATAAACCTAACCCCCCAATCAGTCTGTTTAGTTTAGCATGTTCCATTTTGATTAAGTATTAATATAATTTACTAAATCCTATCAATCCTGACTCAGCCTTAATTGTCTTATTAAAGCCTTGACCTCTCACATTAGACAGGTATTGTTGTGGTTGCCTGTTGCCGGTTGGGTCCGGGCAGTCTTACGCCACAACTCAGTCTAACCTCGGGTCCTTATTGGGCTCCATGTTTAACCACCCACATTGGATAGGTATTGTTGTGACTACTGGACAGCCGGGCGATTCCGGGCAGGTTTACATCACAACTCAATCCAACCTCGGGTTAAACACATCGTATTTTCTACATTTACATATTTTGTCTCTTTTCTTTTTATATGAAAATATTTGTGGCCCATTATTCAAATTCATCTTTATTGATTAAGATTTATTTATGCCACTTAATTGTTTTTCAAAGTTATTGGCGTGCGTCAAACAGGCCAACACATATGTTCTATATTTTAGCCCAAACGTCATTACCCCGTATTATACGTTCGCTCCAACGTAAGGTGTGTTGGGTTTAATACTTAAACCCAATTTAGCCAAATGAAAGGGGAGGCTTATAACACGGTGTTTATAAGGTAACATGAAAAAGGGGAGTGTGAACGCATGAACTTGTAATGCACGATTCAATTAACATAAAATAGGCACATGTGAACTTGCAATTGTAACATCATACAATCATGGCATAACATGAATCATTTTATCCATATAATCATAGCATAAACAATACTTAAACATAAATCATTCTATTCATAGGGTTAATGCATAGACAATACTTAAACATGAATTATTTTATTTATATGATGATGGCATAAGCAGTACTTAAACATGAATTATTCTAGTCTTATGATAATGGCATAAACTTAAACATGAATCATAGGTTCAACTAACCTTGTAAACTTGAAATTAAGAATCTAACTAAATTAGATATCATTATTATTGGCACAGGGTCTTGACTAGAAATATAAGCCTATATTTTTATTTAGGCATAAACTAATCGTGTTCATAAAATCACTACATGATAACAAAAAGGTGCTTACTTTTGTCACTAATACAAAAAGTATGGTTCAACTAAAATTATCCAAACCTAATTCTTATATGAATTATGGTTTTCATTCTATTCATAGGATTATAGCATAAACATATCTAAACTTACATCATGGTTTTTATTTTATCTATGTAAACTTGCAAGAGGAATGTAATTCCAATGTAATTCTAATGTAACTTATGATAACAACATGAGCCTAAAAACATGTTTTTCGATTGGGCATAATAACGAACATAGTTTAGTCATGTTCATAAAATTAATACAAATTTACAAAGATGCGTGCTTTTGTCACTATCACAAAAATATGATTTTTATACTTGAACTATGATGCCAATTCCAACATAACTTCATATGAATCATAATACTTAGTCGATTCAATTACACACTAAAAGTGGTCATAAAAGTATGTTCATCATATTAGCATAATAACAAATCATATACTTGCGTGAATTCCAGTTAGAATATCATAACATATAGTTGTTAACATGAATCATATACTTGCATGAATCTTAAATAAATTATTACAACATATAGTTGTTAACATGAATCATATACTTGCATGAATCTTAAATAAATTATTACAACATATAGTTGTTAACATGAATCATATACTTGCATGAATCTTAAATAAATTATTACAACATATAGTTGTTAACATGAATCATATGCTTGCAATTATCAAATGGGTGTTGTAAATAACTACCACAAACATGTAGTTTTCAATATGAATCATATGCTTGGATTAAATTTCCACAACATGTGGTTGTCAACATAAATCATATACTTGTATGAATCCAATCGTACACCATAGCATTGCCAAATCGTTAGAATCAAAATAACATACAAATATAGATTATTATCGCCACAATTCCATTTCGCAAATCACGTTCTTGCGAATATCCAATCGTATACCACAATATTCCCAAATCGTTTAGCATCAAAGCATCATACAAATATAAATTATTATCGCCACAATTCCATTTCTTTCTTTACACAAATCAACACAATTATTTAATTCATATCGGAATAGCACTCTACTTACAGCGTATGATGAATCTTCAATTCAGAAATCAGAATTCTGGATTTGGAGATGCTATCCTTTGTTGTAGGCGCTGCTTTGATTGATTTGACGTTGCTTTAAGCTTTTGTTTATTCTCCTAATTGCCTCTCAATTTCCGACGGCTATCTTTAGTCTCTCCTCAGCAACATGACGGTCTCAGCTCCATTTTAGTTCGTGTGAATTAGGGTTAGACTTAGGTCCTTTTTATAGAGTTTGTGAGTTGATTTAGACCGTCGATGAAGCTTGGTTCAATGATAGCCGTTCGTTTGAAGGAGAGACCAACCAGGAGCTGACACCTAGCCCTAATGACAAGGCAAGGCTCAGAAAATCGACTAAACGCAGACCTGGCCAGCCAGGATGGGTTGGGTTCGACCTGGCTCTGGGGCCAGGTCGACAGCCCAGTCGACACCCAGGTCGACAGCCCTGTCGACCTGGCTAGCCCAGGTCGACTGCCAAGTCGACCTGGGTGCCTTAGGCGGGAATTTTCCCGCCCTGGCCAATTGGGCCCGGTTTTGAATTTTAAACTTGTTTTTCTGAGCTGTTTTCGTCTGTTTGAATTTTAACCTGAATTCTGAAACTTCCGGAGGCCATATCTTCTTCATACGGACTCCGTTTTTCGAAAACTCGGACTCTATTTCGCGTATTTTTCCGTGACGAACACAATGGCGTATCCCGTTTCCCTTAATTCTTTGATTTGAAATTAGTTATGCTTTAATTTGTGAATTTCACTGTTATAGAATACACGGGGTGTTACATTCTCCCCCACTTAAAAGGATTTCGTCCCCGAAATCTTCAAGTTAGGAGGAATGTATATCCTAACATCCAATCATCCATCAAACACGAGCATCCATTGTCCTTAAAAGACTTCTAATGCTTCATGATCATATGCGAAGTGTGTGTGTGTACGTGTACTTATCTAATGCAAAATCAGGCGGTCTACTGATTCAGTTGACCTCCTTAATGCGAATTGTGTAAGTGCCATGAATCCATTATGTATGCAAATTTTCCTATTCATGATTCTACATGAGTGCACAATCATTCATATAAATGCAACATCCATATGACAACACATTAAAGTTCAACCATATACGAATGCAAACATATATGCACATGCAATATGAAGTGACTGAGCCGATCTAAAACCTAGATTGTGTGTGTATATGCAACCACGAGCAACCACTAGCAATCACTTGCAACCACTTGCAACTATCAATCATAACATGTCTCAAACACATGTTTACACCCAACTGTTCCTATCTAAAGGTATAGTCGAATGATAGAAGTAAGTAAAGACTTTGTGCCCATTAGGCAATGTCAAAACTGGAAATCTATGCCATATATATATTGACTAGGAGAAGAATTCTCTAAGCATCAGCCCCGAAGACCGAAATCAACATCAGACTGACACCCAAAGAATTACTCAACCCAACCACTATATATGATTCTAGGGAACTAAGCATGATGGACTCCTTTTAGGTCACAAGGGAGTCCCTTCCTGAGACCAACCCGTATCCAATAAAACCCAAAAAGTTTAGTCAAACCAACGAACACCCTCGAGCCCCAACATGTGTTACTAACAGATGAGTCATACTCCCTATGGGGTTTGCAACAGAAATTGGATTGAGAATGGGACCGAGAGGATATACACAAAAGATAGCATGCAAGTAAGCTCTACAGGAAGAGAGGGATCAAAGATATACTCTTAAGAAGAGATATGATGCACGAACCTAGTCTTCAATCTTCTAAGTCGCATTTCCTTGAGCTTAACTCCATTATGCTTTGTCCGTCTTTAACTTCACCATTTCGTAGCTTCTTAATTCTTGTTTCCAAAATATGAGTTGGAACCTATTTCACTGTTGCCTCCCGTTCCTCTTTCACTTACTCTACTTCTAGTATACTCGGCTCAAACATAATGACGTACTCATGGTTTCATGCAGGCTCTCCAAAATTCACTAGTGAATTTTAGATCTCGTCCACTTACTATCAGGTATTCCACGTAGCAGAACTATCTCTTGGAAATAAATGGCAGCTATGTTGCCAAATGTACTTACTAAGGTGATTCTCCACAACTCATGCATAAGCGAAATGAACCTTCTGCCTTACTGGCGAACACTACTGGAGCGCCCCATTCTGAAATGCCCCTTCTAATGAACCCCTTCTCTAGAAGCTCTTTAATTTGTTTACTGAGCTCTTTCCTTTCCCGTGGAGCCATGTGTCTAACGGGCAACGCAACGGGCTTCGCATTATCTACAAGGTATATGCGGAAGTCTATCTCCCGCTTCGGAGGCAAGCCCTTCACCTCTTCGAAGACATCCAGATATTCCCGGACCACTCTATCCGATTGCAAATTTTCAACAGAGGCATCTAGCGATTCAAGGTAACTAAGCATAACCGCATATGAGGGATTACAAGAAATTTCCAAAGTATTACCGAGCTGGGTTAGGAGCCTAACAACCCTTTTCTCATAATTAAGGATGGCCCCATTACTAGATAGCCAATCCATGTCCAGAATCAAACCATATCCCGAAAAGCCCGAAACAAAGGCACTACATTGAAATTCTATGCTTAGAATAGAAATTTTCAATCCCAAACAGATCATAGACAAATGAGCTGGGCCCCCAATTGGGTCTGAAACAATTAAGGGGTCCTCTACCATACTAGTTTTTAGGTGCAGAGATTCTAACTAAAGCAGACAATATAAAGGAGTGTGACGCGCCGGAATCAAATAAAGTGCGAACGGGGTGATCATAAAAATAAACTACACTTTCTACAGAAGTATTTATACCTCGTATCTTTGGGCAGTACCTAGCCATGTGGCCTGTTTCACTGCAAGAAAAGCACCCACCATTCATCTTGGCCTTCTTTTTCCGGCAATTTTTCACTAAGTGCCCCACTTTGCCACAGAATTTACACTTCCTCTTCTCTCGGGACTTGTTGTCTTTCCCGTCCTTCCCAAAGTCTGTCTTCTCAGGGCAGTCTTTGCTGATGTGTCCAGTCTCCCCACAATGAAAACATTCTCCTTGCTTTCTTTTCCTTTTTCTACAATCCTTGGCTATGTGCCCTTCCGTACCACAAAAATTGCATTTCCTTTTTTCTCGTTTCTTATTATTACTGTTACGATCCTTTCTTGTCTGACTATTATTCGTCGCCCTACTCTGGGACTCTTCCGCTTGATGGTTCACGTGGAGGAGGAGGAGTGAAAGCGTCAGCAGCTGGGGAGTAAGGTCTCCAGACATGCTGAAACAGAAAGGATAGATTCAAAACGAAGGGTAAGAGATAGCACCTATGGCTTTGGGGGGGGGGACTTTGCCTTTTTAAAATAAAATAATATTTTATCTTTTAAAAATGCTTCTTTAAATTTCCTTTTTGAAAATAAATTTTCAAGACTTTCTATCTTATCTGGTAAACCTATGCTCTGATACCAAGTGAAACACCCCACCTCCGTTAGGGTCACTCTCAAATGGAATGCCCTAATTTTGGTGGAGGTTTATAAGTATAAGTCATAGATATACAAGACAGAATATAAGAACACATATTTTTGAACAGCGGAAAAACAACAACTTTTATTTAATAAGAGATATGTGTTACAACAACATACCATAATTGTCTTACAATACTTTCAAAAAACATAACATCTTCATAACTGTCTTGATTACATTATTTAAAGAAGCATAAAGAAAACATAAATAAACTGCAAAAGTCCCATAGTTGTTGTCCAAAGCCATAGTCCAAAATGAAAAGATCCAAGCAATACATTCTTTCTCTTCAAGCTGGATAAGAAGGCTGGTCAAGCTGCGGTATTCCCTCCCTGTGGACCTGGGGGGGGGGACGGAAGAAAAGAAGACGAAAGAAAAGTAGAGTCAGACATAAAGCCTGAGTAAGTCTAGGACTATTCAGTCTATGAATAAAGAACTGGGTATGATAAGTATAAACTAGAAATGGGAAAGCATCATATAATTAGTTAAGTTGTCTAGGGTCGAATATACTATCGTACCCCATATTAATCTCTGTACCCATATAAACTAGTTCCCAACAGGCACCCCATAATCAGGGTGAAGTGATCCATTTTATGATGATCGACCCCTACTCGCATAGTTACATGTGTCTTACGGCCCTCGATGTTGTAGTTACCTATGCTGGTCCCACCATGGGGTGTATCAAGTCCCATGGTGGCGGCCCGACACAATCCTAGAATGCATAGGTATGCTACTGGTGCCCAGTGCCTTATTTTTCTGCGCCGGAGTGTGTGCACGCCCGCACCCCGTTAGAACCTACACTGCTGCACCACCGCCGTCGATTTGACCTCTTACAATCAGCCCAGTAATCGTGCCCCACCCTGCCTAGTTTCCGGGTATCATGATACCTTGTAGGGTTACTGCGAAAAAGGTCCTCCGCTACTAGCTTTTCTATTTCTAGCCATCATGCTAAGTTGGTTAAGTGTTTTATAAACCTAACCCCCCAATCAGTCTGCTTAGTTTAGCATGTTCCATTTTGATTAAGTATTAATATAATTTACTTAATCCTATCAATCCTGACTCAGCCTTAATTGTCTTATTAAAGCCTTGACCTCTAACATTAGACAGGTTTTGTTGTGGCTGCCTGTTGCCGGTTGGGTCCGGGCAGTCTTACGCCACAACTCAGTCTAACCTCGGGTCCTTATTTGGCTCCATGTTTAACCACCCACATTGGATAGGTATTGTTGTGACTATTAGACAGCCGGGCGGTTTCGGGCAGGTTTACATCACAACTCAATCCAACCTCGGGTTAAACACATCGTATTTTCTACATTTACATATTTTGTCTCTTTTCTTTTTATATGCAAATATTTGCGGCCCATTATTCAAATTCATCTTTATTGATTAAGATTTATTTATGCCACTTAATTGTTTTTCAAAGTTATTGGCGTGCGTCAAACAGGCCAACACATATGTTCTATATTTTAGCCCAAACGTCATTACCCCGTATTATACGTTCGCTCCAACGTAAGGTGTGTTGGGTTTAATACTTAAACCCAATTTAGCCAAATGAAAGGGGAGGCTTATAACACGGTGTTTATAAGGTAACATGAAAAAGGGGAGTGTGAACGCATGAACTTGTAACGAACGATACAATTAACATAAAATAGGCACATGTGAACTTGCAATTGTAACATCATACAATCATGGCATAACATGAATCATTTTATCCATATAATCATAGAATAAACAATACTTAAACATAAATCATTCTATTCATAGGGTTAATGCATAGACAATACTTAAACATGAATTATTTTATTCATATGATGATGGCATAAGCAGTACTTAAACATGAATTATTCTAGTCATATGATAATGGCATAAACTTAAACATGAATCATAGGTTCAACTAACCTTGTAAACTTGAAATTAAGAATCTAACTAAATTAGATATCATTATTATTGGCACAGGGTCTTGACTAGAAATATAAGCCTATATTTTTATTTAAGCATAAACTAATCGTGTTCATAAAATCACTACATGTTAACAAAAAGGTGCTTACTTTTGTCACTAATACAAAAGGTATGGTTCAACTAAAATTATCCCAACCTAATTCTTATATGAATTATGGTTTTCATTCTATTCATAGAATTATAGCATAAACATATCTAAACTTACATCATGGTTTTTATTTTATCTATGTAAACTTGCAAGAGGAATGTAATTCCAATGTAATTCTAATGTAACTTATGATAACAACATGAGCCTATAAACATGTTTTTCGATTGGGCATAATAACGAACATAGTTTAGTCATGTTCATAAAATTAATACAAATTTACAAAGATGCGTGCTTTTGTCACTATCACAAAAATATGATTTTTATACTTGAACTATGATGCCAATTCCAACATAACTTCATATAAATCATAATACTTAGTCGATTCAATTACACACTAAAAGTGGTCATAAAAGTATGTTCATCATATTAGCATAATAAAAAATCATATACTTGCATGAATTACAATTAGAATATCGTAACATACAGTTGTTAACATGAATCATATACTTGCATGAATCTTAAATAAATTATTACAACATATAGTTGTTAACATGAATCATATACTTGCATGAATCTTAAATAAATTATTACAACATATAGTTGTTAACATGAATCATATACTTGCATGAATCTTAAATAAATTATTACAACATATAGTTGTTAACATGAATCATATGCTTGCAATTATCAAATGGATGTTGTAAATAACAA
The DNA here is from genome assembly GCA_030737875.1 of Allium sativum. Classification (NCBI taxonomy): domain Eukaryota; kingdom Viridiplantae; phylum Streptophyta; class Magnoliopsida; order Asparagales; family Amaryllidaceae; genus Allium; species Allium sativum. The sequence continues at coordinate 47,720,113 of CM060912.1, read as the reverse complement.
CCACAAACATGTAGTTTTCAATATGAATCATATGCTTGGATTAAATTTCCACAACATGTGGTTGTCAACATAAATCATATACTTGTATGAATCCAATCGTACACCATAGCATTGCCAAATCGTTAGAATCAAAATAACATACAAATATAGATTATTATCTCCACAATTCCATTTCGCAAATCACGTTCTTGCGAATATCCAATCGTATACCACAATATTCCCAAATCGTTTAGCATCAAAGCATCATACAAATATAAATTATTATCGCCACAATTCCATTTCTTTCTTTACACAAATCAACACAATTATTTAATTCATATCGGAATAGCACTCTACTTACAGCGTATGACGAATCTTCAATTCAGAAATCTTAATTCTGAATTTGGAGATGCTATCCTTTGTTGTAGGCGTTGCTTTGATTGATTTGACATTGCTTTAAGCTTTTGTTTATTCTCTTAATTGCCTCTCAATTTCCGACGGCTATCTTTAGTCCCTCCTCAGCAACATGACGGTCTCAGCTCCATTTTAGTTCGTGTGAATTAGGGTTAGACTTAGGTCCTTTTTATAGAGTTTGTGAGTTGATTTAGACCGTCGATGAAGCTTGGTTCAATGATAGCCGTTCATTTGAAGGAGAGACCAACCAGGAGCTGACACCTAGCCCTAATGACAAGGCAAGGCTCAGAAAATCGACTAAACGCAGACCTGGCCAGCCAGGATGGGCTGGGTTCGACCTGGCTCTGGGGCCAGGTCGACAGCCCAGTCGACACCCAGGTCGACAGCCCTGTCGACCTGGCTAGCCCATGTCGACTGCCAAGTCGACCTGGGTGCCTTAGGCGGGAATTTTCCCGCCCTGGCCAATTGGGCCCGGTTTTGAATTTTAAACTTGTTTTTCTGAGCTGTTTTCGTCTGTTTGAATTTTAACCTGAATTCTGAAACTTCCGAAGGCCATATCTTCTTCATACGGACTCCGTTTTTCGAAAACTCGGATTCTATTTCGCGTATTTTTCCGAGACGAACACAATGGCGTATCTCGTTTCCCTTAATTCTTTGATTTGAAATTAGTTATGCTTTAATTTGTGAATTTCACTGTTATAGAATACACGGGGTGTTACAATAACGTAGTTATTGAAATATATAAAGCCGTGTTGATTAGATATGCGCCATTTTGACATGAACGAAATTTATATCGATTTTATTCGCTTTTCTAATGAATATCGAAAAGGAAGTGATTTCAAAATATAACGTTTCGAAAATATTATCATTTATATATTAATGATATGGAATATTCAATTTTTGATTTAAATTGAATATGAAGTAGAAATCGTTTTGAAAATGAATTTAAACGATTTATAAAATACTTTTTGAATTGAAATAGACGAAATATATATAATATATATAATGGCCTGAATAGAACGCGCCGCGGCGCGGTAGTTCGCGAATTTCGACCATTGACTTCGAATGGACAGAAACGGGAGATCAGACCGTCAGATTCTCCTAAAACCGGAACCGTTGGGTTCATATCGAAAGGAGCTTTCTAACGAATATTAGAGATTTGAAATCTAATGGTTGGATTTGGAATTATGTCCAAATCAAATTTGGAAAAGGTCGTTGTAAGTGCAGTTCGATGGCCGTTTATGGAAATCGACTGTACGGGCCTTGATAAAATTATTAAAAATAGAAATAATTTGTGTAAAATCATAAGAAATGATTTGGAAAGAATTGGGATGATACTGGTAATTGTGATCATATTACCAGTATTTATGTTCGAGTTTCGAAGGTGTGATATTTATATATTTCCAATTGACTGGTGTGAGAACCAAAACTAGATAGGGCTATTGTTGTGATTTGGCACCAAAAACATGATTTTCTGTATATGTATCAAAGTTATGAATTTGAAAAGCTAATTAACTAATTGATTGATGGTTGTGTTGTTTGATTATTGATTTGATATTTTTAATCATTTAGGCCAAACTAAGTCAAATATTGAACTGTATTGGAAATTGTTTGAAAATGCATGCATGTACATATATATGTGTGAACAGGTCATAGCAAGGAGGCTAGAGAAGAAGAATAAAATTGTTTGCCTGATAAACAGGTACATGTTTATTGTTTTAACCTAAACTCTGGGTGCCCCTATTTTCCACACGGACAGCTAGTAGTTTTGGTTTTGAAGATTTATATTCGCAGGAACCTGGTTTACAGCTGGAATGATATCCGGAAAGCTGTGTATCCGTATATCTCTTTCAGTTGTATATTGTATTATTTTTCCGCTGCAGTAATGTATTTAAATCTCTGATATTTATCTGATGTATTATATTTGTTTATACTCTGTATATTCTTGTATTCTGGTGGAATTGTTGTAATAAGCAATGAAATGTTCTTCTGTTTGCGTTCCGATGTGGCTTGTTCTCAATTCAATCTGTGCATTCCTTACCGGGGAAGTTCGGGTCGTAACAGCAAATCTCCCCCACTTAAAACTTTTCGTCCTCGAAAAGGAACGAAGTTGAAAGTTGTTTAACTAATCAACTCAACTTTCACTATTTTCATTATGGCTTAAGTTCTTCAACTTTTCAGTTTCTAAGAACTTTTCAAACTTTTAAAAAAATTGGCTAACACCCTAAATTTTCGAAAAATTTCGCCATAACCTCACCTGCACGGGAGCACCGGTAAAATCCCGAAATTGCCATACAGGCCTCTCCAATCCAAAAAGAAAAAGAAACAGCCAAGCGGCTCACAAAATCATCAAAAACCCAAGAAATTAGTAAACATGTACCTATTTGTCGGGCAAACAATTTTATTCCTCTTCTCTTGCCTCCTTGCTATGACCTGTTTAATGAAGTACATGTATATGCATGAAAATGGGATAAATTTTCAATACAATTCACTATTTGGTTCAATTTGGCTAAAGGTTCAATATTTAATTAATCAAACAATAATCAAACAACACAACCAGCAATCAATTAGTTGATTAACGTTTCAAATTCATAATTTTGATATATAGTCAAAAATCATATTTTTGGTGCCAAGTCACAACAATATATTCTAACTATATTTTGGTTCTCACACCAGTCTAATGGAAATATATAAAAATCCCACTTTCGAAACTCGAACACAAACTACTGATGCTATATAGTCATGAATAGTCCCATCCCCGGGCGACTAGAGTGTGTTCTATATCTGTCCAGTATATTAAAACTTCGAATACCCGTGGATCAGGCGTATATGGGAAATATTTATATATTGGATTGTCCAAATTCAATATAAAATAAATAATTAAATACGAATAATTGATTTAAAGTTTCAAAACAAAAATTGTTTTCATTTTAAAAATATACTCTTCACACTCGTTCTAGGATACTTGTGATGTTCCCAAAACCCCGTACCACGGTGTAAAGGATAATCATTGGAATATAACACATTAATCATCAATAGCAGATCACAGATAATAGCATAAACATAAAATAGAATAATTTACACACATATGACAGCGGAATCATATAGATATCAACACATCAGAGAGCACAGTACAGGATACTACTTAGTGCATAATAATACATAATCAGTCACCATCGCCAGAGGCGGAATCATACATAAAGAGTACACAAAATAAATATCAGTCTACATCACCGATGGCGGAATCATAATATAGATACAATAATGGCGGAAAGAGTCAAAGTCATCTCAATGTAGTCAAGCCTCGCCATAGCCAAAAGTGCGCCAGATACCTGTAACTAGGCTGCCCGTGTGAAAATAAAGGCACCTGAGTTTGCAAGGTGAAACAAACTACGAGTCAGTCATGGGACTAGTATGAGAAATCTACTTAACTTATTAAACAACAATAATAAGGCAAATCAAAGGACCACGCCACTTTCGTAGAACGGGTTTACTCCAATGAGTGCTAGTGCATAAAATAAAGTACACGGTTAAATCATCGCAATGCTTTTTATCAAAATGGAGCCATTATAAGACTCAGGTCCCATCACACAATGCAACGCAAGCCAGAGGATAGAGTTTTACCTTATAATGGCCAAAAATGCTTCATACGTTTAAAACGAAAGTGTTTGATATTATTACTAGTGCACATATATTTCAAAAGAAAATTCAATCATAAATATCAATCATAGACGGCATGGGTACCATATATCATGTCGCCATACCAGTAATACAATCACATCCGCACATTTCGTATTGGAAATTGGATTCCAACATGAGTCGAGGCAAGGGGCAAGCTCCTCTCCGTTCGAGACACTCTAGCAAATGTCCCAGGACCCCATTATGATCCTTGGATCTTCAGGGCCGGTCCTCTCTTACTTTTGAGGATTAGTTATTCCTGAACACAAGTTTCCCGGTCCTTACATACCTATAATCGAGGCGCCTCGTATTCCAACAAACACACAGGTGAAAAGTATATATAATGTCACGACTGGTAGGTCACTGACACCACCTTAGCTAGAAAGAAACGTCGTGCTCTCCCTGCAGTCACTATCCCGTTTTTGACTCATACCAGGGTGTGAGGCTCGCGAATTCATGTTCTACACAAAGCTACGTCACACAGACCATGCTTTGATCATCAACCACAAGACTTTGCTTTGCAACAAAAGCCTTGATCATATGCCACTTAGGCGTGCCACACAGGCACACCACTCCATGCGACTGATTTCTATCTATATTTAACCTCTGGGCTCGTACGTCTCAGAGAAGGGCGCTAAGCAAAAGAATAAATTCTCCGCCGCCAAACAGATATATATTCAATAGAGATCAACCAGCACAGAACAAAATCCAATGTCAGACACACAGTCCATTTACAAGTTCATTCTGGGTTTGAACGAAGCCGGAGGCACCAATTCCTCGCATATCCGCACAATCAACAATATGTCCGGACGGCTACTACCTCAGCTCCTTCAAGGTAGCTACTCCAATCACGAGCATCAGTAGCGCCCATCCATCCAATGTGGAGATCGTCGGTCTTCAACCATCTTCAACTCTTCAACTTCACATCGGCGATCGATTATTTGAAATGAGAATAAACTCAGCCTTTTCAAATAATCCACGTATATTTAGATTTTCAAATCATTTCATCACATGGTTAAATCACTCAACATTCACATTTCAGTTCATTAGCATAGTTTTCATGTTAAATACCTTCAACCATCACATCTCAAGCAAATCAAGAAAAATTGGTTTATTTCCATTCTATATCGTCAATAATATTTTTCAACGATATATCGCCAATTTTATTTATTTAAAAACGGCCATATTCAATTAAATGACATTTCAGGTCGTGCCGAAGCACTAGCGCTGTTTTTCACTAAATTTGTTTTATACATATCTGAAAATATAACCGTTGGATCATCACAAATTTTATATCATTAGAAAGATCATTTCAAAACGAATCCAACGAGTCCAGTTTTGGGAAAATCCGACGGTCGGATCTCCCACACTAGTCGTTTGAAATCACGATTTCAAAATACGAACTGCAGCGTCGTTATTCGATTTAATTTAATTATATTTATATATAAATATAATCGATTCTGGCACTGTTTTTCTTCAGATTTGAATTAAACATTCCAGACAATCCAACCGTCGGAACTTCACAAAGTTGGTGCCGTTGAAAGATATTTCCAAGGCGAACCCAACGGTTGCGGTTTCGGGAAAATCCAATGGTCGGATTTCCCGCACTAGTCGTTTGAAATCACGGTTTCAAAATACGAACTGCACGGCCACGATTCGTTTTAATTTAATTTATATTTTTATAAATATAGTTCATTCGACGATTTCAATATTATTTTCACTTCAAATATTTCACTAACGCCTTTAAATTTTGGAAAATTTCGCCATAACTTCCTTTGTACGGGAGGGGCTGGGAAAATTCCCAAATAGCCACATGGGCGTCTCATGTCAAAAAGAAAAAGAAAAAGCCAAGCGGCTAGCCAACAGGCTCATAAAATCGTCACCCAAACAAAACAGTAAACGTGTACCTATTTGTCGGGCACAAAATTTTATTCCTCTTCTCTAGCCTCTTTGGTATAAACTGTTCAATAAATATGCATGTACATATATGCAATTTTCATCACTTATCCTTTTCAATTCAATTTCATTTTCGATTCACTTTGGTTTAAAGTCACCATTCATTCTAATGTTGCATACATAAGCAAAAATCACATCATTAGCTAATTAATGAATATTTCAACTCATGCACATTTATTTGAACAAGTGGTTATTTTTAACACTTCAAATTTCAATAAAAATGATATTTTTGGCGAACTAACATATATTTCAACTCATGACTACTTATTTAGTTCCTTTACATGTTAAAAATAATATTCACTTCACAAATATTTATTTCAACACTGGTATATCTTTAGCAAATCACATATATGATAAAAATGGTATTTTCATCATCTAAATATTAATTCAACACATGAATTTCAATTTCACACATCACTTCTCAACACATGAGCATTTCCACACATGGATATTTTATATAGTTTGTTCATATAAGAAAGATGAAATTTTTATTGTTGAAACTATTTATATATAAGGAGAATATTTTACATACTTCATATATATCATAAAAATGTAATTTTTACTATTTAAACACTTTATTCATTCACACATGAATTTAATTTTCACACTTCACTTCTCAACACATGAGCATTTCCATACATGGATATAGTTTCAACACATGATTTTAGTTTCAACACATGAAGGTAATTTCAACATATGAAAATAATTCTAACTCATAGATATTATTCAAAATTTCAGTAGCATAACGGCAGGGTAGTTAAAACCGGCACCGTCCCTAGTACGGCTCCTCGCTCTACCTTAAAACCTCGCGGTTTTTGACAATGGGGATTCATGCATCTAGTTCGCACGCAGGCGGCATGTTTTATTTCATTTCCATAATTATTTCCCATTTGTTTCAATTACCAATGGGTATTTTTCAACCACAACCAAACAATATCAACCACAAACAATTATTCAACCATTTGAATATTTCACCCAATTTTTCACACCAATTCACAACAATAAATATCGTCCATGGTTTGTGGACGAGGGGAGTGTGTGTATCTATATATATATATATATATATATATATATATATATATATATATGATTTTCTATATTTCACTTGCATTTCAACACACATATCATTTAAACAATGCATGTATAATTCATACTTCGCCCATACAACTTATACTATGCATGTATATGTGGTATACAACATGCATATAAATTATATTTCGTTTATATAATTTATACATGACATTTTCTATTCAATTTCATTTAATTTAGATTTCTCGCATTGGTTTTCGGAATGCTAAAAATCGTAGATGACTCAGAAAAATCCGCGGTCTCTTCTATGTGGTAGAGAGCTTCCTTGCGGTCCCGATGTTTCCTGTTTCATCGAATTTCGTCAACACACCATAAAGATATGATTTTTCAAAGTTTTGTAACACTTAAAAGTGTTATTTTCAATTCAAATATTACCAAGCCGATACCTTTCTGAATTCTTCGAAACTAGGTCCTCAAAAATCGTGTAATCCGAAGCACGATATGGGAATCGACTTGCACCACCGCATGGAGCTCGGCGAGGCGCGCCTGCACGTAGGGAAGAGGGCCCACTCGATCGTCGGACCTAGGCAGGGCGGCGTGTCGAAGTTGGTGTCTTTGAGGGCCTCGATCTCGTCGTATACTGAACGATGGAGGTCAACTTGGGTATGGATTAGAAGAGGGGAGTGAGACGGTCATAAACCTTAACTGGAGCGGGGGCTGGAGGTGCGTGGATCGATGGGAAAATCGTTGGGAAGATTGGAGTGGGTTTCCGCCGTCGATACGAAAGAGAACGAGGGTTTATTAATTTTTTTAATTTATGAATGGAATTTCCTTATTGGCCCATGGTTTTATTAAACTTTTAAATAGTGTTTTCTCCAACGAACTCCTTTTCAAACCCAACGACTGTCGCCCTTAGCTAAATACCCCCATCCCGAACACAATGGGATATGTTTCGTTGGCCAATTCGGCTGTTACAGTCAGTTATTTTTCAAATTAAAGTATAAAACATTTAATTTTAACTTTGAACGCACCTTTAAATTTGCCAAGGCCACAAACTGATTCGAAAAATTCCAGAAAAATAAGTCTAGCTATGTTTTGATGCTACGTTCCCAACAAAACTAGTTTCGTCCAATTCTGAGATCGTTTGAAAAATGGCCATTTTCTGGTCGATCCAATTTAACAAAAACTTACCAAACACATTTTCTTTTGCCACACTCGCATACTATCTTCAAAAATTATGGAATTTGAAAGCTAGCAACAGTTTGACATCCCGGACCCAACAAAAGTGGTTTCGTCGAATTCCGAGGTCGTTTGCAAAATATCTATTTTCCAGGGCTATATATTCTATATAGCGACCTTTCTGAAAATTCATTCTGCCATAACTTTTGATTCCCGCTATGAAACTTCGATTTTTCAGATTCGTTAGAAAGGTATTCATAAACAGATTTAAATATTTTTGATTTCACTAAAATCCGTTATATTTTCCACCCGGCACAATCAGTCAAAGTTTGAATTCAAAATTTCAAACTGCCACACTATTCCTAATTCATTATTTTATTGAAATATTCTATTTCAATTGTTCAAATTGCATTGAAATATCCAATTTAAAAATTTTAAATTGGGTCGTATTTTCTGGGTTGTTACAATCTCCCCCACTTAAAACTTTTCGCCCCCGAAAAGGAAACAACAGTAAAGTAGGAAACAAAATGTAAATGCAAAGTATTGTGAAGGTACCTTGCACCGGAGTTAGTCATAGATGTCCACTCTGCATTTGGGGTAAGCTTGCTTAATGCTTTCCTCAGTCTCCCAAGTACAATCTCTAGGATCACTACTCCACTGCACTTTAACTAAATGAACCTTTTGGCTTCTTAGTTCTGTAGTTTCTTTGCCAACAATTTTTTAATGGCTCTCTTCTGACTGCTAATTCTGGAGTTATGTCTATATCCTGTTGCGCTGCTTCTTCTACAAAAAGATCCGGATCATGCACATGTCTTCTAAGTTGAGATACCTGAAACACATTATGCACTCCAAGCAACCAATCAGGTAATTGAACCCGATAAGCAAGGGTTCCAATTCGTTCAAGTATAGGAAAGGGACCAATAAACCTGGGCGCTAACTTCCCAGTTTTACCGAATCGGATCACTCCTCTCATCGGTGACACCTTCAAATAAACATGATCACCAATAGCAAATGTCAAATCTCTTCTTCTAGAATCTGCATAACTTTTCTGTCGGCTTTGCGCGGTTTTCAATCGCTTTTTGATGAAGTCGACTTTATCAAATGCTTCTCGAATCATATCGGGTCCTAAGACAAGTCGGTTGCCAGGTTCTACCCAACATGATGGAGATCTGCACGGTCTGCCATATAATGCCTCAAATGGCGACATTCTCAGACTTTCCTGATAGCTATTGTTATATGAGAATTCTGCCAAATGCAAGTGATCTTCCCATGACCCTCCAAAATCAATAATACAAGCCCGCAGTAGATCTTCTAGAATTCTATTTACCCACTCAGTTTGGCCATCTGTTTGAGGGTGATAAGCGGTGCTCATATTCAATTTCGTTCCCAATTCTGTCTGGAATGCCTCCCAGAATTTGCTAGCAAAAATTGGGTCTCTATAACTGACTATGCTGATGGGAATTCCATGCAGCTTAACAATTTGTTTAAAATATATCTGTGCTAGACTTTGAGCTGTTCTATTGGATCTGACAGGTATAAAATGGGCAGTCTTCGTGAAGCGATCTACGATTACCCAAATACTATCATTACCTTTCTTGGTTCGAGGCAAACCATCTATGAAATCCATGGAAATCTGTTCCCATTTCCAACCTGGGACTTCTAACGGTTGCAACAATCCTGCTAGCTTTTGTTGGTCACTCTTAACTAATTGACAAGTAGGGCATCTGCTCACATATAAAGAAATGTCCCTCTTCATTGCCTTCCACTAGAAAGAGCGTTTGATATCGTTGTACATTTTACTCACACCGGTATGAATGCAAAGTTTGGATTTATGGCATTCATCTAGCACCTCTCTTTTGAGCTCAGGGATATTGGGAACACGGATTCTCCCTTTTAGTCTCAGAACTTCTCCTTTATCTATTTGAAAACTCGAGGGTTCGCCCTTCTGTATTCTCCATTTTATTCTTTGAATGAAGTGATCATTCTTCTGGAGAGCAGATAACTTTTCTATCAAGCCAGGCGTAATAATAAGATTGGCAATGATTGCGGTTTTCCTACTAAGCGCATCCGCTACAACGTTAGCCTTTCCCGGCGTATACAGGATATCTAGGTCATACGCTGCAAGAAATTCTAGCCAACGCTACTGTCTCAAGTTCAGATCTTTCTGGCTGTACAAATACTTTAATGATTGATGATCAGTAAATAGTTCGAATTTCTCACCCAACAAGTAATGCCTCCAGATTTTCAAAGCAAAAACAATAGCTAGCAACTCAAGATCATGAGTTACATAATTCTTCTCATGCGGTTTCAGTTGGCGGCTTGCATAAGCGATTACTTGGCCTCTTTGCATTAACACTGCACCAAGACCTCTAATAGAAGCGCCTGTCCGAACCGTCAAATTCTGATTGCCATCGATAATGGTTAACACTGGAGCAGTTGTCAGTTTCAATTTCAATTCCTGGAAAGCTTCCTCATAGTCGGAGGTCCATTTAAATTTCTCATGCTTTTTTGTTAGCTTCGTTAACGGACCGGATATCTTCGAGAAATCCTTAACGAATTTCCGATAATAACTAGGCAACCCCATAAAACTTTTAACCTCTGTGGGTGTCGTAGGCTGTTTCCAGTCTTGAATTGCTGTAATTTTACTCGGATCTACAGAAATCCCTTCCTTTGACATGACATAGCCAAGGAACTTCACTTCTTCTTGCCAGAAGACACACTTAGGGAATTTGGCTTTGAAGACGTTCTTTCTTAGAATCTCCAATACTTGTTCTAAATGTTTTTCATGCTCAGGCTTTGATTTGGAGTAGATTAAAATATCATCGATGAATACGAGGACAAATTTATTCAGAACTCCCCTGAACACTCTATTCATTAGATCGACGAAGTATGCTGGAGCATTGCATAGGCCGAACGGCATTACTAACCATTCCTAAAATATGTCTGGACCTCTGAAAGCTATCAAAGGAACACACTCCTCTGCTATCCTCAATTGATGAAAACCTGTAGCTAGGTCCATTCGATAAAATACTCTCGCCCCATTTAATTGGTCTAGCAGATCATCGATGCGGGGTAATGGATATTTTTTTTTGAGCGTCTGTTTGTTGAGGTCTCGGTAATCAACACACAATCGAAGAGTACCGCCTTACTTTGGGACAAACACTACAGCTGCACCCCAACTAGAAAAGCTAGGTCTGATCAGACCCTTCCATAGCAGTTGACGAGTTTGATCGCCTAATTCTTCTTTTTCCTTTGGAGTCATTCTGCGAATTGGATGTACCACTAGTCTGGCATTGGGAATCAGATCGATTCTGAATTCTATTTCTCTTTGCGGAGGTAAGTGTTCGACTTCTTCAAACACATCCGCATAATTTCTAACAATCGGAATCTTTTCTATGGAAGTGGGGATAACTTCTAATGCCGACCAAAATTCTTCTCTATTTGGATTCGAACCATAGCATGGCACAGTAATATATCCAAGCTTAGTTCGAATTTTTACTATTCGTTCTGCACACTTTACCTCAGCTTCGTATTTCGTTAACCAATCAAGCCCGAGAATGATATCGAATTCGGAAAATCCATGATGATTAAATTGAAAGAAAATTTGTAGGAAGAATAAGAGATTGGCACTCTACAACATGCCCTGAGAATGAGAGATCCTCCTATCGGGTTATGTACTTCAACCGATTCTTTAAGCTTTCTCTGTTTTAACTTTAATTTGTGTACTGTGTTACTAGCAATAAAACTACGTGATGCACCCATGTCAAACAATACAGAAACAGGAATATTTTTAATTGTAAGGGTACCTCCCAAAACATCGGGTTTACCTGCTCCTTCGGAAGCAGCTGGCGGGCTCGACCCGTCATACACGTGAGCTACTGCGGCCTTTTTCAGCAAAGGATAGTCATTGACAAGATGATCCGTCTTGCGGCAATTAAAGCAGGAGTGAGGGTTCTGAGAGCCCTGGCTTGAACCTTGAGAATTGGTCCTCTGCCGTTTCGGGGCTATGCAGACATTTGAGTAGTGCCCTTCCTTGCCACAGTTAAAGCAGTTTCCTCTTGGCGGCTTACTAGTTTGTGGATTCGAGGTTGACGCTTGGCTTGACTCGCCTTGATTTGCAGCTGGTTTGCGCTTATTTCCAGCTTGACTTTTAGCACGATCCTGATCCAGGTGCCTTTGGTCAAGGTCTTCGTAGTTGCACGTCATTCCACCAATTCATTAAATCCCAGCTTAATGTGGACCATTACTCTATCATGATACTGTCGCTTCAGCCCAAGGATGAACCTCTTATTCTAGGACTTTGCAGTGGCGACAAGCTCCGGAGCATAGGGGGACAACTGTGTAAATTTATTCAGATAATCCTGCACGGAAAGATCCCCCTGCTGGAGGTTGGCGAAGTCATCGTGCATTCGTTCTAGGGCATGTTCTGGGACATATTTCTCTTTGAAGAGTTCTTTGAATCCATCCCAGGTCCTTCCAGCATATCTATTCCCGGCGGTGAGAGATTCCCACCATAGTTCAGCTTGTTCTTGCATAAGCCAGGCACCCATAATAGCTTTATCTTGGTCTCAAAGCCTTAGGCCTTCTAGTACCTTCTCGCATGTTTTGAGCCATGCAAGAGCCTCTATTACAGTGCCAGTTCCCGAGAAGGTCTTGCCTCCTAGGTTTTTGTATCTCTTAGCTACGCGGTCCAGCTCGAAGTATTGAGCGGCCGTGGGTTGAATAAAGGGTCCTTCTTCAAATGGGACTTCTCCCCGTCCTCTGCCACGGCCAGCACGGCCTCCTCTAGCAGCGGCTGCTCGGGTAGCCATTTTTCAAATTCTGTATAAGCAAGAAAAGAGTCAGCCAACAGAAATGATAATTTATTGTATGGTTAAGCGAAAAACTTAAGGAAAGATAACGATGGACTGATCAAGTTGTTTTTGCTATTCTGCTTGGCTCATTCTAGGACATTACTAGTCCTATCTCTAATGAGCTACTCGCCTTAGGATACTACTGATTCTATTTTGACGAAGTGTTTAATGTGTTAGACTCCAGAACTAAGGTTAACCAAAGCTCTGATAGCAGCTGTGACGATCCCAAAACCCCGTACCACGGTGTTAAGGATAATCATTGGAATTTAACACATTAATCATCACTAGCAGATCATAGATAATAGCATAAACATAAAATAGAATAATTTACACACATATGACAACGGAATCATATAGATATCAACACATCAGAGAGCACAGTACAGGATACTACTTAGTGCATAATAATACATAATAAGTCACCATCGCCAGAGGCGGAATTATACATAAAGAGTACACAAAATAAATATCAGTCTACATCGCCGATGGCAGAATCATAATATAGATACAATAATGGCGGAAAGTGTCAAAGTCATCTCAATGTAGTCAAGCCTCGCCATAGCCAAAAGTGCGCCTGATACCTGTAACTAGGTTGCCCGTGTGAAAATAAGGGCACCCGAGTTTGCAAGGTGAAACAAACTATGAGTCAGTCATGGGACTGGTATGAGAAATCTACTTAACTTATTAAACAACAATAATAAGGCAAATCAAAGGACCACGCCACTTTCGCAGAACGAGTTTACTCCAATGAGTGCTAGTGCATAAAATAAAGTACACGGTTAAATCATCGCAATGCTTTTTATCAAAATGAAGCCATTATAAGACTCAGGTCCCATCACACAATGCAACGCAAGCCAAAGGATAGAGTTTTACCTTATAATGGCCAAAAATGCTTCATATGTTTAAAACGAAAGTGTTTGATATTATTACTAGTGCACATATGTTTCAAAAGCAAATTCAATCATAAATATCAATCATAGACGGCATGGGTACCATATATCATGTCGCCATACTAGTAATACAATCACATCCGCACATTTCGTATTGGAAATTGGATTCCAACATGAGTCGAGGCAAGAGGCAAGCTCCTCTCCGTTCGAGACACTCTAGCAAATATCCCAGGACCCCACTATGATCCTTGGATCTTCAGGGCCGGTCCTCTCTTACTTTTGAGGATTAGTTGTTCCTGAACATACGTTTCCCGGTCCTTACAGACCTATAATCGAGGCGCCTCGTATTCTAACAACCACACAGGTGAAAAGTATATATAATGTCAGGGCTGGTAGGTCACTGACACCACCTTAGCTAGAAAGAAACGTCGTGCTCTCCCTGCAGTCACTATCCCGTTTTTGACTCATACCGGGGTGTGAGGCTCGCGAATTCACGTTCTACACAAAGCTACATCAAACAGACCATGCTTTGATCATCAACCATAAGACTTTGCTTTGCAACAGAAGCCTTGATCATATGCACTTAGGCGTGCCACACAGGCAATTCACTCCATGCGACTGATTTTTATCTATATATAACCTATGGGCTCGTACGTCTCAGAGAAGGGCGTTAAGCAAATGAATAAATTTTCCGCCGCCAAACAGATATATATTCAATAGAGATCAACCAACACAGAACAAAATCCAATGTCAGACACACAGTCCATTTACAAGTTCGTTCTGGGTTTGAACGAAGCCGGAGGCACCAATTCCTCGCATATCCGCACAATCAACAATATGTCCGGACGGTTACTACCTCAGCTCCATCAAGGTAGCTACTCCAGTCACGAGCATCAGTAGCGCCCATCCATCCAATGTGGAGATCATCGGTCTTCAGCCGTCTTCAACTCTTCGACTTCACATCGTCGATCGATTATTTGAAATGAGAATAAACTCGGCCTTTTCAAATAATCCATATATATTTAGATTTTCAAATCATTTCATCACATGGTTAAATCACTCAACATTCACATTTTAGTTCATTAGCATAGTTTTCATGTTAAATACCTTCAACCATCACATCTCAAGCAAACCAAGCAAAATCGGTTTATTTCCATTCTATATCGTCAATAATATTTTTCAACGATATATCGCCATTTTTATTTATTTAAAAACGACCTTATTCAATTAAACGACATTTCAGGTCATGTCGAAGCACTAGCGCTGTTTTTCACTAAATTTGTTTTACACATATCTGAAAATCTAACTGTTGGATCATCACAAATTTTATATCATTAGAAAGATCATTTCAAAACGAATCCAACGAGTCCAGTTTTGGGAAAATCCGACTGTCGGATCTCCCACACTAGTCGTTTGAAATCACGATTTCAAAATACGAACTGCAGTGTTGTTATTCGATTTAATTTAATTATATTTATATTTATATATAAATATAATCGATTCTGACGCTGTTTTTCTTTAGAATTGAATTAAACATTCCAGACAATCCAACCGTCGGATCTTCACAAAGTTGGTGCCGTTGGAAAGATATTTCCAAGGCGAACCCAACGGTTGCGGTTTCGGAAAAATCCAATGGTCGGATTTCCCGCACTAGTCGTTTGAAATCACGGTTTCAAAATACGAACTGCACGGCCACGATTCGTTTTAATTTAATTTATATTTATACATTTATATAAATATAGTTCATTCGACGATTTCAATATCGTTTTCACTTCAAATATTTCACTAACGCCTTTAAATTTTGGAAAATTTCGCTATAACCTCCTTTGTACGGGAGGGGCTAGGAAAATTCCCAAATAGCCACACAGGCGTCTCATGTCAAAAAGAAAAAGAAAAAGCCAAGCGGCTAGCCAGCAGGCTCATAAAATCATCACGCAAACAAAATAGTAAACGTGTACCTATTTGTCGGGCACAAAATTTTATTCCCCTTCTCTAGCCTCTTTGCTATAACCTGTTCAATTAATATGCATGTACATATATGCAATTTTCATCACTTATCTTTTTCTATTCAATTTCATTTTCGATTCACTTTGGTTTAAAGTCACCATTCTTTCTAATGTTGCATACATAAGCAAAAATCACATCATTAGCTAATTAATGAATATTTCAACTCATGCATATTTATTTGAACAAGTGGTTATTTTTAACACTTCACATTTCAATAAAAATGATATTTTTTGCGAACTAACATATATTTCAACTCATGACTATCTTATTTAGTTTCTTTACATGTTAAAAATAATATTCACTTCACAAATATTTATTTCAACACTGGTATATCTTTAGCAAATCACATATATGATAAAAATGGTATTTTCATCATCTAAATATTTATTCAACACATGAATTTCAATTTCACACATCACTTTTCAACACATGAGCATTTCCACACATGGATATTTTATATAGTTTGTTCATATAAGAAAGATGAAATTTTTATTGTTGAAACTATTTATATATAAGGCGAATATTTTACATACTTCATATATATCATAAAAATGTAATTTTTATTGTTTAAACACTTTATTCATTCACACATGAATTTAATTTTCACACTTCACTTCTCAACACATGAACATTTCCACACATGGAAGTAGTTTCAACACATGATTTTAGTTTCAACACATGAAGGTAATTTCAACATATGAAAATAATTCTAACTCATAGATATTATTCAAAATTTCAGCAGCATAACGGCAGGGTAGTTAAAACCGGCACCGTCCCTAGTACGACTCCTCGCTCTACCTTAAAACCTCGCGGTTTTTGACAATGGGGATTCATGCATCTAGTTCGCACGTAGGCGACATGTTTTATTTCATTTCCACAATTATTTCCCATTTGTTTCAATTACCAATGGGTATTTTTCAACCACAACCAAACAATATCAACCACAAACAATTATTCAACCATTTGAATATTTCACCCAAATTTTCACACCAGTTCACAACAATAAATATCGTCCATGGTTTGTGGACGAGGGGAGTATATATACATATACATATATATATATATATATATATATATATATTATTTTCTATATTTCACTTGCATTTCAACACACATATCATTTAAACAATGCATGTATAATTCATACTTCGCTCATACAACTTATACTACGCATGTATATATGGTATACAACACGCATATAAATTATATTTCGTTTATATAATTTATACAAGACATTTTCTATTCAATTTCATTTAATTAAGATTTCTCACATTGGTTTTCGGAATGCTAAAAATCGTAGATGACTCAGAAAAATCCACGGTCTCTTCTATGTGGTAGAGAACTTCCTTGCGGTCCCGATGTTTCCTGTTTCATCGAATTTCATCAACACACCATAAAGATATGATTTTTCAAAGTTTTGTAACACTTAAAAGTGTTATTTTCAATTCAAATATTACCAAGCCGATACCTTTCTGAATTCTTCGAAACTAGGTCTTCAAAAATTGTGTAATCCGAAGCACGATATGGGAATCGGCTTGCACCACCGCCTGGAGCTCGGCGAGGCGCGCTCGTGCGTGGGGAAGGGGGCCCACTCGATCGTCGGACCTGGGCAGGGCGGCGCGTCGAAGTCGGGGTCTTTGAGGGCCTCGATCTCGTCGTATACTGAACGATGGAGGTCAACTTGGGTATGGATTAGAAGAGGGGAGTGAGACGAACAAAAACCATAACTGGAGCGGGGGCTGGAGGTTCGTGGATCGTCGGGAAGATTGGAGCGGGTTTCCGCCATCGATACGAAAGAGAACGAGGGTTTTTTATTTTCTTAATTTATGAATGGAATTTCCTTATTGGCCCACGGTTTTATTAAACTTTTAAATAGTGTTTTCCCCAACGAACTCCTTTTCAAACCCAACGACTGTCGCCCCTAGCTAAATACCCCCATCCCGGACACAATGGGATATGTTTCATTGGCCAATTCGACTGTTACAGTCAGTTATTTTTCAAATTAAAGTATAAAACATTTAATTTTAACTTTGAACGCACCTTTCAATTTGCCAGGGCCACAAACTGATTCGAAAAATTCCAGAAAAATAAATCTAGCTATGTTTTGACGCTACGGTCCCAATAAAACTAGTTTCGTCCAGTTCTGAGATCGTTTGAAAAATGGCCATTTTCTGGTCGATCCAATTTAACAAAAACTGACCAAACACATTTTCTTTTGCCACACTCACATACTATCTTCAAAAATTATGAAATTTGAAACCTAGCAATAGTTTGACATCCTGGACCCAACAAAAGTGGTTTCGTCGAATTCCGAGGTCGTTTGCAAAATATCTATTTTCCAGGGCTATATATTCTATATAGCGACCTTTCTAAAAATTCATTCTGCCATAACTTTTGATTCCCGCTATGAAACTTCGATTTTTCAGATTCGTTAGAAAGGTATTCATAAACAGATTTAAATATTTTTGGTTTCACTAAAATCCGTTATACTTTCCACCCGGCATAATCATTCAAAGTTTGAATTCAAATTTTCAAACCGCCACACTATTCCTAATTCATTATTTTATTGAAATGTTCTATTTCAATTGTTCAAATTGCATTGAAATATCCAATTTAAAATTTTTAAAGTGGCTCGTATTTTCTGGGTTGTTACAATACTACTAATCCCATCTCTAATGAGTCATTCCCATTGGATATTACTAATCCAATCTCTGATGAATTCTTTTGTTTGGTTCTAACGTGTCTTGTTCTCTGAGCTCTGTAAACCAAAGCTCTGATACCAAATATAAGAACCCGTAACTTCCCCCTGAAGGAAAGAGCAGATACTTTGAGGACAAGACAAATCAGAACACAAACAGAAGAACATTTCATTATTAATTACAACAATTCCATCAGAATACAAGAATATACAGAGTATGAATAAATATTATACATCAGAGAAATATCAGAGATTTAAATACATTACTGCAATGGAAAAATAATACAATACACAACTGAAAGAGATATACGGATACAGAGCTTTCCGGATATCACTCCAGCTGTAAACTAGGTTCCTGTGAATATAAATCTGCAAAACCAAAACTACTAGCTGCCCATGGAAAATATGGGCACCCAGAGTTTAGGTTAAAACAATAAACTCCAGGTCAGTCATGTGACTGGTGTGAGAACAAAAACAGTTATTAATCTTTATTTTTAAAGTTAGGTAAATCAAGGGACCACGCCGTATAACACGGAACAGGTTTCCTCCCAAGAATACCAGTGCATAAATCAACAGCACAATGCTAAATAAAGAACAATGAAGCTATTATAAGACCCAGGTCTCATCACACAATGCAACACAAGCCAGAGGATAGGGTTTTACTTTATAATAGCCAAAGAATGCTTGGTACGCTAAATTTCATCTTTTATTATTACTATAAGTATATAGTGTCAAAACAATTTCAATTATAAGTATCAATCATAGACGGCATAAGTGCCCCCATACCACCATGTCGTCATACTAGGCTCTACAATCAAAACCGCAAAGTCATGTATTGGAAGTTGGGTTTCCATCTATGAACCAAGGCAAAAGATAGTCCTCACCGATTCGAGATTCTCTAGCCCGAGCCGCAGGACCCAGACACAGGTGAGCCCTTGGATCATCAGGGTCAGTCCACCGATGTGGATTAAAATGCCTGAACACTGCATTTCCCCGCCCTTTGGGGCGTAAATGAGCCAAATGACTCCATCGGCTCCACATAGTCATCGATATATCCGAGGCACCTCGCAATCCAACAACCACACAGGTGAAAATAATATAAATGTCAGGGCTGGTAGGTCACTGACACCACCCTAGCTAGAAAGAAACGCATGTCCTCCCTGAGGTCCTTCTCCCGTTTCTGGTTCACACCGGGTTGTGAGACGTGCGAATTAACGCTACACAAAGCTGTGCCACACAGGCGGTGCTTTGATCATCAACCACAAGACTCTGCTTTTCAACAGAAGCCTTGATCATTTGCATCTTAGCATGCCACACAGACAAACCACTCCATGCAACCGATATCCATCAATCACACAGAATGATATCCAATGTCAGACACACAGTCCATTTACTAGTCCGTTCTGGGTCTGAACGAAACCGGAGGCACCTTGTACCTCGCATATCCATCGATCTCCAAGTACGTCTGGACGATCACCAACTGATTTCCTCCTCTTAGGTGTACAGCCCAACCAAGATCATCAGTAATTATCCAAACAATGTGAAGACCTCCGGTCTTCGACCATCATCTTCATCCTCGACAAATCGTCGATTCAGTTATTCAGAATGGGATAAACCCGGCCTTTCTGAATAACTCGCGTATAAAATAAAAAAGTGTTACACAACATACGACTCATTCCAATTCAAAATATTCTTTTATTCAAATATTTATATACTTTGGGAAAGGTTCCCATTAATTTTATCAAAGATAAATTCTTTTAATTTATTCTTTAATCTTCTTTTGAATATCAATTCAAACCAAATTATGGTTTATCCAAACTAGTTAGGATTAGCAAACCTTATCGAAGTAATCACTTGTTAAATTTCACAACCCCAACCTATTTATCCCATGAAGTCAAACTGGTCATACTTCATATCTAACACCACGGTGTTATCGGTAAATTCAATTACCATTTCACGTTCAAATCTAATTAAAGATTTAACTATCTCCTAGAGCAAAACTGGTGATACTTCATTCTCGATCATTTCAATCTAATTAAAGATTCATTAAAACTCAACTTGGTTTTAATCTTCCCAAAAATCACTATCAATGATTATTTAACTTGGGAAATCATATCCTGTCTTTCACTGGGTTAAAGAACCAATGTCATTTAAAACACGGTTCACGATAAACCCAAAATCACATTCCATTTACAATGGAATCTTCATGGAAAACAAATCGATATATAATCGATATAAACATCCATATCCGACTAATAATATAAATGGAATAGGGACAAGCCTTTTAAATTCCAGATACATTAGTTGTCTTCCTCCATAGAAATTCACTTCGATTATTACCAAATTAAATTCCATTCCAATTTATTTTATTAAATCGGAAAACTTTACTTTGGAAAATATCCTTTAAATCTTATCAAAAAGATTTATAAATTCCAAATCCTGTTTCACTGTAAATCGGGTTTAAGAACGAATGTCGTTAAAATACAGTTCTCGATAAACCCAATTCACATTACATTAATTATCGGGTTAAAGAACGAATGTTATTTAAAACACTGTCCACGATAAAACCAAAAATCAATTCAAATTCAATTCCAAATAAATTCTATTTAATTGGTATACTTCATTAAATCTAAATAAAAAGATTTAATCTTTTTCTCAACTGGATTTAAGAACAGTGTTAATGAAGACACCATTCACGTCAAACCCAAATCCCATTTGATATTAAATACAAGGCTTTGAATAGAAATATATCGGCTTATATTCAATATCAAATTCTACGACCAACAAATATCGTATTGGAAATAACGATATAAATATATCTTTCAAATTTCCATAACAATATCTGTATAATCACGAAATCCAACATCGAATCTTCCAAAGATAATTTCGATTCAAATCCATTTCCAATTTATACATTGGAAATTCTGGTTATTTTCAAAAACCATTTCAAATCCACTTTATTTATCTTAAAAATAAATGGGATTATAATTCTAGTTCAAAACTAGTTCATTTCGATAAAAATCTATTTTTATCTTTTAAAATATGGAATTTTTCATCCCAATTCTTTCCAAATCATTTCTTATGATTTTACACAAATTATTACTATTTTTAATAATTTTATTAAGGCCCGTACATTCGATTTCCATAAACGGCCATCGAACTGCACTTACAACGACCTTTTCCAAATTTGATTGGGACATAATTCCAAATCCAACCATTAGATTTCAATCTCTAATATTCGTTAGAAAGCTCTTTTCGATACGAACCCAACGGTTTCAATTTAAGGAGAATCCGATGGTCGAATCTCCCGTAATATCCATTCGAAGTCAGTGGTCGAATTTCGCAAACTGCCGCAGCGCGGCGCGTTCTATTCGGGCCATTAAATTATATATATAACATATGTAATATATATTTCGTCGATTTCCATTTAAAACGTATTTTCTAAATCGTTTTATATTCGTTTCAAAATTATTTCCACTTCATATTCAATTTCGAATCAAAATTGAATATTCCATATCATCGATATATAAATGATAATATTTTCAAAACATTATATTTTGAAATCAATTCCTTTTCGATATTCATTATAAAAAAGAATAAAATCGATATAAATATCGTTCGCGTCAAAATGGCGCATATCTAATCAACACGGCTTTATATATTTCAATAACTACGTTATTCTATTCAACAAATGAATATTTACTTCAACACATGAATTTTCTTTTATTCAACACATGAATATATATTTTATTCAACACATGATTTTTTTTTAATTCTTACTTACAATAAAAATGTGAACTTTATTGTATAAATATTTCGTTCAACACATGAATTTTCTTTTATTCAACACAAGAATATAAGTATTTTATTCAACACATGAATTTTCTTTTATTCAACACATGAATATGTATTTTATCCAACACATGAATTTTCTTTTATTCAACACATGAATATATATTTTATTCAACACATGAATTTTTTTATTCAACACGTGAATATTCTTTATTTTCCAAATTGGAATGAGGCCAAATCAATTACCATATAATGTTAATTATATGGATTCCCTACAACACATGTATATAATAGCAACGATAAATAATCAACCATCATCCAGAGTGCACCACACAACTGCAAAAGCATTAAATATAACTAATTAACGCTTACGCAGTGTGTCAACCAGTCGATCGACATACAACTACATAGTTGGGATTAGTGTATGCCAAATATCATCCTAACACCCGTGTGGGGTTTCAAATCAATAAACACATATTTTTATTTGTGCAGTTGGGCGATGTGTAAAATTTATCATCCCAATCCATATCAGTCAAATGGGTGTACATAAATAAACCGTCCGATTTGTTTATAAATATTTATTTTATATACACGTTAAAAATTATATTTTTAACTATAAAATATTTTATTCCATTCCACATCACTCAATAAACTTTCACAACACATCAATTAAACAAACAAGTCATCCATGGTCTGTGGATGACGGTTGTCGGGTGCTACTAAGCACCTTCTGCATTCTAGTATATATTTCAACTAGAAAATAAATTAAAAGTGAGAAGTTCTCACCGAGAGCTAAACCAAATGCCACGACTCTTCATATGTAGGAAAACTTCATCTTGTTTCCAACGAGATCTGTTCAACACCGTTTGTGTTAAACAATATATTTTTAACAACGCTACTTCCTATATAAAGATTATATTTTTATATCGTTGCTTCGTATATAAAAATCATATTTTTCTCTTGCCATTCTCTATATAAAAATCACATTTTATATATAAAGATCGTATTTTTATATCTCTACTACATATGTAAAAATCAAAATTTTATTATCTATATAAAAATCATATTTTTATTTCGTTCTCTAGATAATAAGGATTATATTTTTATACTCAAACTATTTACATAAAGGTCATATTTTTATTATCATACATAAATAAAAATCGAACCTTTATGTTAAATAAAAATCAAACCTTTTATAAACTAATATTATTTCATTCCCTATACACATAAAATATTAGATTTTTATTTAAAAGCTATTACATAAACAATAAATCAGGTTTTTATTGTAAAAACTCACCTTTATTATCGAACTGGAACGTTGTCGGCGAATGGTGGTGGTCCACAGTCGGAGGTGAGGGTCGGTGGCGGCGTTGAAGGCTGGGTAGGTGGCAGGGCATTGGCGCCGGGCGGTTGTGGGCCCACAGTCGTACACGTCGGCGCTAGGTTGATTCGCGGCTAAAAGGGGTGTTAGGGCTTGATCGGAGGAAGCGATGAGATCACCTGAGGAGCGGCGGAGGTTAGGGTGGGGTTGCGGCTACGGTGCGCGACGATGGGGAGGCCCTACGACGGCGGCGGCGCTGCCAAGAAGGGGCGACGGGGTTAATTCGAGGAAGGAGGTGGGTTTCAGAACGTGTTGACCGAGAGAAAAGAAATGAGGCCTTAGACTAGGGTTTGACCATATAAGTAAATATATTTATTTATTTTAGTTTTAATTCGAAAAAGTAACTTTTTATTTCGAACTCCATATCGAGCCCACCGACTGTCGTCCATAGCTAATTACCCCCATTCCGAACACAATGGGTTATGTCCAGCAAGCCGATTCGACCGTTTCGATCAGTTTCCGTCAAAATCAAAATATAAATCTATATATTGATTTTGAACGCACATTTCAATTTACTGGGGTCACATACATACTCTAAAAATTCCAGAAAAATAATTTCTAGTTTCGTATTGACGATACGGTTCTAACAAAACAAATTTCATCAAATTCTGAGACCGTTTGAAAAATGGTCATTTTCTGGTCGATCGAAATTGACTAAAACTGTCAAAACATGTTTTCTTTTGCCACGCTCACATATTGATTCGAAAAATTATGAATTTTGGAATCTAGAAATAATTAGACATCACGGATCCAACAAAAGTGGTTTCATCGAAAATAGAGGTCGTTTGCAAAATTGCTATTTTTAAGGGCCAAAATTCCATAGCGACTATTCTGAATTTTCAACTGGGCATAACTTTTTATCCCCGCTATGAAATTTCAATTTTTCGGATTCGTTGGAAAGATATTTTCAAATAGATTATAATATTTTTGGTTTCGCTAAATCCAGTTTATTTTGAATCTTGTACCTTCATTTGAAATTTGAAATCGAATTTTCGAACTACCGCGCCATTTCTAATTCCATTTATAATTAAAATAAAATATTTATATTCTAACTTCGATCTATATAAATATATATATTCTAATTCTATTCAAAATAAATTTCTCGTCGTTATTATTTAAAATAATTCATTTTAAATATTCAAAATTCACTAAAATTTCCAAAATAAAAATTTTAAATTGGCTCAGATTTCCGGGTTATTACAAATTTGGAACATTTAATAAATAAGTGTTGAATAAAAGAAAATTCAAACGATGTGATCAGCCCAATCAAACGATGTGAAGACCTCCGGTCTTCGACCACCGTCTTCATCCTCGACACCTCATCGAATCAGTTATTCAGAATGGGATAAACCCGGTCTTTCTGAATAACTCGTGTATATAATAAACAAGTGTTACACAAACACAACATACGCCTCATTCCAGTTCAGAATATTCTTTTATTCAAATATTCTTATACTTTGGGAAAGGTTCCCATTAATTTTATCAAAGATTAATTCCTTAAATTTATTCTTTAATCTTCCTTTGAATATCAATTCAAACCCGCTTATGGTTTATCCAAACTAGTCGGGATTAACAAACCTTACCGAAGTAATCATTTGTTTTAATTTCCCAGTCCCAACCTATTCATCGCACGAAGTAAACTGGTTATACTTCATATCTAACACCACGGAGTTATTGGTAAATTCAATTACCATTTCACGTTCAAATATAATTAAAGATTTAACTATCGTCTGGAGAAAAACTAGTGATACTCCATTCTCGATCATTTCAATCTAATTAAAGATTCATTTAAAACTCCACTTGGTTTTAATCTTCCCAAAAATCATTCTCAATGATTACTTAACTTGGGAAATCATATCCTGTCTTTAACGGGGTTAAAGAACCAATGTCATTTAAAACACGGTTCATGATAAACCAAAAATCACATTCCATTTACAATGGAATCTTCATGGAAAACAAATCGATATATATAATCGATATAAACTTCCATATCCGACTAATAATATAAATGGAATAACGACAAAGCCTTTTAAATTCCAGATATATTAGTTGTCTTCCTCCACAGAAATTCACTTTGATTATTACCAAATCGAATTCCATTCCATTCCAATTTATTTTATTAAATTGGAAAACTTTACTTTGGAAAATCTCCTTTAGATCTTAACAAAAGATTTATAAATTCCAAATCACATTTCACTGTAAATCGGGTAAAAGAACGAATGTCGTTAAAACACAGTTCACGATAAACCCAATTCACATTCCATTAATTATCGGGTTAAAGAACAAGTGTTATTTAAAACAACATTCACGACAAACCCAAATCCCATTTGATATTAAATACAAGGCTCTGAATAGAAAATATATCAGCTTATATTCAATATCAAATTCTACGACCAACAAATATCGTATTGGAAATAACGATATAAATATATCTTTCAAATTTCCACAACAATATCTGTATAATCACGAAATCCAACATCGAAATATTCAAAAGACAATTTCGATTCAAATCCATTCCAATTCAATTATTGGAAATTCTCGTTACTTTTAAAACCCTTTTCAAATCCAATTTATTTATTTCAAAAATAAATGGATTATAATTCTAGTTCAAAACTAGTTCATTTCGATAAAAATCTATTTTTATATTTTCAAATATGGAATTTTTCATCCCAATTCTTTCCTAATATTTTCTTATGATTTTACACTAATTATTGATATTTTTAATAATTTTATCAAGGCCCGTACAGTCGATTTCCATAAACGGCCATCGAACTGCACTTACTACGACCTTTTCCAAATTTGATTTGGACATAATTCCAAATCCAACCGTTAGATTTCAAATCATCAATATTCATTAGAAAGCACTTTTCGATACGAACCCAGCGGTTCTGGTTTTAGGAAAATCCTACGGTCGGATATCCCGTAATATCCATTCGAAGTCAATGGTCGGATCTCCCGTAATATCCCATAATATATATATATATATATATATAAATATTTTATATATATTTCGTTGATTTCCTTTCAAAATGTATTTTATAAATCGTTTTAAATTCGTTTCAAAATGATTTCAACTTCATATTCAATTTCTAATCAAAATTGAATATTCCATATCATTAATCTATAATGTAACACCCCACACCCGCTACGGTCACTCACTAAGGGAATGCCATAACATCGGTGGAGTATTTTAAGTGAATATAGAACAGAAAAATTACAACGAGACAGATATAAGTAATACTTGAGAATTTAAAACATCATTTCATTTTAGCGGAAAGTAAAACATGTTTGGTTACACCAAAACCATAAATAAGAGTCAAGTACATAATATCCATCCTGATAAAAACGGAAGTACATAATCCCATTACATAACCTAATAGCCATAATAGAAAAGATAAACTGAGCTTTACATCCACGGTCCAAGCTCCAAAAGATAGATAAAGCAGTCTGATCAAAGCCCACTAGTGCTAGGCCCACTCTGAAAACCTGAGGGTTGGGAAAAAAAATAAAGAAACAACGGGGTCAGACATAAGTCTGAGTGAGTCCTATAACCCTAACAATACAATCATTAAAGTAATTAGGGTATGATATAAACAAGGTACGGTACCTCTGGGGATAATGACTACACTAAGTAGCCAACTAAACACAGGATGTACTAAGATAACCGAAAAGACGCATTTATCCACCCAAGGATAATTACTGGATTACACCACCCCAGATCTACCCACCCAAGGGTAATTCCTACACTGTACCACACCAGTCATTCCTAACTTAAAGGTTGATCCCACCCATGGACTTATAAAATTAACTTAATAGTTCTCGCGTACCCCTAGGTGACTAAGTAGACGCCACGGGGCCCTACAATCCACTAGGTGTACACACTACTCCCCATTCGATCGGCTCCCTAACGTAGATACCCGTGCTGGCCTCACCGTGGGGTGTACCATTCCCCAGCGTGGCAACCTGATAAAACTAACGGTGCACGGCTTATATCTACACGATGCAACAACGTCTTATTTACCAGCCCGGGTCCACACACGCATATGAAACCCGTTGGTCATGCGTTGCCATCGCTAACCCATTTTGGCCTCTTATAGTCAAGCCCAATATGCGTGTCCCGTCACTCGACTAGAGTCGAGCCCACTAAGATACATTTGTGATATTGGTTGAAATGGGCCCCCACAAGCTACCACCTAAGCTTGTTATTTTATCTAGTGTATCCCACTTAACCCCTTTTATAATCATGCCCACCTACATGTTAAGGTTTGGTTAAGTCATCTAATCATATATCAATTGCCACTTAAGGCACCCACTAGATTTCCACATGCCACCCAAAGCACTTACTTAACCCTTTAACCATGTTTTAATTACATGTTCCACTTTGGTTAAGTATTCTAATCGTATTTTCTATTGCCACCCAAGGCCCCCACTTAACCCCTCATGTCCCTCTACATGCTAATATGGTTAAGTGTTTCTTAATTAATTAATTAAGATCATGACCTCATAAAGACCTCTCACATTAGACCGTCTTTTATGACTGCTGGATATGCCGGTTGGGTCCGGGCAGCCTTACGTCATAAAAAGGGTCTAACCTCGTGTCTTTACTTTAATCACGTATTTAATTTGTGCCTAAGACCTCTCACATTGGGCTAACATTTGTAGCAACTGGTTAAGCCGGTTGGGTCCGGGCAGTTTTACGCTACAACTGAGTCCAACCTCGTGTCTTAGTCGATTAATTACACCTAATTAATCACCCTCATAATTTATATTAATTATCCCTAATTAATTAATCATGTTTTCCAGAATATGGGTAGACCTAACTCAATAGGTAAATTCCCAACTCCGTAGTATGGGTAGACCTAACTCAATAGGTAAATTCCCAACTCCATAATATGGGTAGACCTAACTCAATAGGTAAATTCCCAATTATGTCCATTTAATTTATGTTACTCTTAAGCATACCCATTCCACATCATTTTATTAACATGCATATTAACCCCATCGTTCCCCACGTAATTCGTTCTCGTAACGTGACATAATAAAAGGGAAGATTCATCACAAATGTCATGGGTTTAACCAACATAGCTTATAACTTTATCATGGGTTCAAAAGGTGTCAACTTGCATATATGAGCATACATTAAACCCAACTAGCATTTAACCCAAACTTGCATTATGCATGTCATAAAAAGAGACAAACTTGCATATGAACTTGCACATAAACTTGCATATGAACTTGCATCGTAACTTGCAAATGAACTTGCATCATAACTTGCATATGAACATGTATCATAACTTGCATATGAACTTGCATCATAACTTGCATATGAACTTGCATATGAACTTGCATCATAACTTGCATATGAACATGTATCATAACTTGCATATGAACTTGCATCATAACTTGCATATGAATATGTATCATAACTTGCATATGAACTTGCATAACATGCCATACTTTGAGACAAACTTGCATATATTATGCATATCATAAAAAGAGACAAACTTGCATAAAACCAAACACTTAGCATGCATAAAACCAAATACTTAGCATGCATAAAACCACATACATAGCATGCATAAAACCAAATACTTAGCATGCATAAAACCAAATACATAGCATGCATAAAACCAAATACTTAGCATGCATAAAACCAAATACATAACTTGCATAACATGTTACATATAGACTTGCATATAATCTCCCATATAGCTTGCATAACATGTTACATATGAATCAATGTTCAACATAGTGTTTTGCATCATAAAACATAGCATTAAACTTGCATATAGCACACAACATACACTATACTAAACTTGCATAAACACATTGATTCCACAAACATAGCCATATCTTATCATATCCTATCATAATCAATTTAACAATTGATTGTTAAGTCTATAGAAACTCACCACTAAACTCCAATAAGCAAACCCTTGCCACAAATCACCCAAAAACTCTAGCCTTGAACATAAAGCTTGCAACTTGATGATGAATGCAAGCCAATGATCACTCATACAACTCAAAGATGCTTGTATGCACATGAAAGCCTTCATAGAAATAGTTTAGAAATAGGATGGATGCTAGGGTTTTGAGTGGAGGCCATGATCATAGAAATTTTTGGCATAGTTTAGTTAGGAGATAGGATTATGACCATTTAGGGCTAGCTTAGGGTCTTATTTATAGGATTAGGCAAGTGTTTTAGGCCATTAGATTAACCCTAAATTAGATTAGGACCATCAGATCTCGGAAGCTTCCAGAAACCAGCCCCAAAACACAGCCTAAACCCTAAAATGGTGCACCAGGCCAGCCAGAAAGCTGTGCAGGTTTCTGGCTCGACACGGGCGCACTTCCCAAGTGCGCCAGTGTAAAAATGTGTTGGCGCACTTCACAAGTGCGCCAGTGCATTTTTGTGTTGGCGCACTTCACAAGTGCGCCAGTGTATTCTGGCTAGTTTTCGGTTTTTCTGCCTAACTTCGTTCGTCCATATCTTCTTCATACGGACACCGATTTTCGAAAACTCAGACTCTATTTCGCGTATTTTTCCGAGACGAACGCAATGGTGCAACCCGTTTCCCCTAATTCCCACATCTGGGATTAGTTATTCTTTAATTTGTGAATTTTAGCATTAACCGAAATTCGGGGTGTTACATTCTCCCCTCCTTAAAGGATTTCGTCCCCGAAATCTCTAAGCTAAGGAGAATGCATATCCTACCATCCAAACAACCATCTACTCAATCCATCAAACACGGGCATCCATTGTCCTTAAAACAGTTTCTAATGATGTATGAGCATATGCAAAAAGTGTGTGTATATGTTCCCTATCTAATGTATGAACATATGCAAACCATGATAGTGTCATGCATCCATTATGTATGCGAGAGAACCCTATCGACACATACAATATCTACATGAGTGCACAATCATTCACCAAAATGCATCATCCATATGATAACACAATCATTATACATCCATAAATATAACTTCCTACACACAATTTTATGCAATATGCCATATGAAGTGATTGAGCCGATCTAGTGCCTAGAGTGTGTATACATGCATCCACGAGCAACCACTAGCAACCACTTGCATCCACATGCATCCATCAAACATAACATGTCTCAAACACATGTTTCAACCATAGGTTTACCCTATCTAAAGGTCAAAGGTACTAATGAGAGGACATACTAAAGATAAGATAAGTACTAGACAAACGATAAAGGAGAAGTTAAAAGACATACTCTCAAAAAGGAATGGGTACAATGATTGCATCTTCGCTTCCGTCTCCCAAGTAGCATTGCCCTCGTCTTCTCCCCATTGTACTTTGACTAGTTGGACCTCTCGATTCCTCAATTTCCTAGTCTCTGACCCAAGGATGCGAGTAGGAGCTCGTCTAATAGTCGCATCACGCTCTACTTCCACTTCTCTAAGCAAGCTCGGCTCTACAACCTCTGCGGTCTCATGCAAGCACTTCCTCAAATGTGACACATGGAATACATCATGTACACCACTAAGTCTGTCGGGCAACTCCACTCTATATGCCATTCGTCCAATCCTTTCCTTAATAGGAAACGGCCCTACGAACCTTGGTGCTAACTTCCCAACAGATCCAAAGCGAACCACATTTCGTAACGGAGACACTTTGACAAAGACCATGTCCCCAACTTCAAACTCAAGGTCCGTCCTCCTCTTGTCCGCATAAGATTTTTGCCTATCCTGCGCTGCTTTCATCCTTCTTCGAATCAAGTCAATCTTCTCAGAAGTCTCCCTAACCATATCAGGCCCAAGCAAGATCTTCTCCGTAGATTCCCACCAACATGTAGGTGATCGACAAGGCCTTCCATAAAGAGCTTCAAAAGGAGCCATACCAATACTGGACTGAAAGCTGTTATTATATGCGAACTCCACCAATGGAAGATGCTCTTCCCATGTACCACCAAAATCTAAGATACAAAGCCTCAAGAGATCTTCTAAGATACGGTTCACCCTCTCGGTCTGACCGTCCATCTGAGGATGATATGCGGTGCTCAAACACAACTGAGTCCCTACCGCCTCTTGCAAACTTCTCCAAAACTCACTAGTGAAGATAGGATCTCGATCACTCACAATGCTAGATGGTACGCCATGCAATCTAACAATCTCTCTAACATAGACTGAAGCAAGCCATGGAGCGGTCCTCTTACTCTTCACGGGTATAAAATGGGCACTCTTGGTAAGTCTGTCTACCACAACCCAAATTCCCGTATTGCCCTTCCTCGATCTCGGTAACCCATCGATGAAATCCATCGAGACACTATCCCACTTCCATTGCGGAACTTCCAATGGGTGTAGCAACCCACCGGGTTTCCTTTGCTCCGCTTTAACTTGTTGGCACACCAAGCATCTAGCCACATACTCGGCCACATCTTTCTTCATACCGGCCCAGAAGAAAACTCTCTTCATGTCTTGGTACATCTTGTCCCTACCAGGATGAATGGTCATCTTTGACCGATGTGCATCATCAAGTATATCCTTCCTCAGACCCTCGTCTTACGGTACATAAAGTCTACCGTCTCTACGCAACCACCCCTTACCATCTAGGGTGTACCTACTCAAATGGCTGGACGACTCCCCCCTTATGAGCTTCTCTACTAACTCAACCAACTGTGGGTCGTCTCGCTGTGCCTCGCCAATCCGCCCCAAAATAGTAGGCCTAACCTCCAAGGAGGCTAGCAAACCGGGTACAAAGTCAACGGAAGGTCTAAAGTCAATCATAGAATTAAACTCCAAGCTTCGCCGTTCCACGAACAATGGACTCAAAGATAGCCTTTTTCTACTCAAGGCGTCCGCCACCACGTTACCCTTGCCAGGGGTATACGCTATCTCGAAATCATAGGATGCTAAGAACTCCATCCACCTTTGCTGTCTTAAGTTTAAATCCTTCTGAGAGAATAAGTACTTCAATGATTTATGGTCAGTGAACAACTCGAATCTCTCACCAAGAAGATAATGGCGCCAAGACTTAAGTGCGAAAACAATCGCGGCCAACTCTAGATCATGGGTAGGGTAATTCTTCTCATGCACTCTCAATTGCCTCCCTCCATAGGCTATTACCCTTCCCTCCTGCATCAAGACTGCGCCTAATCCTGTCCCACAAGCATCGGTATAAACAACAAACGGCTTACTCCCATCTGGAAGCACTAAAACTGGAGCGGTGGTCAAAGCTCTCTTTAACCGTCGGAAAGCATCATCACAATCTACGTCCCATGAGAAAACCAGATTCTTCTTCGTCAAGCGGGTTAATGGGGCTGACATCTTCGCGAAGTCTTTGATGAACTTCCTATAATATCCTGCCAACCCCAAGAAACTTCTTACTTCGGTAGCATTTCTAGGAACTTTCCAATCCTGGATAGATACCATCTTTGCGGGATCCACAGCTATCCCTTCCTTAGAGACCACATGCCCTAAGAATCGCACTTCTCTTCTCCAAAAATGACATTTAGAGAATTTAGCTTTAAGACTATGTGCTCGAAGAGTCTCCAACACTTCTCTGAGATGTAAGGCATGCTCTTCTTCACTCTTGGAAAAGACCAAGATGTCATCCACAAAGACCACTACAAACTTATTCAGATACTCTCTGAACACTCTACTCATCAGATCAACAAAGTATGCAGGGGCGTTTGTCAACCCAAATGGCATCACAAGCCACTCATAAAAACCATCCGGAGTCCGGAAAGCAGTCTTCTCTATACTGTCCTCCGCCACTCTCAACTGATGAAACCCTGTAGCTAAGTCCATCTGCGAAAACACTGAGGCGCCAACTAACTGATCAAAGAGATCATCTATCCTCGGTAGTGGGTGTCTATTCTTCTTCGTGAGCTTATTAAGTTCTCTATAATCCACACAAAGTCTGAGGGACCCATCCGCCTTCGTGGCAAACACTACTGGAGCTCCCCACTCCGATATACTTCGCCTTATGAACCCCTTCTCAAGCAACTCCCCTACTTGCTTATGAAGTTCTCTTCTCTCGCGAGGAGCCATGTGGCGCACTGGTAAAGATACAGGTTTAGCATTGTCTACCAGATATATTCGGAAGTCAATCTCCCGCTCCGGAGGTAAGCCCTTCACCTCCTTAAACACATCCGAGTATTCCCGGACCACTCTAACAGATCGCAAACTCTCGACCGACGTGTCAAGCGATTCTAGATAACTTAGCATAACAGATTCCATGGGATTACAAGAGATCTCGAGAGTGTTACCCAAGCGGGTCATAAGCCTAACAACTCTCCCTTCAAAATCAAGAACGGCACCCCTACTGGATAACCAGTTCATGCCCAAAACTAACCCATAGCTCGTGAAGCCCAAAAAGCATCACATCTACTCTCAACGCTAAGTATAGCAACTTTCAAACCCAAACACTTCATGGAGCCCCAATTGGGTTTGAAACAACTAAGGGATCATCTACTAACTGGTGTCTAAGTGCAGTGACTCAACTAACAATGATGAGATAAACGAACTCGATGTGTCAGAATTAAATAAAGTTCAAATCGGATAATAAAGAAATCCAAATTCCAACCTAGACGGTCTATCCCAATTTGGTACCCTAGTCGTGTGGGAATACAACTACCCTCTAGGAGATTCCGTACCTTGCCCTTGCCTCTTTGGACAATCCTAATAAGGTGTCCTATTCCTCCCAAAAGGATAACTACTCGCCTTCTTCATCCCATTCTCCACTCGTAACCTCCCACCAATGAGGTTTCATTCTTCATTAACCAAACAACTATTTAAGCCTTCCTCCCTTCGTCTATCCAATAGATACCTACCAGTCCTCCTCCTTCTTGAACCAACTTCTAATCTGACTAACGTCTAAGTCCCTTGAAGTGGTTTTCCATTCTTATCTATCTTAGAAAGGTCATCTATACGCGGAGGGGAAACTCAAAACGAGAGAGGAAGAGATTCAAAACGGAGAATTCGAAAGATATAGATATGGCTATTGGGGATTATGCTTTTCTTTCAAAAACTTTTCTTTTAAAAGACATGTTTTTGAAAATACTCCTTTCAAAAATATTCTGGTAACCTTAAGCTCTGATACCACGTGTAACACCCCACACTCGCTACGGTCACTCACTAAGGGAATGCCATAACATCGGTGGAGTATTTTAAGTGAATATAGAACAGAAAAATTACAACAAGACAGATATAAGTAATACTTGAGAATTTAAAACATCATTTCATTTCAGCAGAAAGTAAAACATGTTTGGTTACACCAAAACCATAAATAAGAGTCAAGTACATAATATCCATCCTGATAAAAACGAAAGTACATAATCCCATTACATAACCTAATAGCCATAATAGAAAAGATAAACTGAGCTTTACATCCACGGTCCAAGCTCTAAAAGATAGATAAAGCAGTCTGATCAAAGCCCACTAGTGCTAGGCCCACTCTGAAAACCTGAGGGTTGGGAAAAAAAATAAAGAAACAACGGGGTCAGACATAAGTCTGAGTGAGTCCTATAACCCTAACAATACAATCATTAAAGTAATTAGGGTATGATATAAACAAGGTACGGTACCTCTGGGGATAATGACTACACTAAGTAGCCAACTAAACACAGGATGTACTAAGATAACCGAAAAGACGCATTTATCCACCCAAGGATAATTACTGGATTACACCACCCCAGATCTACCCACCCAAGGGTAATTCCTACACTACACCACACCAATCATTCCTAACTTAAAGGTTGATCCCACCCATGGACTTATAAAATTAACTTAATAGTTCTCGCGTACCCCTAGGTGACTAAGTAGACGCCACGGGGCCCTACAATCCACTAGGTGTACACACTACTCCCCATTCGATCGGCTCCCTAACGTAGATACCCGTGCTGGCCCCACCGCGGGGTGTACCATTCCCCAGCGTGGCAACCTGATAAAACTAACGATGCACGGCTTATATCTACACGATGCAACAACGTCTTATTTACCAGCCCGGGTCCACACACGCATATGAAACCCATTGGTCATGCGTTGCCACCGCTAACCCATTTTGGCCTCTTATAGTCAAGCCCAATATGCGTGTCCCGTCACTCGACTAGAGTCGAGCCCACTAAGATACGTTTGGGATATTGGTTGAAATGGGCCCCCACAAGCTACCACCTAAGCTTGTTATTTTATCTAGTGTATCCCACTTAACCCCTTTTATAATCATGCCCACCTACATGTTAAGGTTTGGTTAAGTCATCTAATCATATATCAATTGCCACTTAAGGCACCCACTAGATTTCCACATGCCACCCAAAGCACTTACTTAACCCTTTAACCATGTTTTAATTACATGTTCCACTTTGGTTAAGTATTCTAATCGTATTTTCTATTGCCACCCAAGGCCCCCACTTAACCCCTCATGTCCCTCTACATGCTAATATGGTTAAGTGTTTCTTAATTAATTAATTAAGATCATGACCTCATAAAGACCTCTCACATTAGACCGTCTTTTATGACTGCTGGATATGCCGGTTGGGTCCGGGCAGCCTTACGTCATAAAAAGGGTCTAACCTCGTGTCTTTACTTTAATCACGTATTTAATTTGTGCCTAAGACCTCTCACATTGGGCTAACATTTGTAGCAACTGGTTAAGCCGGTTGGGTCCGGGCAGTTTTACGCTACAACTGAGTCCAACCTCGTGTCTTAGTCGATTAATTACACCTAATTAATCACCCTCATAATTTATATTAATTATCCCTAATTAATTAATCATGTTTTCCAGAATATGGGTAGACCTAACTCAATAGGTAAATTCCCAACTCCGTAGTATGGGTAGACCTAACTCAATAGGTAAATTCCCAACTCCATAATATGGGTAGACCTAACTCAATAGGTAAATTCCCAATTATGTCCATTTAATTTATGTTACTCTTAAGCATACCCATTCCACATCATTTTATTAACATGCATATTAACCCCATCGTTCCCCACGTAATTCGTTCTCGTAACGTGACATAATAAAAGGGAAGATTCATCACAAATGTCATGGGTTTAACCAACATAGCTTATAACTTTATCATGGGTTCAAAACGTGTCAACTTGCATATATGAGCATACATTAAACCCAACTAGCATTTAACCCAAACTTGCATTATGCATGTCATAAAAAGAGACAAACTTGCATATGAACTTGCACATAAACTTGCATATGAACTTGCATCATAACTTGCATATGAACTTGCATCATAACTTGCATATGAACATGTATCATAACTTGCATATGAACTTGCATCATAACTTGCATATGAACTTGCATATGAACTTGCATCATAACTTGCATATGAACATGTATCATAACTTGCATATGAACTTGCATCATAACTTGCATATGAATATTTATCATAACTTGCATATGAACTTGCATAACATGCCATACTTAGAGACAAACTTGCATATATTATGCATATCATAAAAAGAGACAAACTTGCATAAACCCAAACACTTAGCATGCATAAAACCAAATACTTAGCATGCATAAAACCAAATACTTAGCATGCATAAAACCAAATACATAGCATGCATAAAACCAAATACTTAGCATGCATAAAACCAAATACATAACTTGCATAACATGTTACATATAGACTTGCATATAATCTCCCATATAGCTTGCATAACATGTTACATATGAATCAATGTTCAACATAGTGTTTTGCATCATAAAACATAGCATTAAACTTGCATATAGCACACAACATACACTATACTAAACTTGCATAAACACATTGATTCCACAAACATAGCCATATCTTATCATATCCTATCATAATCAATTTAACAATTGATTGTTAAGTCTATAGAAACTCACCACTAAACTCCAATAAGCAAACCCTTGCCACATATCAACCAAAAACTCTAGCCTTGAACATAAAGCTTGCAACTTGATGATGAATGCAAGCCAATGATCACTCATACAACTCAAAGATGCTTGTATGCACATGAAAGCCTTCATAGAAATAGTTTAGAAATAGGATGGAGGCTAGGTTTTTGAGTGGAGGCCATGATCATAGAAAATTTTGGCATAGTTTAGTTAGGAGATAGGATTATGACCATTTAGGGCTAGCTTAGGGTCTTATTTATAGGATTAGGCAAGTGTTTTAGGCCATTAGATTAACCCTAAATTAGATTAGGAACATCAGATCTCGGAAGCTTCCAGAAACCAGCTCCAAAACACAGCCTAAACCCTAAAATGGATCACCAGGCCAGCCAGAAAGCTGTGCAGGTTTCTGGCTCGACATGGGCGCACTTCCCAAGTGCGCCAGTGTAAAAATGTGTTGGCGCACTTCACAAGTGCGCCAGTGCATTTTTGTGTTGGCGCACTTCACAAGTGCGCCAGTGCATTCTGGCTAGTTTTCGGTTTTTCTGCCTAACTTCGTTCGTCCATATCTTCTTCATACGGACTCCAATTTTCGAAAACTCAGACTCTATTTCGCGTATTTTTCCGAGACGAACGCAATGGCGCAATACTTTTCCCCTAATTCCCACATCTGGGATTAGTTATTCTTTAATTTGTGAATTTTAGCATTAACCGAAATTCGGGGTGTTACATATAATTGATAATATTTTCAAAACTTTATATTTTGAAATCAATTCCTTTTCGATATTCATTATAAAAATGAATAAAATCGATATAGATATCGTTCACGTCAAAATGGCGCATATCTAATCAACACGGCTTGATATATTTCAATAACTTCGTTATTCTATTCAACAAATTAATATTTTCTTCAACACATGAATTTTCTTTTATTCAACACATGAATATATATTTTATTCAACACATGAATTTTCTTCTATTCAACACATGAATATATATTTTATTCAATACATGAATTTTCTTTTATTCAACATATGAATATATATTTTATTCAACACATGAATTTTCTATTTATTCAACACATGAAGTTACTTTTATTCAACACATGAATATATATTTTATTCAACACATGAATTTTCTTTTATTCAACACAATCAATATTCACACCACAAACAACAAACAAACAAGTTGTCCATGGTCTGTGGACAATGGGTGTCGGGTGCTGCTAAGCACCGTCTGCATCCTAGTATATCCTTCAAACTAGAAATTAAAATAAAAGTGAGGAGTTCTCACTTAGAAGCTAAACCAAACGCCATGACTCTTCCTATGTAGAAAATCTTTGCCGTGCTCGCCCTTTTGTCACTTTCGTCGTCTGTATTCGCTACATATATAAAAATCACATTTTTATTTCAATTCTAAAAATTATATTTTTACTTCACTAAAAATTATATTTTTACTTCGCTAAAAATTATATTTTTACTTCGCTACTTCACATAGGTCAAAATCATATTTTTATCGTGCTTCCATAAAAAAAATCATATTTTTATGTGCCATTCCAATAAATAAAAATCCAATTTTTATACGCTTTTCCCTTAAAGAAAAATTATATTTTTGCTATCATAAAAATATATTTTTCCTTCTTTATTGTATATGAACAAAAACCAAATCTTTATCTCACTAACTTTTGCATAAAAATTTAATCTTTTTATGTCATTCGAATTAATAAAAATCCAATCTTTTTACAAAGTCTTTTCATATTCCTTAAACCCAGATTTTTAAAACAAAGCATATATATTTAAAAACTGAAATTAAAATTGATATTATAAAAACTCACCGTTCTTTGTCGAACCGGAACTCGCTGTCGAGGGGGGGGAGAGGGTTCGACGAGAGCAGCGCAGCAGGAGGAGAGAGGGGGGACCGCAACTCGGTGGCGCGACGTCGATTTGGGTGCGCCTTGGCTCGCGAGGTCCTTGAGTTCGCGATGGAGGCTGACTTCGATGGGGAAGGGGAGGCACTGGCGTGGGATCGGCGACCGCCTTCAGGAGCGGCGGCGCATTCGCGAGGGGGGGCTCCGCCCGTCATCCTCCTCTTTCTCTCTTTTTTTCTATTTAGATTTCGATCGTGGACTAAAGGAAAGGGGGGGCATCAACGGTTTGGAGAAAAGGAGAAAAAAGCGGGTATAAGTATAATATATTTAATTATTTAATTTACTCCAAAAAGTTGCTTTTCGATTCGAACACCAATTCAGACCCAACGACTGTCGCCCCTAGCTAAATACCCCCATTCTAAACACAATGGGATATGTTTCATAAGCCAATTCTAGTGGTTCGATCAGTTTCTGTTTAAATTTAAATATAAATCTATATATATTCAGTTCAAACGTACATTTCAATTTACTTGGGCCACATACGAACTCTAAAAATTCTCGAAAAATATTTTCTAGCTTCACATTGACGATGCGGTCCTAACAAAACTAATTTCATTGAATTCTGAGACCGTTTGAAAAATGGCCATTTTAAAGGGCCAGAATTCCATAGCGACTATTCTGAATTTTCAACTAGACATAACTTTTTATTCTGCTATGAAATTTTGATTTTTCGGATTCGTTAGAAAGATATTTTCAAACATATTCTAATATTTTTGATTTCGCTAAAATCCGGTTTATTTTGAATCCTGTACATTCAATTTAAATTTGAAATTGAATTTTCAAACTACTATGCCATTTCCAATTCCTTTTATATTTAAAATAAAATATTTATATTCTAATGACGATTCAAATAAATATATACGTTCTAATTCTATTCAAAATAAATTTCTCGTCGTTATTATTTAAAATAATTCATTTTAAATATTCAAAATTCATAAAGATTGCCAAAATAAAAATTTTAAATTGGCTCGGCTTTCCGAGTTATTACATGGAGCTCGTTTAATTTTATGGTAGAATGGAAACGCCTGAATCAAATCAGCGACAGTCTATCGTTATTTAACGATAAACGTCCAATGTGAGTAAACTCACTAACTATGTTCAGTTTATAATTTTATAAACGCAATTTAGTATTAATAACTGATGATTGATTAGCTAGGTGATGGTTTTTTGGATTAATTGTTAATTTATTTGGTTAAAAATATAAATATAGTTAAATATATAAATCATTAATTGGATATTGATTCTGTTTATCGGAATATATCATATTGATATAGAATTTGTGTTATTTATGTTCATTAACATCGATGAGTGTAGGGAAACAGGTTGGAGGGATCCAACGAGATTCCTCAAAATATTATTACATATTATTTGTGTAACACCCCGTATTTTTTGTAAACATAAAGTAACAAAACAAAGTATACTTAATTTTTTAGAGAAGAATTAAGGGAAACGGGTTACGCCATTACGTTCATCGTGGAATTCTGGTTGAGATAGAGTCTGAGTTTGTGTAAATCGGACTTTGTATGAAGAGGTTATGGCACTTAGAAGTTTCAGGAATTTAAAATAAAAACCAGCCCGAATTCGAATTTAAAGTTTCGAAATTCAAATCACACACCCGGGCTGGGCGGGAAAATTCCCACCCAGGACCTAGGTCGACCAGGGAGTGGACCTGGGTAGAACAGGTCGACCATGGGGTCGACCTCCACCCTTTTCTAGATCCATGGACAGATTCCTTTTTCTGCGTTTAGACGCCCGTTCTGACCAGATTCGTTGCTCCTAAGCTATTTAAACACCCACGAACCTCACTTTCTCTCCACACAATTGCATTTTGCCTATACTCTGCCCTAATTCATATTAAAATAAATCAATCGCGTCGCTACTCTGTTGAAATCTAAGCTTTAACAAGTGCTCCTTCTTCCAATCTGAATAGGATTAAAAGAGAATAAATACAACCATTTTTCTTTTAGAATCTAACTAAGGTGAGTACAGTTATTTTCAGATATGAAATTTAATTATGATCTTGAAATGGTTATAAATCTGAATTGGAGATTATGCATATTCTTATTTATCAGATCTGTTTTTTGTGTAGATCTATCTTATTCCTGTTTATCAGATCCGTTTTTCTGTGTAGATCTATCTTATTCCTATTTATCAGATCCGATTTTCTGTGTATATCTATCTTATTAATATTATTGTAACTACTCTGTATCTCTTCCTTCCTTCTGTAACACCCCGAATTTCAGTTAATACTAATATTCACTAATTACAGAATAAATAATCTTAGATGTGAGAATTGGGGGAAACGGGCTGCGTCATTGCGTTCATCTCGGAAAAATACGCGAAATAGTGTCCGAAATTTTGTAAATCGGAGTCCGTATGGCCCAGTTATGGCCCAATGAAGTTTGCAGAAAATTCAAAGTTCAAAACGGATTTAAAAATTCAGGTTCAAATTTCGAAACATGCAGAAATGGGGCCAGGCGGGAAAACTCCCGCCCAGCCTGGTCGACATGGCTGTCGACAGGGCTGTCGACTTGCCTGTCGACATGGCTGTCGACAGGGCTGTCGACTTGCCTGTCGACATGCCTGTCGACTTGGCTGTCGACAGGGCTGTCGACTTGCCATGTCGGCTGATGCTGGCCTGGTGCACCTAGTTGAGTTTGGGTTAGGCTTTGGGGCTGGTTTCTGGAAACTTCCTAAATCTGACGGACCTAATCTAACCTAGGGTTAATCCTATGGTCTAAAACACACCCTAATCCTATAAATACACCCTAATGCAAGCCTAATCCCTACTAAAAATAGAAATGATGCCATCATGCCGCCAAAATCAAACTTGAGAGGAGCCTCCACTAGTTTATGAAGAAAGTTGCAAGCTAATCAACCTCTAATCATCATTTTCTTCTTGTATAGCAACTAGTTCTACTTCATAAGCTTGCTAATCTTGGTTTTGGTGAGTTTCTATCACTTTAATAACCAATTGCTAAAATAAGTAGATGAGATATGATGAGATCATGCGGTTTTGTATGCGGATTTGTGGGTTTTAAGTCATATGATATGATGTTGGCTTGCTAATCTATGTTTAATGTTAACCCTATGTTCATGCAAGTTAAGTATGTGGGTTTATGCAAGTTAAGTATATGGGTTTATGCAAGTTAAGTGGTGGATTTTATGCATGCTAAGTATTTGATTTTATGCATGCTAAGTGTTTGGTCTTATGCATGCTAAGTGTTTGATTTTATGCATGCTAAGTATTTGATTTTATGCATGCTAAGTGTTTGGTCTTATGCATGCTAAGTAATTAATTTTATGCATGCTAAGTGTTTGGTTTTATGCATACATTATGACATGCAAGTTTACCCTTTTTAAATAAGATGCATACATATGCAAGATGACACCTTTGTATGCTATGCATACATATGCATGTTTACCCTATTATGATGCAAGT
Organism: Allium sativum; assembly: GCA_030737875.1. Classification (NCBI taxonomy): domain Eukaryota; kingdom Viridiplantae; phylum Streptophyta; class Magnoliopsida; order Asparagales; family Amaryllidaceae; genus Allium; species Allium sativum. The sequence continues at coordinate 47,677,042 of CM060912.1, read as the reverse complement.
TCATATGCAAGTTTGTCTCTTTTATGATATGCATAAAGCAAGTTTGGGTTAAATGCTAGTTGGGTTAAATGTATGTTCATATATACAAGTTGACACCTTTTGAACCCATGATAAAGCTATATGCTATGTTGGTTAAACCCATGACATTTGTGATGAATCTTCCCTTTTTATGTCATGTTATGAGAACGAATTACGTGGGGAACGATGGGGTTAAAAATGCATGTTAATAAAATGATGCGAATGGGTATGATTAAGCATACCACAAATTAAATGGACATAATTGGGAATTTACCTATTGAGTTAGGTCTACCCATATTATGGAGTTGGGAATTTACCTATTAAGTTAGGTCTACCCATACTATGGAATTGGGAATTTACCTATTGAGTTAGGTCTACCCATATTCTTAAAAATGTGTAATTAATTAGGGATAATTAATACAAATTATGGGGGTGATTAATTAAGTGTAATTAATCAACTAAGACACGAGGTTGGACCCTTTTGTAGCGGAAGTCTGCCCGGAACCGACCGGCCATCCAGCAGCTACAAATGATTGGCCCAATGTGGGAGGTCTTAGTCATAAGTTAAATGCGTGATTAAAGTAAAGACACGAGGTTAGGCCCTTCTTATGACGTAAGGCTGCCCGGACCCAACCGGCATATCCAGCAGTCATAAGAGATGGTCTAATGTGAGAGGTCTTTATGAGGTCATGATCTTAATTAATTAATTAAGAAACACTTAACCATGTTAGCATGTAGAGGGACATGAGGGGTTAAGTGGGTGCCTTGGTGGCATGAGGAATCTAGTGGGTTGCCTTGGGTGGAAATAGACAATACGATTATAATACTTAACCAAAGTGGAACATGTAATTAAACATGGGTAAAGGGTTAAGTAAGTGCTTTGGGTGGCATGTGGAAATCTAGTGGGTGCCTTAAGTGGCAATTGAAATATGATTAGATGACTTAACCAAACCTTAACATGTAGGTGGGCATGATTATAAAAGGGGTTAAGTGGGATACACTAGATAAAATAACAAGCTTAGGTGGTAGCTTGTGGGGGCCTGTAACACCCCACTCCCGCTACGATCACTCACTAAGGGAATGCCATAACATCGGTGGAGTATTTTAGTGAATATAGAACAGAAAAATTACAACAAGACAGATATAAATAGTACTTGAAATTTTAAAACATCATCTCATAATAGCGGAAGTAAAACATGTCTGGTTACATCATAAACTCACTTAAAAGTCAAGTACAATATCCATCAAAATAAAGAAGTACATAATCCCACTCTCATACAATAGCCAAAACAAAAGAAAAGATAACTGGATAACTGGAGCTTTACATCTACCCAAGCTCCTAAAGACTGGAACAACAATCCGATCAAGCTCCACTACTGCTAGGATCCACCACAGGACCTGAGGGTTGGGAAAAAGATAAAAACAACGGGGTCAGACATAAGTCTGAGCGAGTCCTATAACTTTAACAATACAATCGTTAAAGTAACCAGAGAAGACATGAATTGATATACGGTAACATATAGGGATGAATAGCTACCCTAAGCAATCAACTAAACTAAGATAAAGGATAAAGACGCATCTACCCTTCCTAAGGTAAATTACTAAACTGCACCACACCAGTCGTTCTTAACTTAAAGGTTGATCCCACCTAAGGACTTATAAAATTACTTTAATAGTACTTGCGTACCCCTAGATGACCAAGTAGGCGCCACGGGGCCCTACAATCCACTAGGTGTACACACTACTCCCCATTCGATCGGCTCCCTAACGTAGATACCCGTGCTGGCCCCACCATGGGGTGTACCATTCCCCCAACGTGGCAACCCGATATAATTAACGGTGCACGGCTTATATCTACACGATGCAACAACGGCTTATCTACCAACCCGGGCCCACTCACGCATATGAAGCCCGTTGGACTTGCGTTGCCACCGCTAACCCGTTTTGGCCTCTTATAATCAAGCCCAATATGCGTGTCCCGTCACTCGACATGGGTCGAGCCCACAAAGATACGTTTGGGATATTGGTTGAAATGGGCCCCCACAAGCTACCCACTTAAGCTTGTCAAATATCTAGTGTATCCCACTTAACCCTTTAATCATGTTTAATTACATGTTTCTCTTGGTTAAGTATACTAATCGTATTTTCTATTGCCACCCAAGGCAACCCACTTAAGATTCCACATGCCACCCAAGGCACCCACTTAACCCCTCATGTCCCACTACATGCTATAATGGTTAAGTGTTTCTTAATTAATTAAGACCGTGATCTCCCGTAAAGACCTCCCACATTAGACTGACTGTTATGACCGCCTGGTTAAGCCGGTAGAATCCGGGCAGTCTTACGTCATAACAGAGTCTAACCTCGTATCTTTACCTTAATCACGTTTTTAATTTGTGCCTAAGACCTCTCACATTGGGCTGACATTTGTAGCAACTGGTTAAGCCGGTCGGGTCCGGGCAGTTTTACACTACAAATGAGTCCAACCTCGTGTCTTAGTCGATTAATTACACCTAATTAATCACCCCCATATTAATTATCCCTAATTAATGTCAAGCTTTTCATAACATGGGTAGACCTAACTCAATAGGTAAATTCCCATGGGGTAGACCTAACTCAATAGGTAAATTCCCAACACATAGTATGGGTACACCTAACTTAATAGGCAAATTCCCATACTATGTTCCTTTATTTTATGTTATGCATAATTATATTAATTTCACACAATCTTATTAACTTATGCATTTAATTACCCCATCGTTCCCACGTAATTTCGTTCTCATGATATAACACATATAAAAGGTGTCAACTTGCATATGAATGAACATGTTTCAAAGGTGCCATCTTGCATATTAACAAACACATAACTTGCACATGCACTTGCATAACATGTCACATAACTTGCATATAATATGTCACATAACTTACATATTCACTTGCATAACAAACTTGCATATTAACTTATAGACTTGCATAATGTGTCATCATAAACTTGCATATTAACCAACATGTAACTTGCATATTAACAAACATGTAACTTGCATATTTACAAACATGTAACTTGCATATTCACTTACATGTGACTTGCATATTAACAAACATGTAACTTGCATATTTACATACATGTACTTGCATATTAACAAACATGTAACTTGCATATTAACAAACATGTAACTTGCATATTAACAAACATGTAACTTGCATATTAACAAACATGTAACTTGCATACTTACATACATGTAACTTGCATAGCATATCACTATGAACTTGCATAACATGCATATGATTACATAGCCCACAACTTGCATATTTAGCATCATGCATAACATACATCATATTAAACTTGCATAAACTTACATACTCAACATGCATAAACATACATACTCAACATGCATAAACATAAGATTAATGCTAACATCATATCATATGATTTCAAAACTCATTAACCCACATACAAAACCATAAATCTCATCACATCTCATCTAATTAGTTTACCAAAAGATCATCAAAGTGATAGAAACTCACAACTAGCAACTTTGCACACCAAATAAAGAAGATTAAGATGCTAAGAAGAGATTAGAGGTTGATTAGAGAGTGATTAGCATGCAACCCTCTTCATAAAATTAGTGGAGGCCATGAGAGCTAGCATTTTGCCATAGTTTAGTTACTAGGTTTAATTATGAATGAATTAGGGTAGGGTTAGGGTCTTATTTATAGGATTAGAAAGTGTTTTAGGCCCTTAGATTAACCCTAGATTAGATTAGGACCCTTAGATTTAGGAAATCTCTAGAACCAGCCCTCCTAGCCAGCCTGAAACCCAACCTGGTGCAACCTGGTGCACCCAGGTTCACTGGGCGCCTGGGCCCTGTCGACAGGCAAGTCGACAGGCATGTCGACACCCCTGTCGACAGGCCTGTCGACAGCCCTGTCGACATGGGCTGGGCGGGAATCTTCCCGCCTGACCCCGCCTGGCCCAGCCCAAATCTGAATATTTGAATTTTTAAATCTGTTTTCGTTTTAAATTTTCTGCAAACTTCATTGGGCCATAACTGGGCCATACGGACTCCGATTTTCGAAAACTCGGACTTTATTTCGCGTATTTTTCCGAGACGAACGTAATGACGTAGCCCGTTTCCCCTGGTTCTTCCATCTGAGATTAATTATACTTTAATTTCTAACTATTAGTGTTAATTGAAATTCGGGGTGTTACATTCTCCCCTACTTAAAGGATTTCGCCCTCGAAATCTCTAAGTTAAGAAGAACGTATCCTACCAACCAAACAACCATCTACTAAACCATCAACCACAAGCAACCATTATCCTTAGAAACTTCTAATGATGTATGAACATATGCAGAAAGTGTGTGTATATGTCCGTATACTAATGCAAAATCAGGCGGTCTACTGATTCAGTCGACCTCCTTAATGCAAACCATGATAGTGCCATGCATCCAATATGTATGTGAAACCCTATTGACACATACAAATTTCTACATGCGTGCACAACCATACACAAAAATGCATCATCCATATGATAACACAGCCATGATACATCCATGAATTTTATCTACCACATCCATTTATGCAATATGCAACATGAAGTGTCTGAGCCGATCTAGTGCCTAATGTGTGTGTATATGCATCCACGAGCAACCACTAGCAATCAATTGCATCCATATGCATCCATCAACCATAACATGTTTCAAACACATGTTTCAACCATAGGTTTTACCCTATCTAAAGGTCATAGGTACTAGCGAGAGGATATACTAAAGATAAGATAAGTACTAGACAAGCGATAAAGGAGAAGTTAAAAGACATACTCTCAAAAAGAAAAGGATACAAAGAACGCATCTTCGCTTCCGTCTCCCAAGTAGCATTGCTTTCGTCATCTCCCCATTGCACTTTAACTAGCTGAACTTCTCTGTTCCTCAACTTCCTAGTTTCTGACCCAAGGATGCGAGTAGGAGCTCGTCGAATCGTCGCATCACGCTCTACCTCTACATCTCTAAGCAAGCTCGGCTCTACCACCTCTGCGGTCTCATGTAAGCACTTCCTCAGATGTGATACATGGAATACATCATGAACACCACTAAGTCTGTCGGGCAACTCTACCCTATATGCCATCCGTCCAATCCTTTCCTTAATAGGAAACGGCCCAACAAACCTCGGTGCTAACTTCCCAACGGACCCAAAGCGAACAACATTTCTCAATGGAGATACTTTGACAAAAACCATGTCCCCAACCTCAAACTCAAGATCCGTCCTTCTCTGATCCGCATAAGATTTATGTCTATCTTGCGCTGCCTTCATCCTTCTACGAATCAAATCAATCTTCTCTGAAGTCTCTCTAACCATATCTGGCCCTAGCAAGATCTTATCCGTAGATTCCCACCAACATGTAGGAGATCGACAAGGCCTTCCATAAAGAGCTTCGAAAGGTGCCATGCCAATACTGGACTGAAAGCTGTTATTATATGCGAACTCCACCAAAGGAAGATGTTCTTCCCATGTACCTCCAAAATCCAAGATACAAAGCCTCAAGAGATCTTCTAAGATACGGTTCACCCTCTCGGTCTGACCGTCCGTCTGAGGATGATATGCGGTGCTCAAACACAACTGAGTCCCTACCGCCTCTTGCAAACTTCTCCAAAACTCACTAGTGAAGATAGGATCTCGATCACTCACAATGCTGGATGGTACGCCATGCAATCTAACAATCTCTCAAACATAGACTGAAGCAAGCCATGGAGCGGTCCTCTTACTCTTCACGGGTATAAAATGGGCACTCTTGGTAAGTCTGTCTACCACCACCCAAATTCCCGTATTGCCCTTCCTCGATCTTGGTAACCCATCGATGAAATCCATCGAGACACTATCCCACTTCCATTGCGGAACTTCCAATGGGTGTAGCAACCCACCGGGTTTCCTTTGCTCCGCTTTAACTTGTTGGCATACCAAGCATCTAGCCACATACTCGGCCACATCTTTCTTCATACCGGCCCAGAAGAAAACTCTCTTCATGTCTTGGTACATTTTGTCTCCACCGGGATGAATAGTCATTCTTGAACGATGTGCATCATCCAAAATAGCCTTCTTCAAACCCTCATCTTGCGGTACACAAAGTCTACCGTCTCTATGCAACCATCCCTTATCATCTATGGTGTATCTACCCAAATGGCTGGACGACTCCCCCCTTATAAGCTTCTCTACCAACTCAACCAACTGTGGGTCGTATCGCTGAGCCTCGCCAATCCGTCCCAAAAGGGTAGGTCTAACTTCCAAGGATGCCAACAAACCAGGTACAAAATCAACAGAAGGTCTGAAGTCAAACAAAGAAAGAAACTCCAAGCTTCGCCGTTCCACGAACAATGGACTCAAAGATAGCCTTTTTCTACTCAAGGCGTCTGCCACCACGTTACCCTTGCCAGGGGTATACGCTATCTCAAAATCATAGGATGCTAAGAACTCCATCCACCTTTGCTGTCTTAAATTTAAATCCTTCTGAGAGAATAAGTACTTCAATGATTTATGGTCAGTGAACAACTCGAATCTCTCACCAAGAAGATAATGGCGCCAAGATTTAAGTGCGAAAACAATCGCGGCCAACTCTAGATCATGGGTAGGGTAATTCTTCTCATGCACTCTCAATTGTCTCCCTCCATAGGCTATTACCCTTCCCTCCTGCATCAAGACTGCGCCCAATCCTGTTCCACAAGCATCCGTATAAACAACAAACGGCTTACTCCCATCTGGAAGCACTAAAACTGGAGCGGTGGTCAAAGCTCTCTTTAACCGTCGGAAAGCATCATCACAATCTACGTCCCATAAGAAAACGAGATTCTTCTTCGTCAAGCGGGTTAATGGGGCTGATATCTTCGCGAAGTCTTTAATGAACTTCCTGTAATATCCCGCCAACCCCAAGAAACTTCTTACCTCGGTAGCATTTTTAGGAACTTTCCAATCCTGGATAGATACTATCTTTGCGGGATCCACAGCTATCCCTTCCTTAGAGACCACATGCCCTAAGAATCGCACTTCTCTTCTCCAAAAATGACATTTAGAGAATTTAGCTTTAAGACTATGTGCTCGAAGAGTCTCCAATACTTCTCTGAGATGTAAGGCATGCTCTTCTTCACTCTTGGAAAAGACCAAGATGTCATCCACAAAAACTACTACAAACTTATTCAGATACTCTCTGAACACTCTACTCATGAGATCAACAAAGTATGCAGGGGCGTTTGTCAACCCAAATGGCATCACTAGCCACTCATAAAAACCATCCGGAGTCCGGAAAGCAGTCTTCTCTATACTGTCCTCCGCCACTCTCAACTGATGAAACCCTGTAGCTAAATCCATCTGTGAAAACACTGAGGCGCCAACTAACTGATCAAAGAGATCATCTATCCTCGGCAATGGGTGTCTATTCTTCTTTGTGAGCTTATTAAGTTCTCTATAATCCACACAAAGTCTGAGGGACCCATCCGCCTTTGTGGCAAATACTACTGGAGCTCCCCACTCCGATATACTCCGCCTTATGAACCCCTTTTCAAGCAACTCCCCTACTTGCTTATGAAGTTCTCTTCTCTCCCGAGGAGCCATGTGGCGCACTGGCAAAGACACCGGTTTGGCATTATCCACCAAATAAATTCTGAAATCTTTCTCCCGCTTCGGAGGCAAACCCTTTACTTCTTCAAACACATCCGGATATTCCCGGACCACTCTGACAGAACGCAAACTCTCGACCGAAGCATCGAGCGATTCAAGATAACTTAGCAAAACAGATTCCATGGGATTACAAGAGATCTCGAGAGTATTACCCAAGCGGGTCATAAGCCTGACAACTCTCCTTTCACAATCAAGAACGGCACCATTACTGGATAACCAGTCCATGCCCAAAATCAACCCATAGCCCGTGAAGCCCAATACAAAAGCATCACATCTAAACTCAACGCTAAGTATAGAAATCTTCAAACCCAAACATATCATAGACAGATATATAGAGCCCCCAATTGGGTTTGAAACAACCAAGGGATCATCAACTAGACTGGTGTCTAAGTGCAGTGACTCAACTAACGATGATGAGATAAAAGAATGCGATGCGCCAGAGTCAAACAAAGTACGTACTGGATGATCAAACAGAAAAACCAGACTTTCAACGGAAATAGTTCTACCTCTCTGCTGAATCGGTGGAACTGAGAGAACCTGAACTTGCCCCCCTGACTGAGGTGGTGCTATAAGAGCTTGCACCTGACCTCCTGAGGTAGACCCCGTCTTCTGCCCCTTCTTTGGGCAGTTTTTCACAAGATGCCCCGCTTCACCACAATGAAAGCAACCGGTCTTCTTCTTTTTGCGACAATCCTTACTGAGGTGCCCTGGTGTACCACAATTGAAGCACTTCTTCTTTGTCTTCTTCTTGTCACCATTGCCTTTTCCACCCTTGCCTTGTTGTTGTTGCGGTTTCTTCTGATCCCCCTTTTTCTCTGGTGCCTTAGAATTCTTATCATCCTCATGCATAAGTGCCATGTAGACAAGCTTCTCAAAGGTGGCCCCCATAGGAATGTGAGTCATAGCTATTCCTTGCAATGGTTCGTTCAAGCCTTTAACGAACCTCAAAGCCTTCTTCTCCGGTGTATTCACCAACTCTATGCCAAACCTTGCTAATTGATTGAATTTGTTGACATATTCTTTCACCGTGAGATTCCCTTGCTTCAAATTCAAGAACTTCTCCATAAACAGATTCTCTTCCGCCCTTGAGAGAAACTTAGCCCCAAATCTTTGCTTAAAATCTGCCCAAGAGTCAACAGGGCGTTCTCCATTAGTGACCTCCCACCAGAATGAGGCCTCTCCCTTCATTAACCAAGCCGCCAACTTGACTTTCTTTCCTTCTTCCACTTCAAAGATATCTAGCAACTCTTCCACTTCCTTAAGCCAATCTCTAGCCTCTAGGAAAGTCTCTGAACCTAGAAAAGGTTTTCCTCCTATAGCCTTGAACTCCTTGCAAACCTTAGCAAAATTATTCACTCTAGGCTGAGGAGGAGGAGCGGTTGTCTCTGGTGTAGTAGCATTGGCTGGACCCGCAGCCGCGGCCCTAGCCTCTTGCAACCTCCTATACCATAGTGGTATAACTAAACCCTCCGGGATGTTAAGATCTTCAGCCATGCTGAAACGAAAGAGGAAAGATTCAAAAAGGAGATTCTGAAAGATAAGGATATGGCTATTGGGGATTATGCTTTTCTTTTTCAAAAACTTTTCTTTTAAAAGACATGTTTTTGAAAATACTTTCTTCGAAAATTACTCTTAGAAAATAGTTTTTCTAAAAAAAAATTTTATCTGCTCTGGTAACCTTAAGCTCTGATACCACGTGTAACACCCCACTCCCGCTACGATCACTCACTAAGGGAATGCCATAACATCGGTGGAGTATTTTAGTGAATATAGAACAGAAAAATTACAACAAGACAGATATAAATAGTACTTGAAATTTTAAAACATCATCTCATAATAGCGGAAGTAAAACATGTCTGGTTACATCATAAACTCACTTAAAAGTCAAGTACAATATCCATCAAAATAAAGAAGTACATAATCCCACTCTCATACAATAGCCAAAACAAAAGAAAAGATAACTGGATAACTGGAGCTTTACATCTACCCAAGCTCCTAAAGACTGGAACAGCAATCCGATCAAGCTCCACTACTGCTAGGATCCACCACAGGACCTGAGGGTTGGGAAAAAGATAAAAACAACGGGGTCAGACATAAGTCTGAGCGAGTCCTATAACTTTAACAATACAATCGTTAAAGTAACCAGAGAAGACATGAATTGATATACGGTAACATATAGGGATGAATAGCTACCCTAAGCAATCAACTAAACTAAGATAAAGGATAAAGACGCATCTACCCTTCCTAAGGTAAATTACTAAACTGCACCACACCAGTTGTTCTTAACTTAAAGGTTGATCCCACCTAAGGACTTATAAAATTACTTTAATAGTACTTGCGTACCCCTAGATGACCAAGTAGGCGCCACGGGGCCCTACAATCCACTAGGTGTACACACTACTCCCCATTCGATCGGCTCCCTAACGTAGATACCCGTGCTGGCCCCACCATGGGGTGTACCATTCCCCCAACGTGGCAACCCGATATAATTAACGGTGCACGGCTTATATCTACACGATGCAACAACGGCTTATCTACCAACCCGGGCCCACTCACGCATATGAAGCCCGTTGGACTTGCGTTGCCACCGCTAACCCGTTTTGGCCTCTTATAATCAAGCCCAATATGCGTGTCCCGTCACTCGACATGGGTCGAGCCCACAAAGATACGTTTGGGATATTGGTTGAAATGGGCCCCCACAAGCTACCCACTTAAGCTTGTCAAATATCTAGTGTATCCCACTTAACCCTTTAATCATGTTTAATTACATGTTTCTCTTGGTTAAGTATACTAATCGTATTTTCTATTGCCACCCAAGGCAACCCACTTAAGATTCCACATGCCACCCAAGGCACCCACTTAACCCCTCATGTCCCACTACATGCTATAATGGTTAAGTGTTTCTTAATTAATTAAGACCGTGATCTCCCGTAAAGACCTCCCACATTAGACTGACTGTTATGACCGCCTGGTTAAGCCGGTAGAATCCGGGCAGTCTTACGTCATAACAGAGTCTAACCTCGTATCTTTACCTTAATCACGTTTTTAATTTGTGCCTAAGACCTCTCACATTGGGCTGACATTTGTAGCAACTGGTTAAGCCGGTCGGGTCCGGGCAGTTTTACACTACAAATGAGTCCAACCTCGTGTCTTAGTCGATTAATTACACCTAATTAATCACCCCCATATTAATTATCCCTAATTAATGTCAAGCTTTTCATAACATGGGTAGACCTAACTCAATAGGTAAATTCCCATGGGGTAGACCTAACTCAATAGGTAAATTCCCAACACATAGTATGGGTACACCTAACTTAATAGGCAAATTCCCATACTATGTTCCTTTATTTTATGTTATGCATAATTATATTAATTTCACACAATCTTATTAACTTATGCATTTAATTACCCCATCGTTCCCACGTAATTTCGTTCTCATGATATAACACATATAAAAGGTGTCAACTTGCATATGAATGAACATGTTTCAAAGGTGCCATCTTGCATATTAACAAACACATAACTTGCACATGCACTTGCATAACATGTCACATAACTTGCATATAATATGTCACATAACTTACATATTCACTTGCATAACAAACTTGCATATTAACTTATAGACTTGCATAATGTGTCATCATAAACTTGCATATTAACCAACATGTAACTTGCATATTAACAAACATGTAACTTGCATATTTACAAACATGTAACTTGCATATTCACTTACATGTGACTTGCATATTAACAAACATGTAACTTGCATATTTACATACATGTACTTGCATATTAACAAACATGTAACTTGCATATTAACAAACATGTAACTTGCATATTAACAAACATGTAACTTGCATATTAACAAACATGTAACTTGCATACTTACATACATGTAACTTGCATAGCATATCACTATGAACTTGCATAACATGCATATGATTACATAGCCCACAACTTGCATATTTAGCATCATGCATAACATACATCATATTAAACTTGCATAAACTTACATACTCAACATGCATAAACATACATACTCAACATGCATAAACATAAGATTAATGCTAACATCATATCATATGATTTCAAAACTCATTAACCCATATACAAAACCATAAATCTCATCACATCTCATCTAATTAGTTTACCAAAAGATCATCAAAGTGATAGAAACTCACAACTAGCAACTTTGCACACCAAATAAAGAAGATTAAGATGCTAAGAAGAGATTAGAGGTTGATTAGAGAGTGATTAGCATGCAACCCTCTTCATAAAATTAGTGGAGGCCATGAGAGCTAGCATTTTGCCATAGTTTAGTTACTAGGTTTAATTATGAATGAATTAGGGTAGGGTTAGGGTCTTATTTATAGGATTAGAAAGTGTTTTAGGCCCTTAGATTAACCCTAGATTAGATTAGGACCCTTAGATTTAGGAAATCTCTAGAACCAGCCCTCCTAGCCAGCCTGAAACCCAACCTGGTGCAACCTGGTGCACCCAGGTTCACTGGGCGCCTGGGCCCTGTCGACAGGCAAGTCGACAGGCATGTCGACACCCCTGTCGACAGGCCTGTCGACAGCCCTGTCGACATGGGCTGGGCGGGAATCTTCCCGCCTGACCCCGCCTGGCCCAGCCCAAATCTGAATATTTGAATTTTTAAATCTGTTTTCGTTTTAAATTTTCTGCAAACTTCATTGGGCCATAACTGGGCCATACGGACTCCGATTTTCGAAAACTCGGACTCTATTTCGCGTATTTTTCCGAGACGAACGTAATGACGTAGCCCGTTTCCCCTGGTTCTTCAATCTGAGATTAATTATACTTTAATTTCTAACTATTAGTGTTAATTGAAATTCGGGGTGTTACAGGGCCCATTTCAACCAATATCCCAAACGTATCTTAGTGGGCTCGACTCTAGTCGAGTGACGGGACACGCATATTGGGCTTGACTATAAGAGGCCAAACAGGGTAGCGGTGGCAACGCGAGTCCAACGGGTTTCATCTGCGTGTGTGGACCCGGGATGGTAGGTAAGACGTTGTTGCATCGTGTAGATATAACCCGTGCACCAATTGTTGTATTGGGCTAGCCACTTTGGGGAGTGATACACCCCATTGTGGGGCCAGCACGGATATCTACGTAGGGATCCGATCGCTTGGGAGTAGTGGGTACACCTAGTGAAGATAGGGGCAGACGGCACCTAGATAGTCAGCTAGGAGTACAAGAAACTACTGGGTAAAATTACTAAGTACACTTAGTGGGATCAACCTTGAAGTAGGAATTACCCTTGGATGGGTAAAACTGGTGGGGTGCAGTGTAGGAATTACCCTTGGGTGGGTAGATCTAGGGTGGTGAACTTTAGGAATTATCCTTAGGTGGAAAAATGCGTCTTTACGGTTATCTCAATTTATCCTAAGTCTACCAAGCTGCTTAGTGTAGCCATTCATCCCCAGACGTTACCGTATATCAAGCTTATGTCTTCTCTGGTTACTTTAATGATTGTATTGTTAAAGTTATAGGACTCGCTCAGACTTATGTCTGACCCCGTTGTTTTTATCTTTTTTTCCCAACCCTCAGGTTATCAAAGTGGGCCCAGTACGAGTGGGCTTTGATCAGGCTGCTTTATTCTCTTTTGGAGCTTGGACCATAGATGTAGAGCTCAGCTTACCCTTTCTTTTATGGCTATCAGTTCATGTATTGGGATTACGTACTTTTATTTATCAGGATGGATATTTTGTACTTGACTCTTATTATGGTTTTGTGATGTAACCAAACATGTTTTACTTTCCGCTGCAATGAAATGATGTTTAAAAGTTTCAAGTATTACTTATTTCTGTCTTGTTGTAATTTTTCTGTTCTATATTCACTTAAAAATACTCCACCAATGTTATGGCATTCCCTTAGCGAGTGACCGTAGCGGGTGTGGGGTGTTACACCTTCTGTTCTATAGCCAGGCTACCACGAGCCTGAGCCAAATCTCATAAGAGATTGATGCACGAACGTTGAATTTGGGGAAAATAATGAATGATGCATAACTGGACATGACTGATCTATGACTGATTTAAGGAAAAGGGTATATATTATAATTTAAGATTTAGATCTAGGCATACTATATATGACGGTTTATGATTTGAAAGAAGGAGAATTATTGTTTGACAACATATGACTTGTAATTTGGGGACATAATGCATGTTATAATTCAAGATCTGATTTTGAGGACATAATACATGTGCTAATTTAAGATCTAGATTTGAGGCGTATTTTATATGACGATCTATGACTTGGAAGAAAAGGATATGTGACTTAGGTCTGAAAAACCTATATTATAATAGGGATAATTATAAATGTGAATACGCCTAATTCGGACTTTTGGATATTTGACATACGCGGTAATCAACGGCTATGATTTGGCATAATTTATATTGTGTATCATGATTTAGGGTTTTTAGAGAATATTCTGTATGATGCAAATTTGACTAAAATTTGGAGCGTATGTCATTTTGTGAATTATGACCATAATTTGGGCATTAGGCTTAATTTTAGGATTAAGCGAGGTACATCAATGGAATTTTAAGGGATGATTAAATCTGTTAAATTGCCTAAATCTGCTAAATCTGTTGAAACTGAATACGATAATTTAGGGTATGAAAAACTGTAGGATCGATCTAAAATTGAGCAAAACATGTTAATAGAACTTTGAATACTCTATTGTAACTCGCAAAGAAGCTAATTTGTTGAATTGGCATAATTAGTCTGATATTGGCATAATCTGCGAATGAATACTTTAGCTAAAATAGGAATGCTGTGACACGAGGTTAGACTCTGTTTGTGGTAGAAGCCTGCCCAGACCCAACCGGCTTAACCAACAACTGCAAACCGTCAGTCTAATGTGAGAGGTCATATGCATAAAGATGCTTAGACACGAGGTTAAGTCTGGCTTATGGCAGAAGTCTGCCCGGAACCGCCCGGTACATCCAGCGGCCACAAGCTACCGACCTAATGTGAGAGGTCTGTGCATTAATATTTAATTAATGCAAATCCAAGATAAATGTGATACCTAAAACGTGTTGGGTGGATAGGGTTAAAACAACTGGACCGATGAATCTAATAAATCCGTTTCGTAAATCTGTAGGCCCAACACAAGGTTAGGTGAAACAAACTGTAAGTCTGTTAATCTATATATCTGATCCGTTAGTCTAAAAACTTGTTAACCTTTATGTCTGATCTGAGAACTGGTTAATCTGAACTTTGTACATCTGAAATATGTAAGCAAGTTAATCTGAAATCTGTTAGTCTGGGGACATAAGGTTAGGAGGGGTAATTACTTGTGTCATCTGTTGTTTGGGACCAATATTAGTCAGTAACCCTTTCTGGTATCAAAACTATGACCCAACACTAAGAGGGGTCCGGACACGCTTACTGAACTAATTGTAAGAGGTTCACTCTGATAATGGCGAGGGGTGTTGATGGCGCATTCCAATCGGGTCATGTGTGTGCATGGATCCGGTCTGCTCTGAGGATGTAAGACACCGTGACATCTGTAAATAGGTTTGTGTCTATAGGTTGGCACTTTAGGAAGTGATACACCCTTCTATGGGGCCGGCACAGGGTATTTATTTATTAGGGAGCCGATCGCTTGGGGTAGAATTTAGGGTACACTTACTTCTGTCTGTTTCTATTGGGGTACCGTCTGTTTCTGTTGGGATGGTAATACCTTTCTGTCTCTGTGTGGTACCGTCTGTTGGGGTGGTAAAGCCCATTACTACTGTACACCTAATTCTAATATTCTATTTCTATAGGGTTTATTCTGTTTCTGTCTCTGTTCGGGTGGTAAAGGCCCATTACTAGCATTCTTTTTCTGTACCGTTTGTCTCTGTTCGGGTGGTAAAGGCCCATTACTAGCATTTTGTTTCTGAACGTCTGTCTCTGCTAGGGTGGTAAAGGCCCATTTCTAGCATCGTGTTTCTGAAGAGATCATTATGTTTTCTGTTTAGACATTAGGACAACACCTATTTCTGTTATACTAGTATTAGTGTAGAGGAGTGAAAACCAAGCAAGAAGCTTAGTTTAACCTATATCATTATGTCTCTTCTGTTAACCTACTACTCTTGTTTGGTTATCTCTCATCCGGTTTTATTTACATGTCATGATACTGTTATCTGTTTATATGCTGAAAGTCACTGGACTCACCAGACTTATGTCTGACCTAGTTTGTTTCGCCTCTTTTCTTCCGTTCCCCCCAGGTTCTCAGGGTGGAAACATAGGAGATTGATTCAGGTTCCATCTGCTTGAAGTGCTAGAAGTGCTTGAAATATTGCTTGGCTTTGATTCTACCTATTTATGGCATTCTCTGTTGGGGATTATGGCTTTAAAATTATGCATTCTGAAGGATTTTGTATAAGACTGATATTTGTGTACTTGGGTTTTGGTATTGTGATGTAACCAAACTTATTTCTGTTTCTGCTGTAATAAAGTAATAAAATTTTCAAGTACTACTTTACATATCTGTCTTGTAAATTTTTGTTCTGTTTACTTATAACGTTCCATCGAAGTTAAGGCATTCCCTTTGTGAGTGACCTTAACGGAAGTGGGGTGTTACAATTTGTTTTCATATATTGGTATATGAACTGTTTAAAACCAAATATGATTGGATGTTGGTTTGGATATTGATTGTTGGATCTTAACTTCAACGTTGTTCTATTATTAACCAGTGCGCTATATTGGTTAGATGATCGATAGCTGATGGCTTAAAATTCATCGTTAAGGCGTTAATTGGCCGTTAGGCGAATTTACGTATTTTAAACCAATTTATTTTATAACTGAAATAAGGTTTATTTCACATTTTTATTTGAAATAGATTAAACAAAAAGTTTTATAAATAAATAAGTATTCCAAATCAGGTTTATAAAAAAATTGCAAATGATTTTTAAAATGAATACGTGTGGGGTAGATAAGTGTTATAAATAGAAAAGCAAGAATTTAAACAAGGGGTTAATGGTTGGAAGTAACCGTTTTGAAGAAATAATTTAATGAGATTTTTCTTAAATTAAATTATAATTCAAGTATGAATTTAGATAGAAAATTGGAAATAAGTTTTGACCTCGATATTTGAAATTGGATATGGACGTAGCAGTTATAAAGAAAAAATTGAAAGAGAGCCTAAGTGATGAAATCAAAATGAGATTTTGTTCGAATAATTCTAAATAAATGTATAAATAGAATATGGGTCTGGGATATTGTTTTAAAATGTGAAATCAAACTGTTTCGATTGTATAGAATAAATATTATTCACATTTGATGTGAATAAGGGATTTAAGCAAATATTTTGCGAAATGATAATATGATAAAGGAAATTGGGTTTTGGAATGGAAATAAAAATGGAGTTAAAGGAATTAGAAACTGACTGGATTAGTTATGTTGAACAGCTTTCTGGATATCAATCTGATGTTGGTTTCGGCTTTCGGGGTTGATATTCAGGGAATTGTTCTCTTACTAGGAAATGCTTTCCAATGTTAATAACGTATATTTTCTAAATTTAGAAAATATGAATTAGTAAATATACAGAACGGGAAATGAATAAATTAATGATAAGTTAATTCAAAGGGGTAAATGGCTATTGATGATGGGTCGATAAAATTTCCATTTGGAAATAAGATCGTTGTGTGTATGGATGTTTTCCTTTGATAGTTAAATAACCGACTATCAAAATTTTGACCATTTTTCCATTGTGAATACGGGGAGACTCGGATCGAATTTATTATATGAAAACCACTCTGTATGGAATTAGCGTTGCGAATCAAATATGTTGAAGATAATTTAAGACGGAGTTCATGCAAGGGCTATTCTGGCAAATCCTAGTTAGAAATTGCCTAAGCTGGATTTACAGAATATTGCCTTCGGTTTGTCCAGTCCCAGGACAACTTGTATGGAAGAATGTTTAACAAAGTAGATCTAATAGATTGCGTAAGTTGATCTCTTCAAACGTATTTACATTTGGTGGCAGAGGAATTCATTTCTCTTAGCTGTATACCCATGGCATTTTTGGAGAAATCAATTTGTGATTTGGCGGGTATGACGATGTGGCATTCTAAGTAAACAAAGGTGTGATCCATACTTATGACCTCAAGCCTCACAACTCGGAAATGGTATAAAATCGGGTAGGTCGCATGATTAAGTGGGTAGCTGACAATTAGGGTATATTGTCACTTGATCTATAGAAAATCCAATTGCTTCTTTATTCTATTTCGATGTTGTCCCTTTTGGGAAACGGTTGTTGATTCCAACCATTTTTGATAATACATTCGGTACACTCAAGTGAAATGAGTGACCGGTCATGTTTTGCCTGGTTTGCAAGATGATCTTATTGAACTCGGAGTATTCCTCTCTAGAGATACACTATCGGAAGGTGGTCCCATACCTTACCAGTTGGAATCCATTACACAATAAGAGCCCATGGTTTTGATTATATACTATGTATGTGGAACGTGAGATGAAAGAGTTCCGCTAGATTGTTATTTATTTGATTTAGACATTATTATAATATCAGAAGAGTATTGGTTTTAAAGAATGTTTGGTTTATCGTAAGGTAAAAAAACCATCCGTGTTTATGTGTGGACCGTTCTTACGATTATCCTTTCTTTCAAAAGGATTTTAATTGTTAAACAAATGGTTGGAGTTTACTCACACCAGTCCCATGATTGACCCAGAGTTTATTTTGTTTTGTTTACCCTAAACTCTTGGGTGCCCAAATTTGTATGGGCAGTCAAGTAGTCGGGATTTTACAGATCTACATGGAAGAGTTTGGAGCAGAAGGCTTCAGGATTTTTATAGCTGTTGTTTATTTCTATTGTGATGTTATTTGTTGTACTCTGAAATGGTATGATTATATAGTTATAAGTTTGTATTTCAAAAGTTATGTTATATAATATATTTTATTCGTTCCGCTATGAGATTCGTGTTTATTCTATTCTTTTGTGTTCTTCTTATTCGTCTATTCTAATTTTCTTTCTTTCTATTTCTCACCCTCTAACTTCTTTCTATAAATGATCTGGTATGTTCGATGCCAGAATAGTTGACATGGGTTTTGTGTAAATTTTCTGGATCGAAAATCCCAGTTCGTTATAGTGGTATCTGTTGGATCAAGCTTAACCTGAGAGGAGGGGGGTGAATAGGGTTTATTACAATTTAACACTAAGTTCAAATCTTACGGGATATTTAAAAATATTTACAAAAAGTAAATGACACAAGATATACCCAGCTTCGGCAAAATCCTGCCTATTGTTGCATTCCTAAGGTTTCTACTAGGAAATAGAATAGATCGCGCTTACAAGACCATGTAAAATCACGAACCCCTCGCTCATATTCTAATCCTACGCTCAAAACCCTAGACTAATCTAATCCCCTAGATCAGATTTCCCCTGATTACAACCTCGCAACCAGTAAACCCTAGATTTTACAGACTCTAGTAGATTGCCAGTTAACACCCTAACTGGTTTCCTAGATTTTACAGACCTAGAAACTGTTTGAATGGTTTACAAAGAAGACAGAATTAAAAACAATACAAAATAAAATAAAAAAACAAGCTAAACCCTAGGATTTAAAATAGAAGGGTCATCCCTTTTAACACTTCAAAAAATTAGGTTGGCCACTTTCTAATTTATTCAGCCCTTTCTTCCTTTCTCTGGGAATTTGAAATGGCGGCTTCTAAAATCGGGATTAGGGTTTTTCTCTGATATTCCCAAATCTTGAATCGATTGTTGGAGAAGGAAATTCTCTTGTGGCTCCAGTCTCGAACGACTTGCGTCTTCAATTTAGCTTTCTCTTATTTGGGAATTTGTTGATCGAAAATAGTGAGTGATTCTCAATTGATTTGATTTCTATTATTTTTAGTTATACCTCGTGATTTTTTATCCTAAATAGCCAGTGATGAATAGGTGTTTAAATAGGGTTAATTGGAAACCCTAAATGCTCTGATTTCTGATATTGACTTGATCTGGTTTGTGTGACTGTCCCCTTTTGATTCCTTGGCTTAAATGGCTTGCGTGATTGATGACTTTGAATACAGACTTAATTTTAGTGGAAAAAATACTTGAAAATAGATGATTGATTTTCCTCTTGATTGTCCTCGATTTGAATTGATAAAAATTTGTTTCCTTGACTGTCTCAATGAACATATATGATATTTTGGACTTGATTGTGGCCTTTTGTTGTCTGATTTGAATGTGATTTCATAGCTTGTCAATTTGCTGGAAAAGTATTGAATACAAATTGATTTGTTTCCTAAAATACCACACTGTAAATTCGAATTTCACAATTAATATTTTGCCAAATTTGTCCACTGTGATTTCATGAAACCATTTAGGAATTGCAAGAAATAAAACTTTTGATTTCATTGATAAAGACCTTCCCAAACAAAATACGAACTGGTTTCATGAGCTAATGAATTTTTTTCCAAAATTCCACTGTGATTAAAAAGCTGCTATAATTTAGCTTTTTATTATGAGCACCAATATACATGAGAAAGTTAAACCTAAACATTTCATTGTGCATGATACTTGAGTTTCCTCACCTATGCTGTAGCTCCATCATATTAAAAACCGGTCCATGCATAAATGCTTTGTGTATCCTCCATTCCACTTGTATTTACTGTGATCATTGAATATGCTGAAAACATTTGGCTTTGACATCCTAGCTAATCATGTTGCGTTGCTTGTTCATTTTGATACTGCATCCATACTTGACTTGTTTATTGCTGACATTCATGTGAACCTTTTTGATCGCTTTGCCATGGGCTTGAATGTGTACTCTATGTTGTGTCTTCATTGCTGCATATATACATGTTGCTGTTTTGCTTCTTTCTAAATGAAAACTGAACTTGTATAGTTGTATCTCCACACATGCTGCTTGAATACTCGACCACTTTGTTGCCATGTTGAACTTCTTTCTAAATAAATTTTTCGTCGTTATTATTTAAAATAATTCATTTTAAATATTCATAATCCATTAAAACCACCAAAATAAAAAATTTAAATTGGTTCTGATTTTCTGGGTTGTTACAGTTTTGTTCACATCTTTTGGTACCCAAATCTGTTTGTATAACAATCCATCAAAATTTACCTTTGTACCCTTTGGAACCCAAATCTGTTTGAATTTAACAAAGTTTGTTTTATTTCTTTTTGGGATCCAGGATTGTTTAGATGGATTATAATAAAATGATTTCACATCACGATTTTGATTCTAAAATCCTTTAAATTTTCCGAGTTTAAATTTTCAAATCGATTCTTTCTAAAACAGTTTGAAGGATTTTTAAGACCATTAGAATTCCGATTTTCAAAAACATTGTTTTTCCCAAAACCAAGACCACGTTTATTTCCAATAGAAATTTGGTTTTTCAATAACATATTCAAAGATTTTTCTCCGTCAGAAAATTTACTCAAAATTGTTTCAAGTTGTTGAATTTCAGTTTTAAGATCATCATTTTCTTTCATTAAATCTGAACAACGATTTTTAGTGATCTTACATCTTTCAAAATAAGATTTCAAAAACAAATTTTCATCATTAAGCAATTTAATTTTGGTTTGGGACTCAGTAATTTCAAATTCAAAATGTTTTTGTTTTCAGACTCAAATTTCTTGGATTTTTCAATCTCGTTTTCCAGTTCTTTCAAAATCAAATCGGATTTCAACAAATTCTCCTTTTCAGCAATTTCAAATTTGGAATATATATCAGTCTTAAAATTTTCAAATTACTTTTGTAGAAAATTATTCAAACTTGGTAACTCAATCTTGTTTTCTTTTAAGATCAGAATTTCCCTTTCAAACTTTTGAATATTTTTATTGAGATGAACAAGATTGGTTTTCAATTTCAAACGATTTTTGCAATATGTATTTGAAGAATTTTTAAAATGTTCAAGTAGTGATTCCAAATCATCAATTTTGTTGGTCAACTCAGAATTCTTAGATTTCAGAGATTTATTTTTAGATTGTTGTTTATCAATAGATTTGGTTAGATTAACACAAAAATAAACCAGATCTTCATAAGAAAAATTTTCTATTTCATTGTCTACTGAGTCTCCATCAGCTGATCCATTTGAATTATCATCTGTAAGACCTGTTAAGCATAAATCTGAATCTGAGTTGACATTCCACGGTTTTGAGCAGCTATTGTCAATTTGTCCATACTTTGTATTGAGAGTTTTCCAAATTTCCTGCACAGTCAAACAATGGGATATAAAATCAAGTTGATTATTACTAAGATGAGAATAGAGAATATGCATAGCACGAGCATTAATATTCCTATCTATTATATCACCTCCACTGTCAACAACATCCCAATATTTAACAGATTTCAAATACGATTTCGTTTCTGATTTCCAATTAAAAAAAATATGTACCATCAAAAATATTTGGAATGTGACTAGACTAACTCCCTATGGACAGACAACTAGGGATCACCATTACTCTAGAGTTAACAGAATTCCTTCCCTGATACCAATTGTTGGATCTAGATTAACCCTAGAGAGGGGTGAATAGGGTTTATTACAATTTAACACTGAGTTCAAATCTTACGGGATATTTAAAAATATTCACAGATCACAGAATACAGCAAAAATAGAAATGCAGAAAGTAAATGACACAAGATATACCCAACTTTGGCAAAATCCTGCCTACTGCTGCATTCCTAAGGTTTCTACTAGGTAATAGAACTAATCTCGCTTAAAGACCATGTAAACTAGCGAACCTTTCTCTCCTATTCTAATCCAACGCTCAAAATCCTAAACTGATCTAATCCCCTAGATCAGATTTCCCCTGATTACAACCCCATAACTAGTAAATCCTAGATTTTATAGACTCTAGTAGACTGCCATTTAACACCCTAACTGGTTTCCTAGATTTTACAGACTTAGAAAATGTTTGAATGGTTTACAAAGAAGACATAATTACAAACAATACAAAATAAAATAAAATAAACAAGCTAAACCCTAAGAATTAAAACAGAAGGGTCATCCCTTTTAACACTTCAAAAAATTAGGTCGGCCACTTTCTAATTTATTCAGCCCCTTCTTCCTTTCTCTGGGAATTTTAAATGGTGGCTTCTAAAATTAGGATTATGGTTTTTCTCTGATATTCCCAAATCTTGAATTGATTGTTCGAGAAGGAAATTCTCATGTGGCTCTAGTCTCGAATGCCTTGCGTCTTCAATTTAGCTTTCTCTGATTTGGGAATTTGTTGATCGAAAACAGTGAGTGATTCTCGATTGATTTGATTTCTGTTATTTTTAATTATAGCTTGTGATTTTCGATCCTAAATAGCCAGTGATGAATAGTTGTTTAAATAGGGTTAATTCGAAACCCTAAATGCTCTGATTTCTAATATTGACTTGATCTGGTTTGTGTGACTGTCCCCTTTGGTTTCCTTGGCTTAAATGGCTTGCGTGATTGATGGCTTTGAATCCAGACTTGATTTTACAGGAAAAAAACTTGGAAACAGATTATTGATTTTCCTCTTGACTGTCCTTGATTTGAATTGATAAAATTTGTTGCCTTGACTGTCTCAATGAACATAGATGATACTCTAGACTTGATTGTGGCCTTTTGTTATCTAATTTGAAACTGATTTCATACCTTGTCGAATTTGCTGGAAAAGTATTGAATACAAATTGATTTGTTTCCTGAAATACCACACTATAAATTCGAATTTCACAATTAATATTTTGCCAAATTTGTCCACTGTGATTTTATGAAACCATTTAGGAATTGCCAGAAATACTTTTGATTTCGATGACAAAGACCTTCCCAAACAAAATGCGATCTGATTTCATGAGCTAATGAATTTTTGCCGGAATTCCACTGTGATTAAAAAGCTGCTTTAATTTAGCTTTGTATTATAAGCACCAATATACATGAGAAAGTTGAACCTGAACATTTCATTGTGCATGATACTTGAGTTGCCTCACCTATGCTGTAGCTCCATCATATTAAAAATTGCTCTACGCATAAATGCTTTGTGTATCCTCCATTCCACTTATATTTACTATGATCATTGAATATGCTGAAAACATTTGGCTTTGACATCCTAGCTTAATCATGTTGCCTTGCTTGTTCATTTTGATACTGCATCCATTACTGTGCACCCTGATTGTTGTTATATCAATGAACATGCCATACTCATGTTATATTCATGCTTGCCATGCTGGCCTGTTCTGCACCATTGTGTACACCTTGCTTACTTGTACATGTCTCACCTAGTACATGCAAATTGTCTTGCCATTCCTCTGTCCAGTGACTTGTAACATTGTGTTTGGGACATGTGCTCTCTAACTAGTTTGACTGCCGTACTATTTGATGTCTATGCCATATAGTAGTGTCATTTGGGCACGACTTGAGTTGCACCATTATGTTGTTGTTAAAAAAATCACTATGATTACATATTCATTGACCTGAACTTGTGTTGAAAAATGATGTCCCATGTTCTTGACTGGCTATTGAAAACTTGAGGTCAAACCATTGCTGCACTTCATCCATACTTGACTTGTTTATTGCTGACATTCATGTGAACCTTCTTGATTGCTTTGCCATGGGCTTGAATGTGTACTCTACATTGTGCCTTTATTGCTGCACATATATAATTTGTTATTTTGCTTCTTTGAAAATGAAAACTGAACTTGTATAGTTGTATCTCCACTTATGCTGCTTGAATACTCGACCACTTTGTTGCCATGCTGAACTGTTTATGTTCCACCATTGAACTGGTTTAATTTTGGCTTGTACTTCGGCTATGTTAACTTGTTGACCATGTTGCACTGTATTTGACCTATGCTCGACTACTTGATTTGGTTCATGCTCTCGACCATATTCATTATTGTTGCACTGAGTCGAGATGGTCCACGTGGCTACTCCTCAGTTGCACACTGGATTGACGAGGCAGTACACACGTGTATCTATATACACGTGTTTATATGCAGCCATCCAGAATAGATTTTCTGTCCCTGCACTATAATATGTATGTGTATACATGTATCGTGTGTATGAAGTATGTATAAGTCAGCCCATATCAGATCGAGTCATGAAAAATGATGAGAAACACACCAAAATTCTGAGGCAAATAAAATTTTAAAATAAAATTTATATTTGCATGTATTTCAAATTTATTTCTATTGCAGAGTAAT
Source organism: Allium sativum (assembly GCA_030737875.1). Lineage (NCBI taxonomy): Eukaryota > Viridiplantae > Streptophyta > Magnoliopsida > Asparagales > Amaryllidaceae > Allium > Allium sativum. Next base: position 47,652,194 of record CM060912.1, on the reverse strand, counting down.
GTGTGTTTCTGTTTGTGACAGGTATGAAGATGTTGACTGGACTGACTGTAGCAGTGAAGACAGAAGACAGTAACAGGAAAAGAATATCAAAGTATGCAACAGTGTAAAGAATGTATATATGAAAAATGTATATGAGTGAGCAAAGAACTATTGTAAGGAGCACTGTATATGTATTAAATGAAATTGAAATGTGAGATGTACAAATAGTGGATTTACAAGAGTTGTACTATTTGAATGTATGAAATAAAATATTTATATTTAAATAAATTACCGTTGAATATTTGAATTCGTGCGTGGTCTTATGCTATTTAAATTTAAATATTATATTCTTATCTGTGAAATAGTATAGTAACAAACACATTTAATAATAAAATATATTTGGCTGGTATTATCAAACAAAAATCATATAATTGTGTATACAACTGTGTTATATACAACAATCTCCCCCTTTTGATGATGACAAACAAATATTAAGATTTTGAATCCAATAAATGTGTTTGACAGTGAAGAACTGAACTCCCCCTATTTGAAAGCTCCCCCTACAACAGAAACTCCCCCTATAACTGTGCATGAGTGAAATGAATGAATAATAACAAATTTTCAAAATTAAAAATATTTATAAAATATTCACTCATAAATCCAAATCTCAGTCCATTCTCCCCCTTTTGTTATCATCAAAAGGATTCAGAATTTAAAATATATATGAAAATTGACTAAAAATATAATTTCAGCTTAAGAGGAAGAACGGTCATCACAAATCTTAATCAATCAAACAAAAATCATAATAACTAAGAACAGGTGGCGTATTTCACATTGTAGAGAATGACAGATTTATGACGAATTTTACATATAATGGAGAGAGTTCAAAGAACATGAATATTTTCCAATAATTTCCAAAAAAAAATTCCAATAAAATTTGTAAAGAATTTGCACAAAAACAGTGATGTATTTGGAATATAATCATAAATTCAACTTAAGTGACAAAATAGTATAATCTCAAATCCCAATAGCTATCAATCAACAAATCATAATACATCATAAGATTTCAACACATTTCACAAATGGAAAATGGATTGATAGGATGGTTTTTATAAACACTAAGGAGTATTTCAGATTAAACTCTATTTATAGCACATTAATTCCATTTTCTTTTATTTTTATTTAAGACCACACTGACCATGCATAACCAGAGCTTGGATTTTTAAACGAGATCAGTTGCAGCTTAAATATAAGTAATCTCGTAACCATGCATAACCAGAGCTTCGATTTTTAAATGAGGTTAGAGAAACACTTATGAATATTATATTTTTATTATTTTCAGTTCAAGATGAAAAACTCCTCAGTATATAAAACTAATATGTATGATAGAAGTGTGATAGGTACATAAATGGTTTGTGAAATAAATTTCTAAATTAATTATATTATGAAATATGCTCGACTGTACAGGGTTCATTGAAAATTTTCAATTATCACTAATTCTGAATAATAACATAGTCCAATTTCTATCACAAATATTTTCATTGTTTATTCAAAAAGATTTTTTTAGAAAATATTAAACTCTCCACATTAATATAAAAAACATGATGGATGACAGAATAATGGTAGATAAAGAAGATGGTCATGAAATTATCGCCAATTCAAAGATATTATAATAATTATTCAACCATCATGAAAATCTAAATAAAATCTCCTCTTGTTGTGAAATATACTATAGTCACAGTTCATCACAATTTCAAAATCTGATAATAATTTTGATGAATTATAAATACAGTTCGGTTTGGTTATTGATTTCAATTTCTGAATGAATAATCAATAAATAATTTTAAAATTTTAAAATCGATTACAAGAAAAAATTGAAAAGATCTATACAACACAAGAGGGATTAAAAATATATACAAAAAAAATTCAGCACTTCTGATACCAATTGGTGTTCCCATTAATGAAGATTGTAATAAGACACAGGAGACAAACAAGGGTATCATAGATAAAAGAATTTTAAGCCCAATCAGACATGACTAACAAATCAAGCACAATAGAACCAGTAATCAGAGCAACAAACAGTTTTTCATCAAAAGAAAGCAGTTATCAGACAATTTGGAAAAACAATATCAGAGCAGCATTAGAAAACAATTATGAAACAGACTTTTCAGGAGATGTTTCACAGAAGTTTTAGATGGTCACAAAAGATGATTAATGATCCCAGATTTAAAAATATTGTTTATTTTAAATCATTTGAAGGAATATGAAAATATCAGAATTTAATGAATCAATCACACCATATTATAAATTTTTGATTCGAGATATGTGTGTGATTCAGTAAATCAATAATTTCGTATGATTTTAAACAAATAGATATTCAAATCAAATAGTCATGAAATAACAGTAAGTTTCAAAGATCAGAATTTTTCAAAGAATTTTTCACAAAATTTTCTAACAGGCACATATGAATAATTTCAGATCATTTACATCAAGATTGAGAGGTATTCATGATCCAAAAATTTAAAAATAATTTATTTGAAATCACTTGAATCAATGTCAAGTTTTGAGATATAATGAATCAGTCACACAAGATTGATAATTTCAAATTTAAGAGGTATGTGAGATTCAGAATATCAAGAATTTCAGATGATTTCAAATAAACAGATTTCAACCATAAAATGAAGATGAATTTTAAGATGTATCACTGATTCAAGACAATTTAAAATATCCAAGCCAATCTGAAAATCAATGAAATTATCACAACTGGTAAATAGCAGTGTGCTGTAATGAGTATAATATTTCAAGATTTTCTAAAATGAATTAGAAGAAACTCAAAATAGTAGAGGTATGTGAAATTCCATTAAACTTTCAAATCTTCAAAAAAAAAAATTCAAAACTACAGTGTTCAAGATATGACAAGAATACATCAACACTGTTATGAATTTAGAAAATAGAAAGTAAACTTCAAAACAATTGCAGATATTTACAGGTTTATACATCTAGAAAAGATTAAAACATCAGAATTTCATTCAAGTGAGGCATAATTCCAGAAAATCAAGAGTTCTGCAACTGAAAGTTAAGGAAGCCCAAGAAGTTACAAAGATATGACAATGACAAATCAAAACAAAAAAAAAAAGAAAAATAAATAGTAGGGACAAAAGGAGAAATAAACAAAGAAAATAAAAACAAAGAATACTTACAAAGGTGAGTTTAGAGATCATACCAGAATCCAATGTAAATCAGAATCTCTTACTCAACAAATCCTGGCTTGGAGGAACTGTGAATGATACAGAAGTATAAACCAGCTTGATTTCAAATTTCTTTTTGCACAGCAGTTCCTCAGCCTCCACCAGTACCTAGCAGTTTGTAGAATAGAGTGGTCTAACAAAGGTTGTAAAACCACTCATAGTTTTTGTAACGATACGGATTTCGCCTGGACCTAATCGATCGCTAAATTGACCAAGGCCGGTCGAAGCCCGCATAAGCTAACTCTAGGCATACAACACATCTGAACAAATATCAGAAGACTTTTATAAACATCATAATAATGTTACATCAGAGTACATAATATATCAGAGTGTATCGAAATATAATACAGCGGAAGATTAATTTACAATAAATGTAATACAATGCAGCGGAAACAAATAACACAGCGGAAGACTATCAATACTATGGACACAACTTTTCGCTTCAATCCAGAATCCTGCTCAATAAATAAATATCTGCAAAACAAACCACTTGACTGCCCGTGTGGAAAATAGGGACACCCGAGTTTGCAAGGGAAAAACAAACTACAGGTCAGTCATGGGACTGGTGTGAGAAACTCTACATTTAAAATTAACTTATATAAATTATAAGACAAATCACAGAACCATGCCGCTAACGCGGAACAGGTTTACTCCCATGAATGCCGGTGTATAAACAACAATCAATAACATAGATATGGATCTACTATGCATCAATCAACATGCAATATCCCAATCTACCTATTTAGATTAACACCATTCTTAGATTTTCCAAATCCAATTCAATTTACAGAAATTATTCCTTTGTGACTTTATTTCCCGATTTCTATTTCAAATCATTTGAAATACATATCCAGCTTTTATATCAAAGTGGATTTCACTTCGGGATTTCAAACCAAATCTTTGGAAATATGAATTCCAAAACATAACAATGCATACAAACAAGTATGCAACCAAATATCAGGCCCCCCTCAGACAAGGCAAAGGGCACGTACCTAAGCAACTCGATATGTATACATGCACCTCCCACACATGGAGTAGGCTACACACTGACCACTCACCCTAAGGCATTGGATCCCACCCATACTTTTAGTAGACCGGGTTACCAAATCTTTAGCCACATACAAAACCATTTCTTATCCCGAAGTAGGGAAAACCATTTCATAACATAATCACAAGTATAATCGAATCTATAGTACTTCACATTAGCAATTCATACATATGATCAGTCACTATTAATCACATAACCTTTGAGCTCGTACGTCTCAAAGAAGTGTGTTAAGCAAGAGAATAAATTCTCTACCACCAAACAGATACATCATTAATAGCAACTAATCGAATATGTGATGAACTACAATGTAAAACCATAATACATTTCCAAATCATTTCGAAATCATCGGGTTTAAGCCCTCGAAATCCTTTCTGTTTTATATAACATTTTTATAAAACATTCCCTGTCCAAAATCAGGAATACATTTCTTTTCACTTAAGAAAAATATCATTTCAAAATCTTTCATTAAATTTGAAATGAACAACAACATGCCAACACCCCATAGCCAAATCGTGAATCGTTTCACAAGGTGTTAGCACATAGATATTTTCACCCAACCCAACGCTAAATGTAAAAGCATATTCTGCTCATAAACTAGTCGAGCACCATCCAAACAATCAATATCCCACAATCAATATTAACAACCAAGTAAATTTGGTTTAATCACATCACGTGTTTTGGTAAATTCGATTACCATTTATTCATTCACAATCTAATTAAAGATTTATTCAAACTCCAATTGGTTTCAATCCCAAAACCATTTCTTATTGATTGTTCAACTTTCTGGAAATTAATCTTGCTTTAACTAGGTTAAAGAACCAATGTCATTTAAACACAGTTTACGACAAACCCCAAATCCAATTTGATATTAAATATAAGACTCTAAATAAAAATAGTATTAACTTATATTCAACATCAAATTCCGAAACCAACAAATATCGTATTAGATTAACGATATATATATCTTCCAAATTCCTCAATAATATTCGTATAATCATGGAATACAGTATCGAAATATTCCGAAGATAATTTCGATTCAAATCCATTCCAATTCATATATTGGAAATTCCGGTTATTTTTAAAACCATTTCACAATCCAAATTATTTATATAAAATATTGGATTATTATTTCTAGTGAATAACTAGTTCATTTTGATAAAAATATATTTTTATCTTTACAAACATGGAATTTTTCATCCAAATTATTTCCCAATCATTTATTATGATTTTACACAAATTATTAATATTTTTAATAATTTTATTAAGGCCCTTTCGGTCGATTTCCATAAACGGTCATCGAACTGCACTTACGACGACCTTTTCCAAATTTGATTTGGACATAATTCCAAATCCAACCGTTAGATTTCAAATATCTTATATTCGTTGGAGAGCTCTTTTCAATACAAACCCAATGGTCCTGGTTTCAGGAGAATCCGACGGTCGGATCTCCTGTAATGTCAATTCGAAGTCAATGGTCGAAATTCGCGAACGGTCGTTGCGCGGCGCGTTCTATTTAGGCCATTAAAAATATATAATATATATATTTTATATATTTCGTCGATTTCCATTCGAAACGTAATTTATAAATCGTTTTAAATTTGTTTGAAAAACGATTTCCACTTCATTTTCAATTTTATATCAAAATTGAATGTTCCGTATACACGACAATTTTATATAGTGTATATATATGTTAAAAATTATATTTTTAACAAACCTATATTTATTCCGTTTCATGATAATTTTATATATCCTATATATATGTTAAAAATGATACTTTTAACGAACAAATATTTATTTCAACACATGATAATTTTATTCACTTCATATACATGTTTAAAAATAATATTTTTAACGAACAAATATTTTACAATAGATATATATATTTTCACAGCACACACACACATATATATAATTTCATACCACGCATGTATATGTTTTAAACACATCGCATATATATATATATATATATATTGTTTTCATCGCATATATATATATATATATATATATATATATATATATATATATATATATTATTTTCATCACATGTGTATATTTTATGTTCACATCATATATATATATATATAATTCATTCACATCTCATATATATAATTCATTCACATCATATATTTTTTTCATATCGTATATATATATATATATATATATATATATATTATTCAACACATATATATATTATTTCCATCTCTTGTATATATTTTTATTTCACAACGCATATATATATATATATTCCATATCGTATATATATTATTTTCACATCATATATATATATTATTCACATTATATACATATTATTCACATTTCATATATATATTATTTCCATTTCATATATATATATATATATATTATTTTCACTTTATATATATATATATAACTTTCATTTCACATATATACATTTTTCACATTTCCTACATGTATATCATTTTCATTTCAAATATATATTGTTTCCATTTCATATAAATTTTATTTTCATTTCAAATATATATTATTTCCATTTCATATATATTTTATCTTCATTTCATATATATTTTTCATTTCATATTTTTTTTCGCAACGCATGTATACATATTTGTACATCACAATCACAATTACAACACTATACAATCAAACAAGTCGTCCATGGTCCGTGGACGATCGGGAGCAGTTCATATACGCAGTTACAAAATAAATAATTGTACAGAAAATTATAGTGAGAGAATTCTCACATTGGTTTTCCACTCCGTCAGTCTTCTATTGATGATTTAGCACTGTTTGGATTTGAATTTGCTTCAAATTTTAACTTGCTCCTTTTCTGATCTAATCAGTCCCATGTTGTAGTGTTTTTGAATACGATTCCAACGAGCTCAGTTTTGTTCGAATCTGATTTCATTTGTAAAAATTATGGTCATTACAAATTTCAATTGAATATAAACATTCCAACTATAATATAATAATTAATTATTTTCTTAATTAAGTGTTTAACCTTAACCACCCTGCTCATTGTCTTTCTATACCGCAACACTAGGAAGACCACGCACCATTCCCAAATTCTTTGATCACCTCACATTCTTTTATTTCCCAATGATTTTACAAACTGAAAACACCATCGATCAACTCTCCGTCTCCTCTTCACTTCCATCCTACAATCACATAACTCGTGCTTCACCTTTGAAACCCATCGTTCAGCCTTCCAGCACGCCTATAGTGAAGGCATCGAACAAACTTTACACCGACTACCTCCAAAAAATACAAAACGATCTACTTCACTCACTGAACTCTAAACAAACAGCGAACTTGCGAATTAATGCTTCAATTTTGAACTATTTCGAACTCTAGCTTCAACAGCTTATTTCCAGCGAAGAGAACCAGCATCGAACAGCCCAAAATGCACACTTGGTTGGAGAGAATTACTATATGAATCTAAATAAACTCGTTTGGAGATTTATGGAATTTTATATAAGTTGTTTTGAAATTTTTCTGGAAATGATTTTCACGTTTTGGAGGAACTGGTGCGGCGGTCTTAGGAAGGGTTGACCACGAAAATGGGAAAGGAGGGGTTTGACCAATTTTGACTTGATAAAGGTGTGTGTATATAATATATATATATATATATTATTTTATAATTATTTCATTTTCAAAAATACCTGTAAATTAACACGAACTCCAAATCAAACCCAACGATTGTCGCCCCTAGCTAAATACCCCCATTCCGAACACAATGAGATATGTTTCGTAAGCCAGTTCGACTGTTATGGTCTGTTTTCATCAAAATTAAAATATAAATCAGTATATTCAATTTTAAATGTACATTTTAGTTTACCGGGGCCATATAATGACTCTAAAAATTCCAGAAAAATTATTTCTAGCTTCGTATTGAAGATACGGTCCGAACAAAACTAATTTCTTCAAATTTGAAGGCCGTTCGAAAAATGGTCATTTTCTGGTCGATCCAAATTGACTAAAACTGTCAAAACACGTTTTCTTTTGCCACGCTCACATATTGATTTCAAAAATTATGAATTTTGTAACCTAGCAATAATTTGACATCCCGGATCCAAAAAAAGTGGTTTCATCGAAAACGGAGGTCGTTTGCAAAATGGCTATTTTTAAGGCCTTTATATATATATAATTTTTTAAAACAAAAATGTGTGATCTTCAAAGAAAAAGAGAGCATACATATATAATAAAAACAATACAGTTACATGATCCAATTACAAAAAGGAGATATAAGCAATACGCATCATGACTATAAGAATGTAAAGGAAAGTAGATAGATGAGCTACGGATAAACCACCGCCCATCATACCACAATATCAAATTCCGGCAAAGCCACCACTCGATATTGAAGTATATCTACCCAATACAAAATAGTAACTCCAAGAAAAGAAACAACTAAAAGATATCAGAAAATCCCCAATAAACTCTACAAAACACTCCCAAAAAATCTTCTAAGCAAATATCAATCATCAATCCAGCCAGCTTTCCACAAGGCTTCCCAGCTACAGCCAACAACCTGGAACTAAAAGAAACTAGGCAAAACCATAAGTAACCATCACATATATATATATGAGTATATTTGTGTATATATATATATGTAAGTCTATATATATATATATATATATATATATATATATATATATATATATATATATATTTAAATATAACCCATATGTATACGTGAATAAGAAAGAATATAAAGAAAAGAAATAATACCGCAGAATCAATAAACAGAAATTAACAACAAATGCGAGATCTATTACATCTAAAATAACTATTAATTCCAATAAATAAACTCCTATTAAATCTAACCTTAGACAAAAAACTCTCAAAACTCGATTTACCAAAAAACTTATAGTGCGAATTAGACATCCAATCCAAGCAATAGGTAACAATCCTAATGATTAAATTATCAGTCGAAACTGAAATAGAATGAAAAAATCTCTGATTCCTCTCCAACCATATGTACCAACTAATAATAGAGACTAAAGTGTCCAACACATATCTTTGTCTAGAATTAAAAGACAATCTTCAATAGTCCCAATAATCAACACAGCTACTAAAAGAATTAGAACCATCAAAAACAAAAATCCTTAAAACCATATGTAAAATATAATTGGTAATATTGCAGGAGAAAAATAAATGATCAACATCTTCATCAGAAATACTACAAAAACTACACTTAACATCAAAAATAATATTCTTCTTCTTTAAAAGCTCAATCGTATTAAGCTTCTTATGTATATTCAACCACATAAGAAACTTAACTTTAGGAGGAGAATTTGATTTCCAAAGAAACTTAAATGGGAGGCCTTTATATATATTAAAATATATATAAGTTCCACAACGACTTTTCTAAATTTTAAACTGGACGTAACTTCCAACTTATAAAACGAAATCTCAGTTTCTTACATCCGTTAGAAAGATATGATTAAACATATTCAAACATTTCTGGTTTCGTCCAATTCTGACTTATATTGAATTCTGTATATTTGAAATTAGAAATCGAATTATCGAACTATCGCGCCATTTCAGGCTCGTTTTATAATTAAAATAAATTTATTCGTTTTAACTTCGTCGAAAATAAATTTTTCGTCGTTATTATTTAAAATAATTCATTTTAAATATTCATAATCCATTAAAACCACCAAAATAGAATTTTAAATTGGTTTTGATTTTCTGGGTTGTTACAGTTTTGTTCACATCTTTTGGTACCCAAATCTGTTTGTATAACAATCCATCAGAATTTACCTTTGTACCCTTTGGAACCCAAATCTGTTTGAATTTAACAAGGTTTGTTTTATTTCTTTTTGGGATCCAGGATTGTTTAGATGGATTATAATAAAATGATTTCACATCACGATTTTGATTCTAAAATCCTTTAAATTTTCCGAGTTTAAATTTTCAAATCGATTCTTTCCAAAACAGTTTGAAGGATTTTTAAGACCTTTAGAATTCCGATTTTCAAAAACATTGTTTTTCCCAAAACCAAGACCACGTTTATTTCCAATAGAAATTTGGTTTTTCAACAACATATTCAAAGATTTTTCTCCGTCAGAAAATTTACTCAAAATTATTTCAAGTTGTTGAATTTCAGTTTTAAGATCATCATTTTCTTTCATTAAATCTGAACAACGATTTTTAGTGATCTTACATCTTTCAAAATAAGATTTCAAAAACAAATTTTCATCATTAAGCAATTTAATTTTGGTTTGGGACTCAGCAATTTCAAATTCAAAATGTTTTTGTTTTCAGACTCAAATTTCTTGGATTTTTCAATCTCGTTTTCCAGTTCTTTCAAAATCAAATCGGATTTCAACAAATTCTCCTTTTCAGCAATTTCAAATTTGGAAAATATATCAGTCTTAAAAATTTCAAATTACTTTTGTAGAAAATTATTCAAACTTGGTAACTCAATCTTGTTTTCTTTTAAGATCAGAATTTCCCTTTCAAACTTTTGAATATTTTTATTGAGATGAACAAGATTGGTTTTCAATTTCAAACGATTTTTGCAATATGAATTTGAAGAATTTTTAAAATGTTCAAGTAGTGATTCCAAATCATCAATTTTGTTGGTCAACTCAGAATTCTTAGATTTTAGAGATTTATTTTTAGATTGTTGTTTATCAATAGATTTGGTTAGATTAACACAAAAATAAACCAGATCTTCATAAGACAAATTTTCTATTTCATTGTCTACTGAGTCTCCATCAGCTGATCCATTTGAATTATCATCTGTAAGACCTGTTAAGCATAAATCTGAATCTGAGTTGACATTCCGCGGTTTTGAGCAGCTATTGTCAATTTGTTCATACTTTGTATTGAGAGTTTTCCAAATTTCCTGCGCAGTCAAACAATGGGATATAAAATCAAGTTGATTATTACTAAGATGAGAATAGAGAATATGCATAGCACGAGCATTAATATTCCTATCTATTATATCACCTCCACTGTCAACAACATCCCTATATTTAACAGATTTCAAATACGATTTCGTTTCTGATTTCCAATTAAAAAAAATATGTACCATCAAAAATATTTTGAATGTGACTAGACTAACTCTCTATGGACTGACAACTAGGGATCACCATTACTCTAGAGTTAACAGAATTCCTGCCCTGATACCAATTGTTGGATCTAGATTAACCCTAGAGAGGGGTGAATAGGGTTTATTACAATTTAACACTGAGTTCAAATCTTACGGGATATTTAAAAATATTCACAGATCACAGAATACAGCAAAAATAGAAATGCAGAAAGTAAATGACACAAGATATACCCAACTTTGGCAAAATCCTGCCTACTGCTGCATTCCTAAGGTTTCTACTAGGTAATAGAACTAATCTCGCTTAAAGACCATGTAAACTCGCGAACCTTTCTCTCCTATTCTAATCCAACGCTCAAAACCCTAAACTGATCTAATCCCCTAGATCAGATTTCCCCTGATTACAACCCCATAACCAGTAAACCCTAGATTTTATAGACTCTAGTAGACTGCCATTTAACACCCTAACTGGTTTCCTAGATTTTACAGACTTAGAAAATGTTTGAATGGTTTACAAAGAAGACATAATTACAAACAATACAAAATAAAATAAAATAAACAAGCTAAACCCTAAGAATTAAAAGAGAAGGGTCATCCCTTTTAACACTTCAAAAAATTAGGTCGGCCACTTTCTAATTTATTCAGCCCCTTCTTCCTTTCTCTGGGAATTTTAAATGGTGGCTTCTAAAATTAGGATTATGGTTTTTCTCTGATATTCCCAAATCTTGAATTGATTGTTCGAGAAGGAAATTCTCATGTGGCTCTAGTCTCGAATGCCTTGCGTCTTCAATTTAGCTTTCTCTGATTTGGGAATTTGTTGATCGAAAACAGTGAGTGATTCTCGATTGATTTGATTTCTGTTATTTTTAATTGTAGCTTGTGATTTTCGATCCTAAATAGCCAGTGATGAATAGTTGTTTAAATAGGGTTAATTCGAAACCCTAAATGCTCTGATTTCTAATATTGACTTGATCTGGTTTGTGTGACTGTCCCCTTTTGTTTCCTTGGCTTAAATGGCTTGCGTGATTGATGGCTTTGAATCCAGAATTGATTTTACAGGAAAAAAACTTGGAAATAGATTATTGATTTTCCTCTTGACTGTCCTTGATTTGAATTGATAAAATTTGTTGCCTTGACTGTCTCAATGAACATAGATGATACTCTAGACTTGATTGTGGCCTTTTGTTATCTAATTTGAAACTGATTTCATACCTTTTCGAATTTGCTGGAAAAGTATTGAATACAAATTGATTTGTTTCCTGAAATACCACACTATAAATTCGAATTTCACAATTAATATTTTGCCAAATTTGTCCACTGTGATTTTATGAAACCATTTAGGAATTGCTAGAAATACTTTTGATTTTGATGACAAAGACCTTCCCAAACAAAATGCGACCTGATTTCATGAGCTAATGAATTTTTGCCGGAATTCCACTGTGATTAAAAAGCTGCTTTAATTTAGCTTTGTATTATAAGCACCAATATACATGAGAAAGTTGAACCTGAACATTTCATTGTGCATGATACTTGAGTTGCCTCACCTATGCTGTAGCTCCATCATATTAAAAATTGCTCCACGCATAAATGCTTTGTGCATCCTCCATTCCACTTATATTTACTATGATCATTGAATATGCTGAAAACATTTGGCTTTGACATCCTAGCTTAATCATGCTGCCTTGCTTGTTCATTTTGATACTGCATCCATTACTGTGCACCATGATTGTTGTTATATCAATGAACATGCCATACTCATGTTATATTCATGCTTGCCATGCTGGCCTGATCTGCACCATTGTGTACACCTTGTTACTTGTACATGTCTCACCTAGTACATGCAAATTGTCTTGCCATTCCTCTGTCTAGTGACTTGTAACATTGTGTTTGGGACATGTGCTCTCTAACTAGTTTGATTGCCATACTATTTGATGTCTATGCCATATAGTAGTGTCATTTGGGCACGACTTGAGTTGCACCATTATGTTGTTGTTAAAAAAATCACTATGATTACATATTCATTGACCTGAACTTGTGTTGAAAAATGATGTCCCATGTTCTTGACTGGCTATTGAAAATTTGAGGTCAAACCATTGCTGCACTTCATCCATACTTGACTTGTTTATTGCTGACATTCATGTGAACCTTCTTGATTGCTTTGCCATGGGCTTGAATGTGTACTCTACATTGTGCCTTTATTGCTGCACATATATAAGTTGTTATTTTGCTTCTTTGTAAATGAAAACTGAACTTGTATAGTTGTATCTCCACTTATGTTGCTTGAATACTCGACCACTTTGTTGCCATGCTGAACTGTTTATGTTCCACCATTGAACTGGTTTAATTTTGGCTTGTACTTCGGCTATGTTAACTTGTTGACCATGTTGCACTGTATTTGACCTATGCTCGACTACTTGATTTGGTTCTTGCTCTCGATCATATTCATTATTGTTGCGCTGAGTCGAGATGGTCCACGTGGCTACTCCTCAGTTGCACACTGGATTGGCGAGGCAGCGCACACGTGTGTATATGCAGCCATCCAGGATAGATTTTCTATCCCTGCATTGTAGTATGTATGTGTATACATGTATCGTGTGTATGTAGTATATATAAGTCAGCCCATATCAAATCGAGTCATGAAAAATGATGAGAAACACACCAAAATACTGAGGCAAATTTTAAAATAAAATTTATATTTGCACGCATTTCAGATTTATTTCTATTGTAGAATACTGTGTGTGTCTATTTGTGACAGGTAAGAAGATGCTGACTGGACTGACTGTAGTAGTGAAGAAAGAAGACAGTAATAGGAAAAGAATATCAGAGTATGTAACAGTGTAAAGAATGTATATATGAAAAATGTATATGAGTGAGCAAAAAACTGTAGTGAGGAGCACTATATATGAAACTGTGTATGTATGAAATGAAATTGAAATGTGAGATGTACAAATAGTGGAGTTACAAGAGTTATACTGTTTGAATGTATGAAATAAAATATTTATATTTAAATAAAATACTGTTGAATATTTGAATTCATGCATAGTCGTATTCTATTTAAATTTAAATATTATATTCATGTCTATGATGTGGATATGAAACATTACAGTAACAAACACATTAAATAATAAAATATATTTGGTTGTTATCAAAAAAAAAATCATATAATTGTGTATACAAGTGCGTTACATACAATAATATCAAAGCTGAAGGTTAAGTGTTTACCTTGGCTCTATGGCGTAACTCAATAGAGATGGGGTTAGTAATGCTCTAGACTAAGTTTGAGTGTATATATACGAGATAATGTATTTGTAGATTTTATAAAAAAATGTTTTATATTGTGGAGAATTATTGCTTGAGTTGTTTATGAGTTATGGTCGATCAGTTTGATCCACTTTATCGGTAGGGGTTTCTAAAGACTCAAGTACGATGAACCGACACAGTATGTTTTGAAAGAGGGTAAATGAAATAATTCTCCCTAAAGTATATTTTGATATAAAGAAAATATTTATCTTAAGATTATTATTAAGTATATTAGATATGTTGGTTGTTATATTAATCGAATAAGATTATAATTAAGTTAGTTATACATATATAACCAAATAAAATTCGTATAAGTATTATGAAATGTATTAAAGCTGGTTTTAGCCTAAAATTGGAATTAAAACTCTGGAAATCTGAATAAGTGTTTGTAAATGGACTTGGATTAAATATATGAGAATTTAAAATCTTGGGAGATTTTAAATTGTTTTACAAGCATTGTGAATGGTATTTTGAAATATATTTCAAAATGGAAATGTTTAAGTATGAGTTTTGAAAAGTGATATAGTATTAGTCTCACTTCGATCGCTGGGAAATAACCCTGATGATGCTGGCAACATCATCAGTGTTCATTTTCGAGTTCGAAGTGACAGATTACTGCCAAAGATATTCATTTTGGATTGTTTTGAGAAAAACAAGTTGTTTTGAATCCTGAAAAGGAAAGTTTGATTTTTGAGAAAAGCAAAGCTGTTTAAAACTCCCAGGAAGAGATTGTTTGAATTAAAAGCAAATTAAATAGAATTTGTGGAAGCAAATTTAAATTGAATTGAAATAGAAAATATCGAATAAAATTGGATTGTGAGATAGGGATCTGGAACTATATTGGATGGATGAGTTAAGAGTTTGGAATAGAGAATGGAACTCGAGTTTTAAATGAGATTTGGTTTGGATATAAGCAAACTGCTGTGTTGAGGATAAATTGATTGGAAGTTGGTACGGAGAACATTTGTATACGTTGAATATGTAGCAGATAGAAAGGATATAATGATATGCCCGACAAAAAGGTACAAGTTTATATTTTATATGAGTTTGGCGATTTATGAGCCTATTTAGCAAGCCGCTTGGCTATTTGATTTTCTTTTAGATTGGAGAGGGCCTAGAGAGCGAGTTGTAGTTGTACCGATTGAGCCGTACAAAGGAGACACTGGACAAATTTTTCAAAATTTAAGGTGTTAGAAAATTTTTAAATTTTTTATTTAATAGAATAAATTATAATTTTAATTATAATTTATGGGTTCAGTTGAAACAGAAGTTAAAAAGTAAAACGAATAATTTTTAACCCTGTTAATAGGGTTTGTTTTCTGTCTTAGTAATTTCGAGGTCGAGGGGAAAAAAATGTAATGTCCCGTATTTTTTACAGTTTAATAATTAATTTATTTGATTATTAGAATATGTTACTAGGTAATTTAAAATGACTTGAATTAAATAATATTTAATATTTAATTAATATAAATAATGGAATAATAAATTTTATATTTTCGAAATAGTCGGAATTAAGTTGAATTGATGATATTATGTGAATTGGATAGTATAAGAGATTTAGTTAAATTTAGATTCGAATTATAATAACGAATATATTTAATAAACGAAGATCGAATGTAATTTATAATATAATTTAAATCGAGCTTGTAATGGCGCGGTATTTCGTATTATTTCGTTTTGAACTTTAAATGAATATACAGGATTCGTTATAAGTCGGATTTCATTAAAACAAGAAAATTTTGAATCTAATTAACGATATTTTTCTAATGAAAGAGAAAAATTGAGATTTCGATTCCAACATAGTATATCGTTCAAAATTCTAACCTTGGAAGAGATATAAATTTTACAAATCTTATCGATTTAAATGTCATAAATAAAATAAATTATTTATAATCAAATCCTAATCCCTTATTTCATCTGCCAAATCACTTTTTACTACAGCTGTCAATACGAAACGTTTAAATCTTGTTTCAACTTTAAAGTGGACTTCCTACTCTCGATTTTGTGTGTGTATATAATTAAATAAATGACTAAGTTCTACATGGTATTTTATATTCAGACATGTTAAATGTTACTTCTTCATTTCTACAATCTATATATGTCATGAGTGGCCTTTACAGAGCGTTCCAAGAGGGAGGGTGAAATGAACAGAGGGGATGCGAGTTATACGTTTCATACTTGAAGAGGATCAAGTAGAACTTGCAGGAAAGTTTTTGGAAAAAAAGGAACTAATAAGGTGTGATATCCGAAGGGGGATACGGTTGGAGCCAAATACAAGGCACTGTGTATGTAGTCTTGGAGAGGTCGGCTTTTGGGATAATGGGAACAGAGTTCATTAGGTTTTTTAGTTTTTGTGGTGAGATGTTGAGGGAATATGGGGTTTTTCTTGTCGTGAGTCACTGTAGCCGCGAGGAAGAGAAACCGTTGCTGCAATTTGCTGGAGGGGGCGCGAGCGTGATGAGGTGATGACGAGCAGTAGGGATATTGATGAGGTAAAACATGGGTCAATGGTTTAGTGGGTAGCATACGCAGTGCTAACAGTCGAGAAGAAGAAGGCGGGGCTATGTTGGTTGTGTAGCGTTCGTGAAGAATGGCATGTATGAAGAAAGTGGTTACGTACAAACTGGGAGAAGGAGGAGCACTGTTTAGTGCGGATGCGGTTCTGGGTATTTAAGTTGTGTTTGGACCGAAGTGAAGAAAAATAAAGTAAGGCATGAATATAAAATACCATGTAGAACTTAGTTATTTATTTAATTATATACACACACTAAATCGAGAGTAGGAAGTCCACTTTAAAGTTGAAACAAGATTTAAACGTTTCATATTGACAGCTGTAGTAAAAAGTGATTTGGCAGATGAAATAAGGGATTAGGATTTGATTATAAATAATTTATTTTATTTATGTCATTTAAATCGATAAGATTTGTAAAATTTATATCTCTTCCATACGAGGTTAGAATTTTGAACGATATACTATGTTGGAATCGTATGGATGAAGGCTGCACCATGGAACTGATTTGGAGCGACTTGGAGCTCGTCAAATTTTATGGCAGAATAGAAATGCCTGAATCAAATCAACAACAATTTGTAGTTATTTAACGATAAACTTCCAATATGAGTAAACTCAGTAACTCTGTTCAATTTATAATTTTATAAACGTAATTTATAATAGATAATTGATGATTGATTTGTTGTGTGATGGTTGTTTGGATTAATTGTTAATTTATTTGGTCAAAAATCAAGATATAGTTAAATATATAAATCGTTAATTGGATGTTGATTATCTTTATCAGAATACATCATATTGATGTAGAATTCGTGTTATTTATGTTGATTAACATCTGTAATGCAAGGAAACAGGTTGGAGGGAAGCAAGGGGATTCCTCAAAATATTATTACATATTATTTGTTTTCATATATTGTTATACGAACTGTTTAAAACCA
Organism: Allium sativum; assembly: GCA_030737875.1. Lineage (NCBI taxonomy): Eukaryota > Viridiplantae > Streptophyta > Magnoliopsida > Asparagales > Amaryllidaceae > Allium > Allium sativum. Next base: position 47,634,139 of record CM060912.1, on the reverse strand, counting down.
AATATGATCGGATGTTTGTTTGGATTTCGATTGTTGGGTTTTAAATTCAACGTTGTTCTGTTATTAACCAATAGGATATATTGGTTAGATGATTGAAAGTTGATGGCTAAAAATCCATCGCAAAGGCGTTAATTCACCGTAAGGCGAATTATCGTAATTTAAACTAATTTATTTTATAATTGAAATAAAGTTTATTTCACATTTTTATTTGAAATAGATTAATTAAAAAGTTTTATAAATAAATAAGTATTCTTGTTAACCCTGTTAAAACACAGTTCAGAACGGACCGGGTCGGTCAGAAACAAATAGCCGGGTCGGTCATTAAAATGGATCTGGGTCGGTCAGTGCTAGAGCAACAGGTCAGCTCCTTATACAAAGATGTGACTTGATTTACGGTATTTAGTGCAAATAAGTGGAGTACACAGCAAACAAGAGCACGTATTATAATGAGTATTGAATGGCTTCGTTTCAAAAGATAGAGTGTTGTTTATATACATGAAATGGCACGTCATCTATATAAACAGTACAGTGCAAGGGGATGTCACATTTGAAGTAGATATGTGCACAATAAAATATAAACATACATTTACACAGCAAGGTCCATAAAGCATGTACGTGGGTCGGGCACTAAAATATGAGTATGGATCGGCACTGCATTCACATATGAAGCTAGTTGCAGTAAGATTTGTCCGTGACCATCACATACTATTGTGCCTCACTGCTTGAATGAACCGACCCTTATATGCATGAAGTATGGTCATTATTTAATCCAAACGTGTTATGCTACATAATAGGAAAGTGTACAACATGTTACAAAATTCAGGGGCTATCACATGGACTAATATGGTGGCAAGTAAACAGACTAAAACATCATTATGGAGCGTTCTGAGCACACATGCTGATTGGCTCGGTTACGTTCAGATTGCACTACAATGCATTGCTTACATTGTATACAAAATGCATGAATTGGTTATGTGGAAGCAGTAATGAACATAACACGTGGCAACTGCATATATAAGGGTCAGGCACGTATGAAATAAAGGTGCAACCCTATGTATGTTGAAGGATGGATAATGTTTAGTCCATGCAAGTTAAAGGATCAGTTTATATAAGGGTCAACACCTTATATTCAACACGCGAGGCATATGAGAATGGCTCGGTTATTAGTTTTAATGTGGATCCAAGCATCATATCATGACAAGAGTGCCATTCATGAATTAGCAAGATAAGTCATGATGTTTATACAACATTGGATCGGCATATAAAAATAGTGGCAAAATGGTAAATTCCGGGATCAGTTTACACGCTATTATACTGGGTCGGTGCATTCAGTATAAATTGGATCAGCATAAGAACACATGGACCAGTGTGAAAGCAATAAATTAAAACTAACTCGGGTACATAATGCGTGCAGTGGCTTGTTTGCAAATAAAGATGGATCAGTATAAAAATGATAGAGTGGCATGTTTTGTAGTGCACAACACGTGGTTGGTCCTATATTTAATTAAAATGGACCAGTATTAAGATTTCCATGACAATCCAACATCTAAATCTGGATCGGGATGTTCAAGTAAGAGGCAGTACGGGTCGCTGCAAAAATATGGCTCGAGTCAGGCATATAATATGCACGTGGTGGCATGCATTGTATGTAACACCCCATGTCCATTAATGTCACTCACAAAGGGAATGCATCAATGTCCATGAAGCATTATTGTTGTATAGAACAGATAAATTACAAGAATAAATAACTAAAACAACACAGCGGAAGATAAAACTTATTTCATAGCATCATAACTCGAAACAAGCTTACATAAGTAGTTTCCAAAACCATTACAACAGAATCAATAATCTTTTCCAAAAACTTGAAAGTACATAAAGAAGAAAATACTTAAATAACATAAATGCATAAATCCCCATTTAGCAAAAGCAAAGCTATAAAGATGAGAGAGTCCAAAGCGATACATCTACTCTTTTCAAGCAACCGAAAGAAATCGGCACTAAGTTGTAGTATTCCCTCCTTGCAAACCTTAGGGGGGGGGGGGGAAGGAAAGGAAAGAGGTGGAAACAAACGGGTCAGACATAAAGTCTGGCGAGTCCAGTAATTTTAATAAATAATAGGTAAGGTAAATGATCAAGACATAAATAGGCATCATGATATGGCTGTAACATAGATAAGGTAGATAAAAAGGATGGACAAGATGATTTCATTCCTAAGTACTAAGACATTCCTACACCTTGGCTAAGCAAACAACCCTCCAAGTACTAACCCCGAAGACCGAAGTCAACATCAGACTAGCACCCAAAGGACTATCCAACTCAACCAACATGTATTTCGTTACACCGCACTTTTGCTAAGTTACACCACATTACTTAATTACATCGCGCATCCACTAGTCTCTTTTACTCAAGGTTGATCCCTTCCCACTAACTGTACCCATATGACAAACTTGGTAGTTACTTGTACCTAGCTGCTATTGTAGGTGTCAGCATGCTCCTACCACCGCTAAGGTACCCTTACTCTACCCATTCGATCGTCTCCCTAAACCCCGTAGGCACCCGTGCTGGCTCCACAGTGGGGTGTATCACTCCCCAACGTGGCGACCCCGATACCAACATGAAATGCACGGCCATACCTACACGATGCAACAACGTCTTACCTACCAGCCCGGAGCCATGCATGCACATGAACCCATTGGACTTGCGTTGCCACCGCTATTCACGTTTTGGCCTCTTATATTCAAGCCCAATAAGCGTGTCCCAACCCCGGCCTAGTACCGGGCCCAATTAGATACTCAAACGGGTTACTGGTTGAAACGGGTCCCCATCCGACACACGCCTCCCACCTATGCTTGGCCCCCACTAGGTTTTTCTCCCACTTAACCATTTTAATTTAAATGTCCACGTCTTACACATGCTACGGTTAAGTCCATACTTACATGTCATAATTTACATGCCTTATCTTATTCCGGTTAAGTCCATATTTACATGTCCTAATTTACATGTCACCCCACTTAACCCTCTAACCATACCCATGTCTTATTATGGTTAGTATTCCTTAATTCATTCCTTATGACGAACTGTGCATGACCTCCTACATTAGACCGAACACTTTGTGGCCACTGGAATTGCCGGGCGGTTCCGGGTAGTCTTACGCCACAAATCGGGTCTAACCACGTGTCACCCATCGTTACGCCTACAATTCATGCCTTTGACCTCTCACATTAGTCGTCCAATTGTGGCAGCTGGATTTGCCGGGCGGTTCCGGGCAGTCTTACACCACAATTGCGCCTAACCTCATGTCAAAGGTTTATTAATAATCATATTTCACCCAAACTCCAATTTTCATGTCATGCATTTCCAATTCAACATATAATCATGTTTACACTTTTTGCCTATTCCAACTTGTCATTAATTATACTAATTACATATTAATTAGCCTCAATTACATATTTCCAATTATAGGCAATTTCATCAATTCCATGCAATTCATACACAAATATGCCAATTTCACATATTATCCAATTATCCAATAATACCCAATTTTCCAAATTTCCCATATTCCCAATATTCCCCATCGTTCACACGTATTCGCATTCGCGCATATTTTTAATATAGGCTCGAAGGTAGCCTAGATCCACAAATAAAAGAAATAGGGGTAAGAAGAGAGAATCAATTCATAGAAAATTGGAATAAAACATCATCATGAAATAAAGTGGCGTATAGACTGGCATAGAGGCATAATAAAAGACTCACGATGAATAAACTGATAAAAGGTATGAACTTTACATAGAAACATAGACATATGATGACATGAATCAAAAAGGTGAAGACTTGGTGAGATTTTCATTACAAACATATATGAACCCTTTTTACAACTTTTTCATGTTACTTTAATCCCATTAAATTTGTGAAAATAACTGTACTCACCTTTCGTGGCTTAAGAAAAGGATTAACGAATTGAAATTGGTGTAGAAACGTTGCGGTGTTGCTGATTTATCTTCTTGAATTGTTGTAGAAGCTCTAATACTTAATTTGAGTTGAAGTTGAATGCTTGCAATTTGAATTAGAGGCGGCGGCTAGGGTTTAGGAGAGAGAGTTTGACAACATAGTGGTGTCTTAGAAATTATATTATGAATTAGGGTTAGGTTGATGACAAATTTATAGGTGTAGGAAGTTATTTAGGCCTTAGGATTAACCCTAGAATTGATATGGACCATCAAAAATCGTCCCAGGCCCAAAAATCGCACCACGCAGCAAACCGGCCGAACCAGGTTCGACCTATAAAGGGGAGGTAGACCCCCAGGTCGAGCTGTATGGGGGCAGGTCGACCCTATGGTCGACCTATCCGATCAGGTCGACCCCGTGGTCGACCTGGGTCCTGGGTGGGAATTTTCCTGCCCAGCCCAGGTACCTGCAAATTTTCGAAATTTGAATTTTCTAGATGGGTTTAACTTTAATTAATTCTGCTTAATTATTCAAACTTCCGAGGCCCATAACTTTCTCATACGAAGTCCGATTTACGCAAACTCAGACTCTACCTCAAGAAGAATTCCAAGACGATCGCAATGGCGCAACCCATTTCCCTTCATTCCTCTTTTAAAAATTTAGTGTTCTTAAATTTAGTTAATTCGATCATTCAAAATTCGGGGTGTTACATTGTAATTAAATTGAATCGGGGTATTTGAATAAAGTGAACTGGATCGGTATAACATAAAGTACGTTGGATTGGTACAGTTAACAAAGGGGATCGGTACCTTATTTCCAAACTGGATCGGTGCATTGCATTGAAGATGGATCGGTACGGTTAACATAAAGTGGATCAGTACATTATTTAAAGCGGTGGCATTTCTATAAATAGTCTACACCCGATCCAACTTTGCGCCCGATCCAAGTCTACCCAGATCCAAGTCATGCCCAATCCAACTTCATGCCGGATCCAAACTTCGCACCCCTTAATTACGAAACTGCCACTACCTTCAAACTTCTTCTATAAATAGCCCCTTGTTCCATAAATCAAGGGACTGATTACTTGACCCCGAAGGGCTGCCTAAACCATTCCTACACTTCTCTAAAAGTTTCAAAAACATCATTAATGGGCGCCAAACTTCTCTCCTCCTTCCCCAACCTGAGATGGATCTTATCTTCTCCAAACACCGTTAATTCACGCTCCGATCTTGATATACACGTAAATGTGTATATTTTATCCGCATATTTATCTTATTTTATCTTTTAAATAATTGATACTGTGCATTTATAGTTGTGTTTACAGATTATTTTTGATGAATGGATTAACGCACTTAATTGTTGAAAAGCTTGAAGAATTTGTGCAAGAAGAGTGTTGAATTTTAGAGCTGGATTAAAGATTGAAGACCTGAAGAAAAGTGCAATTCAATCGCCTTCTGCTGCATATTTTAAAGACAAGATTCAATGCTTTTCATAATGATCACTTGGAGTTGTTATTCATTCTCAAGGCAATTGGAGTTGAAGCCCGCAACCTATTTTCCATGACACCTGCATGCATTCACATTGGTCTAGTTGCTAATTGGGCTAAGTTATTTGTCCCATATCATGTAATTTGCAAGGCTTCTCACTCATGTGTTGCACGCGTTCACACTGAGCTATTTGATTTATGTGTTACTTTGGAAAAGGGGTTTTGTTCCACATTGTGAAATTTGCCAAGTAGTCTTTGTCATATCATCTATAAATACATTGTATCTCATTCATTGAAGAACACACTTAGTTTTATTCTGTAATTCTCTTCTTGGAATAAAACTCTTCTTCTCCCTTTCTCTTAGTTGTTACTTTATTTTATTTATGTTCATGTTATTTTGTTTCTTTTTCTCTTCTTCTTTAGCTATGTCTGGCTAATCCCCTTTGATTATGGGGTGATGACGCTAATATATATGATTCAACATGAATCACATAGCCAATAGATGAGGACTTTATACATGTAGATCTGGATCTGAATCAAGGGTTAGATCTGAACCTTCATATTTTGTGTCGTTTAAGAGCTATGCTCCTTCACAGTGTATATTCTTGTTCGATATAACAATCATCAGATTTAGATCTAATTTTAGGGTTTTAGAAATTAATTAGTGAATCTGTCCTGATAGTCTATGGTTGTTTAAGAGCTCAACTCCTGCATAGGCTATGCTTGTCGTTATTTACTTATTTTGTTTCTAAGAACCTAATTATTGTTGATTCATGTGTGTGACAAAAACATGAGTTAGATCTATATTTATTTGTTGGCTAGTGATGAGTGTGAATCCAATCTATGTCATTATCCCTTAATTGCTTTCTCTTATTATATAAATCTCTCTTTTTATTTAATTGTTGTTATTTTCTGTGTTTTCAATCAATCAAAATCTTGGAATAACCTTATTGGATTTATTAATTAAAATATTTTTGATCCTAGAGTTCGACACCCTCTACAACAATCCTTGTTGTTTAGGAAAGCCGAACGGATCTTACAGTTGTTTACAATTGTTTGATTTGTTCGCAAACAAATTTTGGCGCCGTTGCCGGGGACCAAAATAATTTTATTAATAATCCTTCGTGTTATAATTTTTTTTTTCTTCTTTAGTTTTCCTTCATATAAAAAAACACAAAAAAAAATATTTTTTCCTATCATTTTCTTGTTTTTCCATTAAAAAAAACACAAAAATGTATTTTTTTTCGCTAGTTTTATTTTATTTTACTTCATTTATAAAAAAAATCTCTTGATTAGATTTGATTTGGTATTGCTGAGTATGATCTTCTAATTAAGAAAGAGACAAAATTGCAATTTTCTGTTTGATTTCCTTCCCCTTTCATTGCCTTTTGTTTTCAATTCGTTTCCCTTTTCTTTCAATTATTTCTTCCCGATTCTCTATAAATTCCTTTCCTTTTTACAATTTTCATAAATAAATAAATAAAATCCTTCTGCGAATTTTTATTTCCTTCCTTTTTCTTGCCTTGTGTTATTTTTCTCTCTACATAACCACGACATCTCCTCCAATCCCTATATTTTCACCTTCAAACTGTTCTACAAACCATCGTCAAATTCCTTCCCATCCACTCCAGTTCTGCCAAACACCACAATACCATCAACTTCCTCGGAACCTCCTTCTACATCAACACCATCATAACCAGTGACCATTCTTCTGGCCTATACAAAGCCAACCATACACAAATACCCAACACCACACCTCATCCCTCAACGCTACCCTGAACCACCCTCCACAGTAGCAACCGCAACCAAACCCCAGAGTTAACCTGCGAACATACGCTTCAACCATTCACCCCGCTCACAAACTGACCTCACTTCTCCTCCCTCTTCAATTTGTGTTCAGTCAAAACCAGAGCATCCTTTCACCAAAACAGCAACGACCATATTGCTGAAACCAAAAAATCAGTATCAACACAACCACCACGTCCCTACATCCACCGTCCAAGTTCACATCATCCTTCTCACAAACCATACCCTATCCCACACAACCTTCTTTCGTTCCTTTCTGATCTCCACTGCAGCGCCACATCCCGGACCAGAACCCACGTCTCGATAAAACAGCCACAACACCGAAGTCCAACGCCCTTCCTGCTCGCACAAGTCGCCAACCAAAAACCACCGACGTCACCGAACACCCCAGATCAAAACCATATCAGAGCGCAACCCCCTCCTTTCACTTCTCGAACAACCATCAAATACCCTGCGCTTCCGCCTTGCATCCACGAACAAACCAGAATACAAACCCTATCCGCCAGCTTCCCCAAGATCGACAAACCAATACCGCAAACCCTCCTCCGCCTTCAACAGTAAACCGGCAGCCTACCCCGAAGACATGAACCACCGCAATCACTTAAACAAACTCCGGTTTTTATTTATTTTGAAAGCCACAAATTTTTTTAAGGATTTGAATTTCGATTCTTTCCGATTTTTTTTTTAATTGAAGTGGAAACGGAGTCCCTTCTGAAAAGAAATTTGTCGTGTTACAGGGACGGGCTTGACTTAGCTATTGGGCTTTGTATGGATTTTTTTTTTGTTTCTGCCAAATTACTTGTGTGGGTTTGCATCTGGTTTGTGCTAAAGCCATGCTGTTGTTCTTAAGTTCAATTTGTTTTGGTCTATGTGTTTAAGTGTTGAGTATTTTAGTTTTAGTTTGTGAACTAAGTGCGGATTGTTCTAGTTTATAATTGTTTAATTTTGTACGCTTGTTCAATTGACTTGTGTTTTTTCTTGCTCGGCATTCCTCACTTTTCAGGTTGTAGAAAATTAATCAAGGGATTTTCTCATTCAAATTTGTGTTGGTTACTAGCTTTGCTCCGCACTACTTCGCGCATGCTTTTTTTAAGAAAAAAGTTTGAGGAATTTTTTGATAGCAGGTACAGTGGACATTAGAAAAAGGTCTTTAAAAAAAATTGGCCTCCTAGCCTGAACTCGTGTTGCAGCGCAGTCAAGCAATTAATAGGAGGTGACAAAAACATAAAGCGGCGTACGATTCAGGGTTCGAGCCGTTGCACAACAAGTGGGGAGTGAACGTGCTAGCGCTTCTCAATTGCACTGGACGGACTGCCAATCTAGGTGAGATTTTTCTAAACTCTACAGGGACTGCTGCTGCAAATAAAAAAAATAGACATTGCTTGTAAAAATCTTCCGTAGGGGCAGCGACTTTCTTGTAAAATCTTTTAATTTCTGTGATTATTATTTCTGCATCTGTATTCATTTTGTTAAGGGAAATACCCCAATTCACATAAGGTGAGGGATTTCATCACCCTTTCCTTAGCCCACAAATTACATTTCATCATAGAATCTGACTAATAATAACGGTTAGACGTTGGACTTAAGGGAGTCGCGGGCTCATCTAGGGCTTAATTGTATTTTGATAGTTGATTCATTTGGAACGAATTGTTTCTTGGTGTCTAGACTACAGCAAAGAAATAACTGTTTATAAATATTTTGGTGATTTGTTAATATTATATCGGTTGTTACTCTGAAGGTACTTAATCCTTCGGCTCCATTGCTAGGGATCCTGGTGCACCGATAACTCCTGTCCGTTAACTGGCTGAGAAATCTTTTGATCTAAGTAATCAAACGTGTCACTATATAATTTTGGGTTAGGAGCCATTAAGGACAGAAAATTTCTTTGTAGCTAATTTCTGTGTGTGAATGTTTTGTGTATTAAAAAAATTCAAAACTCCTCAAAAACAAATAAAAATTTGAAAAACAAAAACAAATAAAAAAATTTAACATTTTTTTCTTCTTTCCTTTAAACCTCGCTAGTCTGTAGGTCGTACTTTTACAAAAAAACTCCCATTTTCAAAAAAAATTCCCTTTTCACCTCTTTCCAAACTCCTCCACTATCTAAATTTCCTTGACGAACTCTCTTCTTCTTCTTTCTGGTGCATCCAATCATGGACTTATGACCAAGAATCTCATCGTTTAGTTCGAGTCATACCATCTTCTCTTTCTCCAAAACCCAGTTCACTCGAACAACCCTTAGATATGGCTAACGAGCCCGCACCTCACACCCTGATGGACAGAATTCTTCCCGATAGAATTTCGGTCCCTTCTTGCATTCAATTACCCAATCCTGTGGGTAACCACTTTGAAATCCGATCAAGTCAGATAAACATCCTCCCCAAATTCAGAAATTTTTCTCATGATGAACCGTATAGTTTCTTGACGAAATTTGAATATGCTTGTGCAACCTTTAAATTACAACAGTTATGTGAGGATGGTATTAAACTTCGTTTGATTCCATTCGCACTAATTGACTCCGCAGAAAAATAGTTTCGCAGCTTGCCCCCAAATTCGATTAAAAAATGGGATGAATTTTCGGTAGTTTTCCTTAAAATGTTCTACCCCTAGAAAAAACAGTTAGAGTCAGAAATGAAATCACCAATTTCCACCAAAAAAGGGGTGAATCTTTTTAGCAGTACTTCGAAAGATTTAAAGAACTACTGTTAAGTTGTCCCCATCATGGTTATGAAACATGGTCGTTATGTCAAACTGTATACGATGGACTCGATAATAGTTCCAGACAAATGTTAGAATCCATGTGTCAGGGCAATTTTCTAAAATAGACTGATGTAGAAGCTTGGGAATTTCTAGACGAGTTAGCAGAAAAATCGAAACAATGGGAATGAACCAATGAAAAATCTCTCTATTCGCGTTCCAGTAGTAATTCTATCGAAGCCTCTTCTCCTTCCTCTTCTTCTAATACTCTTGTTGATGCCATGCTGAACGTTGTTAGAACACACACTCAGTCTAATAATGTCTCCCAAGCCATGTGTCATATATGTCTTAACTCTGATCACATGGCTGATGACTGTCCCCAGTCCCTTGAGAAAGTAAACGCTTTCAACAGACCCAACAACCACCCAAATCTTTCTTATGGTCCGAATAACCCTCTGATGAACAGACCCCCGAATCGAGCATTACCGAACAATGTTTTCGAACCCTCCTCTTAGGCAAAATTAGTACAATTCGAACCAGACGCCTTTCCACCAATCTCATCAAACGGTGGCACCCCAACATGAAAAATGCCTTTCTACGATTGAGGGGAATTTATCTGAGGTGAGCAACCTATTAGCGCAAATGACCAAGCAAAGTGTTGAAAATCAAAACAAGTTAGACAACACATTACACTCATATATGCAAAACACGAATCAACAAATGGGTTAACTTCAAAAACAAATGTCTCAACTCAACGCTAGATTAAGTGAAATGGAAAAGGGTACGTTTCCAAGTCAACCTGTCCAAAATACTACAGGACAAAATTCAAATCACAACCAAATTCACATCATTCAGGATTCAAACGTTAGTCAATTGAATGCTGTCACGACTCTTAGATCCAGCAAAAAGATTGACAACCATGTGGTCAACCCAAATACTTTACCGAACGATCTTCCAAACCCTATTGAAAACTCGACCAACTCAGATCAAAACATTAAGCCAATTTTTGACAAGGACCATCCTCAAACTCAAGTAGCCCAACCTACTAAGTTATCTGCTCCATTTCCTCATAGACTCCGACCTAGGAAAAAGACGGATCAGCTAGAAAAGACCCTTGAAATATTTAAGCAAGTTAATGTGAACATTCCTCTTTTAGATATTATACAACAAGTTCCACAGTACGCAAAATTTCTAAAAGATTTGTGCACTCAAAAACGTCATACACATGTACCTAAGAAAGTGTTTCTGGCGGCAACTCTAAGCGAGGTCTTGTCCCAATCAATGCCAGTGAAATACAAAGATCCTCGCTGCCCCCACAATATCATGTACTTTTGGGGACAAGAAAATCGATAAATGTTTGCTAGACTTAGGTGCTAGTGTTAACTTACTTCCATATTTCATTTATCACCAATTAGGGCTAGGAGAACAGAAACCCACGAAGGTTACCCTTCAGCTTTCTCACCGTTCAATTAAGAAATCTGTGGGCGAAATCGAAGATGAGTTGATCAAAATTGGCGAATTCATCTTTCCAGTTGATTTCATATTCCTAGAAACTCAACAGGTAAGCAATCCTGCAAACCAGATCCCTTTGATTCTAGGACGAACCTTCTTAGAAACTTCTAATGCGCTCATCAAGTGTAGAAATAGGTCTATGAAACTTTCTTTCGGTAACATGACTGTCGAGCTAAACATCTTTAGAACCGAAAACTCTCCTAACTCTTATGTGGATCAGTTTTCTGAAATCCATGTTGTGCACGGCGATGAACCTGAGCTCGACCATTTGAACAACGAAATTGAACCGAATTATGAAACTTTATTTCAAGATATCCCCGAAAATGTCTCTGATTCAACTCCTGTCGAGCCGCTCACAATTGAGCCTATTCCTCAACCAATTTCTTCAGTTGAGTCATCCCCAAAATGTGAACACAAAGTGCTGCCTAGTCATCTTAAGTACGCTTACTTAGGAGACAATGAAACTTTTCCTGTCATTATTGCTTCTCACCTTACTTTAGAGCAGGAACAATTGCTCATGCCCATCCTTAAGAAAAATAAGGAAGTAATTGGTTGGTCCATGGCTGATATTAAGGGGATTAGTCCTTCGATAGTCCAACATCGAATCCACCTTATAGATGGTGCCAAACCTACTCGTGATCCACAGCGTCGACTAAACTCCATCATGAAAGAAGCAGTTCGTGCTGAAATCCTTAAATGTCTTAACAATGGAATCATCTACCCATTTTCCGATAGTCAATGGGTTAGCCCGATTCATGTCGTACCTAAGAAATTAGGGATTACCGTGATCCAAAATGAAGCTTACGAGCTTATCTCAACACGCACCCAGACCGGTTGGCGTGTTTGCATTGACTATAGGAAACTCAACGCTGCAACACGTAAGGATCATTTCCCTCTGCAATTTATCGATCAAATGTTAGAACAACTAGCCGGTCACGAGTACTATTATTTCCTTGACGGGTACTCGGGCTACAAGCAAATCCCTATCACTCTGGAGGACCAAGAGAAAACCACTTTCACTTGTCCATTTGGTACATTTGCGTACCGTCGTATGCCTTTTGGTCTCTGTAATGCACCTGCAACCTTTCATAGGTGCATGATTAGCATTTTTTCTGATATGATCAAGTGATTTTTGGAAGTGTTCATGGATGATTTTTCCATCTTCGGGGATTCTTACACTGAGTGTTTATATCACCTGGATCTTGTTCTTAATCGTTACAAAGATAAACACTTAACGCTTAATTGGGAAAAGTGTCACTTCATGGTCAAACATGGCATTGTTTTAGGACATGTCATCTCTAATAAAGGAATTGAAGTAGACAAAGCCAAAATCGAAGTTATCTCTAATCTTCCCATTCCCAAATCCGTTAAGGACATCCGATCCTTTTTAGGTCATGCTGGTTTTTACCGTCGCTTTATAAAAGATTTTAGCAAAATCACTCGACCTTTGACTAGTCTTCTTGGTAAGGATGTTCCTTTCGACTTCAATTCTGATTGCATTTCATCTTTTGAGCATCTTTAAAACGAACTTGTCTCTGCTCCTATCATCTGCTCTCCTAATTGGAAGTTGCCTTTTGAAATCATGTGTGACTCCTCGAACTTCACTGTTGGCGTTGTCCTAGGACAACGTATCGATAAGATTCTTCATGTCGTTTACTACGTGAGTAAGACTCTGAACGACGCTTAAATCAATTATACGACCACTGAAAAGGAACTCTTGGTAGTTGTTTTCACTTTAGAAAAATTCAGACCTTATCTAGTTGGCTCACACATCACTGTTCATACTGATCATTCTACACTTAGGTACCTTTTCTCTAAAAAGGAGGCTAAGGCTCGTCTCATTCGTTGTATCCTTTTACTTCAAGAATTTTACCTTACCACTAAGGATAAAAAAGGATATGACAACGTTATTGCGGACCACTTCTCTCATCTTCCAAATGCCCCGTCTTCTTCTCTTCCGATCAACGAGAATTTCCCTGATGAACAACTATTTTCTCTATCCACTGATCCTTGGTTCGCTGACATTGTCAACTACTTAGTCCCCAAGCAGACACCTTCTTTTTGGTCCAAGCAGGATAAGCACAAATTCTTTTCCCAAGTGAAACATTTTTCTGGGATGACCCCTATCTTTTCAAGTATTGTCCCAATCAAATCATTCGAAGGTGTGTTCCCGACACTAAAACTCACAGTGTCCTCTCTTTCTGTCATGACCAAGCCTGTGGTGGTCACTTCGGTCCCAAAAAGACAGCCGAAAAGGTTCTCCAATCGGGTTTCTACTGGCCCAACCTTTTAAAAGACGCGTACGAATTTTGCAAAACTTGTGATCGATGTCAATTCTCAAGGAAAATTTCTAAATGGAATATGATGCCCCTAAACCCCATTCTAGAGGTCGAAAATTTTGATGTTTAGGGTATAGATTTCATGGGACCCTTCCCTAATTCTTTTGGGAACCTTTACATTCTCTTAGCTGTGGATTATGTTTCTAAATGGGTCAAAGCTGTTCCATGCAAAACAAACGATAACAAGGTTGTTGTGCGCTTCTTAAAAGAAATTATCTTATCTAGGTTTGGCACACCTCGCATAATAATCAGTGATAACGGGACAAACTTCTATGATCGTTCTTTTGAAGCCCTCATGAGAAAGTATTCGATAACCCACAAGTTATCCACTCCTTACCATCCTCAAACTTGTGGACATGTTGAAGTATTGAATAGGAAGATTAAGCAAATCCTTGAGAAAACTGTGAATCAAAATCGCAAAGACTGGTCCCAAAAGTTAACCGACGCTCTTTGGGCTTACCGCACCACTTTCAAAACAAACTTAGGTATGTCCCCTTATCGGTTGATTTTTGGTAAGCCATGTCACTTGCCAGTTGAACTAGAACATAGGGCGTTATAGGCAATAAAAACTTTTAATCTTGATTTAGAGCAAGCAGGTGAACATAGGAAACTTCAACTTAATGAACTTGATGAAATTCGAAATGATGCCAATGAAAATGAACGAATTTACAAGGACAGAACAAAAGTTTTTCATGATAAATCAATTTTACGTAAAACTTTCATGCCAGGTCAAAAAGTTCTGTTATACGACTCAAAACTGCATTTATTTCCGGGTAAGTTAAAATCTAAATGGACAGGACCTTACACTATACGGACTATTTTTCCGTGTGGTGCGGTAGAAATTGAGAATCCAACCGATGGATCATCCTATAAGGTCAATGGTCAACGACTTAAACCTTACTTGGAACCAATACCCAACCCAGAGGAAGAGCTCATGGTCCTCCATGAGCCACATTACATTCGGTAAGACGCACTAACCCTCTTTTGTACATATGTAAATATTCTCTTATTTGTTTTTTCCTTTCACTAAAATATGTCTGATTAACGACTGTGAGGACATAGTCACACTCAAGTGTGTGGGGGGATTTACATTATATCAGCAATCAAATTTTATGAACTAGGTCATTCGTTGAACAAGGATTAACTTAAATTCATAAATAACACCTGGGTTCTTGTTTGATAAGTTGAATTGTTGGGTGATGGAAATGAACATTATTTATTCATTGAGTTGTAATGTGTCTTTTTAAGATGCTAGCTTGAGACTATGCAGACGTTAGTCATGTTCTAGAGTAAGCGTGTCAACCTTTGTTATACATATTAGAATGTGCAAGTAAAAAAAAAAAAAAAAAAAAAAAAAAAAAAAAACAAGATTTTGCACCTACATTTGTTGGATTTTCTGAGTTCGTTTTCGTGCATAATATTTTCTTTTCCACTTAAATTTTCAAAATCGTAAGTTCTAAATCCGCATGGACCAATTAAGGAGAAATGACTCATTGTAGCGTTCTTCTTCGATACCCCACATTATTCAAACCCAAGTTTTAGTCGAATTACATCCATGTTTCGACAAGTTTTTCTTATATTGGTATACTTAAGAACCTTGTACTGATTTATTTTCAAAGGTTCAGAAACGTCACTTTTTATACCAATATTACACTACCACTCCGTACTTGTTTTAAGGTAGGATAACCATATACCACATCTTATTTTATATGGGTTATCTATCTTACGAAACTTTGCTTATCTTTCCTTTCAATTTTTTTATATAATATTAATCCAGACTTGTGTGTTGAATTAGGGTTATAGAAGTAGAGTAACTAGGGCACAAAAAATTCCTTTCATGAACTGTTTGTTATGAATCGCTTAGTAGAGGAGGAATCAAATGAAATAATGTACGGTATCATTCCATTCCATCTCCATTCATCATTCATCATGCAAAAGAAAAGGAAAAGAAAAAAAGAAAAAGAAAAAAAAAGAAAAAAAATGAAATAAAGAGAGATTCTCTCAGAATAAAATAGTCATTCATCATTCTTGACTATAAAGCATTCATTTCCATTCCATCCACATCCATCATACCGTACTTGGAAGCGAGGATTGTAGTAGAGGGGATGAAAGGAAATAAAAATGTTCATATGTGCCTTAGTATTACTTTATCTTTTGTAGCCTGAAGTTTAACTAATACACTTTCCCTCTTATCTAGAATATTTTTAAAACTTACAAAATTTTCCTTCATCGATGCATAATTCACATCCAATACAATACAGTCACACTGGTGCAAAATTATTCAAAAAAGAAGAAGAAGAAGAATAAATGATTAGGTACACATTATCGATGTGTAGAACTTTGGTTGACGCCACGCTCTTAACCTTCCAGACAATTACAGTGTTATCAAGGAATTACGATTCAGCTTATAAAATTTTATTCATTTTTGCACCAATTATGGGATGGACAATTTGGGGCAAAACCGTTATTGTTGAAGTTAGGTGAAATCCTTGGAATGTGAAAGACCTTAAATATATTGTTTGATTAATCCGCGTACTTAAGACGCTTTGGATTTTGTGGGTAGTATCCGCTGAAAACCCTCACGAGACAACACTCGTCCTACTAGGGACACCTAGGGGTTTAACGGCTTGTTGCACACGCTAAAAGCAATCGTGTTTCCTACGAATGTGTGACATATCTTAGTTTAGTTTATTCGAGGACGAATAAAAAGATAAGTGTGGGGGTATTTGATATACACATAAATGTATATATTTTATCCGCATATTGATCTTATTTTATCTTTTAAATAATTGGTACTGTTCATTTATAGTTGTGTTTACAGATTATTTTTTATGAACGGATTAACACACTTAATTGGTGAAAAGCTTGAAGAATTTGTGCAAGAAGAGTGTTGAATTTTAGAGTTGGATTAAAGCTTGAAGACTTGAAGAAAAGTGCAATTCAATCGCCTTCTGCTGCATATTTTAAAGACAAGATTCAATGCTTTTCCATAATGATCACTTGGAGTTGTTATTCATTCTCAAGGCAATTGGAGTTGAAGCCCGCAACCTATTTTCCATGACATCTGCATGCATTCACATTGATCTAGTTGCTAATTGGGCTAAGTTATTTGTCCCATATCACGTAATTTGCAAGGCTTCTCATTCATGCGCTGCACGCATTCACACTGAGCTATTTGATTTATGTGCTATTTTGGAAAATGGGTTTTGTCCCACATTGTGGAATTTGCTAAGCAGTCTTTGTCATATCAGCTATAAATACATTGTATCTCATTCATTGAAGAACACACTTAGTTTTATTCTGTAATTCTCTTCTTGGAATAAAACTCTTCTTCTCCCTTTCTCTTAGTTGTTACTTTATTTTATTTATGTTCATGTTATTTAGTTTCTTTTTCTCTTCTTCTTTAGCCATGTCTAGCTAATCCCCTTTGATTAGGAGGTGATGATGCTAATGGATATGATTCAACATGAATCCCATAGCCAATAGATGAGGACTTTATACATGTAGATCTGGATCTGAATTAAGGGTTAGATCTGAACCTTCATATTCTGTGTCATTTAAGAGCTATGCTCCTTCACAGGGTATATTCGTGTTCGATCTAACAATCATCAGATTTAGATCTAATTTTAGGGTTTTAGAGATTAATTAGTGAATCTGTCCTGATAGTCTATGGTTGTTTAAGAGCTCAGCTCCTGCATAGGCTATGCTTGTCGTTATTTACTTAGTTTGTTTCTAAGAACCTGATTATCGTTGATTCATGTGTGTCACAGAGACATGAGTTAGATCTATATTTATTTGTTGGCTAGTGATGAATGTGAATCCAATCTATGTAATTATCCCCTAATTGCTTTCTCTTATTATATAAATCTCTCTTTATATTTAATTGCTGTTATTTTCTGTGTTTTCAATCAATCAAAATCCATGAATAACTTGATTGGATTTATTAATTAAAATATTTTTGGTCCCAGAGTTCGACACCCTCTACGAAAATGCTTGTTGTTTAGGAAAGCCGAATGGATCTTACAGTTGTTTACAATTGTTTGATTAGTTCACAAACAGATCTACTCCAAGTGATCTCCAATCGCCATAGCTCCTCCTCATTGCATGGATCTAAAATCATTTTAATGATGGAATCAAGGAAAAGTGTATAATTACGCAATCCAAACCGTTCCTCCTCGAATCTAAGTGTGATCTAAAGTGTAAAGAGAGAAAAAGTAGTGAATTATCACAGAAGTGGTCGAGTGTAGTTAATGCGATATATGAGATGATAAAATTTGTAATTCTCTCCATAATGATGAAGAATGATTGAAAAGTGGACGTAAATTCATATTGATCAAACCACTATAAAAATTCATTTGTCTTCTTATCGCTTTTTACTTTTATTTTGTGTTCGTGGCTTCACAATTCCATACCATTTATTTTGTGACGTGCTTTTCTAGCATCTTTTGGTGTTTGATCATTTTTGGTTAAAACATTTGGCGCCCACCGTGGGGCCGCGTTCGCATCTCCTTTCTTCGCACTTCTCTTAATCTTAAAGAGCCTTGCTTCAAAGTTCAGAACCTTGTCCGAACCATTCATGCCACGCACGGTGATATAATCAAGTCTCCACCATTTGTATTGTCATATTCATGCCATTATTCTTGCGTTGCAAATAAAGCATTTCAATGCTTATCTGACCGGCATGCATATATGAGAAAGCTTTGCGTCAACTATTTCAAACTAACATTAGCAAGGTGGATAATGTGAATCTAAGCACCTTATCAGGAGCGTGCTGGACATAGTTCGAAACCAATTCAGAAAGCACAGAATACATTCAGTAAGGAATGGTATGAAGTGCACATAACAGCTCGATTTACTCATATAGACTAACACTGCTACATAGAATGGTCGTGAACAAATTCATTGCAAAAAATATTTGTTCAAGTATTTCGATATATTTTAATAAGCTTGTAAGTGTAAGATTAGAATCTATGGCCAAATAGCTTAACGCTTCTGAAGTTATTTAAAGCCAAGTCTTGAACTCAAAGCTTAAAAATCAAGATTGAATTCCAATATGAATAAATCTCAAGCTCTGCACCACCAAGTGTCCAACAATTTGCCAAGTATCGAGATTAAAGTGCAGCACGTATGGACATATTCAAACAATAATTTCATTGAACGCGTTGCATGCATCTCAATACAATCAAAAGCCCAAGTTCTACGATTGAATTCAATTCCGGCAAGAGCCGGGTATTAAAAAAAATACAGAGTTTGAGAAATACAAATATCATCAACTGCGAATGAAATTCCAGCCAATACCTTGCTAAAACATGGATCAATGTTGAATCTAATTGTTCTAGACTTCATTTTACCAGTAATTTGTGAACAGCTAATTTGGTGTGAATCATACTACCTCATCCTTATAACTTAAGGAGGAAGGCAACTCGGTCCGGTTGATGACACATGGCCTACTTTCCATGGTGTGAAGCAATTTCGTGGAGTACAAAGCCTCAGATCGGTTTGATGTGATGAAAATCCAGTTCGGCGATAGAGCTTTAGATCTAGAAGAGCTGTGGTGAACTCATTTCAAGTACAACCAAGCAGCGCAGCAATTACAAACCACTTTAAAGTTTCGATAAATCCGTCTCGAGTCTGGCAAACTCTTGCACACTTGAATCAAACCCCGAAAGCCATTGGCAAAAGCTAAAAGCTCGATCTGATTCCAGATCCAGAAAGAAGAGGAAACTCACGATGATTTTTGAATCAGACCAGGCATGAAAGATGGCTCGCAACAGCCTTCGAATCATATTTGGAGGAAGGAAAACTCATATTTAAAATCCGAACTTGCCTGAATCTGAATCACGAAATTGGTCTTCTCTAGTGAGCAAAGCAACAACCAGCGTGAAGGAGAGGACTTGGACGAAGATGGAGCGAACGTCAAAGGCACCAATCCACATACTAGAAGTCATTTTGATAGAAGTACTCGAAATGTTGTTAGTCCCACGCAAGGGACACTTCCTTGATTCTTGAACCGCGATATATCGCCAAGGCAACGATCCGGTAATGAAATTAAAATTGGTCCTACCGAACGACACAACGCTGAAGAGTGTATCACGGACGTGGTGAATCATATCATGAAAAAGAATCAAGCTCACGATCACGACTGAAAGGAATGGGACTTCTCTCCTAGTGGAACTCCATTTGTCGAAAGGGTCCCTCAAGCATAGTGTCCAAAGGAGCTCACTCCTCTTATCCTACCATCATACAACAACTTTATTGATCCAAACTATTTCCTGTTCAGTTATGGGTAACAAATAGATACAATTAAGGCAATGGATGAGGAGAAATGCAGATACCTTTATCTCTATTTAAAAGGCGTTGCGTCATTATAGTTTATGAAGCCGCAACACAATCCATCGACTAGTTACGTGATCCAACAAAAAAAGGTTCAAATAACAGTTCTACCTATAGGCTGCCAAAGCAAAGGATGCTAAAGCG
Source organism: Allium sativum (assembly GCA_030737875.1). Classification (NCBI taxonomy): domain Eukaryota; kingdom Viridiplantae; phylum Streptophyta; class Magnoliopsida; order Asparagales; family Amaryllidaceae; genus Allium; species Allium sativum. The sequence goes on along the minus strand of CM060912.1, from coordinate 47,613,877 downwards.
CTTTCGTCAACCAACCGGATCAAGGGAACAAGACTCGACCGGGGAATGTAGCGACACTAATGCTCACTACCATGACAAGCAATCCCCGCTTAACTAAACAAACCTAGAAGAAAATGGAAAGTCGCTTGGATGCTTTGAAATATACCTTTACGGATTCAACGATCCCTACAGATATAGAGGCATCCATCCATCCAATGATAGCCATACATTTCCAAATGAAAAACCAACCAAAGACATTTAGGGTCGGAGATCTCGTCTTGAAATTGGAAATGGCTGAGACAGGAGTGTCTAAACCTAACTAGCAAGATCCCTTCAAAATCAGCCTAGTATTATCAAATTAGAATTACACTTTAAAGACTTTCATGGAGTTCAGATTCCCTAAGTCTGGCCTGGTGACTAATTGTGACATTTCTCGGCAAAATGCACTCTTCGCATCCAAGGGGAAAACCAATAAATTTCCTTACAATCATAATCCTCCTGTGGTAAAAGGGAGGGGTTGTAACATGATACCAACTTTGTTACTAATGCATTCTTATATTGACCTTATATTTGTGAAGTTTTCATTAAAACAAATTGAAAAAGAATCACTAATGATCAAATGAATGTTGCAGATTACTCAAATGAACCTTGCAACACCACGAACAGTTGAAGTCATGCAACCCTTGCCATGCACTCAAACCATGATAACTCAGGTGTCACCTATTACATTATCCATCAAAGGAATTACCTCATGAGAGGCGAGGTTCAAGCCACTGGTTTTATAATCACAATTGCTCATTAAAACGAGCATCTAATTAAAATCCAGTGCCTGTCACATGGAATGATGCAATAGCATGTAGCACCGCATGGCAAAACTTACAAAAGGGCATCCAGTTGTAAAGATGGGGGCATATATCCAATTCGAACACCGGAGCATCTAAAATTACCCGGTTACTAGGGCACAGCAAACCGTACCTAGATTGAAGCTGCTTGGTCAAATCATGGACAACATCATAAATCCAGGACCATGGACGATCCGATCAATTCCTATCTCATCAATGGGAGGACCTAACAAAGCCAAGTGACTGTTATAGCACATCACGATTGGGATAGCTCAAGCTCCCATTGCTCAAGCGCCCACTGCTCAATATTCTAAACACCATTTGCAACAAAAACAAAGGTGTGGAGTTCAACATTGCAAATAAGGGACACCAGGAACTGAATGGTCAAATGATGCGAAGTTCAGATAACAAATAAGGTTGTAAGTTTCACCATAGGGGCACTTTCTTAATTGCAAGGTTTAGGGCCCTAGTTCTAACAAATCGCGATGAAAATATGATAAATGGACTAGCATTCACCCCGTGAAATGGCGCAATTCTAAACCAAAGACCTCCCCATAGGTCACCCAGTTCATCGCCGACGCCATTAATACATGGCTGGATAGCGATATAAATACTGGGTCTTAAAACCAAAGACCTCCCAGAGGGGCACTCGGTTGATCGTTGAAGCCATTGATACATGGCTGGATAACGATACAAACACTGGGTTACAGAAGACCTCTTCGGAGGCATCCAATCAGATGCTGGATCTTTCAAATCCAGCTATTGATTCTGGGTCTTCCAAATCCAGTTACTGACGGCTTTAAAGACCTCTTCGGGGGCATCCGACAAGTTTGACAAGCGTCTGAATTATTCAGGCTCACCGAAAAATGGATCATAGCCCGTACACTCCACCGAAGGGGCTCCTCCTGAACAAGAAGGTCCAAGGCCCTTATTCCATAACTGAGACCGCTTGTGAAACAAAGCATTCAGTAAAAGAGTTAGTGTCTGCCCTGTGAAGCGATGCGGCGTCCGACCTTAAGCTGGGTCTTCCAAATTCGGTTATTGGCGGATCAAAAGACCCCTACTGGGGCATCCGATCATAAGCCGGGTCTTCCAAATTCGATTAGTGTCGGATCCAAAGACCTTTTCAGAGGCTCATTACAAATTCTACAAGTGGCTTAGTCATTCAGTCAAAACGGATAACGAGTTTACCAATACCTCTTCAAATGAACGAAAAATAAGACCTCTTTGGGGGAAAATGTTCAAATCTAATCTCCGAAGGACTCGGATCACCAGACTAGCGAGAAATATGATTGAACTTAGAAAACATAAGACCTCTCAAGCAGGGGCACCAAAACAGAGTTCATCTCTATAAAAAGGCATGAGTAGGGCCAATGTAACAACCCGTATTTTAATAGCGTGTAATAACCATAAATCAGGGCAGAATTAATTTTTAAAATAAGAATCAAGGGAAACGGGTTATGCCATTGCGTTTATCTCGAAATTCTGCTTGGAAACGAGTCCGAGTTTTTGAAAATCGGAGTCCGTATGACCAAGTTATGACCCTTCGAAGTTTTCAGAAATTTTCAAGTTCAAAACAGCTCAGAATTCGAATTCAAACCCAGAACGAACTGGGCGGGAAATTTCCCGCCCAGGACCAGGTTGACTTGGGGGTCGACCATGTAGTCGACCTGCTCAGGACCAGGTCGACCATAGAGTCGACCCAGGGGTCGACCTGGTGACATAACCCATTTTTGAGTCTGAGTTCGTTTTGATGTTTCTGGCCTCATTTCTGTCTACATTCGTTGGCCTGACCCTATATAAACAGCCCCAAACACTAGTCTCTCTACACAAAATTCTTTCTGACCTTATGCTGCTCTAATTCTGGTTGAAAAGTTAGAGAAAGGGACTACTTCTTCTACGTCGAAACTACGTTAAGAGAATTGTTGATTTGGGGATTTCTGTTAGGACTCGACTAAGCATATAAAGATTCAACATCGACTTTCTTTTTCTAATTCTCGAACCACAATCTGTAAGCCCTAGTTACTTTTAGATTTAAACTGTAAACGTAATATGAATATGTTGTAAATTGAAATTGGACCAGTGTATGATGACTGTTTTACATCCATTCTTGTTCATCTTGGATCTTGACTTTTGGGTATATTACTATGACATTGATTTGGGGCCTATTCATGTTGTAAATCAAAAAGAAAAACCCCTCGTATTATCATGCCTACAATGTTGAATCTGCTATTTGTCACAAGTTTATGACTATCACCTTATGTCAACCGTTACCATGACTATCACCTTATGTCAACTGTTATCTTGACTAGTACCTTATTTTGCTAGATTTGGAATCTTAATGTTTGAGGCCGATATTCCATATGCCAGTAATGTTGTAATCATTTATCTCAAGTTATACCATGCTATGCTAGTAATCACTTTTGCCACCTTATACCTGTCCCTTTTTATGTTATTCCCTAATTAGATTTATTTGTATCAATTCGAGTTTACGTGCGATGGGAATACGATTTGGGTAGATTAGGTAAAACATGAATTGGCTCTGAACTTGAACATGAACATTATTATAACTTGAACCTGTATATGGACGAGAACTTGACATTAAATTTACATGAAACCTGACATGAACTCGACATGAATTTTGACATGAAAACTTGAATATGGACATGACACTTAGATAAACTTGAAAATGGCCAACTCGAGGTTGGGTTGAGTTTGCAGTGTAAATCTGCCCGGAACCGCCCGGCGAATCCAGTTACAGCAAACAATAGGATCCAATGTGGGTAGTTGGTCATATCGCACGTAAAACCCAAGGTTAGACTATTTGTGCTGTAAATCTGCCCGGAACCGCCCGGCAAATCCAGTGACCACAACTATTAGTCTAATGTGAGAGGTTAGGTGCATTATTGAATTAATGCCACATGATAGGGTTAAGTCATGAACCACTTGAATATACTTAACCAATTTGACACGATGATTTGATAGGGTTAAGTCATGAACCGCTTGAACACACTTAACCAACTTGATACAAGATTTGGATAGGGTTAAGTCATGAATTTGAATGACAACACTTAACCCATTAGAAACCCTAGTTACGCGGTCCTTTTCAGCAGTAACCCACTTAGATGTATCACGATACCCTGGGACTAGGCAGGGTGGGGCACGATTACTGGGATGATTGTAAGCGACCAGAACGACGGCTGAGTAGGTGTGCCATTGTAGGTTCAGGCGGACTATGGTCGTGCACGTAGTCCGGAGTTGAAAAAGCAGGCATTGGGCACCAGTAGGTTTACACTGTGCGTGCTTGATTCGTGTCGGTGGTTGGCACCCTAGGACTTGATAAACCCTATGGCGGACCTAGCACAGGTGACTACATTCATGATAGGGCCGTATGACACAGACACATGACGAGCTAGAACTTGCAGGGAGCCGATCGATTAGGAGATCGTATTGTAGGACCCCGTAATGGGTCATTTCATGATATTGGGCCAAGGGATCATTTCAGGGTTAATACTTGACATGGGTAGAATACTAGTACATTTGTAGCAGCGAACCTTGAACATGCAATGCTATACTTGAGTTATCTCGTTATCTTAGTTTATCATGCCAATCTTATCATCATCCTTATGTTTATTTTCAGTTTATATCTGTCTTCTTACCTTTACTAGTTTTTATACTGAAAGTCACTAGGACTTACCAGTCTTTATGACTGACCTGTTTTCTTTTGCCTCTTTTTCTTTCTTCCCCCCAGGTTCTCAGGGAGGAAACTCAAGCACCTAGCTTGGATATCTCTTGCTTTCTGTTCAGCTCATGTACGGTTTGGACTTGGGCTATGCTATGGCTGCTTTTATGCTTTCTTTGGGAAGTAAATTACTTTTGCTATTTCAAGTTTATGCTTCTTTATTAAGAACTTGATGTAATGGAATAATTTGTACCTTGTATATATGAGGTTTTGACTCTTTTCTTGAAAGTAATGAAATTTGGTTTTTAATTTCTACCGCTGCTTTATTTATGTTCTGCCGTGTGATATCTCTGTGTATGTTTACCTAGATAATACTCCACCAAAACTAGTGCATTCCCTTTGTGAGTGACCCTAGCGGAGGTGGGGAGTTACATTTGGTATCAGAGCAGAAGGTTACCAGACGGGACAAAAGTTTTAAAAACCTTCTAAAACTATTTTCCAAAACTGTATATAAAGAAGCATTTTTCAATAAAAGTTTTATGTTTAAAAAGGCTATTCCCCAAAAGCCATTAGCATTTTCCTTTGTTTCCTCGTTTGAATCTTTTTCTTTTCGTTTTTCAGCATGTCTGATCTTAACCTTCCTGAGGGTGTACCCGTACCTGGATGGTTCCGAAGGTACTTAGAAGCTAGGGCCAACGGCGCGGGCCCGGCAGACATCCCTCCTCTTCCTCCCCCAGTGGTCGCGGTTCCTCCTCCTCCTGGTACCGCCTTTGCCAAAATATGCAAAGACTTTAAAGCAATGGGCGGCAAGAACTTCATTGGAACGGAAACCTTTGTTGAGGCACGAAACTGGCTAAAGGAGACTGAAGACTTGTTTATTATCTTTTATGTGGAGGACCATAGGAAATTTCAGTTGGCAACATGGTTGTTGAAAGAGGAAGCTGCATTTTGGTGGGAAGTCACTAGCGCTACCAGGCCAATTGAGACTTGGGCAAACTTTAGAGAGAGGTTTGGGCTTAAATTCTTATCGTCAACAGAAGAGAACCTTCAGATGGAGAGGTTCCTAGCACTCAAGCAAGGGGACATGTCTGTTAGGGAGTACGTGAATAAGTTTAATCGGCTTGCTAGGTTCGGGTTGGACTTGGTTAACTCAGCTCAGAAGAAGGCTGTACGCTTTGCTCGAGGATTGAACGAGCCACTACACAGTTTGGCCATAACTCATATACCCATGGGGGCGACCTTTGAAAGCTTGGTGGATATGGCTCTACTTCATGAGGAAGACAAGAATAGCAAGAAGGAGGTTAAGCCTAATGAGACTCAAAATAAGAAAGCTGACTTCAAGAAGGGAGGCAACAAGAATAATAAGAATAACAAGGGCAACAACAACAATAATAACAAGGCACGTGAGACAAGGAAGTGTAACTTTTGTGGCATTACGGGACATCTAGCTAAATACTGTAGAAAGAAGAAGAGAAAGTTGGGTGAATGCTTTCATTGTGGAGACACTGGACACATCGGCAAGGATTGCCCTAAGAAGCAAGGACAGGGGCAAGGGCAGACCCAGCGAGCATGACCTTCTGGAGGGCAGTTGCATGCTCTCAACACCACTCCAGCCCTTGACCGAGGTAGTAATATTTCCGTAGAAAGCCTTGTTTACATTTTTGAATTTCCTGTTCGAACCTTGTTTGACTCTGGCGCATCGCATACTTTTATTTCTTCTAATGTTGTTGAAAATTTGCACCTAAGTACTAGTCTAGTTGAGGATCCCGTTATAGTTTCAAATCCAATTGGGGGCTCTGCTCATTTATCTATGATTTATGTGGATTTGAGAATTTCTATCTTAAGCGTAGAATTCATGTGTAATGCTTATGTTCTCGGATTTATGGGATACGGATTGATTCTAGGCATGGATTGGTTGTCCAATTATGGGGCCATTCTTGATTGTGAATGAAGGGTAGTGAGGCTCATGACTCGCCTTGGTAATATCCTTGAAATTTCTTGTAACCCTAAGGGTCTGATCATGTTGTGTTATCTTGAATCTCTTGACTCGTCCATCGACAATTTGCAATCTGTAGGAGTGGTCCGAGAATATCCATATGTCTTTGATGAGGTGAGGGGGTTACCTCCTAAACGCGAGATAGACTTCCGAATTTATCTTGTTGATAATGCCAAGCCAGTTTCATTGCCCGTTAGGCACATGGCCCCGCGAGAAAGAAGAGAGCTCAGTAAACAAATTAAGGAGTTGCTTGAGAAAAATTTCATAAGACGAAGCATTTTTGAATGGGGTGCTCCGGTGGTATTCGCTACTAAGGCGGATGGTTCGCTTTGTCTATGCTTAGATTATCGTGAGTTAAACAAGCTAACAAAGAAAAATAGACACCCACTACCAAGAATCGACAATTTGTTTGACCAGCTTGTGGGAGCATCTGTTTTCTCTCAATTCGATCTAGCCACAGGATTCCATCAGCTTAGAGTGGATGAGGATAGCATTGACAAAACTGCGTTTAAGACTCCAGATGGGTTCTTCGAATGGCTCGTCTGCCATTTGGGTTAATGAATGCACCCGCGTATTTTGTAGATTTGATGAGTAGGGTGTTTCAGGAGTTCCTTAACAAGTTTGTAGTGGTTTTCGTAGACGATATTCTGATCTTCTCAAAGGATGAAGAAGAGCATGCTAGACATCTCAAGGAAGTCATGGATACGCTTAGAGCACACCAGTTAAAGGCTAAGTTCTCCAAATGCCAATTTTGGAGGAAGGAAGTTCGGTTTCTTGGATATGTAGTTTCTAAGCAAGGCATAGCCGTGGACCCCGCAAAGGTGGTTGCGGTGCAAGAGTGGAAAGTTCCTAAGAATGAGACTGAAGTGAGAAGCTTTCTCGGTTTGGCAGGCTACTATAGGAAGTTCATTAAGGACTTCGCTAAGATTTCAGTCCCTCTTACTAGATTAACGAAGAAAAACCTAGTGTTTGCATGGGACATAGAATGTGAGATTGCTTTTCAGAGACTTAAGAGAGCCCTCACCACAGCTCCAGTTTTGGCATTACCCGGTGGAGGTAAGATGTTTACCGTTTACACAGATGCATGTGGCACGGGATTAGGCGCAGTCCTAATGCAAGAAGGGAAAGTGATATGCTATGGGGGTAGACAACTTAAAGTTCATGAGAAGAACTACCCCACACACGACTTGGAGTTGGCGGCGATCATTTTTGCACTTAAATCTTGGAACCATTATCTTCTAGGGGAGAGATTCGAGCTATATACTGACCACAAATCGCTTAAGTACCTCTTCTCATAGAAAGATTTGAATCTGAGACAACAGTGGTGGATGGAATTCTTGGCATCATATGACTTTGATATAGCTTATACCCCTGGCAAGGGTAACGCGGTGGCGGATGCGCTAAGTAGGAAAAGGTTGACTTTGAGCCCCTTGTTTGTTGAAAGGAAAAGTCTGGAGTTTATAGCAACCTTTGATTTTACACCTGCTGTCGAGTCATTGACTGTTACGTTAACATCTCTTGAATTAAGACCTACACTTCTAGATCAAATAGGGACTCCACAGAAGGAAGACCCACAAATAGTCGAAATCATGGACAAGCTGATTAGTGGTCAGACGTCAAGTCACCTCGGTAGGTATGCCAGAGATGACAAGGGATGGCTAAGCAATGATGGAAGGCTATGTGTCCCACAAGTGGGAGACTTAGTAAGGAAAGTTCTCGAAGAGGCGCACCACTCGAAGATGACTATACATCCCGGAGAGGATAAGATGTACAGAGATATGAAACGCATATTCTTTTGGGCTGGAATGAAAAAGGACGTGGTAGAGCTCGTTTCCAAGTGCATGGTGTGCCAACAAGTAAAAGCCAAGTCGAAGAAGCCCGGTGGGCTATTACATCCTTTGGAGGTTCCTCAATGGAAATGGGAGAGTATCTCGATGGATTTCGTGGATGGACTACCTAGGACAAGGAAGGGAAATACTAGCATATGGGTCATAGTTGATAGACTCACGAAAAGTGCTCACTTCATTCCGGTGAAAAGCAAGAGGACCACCTCATGGCTAGCGTCTATTTACCTTCGAGAGGTGGTACGGTTGCACGGGGTTCCTTCTAGTATAGTTAGTGATCGTGACCTGATTTTCACTAGCCAGTTTTGGAATAGTCTACAAGAAGCAATGGGTACATGACTGAGCTTAAGCACGGCCTATCACCCGCAGACAGATGGACAAACCGAAAGGGTAAATAGGGTACTAGAGGATCTTTTGAGACTATGCATTCTTGACTTTGGTGGTACTTGGGAATACCATCTTCCTCTCATGGAGTTTTCATATAATAATAGTTACCAAGCTAGCATCGGAATGGCACCGTTCGAAGCCTTGTATGGAAGACCGTGCAGTTCACCAACTTGTTGGTGGGAGACGACAGACAGGCTTATACTTGGGCCCGACATGATAAGAGACACTTCTGAGAAGGTTGAGTTGATACAAAGACGGATGAAAACGGCCCAAGATAGATAGAAATCTTATGCGGACAAGAGAAGGACAGACCTAGAGTTCGAAGTCGGAGACATGGTCTTTATAAACGTTTCTCCTTTAAGCAATGTAGTTCGTTTAGGAGCGGTTGGAAAGCTAGCACCAAGGTTCGTAGGACCGTTCCCTATCACTGAGAGGGTTGGGCGGATGGCCTATAAGGTAGAATTACCCGAAAGGCTGACCGGAGTACACAATGTCTTTCATGTCTCGCATATCCGAAAGTGCTTACATGAATCAGCCGAAGTGGTTGAGCCAAGCATCCTTGAAGGCGTAGAAGTGGAAAAAGAAGCAACTTTGAGGCGAGTTCCGATTCATATCTTAGGAATGGAGATCAAGAAGCTAAGGAATCGAGATGTCAAGCTAGTTAAAGTTCAGTGGAGTGAAGCCCAAGAAGACGCGACTTCGGAAACCGAAGAGAAGATACGCGCGCTTTACCCATTTCTTTTTGAGGGTACAATCTCGATCTCTTTTTCCTATAAACTTGAAAACCTTTTCGTATCATGCTTTTACTACCTACGTTTGTCTTGTTATCTTCTCGATCTTATCTTGAGAACCTTAGGTAGAACCATATGGATCTAAACATGTGATTGAAACATGTTATGGATGATGTTTGTAAATGGTTGCAAGTGTTTGCAAGTGACTGCTAGAGGATGCATGACACACATTAGGCACTAGATCGGCTCAGTCACATTTTCATGTTGCGTATGCATGAGTGCTTATACTTGTACATGGATGGAACTTGTTATGATATCACTTGGATGATGCATATGAATGAATGTTTGTGCACTCATGTAGAGATTATAAATTATGTTAGGAATTTGCATACATGTTGGACTCATTACACTAACATATTTTGCATTAAGGAGGTTTACTGTATCAGTATCCGCCTGATCTTTTGCATTAGATAAGTACATATACACACATTTTCTGCATATGTTCATACAGCACTAGAAATCTTTTAAGGACAATGGTTGCATGTGGATGATGCTTTGAGTAGATGGATGATTGGATGGTAGGACACATCCTCCCTAACTTAGAGATTTCGGGGACGAAATCCTTTAAGGAGGGGAGAATGTAACAACCCGTATTTTAATAACGTGTAATAACCATAAATCAGCGCGGAATTAATTTTTAAAATAAGAATCAAGGGCAACGGTTTACTCCATTGCGTTCGTCTCGAAATTCTGCTTGGAAACGAGTCCGATTTTTCGAAAATCGGAGTCCGTATGACCAAGTTATGACCCTTCGAAGTTTTCAAAAATTTTTAAGTTCAAAACAGCTTAGAATTCGAATTCAAATTTCGAATTCAAACCCAGAACGAACTGGGCGGGAAATTTCCCGCCCAGGACCGGGTCGACTTGGGGGTCGACCATTTTGTCGACCTGCCCAGGACCAGGTCGACCATAGAGTCGGCCTAGGGGTCGACCTGGTGACAGAACCCATTTTTGAGTCTGAGTTCGTTTTGATGTTTCTGGCCTCATTTCTGTCTACATTCGTTGGCCTGACCCTATATAAACAGCCCCTAACACTAGTCTCTCTACACAAAATTCTTTCTGACCTTATGCTGCTCTAATTCTGGTTGAAAAGTCAGAGAAAGGAACTACTTCTTCTACGTCGAAACTACGTTAAGAGAATTGTTGATTTGGGGATTTCTGTTAGGACTCGACTAAGCATATAAAGATTCAACATCGACTTTCTTTTTCTAATTCTCGAACCGCGATCTGTAAGCACCAGTTACTTTTAGATTTAAACTGTAAACGTAATTTGAATATGTTGTAAATTGAAATTGGACCTGTGTATGATGACTGTTTTACATCCATTCTTGTTCATCTTGGATCTTGACTTTTGGGTATATTACTATGACATTGATTTGGGGCCTATTCACGTTGTAAATCAAAAAGAAAAACCCCTCGTATTATCATGCCTACAATGTTGAATCTGCTATTTGTCACAAGTTTATGACTATCACCTTATGTCAACCGTTACCATGACTATCACCTTATGTCAACTGTTATCTTGACTAGTACCTTATTTTGCTAGATTTGGAATCTTAATGTTTGAGGCCGATATTCCATATGCCAGTAATGTTGTAATCATTTATCTCAAGTTATACCATGCTATGCTAGTAATCACTTTTGCCACCTTATACCTGTCCCTTTTTATGTTATTCCCTAATTAGATTTATTTGTATCGATTCGAGTTTACGTGCGATGGGAATACGATTTGGGTAGATTAGGTAAAACATGAATTGGCTCTGAACTTGAACATGAACGTTATTATAACTTGAACCTGTATATGGACGTGAACTTGACATGAAATTTACATAAAACCTGACAAGAAATCGACATGAATTTTGACATGAAAACTTGAACATGGACATGACACTTAGATAAACTTGAAAATGGCCAACTTGAGGTTGGGTTGAGTTTGCAGTGTAAATCTGCCCAGAACCGCCCGGCGAATCCAGTTACTGCAAACAATAGGATCCAATGTGGGTAGTTGGTCATATCGCACGTAAAACCCGAGGTTAGACTATTTGTGCTGTAAATCTGCCCGGAACCGCCCGGCAAATCCAGTGACCACAACAATTAGTCTAATGTGAGAGGTTGGGTGCATTAATGAATTAATGCCACATGATTGGGTTAAGTCATGAACCAGTTGAATATACTTAACCAATTTGACACGATGATTTGATAGGGTTAAGTCATGAACCGCTTGAACACACTTAACTAACTTGAAACATGATTTGGATAGGGTTAAGTCATGAATTTGAATGACAACACTTAACCCATTAGAAACCCTAGTTACGCGGTCCTTTTCAGCAGTAACCCACTTAGATGTATCACGATACACTGGGACTAGGCAGAGTGGGGCACGATTAGTGGGCTGATTTTAAGAGACCAGAATGACGGCTGAGTAGGTGCGCCATTGTAGGTTCAGGCGGACTATGGTCATGCACGTAGTCCGAAGTTGAAAAAGCAGGCATTGAACACCAGTAGGTTTACACTGTGCATGCTTGATTTGTGTCGGTGGTTGGCACCCTAGGACTTGATACACCCTATGGTGGACCTAGCACAGGTGACTACATTCATGGTAGGGCCGTATGACACAGACACATGACGAGCTAGAACTTGTAGGGAGCCGATCGATTAGGAGACCGTATTGTAGGACCCCGTAATGGGTCATTTCATGATATTGGGCCAAGGGATCATTTCAGGGTTAATACTTGACATGGGTAGAATATAAGTACATTTGGTGCAGCGAACCTTGAACATGCGATGCTATACTTGAGTTATCTCATTATCTTATTTTATCATGCCAGTCTTATCATCATCCTTATGTTTATTTTCAGTTTATATCTGTCTTTTTACCTTTACTAGTTTTTATACTGAAAGTCACTAGGACTTACCAGTCTTTATGACTGACCTGTTTTCTTTCGCCTCTTTTTCTTTCGTTTCCCCCTAGGTTCTCAGGGAGGAAACTCTAGCACTTAGCTTGGATATCTCTTGCTTTCTGTTCAACTCATGTACGGTTTGGACTTGAGCTATGCTATGGCTGCTTTTCTGCTTTCTTTGGGGAATAAATTACTTTTGCTATTTCAAGTTTATGCTTCTTTATTTAGAACATGATGTAATGGAATAATTTGTACCTTAGATATATGAGGTTTTGACTCTTTTCTTGAAATGAAATTTTGTTTTTAATTTCTACCGCTGCTTTATTTATGTTCTTCCTTGTGATATCTCTGTGTATATTTACATAGATAATACTCCACCAAAACTAGTGCATTCCCTTTGTGAGTGACCCTAGCGGAGGTGCGGTGTTATAGCCAACCAAATCGGAAGCTTTTAATCGTGATCATGTCAAAAAGCCAATAATTGCAAAAGCACATGATCAAGGAATTCCAAATGAAGTCAGACACATAAGGCCACACCTAATCTTTAAAGCCTGTGACGGATTTTGGTATGAGGGCATTACCACCGCATTAACCACATTAAGAGATTAAGAAATACTCACTAATTAACACAAATTTGTCACAACTTTGTAGTTAAAGGTTCAACATTGGTAAGGACCAACTTGACCAACAAAGCGAACTTTGAAGTGATGCCTTGGTCAAAATCAAAGAAATTCGACAAAACTGGTCAAGATCAGTCTAACAAATAATGATTCGTGGCTACAATTGAGAAACCAAGTCGCCAAAATTACCATGAAATCATTATAAGCATTTCAATAACAGATGACTTACAATTTAAATTTTGTGTTGTGAGCATGAAAAGGAAACAGGTGTCGAATGCTAAACAAAAAAGCACAACAAGCAGAACACATTTCCATCATAACATCACAAAAGCATGTCTTAACAAAGCTCATAGGCATAGCAGGATCCAAACACTTTTTCGATACAAACTCTCTGATGGAATTTTCCAATGCAGCACCTCCGTCAGAGGCCTGGGGCATCCGATGGTTCGGGCATACAACGGAAAGCAGAAAGAATTCCTCGAGAGAGAAAAGATCGAATTGGTGCAAGTAGCTCGAATTCACGGAGAAACCCTTAAGTGATAAGAAATTTCTTAGTTTTACGTTGCTCATTAACAGCCTTCAAAGACTCAAGTATGTAGTTCGCTACTAAATCCGAGTTCCCAGGATATGTTGGCCTGCTCAGAAGCTGTAAATGATCCGATAAAAGCAAAATAATTTGGCCAACAAATTAGAAGCTCCTAGTGCAACAATCAAATCATGGAAATTCAGAAAAACTGACTGCATCCACTTAGCGCAATTCGTGACAACTTATAATAAAAAGGGTAACATGACCATACTAAGAATTGGACAATGTCCGAAAGATATATCGCGGGCTCACCACGACATTGCAGTAAACAAAAACCTGATTTTTACTCAGCAAAAAGGCAAATATATACTCAGAGATATATAAGCCAAAGTGCACAAACAACGGAAGGTCTATCCTCAGAGGTTCGTCAAAAGGACTTTACCTTCAAAGAAGAGCATATAAAAATTGTGACAAAATCAATACGCCTTGAAGGTTCGATTAATTAAACATCGACCAGTCCCGGGGAGAAGAAAAGAAAGATACATTGGACAAGATAGATCAAAAGCAATCTCTTGCAAGAATCAATTCCTTAGCTACGAAAGTCTAGAGTGTCCCAACGTGAAAGCTTCCTTGGCCACAAAACTCTAATCATTTATAACTCAAAGAACCTGATGGTACTCTGCTTCAAACCCGAAAATAAATGATGTTGAAAGGCGACTACGCTAACGTGGCATAATCCCGTAAAGCGATAACATTTCTCTCAGAATCGAAGCTAGTGTCCATTAACAGTATCAACATGAGTTATAAGAAAGGTTGAGCAATAACCATGCGCTAGGGTAAATAGTTTTGAAGCCAAAATTCAAAGTTTTGTCTAGCTCGGGATGATCTATGACAACAAATACGGTTGAAAGAGACAACAATATCATGAGGTCTCAATATACAACAAAGCATCTCGGAATGCAGAAAAAGCAAATGCAGAAATAATGCAAGAAGCGGTTTATAATATTCAATTTCCAAAAACCTAATTCCAAGGCACAAGATCCTCAGGATAAATACCTCCCAGATAAAGACACGAATGTCCGGAGCTTCTCCGAAAAGAAGCAGAAAATGACTCACAAATAAGTATCCCCAAAATATAAAGTACCGTACATCATCATATGAATCATTAAGACGATAACGTCTGGAATCCACAATCGCCTTTAGTTGATTAGTTGATTTTAAGCATTAATGTGAATTTAAATTAGAATATTGTATTTGTGCAGACAATATTTGATGAGTTATAAATCGTCGAGTAAAATAATTCTGTGCAGACACTTTATTCAATTCAAAATAAGATTCGCTTTATTTTAATGTTTAACTAATCCACTATCGATGTGGATGGTCAATGGTGAAGTATAAGACCAAAATCATGCAAGAGCTTGTTTTAATTATAGAACAGGTAGCATGAGGCGTATGAATTCATTGTGTGGTCCGCAATAGCAAACAAAGAGCTGTAATCGGATCCCAATATAAAATGTATCAACAACGATGTTCATTTCGAAGCCCGCATTTCTCTCAAGCAAAAAATACAAGCTTCGAGGGACAAATGTTAACCCTGTTAAAACACAGTTCAGAACGGACCAGGTCGGTCAGAATCAAAGAGCCGGGTCGGTCAGTATTGACGGATCGGGTCGGTCATTAAAAAGGATCCGGGTCGGTCAGTGCTAGAGCAACAAGTCGGCTCCTTATACAAAAATGTGACTTGATTTATGGTATTTAGTGCAAATAAGTGGAGTACACGGAAAATAAGAACACGTATTATAATGAGTATTGAATAGCTTCGTTTCAAAAGACAGAGTGTTGTTTATATACATGAAATGGCACGTCATCTATATAAACAATACAGTGCAAGGGGATGACACATTTGAAGTAGATATGTGCACAATAAAATATAGACATACATTTACACAGCAAGGTCCATAAAGCATGTACGTGGGTCGGGCACTAAAACATGAGTATGGATCGACACTGCATTCACATGTGAAGCTAGTTGCAGTATGATATGTCCATGACCATCACATACTATTGTGCCTCACTGCTTGAATGAACCGACCCTTATATGCATGAAGTATGGGCGTTATTTCATCCAAACGTGTTATGCTACATAATAGGAAAGCGTACAACACGTTACAAAAATCAGGGGGCCATCACATGGACTAATATGGTGGCAAATAAATAGATTAAAAAATCATTATGGAACGTTCTAAGCACACATGCTGATTGGCTTGGTTACGTTCAGATTGCACTACAATGCGTTGTTTACATTGTATACAGCATGCATGAATTGGTTATGTGGAAGTAGCGATGAACATAACACGTGGAAACTGCATATATAAGGGTCGGGCACGTATGAAATAAAGGTGCAGCTCTATGTATGTTGAAGGATGGATAATGTTTAGTCCATGCAAGTTAAAGGATCAGTTTATATAAGGGCCAACACCTTATATTCAACACGTGAGGCATACGAGAATGGTTCGGTTACCAGTTTTAATGTGGATCTAAGCATCAGATTATGACAAGAGTGTCATTCATGAATTAGCACGATAAGTCATGATGTTTATACAACATTGGATCGGCATATAAAAATAGTGGAAAAATGGTAAATTCCGAGATCAGTTTACACGCTATTATACTGGGTTGGTGCATTCAATATAATTTGGATCAGCATGAGAACACGTGGACCGGTGTGAAAGAAGTAAATTAAAACTGACTCGGGTACATAATGCGTGTAGTATCTTGTTTGCAAGTGAATATGGATCAGTATGAAAATGATATAGTGTCATGTTTTGAAGTGCACAACACGTGGTTGGTCCTATATTTAATTAAAATCGATCGGTATTAAGATTACCATGCGGAAGTGAAATGAGGACAATCCAACATCTAAATCTGGATCGGGACGTTCAAACAAGAAGCAGTACCGGTCGCTGCTAAAATATGCCTCGGGTCAGGCAAATAATATGCACGCGGTGGCATGCATTGTAATTAAATTGAATCGGTGTATTTGATTAAAGTGAACTGGTTCAGTATAACATAAAGTACATTGGATTAGTACAGTGAACAAAGTTGATCGGTACCTTATTTCCAAACTGGATCGGTGCATTGCATTGAAAATGGATCGGTATGGTTAACATAAAGTGGATCAGTACATTATTTAAAGCGGTTGCCTTTCTGTAAATAGTCTACACCCGATCCAACTTTGCGCCCGATCCAAGTCTACCCCGATCCAAGTCATGCCCGATCCAAACTTCACACCCCTTAATTACGAAACTACCACTACCTTCAAACTTTTTCTATAAATAGCCCCTTGTTCCATAATTCAAGGGACCGATTTCTTGACCCCGAAGGGCTGCCTAAACCATTCCTACACTTCTCTAAAAGCTTCAAAAACATCATTAATGGCAGCCCAACTTCTCTCCTCCTTTCTCCAACATGAGATGGATCTTATCTTCTCCAAGCACCATTAATTCACGCTCCGGTCTACTCCAAGTAATCTCCAATCACCATAGCTCCTCCTCATTGCACAGATCTAAAATCATTTTCATGATGGAATCAAGGGAAAGTGTATAATTACACAATCCAACCCATTCCTCCTCGAATCTAAGTGTGATCTAAAGTGTAAAGAGAGCAAAAGTGGTGAATTATCACAAAAGTGGTCGAGTGTAATTAATGCGATGTATGAGATGATAAAAATTGTTATTCTCTCCATAATGATGAAGAAAGATTGAAAAGTGGACATAGATTCATATTGAATTGAACCACTATAAAAATTCCTTTTTCTTCTTATCGTTCTTTACTTTTATTTTGTGTTCGTGGATTCACAATTCCATACCATTTATTTGGTGACGTGCTTTTCTAGCATCTTTTGGTGTTTGACCATTTTTGTTTAAAACAATTCCTAATCAGGTTTATAAAATAATTGAAAATGTTTTTAAAATGAATTCATGTGGGGTAGATAAGTGTTATAAAATAGAAAAGAAAGAATTTAACCAAGGGGTTAATGGTTGGATGTAACAGTTTTTGAAGAAACTATTTAGTGATATTTTTTAAATTAAATTATAATTCAAGTATGAATTTAGATAGAAAATTGGAAAATGGTTTTGACACCGATATTTGAAATTGGATATGGACATAGCAGTTATAAAGAAAAATTAAAGAGAGTTTAAGTGATGAAATCAAAATGAGATTTTGTTCAAATAATTCTAAATAGAAGTATAAATAGAATATGGGTCTTGGATATTGTTTTAAAATGTGAAATCAAACTGTTTTGATTGTACAGAAGAAATATTATTCACATTTGATGTGAATAAGGATTTAAGCAAATATTTTGCGAAATGATAATATTATAAAGGAAACTGGGCTTTGGAATCGAAATAAAAACGAAGTTAAGGGAATTAGAAACTGACTGGAGATTAGTTATGTTAAACGGCTTTCTGGATATCGATCTGATGTTGGTTTCGGCCTCGGGGTCGATATTCAAGGAATTGTTCTCCTACTAATTACAGTTAGAGACTGATAGATGTGAGAGGATGGTGATGCGTGAATAAGAAATGGAAATGTTTTCCAATGTTAATAACGTATATTTTCTAAATTTAGAAAATAAGAATTTATAAATATATGGAATGGGAAATGTGGAAATGAATAAATTAATGATAAGTTAATTTAAAGGGGAAAATGTTGATTGATGATGGGTCGATAAAATTTCCATTTGGAAATAAGATCGTTGTGTGTATGGATTTTTTCCTTTGATAGTTAAATAACCGACTATACAAATTTTGACCATTTTTCCATCGTCAATACGGAGAGACCGAGATCAGATTTATTATCTGAAAACCAATTCATATGGCATTAGCGTTGCGAATCAGATATGATGAAGATAATTTAAGACGGAGTTTATATGTAACAACCCGTATTTTGAATAACATGTTATAACATAAATCAAGGCAGAATTAAATGTTAAAATCTGAATCAAGGGAAACGGGCTGTGCCATTGCGTTCATCTCGGAAAAATACGCAAAATAGAGTCCGAGTTTTCGAAAATCGGAGTCCGTATGACCAAGTTATGGCCCGTCAAAGTTTTCAGAAAATTTCAAGTTAAAAAACAGTTCAAATTTGAATTCATAATTCAAATTCAGCCCAAGCAGGACAGGCGGGAAAATTCCCGCCAGCCCCAAGTCGACTGGGGAGTCGACTTGGGAGTCGACACCCCCCAGGTGGTGTCGACTGCCCAGTCAACACCTCTATCGACCTGGGTTGTCGGCCAGTTTGGCCTGGTGCACCTGTTTTGGCTCCTAGGTCTTGTTTTGTTGGCTAGTGACGTGATTTGATGGCCCAGATCTGAATTAGGGTTAATCCTATGGCCTAAACTAACCTAAACTTCTATAAAAGGACCCTAATACCTAGCCTAAATCATCACAAATCATTCCTACAACTAAATTATGCCAAAATGCTTCCTAATCATGGCCTCCACCTTCATATCATGGCCTCCATCCTCTTCATGAAAGTTTGAGTGTTCTAAGCTAGTAAAAGAGCCATCTTTCTTCATCAAAACAAGGATCTTTCTTCATACAAATCAAAGGAGCTTCTTGTTTCTCAAGACAACTTGGAGCTTATATTCAATTGGGGATTTCTAGTGTGGCTTCGTCTCAATCTTGTTTTATTTTGCTCTAGTCTTCTTAGCCAAGCTTTGTAAGCCCTATTCTACTCTTAGATTTAAATATGAAGTTAATATGATCATGTAGCACGTTGAAATGAGACTTTTGGGTATAATGCTTGTCTTTGGGCTTTATTTGTATGCATAGATCCGTGTATGATGGTAGCACTATCATGAACCTAGTATCATTTACCTTAATTTTTGGGTAGAAAGCTATGAGCTTTATTTGTTGATTATGCATAATGCAACATAGAACTTGGTAGTTATGCATAAATGCAACATAGAACCATCTTATAACCTTGATGTTAACTCGCATATGATCTTGAACTATATGCTAATCACATGTTATCACCCTATGTCAACTATGGTCATGTTATCCCCTATTTGCTAAGTTGATGTCATGCATGTTTTTAGGCCAATAACCTTATATGCAAGTATGTTGAAAACCTTTGCCTCATATATCACCATGTTAAACTTGTGATAGACTTGGCCACTTTATTCCCAACTTGTCATATCATTATGTTCCCCCTTTTAATCTATTTGTGTTGATGCGAACTTACGTGCAATGGGGTTACGTTATGGGTAAATTTAAATGACATGAAACATGACTTGAAAATAAGACATGTGATTATGCTTGAAAACATGAACGTGGACATGACATGTAGAAAACATGAAAGTGGCCAACTCGAGGTTGGGTTGAGTTTGTAGCATAAACCGACCCGGAACCGACCGGCTTAACTAGTAGCTACAAACAATGGGACCCAATGTGAGAAGTTGGTCATGTTGCACTTAAAACCCGAGGTTAGACTAAGTTATGGTGTAAAGCTACCCAGACCCGCCCGGCTTAACTAGTAACCACAACAAGGTCTAATGTGAGAGGTTAGGTGCATTAAGTTAATTAATGCCACATGGTAAGGTTAAGTCATGGACCACTTGAATACTTAACTAATTAAACACGATGGGTGGTTGGGGTTAAGTCATGAACCACTTGGGTACACTTAACCAACTTGATACATGATGGGATAGGGTTAACCACACTTAACCCGTTAGAAACCCCAGTTACGCGGTCCTTTTCAGCAGTAACCCTCTTGGATGTATCAACGACACCCTAGGGACTAGGCTAGGGTGGGGCACGATTACTGGGCTGATTGTAAGCGACCAGAACGACGGCTGAGTTGGTGCGCCGGTGTAGGTTCAGGCGGACTATGGTCGTGCACATAGTCCGGAGTTGAAAAAGCAGGCACGGGCACCAGTAGGTTTAGACTGTGCGTGCTTGATTCGTGTCAGTGGTTGGCACCCTAGGACTTGATACACCCTAGTGTGAGCCTTGCACATTTTGACTACATTCCGTGATTAGGCCGTATGACGCCGACACTTGACGGATTAGGCATTTAGGGAGCCGATCGACTAGACCGTGTAGTTGGACCTTGATTTAGGTCATCTCTTGATGATGGGCCAAACCTGGGCCAGGGGATCATTTCTTGTTTATACTTGACATGAATTGGATTACTAGTACTGTTGGTGCAAAACTTAACATTGTATATGCGATGCCACACTTGATCTATCTTATTAACTTTTCACCATGCCAGTTATCATCCTATGTTTCATCTCTGTTTTACATGTCCAGTTAACTTTATTAGTTTTTATACTAATAGTAGGTAGGACTTACCAGTCTTTTTGACTGACCCGTTTTCTTTCGCCTCTTTTCTTCCGTCCCCCCCCCCCCCCCCACAGGTTCTCAAGGTGGGAACACTAGCGCCTAGCTTGGATCTTTAGCTTGCTTACTAGATAGCTCATGTACGGTTTGGACTTGAGCTCGCTATGGCTTTACCACGTCTACTTTAGGGATAGTTTACTTTATGTTATTTCCAGTTTTCAGTTTATGTTTCTGGACTTGTAGTAGTTGGAAAATAATGACTAAGTACTTTTGATGTAAGTTGACTATGGTTTTGAAATAGTAGTTTTATCCACTGCTTTACTTACTCTGTTTTACTTATATGTTCTGTCTTGTGATATCTTTATGCATGTTTACCTTGTCCAACACCCCTCCAAAGCCAGTGTACTTGCAAGAGTGACCCTGGAGGAGGTGGGGTGTTACATTATACAAGGGCTGTTCTGGCAAATCCTAGGTAGAAATTTCCTAAGATGGATTTACAGATAGTGCATTTGGTTTATCCAGTCCCAGGACAACTTGTATGGAAGAATGTCTAATAGAGTATATCTAATAGATCGCGTAAGTTGATCTCTTCAAACGTATTTATGTTTGGTGGCGGAGGAATTCGTTTCTCTTAGCTGTATACCCGTTGTATTTTTAGAGAAATCAATTTATAATTTGGCAGTTATGACGATGTGGCATTCAAAGTAAATAAAGGTTTGATCTGTATGTTATGACCTCAAGCCTCACAACCAGGAATTGGTATAAAATCGGGTAGGTCGCATGGCTAAGTGGGTAGTTGCCAATTAAGGTTTATTGTCACCTGATCTAGAGAAAATCCAATTGCTTCTTTATTATATTTCGTTGTTGTCCCTTTCGAAAAACAGTTGTTGATCCCAACCGTTGGTGATAATACATCTGTACACTCAAGCTAAACGAGTGACCGATCATGTTTATCCTGGGTTGCAAGATGTTCTTGTTGAACCCGGTGTATTCCTCTTTAGAGATACACTGTTGGAAGGTGGTCCCATACGTTGCCAGTTGGAATCCATTACCCAATAAGAGCCCGCGATTTTTGATTATATATTATGTATGTGGAACGCGAGATGAAAGCGTTCCGATAGATTGCTATTTATTTGATTTAGACATTATTATAATATCAGAAGAGTATTGGTTTTAAAGAATATTTGGTTTATCGACCATCCGTGTTTATGTGTGGATCGGTCTTACGATTATCCTTTCTTTTAAAAGGATTTTAAATGTTAAACAAATGGTTGGAGTTTACTTACACTAGTCCCATGACTGACCCAGAGTTTATTTTGTTTTTTACCCTAAACTCTTGGGTGCCCAAATTTGTACGGGCAGTCAAGTAGTCGGGATTTTACAGATCTAACTGGAAGAGCGTAGAGCAGGAGGCTTCAGGATCTTTATAACTGTTGTTTATTTCCACTGTGATGTTATGTATTATACTCTGAAATGGTATGTTTATACATTTATAAGTTTGTATTTCAAAAGTTATGTTATATAATATATTTTATTCGTTCCGCTGTGAGATTCATGTTTATTCTGATTTTGTTCTATTGTGTTCCTCTTATTCTTCTATTCTAATTTTCTTTCTTTTTATTTCTCACCCTCTAACTTCTTTCTATAAATGATCTAGTATGTTCAATGCTTGAATAGTTGGCATGGGTTTTATGTCGATTTTTTAGGTTGAAAATCCCAGTTCGTTACACCAGACCTCGGTACCTTCCGACTCCCTATGGACCTTGGCACCTCCCGACTCCTTCTTAACCACTGAATCTCCTGACTCCCTCTGGACCTCGGCACCTCTTGACTCCCTCCAAACCTCGGCACCTCTCGACTCCCTCCGAACCTTGGCAACTGTCGACTCCCTCCGGATCTCGGAAACTCCCGACATTCTCCGGACCTCGAAACCTCCCGGCTCTGCCACAACGTCAACATTAGTTCGACTGCTCTTGACCAGGAAGGAAGCTCGAAGACAAGGATTAAGCGAACATCATTAATCATTGTAACTTCATTTGTAATAATGTTTTTCCATTATACTTTAACAATAGTGAAATAAAATTAGCAAAGCCTTCAAAGTGGACATAGGCCCCTCACTGGACCGAATCACTATAAATAATAGTGTTCTTTACTTTCCCGCACATTATTACTACATCTCGCACACTTTTCCGCTCTGGACAAAAAGTTTCAAATTTTTGGAATTCTCGGATGTTGATGACCAATTTTTGGCGTCAACAAGTAGTATCTTTTTTCTTGCATTTTTTATCATGTCGAATGAGGGTGATGCTACCACGCCTCAGATGTCCAATTAAAGGGGTGCACAGAGTGTTTCTTCTGTTGATCATGTCAATGACTTGATGAAAGCCATTGTTAAACCCCAAAGTCATGTGATCGCAGTTCAACTGGACGAATCCAATTTCCTTATCTGGAAATTACAAATTGAAACTGAAATCAAAGGATATAGATTAGAAGACTATAAAGTAATTCTATCAAAATTCAATCGTGATAATGAGGGTAAACTGGCGACTAATCAAGAATATATTGCTCATCAGAGACAAGATAGTCCCGTATGTGTTTGGATGATGCCATCCATAAGCACTGCTATTTTACCTCAATTAATTGGGTGTATGATAGCCTAAGAGGTATGGGCTAATATAGAAAGAAATTTCACTTCTCAATCTTCAACAAGAGTTATGCATCATAGAAGACAGTTGCAAAGTATTAGAAAAAATGACATGACTATGAATGAATGCTTACTCAAAGTCAAGAGTCTCTATGATCAATTGGCCTCTACAGGGCACAAAGTTTCAGATTTAGAACATGTGTTATATATAATCAGTGGTTTGGTTCATGAATATGAAGCTGTTGTTGGAATAATTTCAACCATGGAACCAACCCCATCATTGCAGTATGTGTACTCTACACTTCTTTCTCATGAAGGAAGAATAGAGCATAGTAAAGCAATTAACCCAGAATTGGCTGTGAATGATACATATAAAAAAGGGAAGCAACAAGAAAGAAATCAAGGTGGAAGAGGACAGTATAATAATTTTCAAAGAGGTAGTTCATCATACAGGGGAGGTAGAAGGGGTGGAAGAAGTGGAAATCATAATAATAGAATAAGATGCCAAATATGTAAAAAAAAATGGTCGTAGTGCAAACAAGTGTTATTTTAGATATAATTCCAGTTATAATCCATCTCAACAAAGCAACAATAGTAGTGTTAACATGGTAAATGTGCAAAAAGAAATGGTAAAGGTCAAACAGAGGTGTAAAACGCAGAATCAACTTCTACTGATGATGCAAATAATGATCATTGGTATCCAGATTCAGGTGCTACAAATCATGTCACCAAAAACTTGAACAGTCTTAATTTGGGGAATAAAGAGTACAAAGGTATGCAATATCTTTCAGTTGGTAATGGTAAAATTGCACATATAACACATACAGGAAATGCAAGTTTATTTGAATCCAAAGAGCTTATTCTATAAAAATTGCTAAGGGTTCCTTTTATTAAGAAGAATTTTGTAAGTTTTTCCTAATTTGTAAAAGACAATAATGTTTACTATGGAATTTTATCCAAATTCATGCATAGTCAAAGATATACTGACTCAAGAAATCATTTTGCAGGATACAGAATTTAAGGGATTCTATAGATTTGATATGTCAAATCATAAAATCCTAAACATAATGAAAAAGAATGTATGTAGACTGTTGCAAACGATTCTGAGTGTCACAGTAAATTTGATTTGCAGCATTTCAAGTTATGACATCATAGTATTAAGTTTGTAAAGCATGTAATGGGCAGTAATAATATGTATGTTGATAATATTTCTGAATCTTATATTTGCTTATCTTGCCAATTGGGAAAAATTCATAAACTTGCATTTCTAAACTCACACACGAATTACACTAAACCTCTTGAACTTATTTCTACATATTTACGGGGTCCAGCAACAACTTGTTCTGATTATGGTTTTAAATACTACATTTCATTTAAAGATGCATACTCTAGATTTACATGGATTTATATGCTGAAATCTAAGTCTAAAACTAGTGATGTTGCTATTCAATACATAAACAAGGTTGAAGACATGACTAGTCAACATGTGGGTACTGTTGAAACTGATGGTGGTAGAGAGATTTTACCACTTAAATCATTCTTTAAGAAAAAAGGTATCAATCATAGAACCACATGTCCATATACATCTGAACAAAATGTTTTAATAGAAAGAAAACATAGACATATTGTGGAAATTGGTTTAACTTTGCTTGCTCAAGCCTCAGTGCTTTAAAATTTTGGCCTGAAGCATTTAATACTGCTGTGCACTTGATCAATTTATTGCCAACAAAAGTTTTAAATTTTAAATGTCCACAAGAAGTTTTGACAAATGTTAAACCAGATTATACACACCTAAAATATTTGGACGTCAATGTTTTCCTTGCTTAAGATCTTGCAATACACATAAACTAAATTTCATATCTACTCCATGTACATTTCTAGGGTATTGTAACAGTCGAAAAGGTTATAAATGCCTTTATAGCACAGAGATAATATATATTTCTAAGCATGTGAGATTTAATGAATAGGTATATCCTTTGAGTAACATGAAAATAAAAACAACTGAAAAAGTTATAAACCCCAAAATTATCATACCTGAGATTCCTGAAGAAATAGAAGTGATGGTTCCACCTCAACATACTATGAGTAACACCACCACTAGCTCTCAATACACTATGCCTACGAGAAGGCCAGGTCAAGAGCATGTTGCTGAATACGGTGTTGACAATCAAAGTCAACCAAGTCAACAGACTAGTTGTGATAACAGTGATCAAACACTTGTCAGAGAATCAACAGAAGGAATTAATCAGAATCCTACGAATAGAGATAATCTCAACAGTCACCCGATGTTAACTCGAGATAAATGTGGTGTAACACCCCGAATTTCAATTAACACTAATGATTAGAAATTAAAGTATAATTAATCTCAGACGTGGGAATTAGGGGAAACGGGCTGCGTCATTACGTTCGTCTCGGAAAAATACGCGAAATAGAGTCCGAGTTTTCGAAAATCGGAGTCCGTATGGCCCAGTTATGGCCCAATGAAGTTTGCAGAAAATTTAAAACGAAAACAGATTTAAAAATTCAAATATTCAGATTTGGGCTGGGCCAGGCGGGGTCAGGCGGGAAGTTTCCCGCCCAGCCCATGTCGACAGGGCTGTCGACAGGCCTGTCGACAGGGGTGTCGACATGCCTGTCGACTTGCCTGTCGACAGGGCCCAGGCGCCCAGTGAACCTGGGTGCACCAGGTTGCACCAGGTTGGGTTTCAGGCTGGCTAGGAGGGCTGGTTCTAGAGATTTCCTAAATCTAAGGGTCCTAATCTAATCTAGGGTTAATCTAAGGGCCTAAAACACTTTCTAATCCTATAAATAAGACCCTAACCCTACCCTAATTCATTCATAATTAAACCTAGTAACTAAACTATGGCAAAATGCTAGCTCTCATGGCCTCCACTAATTTTATGAAGAGGGTTGCATGCTAATCACTCTCTAATCAACCTCTAATCTCTTCTTAGCATCTTAATCTTCTTTATTTGGTGTGCAAAGTTGCTAGTTGTGAGTTTCTATCACTTTGATGATCTTTTGGTAAACTAATTAGATGAGATGTGATGAGATTTATGGTTTTGTATGTGGATTAATGAGCTTTGAATCATATGATATGATGTTAGCATTAATCTTATGTTTATGCATGTTGAGTATGTAAGTTTATGCAAGATTAATATGATGTATGTTATGTTTGCATGATGCTAAATATGCAAGTTGTGGGCTATGTAATCATATGCATGTTATGCAAGTTCATGGTGATATGCTATGCAAGTTACATGTTTGTTAATATGCAAGTTACATGTTTGTTAATATGCAAGTTACATGTTTGTTAATATGCAAGTTACATGTTTGTTAATATGCAAGTTACATGTAAGAAAATATGCAAGTTACATGTTTGTTAATATGCAAGATTCATGTTTATATGCAAGTCACATGTAAGTAAATATGCAAGATACATGTTTGTAAATATGCAAGTTACATGTTTGTTAATATGCAAGTTACATGTTGGTTAATATGCAAGTTTATGATGACACATTATGCAAGTCTATAAGTTAATGTGCAAGTTTGTTATGCAAGTGAATATGTAAGTTATGTGACATATTATATGCAAGTTATGTGACATGTTATGCAAGTGCATGTGCAAGTTATGTGTTTGTTAATATGCAAGATGGCACCTTTGAAACATGTTCATTCATATGCAAGTTGACACCTTTTATATGTGTTATATCATGAGAACGAAATTACGTGGGAACGATGGGGTAATTAAATGCATAAGTTAATAAGATTGTGTGAAATTAATATAATTATGCATAACATAAAATAAAGGAACATAGTATGGGAATTTGCCTATTAAGTTAGGTGTACCCATACTATGTGTTGGGAATTTACCTATTGAGTTAGGTCTACCCCATGGGAATTTACCTATTGAGTTAGGTCTACCCATGTTATGAAAAGCTTGACATTAATTAGGGATAATTAATATGGGGGTGATTAATTAGGTGTAATTAATCGACTAAGACACGAGGTTGGACTCATTTGTAGTGTAAAACTGCCCGGACCCGACCGGCTTAACCAGTTGCTACAAATGTCAGCCCAATGTGAGAGGTCTTAGGCACAAATTAAAAACGTGATTAAGGTAAAGATACGAGGTTAGACTCTGTTATGACGTAAGACTGCCCGGATTCTACCGGCTTAACCAGGCGGTCATAACAGTCAGTCTAATGTGGGAGGTCTTTACGGGAGATCACGGTCTTAATTAATTAAGAAACACTTAACCATTATAGCATGTAGTGGGACATGAGGGGTTAAGTGGGTGCCTTGGGTGGCATGTGGAATCTTAAGTGGGTTGCCTTGGGTGGCAATAGAAAATACGATTAGTATACTTAACCAAGAGAAACATGTAATTAAACATGATTAAAGGGTTAAGTGGGATACACTAGATATTTGACAAGCTTAAGTGGGAAGCTTGTGGGGGCCCATTTCAACCAATATCCCAAACGTATCTTTGTGGGCTCGACCCATGTCGAGTGACGGGACACGCATATTGGGCTTGATTATAAGAGGCCAAAACGGGTTAGCGGTGGCAACGCAAGTCCAACGGGCTTCATATGCGTGAGTGGGCCCGGGTTGGTAGATAAGCCGTTGTTGCATCGTGTAGATATAAGTCGTGCACCGTTAGTTTTATCAGGTTGCCACGTTGGGGAATGGTTCACCCCACGGTGGGGCCAGCACGGGTATCTACGTTAGGGAGCCGATCGAATGGGGAGTAGTGTGTACACCTGGTGGATTGTAGGGCCCTGTGGCGCCTACTTGGTCACCTAGGGGTACGCAAGTACTATTAAGTTAATTTTATAAGTCCTTAGGTGGGATCAATCTTTAAGATAGGAACGACTGGTGGGGTGCAGTTTAGTAATTTACCTTAGGAAGGGTAGATGCGTCTTTATCTTTTATCTTAGTTTAGTTGACTGCTTAGTATAGCCGTTCATCCCTATATGTTACCGTATATCAAGTTATGTCTTCTCTGGTTACTTTAACGATTGTATTGTTAAAGTTATAGGACTCACTCAGACTTATGTCTGACCCCGTTGTTTTTACCTTTTTCCCAACCCTCAGGTCCTACGGTGGATCCTAGCAGTAGTGGAGCTTGATCGGATTGCTGTTCCAGTCTTTAGGAGCTTGGATAGATGTAAAGCTCCAGTTATCCAGTTATCTTTTCTTTTGTTTTGGCTATTGTGTGAGAGTGGGATTATGTACTTCTTTATTTTGATGGATATTGTACTTGACTTTTATTTTGGTTTTATGATGTAACCAGACATGTTTTACTTCCGCTGTTATGAGATGATGTTTTAGAATTTCAAGTACTGTTTCTATCTGTCTTGTTGTAATTTTTCTGTTCTATACTCACTAAAATACTCCACCGATGCTATGGCATTCCCTTAGTGAGTGACCATAGCGGGAGTGGGGTGTTACACGTGGTATCAGAGCTTAAGGTTACCAGAACAGATAAAATTTTTAGAAAAAACTATTTTCTAAGAGTATTTTCGAAGAAAGTATTTTCAAAAACATGTCTTTTAAAAGAAAAGTTTTTGAAAAAGAAAAAGCATAATCCCCAATAGCCATATCTTTATCTTTCGGAATCTCCTTTTTGAATCTTTCCTCTTTCGTTTCAGCATGGCTGAAGATCTTAACATCCCGGAGGGTTTAGTTATACCACTATGGTATAGGAGGTTGCAAGAGGCTAGGGCCGCGGCTGCGGGTCCAGCCAATGCTACTACACCAGAGACAACCGCTCCTCCTCCTCAGCCTAGAGTGGATAATTTTGCTAAGATTTGTAAGGAGTTCAAGGCTATAGGAGGAAAACCTTTTCTAGGTTCAGAGACTTTCGTAGAGGCTAGAGATTGGCTTAAGGAAGTGGAAGAGTTGCTAGATATCTTTGAAGTGGAAGAGGGAAAGAAAGTCAAGATGGCGGCTTGGTTGATGAAGGGAGAGGCCTCATTCTGGTGGGAGGTCACTAACGGAGAACGCCCTGTTGACTCTTGGGCAGATTTTAAGCAAAGGTTTGGGGCTAAGTTTCTCTCAAGGGCGGAGGAGAATCTGTTTATGGAGAAGTTCTTGAATTTGAAGCAAGGGAATCTCACGGTGAAAGAATATGTCAACAAATTCAATCAATTAGCAAGGTTTGGCATAGAGTTGGTGAATACACCGGAGAAGAAGGCTTTGAGGTTCGTTAAAGGCTTGAACGAACCATTGCAAGGAATAGCTATGACTCACATTCCTATGGGGGCCACCTTTGAGAAGCTTGTCTACATGGCACTTATGCATGAGGATGATAAGAATTCTAAGGCACCAGAGAAAAAGGGGGATCAGAAGAAACCGCAACAACAACAACAAGGCAAGGGTGGAAAAGGCAATGGTGACAAGAAGAAGACAAAGAAGAAGTGCTTCAATTGTGGTACACCAGGGCACCTCAGTAAGGATTGTCGCAAAAAGAAGAAGACCGGTTGCTTTCATTGTGGTGAAGCGGGGCATCTTGTGAAAAACTGCCCAAAGAAGGGGCAGAAGACGGGGTCTACCTCAGGAGGTCAGGTGCAAGCTCTTATAGCACCACCTCAGTCAGGGGGGCAAGTTCAGGTTCTCTCAGTTCCACCGATTCAGCAGAGAGGTAGAACTATTTCCGTTGAAAGTCTGGTTTTTCTGTTTGATCATCCAGTACGTACTTTGTTTGACTCTGGCGCATCGCATTCTTTTATCTCATCATCGTTAGTTGAGTCACTGCACTTAGACACCAGTTTAGTTGATGATCCCTTGGTTGTTTCAAACCCAATTGGGGGCTCCATATATCTGTCTATGATATGTTTGGGTTTGAAGATTTCTATACTTAGCGTTGAGTTTAGATGTGATGCTTTTGTATTGGGCTTCACGGGCTATGGGTTGATTTTGGGCATGGACTGGTTATCCAGTAATGGTGCCGTTCTTGATTGTGAAAGGAGAGTTGTCAGGCTTATGACCCGCTTGGGTAATACTCTCGAGATCTCTTGTAATCCCATGGAATCTGTTTTGCTAAGTTATCTTGAATCGCTCGATGCTTCGGTCGAGAGTTTGCGTTCTGTCAGAGTGGTCCGGGAATATCCGGATGTGTTTGAAGAAGTGAGGGGTTTGCCTCCGAAGCGGGAGATAGATTTTAGAATATATTTGGTGGATAATGCCAAACCAGTGTCTTTGCCAGTGCGCCACATGGCTCCTCGTGAGAGAAGAGAACTTCATAAGCAAGTAGGGGAGTTGCTTGAGAAGGGGTTCATAAGGCGAAGTATATCGGAGTGGGGAGCTCCAGTTGTGTTTGCCACGAAGGCGGATGGGTCCCTCAGACTTTGTGTGGATTATAGAGAACTTAATAAGCTCACAAAGAAGAATAGACACCCATTACCAAGGATAGATGATCTCTTTGATCAGTTGGTTGGCGCCTCAGTGTTTTCACAGATGGATTTAGCTACAGGGTTTCATCAGTTGAGAGTGGCGGAGGACAGTATAGAGAAGACTGCTTTCCGGACTCCGGATGGTTTTTATGAGTGGCTAGTGATGCCATTTGGGTTGACAAACGCCCCTGCATACTTTGTTGATCTCATGAGTAGAGTGTTCAGAGAGTATCTGAATAAGTTTGTAGTAGTTTTTGTGGATGACATCTTGGTCTTTTCCAAGAGTGAAGAAGAGCATGCCTTACATCTCAGAGAAGTATTGGAGACTCTTCGAGCACATAGTCTTAAAGCTAAATTCTCTAAATGCCATTTTTGGAGAAGAGAAGTGCGATTCTTAGGGCATGTGGTCTCTAAGGAAGGGATAGCTGTGGATCCCGCAAAGATAGTATCTATCCAGGATTGGAAAGTTCCTAGAAATGCCACCGAAGTAAGAAGTTTCTTGGGGTTGGCAGGATATTATAGGAAGTTCATCAAAGACTTCGCGAAGATATCAGCCCCATTAACCCGCTTGACGAAGAAGAATCTCGTTTTCTTATGGGACGTAGATTGTGATGATGCTTTCCGACGATTAAAGAGAGCTTTGACCACCGCTCCAGTTTTAGTGCTCCCAGATGGGAGTAAGCCGTTTGTTGTTTATACGGATGCTTGTGGAACAGGATTGGGCGCAGTCTTGATGCAGGAGGGAAGGGTAATAGCCTATGGAGGGAGACAATTGAGAGTGCATGAGAAGAATTACCCTACCCATGATCTAGAGTTGGCCGCGATTGTTTTCGCACTTAAGTCTTGGCGCCATTATCTTCTTGGTGAAAGATTCGAGTTGTACACCGACCATAAATCATTGAAGTACCTATTCTCTCAGAAGGATTTAAATTTAAGACAACAAAGGTGGATGGAGTTCTTAGCATCCTATGATTTCGAGATAGCGTATACTCCTGGCAAGGGTAATGTGGTGGCGGACGCCTTGAGTAGAAAAAGGCTATCTTTGAGTCCATTGTTTGTGGAACGGCGAAGCTTGGAGTTTCTTTCTTTGTTTGACTTCAGACCTTCTGTTGATTTTGTACCTGGTTTGTTGGCATCCTTGGAAGTTAGACCTACCCTTTTGGGACGGATTGGCGAGGCTCAGCGAGACGACCCACAGTTGGTTGAGTTGGTAGAGAAGCTTATAAGGGGGGAGTCGTCCAGCCATTTGGGTAGATACACCATAGATGATAAGGGATGGTTGCATAGAGACGGTAGACTTTGTGTACCGCGAGATGAGGGTTTGAAGAAGACTATTTTGGATGATGCACATCGTTCAAGAATGACTATTCATCCCGGTGGAGACAAAATGTACCAAGACATGAAGAGAGTTTTCTTCTGGGCCGGTATGAAGAAAGATGTGGCCGAGTATGTGGCTAGATGCTTGGTGTGCCAACAAGTTAAAGCGGAGCAAAAGAAACCCGGTGGGTTGCTACACCCATTGGAAGTCCCGCAATGGAAGTGGGATAGTGTCTCGATGGATTTCATCGATGGGTTACCGAGATCGAGGAAGGGCAATACGGGAATTTGGGTTGTGGTGGACAGACTTACCAAGAGTGCCCATTTTATACCCGTGAAGAGTAAGAGGACCGCTCCATGGCTTGCTTCAGTCTATGTTAGAGAGATTGTTAGATTGCATGGCGTACCATCCAGCATTGTGAGTGATCGAGATCCTATCTTCACTAGTGAGTTTTGGAGAAGTTTGCAAGAGGCGGTAGGGACTCAGTTGTGTTTGAGCACCGCATATCATCCTCAGACAGACGGTCAGACCGAGAGGGTGAACCGTATCTTAGAAGATCTCTTGAGGCTTTGTATCTTGGATTTTGGAGGTACATGGGAAGAACATCTTCCTTTGGTGGAGTTCGCATATAATAACAGCTTTCAGTCCAGTATTGGCATGGCACCTTTCGAAGCTCTTTATGGAAGGCCTTGTCGATCTCCTACATGTTGGTGGGAATCTACGGATAAGATCTTGCTTGGGCCAGATATGGTTAGAGAGACTTCAGAGAAGATTGATTTAATTCGTAGAAGGATGAAGGCAGCGCAAGATAGACAGAAGTCTTATGCGGATCGGAGAAGGACGGATCTTGAGTTTGAGGTTGGGGATATGGTTTTTGTCAAAGTATCTCCATTGAGAAATGTTGTTCGCTTTGGGTCCGTTGGGAAGTTAGCACCGAGATTCGTTGGGCCGTTTCCTATTAAGGAAAGGATTGGACGGATGGCATATAGGGTGGAGTTGCCCGACAGACTTAGTGGTGTTCACGATGTATTCCATGTATCACATTTGAGGAAGTGCTTACATGAGACCGCAGAGGTGGTAGAGCCGAGCTTACTTAGAGATGTAGAGGTAGAGCGTGATGCGACGATTCGACGAGCTCCTACTCGCATCCTTGGGTCAGAGACTAGGAAGTTGAGGAACAGAGAAGTTCAGCTAGTTAAAGTGCAATGGGGAGACGACGAAAGCAATGCTACTTGGGAGACGGAAGCGAAGATGCGTTCTTTGTATCCATTTCTTTTTGAGAGTATGTCTTTTAACTTCTCCTTTATCGCTTGTCTAGTACTTATCTTATCTTTAGTATATCCTCTCGCTAGTACCTATGACCTTTAGATAGGGTAAAACCTATGGTTGAAACATGTGTTTGAAACATGTTATGGTTGATGGATGCATGTGGATGCAATTGATTGCTAGTGGTTGCTCGTGGATGCATATACACACACATTAGGCACTAGATCGGCTCAGACACTTCATGTTGCATATTGCATAAATGGATGTGCTAGATAGAATTGATGGATGTATCATGGCTGTGTTATCATATGGATGATGCATTTTTGTGTATGGTTGTGCACGCATGTAGAAATCTGTATGTGTCAATAGGGTTTCGCATACATATTGGATGCATGGCACTATCATGGTTTGCATTAAGGAGGTCGACTGAATCAGTAGACCGCCTGATTTTGCATTAGTATACGGACATATACACACACTTTCTGCATATGTTCATACATCATTAGAAGTTTCTAAGGACAATGGTTGCTTGTGGTTGATGGTTTAGTAGATGGTTGTTTGGTTGGTAGGATACGTTCTTCTTAACTTAGAGATTTCGAGGGCGAAATCCTTTAAGTAGGGGAGAATGTAACACCCCGAATTTCAATTAACACTAATGATTAGAAATTAAAGTATAATTAATCTCAGACGTGGGAATTAGGGGAAACGGGCTACGTCATTACGTTCGTCTCGGAAAAATACGCGAAATAGAGTCCGAGTTTTCGAAAATCGGAGTCCGTATGGCCCAGTTATGGCCCAATGAAGTTTGCAGAAAATTTAAAACGAAAACAGATTTAAAAATTCAAATATTCAGATTTGGGCTGGGCCAGGCGGGGTCAGGCGGGAAGTTTCCCGCCCAGCCCATGTCGACAGGGTTGTCGACAGGCCTGTCGACAGGGGTGTCGACATGCCTGTCGACTTGCCTGTCGACAGGGCCCAGGCGCCCAGTGAACCTGGGTGCACCAGGTTGCACCAGGTTGGGTTTCAGGCTGGCTAGGAGGGCTGGTTCTAGAGATTTCCTAAATCTAAGGGTCCTAATCTAATCTAGGGTTAATCTAAGGGCCTAAAACACTTTCTAATCCTATAAATAAGACCCTAACCCTACCCTAATTCATTCATAATTAAACCTAGTAACTAAACTATGGCAAAATGCTAGCTCTCATGGCCTCCACTAATTTTATGAAGAGGGTTGCATGCTAATCACTCTCTAATCAACCTCTAATCTCTTCTTAGCATCTTAATCTTCTTTATTTGGTGTGCAAAGTTGCTAGTTGTGAGTTTCTATCACTTTGATGATCTTTTGGTAAACTAATTAGATGAGATGTGATGAGATTTATGGTTTTGTATGTGGATTAATGAGCTTTGAATCATATGATATGATGTTAGCATTAATCTTATGTTTATGCATGTTGAGTATGTAAGTTTATGCAAGATTAATATGATGTATGTTATGTTTGCATGATGCTAAATATGCAAGTTGTGGGCTATGTAATCATATGCATGTTATGCAAGTTCATGGTGATATGCTATGCAAGTTACATGTTTGTTAATATGCAAGTTACATGTTTGTTAATATGCAAGTTACATGTTTGTTAATATGCAAGTTACATGTTTGTTAATATGCAAGTTACATGTAAGAAAATATGCAAGTTACATGTTTGTTAATATGCAAGATTCATGTTTATATGCAAGTCACATGTAAGTAAATATGCAAGATACATGTTTGTAAATATGCAAGTTACATGTTTGTTAATATGCAAGTTACATGTTGGTTAATATGCAAGTTTATGATGACACATTATGCAAGTCTATAAGTTAATGTGCAAGTTTGTTATGCAAGTGAATATGTAAGTTATGTGACATATTATATGCAAGTTATGTGACATGTTATGCAAGTGCATGTGCAAGTTATGTGTTTGTTAATATGCAAGATGGCACCTTTGAAACATGTTCATTCATATGCAAGTTGACACCTTTTATATGTGTTATATCATGAGAACGAAATTACGTGGGAACGATGGGGTAATTAAATGCATAAGTTAATAAGATTGTGTGAAATTAATATAATTATGCATAACATAAAATAAAGGAACATAGTATGGGAATTTGCCTATTAAGTTAGGTGTACCCATACTATGTGTTGGGAATTTACCTATTGAGTTAGGTCTACCCCATGGGAATTTACCTATTGAGTTAGGTCTACCCATGTTATGAAAAGCTTGACATTAATTAGGGATAATTAATATGGGGGTGATTAATTAGGTGTAATTAATCGACTAAGACACGAGGTTGGACTCATTTGTAGTGTAAAACTGCCCGGACCCGACCGGCTTAACCAGTTGCTACAAATGTCAGCCCAATGTGAGAGGTCTTAGGCACAAATTAAAAACGTGATTAAGGTAAAGATACGAGGTTAGACTCTGTTATGACGTAAGACTGCCCGGATTCTACCGGCTTAACCAGGCGGTCATAACAGTCAGTCTAATGTGGGAGGTCTTTACGGGAGATCACGGTCTTAATTAATTAAGAAACACTTAACCATTATAGCATGTAGTGGGACATGAGGGGTTAAGTGGGTGCCTTGGGTGGCATGTGGAATCTTAAGTGGGTTGCCTTGGGTGGCAATAGAAAATACGATTAGTATACTTAACCAAGAGAAACATGTAATTAAACATGATTAAAGGGTTAAGTGGGATACACTAGATATTTGACAAGCTTAAGTGGGAAGCTTGTGGGGGCCCATTTCAACCAATATCCCAAACGTATCTTTGTGGGCTCGACCCATGTCGAGTGACGGGACACGCATATTGGGCTTGATTATAAGAGGCCAAAACGGGTTAGCGGTGGCAACGCAAGTCCAACGGGCTTCATATGCGTGAGTGGGCCCGGGTTGGTAGATAAGCCGTTGTTGCATCGTGTAGATATAAGCCGTGCACCGTTAGTTTTATCAGGTTGCCACGTTGGGGAATGGTTCACCCCACGGTGGGGCCAGCACGGGTATCTACGTTAGGGAGCCGATCGAATGGGGAGTAGTGTGTACACCTGGTGGATTGTAGGGCCCTGTGGCGCCTACTTGGTCACCTAGGGGTACGCAAGTACTATTAAGTTAATTTTATAAGTCCTTAGGTGGGATCAATCTTTAAGATAGGAACGACTGGTGGGGTGCAGTTTAGTAATTTACCTTAGGAAGGGTAGATGCGTCTTTATCTTTTATCTTAGTTTAGTTGACTGCTTAGTATAGCCGTTCATCCCTATATGTTACCGTATATCAAGTTATGTCTTCTCTGGTTACTTTAACGATTGTATTGTTAAAGTTATAGGACTCACTCAGACTTATGTCTGACCCCGTTGTTTTTACCTTTTTCCCAACCCTCAGGTCCTACGGTGGATCCTAGCAGTAGTGGAGCTTGATCGGATTGCTGTTCCAGTCTTTAGGAGCTTGGATAGATGTAAAGCTCCAGTTATCCAGTTATCTTTTCTTTTGTTTTGGCTATTGTGTGAGAGTGGGATTATGTACTTCTTTATTTTGATGGATATTGTACTTGACTTTTATTTTGGTTTTATGATGTAACCAGACATGTTTTACTTCCGCTGTTATGAGATGATGTTTTAGAATTTCAAGTACTGTTTCTATCTGTCTTGTTGTAATTTTTCTGTTCTATACTCACTAAAATACTCCACCGATGCTATGGCATTCCCTTAGTGAGTGACCATAGCGGGAGTGGGGTGTTACATGTGGCATATTCAAACCAAAAACCATCAACACTGCTGTCATACAAGATGAACCAGCATTATTCAATGAAGCAAT